>CP059610.1:2785624-4178437 GCA_016906575.1 Ceratobasidium sp. AG-Ba | reverse complement strand
TAACCTAACCTAACCTAACCTAACCTAACCTAACCTAACCTAACCTAACCTAACCTAAAACTAACAGTTGATTTGTTCCACTTTTAGCCTGCCGTTTTGATAGTTTCATCTGACACATGTTGTCTCATGCATGTATCAAATGTAATTTAACGCCTAAAGCCAATGTATCTATTTGACTACAATAACCGCACTTGCGAGTATGTACGAGCGCCATAACTAATTCCCGAGCACTCCAGCATCATCATATGTGTCACCCTCAGGAACGCTCACGAATTCTCACTTGCGACATACTCTGGATCTCTCCGGAGCTCTCAAGACCGATCATCTACACCACGCTCCTGAGAGCACATGACTAATCATGAGGGCGACGCCTCAATCATGAAGTCTCATGAGCTTATGTATGCCGCTCCTGATACTACCGTAGCATGGATAGTAAACCATGTGCTCCAGAGCAAAACGAAGTTTGCTGATGAAGTAAGTCTTCAAATGCACCTGTCTCTGGGAGAGACTGTGATTGACTCGTGGCTTGCCGTGTATTACTAAGTACCTAAGCAAATAGGACCTAGTATCTTAGTCTTAGAGTCTTGAGTGTGTTTTAAGTAAAGTATGTATTGTGTATCACCCTTGAGGGGAGATCGACGAGGTAGAGCAAGCTGGTTTGAGAACAGCTTGCACACCAACTATTTATACAAGAGAGGGGTGGTCTGTGCGTACATGCGTGAGTCATAACCAAAGAAGGTGAGTCAGAAGAGAGTGACTCATGCTCAGTGTGAGTCAGGAAGGCAAGCCGAATGATTCGGTCAATGAAGAATTATGACTCAGTAAGGTAAGCCACAAGGTAAGACGAAAGGAAAATGATAGGTCCATGTGACTAAATCATGTGGCTCATGACATAATAGCCATCTGTGCTTGATCAGAGTTGAACAATAAACCCCCTCCCCCCCTGGGGAGTCTATATAAATGGGATAGCCAGCACCAGATCCCCTCATCAACTCCTCACCACACTAACAGGACTGAAGCATCAGGGAAAACTGGGTTTTTTACAAATTAGGATTTCATGGATTATAGCAAATTTCTCTAAATTTGTGAAATCCGCTTTTTATAAACCTATATGTCTCCAGGGAGGCACTTTGGAGATGTGTTGGGGGAATTTCAAATTGGGTTATAGCTATAATTCTGGTTTATCCACTGCAATTGCCTATAATCACCACCCTATGGGGGTTTATTATTGGCTACAAAAGGGGGGGGGACAGCAATTCTTGCAACTGTTTTATACACAGCAATTTCATGTTATAAACAATAATAATTCAGGGGGGGTTTTCCTGATGGAATCTTTTGAAGAAACCTGCACTGCCACCAGGTTTCCTCAAGGTGAAGTAGGCTCATTCCCCTCCCCCCACCATGATCTGTTTGGTTCTGCCCCCATTTCAAACTCTTACATAATATGGGTTATCCTGTATTTTCGATATTTTTCGATATTTTTCTTGATTTTCCCAGAGTTTAGATGGATAGGGTTTGCTTAGTCAAGTGTTGAAATGAACCTCCCCCTCCTAAAAATCCAAACCTAACCTAACCTAAAAACAAATGTACTGAGCGCCAGCAAAATATTCAGGATTTACTGAGAAGGGCCGGCCATGAGCATAGCGAGAGGTGAATAAGAAAGGAACCAAACAACGCCTGCGTGTAAGGCTCAGTAGCAAGCAAGGCTTAAATTTATCACACCCACCTCTGATTCAATATCCTTCTCCAGCATTCGATTGAAGGCGGTTCTGAAGCTAAGATACCGATTGAAGAACTGCACACAAGCTATATCTTAGGGGGCGAAGTGATACGGACGTTGTAACGCGGGGATTCCGGATCCGTGGATTTCTGTGTATTGAGGGAGGAGATATTTTTTGCGAAGTCCAGTCACGTTTGGGATAAAATGCTGCTATTGAAAAAGGGGCAAGAAAAGATAAGCAGTAAAGACATAAATCACTAGACATATCTACAAATGTGCGCGAGTCCCTCCAGCGCAGTGATTCAACAGATTGGATCGGTTCAACCAACCGGTCTTGTCCAAACGCCACCCCTGCCACCCATTCGTTCGCGTCTGGTGGTTCCTCATTCGGCGGTCTTGTCTGACCAAACAGCCGAGGCTTGTCCACTTCACAGGAAGTGTGTTCTGAGGTAGGGAGAGAACGAGCTCGAGATCTATACGGAGCTCTGTTGTTTTCCCAGGACGAATCCACTACCCTGCCAGCTCGGAATGCTTTCGGCAACGAAATTAGTAGTTGGCCTCGTTGTGATCGGGTATGGTATCGTCGCGCAAGATTCTGATCCTTTGAGTGATGCGTTTCCCAACCTTCAAATGATCCGGAAGGGCGGGTGGAAGCGGATGGTAAACGGCAGGACGGCAACACATCGGAAGCTCTGGCACAAGGTTTGAGTTTGAGCCATGCGTCGTATATGTTTGTACAAAGCCGTAGCGCGAGTTGGTGATTCGATCGCTGTTGACTCACCTTAGTCCTGTTCGTTTGATCCAAATTGCGGTAGTAGATTTCCTTCTGTGCTGAGCGCGGTGGTAATTGCAATCGGCAATTGATTGGGACGGGTTGAAAGAAGTTCGTGCATCCAAGGGAACTGCGGGAATCTGAGGGTTATTGCATCTAGTAAACATTGCATGAGTTACGTGTATGTGACACCCGTGCGTAGCTCACCCCATATGTTCCTAACAGATTCAGTTCTGTCGTGATCGGGCCCAGATGGTGAAACATAGTGCTGTGGCTCAGCTTCAGTAGTCCTAGAGCTAGTATTGCTATTGGTTTCAGCCTCAGGATCGCGTTTTGAGCCTTTGCCGGTTCGAAGAAGACGTTTCGCATCAGCCCATTACTAAGACCCGAGACTGGCAGCGTAGGTTAAAATTATGTTCGAAGCTACAGATATACAACCCACTATCCCCATTTGTGTCGCACACACCGAGTCCATCGCTTCAGGTCAAGCAAATAGTCAACTGCAAAGATCGTAACCGCGATTCGACCGTAAGCTTTGAGTTTCGCATCACCAGACGAATTCTAGATATCGATATACATCAGAAAGAGAATGAAAGGACAAGGTAAGACAGAAAGACTCACCTCGCCAGGTTCTTGTATACAGAGAAGAGTGCGAGTGTTCTCGGGGTCGCTGGCTTCAGAAATCAGCCAGTTGATCTTCGCCCGAGGCCAGTTGTACACATCAAGAGTTTTTTTTTCTTGGTTGAGTCAAGGTTGGTTTGGGAGGCTGAGACATGGATAGAGGTGGTTGTCGCAGCGAAGGAGTGGTGAATGGTTGAGACTGGATCTGACGTTTGGTTGACTAAGCTTTGAGAACTAAGCGCCAACTCCGTCATTGAAGGGCCCTGATGTTAAGCGCCTGATGCTGCTGTGTAATTGCTGTTGCTCTTTCACATCTACCATACATTGATTGTTGATCTTGCGACTTGAGCTCCCTCAGTCCTTACCTTAGCAACTCGAGGGACCGCAATGGCATCTCTCAGTGCGTATCATTACATAGCTTTTTCATGCTGCAATTCAACGTTACCCATAAGCTCCAAGAAGTACCCCGGTCGTTGTACGTGTCAGCGGGTCATCGAAAACAACAAAAGTCTCAGAAGCACCACTCTTGAAAGCTGAAATGGCATCACACGTAGTCAAGGACATGGAACTTCAGCTTTTTATCCGTGAGGCGTGCAAATTTCCCGATAAGCTCTACCAGACCATCCAGCGGGCTATTCAAATGGATGCGCTTGGGCCTACAGAGGAGTGGAACCGACTGATGGATGAAGTCTCGAGCGTGCCCTTGGGCAGCGAACCCCGACTGTACGCCCCACTTATCACACTCTACGACTGGATTCGCCAGCAACTTGGCAACCTTTCGGGGTTTACCTCGACGACGGACCTGCACTTCAAAGATACGTCTTGTACTCCGCTCCTAGGCTCGCGTGCCGTGCGTAAGCCAGACATGACTGGGACGTTAGGGTCAACAGCGGATCGGACACCCGATTGGAGAGATGTGCTCGTGTGTTGGGAGGTGAAACACAGCGCCAAGCGACAGGCCGACGAAGAGCCTGATGGACGGCAAAAAAAGAAGACTCGCACGAACAGTTCTGGACTCCTGAATACATCAACCCCGTCTCACACCACATGCTTGGGCAGAGGTCTTGATTCGTCCGATGGCCGTACGTCTGTCTCCGTCCTGAGTGATGATCACAATGGCATCTCGTCAGAACCGCTAGCCCAGTTGATGAGCTATTGTCTAGAGATGGCCACAGCTCAAGCTCACCGTCGTCATACCATAGGCGTGCTGTTATGCGAGTGGCGGCTACAGCTGGTACTCCATACCCGCGCGTTTATTGTGGTGAGCGAAGCATTCGACATCCGCCACGATCGGCTCAAGTTAACCACCGCCATTGCTGCTTTGTGGATGGCAAACCTCGAAACGCTCGGATTTGACTCGCACTTTGTCAATAACGCCGAACAGCTCACCGTTCGCTCCGACGGTTGTCGCGTAACAGTCGAAAATGACACCTACGTGATTGAAAAGACTCTTTTTCGTGCCCGCAACCTTTTTGGACGAGCCACTGGAGCTTTCGCCGCTAGTTCGTCCTCGGGCCGCGTTGTAATCAAGATCAATTGTCCCCCGATATCACGGGAGGTGGAGGCGAATTTTCTTAAAGCAGCTCAGGGCATCCCAAACATCATACGAATCATCGCTGCGGCAAATTGGGGCGACATTCTCAAGAGTTTTGGCGCGGATTTCACAGAGGCGGTTCAACGGTTTGAGCTACGGGAGTTTCGGGTTGTGGTGTTGTCTCCTGTGTGCGAGCCATTGACTAGAGTTACGGACTTGGAAAAATTCAAAGTCTGTTTCCGCAAGCTTGTCCAGGGTATGTCTGTTTTCACCAGTCTAGCTCCCGTTTTTGACACAGTGATTAAACAGCACACCGTCGACTTTACGATATCGGGATTCTACATTGTGACATCTCAGTCGGAAATATGATGTACGACCCGCTTGGTCAAGAACCGTACCTGATTGACGGCGATCTTGGCAAATCAGTCAAAAACCTGGATTCGCCCTCTTCAGACCACCGGACTGGGACGCTACCATTCATGGCAATAGATCTGCTGGTAGCTAAACCGCCTAAACATATGTATCGGCACGATCTCGAGTCTTTCTTCTACGTATTGATCTGGATCTGCGCACCGGACCACTCTGGGTGGGAGACGGTAGATTCAATACCGGAAATGCTTGAAAAGAAGCAAGCTTTCTTCGCACCCGGTCAGTCACGTCCAGTCGATTCGCTCGTGCTTCATGAATACTTTGAACCGATGCGATTGACTTGGATATTGAGTCTTTACCGAATAATTTTGAGAGGCCGAGCAGCAATCGATCCCGATATCGGCAAACCCAATGCTGATTTTGAGACTATGGGGGGATATCTCACTTTCGATACATTCATGGAGGAATTACAAAATTAGGCCTTTGTAGACAGGCAAACCAGGATCAGTTTGATTACCAACTGGTCGCATTTGTTGCTAGCATCAACTATATGTTTTATGCGGTGGATCTGATTAACGTACCGCCGGTTGTACGCACTGTTTTTTAGGTTGGGGGGAGTGAAAGCGACTGAAGGCGTCCGGAAAGGTTCATGGAAGAATACATTTAAGCGTACTTATACATAAATCAAGCAGCTTGCGTGTGCAAGATTGCTAAGAAAAAGACCATTTTTTTGTTTTTCAAGCACCGGGTCAAAAGTCGACCGACCACCCTGAGCCCAAGACGACCTCCTACCCCAGTTCCAACTTCCGTAGAGCAAAGACACCGAATCGCGCCTTGGCCTCATCGCCCTCCCCGTCCTCGATCGCACCATCACTCGCGCGTCCAAGCAAATATCGAGAGGCGCGGGTACCAACCGGACGTACTTGGTCCCCGTCCCAAGCAACGCGTACTGATGCGCTTTGTTCGACATGTACGCGTTGTGCATCTGACAAGGCACAACGGTACTCGAGTACGAGCGCGCCTTTCGGAATCGGGCTGGTCACGAGTACGCCATACGTCGAGGCGTGCTGATTCGGGGGAGGGTTGATTTCCTTCACTCGGACGAGCGAGGATAGTTGGCTGGCCGTGAGAAAGACAGGCTCAGCGGACGTAAAGGCGTAAGAGGAGGGACCGTTGGTTTTTCCCCAGTAACCTCGGCTCGTTGCTCGTTGCGCTAATCTTTCCCGACTAAAATTCCATAATCGCTCGCGCAACGATGCGTCAACGATATTCGCGTTGATATGGTCGTATTCTGTTGCCCACAGTGTGGCATCAATGTCGTTGTCTCCCGCATCCGGCCTCGGAGGGCTTGGTTTCGGTGGTGATGGAACAAGTGGAGTGGGTGGTCGAGGGGGAGAGGGTGAAGGTAACGCGGCTCGAGTTGCTATCGGAGACGGATTGCTTGGAGGTGGGGTGGGCGCCTTTTCGATAACTTTGGGCGCCAATTCCACGATCTCAAGCGGCTCCTCTGGTTCGTTGGCTGCTGGGGACTGAGATCGCGGGGAGAGTGGAGCGGAAGGCGTCGGCTCTGGGCTCAGCGGGCGTGCTCGGACCATCGAACTCCCATTCAGACGACACGCGCGACCCGGCCTTAATCGATTTGACCTTGGTCGACGCTCTCGAGGAGCTGGCCGGCTTGGATGCAGACGCCGAGCGAGACGGGCTGGGTTTCGAGGGGGAACCAGAGGCTTTGGTCGGTCCAGGATGTACAGCCACGGTTTGAACGGTTGGTGTGAGGGGCTGGTTCAAAGGGGGAATGATGGCGGAAGTACCGGACTTGGCGGCTTTCGCGTTGATCTTGCCCGCCCAGTCCGGGTTTTAATCCGGGGATTCCTCAGGCCGTCCTGCTTCTCCCCAGCAATGTCATTACCCCGGTATGAATTAATAAAATGAACGCACGCTGACCGGGACGGGTTTGGGCTCTACCAGTTCCACCTAGACCTTCACCTTCTCCACCTCGGGCTCCTTGACCGGCTCCTTCTCCTTCTTGTTCACAATCTCCGGGACGGCAGACTCCATTTCCACATCCGCCGAAACCACAGGCTCCCCCTTTTGAGCCTCCTCAACCGGCCCGCCTCGTTCCATCTCGACCGTCACCTCGACCTGCTCTACCAACTCCTTCTGGACCTGCGGCTCCGGTTCTGGCTCCGGCATCTTCACATCATCTTCCACAATGTCTCGCGCCTCCTCCTTCTCAACCGGTCTCCATCCGCCCTTGCTCTCGTCACACAACCCGCAAATCCATCTTACGCCATCTCCTCCATCGGTCCCGCCCAGGCCATAACATCTCGCATGCTGCCTATGCGTGCATCCGTCACGCATGACTGTCTGGCCCCTGTCGTCTTGCGTCATTCGGCACACGCATCGGATATAGGTCGGTCGTGCGGACAGTATTGGGGAAAAGGGAACCTTGGTCGGGGTAGGAAGGGGTCGGGTAGTTGTAGTAGGTGAGGTGAAGGGTTTGGTCGAGATGGCAGCTGACGTCGGAAGTCGTTTCGTTCGTACGACGGGCGAAGTTGACACCCGTTTCCTGCCAGATCCAGATCCTCCTGCGGGCGCGGGTCCAAATACCGTCTTGGGCGCAGTCGGCGAATTAACCGGGTATATCTCCATGTCACCATGTAACACCCGTGCGTCAGCCCGATTCGATGGTGTTGGGGGCTCGATTCGGTTTGCCGTAGGTGATGGTTCGGACCGGTTGGACACAGGGGAGGGCCAGGTCGGTTGAATATAGGAGAGGGACCGGACCGATTTCAGGTAGGGGACGGCCCAGAACGCGGATTCGAGCCCTGAGACGGGGGAGGCTTCGAAAACGGAAACGGATGCGAGCTCGTCTCTGCGACCTTGCCCCTGGACGTCCATCCGGCTTCGTTGGCTGTCTCATCCTCGCTCAACGGACTGCTAGGGGCATCGGTATCCTTGTCCGTCTCGGTATCAGTATATGGATTGGACGCGCGTATTCTCACGGGCTCATCGTGGGACAGTCGGAGAGGTATCGTATCGGGTGACAGGGGGAGGGGCATAAGAAACGGGAGCAGGGTCGTATCGGGAGGCAACGGGGACGTATTGAACCGAGAGACAACCGGAGAGGCGTCGTATCGAGCGAGACTAGGTGTGGTAGGGCAAGAATCTGGCCGGGCAGGATCGAATCGGGCAATAACTGGGTACGCAGCATCGAACCGGGCAGGATCACATCGTGTACTGGGAGTCGTAGGGGGCTGGTCGAATCGAGTGGGATCGTATCGTAACCCAGGTGCAAGGGACGACGGAAACGTTTCCCGCCTCGCGTGACCACAACTCCTGCCCAGCCCATCAAACGTCCTTGAACTTGGCATAACGGGCGGCGCATTGCCACTAATCCACGTTCCCATTAAGAGCCTGCAAGGACAAAGAAGGCAAAAAATGATATGCACCGTTCGTCGAAACTGACCGAACCCGCTGGACACCGGCAAACGGAGCCGTCCAGAATTTTTCAACGAGCGATTGGATGTGCGAGGCTTGGGGTAATCGAGCGACGGCAGGTGTGCGGAGAGGGTCGGTGATGTTTGTATAGATCTATCGAACAAGAGATGAGCGTACGCCCCACCATAAAAATATAGAACATACCGATGAAAGTTGCAACGATCGAGCTCCGGCCCCTAATATAACCCGGTGCCGGAACTAGCACAAGTATCGATGTGGGAGTCGACACTGGTTCTCGGTCCGCGACGTCGAGGCCGTATGGAGACATCAGCGGTAGAGGAAGTTTATATACGTTGTTGGATGCGGGTGTTGCGATGTGGGGTCGTTGGGGTTGTGTCTGGGTTAGGGGACATCTCAGGAGGCGGGTGGGTCATCGCGTGATGAGGGTGGATCGCCTCGGAACGACGACGGAGGATAATCTCATGAGGGCAATAGCACGTCGTCTTCCAGCAGCGATCCTCGACAATGACGGGAGATAGCTGCGCTGAGCGATAGACCAACGGAGGTCCGCTTGATGACGATGAGAAGGCTATCGTATCGTGGTTGGCTTCCCGAGTGGCCGGAATCGGCCCGAGGATCCTCGGTCGCGTCGAGCAGCTCCTCCTGGTCTCCGTCCCGCTCTCGCCCATCCAAAGAGTCATAGACGAAGTAGGCGGCCCCGACATTTGTGCAGAAAAAGGCGGGTTGGACGATCGCCTGTCGTCATTCGCGCTCTTCTTCCGGAGAGAGCTCTGGCGTTGCCGAGCTGGAAGTGCTGGGGAAGTAGTGGTGGTGGTTTTATGACCAGTCATGTGGTTAGGTTCTGGCGTGGGCGGTGAGCGGTGGCGTCGATCCCATCCTGCGTGCCCTGTCGCTCGTCGTGGTCGTCATCAGCTTGACGAATCCGGGATGATTATGTCACCAGGGGCGCTTGTCTACACTGCGGTCAGGGTCCAAGTGAGGGTTTTGCTCCAGGCAAACTACTAGGTCCATCCGCAACGCCTGCGGCGAAACCGATGAATCCGTCAGGAAAAAGCCCCGGGGCAAATTTGCCCCAGTTCAGCAAACCGGGTCGGTTACATCATGTAACCGCCCGGGCTGTGTAATAGCGGCAAATTTACCCCGTTTACCCAGGGCAAACTAGGTAAACCGGGGTAAATAACAGCGTGTTTCCGCTGGGGGAAAGCAAACCGGGCAAATGGGCAAATTGGGTGTGATTTGCCCATATTTGCCCGGCGCCTTTTTCCTGACGTCAGTCTTCCGCTTTGTACTTCAATGCCAAAAGTTTGACGCTCTACAGAATATCCTGTCAATCTCCAGGTGGTACGTGTTCCTCTTGCTTCGCTCGCTTTCATCCTGCCCCCGGTCTCACGCGCTCAAAGATGGCTCCGACAACAAAGCCTGCGATGAGGCTATTTGTAGTACGCATACAGTCTTCTTGGACTATTCTTAGCTACGCTCTATTTTTAGACATACACTCTTTTAGAAACACATACTATCTTTAGCTCATGTATTCTTGGAACTGTACGCACAGACCATGTACCCATGAGTATAAATACTTGGTGCGCAAGCTGCTCTAAGACCAGCTTGCTCTACCTCGTTGATCTCCCCTCAAGGGTGATAACTACATCAGCAAAACCATGATTTCTTGCGCAGTAGCCAGTTAGTACATGACACTACATGCCACTACCGGTTGCTACAGCTATATGCGGCCCAACATGGGGTTGGTGAGCACACTACATTTGATACTGGCCACTACATGTGTACTATCAATTATGATGTACAGTACTTATCTTAGTGGTTCTCTACAGAGCAATGCATGACATCTGAATTAAGAACGCGTACAATACAACAGGAAGGAGCCGATACAGTTTTCCAAGTGAAGACCAGACTTGAAGCACCTCTGAATCTTGCTCTCAAGTTTGAGGAGAGCGTAAAGCCTGTGCCATAAAACATACTGTTGCCATGTTCCGCTTGTTTACAATTGTCAAGCATGTCGTCGGGGTGAGAGGTGGTGAGAACCAGTCAGACTCGGTTCTCAAAGGGTCGCACACTTAGCACACATACCAGCTTCAGTTGGCGATATTTGGGTAACAGAAAGGTTTACTGACCTTCATCCAATCCTCACAAACAAGCTTGCACTACGTGAATGCCTTGGGTGCAGCACCAGGGCTCTACTAATATCTATTGTCGTTGGCACACCGGGCGTAGATGCTTTCTTCGACACATCATTCTTGGATTGGCTTGTGGCGCTTGTGCTGCTAGTTTCATTGGTCATTCTTTTATCGGCCTTCGATCGCCATTCACGGATTTCGATATTGTCGGTGGTCGAGCTGCTGAACATTGACATTGCAATGGTACCAAAAATCGTCCTATTAATGGATAGGCAAAAAGTATCCAGGGTACCGCCAGTTATGCAAAACATGTCCTCCCCTTTGTTCGCCTATTGTAGGATTCAAAACGCCATCCTTTAACGAGAACTTGAAGGAGTCGGTTGAGGAGCGTCAAGTTGATCTTTTTGTAAACCTTTGACAAGACTGTCTCCATTAGAACGTTGCATTCGCCCTTGCTTGTTTCCCAAATATCGTTCAAGTTGTCGATACCTTGACATCATTTGTAGACAAGAAGTGGTGGGGGCTCCGTGTCCTAGATGACATGTGAGATTAGGCGACATTGAATAGAACAAGAAAATGCTCACCGCCAGTTTGATCCATGCTGGGAATAGGCCATGCTTATCCTCGAAGAAAAGGAATTGATCAAGGTACTATAAAAAAGTTGTTAGTTGAAGGATCCCCACACAAATCAAAGCTAACTGACCGCGTGGGTAATCTTTTCCACCGGCTTGATGTCATAGCACGGGATAAGCTTGTCATAAGTATCGAAAAACTCGATACCGGACTCCTTGAAGGCACGCTGCGTGAGCAACAGGTGCTTGATACGGGAGGGACCTGGCGAATAGGTGTTAGAGCGGGTAATAATGCATTGCAAAGAGCTTACATTTGTGCGGGTTGTTGTACGCCTGCTCAATCAGGGCGGGTTCTTTGTGCTGGCTCTGGTTCAAACGGCCCTTGACGCTATATGCCTCCTTCAGTTTCTCGAGCGCAAGAACGAGCAACTTTGTGTCGTGCTTGTACGAGAGCGACCGGAACGGAATTGGGGCAAACTTGCGACTCTTGAGCCAGTGGACAGTCACCATGTGAATCGCAACAGCCTCCTCGGAACTGATATATAGGCCGTCCTTGAGGTAGGCGTGTTGTTGTTCCTGCTCGGCCTTGAGGTACAGACGCGTCAAATGACCCAGGTTCTTCTTGACAATCCCAGCCAATTAGGAAGAACTCACCTTCGGTTAACCCAACTGATACAGTCTTATTGGGCGTCGCGTGCTGAGGCTCCATGTCCTCTTCATAAAACTGAATAGGAGAATAAGCAGACGTATACACCTAGCTATTCAGGGTAGACTTACCTCGGCCTCAAAGTCTTCATTCAGCATGTCTTCAGCATGCTCCATATCATAATCTTCGCTTGACATCATTGGGATCCCGGGATCACCGCCAGCGGCTAGAGCGGCTAGCATTGCTGAGGGTGGTGAAATGCCCAGATCTGGCGTGCTAGTTGCAGGCGGGGCTGGAGGAACAGCCTGGTCTTTTTGGGAGCCCTCTGCGAGATTAGCGTCGCCTTTGGGTCGGGTGTCGGTACCAAAATCGATCATATCTTCATCTAGAGGAGATGTCAGTGCGATCGGCAGAAACCTAGTCCAAGACAATCCTACCAGCACGGGATTGGGATTTGGATGAAGAGGACTTGCGTGTAGTAGTTCTGCGACAAATCAGCGCCAATCAGACAGTACCCAGCAAGCATACACACTTGTTCTTGCAAGGCATGGTGGTGGACGTCTTGGAGATGTTGGAGAGAGAGATGCGGGTGCGGAGAGAATAGGGAGACTTGTGTTTCTTTGAGGAGGTGGCTGCGTCGTCCACGATCAAGCTTACCAGTCTTTCACAAGTGGCACGTCTTGAGCGCAACGTGTGCGGCCTGACTGGGTATTGTACGGAGCAGGGGTCCACCAAAGCGCGATCGCATCGGCCGTTTGGTCGTTGCCAAGTGGCAAGTCGCTGGGGAACGGCTCAACGTCATCCGGACGCTCCCACTCATTGTCGTCCGCGCCGTTCAGACCGAATACTTTGTCCTCGTGTGATACTAAGGGCGCATTACGAGGTATGACGGCGTGGTTGGATATAGGGTTGACGAGTGGATCGAAGTAAAACGCCGGAATATCGGGATCGTCTGTGCAGATATAGACATTTTTTGGCTCGTGGTAGGGAGAGATACGGACAGAACTGGGAAGGGAGTTGTACAAGTGAGGGAATGCAACTTTGTACTCGGTTCGGATCTGTTGACGGATGATAACCTTGTTGATGTCACTAAACTCGTTCCAGTCTTCGTCAAATGCCTCCATGTCACGTCAGAGCGACTCAAACTTTGGGCTACTGGGAATCACAACGTTGAGGAGTTTCACTGTAAAGAACGATTTTTTGTCGAAGAGATACGAGACATTGGAATCTGTATGATAGGAAAGCAGAGTGCGGCCAATACTAGACAAATTTGCCATGGCAGCGAGATTGAGTGACCAAGATTTTGGGCAGACGAGCACGCTAGGAGAGTCGATTTTGATTGACGTGTTTGAGGGCGGAGATGGAGCAGCGCAAACAGAGTTGACTCTAGACCGGATGCTTTTCGATTCAAAAATTGATGGCTCCCTGCAGTAGCACGCTGAGATTGGGGCAGACGGGAGCCAGGATGATAGGAAAGTCTAGGGGCGGCGAAATATGAGCTGTGGGTGAGACCTCTTAGCTCGGGAGCGGGGGGTGGTCGGATGAACCAAGCGTCAGACCGCTAACCAGTTTGGCCCGCTTGATCCCAGTGTCGGAAAAGTTCGAAGAGGAAATAAGTCGCGAATATGTTGACAAAGAAGTGATCGCAGAGCTGTAGGACGTCTGAGTGCTGGTTCAAAGGGTCCTCGGGCTGGAAGAGACGGTATCGAGGCGCAAGATGACAGGTCATCGCGATATCTGAAAGAGGGACGACGGAGGTTGAGCGTACGCCGTTTGAAATAGAGCGAGCTGTTGTGAACAACCCTGTCGGAGCATTTGGATTCTGGCTTGTCACATTGAACAACTCGACGTAGGCCAGCTTCTGGTCACAAATGTGGTGAAGTCGTTCCGGCAGCTCAAAAATAGCTCGAATGCGAGCGGGGCGGTATCCTATATTACTTTGCGTCAGCCAAACTTCCACCAATGTAAATAAAAAAAAAACTTCCAATGCACTCCTTCACCCTGCGGATTCCGGTTGCGAATCAGAACCATGTCGAAACGAGCTGGTCGACAGACATGTTGAAAATGATCTATCTTGACCGGCTGAGCACGTATGACATCTATGTGAGGGCCTTCCAAAGGTTTGAAGGGAGGAGGGGAGTGGAATAAACAAGCGCAAGTCCAGATGGGAACTTTGGTCGCGGGGGTGAGTGTTGCTTGTATTTGGAGGTTTGTGAGCTGAGGGTGGATTTTCCGAACAAAGGTGTGTAGAGACGGCAGGAGCCTAGGCGCATCGTTCGAGGTCTGGAGGTTACCGAGTGTGGTGGAGGCCATGGCGGTCTTTGCTGTCACTATCTCCGGGACCGGGTGGAAGCGCCGCGTCTCCTGATTGGCATCTTCCGCATGTTCCACCGGCGGCTCTTCCTGCCATTGACCACCAACCCTGGTTACTCCGTCGCTCAAGAATCTGTCCAACTCAACCTCAAGTTGAAGCCTGACTTCCGCATCGCTCTGCTCCTCCAGATCATCTACATCTTCGACGTCCTCCCACTCATCCCATTCGCTATCACCATCCGATCCCAGGCCACCATCATCGATCACCTCCACACCGGATCTGCTGCCGGCCTCCTCCAAATGCTCGTCGTGCATTGCGAGCGCTTCAATTCTCTGTATGTACATCGCCATCTGCTTGATTGCGTTGACTTTGTTTGATGCCCTATAGCCCATCTTTGCAAAGTCGATATGTAACCGCTCGGATGTTTCGGTGTTGTACCTATCCGGAGTACCAAGCATCTGGATGAGCTTTATGTAGTGTTGAATCATGTGGATCTTTGGAATCCCATGAAATCCGTGTTTCATTTTTAGAGCCCCCAGTTCTTGGAACACATGCTTGTTCGCATGAAAGGTACGCAGCGATTCTTCCATTGTCCGGAGCTCGCTATCACTTAGAGACGATGAATGAGCCAGATACGCGAAATCAAGAAGAGGCCGGGCGGCCGTAACAACACGTCGGTCCATATCCGATATAATAGGTAAGAGAGTTTTGGCCATTTCTTTCAGCTCCCGACCGGTCCACTGAGAGACGCGAGTTATTCCATTTTTAAAGTGCCGCATTCCATGATATTCGGGCATGGTTGAGTGCCGTTCATCGATTACCTGTTTACCCAGGAGCTTTGTAATCCAACTGGTGAGGTGGTCTTTTAGCACACCTTTATGCAGCTGATGCAGCAAGTCTGGTGTCATCAGATATTCGACCCGCAAATATGGGAAATCTTTCCAAAACAGATCGACATTGTATAGCCCCAACCGCTCAAAATTTGCGGACCCTTCTTCGCGATGCCCATCCATCGCGTCAATTATTTCGTCGTGCGTTCGAGGAGGTGCGTTTCCAAGGTCGCCTTTTCCTTGTGGGTCAACTGAACATAGCGGGCAGTGAGTCTGCTTTATGCAAGCCACTTTGCACTGCTCGATAAAGTCGGCGATGTACGCTGCCAGTACAGGGTATATGCGCCTGATACCTCCATCAGCGCAGACGACTTCGATGTCATCTTTGCATGCTTTGGCTAGAGGCTACAACATGATACGCATACATGTGTGGAACAGGTTTCGTCGATGATATCGACGCTCTTCCTCGCTTGTTTCGCAGTCAAGCTTCGGAACTGGTAAGTACCCAAGTAAAATGTTAGCACGTTTTGATGTTTTTCGTCGCAGGCGTTTTGGTATATTTCCGATTGTCAGATAGACTGGATGAGCTTTTTTGTCGCCACTGAATGTGGTGAGTTTTGTTTTGTCCGATGATATGATGACTGGGATGATTGTTCCATGCTCATCCTTGATTTCGGCCTGTCAATGGTACGTCTCATACCCATATGCGAGGTCACGGATAGCACTCACCTGTATCTCCCACATCCAGTCCGCAGTGTGTATTTCATCTCTTATTTGGTCAGTCATTTCAGGTGTTTTCCATTTCTTTATCGCCTTCCATTGCATAAATTTACCAAGTCGCTTGTTCCGCAGAAGTCGTTTGATAATTTCCAAGGCATCTCGCAGCCACATTTTGACGATTTCGACTCCCCGATCACCTTCAATAGCTAAAGCTTGAACAGACCACCCTGCGCCGTGAGGTAACTTGTCGATATCTTTCATCATTGCTCTGCTATTTGGCCATGGCGATTGGCCTCGGAACTAAAACCAGTTAAGAGTATGATTATGTGTCAACGTTGTACTCACTCTTGCCAATCGGAAGAGTTTGCTCCGATATTTAGCACTCATTCCCGAATCTATTCGTAGCTTGGCAAGGTCGAAGTTTTCTCGCTTCGACAGTTTTCCAACATCTGGGTAGTGGTGGCCAGCCATTTCTTGCCTCGTTGCTCTACGTATGGGTTCTCCGACAGTTGGTACCTTGTAGTATTGAACATATATGCGATTGCCAAACTGATCAAATTCCTCTTGCAGATGAATGGTTTCATCGCTCTGGGCAGATGGGCTGGACGGTGGAGACGGGGGAGCGGGACTCTGAATGGGGCTTTCGTTGTATGGTAGGTTGTCTAGATCTATGTTGGAATTGGCGTCTGAATCAGTCTTCTCGTCGCCCGACCCGCCCTCAGAGTCACAATCTTGACCTTGCTCTTCTCGAGGACTACCAGCCTGGTTTTCGGGATCGTTATCCCGCTCTTTGTCTGCTGTAGCATTACCTAAATCGCCCAACTCATAATCGTTATCTGAACCACCCATTTCAGCGTCACCTTGGCCATTGTCAGGCAAGTTATGGTCATCGGCTTGCAGTTGGTCGGCACTGGTCTCGCTGCCATCGGATAATGGGGCTGCTTGACCGCGCCAGACTAGAATATGATAGTCCAACCACGCCTGTTGCATTTCTTTGCATTCAGGTGTCTTTCTGATATGCTGTGTCAAACCTCCGCGAGAAGGAATCTGATCCCCACAGTGGCGACATGAGACACCTCGTTGTTCGAGGGTTGAGGGACCAGGGCCTTGGTGTACTTTACGATAATGATTAGCTAGCGCAACATCACGGGTGAACCTATCTGGGCAGTAGGGACACCGATAGTACGCCAGTCTCATCATTTCTTGGGCGAGTCAGGGCAGTGGGGTAGTAGCGCGTAGTGCGTGTAGTGTACACACTATTCCAAACTAAACCCTGAGTTGACATGATGTTCCATGGATTCCTTTTCCCAAAAGGGACTTTGCTTTTAACACCAACTGCAACCTCGAACATGTCCGACAACGGCAGCGCACTTGGACGCGGCCACCGCATACCTAAGCATACGCCCGCAATGGCTAACTATCGTAATTCAAACTATTTTTTCCTCGACATTTCGACCGTTAACGTGATTTCCTTTCAGTCGCTGAGCGTAACAAATCCAAACAGGTAGTCGACAGTAACGCACAAACCAAAAACGTTCGACGCCAAGAAGACGAGCTCATAGCCGCAGAACAGGCTACGAGCAAATCAAGTCACTCGGCTAATGGGAAGCGTACGGAAAAATCTACCAAGTCGATGGCCGGTCCTGTGGGTTCATCATTGGATATAGGTAACTCAGGCACTTTGATCTTGCTTTGATCGATGCTGATAAGATGGCCAGATCCTGAAGAGGCGCGCAACATTGCCAAAACACGCGAGTACGAGCAGCGCTGCCTTGAGCTGCAGTATATGATCTTTGGCCGAACTGGTCAACCCCTCAGCGAGCTTAAGCTCATGGATGGTGACGAACTTGAAAAGAAGTGGGAGTAAGCCTTGGCTAGCAACCCTGTTAGCGTCCGACCGGTCGCTTCGGCCAACCGTGCTGGCACGTCACAGGGCAAATTATCGGCCGGCAAATCGCGCAATCCACCTGCTCCGATGGAGACACCAGCCAGGAGGCCCCGAGCCAGTAAACCAGTTACTAACAAGGTACGATATCATTCATTGGATACAATACATGATAGCTGATTGTGATAACACATTTCCCCCATCCCAGATATCTGTCATCGGCTCTCCTCTTGTCCCCTTGGCCCAAGCTCGTGAGCAGTCTGCTTGAGCAGAGGTTTCATCCCCAGTTATCCTCAAGCGAACGTGTCATGAGCCGTGCACATGACCTCTATCTTTTTCTCGTGGCTTACACGCTGCATAAGCCACTTACTTCTTTTCTTCTACTTAGTAAGACTGATTGGCATATCACTAAGCCTCCACATGGATGCTTACTGATCAAAGCTATCTTTAGCGCGCATACGGTCTTCTCGGACTATTCTTAGCTACGCCCTATTTTTAATCCACCTTCTTGTAGAAACACGTCCTATCTTTAACTCATGTATTCTTGGAACTGTGAGCACAGACCATGTACCCATGAGTATAAATACTCGGTGTGCAAGCTGCTCCTAGACCAGCTTGCTCTACCTCGTCAATCTCCCCTCAAGGGTGATAACTACTAAGAGATACACTTCAGACTTATATACTTAAGACTCAACTATCGATACTAGGTCCTATTAACTTAGGTACTTAGTAATACACTGCAAGCCACGAGTCAATCACAGTCTCTCCAGGAGACGGGTGCCTTCGACGTCCTACTCGCCAGACGAGCAGAGGACTATACCGCTAAGACTAAGAGGCTCGATACCCTACACAGGGCTGTCATCGACGCTTCCACACTCAACTACATCTACGAACAGCCACAAGAGGCCGCCACGCATCAGGCTAGGATCCGACGCCGACGCTGTCGTATCCAGAACAGAAAGTAAACACCCTTAGAAACAAGGGTTGTGACATTGTAGAGCAAGCTTCACACTGATCCGTGGCTATGTCTCAACGATCTTCATCAAGAGTAACCAGGAGCCAGTCGGCTCAAGGAGAACCGCTAGTGCCACCGGTAGATAACCCTGACCGGCCGTCGGTAGCTAGATCGGACAACGCAACGTCCCTATCTGCTTTAAGGGAACAAGTATTACAGATGACAACAGAAGCAACAGATGCTATCCACGCACGAGTCAGCATACCAGGATCATACGCAGATCCTGATGAAACTATCCAAGCTGAACCTACCATTATAGTGGGCGAAGGAAATCCAAATGAGTCAACTGCGACAGCAGCTGATATTGTCGGTGGAAGATCTATACCGAGAACCACTGTGGAGTCAGTATCGGATCCTGAGGAATCCCGACTCTCCGAGGATATAGGGCGAACCCCAGATACAACTGAGCCCGTAGTAACACAAGAAACAGTACAAACGACAGGACCTGAACACTTCTGGAATGCAAGGGCCAGCATATCCCCAGGAAGGATAATTTCCGTAAGAAGAAGGGCACAAATGGACCCCACAGCAGGGATAGAAGACCAAATCGACCCTGTACCTCCATATGCACCAAACCCCTTGGAGATACCTGCCGGGAGATATGGTCCCACAAACATTCCAAGAGAGGAAAGACACCTATACTCGGCACATCCCCTAACGGGGATAAGAACTCGATCACAAGCATCGAATGCCATAGAAGCGCCCATACCACAGAGACCCATACAAGTACCAGAACAGATAGAAGCCCCTCCCCAAATTAGGATTGAGCAGAGACCAGCAAATCCTACACCACCTAGACCTCACTCAGCGTCACCTGCACCTGAAGAAGTACCAGTGGAAAGGGATGAAGACGAATATGAGAGGCTTCTTAACGGACCTATAGAAGATATCCGAAGAGCAGCAGCCAGGGACCCCACACTGGGATTTTTCTTCAGGGTACTAGACGACATCAAGGATCAACTCCTTGAAGGTATCACAGCCCAAATACAGGTACAAGAGAACCGACAAGATACAGGGGTACAAACACTCAATACTACCCTACAACAAATGACTAATTCCATTTCCAAACTGGAAGCGTCCACCGGCAATATTAGACAGCAAGTAGAGAGTGCAGCCCAGAATGCATGGACAGCAGCAAACAGCTCTCAATTAGGAGTCAACGAACAAATAAAAACCCAGAATGCCATCGACAAGCTCAGTCAACAAATGGATACTATCGTCGTAGCCATGGGGGCTATGGGTAAACAAGTATCCGCTGCCCTAAATAAGCAAGAAGAAGCCATTAAGAAACTCAAGGCCGACACAGAAACCCTTCAAGAGACACTACAAGTAGTAGAAGAAAGGGTCTCAAACATCGATATTATGGACCAAGACCATCAATGGGAACCAGAAGCTGAATCCTCTCAAGCACAAGTCCCAAAAAGACCTCAAGGACTATTCCCAGGGGATAATCCCCCAGGACCCCCATCGGGACCTCCATCAAGGGGTAACACGCCCCCTCCTAGAAACCCAAGGCCTCATAGGAAGGAAGAAAAGACTAAGGACGAAATTCCAAAAGGAGCTAGGGCTAAGAAGCCTGAAGCCTTTAATGGGAAAAGAGGACAGGAGGCTGAGATTTTCCTGATGAAGATGGAGATCTACTTCAACGATTATGGTACTGCCTTCGATAACAACCGGAAGATGGCCACCTTCCTCACTAACATGGGAGAAGGAGAAGCAGCCAAATGGGCCAAACCCCTACTTAGGAAAATCCTCGATGAAGAACCACATGAATACCTTACAAATTGGAACGCCCTGAAGAACGCCTTCCTCCTCGCTTTCTCAGACCCCATGAAGAAGGAAAGAGCAATTCAAAACATTCATAAACTCCAACAAACAGGATCAGCACAACACTATGTCACCGCCTTCCGTACCCTTATGCAAGAATTGGATTGGGACGAACACGCCTTTATAGATGTCTTCAAGAAAGGACTTAAGAATAACGTCCAACAGGAACTCCTAAAGGCGACCATTACCCAAGATACATCTACATTCTCCCTCGAAAAATGGATGGAAGTCTCTATTAGGATAGACGACCTCTTATTCACCGGGAGAAGCCTAAGGGATAACAGCTCCTCTGGGAACCAAGACAAGAAATTCCAACCGAGAACAACCCAAGCCAAAGCTGGAATAGTACCATCAGAGGTCATTCAAAAAAGGCGAGAAGAAGGAAGATGTATCAAATGCGGAAGAAGAGGGCACCGGATGAGGGAATGCAAATTCAAGGAATGGCAACAAGAACCCCAAGCTGTCAAAGGGAAGGAAGCCAAGATTGAAGAAGTGAAGGAGGAGGAAAAATCCTCTGACTCGGAGTCGGAAAACTAGAACTGCAGGCTGAGTCCATGTCAGTACCTGCCCAGAAACCCTTGACCAAGAATCAAAAAAGAAAGAAGCGTGTATTATACCTAAAGAAATCCGAACAAACTGCGTCTATCTTTACTATGGTCAAGGGAATCATGGACCCTATCTCCACTCTGGTCGACTCCGGATCCTCAAAAAACTTCCTAGATATCAACTTTGCCAAAAACAACAACATTCCTTTAACACCCTTAGTCAACCCACGAACTGTGATTGCCATAGATGGAAAGGAACTCCCAAACAAAATAAAAAATAAAACCACATTGGAAGTAGAAATCGAAGGATGGACCTTCGATGTAACTTTCTTTGTAATGGATCTGGGGGATACCGATATGATTCTAGGTCTAGATTGGCTACAAGAGGCAGACCCAGATATAAATTGGAAAACCCTAGAAATCTCATGGAAGGGAAGACCCCTTACCGCCAAAGCTGGAAAAGATCTACCTACTATACCAGAGGAATTCATGGAATTCACCGACGTCTTCAGTGAAGAACTCTTCAAGACGCTCCCAGAACACCGGTCCTTTGATTGCAACATAGACTTCGTGGAAGGATCAGACCTACCAAAACCAGCGAAAGTATATCCCCTTTCACCAATAGAAAGCAGAACGATAAAGGAATTTATTGATCAAGAACTGGCCGATAGTAAAATCCGGCCTAGTAAATCCCCTATAGCCTCACCTTGCTTCTTTGTCAAAAAGAAGGATGGATCCTTAAGGCTAGTAACAGATTACCGAAAAATCAACAACATCACTATACCGGATCAATTCCCCATGCCACTCCAGGTAGAACTTGTTGATCAAGTCAAGAATGCCAAGATCTACTCAAAATTAGACCTTAGATGGGGATTCAATAACATCCGTATCAAAGAAGGCGATGAATGGAAAACTGCCTTTAGGACAGCATATGGAATATATGAATATCTAGTCATGCCCTTTGGACTCAAAAACGCTCCAGCAGTCCTTCAAAGGATGATGAACGATATTTTTAGACATCTGCTAGGTGTCACAGTAGTAGTCTACATGGATGACATCCTTATCTTTTCAGAGAAAGAGGAAGACCATGCAGAACATGTCAAGGAAGTACTCAAAATCCTAAGAGATAACAATCTCTACGCCAAACTAGCCAAATGCGAATTCTTTGTCAAGAAGGTCATTTTCCTGGGGTTAGTAATTACCCCTGAAGGAATTTCCATGGAAGAAGAGAAAATCAAGGCAATCATGGAGTGGGGCGCACCCAGGAAAATAAAGGAAGTCCAGGCTTTCCTTGGCTTTGTAAACTTCTACAGGAGGTTTATAGCCGAATTTAGCAAGATAGCCAGACCATTACATGACCTAACAAAAAAGGATACCAGGTTTGAATGGAGTCAAGAATGCCAACAAGCTTTTGAGGAAATCAAGAAAAGGGTCAGTCAAGACCCAGTACTAATACATCCTGACCCCGATAAACCCTTTATCTTGGAAACCGATGCGTCTGGAATAGCCATAGGAGCTATACTTAGCCAACGAGGTGAAGATGGGTACCTCCATCCAGTAGCATACTTATCAAAAAGCTACAACGACGCACAAAGAAACTATGATACCGCCAACAAGGAACTACTCGCTATTGTGGAATCATTAAAACATTGGCGCATATACCTTGAAGGGACTATATTACCTGTGACTGTCTTCACCGATCACCAAAATCTAGAAAGATGGAAGAACGCAGAAACCTTCAATAGAAGGCACGCCAGATGGCATATGGAACTCGCTTCTTTCAACTTCGAAATCCATTACAGGCCCGGTAAAATGTCCAATAAACCAGACGCCCTGTCAAGAAGACATGACCATGAGGATATCCCAAATCCCCAGCAAATCATGATCAATGCCGAACGATTCAAGGGCTTCAAAGCAAACATAGAAATTGACATCATTTCTATGATTAGGGAAAGCCTCAGCGATGATGAATCTCTAACAACCCTTATCGAGAGTACAAAGAAAAAGGAAGATCTTCCACCCTCTATTAGGAAACAATATGACAAGTACGAATGGAAGGAAGATCTCCTATGGTATGAAGGACGAATAGTAATCCCTGAAAACAAAGAGATACGACTAGCCATTTTGGAAATGCATCATGACAATCCGATAGCTGGCCATCAGGGACAAGCCAGAACCCTGGAACTCATATCCAGAAGATACTACTGGCCAGCTATGAAACAACAAGTCAACCGATTTGTCGAGACATGTGAAATTTGTCAACGGAGTAAAGGCCATAAACAGTATGCCCCACCAAAACCCTTACCAATACCCCAAAAGCCTTGGGAAGACATTGCATATGACTTTATTGTCAAGCTCCCTGAATCTAAAGGCATGGACAGTATACTAGTGGTGATTGATCGCTTCTCTCGGCAAGCACATTTCATCCCTTGCCTTGAAAGCACCAATGCAGAAGGAGTAGCCGACCTCTTTATCAAAGAAGTCTGGAAACTACATGGATTACCCAAAACAACCGTGTCAGACAGGGGGGCGACTTTCAACAGCCAATTTTTGAAAGCCCTCTACACCAAACTGGGTATCAACCCCAAATTTTCAACAGCCTTCCACCCAGAAACTGATGGGATAACGGAAAGAACCAACCAATGGCTAGAAGGCTTCTTAAGAAGCTTTTGCAATTACAGACCAGATGATTGGGTCAGATGGCTACCAATCGCAGAATTTTGCCATAACAACCAAGTCAATTCTGCCACAGGGAAGACAGCCTTCGAAACGATCTATGGACTACACCCCAGATGGGACCTTGTAGATCTAGAAGTCAACGCCCCTAACGCCGCCGATATGGCAGATTCTATGCAAGAAATATGGGACGAAGTCATAGCCTCTATGGAATTCCATAGATCAAAGGAAGACACCCCAAAACATGAATACAAAGTAGGGGACAAAGTATGGCTAGTAGGCCAGAACATCACCACGAGGCGACCCTCAAAGAAGCTAGACAACAAGAAATTAGGGCCCTTTGTCATATCAGAAAAGATTTCCTCACATGCTTACCGACTAGAACTTCCAAAGACCATGCGGACACACAATGTGTTCCACATCAACCTTCTCGCACCCTTCACAGAAGACAAGGACTTTCACAGACGTCAAGCAAGACCACCCCCAATTGTGACAGAAGAAGGAGAAGAAGAATACGAAGTGGACCATGTGGTCGCATGGGAACAACGGAAGAATGGCCTGTACTACCAAATCAGGTGGAAGGGGTATGATCCGATAGAAGACACCATGGAAAGGGCTGAAAAAATAGCCGAACTACCCCAAATCATGGAAGATCTACTCAAACGACACCCCAAAGCTCCCTTACCAAAGAACTACAATCTATACAAAGAGAAGTATAAAAGAGTGGGGGGGAAAGCCTCAAACTTCACCACCAGCAGCTCTAGCTCTACTCCCAAATCACTCCCAAAAACAACAAACTCTTTTACACTTCCTCCTCGACCATGGCCCCCACCCGCAACTCCAAGTCCGCCAAGGCCACCAACGTCCGATACGACCCCCGCGATGCCCGGGTCGTCTCAAACCACACCCCCAAGTCAGTATGGGGAAAGCAACGCGTATCACATAAACTCACATGGGGCCACGGCGGCGATAGACTCTACAGCTACCAGGACGCCATTAGGCGATGTGACAGCTTCATTCGAAGCTCGGACTTTGCAAAGTCCCTCGACCCCACCATATCCCTCGATTACATCCGTATGGGGGAACGATGGGACTGCAAATGGATCGGGACCCACACCCTCAAATGCCCCAAACGGGGTAATCTTTACTGGATTGGAAAGGGACCCCGACCCGAGTCGGACGAGGCCATGCAGGCTACAAAACTATTTGTGATAGAAGAGTGGGTAGGGGACGAAGTCGAGCACTTGGTAAAGGGGGTACAAAAACTGAAGGGAATGAGCTGGTACCGGGACTATACAGAAACGATGAGGAAAAACACGCGGGCCATCAAAAGCTCGATAAACAGTCTTAGTACGCATCACCTCATTAGGAGGTTGGAAGAATGGGAGAAGGAAGGGAAAAGGAAGGCGGTGCCGAAATGGGTCGAAGACTCAACGGAATGGTGGTTCCGGTTGAGCGACGTAGAAGAAATGAAGGAGGAGTGGATAAGGTCCATTGGCGACAAAGGACAGAAGATGGCCATTGTGGCAAAAGCGGTCGAGGAATGGTGCCAGGCACCCGACATCTCCAAAACCTACCAAGAGGTCCTCAAGGAAATTACCTTTGGGGAAGTCATCGAATTGGCGGAAAAGGAGAAATGGTCGAAGAGGGAATTGCTGGACTGGCTGGACCAGAAAGCCTGGGACAAGGGCAACGAAGACCTCTCGGTGGATATGGCCGACCTATTACTTGAGCCCCTAGATGAAGATGAGGAATGGGTCAAATTGAAGGAAGAGGTCTGGGGAGCAGAGGCCCCCAATGGTAGCCACAACATCAAGTCCCACCTTCCTCCTGCGGATTTCTAATATGGACATTGGTATACGGACTCAAAAGAATCTTGTTGTAATTGCCTTTTACTTTTTTCAAAATTCTATCCTCCACGAACTTTTGTCTTGTCTGCTCGTCTCATGTCCCCTAAGACTCGCCTTTAAGAGGGGGGTAATGTCATGAGCCGTGCACATGACCTCTATCTTTTTCTCGTGGCTTACACGCTGCATAAGCCACTTACTTCTTTTCTTCTACTTAGTAAGACTGATTGGCATATCACTAAGCCTCCACATGGATGCTTACTGATCAAAGCTATCTTTAGCGCGCATACGGTCTTCTCGGACTATTCTTAGCTACGCCCTATTTTTAATCCACCTTCTTGTAGAAACACGTCCTATCTTTAACTCATGTATACTTGGAACTGTGAGCACAGACCATGTACCCATGAGTATAAATACTCGGTGTGCAAGCTGCTCCTAGACCAGCTTGCTCTACCTCGTCAATCTCCCCTCAAGGGTGATAACTACTAAGAGATACACTTCAGACTTATATACTTAAGACTCAACTATCGATACTAGGTCCTATTAACTTAGGTACTTAGTAATACACTGCAAGCCACGAGTCAATCACAGTCTCTCCAGGAGACGGGTGCCTTCGACGTCCTACTCGCCAGACGAGCAGAGGACTATACCGCTAAGACTAAGAGGCTCGATACCCTACACAGGGCTGTCATCGACGCTTCCACACTCAACTACATCTACAAACAGCCACAAGAGGCCGCCACGCATCAGGCTAGGATCCGACGCCGACGCTGTCGTATCCAGAACAGAAAGTAAACACCCTTAGAAACAAGGGTTGTGACAGAACGCGCCAGGTCTCATCTGAACGCGCAGATGACGACTTGCGCCGCCGCCGCCTAGCCAATAGTGCGTCATCCCTGTGCTACTACAAAATCCAAACTAACTACCCGTCCAAAAGATAAAACCATGCCTGTCAACCCGGCAAACCCAGTCAAGAACCGTAAGGTTGTTGTTAAACCTGCGGTCTCCGTGCCCGTTGCTGCCTCTGGGCACAACACGAACTCGACCCAACTCAAATCGGCTGGCGGTTCCAATGTCTCTCACCGTCAGAGTATGGAACTTGATGCTGAAACGATTGATTTTGGAGGGTTGGACGCGGATGAAGGTGATGAGGAAAACGAGGACGAAGCAGAGGGAGTGAGGCCTGGTTCAAATAAAGACGGTGACAAGGTAAGCGTTCCGTCTTCCCGATGCTAATAACTGGCACGTATACTTACTCGCTTGTAGAAGGCTCCCCCACGCCCCAAGAAAAGCGACTTTAAAGGGACTATCGAAGGGCTGGTTATTGATCGGGCTGTGGAGTTCATTGAAACCGCACTCATCGGAAACCCGTGCCCAACTTCGGATGAGTACGAGCTGATGGTTCACCAAGGTTGGGAAGTAGGTGTCGACTTCTACGACAAATCGAGCAAAGCCGTAACACTTACTGAGAGAACCAACAAAGTAGTGAGTAACCTCACGTTTCGTGTTCACATCTGGCGTCTAATCAATCTATGGATAGATCAAGTCTTTGGTCAGCTCATTCCGCACTCGTGGCCGTAGGCGAGTCGTTGAGATCTTGGCGTCGTATTTTGGTTTGGATGTCTCGCCCACCCAATCCAGGGAGGATGTCAAAAGGGCTGCGGCCAGTCTTTTACCGATTCGATTTCATCAGGACGTAAGTTTAATAATTGCCATTGTATCTGACATATCTAACGTCCTATAGCCCGCGGCCAAGTCCAAAAAAGCTGGCCACTACCGGAGTCCTTTTGTTGCTCGTGCGATTTCAGCTTTGTTTTATTTTGGTCCTAAGCCGCCTGCCCTCCGTAGCGGTGCCGAAATGGAACCTATGGAAGAAGTGACGATTGCATATGCCTGTGCTGTTGTGAGTGTTATTTTCGCCATCTTGACTTGTGGAATTCTGATAAGTTTTAAACGTAGTCTGAGGAGATCCTAGAGAGGTACAGAAAGGACGGCTACATCAAGACCGAGCAGAAGGCACCAAAGGGCCAAGGACAGCCTAGGAACAGAAAGAAGGCCGCAGCAGTCGACAAGGAGATTGTCCCGCGGGCGATGCAGGACGAGCTGAGGGACCTGATGAATGTACACCTGCAGAGTCTGGAGGAATTCCAGCTCAGCATGCCAAGGACGTACAAAAGTTGGAAGTATGGCCTACATGCAGAGTGCCTGTGAGTTTGAGAATTATTTCATCATTCGAACTGAACTGACACATGAGTTCTAGCAAATGGGCCGGCAGGGCTACCCTTGGGACTGACAAACCAAAAGTCACCAAGGGCGCGCTTACTGCTGATTAATTTGCAGACAAGGAGGATATTTCCCCAGAACAATTGGCCGCCGTCCTGTCGAAAACCAAAGCAAGGTTGCCGGCTGTCAAACCGCGTCACCTGGACTCCAAAGCACAACCTCCCCCTAAATCGCGTCCACAGCCTCGTGCACGACCTCCACCCCCCGTTGGGCCATCAAGTCTCGAGGGCATCCTGGAGGAGCCGAATTCAAACTCGGGTTCGGACTCGGACTTGAGCTCTCCATCCACGGTAAGTGCAAGTGATCACGCGGACACACAAACTGACTGTTGTTTCAGTGGTTGGACAACAATAGGCAGGTCAGCCGTGACCACCTTGGAGCCGAAGAGGACATTGAGATGTCTGATGGCAGCGGCACGGGCACCTGGGTGCGCAAGAAGGTCGCGAAGTCGGTCCATTGGAAAGTGGTAGACTCTGACAGTGAGCTCGAAGAGGCGGGTGAGGGGGCGGCTGATCAGATGAGTGGTGACGGAGGTGATGTGAGGGGGGGCGAGGTTTGTGGGGATGATGAAGGAGAGGCAACTGGAACGGGTGGGTTGGGCGGGGAGGAACCAGAGGGCGAACCCGGGGAGGAACTGGAGGGAGAAACCAAGGAATCAGCCATCAGAGCAGTGTCGGAAACGGCTGAGACCTCGAACCATGCCACCGCGTCGATAGGCAATTATAATCGTGGCTCCGACGCACCCCCGTCTTCCCCACTTTCCTCGCCCAAGCCGGCACCCAAAACGCGCAGATCAAGCCGTGTCCCCAAGATCGCTGCCAGCAAGTCCGGCTCGGTTGGCGAAACGTCCAAGATGGACGTGGCTCTTGGCAAGTTAAGAGAGCAACGGACGGGAAAGAAACAGCGGGTGGAGGAATTGCGGGCAATTGATGGAGGTGTGAAAAGGGTTCAAGATGAAGAGCTTGGTGTCGCGGCTGATGGGAAAGTGGCGAAGACCAAGGTGACGGCAAAGAAGGGGAAGGCAGCCAGGAAGTAGTCACCGTCCTAGTGAGTGTAGCTTGGTCGTGTGAGTAGATTATGTTAACCGTCTCGTTTCTATAGCCTATGTTTTTGGTTTTATCTCATCAACATCTCTCGACCTTGACCTCAAGAATGTTCTGCTAATCCTCCATACGCGTGCTGTATATAGTTTGCTCATCCGACAATATGATACCCATGATACTAGTCAAGACCAAAAAATGAGTTCGGCGATTGTCCAGACCCCTCAAAATCATTGAATACAACTACTACGACCATAATACATTGCTACTACAACGTCAGAGCATACGGTAGAGAGAGAATAATGGCATCTGCAGCCATATACACAAGGTTTTATAACCATAAAGCTTCTACGTTTAAATACAGAGACTTAATTTGGTCACTATTCCGCTCTCCTGCTCGTGCATCAAACTGCATCGCGACTACAATGTAGATCTGCAACTACACCGGACGTACTGTTGCACTACACTGGCCACACCGTCTACTGCGCGCACTGCGATGAAGTACCGAAGCTATTATAACCTCAAATGCTGGAGCTTCGAGAACACTTTAAGCAAGCTATGCAACTCCATTGTTTAAAAATTGACTACAGGTAACAGGATGCCATGATCAAGATCCAGACACTGCAAATTGAGCGTAAACTACAGCTGATATAGCTAAAGTCAACACAAAATAAATGCGGAGGTGATAGTATTGATGAAGTGAATGGTAGTGGGCAAATATGAGATCGTATTGCTTCTGCAGCAGTCGACGCTTGAATGGCCACGCTAAGGATGCTGTGCCAGAATCCTGCATTCTGGCATCAAGGGAAACTGTATTGGATTTATAAGGATTTATAAGCTGATGCAATTCAGTTTCCCTTGATGCCAGAATGCAGGATTCTGGCACAGCTTCCTTAGGCCACGCGAGGAAAGTGATCAATACAGTAATCTGTAGTACGGAAACTCTACTCTGTATTATAGGGGCAGGTATCGCAGCCTTGGACAAAATACACGCACTGTACCTACTACAAACGCAAATTTCGACTACATCTGTTGGTGTAGTGCTTCGTAGTAGCACCATGGTTTTGCTGATGTACTAAGAGATATACATAAGACTTATACACTTAAGACTCAACTATCGATACTAGGTCCTATTAACTTAGGTACTTAGTAATACACTGCAAGCCACGAGTCAATCACAGTCTCTCCAAGAGACGGGTGCCTTCGACGTCCTACTCGCTAGACGAGTAGAGGACTATACTCCTAAGACTAAAAGGCTCGATACCCTACATAGGGCTGTCATCAACGCTTCCACACTCGATTACATCTACAAACAGCCACAGGAGGCTGCCACGCATCAGGCTAGGATCTGACGCCGACGCCGTCGTGTCATGGCCTAGACCATGACCACGATTTTATTATGATTTTTTACAATTTATTTTATTGACTTATGTCAAGTTTTTGATCAAGTTGTGTTTATTCAAATATATGCATGGAATTACTTACATAAAGAAGGTCATGTGACATTGTTGTTGTTTGGTCATTGTTTGCTCAGCGCTTGTATAAAGTCCATTTACTTTGTTATTTGTTCATTACTTGTGCGCGCTTACTCACAAGATCACGTGATATTGTTATGTTTACCTTCTGTTTGTGATATTCAGCAGTATTCCTCTTAGCAACTGTAGTCACTTCTTATTGGTCCTGGTATTTGATATGTACAGCCTCGGCCATGAATATATAAGGGAGAGTCTGAGAGCCTTAAGCCTCAGAACTCAACCTCCTGTTCTACCCATCCACACCGTCTACCCACGTCAGGAAAATATGGAGTAATGATAAAACAGGTTTCCTTGGATTATATGCAATTTATGAAAATTTCATAAACTCAAATTTATTTTCCCACAAAGTCTCTCAAAATCCATTTTGGAAACAAGTTTGAGGAATTTGAAATTCATAAATCTCATAAACTGGGTTCAATCCATATAAATCCACATAAATTGAGACCCCCCCTTGGTAAATTTAGGTTAATTCACAGCTATAAAAGAGGGGGGGACAGAAATTCCCACAACTGGTTAATATGCATAAATTTACTGTTATGCATAGTGATAAAAAACCCAGGTTTTCTCTGATGCACTAGGCTCCCAGCCAGTGGTCTCTTGCCCAAGTCCCTCGAGACTAAGTGCGCCCCTACTATAACCTTTGCGTCTTATCGCACCAACCCCTCTCCTCACTGCACGTCCATCCCTAGACGTTGCAGTTTGACCTTCGGCCGTCATAGCCCATAGGTCCGCCATCGCCTCACCAGCGTTTGGCCTTAGTCGTATTGGCGTGGCCTTTACACGTCGTATCCAGAACAGAAAGTAAACACCCTTAGAAACGAGGGTTGTGACAGAACATGATCCTTTTTGTTAAGATTAGAGACGCAAATACAATTCTTGGTTGTAACTTTACAAACCTTGATAGCGTTATCCTCTGGTCCTGCTTCCTTCTTCCCCACTCGGGACCGTGCCTCGCTACAAACCTTCAGAACCATCACAATCGTCTCGCTGGTTGGCGCCGGGTTGGTGGAAAAAAGTGGTCCAGGAAGGGAGGTTGGTGGAGGGGTGGGGAGCGGGGTGGAACTAGCCGTGGAGGTTTGAGGATGGGTAGTGCAGTCGGATATCATTCTCTCGACTATGTTAGTGAGGTATGTGAGCTTATTGTCTGTACTTTGATGCTGTTCTTTGCTCGATGCCATAAATTCTTCTAGGCCGCTACTTAAGGCATTCAGCTGCTGTTCAAGCAAAAGGGTTGACCGAGCACCAGACGGGTTCTGCGATGGTTCTGAGGCCAAAATTTCAGACCCATAGTATATAGTGCTGAATGAGATAACATACCATTACTAGCGGCTGAAACGGACTGAACGCCTTGAGAGCCAAGATTGGGACGGCTGGACACGGCACGTTCAGGCCCATGGCTGGCTGCTGAATTTGGAGCATTATCATGGGTACAACTTGTCATAGTGGTAATACGTACCAGATTGGGCAGTGGGATCCTGGCTCGGAAAGCTGGGTGTCAAGCCAGATACCGTAGGGCCACGAAAGGAAATGCCTTGAGGAAGCTGGAACGAACCAACCATACACGCAGCCGTGGCACCCATGCGAGGAGGAGCATAAGATTCAACGCTACCAGGTTGGATGGCTTCAGTGGTTTCATTCCCGAAGTCCTCGCCATCTGATTCTGGGTATCCCCCAGCGCAAAAATTGGAGTTCGACATTGAGAAAACAAGGAGGAGGATCAAACAGCCAAAAAGGCAGGAGGGAGGTCTGTCGTGGATTAGTAGACGCACAATGACTTTTAAATGAGCACTCACCTATTGTTCATAGTTCTACCGCCCAACATACACCAAGAAGACATCCTTGCGCAGTGTGTGCGCAGCACGCGTGAGGGCGGGCTCTGGCAGATGTAGTGCACGCAATGTGGCGGTTAGGGTTTGGACCCTAGGTCTGCACTGTCTTGCGGGGCGAAGGTAAGAAAGATGTGCCAGAATTTTGCCAGATTCTGGCACCTGCAGCCAGAATCTGGCGCTTTTTTGCATATCTGGCACTGGCACTGGCACCTGCTGCCGGAATGCCGGAATTCCGGCGGAAATCTGGCAAATCTGGCACTGTGCCGGATTTTGCAGGAATGCCAGAATTCCGGCAACGAGTGACCTCAAAACTACACTTAGCCAACCGATTGACAGCTCATTAAATGCGCAAAAATCAGCGCTTCTTAATAATATACCACACATATGTCATACTGACGTATTCGTCATTTCGCAACAGATTCATTGTTATCAAGATAATGGGCCATCAACCAATAGCACATAAAACCTGCCACAACCTTTCTACAAGTAGCTTCTTAAATGCGCAAAATTCCTGGCTTCTCAATAGTACCACTGAATACTCTCAACGTTCTGAACTGACTGATATTGCAGCTGATTAGTCCCCAGAAAATACTCCCAAAAGTGAGCAGATGCATAAACTTGCCTTAAGCAGGAGATTCAGCTGATTTGAGTGAGCCCGCTGTTTTCCTGAGGTGCAGAAACCCCTACTAGCATATGTCACTTGCTGGCAGTTGTCTTACATCACTGTGAACCAGCCTCACCCCTTGGTGGTTGTACTGGAACATACTGACTTGACTGAGTGAAAATGAATAAATGATCTCCCACTGTTCCAGGCAGCCACAGACATTAGGAGAGGGGCAATTGACCTCCCTAAACATGCTAGTGTTCTCAGAATCACCTGAATCTGCATGGGAAAGCATGTACAATGATGTCCAAGGGGGGTTTCCTGTTTCAGGGGTGTTTTGGGGCCATTTCATCCCTTGCAACCCCTCCAATCGAGCTGAAAATTTGGCTGTTGCGTCTTATAGGTGTATCGCACCATATTCACACAGGGGAGCGATGCTTGCACGGCTGGTTTCACTAGTGTCTGTGGCGCTGATCAGGGGGTTTTGCCCCTATAATCGCTTGTAGCTCTATGTAGAGGGCTCTCCTGAGTATGTGAGTATGCTCATTCGACTCGCATGGACAGCGCGCATTGATTGATATATATATCCTCACTTTCAGAGGCACATTTAGTGTGACAGAGAGTCTGCGCATTCTCAGCATTATTTTTTGCACAGTAATCCCAGTCGATCCCCATGAGTCTTTAGCCAATTATCACTGCAAGCATACATCCAGACTCTTAAGAATTTTGCGCATTTAATGGTGTAGCCTGAGTACCTACTCACATAGCCTGTGCTGAACTCCAGGTTTGCAGGATTGCCAGATTTTGCCAGAATGCAGGTATGCCAGATCTGCCAGAATCCTTGCCAGATTCTGGCAGGCTCAAGCTGAAACTGGCACTGGCACTGGCACCTGCATTGCCGGAATTTTACGGATTTTTGCGCCAGATTTTGGCAAATCTGGCACGCCAGAATCTGGGGCAGCTTCCTTATATAGGAGTAGTGGAATATGACTTGGGCTTGTGCTTCTTTGGTTTGTCCCGTATATATGAAGTCAGGACCTTGCGACTGGTGACTGGATATGCGTGACCTGCGTCATCCGTTCGAGGATCAGATTCAGAGCAAATGATTGGAATTCTTCGTCCTGAAATTCCTAATTCAATAAAGGATCCTTCCTTGTTTCTAACCAAAGAAAGTAGATATTGATTTCCGAAGTCATTTCCAAGGATGAAAGGAGTAGTCATGTTTTTAATGACATAGGCCTCGACTAGCATCTCTACTTGTCCTTCCGGAGTGCTGAATACGACTGGAAGAGTTACAAATTCGTTGATGATGCACTTGTCTGTGACTTGAATAACTTGAATACTTCTTCCTTTCCATTTAGGAGGTGGATTATTCAGAGACTTGTATTTCTCTTTGCTAATCAAGGTGATGTTGGAACCTGAATCAAAAGTGATATTGAAAGGTTCGCAATGGTCTCCTAATTGACCTTGGACTAAGGTGGAAGTGGTACCCATCCAAGCTGTGCCAGGTGGTCTGGACATAACTCGGCGGAGTATTAGTCGGTTACCAATAGCGGTATAAGCTTTAGTTTTGAACACTCAGTTGCGTTCAAGTTTGTACTGTTTGGCCCAACCTCGGCGACTAGGAAGTCGAGTCACCATGACTGGAGCCTGAAAAATATTGCAAGATGCCGATGCCAAGCCTGAGTTTACCTGCCCATCAATGTTGCCCTCCGAGACATCCTGCAACTCCTCATTGTCAGTGACGGGCTGTTCACTGGAGGCAGTGGCGGATAGAACGTCGGAGGGAGAATTAAAATCCTCCTCGGATGATTCCGACATGGAGTCCTCCTGTTCTGTCTCGGATTCTGAACAAGTAGATTCTTCTGAGGATAATTCCGCATAAAGATCATCATATTCTTCTTGCGCAGCTAATCCTTCTTCATCGGTGGCAGCTAAATTTGCTCGGACAAAATTCTGATTTTTCCGGGCATTCTTGCATTCGTTATCCCAGTGATCTCCCTTGCAATGGATGCAGGGTCATGCATTTACAGCACTGGGTGGTCGTTTGACTTTAGCGTCTCACCTCATAGCGGGATTGAAATTTGGCTTTGGCAAGTCTTTCCTATCTCCTATCTTGGCTTCTCGGGACACGGATTTAAACTTTCCTTTCTTGTCCTTTTTGAAGAATTTGCCAGATTTCTTAGGATTGGAAAAGTGGGATTTGACGTGACTTCGTCGCTGTTCTAGATTTTCAACTCGCTTGAGAATGTTGGCACCACTCTTAGCATCAATGAGTGCTTGAGAATGATTGTGTACTCGATTGATAAACTCTGTCCATTGTCCTCCTAAGTCATCAATGCGGAGAATAGTTTGCCATCCGGCGGGAGCGCCAATGATGATTTCATGTATGAGTTGATCAAAGGGCATTGGAGTGATGAGAGTGAGATGCATCTTTTTGCGAAGCACATAATCGATAGGGAGCTCATCCGAATTGCCATGATCCTTGAAGCGCATGCGTTGAGCCTTGGTGCGTTGGGCAGCAATCCAAGTGGAATTCATGAAATGTGCAGATATGGCAGCTTTCAGGGTAGTCCAGCTTGCCCGAATTTGTATTTGGTCAACTAAAGGCAAGCTATGATACCACATAAATGCGCGCTCTTTGAATTTGTGCGGAAGCATTTGTCCTAATTGACCATTGATAATAGGACTTTGATCGGCTAAGCCATTGACTTGAATAAACCATGTGAGAAGTTCTCCATCAGTGCCTTTGAATTCAGGCAGATCACTGATTTTCAATTTTGGCTCAATGTGCAATGGTAAAGGTCCTCTCCATTCTTGGTGTGGTCGAGGAGCATTTCCTTGATTATCCTGATTGTGTCACAACCCTCGTTTCTAAGGGTGTTTACTTTCTGTTCTGGATACGGTGGCGTCGGCGTCGGATCCTAGCCTGATGCGTGGCAGCCTCCTGTGGCTGTTTGTAGATGTAGTCGAGTGTGGAAGCGTCGATGACAGCCCTGTGTAGGGTATTGAGCCTCTTAGTCTTAGGAGTATAGTCCTCTGTTTGTCTAGCGAGTAGGACGTCGAAGGCACCCGTCTCTCGGAGAGACTGTGATTGACTCGTGGCTTGCAGCGTATTACTAAGTACCTAAGTTAATAGGACCTAGTATTGATAGTTGAGTCTTAAGTGTATAAGTCTTATGTATGTCTCTTAGTAGTTATCACCCTTGAGGGAAGATCGACGAGGTAGAGCAAGCTGGTCTTGGAGCAGCTTGCACACCGAGTATTTATACTCATGGGTACATGGTCTGTGCGTACAGTTCCAATAATACATGAGCTAAAGATAGTACGTGTTTCTAAAGAGTGTGTGTCTAAAAGTAGAGCTTAGCTAAGAATAGTCCAAGAAGACTGTATGCGTGCTACAAATAGTCTTGATCAGTAAGCATCCATGTGGAGGCTTAGTTAATACACCAATCAGCCTTACTAAGGGGAAGAAAAGAAGTGAGTGGCTTATACAGCGTGTAAGCCACGAGAAAAGATAGAGGTTATGTGCGCGGCTCATGACATTACCCCCCTCTTAATGGCGAGTTTTAGGGGACATGAAACGAGCAAGCAGGACAAAAGTTTGTGGAGGATAAATTGAAAAAGTAAAGGATTAAAAAAAAATTCTTTTTGAGTCCGTAAAAATGTCCATAATTTAGAATTCCTCAGTGTCCTTAGGGTGGTATACCCCGGCGCCATTAGGGGCCTTGGCTCCCCAGACTTCTTCCTTCAGCTTGACCCATTCTTTGTCTTCATCTAGGGGTTCGAGAAGGAGGTCGGCCATGTCGACCAAAAGGTCTTCATTGCCTTTGTCCCAGGCCCTCTGATCCAGCCAGTCCAGTAGCTCCCTCTTTGACCACCTTTCCTTCTCGGCTAGCTCAACTACTTCCCCAAAGGATATTTTCTTCAGGACTTCCTGGTAGCTCTTCGAGATGTCAGGTGCCTGGCACCACTCTTCGACTACCCTTGCTACGATGGCCATCTTCTGACCCTTATCGCCTATCGACCCCATCCACTCCTTCTTCATCTCCTCTATGTCACTCAGACGGAACCACCACTCCGTCAAGTTTTCCACCCATTTGGGCACCGCCTTCTCCTTTCCTTGGTTCTCCCATTCTTCCAGTCGCTTGATGAGGTGGGGGGTGCTGAATTGGTTTATCGATTTTTTAATTAGCCAGTCATTTTGATCTTTGGTCCTGGTATAATCTTCGTACCAGCTCATCTTCTTGACTTTTTGCACCTCCTTCACCAGGTGCTCGACTTCACTCCCCACCCACTCTTCAATTACAAATAGTTTGGTGGCCTGCATGGCCCTATCGGACTCCGGCCGGGGCCCCTTGCCGACCCAGTACAGGTTGCCCCGTTTAGGGCATTGGAGGGTGTGGGTGGCGAGCCACCTGCAGTTCCACCGTTCGGCCATGGGGATATAGTCGAGGGTAAGGCCCGGGTCGAGGGACTTGGCGTAGTCAGCGCTTCTAATGAAGCTGTCGCAGCGCCTAATGGCGTCTTGGTAACTATACAGTCTATCGCCGCCATGGCCCCATGTGAGTTTGTGTGATACGCGCTGTTTTCCCCATACTGACTTGGGGGTGTGGTTGACAACGACTCGAGCGTCACGGGGATCGTAGCGGACGGTGGTGGCCTTGGCAGACTTGTTGGAGCGGATGGGGGCCATGGTAGTGAAAAGGGATTTGGAGGGTTTGTGAGTTGAGATTGGTTGTTTGGTGGAGAGCTGGAGTAGCTGGGGGTGAGGTTTGAGGCTTTTCCTTCCGTTCTTTTATATTCTTTTCCAGGATGTTTGTAATTCTTTGGCACTGGGGCTTTGGGGTGTCGTTTGAGTAGATCCTCCATGATTTGGGGCAGTTCGGCTATTTTTTCAGCCCTTTCCATGGTATCTTCTATCGGATCATACCCCTTCCATCTGATTTGGTAGTATAGGCCGTTTTTCCGTTGTTCCCATGCGACCACATGGTCCACTTCATATTCTTCTTCCCCTTCTTCTGTTACAATTGGGGGTGGTCTTGCTTGACGTCTGTGAAAGTCTTTGTCTTCTGTGAAGGGTGCGAGAAGGTTGATGTGGAACACATTGTGTGTCCGCATGGTTTTTGGAAGTTTTAGCCGGTAAGCATGTGAGGAAATCTTTTCTGATATGACAAAGGGCCCTAATTTCTTGTTGTCTAGCTTCTTTGAGGGTCGCCTCGTGGTGATGTTCTGGCCCACTAGCCATACTTTGTCCCCTACTTTGTATTCGCGTTTTGGGTCACTTTCTTTTGATCTGTAGAATTCCATGGAGGCTATGACCTCGTCCCATATTTCTTGCATAGAGTCCGCCATGTCAGCGGCATTAGGTGCATTGACTTCCAGATCTACAAGATCCCATCTGGGGTGTAATCCATAGATTGTCTCGAAGGCTGTTTTCCCTGTGGCGGAATTGACTTGGTTGTTATGGCAGAATTCTGCTATTGGTAGCCATCTGACTTAATCGTCTTGTCTATAATTGCAAAAGCTTCTTAAGAAGCCTTCTAGCCATTGGTTGGTTCTTTCCGTTATTCCATCAGTTTCTGGGTGGAAGGCTGTGGAAAATTTGGGGTTGATACCCAGTTTGGCATAGAGGGCTTTCAAAAATTGGCTATTGAAGGTCGGCCCTCTGTCTGACACGGTTGTCTTGGGCAATCCATGTAGTTTCCAGACTTCCTTGATGAAAAGGTCCGCTACTCCCTCTGCATTGGTGCTTTCAAGGCAAGGGATGAAATGCGCTTGCCGAGAGAAGCGATCGATTACTACCAGTATACTATCCATGCCCTGTGATTCAGGGAGCTTGACAATGAAGTCATATGCGATGTCTTCCCAAGGTTTTTGGGGTATTGGTAAAGGTTTTTGGGGTGCGTAATGTTTGTGACCTTTACTCCTTTGACAGATTTCACATGTTTCGACAAATCTGTTGACTTGTTGTTTCATAGCCGGCCAGTAGTATCTTCTGGATATGAGTTCCAAAGTTCTGGCTTGTCCTTGATGACCCGCTATTGGGTTGTCATGGTGCATTTCCAGGATGGCTAGTCGTATCTCTTTGTTCTCAGGGATTACTATCCGTCCTTCGTACCATAGGAGGTCTTCCTTCCATTCATATTTGTCATATTGTTTCCTAATAGAGGGTGGAAGGTCTTCCTTCTTCTTTGTACTTGCAATAAGGGTTGTTAGGGATTCGTCATCACTGAGGCCTCCCCTAATCATAGAGATGATGTCAATTTCTATGTTTGCTTTGAATAGTGATGGCACCCGGGAAAAATGCGGGAACCCCTTCCCGGGCCAGGGTTCCCTGAAGATTTGGCTCTCCCCGCTTCCCTACCCCTTCCCGGGTGCGGGAAGAGGGAACCCGCCGGGTTCCCGCACAAATTATAGGTAAAACTTACACATATATTTAATGTACTCGATGTATATACCATTAAATGCGCAAAACTCGTAGCATCCGAATGATATATGGCAGCTACTTATACGTTGCGTTCTGACGGCATCGCGCCCAATTCTCTAATCATAAGAAATACCCTATACAAACGATAAAGTTCAAAACCCACCACAAAAACTTGAATGGTAGTTCATAAAATGCGCAAAATTCTCAGCTCCACGATGGTGTATTTCAAGCTCTCAGGAACAATCAATAAGCCTACTTCGCCGCCTAATCTTTGTCTGAAAATAATCCCCCTGAGTGCGCACCCCCTAGTTCACCCTAAAGCACTCATTTCTCGTTCTTTTCATGCATGCGAATGGGTTCTAACAGTCTGAAAACCCCTATGTACATGTGTGTCTAGTCCATAGATGTCTTGCATTGGTGTGAACTGACTGCTGGGGAGGGGGTACATTGCAGTTTGTTGTCTGAAACAGTGTCTACACACTGGTGTGAACACTCTGGCAGGTTGGTAGACACTCCAGCAGTATAGATAGGGGTTTTCGAGGTCTCTGATCTCGTTGGTAGCCTCAGAGAGGCTGCTAGAGCAAAGGCTGAAGCTGCAGGCGATGATTTTGCTGCTTTTAATCACTCAGGAAGTTTCCCCCTGCATTTCACCCGTTAATACTGCTCCAAAAGAGCTGATTTTTGGTGTATGGTATATTGTGTATGGCACGCATCTATTGCACCCAGGGGACAGACATTTGCACGGCTGGATTCACTAGTGCATTTTAGGCTGATCAGGGGTAAGCGCCCCCTATATCCCTTGTATCTCTACAGATACTGCAGCCACAGGCTTGTAACCACGCGCATTGGACTCCCCTCACTGAGACGCATCGAATGATATATATATATGCTACTTTCCGTTGGAATCTGAAGGAGGGGATAGGTTGCGCTTTCCCGTGAATATTCTTCAGGAGTATTCTGATGCCGATACACTTGAATATTTTTATTACATACTCAATACTAGTATCGATGGAGTGTGCCGAATTTTGCGCATTTAATGAGATATGTAGGAAGCTGATTGGACAACATCAGTGGACATCCATTCCCCCATTCCCCCAGTTCCCTCATTCCCACGGGTACCCGGCGGGAACCCCCTTCCCGGAATTTTGTCAGGACCATCCCCCCTTCCCTACCTCTTCCCGCACTGCGGGAAGGGAGGGAAGGGGAAGGGGAATTCCCAGGGTTACCCCCGTGGGGGTACCCGGGTGACATCACTAGCTTTGAAGCCCTTGAAGCGTTCGGCATTGATCATGATTTGCTGGGGATTTGGAATGTCCTCATGGTCATGTCTTCTTGATAGGGCGTCTGGTTTATTAGACATTTTACCAGGCCTGTAGTGGATTTCAAAGTTGAAAGAAGCGAGTTCCATATGCCATCTGGCATGCCTTCTGTTGAAGGTTTCTGCATTCTTCCATCTTTCTAGGTTTTGGTGGTCGGTGAAGACAGTCACCGGTAATATGGTCCCTTCGAGGTATATGCGCCAATGTTTTAATGATTCCACGATGGCAAGTAATTCCTTGTTGGCGGTATCATAGTTTCTTTGTGCATTGTTATAGCTTTTTGATAAGTATGCTACTGGGTGGAGGTATCCATCTTCACCTCGTTGGCTAAGTATAGCTCCTATGGCTATTTGTTATGGGTTGGCTAAACTAGTACTTAATTAATTGCTTAATTAAATACAATAAAGCTGCACCATACACAGACTTGCAAATAACTATTTAGTATTCTCAGTAAGTACTAAAGCTGCTTAACTACTAGGTAAAGAACAGTGTAAACTGGGTTTCTAGCTTGTAACTATACTTTATAGATCAGAATAAGAGCAATGCTACTATGGCAAGGTTCCCTTGTAGACTGATGGTGTAGGTCTAGTTTGACTGCTTGAGTCAGAAGCTATACTACTCAGTATACTCTTGAATCCTTAGATCTTGTAGTGCTGTAGCTCAGTGCTTAATAGAGTCAACTTAAAAGTATATCTGCTACCTCAACTGCTACTTATTTGGAGTTTATCTCAACAAATAAGGAGTGCTATTGGGAGAACAACTTAAGGACTAAAGTTAAGCTAAGTAAGCTTGGTCACACCAGTTAGAACTGTGGAAAATGGAATATATTGAATTGAGCAGGTGAGGGGAGAGGGTCCTCAAGGCCTCCTTATATACCCTGCAGGGGCCTGGGTTGCACAATCAAGGATATACAACCTTTGGTTGGGGTTGCTGCCCCAATCCTTCTATTCAGAAGGTTCTATGGGCCTAGAAAGGCAGTTCTAGGGCCATTGGGGCGGAATTTGTTTGGGCAACCAGTCTGTTGGGGCAAAAGAAGATCTGTTGGGGAACCCCAACCCTCGTATATACATTATGTACCATACATGGTTAGAAAGCCCTTGTCAACGCGCATCGAGCGCCGTATAGCGCGCCCCAACCGGATAAACGGCTGGCGAGATATGCCTCCATCAATATTGGGGCGCATCAAATATTGATGGCGGCGCGCCGGAGCAACGGCTGATGGGAATCAAACAATTCTCGGTCAGGCGCTGAAGAAGCTCGGCAGCTATCGGCAGAACGTTAGATGATGAAGAACGGACAAGTATTACATGAGATACAAGTAAAACAAAGAACAGAGCATCGCCACCAAATCGACTTAAACTTAAACATTATGTATCTTTATGAGTTTGAGTCCATATGGCTTGATACTATGCGCGTTCGAAAGCTATCAATGAGCCCTATCTATTCGCATAAGTAGATATGCAAATATAACAAAGGATTAAAGTGAACTGGGAATCACACATAAGTAAAGTGAACAAAAATGCAGAATTTATTCCAAAACCAGTTTGAGACTGTAGATTACACTCTGAAACAAAGCTAACAACTTGAATAATGTTCTAATCCAAGACACTATTCCTGACGCATCGGTTTCCAAAATAAAGGGTTTATCGGGATCGGGATGTATTAATACTGGATCTTGACTGACCCGCTTCTTGATTTCCTCAAAGGCCTGTTGGCATTCTTGGGTCCATTCAAATTTGATATCCCTTTTTGTTAAGTCATTTAGTGGTCTAGCAATCTTGCTAAATTTGGCTATAAACCTTCTGTAGAAGTTTACAAAGCCAAGGAAGGCTTGGACTTCCTTTATTTTCCTTGGTGCGCCCCATTCCATGATTGCCTTGATTTTCTCTTCTTCCATGGAAATCCTTCAGGGGTAATTACCAACCCCAGGAAAATGACCTTCTTGACAAAGAATTCGCATTTGGATAGTTTGGCGTAGAGATTGTTATCTCTTAGGATTTTGAGTACTTCCTTGACATGTTCTGCATGGTCTTCCTCCATTTCTGAAAAGATAAGGATATCATCCATGTAGACTACTACCGTGACACCTAAAAGGTGTCTAAAGATATTGTTCATCATTCTTTGGAGGACTGCTGGGGCGTTCTTGAGTCCAAAGGGCATGACTAGGTACTCGTATGTTCCATAAGCTGTCCTGAAAGCGGTTTTCCATTCATCGCCTTCCTTGATGCGGATGTTATTGAACCCCCATCTAAGGTCTAATTTTGAATAAATCTTCGCATTCTTGACTTGGTCGACAAGTTCTACCTGGAGAGGCATAGGGAATTGATCTGGTATAGTGATATTGTTGATTTTCCGGTAATCCGTTACTAGCCTTAGAGATCCATCCTTCTTTTGACAAAGAAGCAAGGTGAGGCTATAGGGGATTTACTAGGCCGGATTTTTCCGTCGGCCAGTTCTTGATCAATAAATTCCTTTATTGTTCTGCTTTCGATTGGTGAGAGGGGATATACTTTTGCCGGTTTCGGGAGATCTGATCCTTCCACAAAGTCTATGTTGCAATCAAAAGACCGGTGTTCTGGGAGCTTCTTGAAGAGTTCTTCGCTAAAGACGTCAATGAATTCCATGAATTCTTCTGGTATAGCAGGTATCTCTTTTCCAGCTTTGGCAGTAAGGGGTCTTCCTTTCCATGAAATTTCTAGGGTTTTCCAATTTATATCTGGATCTGCATCTTGTAGCCAATCTAAGCCTAGGATCATGTCGGTATCCCCTAGGTCCATTATGAAGAAGGTTACATCAAAGGTCCAACCTTTGATTTCTACCTCCAGTGTAGTTTTATTTTTTATTTTGTTTGGAAGTTCTTTCCCATCTATGGCGATCACAGTTCGTGGGTTGACTAAGGGTGTCAAAGGAATGTTGTTGTTTTTGGCAAAGTTGATATCTAAGAAGTTTTTTGAACATCCAGAGTCGACTAAGGTGGGAATAGGGTCCATGATTCCCTTGACCATTGTAAAGATAGACGCAGTTTGTTCGGATTTCTTTAGATATAATACACGCTTCTTTCTTTTCTGATTCTTGGTCAAGGGTTTCTGGGCAGGTACTGACATGGACTCAGCCTGCTGTTCTAGTTTTCCAACTCCGAGTCAGAGGATTTCTCTTCTTCCTTTACTTCTTCAATCTTCGCTTCCTTTCCTTTGACAGCTTGAGTTTCTTGTTGCCATTCCTTGAATTTGCACTCTCTCATACGGTGTCCTCTTCTTCCGCATTTGATGCATCTCCCTTCTTCTCTTCTTTTTTGGATGACTTCAGACGGCACTATTCCTGCTTTGGCTTGGGTCGTTCTTGGTTGGAATTTCCTTTCTTGATTTCCTGAGGAGCCATTATCTCTTAGACTTCTTCCAGTGAATAGAAGATCGTCTATCCTAATAGAGACTTCCATCCATTTTTCTAAGGAGAATGTAGATGTATCTTGGGTGATGGTTGCCTTTAGAAGTTCCTGTTGGACGTTATTCTTAAGGCCTTTCTTGAAGACATCTATGAAGGCATGTTCGTCCCAATCTAATTCCTGCATAAGGGTGCGGAAGGTGGTTACATAGTGTTGTGCCGATCCTGTTTGTTGAAGTTTATGGATGTTCTGAATTGCTCTTTCCTTTTTCATGGGATCTGAGAAGGCAAGAAGGAAGGCGTTCTTTAGAGCATTCCAGTTTGCAAGGTATTCATGTGGTTCTTCGTCGAGGATTTTCCTGAGTAGGGGTTTGGCCCATTTGGCTGCTTCTCCTTCTCCCATGTTAGTGAGGAAGGTGGCCATCTTCCGGTTGTTGTCAAAGGCAGTACCGTAATCGTTGAAGTAGATTTCCATTTTCATGAGGAAGATTTCCGCTTCTTGTCCTCTTTTCCCATTAAATGCCTCGGGCTTCTTGGCTCTAGCTCCCTTCGGGATTTCGTCTTTGGTACTTCCTTCCTTTTAGGAGGTTTTGGGGTTCGGAGAGGAGGTGTATTTCCCCTTGATGGGGGTCCTGATGGAGGTCCTGGGGGATTATCCCCTGGGAATAGTCCTCGAGGCATTTTTGGGACTTGTGCCCAAGAAGACTCAGCTTCTGGTTCCCATTGATGGTGTTGGTCCATGATATCAGTGTTTGAGATCCTTTCTTCTACTACTTGTAGTGTTTCTTGAAGGGTTTCTGTGTTGGCCTTAAGTTTCTTAATGGCTTCCTCTTGTTTATTCAGGGCAGCGGATACTTGTTTACCCATAGCTCCCATGGCCACGACTATGGTGTCCATTTGTTGACTGAGTTTGTCGATAGCGTTTTGAGTTTTTATTTGTTCATTGACTCCCAATTGGGAGCTGTTTGCAGCTGTCCATGCGTTCTGGGCTGCACTTTCTACTTGCTGCCTAATGTTGCCGGTGGATGCTTCCAGTTTGGAGATGGAATTAGTCATTTGTTGTAGAGTGGTATTGAGCGTTTGTACCCCTGTATCTTGTCTGTTCTCTTGCACCTGTATTTGAGCTGTGATTCCTTCAAGAAGTTGATCCTTGATATCGTCTAGCACCCTGAAGAAGAATCCTAATGTGGGATCCCTTGCCGCTGGACACGCCGTGCTCACACGAGTGATGGTGGACAAGATGAGATACACAGCGCTATCTACAGAGTCACATGACCGCCGGCGCCATGCCAGACAACCCGGTCTCGATCCCCCACTACAGGTCCCCCCCCATACAGTCAAGTCCGTCCTTGGGCTGGGTTATGATCTGCGTAGGGCAAGAAGTCAGGTGTACGAAAGTGGTACTAAGAGAGAGTATTGATGGAGGTGGAAGGGGTCGTGTTATGTGGAATAAAGTATATGTGCAAAACATGAGACTTAGCTGGGAAAGTCGGTTCTATTATTTATTTGGTTGCGTGACGTCCTCGCGATCGAGTGGGAACCTGCTTTCGGGGCGTGGCGTGGAAGGCAATGCGAGTGTGGGCGGTAGCGTGCCGGGTGTAGTAGCGTTTGGGTTGTCTTGGCGTGTACGTCGTAGGCTGTCCGCGTAGGAGGCTAATGCAGAGCCCGGGCGAGGGATGAACGGTCGGAGCAAACGAGTGTGTGCGGCTGACGTGAAGGGCTGGCCGTGGAGGTCTTCGAGAGCGTAGGAGTTGAGCGAGCGGGAAACAACCCTGAGTGGGCCTGACCATCGAGGGACAAGTTTGCGTGCTGAGCTGTGCGTCTCATCCCAGCGTGCGTCATATCGTTGGACTAGGTCTCCTGGGCGGAACTCAACCGCACGCACACTCTTGTCGAAGGCGCGTTTACGGCGACTGGCATGCTCGAGTGCATGGGCGTAAGCATCCTGCCGAAGAGCATACGTGAGTGCCATATTCACGTCCACCTCGAGACGTGTTGTGTCGGAGGAGGGGTGACTCAGCTGGGTACGATGCTCAGCTCGGGGTTGACCCGTGAGCAGTTCTTTCGGCGTGTAGCGTAATGATGGTAGTATGCGATCGTTGAGTTGCGAGGTGGCTCGGGCTAAGTGCTTTGGCCAGGCGGCTGGCGTGGTTGATGGGTCTCCGTCCTCCTCCGGTGACTCGCCCACGGTTGCTGTACACAGAGTTTTGAGTCTTCCAATGAGGAGCTTGATCGATCCTTCGGCGAGTCCGTTCGCCCAGGGTGCATATGGGGGAGTCTTCAGGGCCTGGACGCCTCGAGCCTTGGCCCATTCGCGGACCTCGTCACAGTCGAAGTGGGATCCTCCGTCCGCCATGAAGGTCCGAGGCGTGAGGAGTACATCGGAGATTCTCGAGAGGGCGTCGACCGTAAATCTGCCGGTGCCAGGGCCTTTCAGCGGGAACGTGAAGATGAAGCGGCTGTAGACATCCACAAGCACGAGGACCGTCTTGAATCCACCGTGTCCGGCCGGCAGCGAGACGTAGTCCCCAACAAGCAAGTCGAAAGGTCGCGCTCTAGTAATCGGCTGCATGTGGGCTGACAACAGTCGAGGACCAAAGTTCTTGCATCTGGGACAGGATGTGACCGCTTCAATAACGTCTCGGCGCAGCTCTGGCCAGAAGTAGCGCAGTTGAAGCGAGAGGATAGTCATATCCCGCCCAAAGTGGCCACCTGCCGAGTGAACAGCCAGCGCTAACTCTTTCGCTTCCGAAGCAGGTATACACTCAACTTTGTCACCGTCCTTAACGCCTTTACCACGTACGAGCCAGAGTTTCCCGTCTTCGATCATGTATTCTGCTGCTCTATGTGCACGCCTCCTACGAGCTCGCTCCTCGTCCGGTGACTGGGTTTTGTTATCCTCGGCCATATCGAATACGAGGTGCAGCAAGATGTCGGCGAAGAATGGGTCGTGGGCGAAGCGGTGGAGGAGCTGGGCTGTCTCCGAGTCGTTTACTAGGTGCGCCGCATCGTTGATAATCCCTTTAGCCGCCTCCCAGCCTGGTTCAACAGTTTCGCCTGCACCTGGACCTGTGTTGTCATCCGGTCTTGACTCATACATTCTAGAAAGCGCGTCACACACCCGGTTTTCCGTGCCTGGTTTATGCCGCACTGCGACAATGTTCCTGGCGATGATCGACTCCCGCCAGCGCTTGTGTGTGGAATTCAGCTTGTCATGTCCGAGGAGGTCCGCCAGGGCCTTGCAGTCGGTTTCCAGTTCGATCGCCTGTCCGAAGATCATGTTGTCGAACTCGTCGAGCGCGAACTTGAGTGCGGCGAACTCGAGAAGGAACGGGATATACCGCTCTTCGGTGCGTGAGGTACGTTTCGAAGCGAATGCGACCGGGTACATCACCTTGCGTGTTACACCAGATCCATCCACAACATCGAACTCCTGGGACAAGACCGCTCCGAATCCGTATTTCGACCCGTCTGTGGTAACGATGAATGGCCGCCCGTCGTATATTGGCGCACGAGTCACAGTGTCGCTAGTCAAGATGGTCTTGAGGGTCGCGAATGCCTTGCGTCCGTCCTCATCAAGCTCGATTCGTGTGTCTTTGAGCGCCCGTTTGTACTCGTGTTTGCCGTGTGTTGTGTTGATTTGCAGTGGACGGATGTCTCTTGTGAGGTCTGATAGGGGCTGTGCAATGCAAGCGTAGTTCCTGATCTTTGAACGATATGAGCCAACGCACCCGAGAAAGCATAAGACCTCAAGGGCCGACTTCGGTTCTGGCCACTCGAGGATCGCCTTCACTTTATTGAGGTCCGGCCGTACTCCTTCTGAAGAGCAACGTGCCCCGGCGAATCGTGCTTCTGTCATGAAAAGGACTGTTTTAGCAGGCGACAGTGAGAGGCCGTGCGCTCGGCACTTAGCGAAGATGAGGCGCATGTTCTGCAAGCCGGCGTCGAAGTCATCGCACGCTGTGGCGACGTCGTCCATCCACACCTCCAACACATTGCCGATCAGGTCGTGGAAGGCTGCTGATACCATCTCGCAAAACGTAGTCGGTGCACCGGTGAGGCCGAAAGGCATGCGGAGATAGACGTAGTATCCGCGTCCGTCTACATGAAAGCCGGTGTATGGGACACTCTCCGGGGCCATTGGGATTGCGTTGAAACCGGCCAAGAAGTCCATGACTGATACCCATCAATGGCCCGCCACCTTCCGTTGCATGTTCGGCAAGTCGCCCATTGGGAACGGTCTTAACTGCGTGACTTTGTTAACAGCGGCAAAGTTATGGACGAGACGGTACTTAGTTTCGGTTGGTTGCGGTGCTTCCTCTGGCCCTTCCACTTCAACATCCGGCCACAAGACAGGTAGGCCGTATAAGCGGCACTGCTCGTTCGCCATTCGTCTCAGCGATGCCAGACTCGGAAGCTCCGCTCCGCCAGGTTTTGGTACGATATTCGTCGGGGAGACCGCCGCGACTTGGTCCTGGGGGACTTTGGCGATGATCTTTGCTCGTTCCATATCGTCCAAAGTTTTGTAAAGCCATTCGCGCTGGGGCTCTGTAAGTCGCTTCTGACCTGGTCGCCGCGGGAACTGGGTTCCTTCCGGCACGTCCAGTCTCATCTGCATGAAATCGATCGGCAGTACTTCTGACAGGGATCTTGCAAAGATATCCGCGTACTCACCGACTAGGTCCATCACTCGCTTCCTCTGATCTGGCGTTAGGTCATCTCCAATGGTGACTTTTCGCTGGATATCTGCCACACGGTCTTGATCAAATGGGTTCGTCGTGCGGTCCGACTCCACTGTTGGCGGTGTCTCGACTCGTCGCTGAGCGGTGGGATGTCGCTCGAGATGGTCGTTTTCAAGGACGTAGATATCCGCCGGCCCCTTCGCCCGTGCTAATGCGCGTAATGCACGATCTAACACATCCTGTAGGCGGGGCACCTTGGCGTCCTGTTCGACTAACTCGGTGAGCAGTATCTCACGTTGTGTCATTTCCTTGCGCTCCTGAAACGCCAGCCTCCACATCCGCTCAAGGAACTCGTCCTCTGACTCCGTCTCTACCTTCTGCACAGCCACTGACTCAGTTTTCTTGTACTCATCCGCTCGACCATCATCCAACTCGCATTCCGTGCTCATCCCAATCCACTGTTCCAGCCTCTCCACCAACGCTCCGTCCAACCAAAATGGGTTGTCCGACTCATCCAACTCTACCGCCGGCTCCTTTCGAAGCCTCCTGCTACGTCGCAACGGAACAGGCTCACCGTTTTCCTGTTCTCTGAGTCTCGTCTCCTCCACTTGTTCATTCAGCTGATTGTGGTCGTGGTCTAGGATGGGTTCGGGTGTGGCAAATTGCGGAGGCACCTGTGGCTGTGCAGGCTTGCTTAAGGCCGGTGTGGCTGGGAGCGGGTGTCCATTCTTCAGCTCAATCGGTCCGTCCGGCCCTGAGATGAGTAGGGTGTCGCCCGAGAACACCTGTGCGGCCCCCGCCATCCTCAGCCATGGCTTGCCAAGCAGCAAGTCGTAATTGCCTCGAGAATCAAGGACCTCGAACTCAATCTCGTGCCACTGTTCAGCAACCGCGACCCGAGCTTTGCCTCTACCTATTGACCGAGTGCATGAACCATCTGCCATACGACACACGATAGGAGACTTAGCTAGACTCCCCAGATCTGCCTCTACCCTCACCCAATACGTCTTATCCATCACGCACAGCATTGCTCCACCGTCCACCGTTACTCGAGCATCAAGATTCGGTCCCGTTTCATCCATACGCGCCACTTGCGCCCAAACCCGGAACGGGTTATCTTTGTATTTAGTTGGATCAAAAATTTCATAGAGGTCAACCACCTCCGGAGGCGAGAAATAAGAGTCAACGTCATAGATTGTCTGCTCGAAGCCTACATCCAGAGATAAATAATTCTCAGACAATTCGTTACAACTCAAATGTCCCACCCCCGGCGTTCTACAACCTGCCGGGGCTTCGCACACAAGGGGGTCAGAGAGCGAGCCACCTCCGCTCACTGACCCTGCTCGTTTTCCGACTCGTATTGGGCCAGCTGTTCCTCCTCGGCCTCCTCCTCCAACTGGGCGGTATCACGCACGAAGCGCGGGCCTGGAGTCGGGGTGCCTTGCATGGATCCTGCCTTCGCCGAACGAATGAGCGAGCCCAGAATGACTCCTCGCATTGTGCGCTCTTCCTCAGGTACCCAGGCACTACGGTCCTTGCACTGGACTGCCGTATGGAATGCGCGCCCACACTTGATGCACACGTCGCGCGTCTGCTTGAACGTGCCAGGCGACAACGGGTACGGCTTCGACATGTTTGGGGTGTCGTCGCCGAACTTGGCATGGAACTCGGCTACCAGTCCGTTATATCTAGCACGCTCGCTCGGAGTGTTCTCGGCTACTAGGTCCGGGGCTGGGTCGCGCAAAGGATGCTGGAGCGGTGTCTGAGGCACAGGAGCCGCAAGGGTAGCCGTAGCCATGACGGTAGTAGCTGCCGGCTGGGGCGCTGTGAGATGTGGCGGGGTCTGCCGAATTGGCAAGTTGCGAGCGGGGGTTTCTGGTGCTGCCGTGGCAAACGTGACTTGGGGTGCACGACCAGTAGACTGAGTGGCTGTGAAGACTGGTGCCGGGATCGTGGCTTGAGATGCGGTCGAAGACGGCGCCGTGAACGAGGGGGTGCGTCGAACACTGCTTGAAAACGAGGGGGCGACTTGGGTGGTTGTGCGAGGAGTGGATCGCTCGACCGGCGCACCAATCGAGAGGGTCTGGAGCAAGAGCACGGCCTTGTTGATTGCGTGGGCGTTGACAATCTCTTCGGACGAGAGCTCCCCTATGTCCTTACAGAGACCCTCGAAATCCGAGCCGTACCGAGCGCGTTTCGGAAGTAGCTGGACGAGATAGGCTGGGATGGCGCGTTTGAGTGTGTCATGAATGAGATCGGCATCAGAGCTCCCCCGGTCCTTGCCTCGCGAGAGGTGTTGCTTGGCCCAAACCTCATGGGGCTTGGTTGCGTTTGACGAATCGAGCAGCGCTGGCAGCATGACTTCGACCCGGAAAACACTGCTGTCCCAGCGGTGACGCTTCTGCTCGGCCAATACGAATGGGTCGCGTACCGGAGTAGGCCAGCAAGCCTCTATGAGTGGGAGGAGCTTCGTCCAGTCCTTCGAGTCTGCCATTCCAGATGCTCCCGATTGTTGGAGCGCCTCGTACCAGTCGTAAGCAACACCTTGAAAGACTAGCCAATCGCCCCAGAGCTGTGCACGCTCCTCGTCCGTCACACCCCGAGTAGCTACGATGAAGTTGTGTCTCCACTCGGCCTCTCGCATAGGGTCCATGTCGTCGTTGAATCGTGGCAGCGATCCGAGGCTGGAGCGTGCCGCTCTAAGATCCTTTGACATAGTGGACTTCTGCGTAGGTGTGGTTGTTGTCTGGGAAGGAATGGGTGTCGTCGGGGTAGGTCGCGCAGAAACTGTGACGATGGGCACAGGTGGTAAGTAAGTCTGAGCCAAGCGATCAACAACAGCAGCAGATGGGCGAGGAGGGTCGGAATAAGTTGCCAATCGACGAACGCGAGTGGTAGGAGTGGGAGTAGAAGGAGAAAGAAAAGGGTTGGGCGGATGATTAGGCAAAGGGCTAGGAAACGGAACTCCTGGGGGAGCTAGATCAGCTAACGGCGCGACAGGTGTCGAAGGGACACTTGGCTCGGCAAGGATTAGTGATGTAAGACTCGGGGAACTGGAATCAGAAGAAGGGACAGAAGGAGTAGAGACCGTTGGCCGGGCGAGGGAAACAGGGGTGGGGAATGCTCCGGGTACAGCAGCTGAAGAAGAGGTAGCAGATGCAGAACGTGGGAGGAAACGACCTTGGTCGTCCCGAGGGGAAGTGAGTGCTTCTTGTTCGTCGTCGTGGGCAAGAGACGGGAACAAGAGCAGAGCACAGGCGAGGGGGGTTATATAGATGTTGAGTGGGATCTTGTTTGGAAAAAAAATGCGTGTTGGCCTCAAGGGTAACCCTGGGGCTATTAAGTAAAAATCGCGTACTGCGTTCAATGACGCTGGCGATGAGACTGTCTGGATTGTGGTCCTTGCAACCACTCCCGTCACCACGGTGGACACGCCGCGCTCACACGAGTGATGGTGGACAAGATGAAATACACAACGCTATCTACAGAGTCACATGACCGCCGGCGCCATGCCAGACAACCCGGTCTCGATCCCCCACTACACCGCTGCTCTTCGGATGTCTTCTATGGGTCCGTTGGAGAGGTCCGGGGAGGACAGCGGTGTATAGTCACTGTAGCAGAGGACAGGAGGACAAGCACCGGACATGACCCGGGGATATACAGTAGACACAGCCACCAACCCCCCACTCCAGGTGCCCCCCCTTAAAAAGGAGAGCCGGTCGCCCTCGACTGGCCCAACAGCCAATAGTAACATGGAAAAGAGGACACAAACAGAAGTAAGAAAACATCATGAAGAAAGGAGAGAAAGGGGAGAAAGTCACAAAGCAGCCAACAAAAATAATCAAAAACATCGCCCCTAAGAAGCCAACTCATACCAACCTCGGCAGAAGTAGAGCAGAGACACATGCGGGTCAACCCCTGAGCTCAAATCCCCCAGACCGTCTGGGTAAAGAACTGAAGCCAGTTGACTCAAGACCCCTGGAATAGCAATACCAGCACTCACGATGTCCGTCACAGCATCGTGAATATGCTGGCTGCCACGCAGCCCCATTGCCTGCCTTCCTCGTGCGATCACATAAGCCATCCAAGGGTTTACTCGCCTTCCGTACACCAGCAGCTCCTCTGGAGGAATAACCAGTTGCTCGAACAGCGGCAGAACGGGTGAGGGAGGGCGCGGTTGGGTGACAATTGGCGTGTTCAATCCATATGTTGCAGGACCGTCTGCTGTCCGGGGAAGCCCAATGCAGCCAAACAGTGCCTCTCGGAGACCGGGGGGAGTAACCGGGCGGGGATATGGGTTAGGAGGCGCTTCAAGAGCAAAGACAGGCACAGGGACGAACGAGGCAATGGACTGGTGACGGACGTAAGCACGGCCAGTTGCACAGAATGCCCGAAGTCGCGTCTTGCGTTGACCGATACCCGCCCATGGGTTTCCAAAGCCCTTAAGACACGATAGATCTCGTGGCTGGGCACTCGGACGTTGAAGCGCATCCCAGTGGTTCTGTTGACGCGTCTCGGAGTGCGTCTCAGAGCGGAGGGCCACAAAGGGATTGGGCACGGCGGGACATGGAAGCAGCCGGTGCGATGGTCGTGTTTTTGGCGGCCCCATTGACCGAGAGGGTATCTCATCACCGTTGCGTCGCTCGAGCTCGGCCTTGTCTTGTTTGGCGGTCTCAACAATCAGCTTGAGACTCCGGCGGATTCGTTTGGGTTGCCTCTCGAACCATTCAAGCGTAGCACGATGAGCGCAACCAGCTGCTACGTCCTCGCGCAGAGAGCGCTCGAAGTCACGAGCCTCACGTTGGTCTTCAGGGTCGGCAGCAGGCATGTTGGCGGAAACAAGGACAGCGGCAACGAGCGTGACTTGATCCCACCGCACGTTGTACCACCAGATGCGCGGCAAGCAGGCGAGCCAAACGGTATACTGGGCGCGGCGTGCGGACCAGCGGTAATAGAGCAAAAAAACAAGATGCGACGTCAACAGGCGGGAGATCAGGCGGCAAGCAGGTGGGAACGAGATGGGAGCGAAAGATCGGAAATCGAGCGCAGAATGTCGACAAGCGTTGGAGGTGGATGCGCTACAAGCAGGCGAGTCGAATGATATGCCGTACGCGTCAAGCGGTTGCGATTTGGCCGAGGGACGAGGGGTGGGGGTGCGCGGACGAGACCTTGGGCGGGATGCAACGAGCGACGGTGTGATCCAAGTATCTGGACCAATCGAGCACAAGAACTAACACAAGTACCACGCTTGGATGCGCGCTAACGGGAGGAGCCGAAGTATATTTGTATGATAGCGGGCAGTTGCGAAAAGATCGAGAAAAGATTAAAATGATGCAAAAGGAGAAATGATGTTTATGTAACTGTCGAGCGTAGATAACGTCGAACCGCTTGCTAAAGGAGGCAAGACGGGGTGTGCACGGTGTAGGTCGATGCGCAAGGCGCGGGGCTATTCGATAGATCCTGTTGCACTGGTTCGGGACGCGTTTTTGGTGATCGGATACGCGACGAACAGGGACAAGGGAGAAGTGGAGTTCAGATCTAAGCAGTTGGAGACGTGGAGGCGGTGGATTCTGAGGCGTAGGGTGTCGCTGGGTTCGCGTTGGCGAATAGTATCGAATGAAGTCGTATTTGGAGTGTGCAAAAACGCGAATTTGCTGCGGAGCGACAGGATGGTGGTATTGGACACGACTTGAGTCGTAGGATCGCGCGGAAACGCGCAGGAAGCGGGTAAAGGGCACGCGGGCACTTGAATCGCGCTCTCGTCACCACGGTGGAGAGGTCCGGGGAGGACAGCGGTGTATCGTCACGGTAGCAGAGGACAGGAGGACAAGCGCCGGACATGACCCGGGATATACAGTAGACACAGCCGCCAACCCCCCACTCCACCGTTAAGCAGTCTTTCGTATTTATCCCCTTCTGGTGGTACTTCTACAGGTGCTGGTGATGACAAGTGGGGTCTAGGTGGTGTAGGGTTTGCTGGTCTTTCCTCAATCCTGATCTGGGGAGGAGCTTCTATTTGTTCCGTTACTTGTATGGGTCTTTGTGGTATGGGTGCTTCTATGGCATTTGATGCCTGCGATCGGGTTCTTACCCCTGTCAGAGGATGTGCTGAGTATAGGTGTCTTTCTTCTCTTGGGATGTTCGTGGGACCATATCTCCCAGTGTGTAATTCCAAGGGATTTGGTGCATATGGTGGTACTGGGTCGATCTGGTCTTCTATCCCTGCTGTGGGGTCAGTTGGTACTCTTCTTCTTATGGAGATTATTCCTCCTGGGGATATGCTAGCCCTCGCATTCCAAAAGTGTTCTGGTCCTGTCGTTTGTGCTGTTTCTACTTGTGTTGCTACGGGTTCAGTTGTATCTGGGGTTCGTCCTATATCCTCGGAGAGTGTAGATTCATCAGGGTCTGATACTGATTCCACAGTGGTTCGTGGTATAGATCTTCCACCAATGATATCGGCTGCTGTTGCAGTTGACTCATTTGGGTTTCCTTCACCTACAGTAATGGTAGGTTCAGCTTGGATGGTTTCGTCAGGATCCGCGTATGATCCTGGTATGCTGACCCGTGCGTGGATAGCATCGGTTGCTTCCGTTGTCATCTGTAATACTTGTTCCCTTAAAGCAGATAGGGATGTTGCGTTGTCTGATCTAGCTACCGACGGCCGGTCAGGGTTATCTACCGTTGGCACTAGTGGTTCTCCTTGAGCCGACTGGCTCCTGGTTACTCTTGATGAAGATTGTTGAGACATAGCTACGGATCAGTGTGATGCTTGCTCTACAATGTCACAACCCTTGTTTCTGAGGGTGTTTACTTTCTGTTCTGGATACGGCGGCGTCGGCGTCGGATCCTAGCCTGATGCGTGGCAGCCTCCTGTGGCTGTTCGTAGATGTAGTCGAGTGTGGAAGCGTCGATGACAGCCCTGTGTAGGGTATTGAGCCTCTTAGTCTTAGGAGTATAGTCCTCTGTTTGTCTAGCGAGTAGGACGTCGAAGGCACCCGTCTCTCGGAGAGACTGTGATTGACTCGTGGCTTGCAGCGTATTACTAAGTACCTAAGTTAATAGGACCTAGTATTGATAGTTGAGTCTTAAGTGTATAAGTCTTATGTATGTCTCTTAGTAGTTATCACCCTTGAGGGAAGATCGACGAGGTAGAGCAAGCTGGTCTTGGAGCAGCTTGCACACCGAGTATTTATACTCATGGGTACATGGTCTGTGCGTACAGTTCCAATAATACATGAGCTAAAGATAGTACGTGTTTCTAAAGAGTGTGTGTCTAAAAGTAGAGCTTAGCTAAGAATAGTCCAAGAAGACTGTATGCGTGCTACAAATAGTCTTGATCAGTAAGCATCCATGTGGAGGCTTAGTTAATACACCAATCAGCCTTACTAAGGGGAAGAAAAGAAGTGAGTGGCTTATACAGCGTGTAAGCCACGAGAAAAGATAGAGGTTATGTGCGCGGCTCATGACAGATTGGGTGATTGATCTCGTTGCCTTCTCCTTCTATGTCTTCGGCGGTGTCGTCCTGAAGACTCAGTTTCAGTGGAGCTGGACAAACTTGAGGAATCATTGTCATCAGAGGGATGTGGTGGCTCTGGTGGTCCTTGGCCATTTCCCACAAATACAGGTGCATAGCGTGAATCATCATGCGTATATGCGGTCCTGCTAGAGTGAGAGCTGGTATGTCGGTCAGAATTAAAACTGCTACCACGAGGAATAGATTCATGCGTCTGTTCTGTGTGTAAAGAACTTTGCCTAGAGGAATGTGGCGGTGAATCTCTACTTTGATGAGATGAACTTTGTCCATATGACAAAGAAGAGACAGAGTGTCTTGAGGGTACTGGTGTAATTGGTGGAGGTGGATTACCAGCACCAAGTAAGTCAGCTAAACCAGTGCCTTGCATGCGGTTTATTTGTGGCGGAATCCCAGTGGCAGAAGGTCTAGCCTTAGGTCTTGAAGGACCAGATTCCGGAGCTTGTTGTCTCCTTTCATGCGCAGTGGAATGAAATCGAGGATATACGTTTTCCGGATTGATAGACGAGTTCATCATGGGATTGACATCCTCTTCTGGTTCCTGCAGCCTAGCATGACTATATCGACCTCGTCGTGCATTGACATTCTCTTGTTGCCTGGCCAATCGATCAGCTTCATCTTGAGTGTGTTCTTGACGTCTTCGTTCTGCTTCTTGTTCTCTCTGCCTTCTACGTTCTTCAGCTCTTAAGGCTGCGTATTCCTCAAAAGGAATAGTACGATTCCCTTCCTGCCTACGAGTCCTAGTGGCATAGGAAGTGACTGAACTAATTGACTCGTTCTCATCTCCTGATTGTTCAGCTTCAGCTTCTGCCTGTTCTTCTTCTAAAACTGGATGAAGAGAAGGGCTGGAGCTTGATCGGTCATTAGATAGATTCCAAGGATTTCTTCCATATAGAGACCAAGGTGGGTTATGAGGATCTGGCTCTCTTGGATCATCCTCGTTGGAATTAGTAGGTGGAGTAGCGTGGAAATAGGGAGTGTCTAAAGATGATTCCGTAGAAGATGAGCTGGAATTGGTGGAGGATTGATCCACAATTTGATGGAAGCTAACTACTCGAGGATCCTTAGCGCGTGGCCTAGGAGGTGGACTTAGTGCCATAGGAACAACTGCTTTTAGCTCAGGACTTTCTCTAGGTGTAGAGAAAGGAGTTTTAGCCGGAACCTGCATGGACGGTATTACAGGTGTAGGTAGTGATGGATTCCTGAGTTTCGCAAGCCGTTGCTCAACTTGCTCAAGCAATTGTGCTCCATTTTCATCATTTTCAGCTCGTAATCTCTGTATACGTTCAAGTCGCTCCTTTGATAAACTCTTCCCTTTATGACTTGTAGGTCTAGGAGTAGGTTCACGACTTGGTAATTCTGGAAGCGATTGAGGGCTGAATAGTTCTTGAGCAGCTTCTCGAGCTTCTTCCTCTGTTTGCGCTAAACGTTGGATAGTACCTATAGAATGAGGAGAATCTTGATTAATTAGTAAAATTACCGGTTCTTCTTGATCAGTAGGATCATCAATGTCATCCAAAGTTGACCTATATTCCTTTGGTTCAACTTCCCATTGGGTAGGAATGGTGACTGCTGACTTAGGCGATCCTGGAAAAGCTCCTGGTGGATGAAATTCTAAGGAAGATAAATCTGCCATGAAAGTTTCCGATAGGTCTGGAGTTTCCATAGCTTCATTCTTCTTTATCCGTTTAGCAGCTTGCGATACAGAATGAGGTAGGGTTGATCGTATTGGCGAGCGTATTGGCGGAGTAGATGCTGGTGGTGGTGCTTCCAAATGAAGACTATGCGGAGGTGAGAGTGGTATGTCATCATTGTTTCCTAATGGTGGATGAATAGAGACAGAAGATGTAGGAACTTGCACAGTCCGGTCTTGGTCTTCGTTCGAAGCATCAGATGATTCTGAACTTGATTGACTAGTTGTTGATGAAGGGATTTCTGGGCTAAATACTGGCCTCAGAATTCTTGATTCTTCTGACTGTAGCTTCCTGATGCTCCATCCGGCTGGTGGTTCGGAAGTATATTCATTGTTTGGAGGTTCTGAATGGATGGATTGGCGTGAGACAGGTCTAGTGTTCTCAGCGCTCTGAGCATTAGGAGGCAATCGTCGATTGAGGACTCGGGATAAACTGAATCCATCAAAATTGAGACTGTCGGTCATGGATTGTACTAATTCCTGCTTCAAGTAGTATGCTAGGAATCGTGTGACTTCATCTCTAAATAGTACTGCTGCAACAGCAAATTGCTTGTTGTCAAAACTATCTTCAAGACGCGGCCATTCCGGTACAGTAGGTCCTAATTGTTTGTCAATTGGATTGGCTTTCTGCCGTCGATTGGCAAGCAGATTATGAAGATCCCAGTAAATCTGTTTATCACTGTGACACAGAGTAGGTATGCCCTGTCCATTGATCAAAACCAAATGTTCTGGAATGAATAGACACAAGTGATCTAGTAAAGCCATTTCTTGTGGGCATGATTCTTCATTGGGAGCCGATAGATAGGACATGTGACTAGCGTGAGGAGTAGGGTGTTGATAGATGATACGTGCAATGGTACGAGTGTGACATCGTTGATTATTGACATTATCTCCAACCTTTGATTGCATCAGAGAAATTCAACGTGTAAATGGAATATCAAGAGTATAGCGTGCAGTTAACTCTTTATCCAATTTGTAGTGTGGACTATCAAAAGAATGTGGCAAATAGCGTGCCATTTCTGATAGGGTAGGCATTTCTTCCTGGGCAGGGGACGGTGTCATCTTCCGGTTATATGCGCGTTCCGGAGTGGAAGGTTCTTGACCAATGACATTAGTCTTCCTTGTGCTGTGGTGGTTGCTCAGGTCAAAATGTATCTGCGTCTGGCTCACGGTTCTCTGTAACCCAGAACGAGAAGATGTACGTGACAGTGGGTGCATGACTGATGGACCCTCTGGAGGTATTGATGGAGATCGGTACGACATATATTGTGGCAATCACGTAAGTAAGGTATGCTACCTCAAAGTGGTCACCAATGTTAAATATACGCGCTTGTGAAGGTGTAGTGGTAAGGTAGGTAAGCACTAGAATGACAGAGTGCTCTAGGGCCGTGATGAGCGGGTACAAATAACAATTAGCCGTAGTGGACAAATTAATGTAACTACGGAGTGAGTTCTATATGCAAGGTATTACTAGACGTGTTGCCGATGATTTACACTATCAACAATCTACACTAAGAGTATGTGGCTGAGAACCGTCGTATAACCCTGGGCGTGACTGAGAGCGGGAGTATGTCCGAAGCGCTTGAAGTAATTACGATATGTCTTGGTTTGTCGCTGGGAGCGCACTACATCAGCAAAAACCACCTGTGATCCCAACCCTTTAAAAGTGGTTTTGGAAAACAGGGTGTTGACCAGAGTTGTTTTGACCTTCCCCACAGATTTTAGCTGGTTTTGACCACCCCCCAGGATCCCATGGAGTCAAAACCAGTTTGGATCCAGGGGGTGGATTTTGACCAGTGTAGTAGGGCGGCGCTTGCAGCGCCTATATCTAGCATGTCACATGACCAGCAATCTCATTCCTTTCCCCTTGCCACGTCGGCGTGTCCACCGTGGTGACGAGAGCGGAACACCCTACAACGCTTGCGTAGAACTACGCGACTTCCCGGACCTACCGGACTTGCTAGAGCACGTTTCTGTTTTACTTGCGCGTCATAAACGCGCTTTTACTGTTGGATTCCTCGATATTTTTCGCCAAGACGGTGTACCGGGACGGGCAAGGGAAGTGGCGTGACGCCAGACGTCGTTTTATAACTGAGGAGCAAGCTGGACGCATTATTGCGGAAGCGACAGCTCAATCCCAGCTTCAAACTCCAAATCCCTCTGTCTCTCCTCTGCCGCTAGCACACAGCCATTCCAGCTCAGCATTCTCTTTCTCGACTTTCGGCTCGTCAAACTCCAGCCCCCGTTCCTCCTCTTTTGTCAAGGTGTCACCTACCGGGGTTGTCCCTGAAGGTTACGAACCAGACGACGACTCCGAAGAGCCCAGCCAACCTCCCAGCTCACCCCATACTCCGCGCCGCCCGCGCCACAGATATTCCTTTACGCCAGTCGCTCCTCCCAGAGTAAACTGGCCGGCCGCAGAGAGCGAGGCAGACGAAGAGGACAACCACAACGCATCACCCTCCACTGTCAGACGGCAAGGCGTCTCCCCGCTTCCTTCCATCGCCGCACTTGGACTCCGCACGGGGTCAAGCTTTGGGCCACACCATCCCACCATCTCTTCGGGGCTTAAGACACCCCCTTCGTTAGGCTCAGCCGCCGCTAGTGTCCTGGTCGGTCCGATGTCGATAAGTGACGCGCTCATGCAGATCCATAGTCTGTGCGGCGGCCAGTTCTACGACGACGGCCGGCCCAAGTCCGAAGTTGAGTACCGTTGTAACTTCATCTTTGCCACTCTCGGGCTGTCTGACGAGCAAATCGCTAGTCTATGGGCAAATCATCTCGTCTACGACGGACCAGCACATGACTGGTACGAGACCTTGACATCCAACGATGCCGGCAAGGCGGCGGCAAAAGAGTGGTCCACTCTCCAGCCGGAGATCGAGAAGAGATGGCCTACGCCTGCGCGGGATCCTAAGGCCGCCGCTCGTCGTCATCGGACCCGCTGGAAGGAGCACAAATTCGATATCCAGACCATGCTAGACGCTTTGACAAACGAATCCTCGTCAACAAGACCCCATCAAGCGTGGGCTCAGCACCACAAGGCTCTGGGCGCCGCGTTGACCATGTCGGACGAGGAGAAAGTGCTGCAGATGGTCGAGATTTTGTCCGTCTACCTGATCGAACTCTTACCGAAGCGCGATAGCTACGATGGCGAGTGGGACGAGCTTATCGCAGACATCGGCAACATCAGCTCTCGTTTATTGCTCAACCGTTACAACCAGCAGAGAATGGTAGACGTAGAGATGTCACCCCAGAAACCGTCTGCCAGAAAAATACAGAATTCTTGCTCCGCCTCTGTCAAAATTCCGGCATGCCAGAGCAGGAGACGGAGCAGGAATCACATTTGGGTGCCAGTATCTGCCCAAGAATCCGTCTATTCTGGCACCCTGCAGGAATCTGGCAGTTCCTGCAACTGGCAGCTGCAAAGATAATTTCTGAACCCACTGTAGCGTATATCTAACGACACCATAAAATGCGCAGAATTCACCGCTTTCGAACAGTATCATACACATGCGGTAGAAAAAATATCCTGGGTCAATCGCTAGCCAAATACATCCAGAAAATAATCAGGGGTAAGCGGCCATGTAGACACCTTGATAGAGTTGGCCAATTCATGATAATATATATATCAAACGATGCGTACAAGCCAGGAGAGTTTAATGGTACCGCCCACTGAGTCACCAGCGCTCCCTATGTGAAGATATCAGCAAAATAGGGGGGGAAACCCCTGATCAGCGCCACAAGCACTAGTGAATCCAACCGTGCAAACCTTGCTCCCCTGGTGTTAAGATGTGCAGGCCATGTGGTAGATGCGATATACCAAAAATCAGCCGATTTGAAGCTGTATTAGTGGGTGAAACATAAGGTAGAGACCCCCTGAGAGCTGGAAACAGTACTAAGCGCATCTCCTGCCTCAGATATCCATTTATAGCAAAATCGTATGAGACAGATTTACTCAGCGACCCAGATTACCCCTGTTCGCATGGCTAGAGCGCCTTGTTACGTTCAAGAAACCGTCCCAGAGTTGTACTTACACTGTTTCAGCAGTTTGTGTGCAGCATTTGCCTGCACCACACTCAGTTTGCCATACTCCACCCCCTCTACAAGTTAGATACACATATTCGTAGGGGTTTTCAGTAGCCAGGAGTTGATTCGCAGTGCTAGAAATGGCTGATTTTGCCTCCTTGAGTGAGAAGTAAGGTGAGCGCATGTGGGGGATTATTTTTGAGACAAAGATGTCGCTGCGCTGCGCTCAAATGAATTTTCAGACATATACTTTCTAATACATACCATCTCCTTGGAATTATGCGCATTTTATGAGCTATGAAACAGGCGTTTGTGATGGGTTTAGAGGAGGGTCAGATTTCAGTCCCCCCTTTCCAGATGATCAAACCGCCCGCGATTCCCCCCCTGCGCATATCTATAATACATGTTGCACCCCATTCGATAGCTAAGAGCAGCGCGCACATTTTGAGCCATACCACGTTCAATTTGGAGCACTTTTGAGGAATGTCAGTAGCAGGAGCTCCTCCACTCCTGCAGTTCCTGCAACCCTGACGGAATTCCGCCCGGAATCCGGCTTCTGGCAGCCGGAGAAGGAGCCGGAGCAGGAATCAAAAATTTGCGCCAGAATCCGCCTGCAGGAGACAGTTTCCTGCAAAATTCTGGCACGACATCTCTAGGTAGACGACATGTACTCGTTGTCCCTAGCCCAAACCAGCCAGTCCTTCGCCGCTCGTAGTTGGCAGAGCACTCGTTCGGACCGCTCTCCCCCTCCACCAGCTCCCTGCACGCCCCCTGCAAAACGTGGCTCATCGGTCCGTTTTGACAACACGCCACAGGTAGCCCCCGCTACTCCTGCGCCCGTACCAAATCTGGTTACACGCCCACCCACTTCCAACATGCGTACTCGCGAACCGGTACCACATCTCCCTCAGACGCCCCAAACGCCACAGACCGCCGGACCCATACCAAGCATACTCTCCAGGGTGACCGCACTGACTGTGCCTCCCCCGGTAGGCGCAAGGAGAATCCCAGACACCCCACAAGACCAGGCCAAGTGGCAGTCAGATGTCCAGGCATGGAAGTAAGGATGCTGTGCCAGGCTCCTGCAGCCAGAATCCGCCAGAATTCTGGCGGAAAATTCCGGCAAATTCCGGCAGCCAGTTGCCAGTGCAGGTGCAGGTATGGTCCCAGGGGTGCCGGAGTCCTGGGCGGAGTCCTGCAGTACTGGCATACCTGCATACCTGCATGCTGGCATACTGGCAGCTTGGCACCAGCGCATGCCCTCCATGGATTGCTGGTCTTAAGCACTCAGAAAATGCGTAAAATTCAGGCGATTCGATTGATATATATATGGCCAGAAACAGATCAGAAATGGCCAGTATCGGCGCACATCTATCTCAGAAAAATAATCAGGGGGATGCGCAGATCAACAGTCTTGCCCTGGCTTAGCTCCAAATGCTATCATATGCATATCAATCGACTCGTCTCATTGAGGGGAGTCCAGTGAACATATTTACATGATCATTGAACGTCTATGTACCGAGATATCAGCAAAATATAGGGGAAAGCCCCTGAACAGCGCCACATGCACTAGTAAAACTAGCCGTGCAAACCTCGCTCCCTTGTGCGTAATCGATGCGAGCTACTATCAAGGCACTATGTACCAAAAATCAGCCTGATTGGAGGTGTTCTAGTGGGTGAAACAGGGGGAACAGCGCCCCTGATGCTGAAAATACCCCTGAAACACCCATGGAGAGCCACAAATTGAGAGCATGGCTTTTTGAACACCACAGACAGATTCAGAGGCATTGTTTACCCTATGCTAGATACCTGAAAATTCTCAATCAAGGTTGTAACATAAATTTCCGACCATGTGCACTGATTCTGCTCAAGTGTCAGTGGGGTTACCTGCACACCCCTAATACATGGCCATCCAGTTGATGGATTCATTAAATAACTTGTCAGTGGGGGTTATCAAGGTGCTGGAGAAAGGCTAGCTAGTTGAATTCACTTGAAACAGCTTCCTTTATGGTGCAATGACATGTGCGCATTTACCAGAATATTTTCCAAGTACTAATCTAACAGAAACTACATGTAAATAATTTTTATGCGTGATGGTATGTACATAGCCGTGATCTAGGGAATTCTGTGCATTTTATGAGCTACTTTGCAAGACATTGTGGTGAGTTTCATGGCTGCTCCATTGTTGGCCATGAAGACCCGAAGGAAAGAACTGCGTACAAGTTGGCAGAATCAATTTCTTATGAGGCATGTAATATATCATTGGAAAGCTACTCCTCATGCGCATCTAATGAGCAGTTAAACATTAGAATGTGGTGAGTTTTGACGATAGCCAGTTGCAGGAGTCCGGGGATTCCGGCAAGTTCCTGCACCTGCCGGAATTCTGGCACGGGCTCCGGCAACTGGCATGCCAGTGCCAGTGCCAGTGCCAGAATGGCCAAAAAGTGCAGGAGTCCTGCTGCAGGTGGCGGAGTCCTGCAAAATTCTGGCACAGCTTCTCTACATGGAAGTCGGTGAACAGGAAACTACCCGACTCGCTCAAGAGGCCCTACCCATTGCGGCCAGGGACGTTCGAGCAAACGGCAGACTCATGCACAATGTGTGGCATGGGTGATCACTATGCCTACCAGTGCAAGGCCGAAGGCGCTGACGTCCTGGACAACAAGGAACAAGGCTATCGTCGACTGTTGGCCCGCAAGCTCCGGGATGACCGTCGGGCAGGCACGCAACCATCTACGCCCACGCCAGGACAACGCTACAGGGATACGGCGCAAGTGGAGTTCGAGGAGCGCGACTACGATCCAGAGTCTGACCTTGGCTCGGGAAACGAGTAGGGTCGGCGCCGGCTATTGGCAGCCCCGTCGACCCAAACTCGGCCAACGAGGAGGAGTGTGGTGCTATTGTTGGCTCGGGATGCGAAGATTTAGTTTCGGATAGGACAGTGTCATTTTCTTTTTTCAATGATCTAGATACACGCTCAGAATCGAAATATTTTTCTCCGTACTGCGAGCAGGTGATAGTGGACGTAGGAAGTGTGGAAGGTGAGGCCCACGAGTGGCCTTTCAAGATCAAACTCGTTCTGTCGCAACGGAACCAGCAAGAGGAGCGAGATGTATGGGGAACAGTGGATGGAGGAGCAATGCTGTGCGTGCTCGATTCTACAGTTTGGGCACAGGTTGAGCACTCGTTTGATAGGTTGCGCCAGTCGAAGATTGTGTGTCGGATGGCGAACGGCACCTGTGTACCGAGCATCGGAACTGGTACAGCGTCGGTTCAATACAAACAAGCTTTGTGGCCCATCCGGTTCGAAGTCATCGACTCCAGAGGCGCGTTCGAACTGCTCCTAGGGAAAGATTGGCTCAGAACGGCGAGTGCATTACAAGTATTTGAATCAGACTCGCTGTCACTTCTTACTCCGACAGGCCGAGTCGTTCTGGACAATGAAAACCCCTGTGCTCCGAGACGGATCGAGCTACCAGACGCGACTGGGCAAAGCAAGCACACCAAAACAACAACGGCGGAGAGACCGACCGAGACGATACCAGAACCTGCCGCAAGTCCAACTATGTCAAAGCGACAGGACAGCCCCGGTGAGTTTGTTCCACACCAAAGTAGTCGTTTGAGGAGCCAGGCGGAAGCACGAGACGCCCACTGGGTTGGGGAGGCCTTGTTATTAGAGGCAGCAGAGATTGAGGTGTTGGATACGGAAGTGGAGGTACCGAGTGAGAGCCCAGAGACGTTGTGGAGGGCCGCGAGGGTCGAGTCGGAGGAAGAGACACTGAGGGGTGTGATGATGGTGGAGGAGGCGGAAGAAAGAAACCACAACGATGCACTCACCGAAATCCTTGACAGGTCAGAACGCAACCGAGCCCGACAAGCCGGTCCTGCCGATATCATGCTCAACGAGAACCTTGAGGGAACACATCCCAGTCGACCAATAGCAAAACCGCCGGTGCCCAAGTCGGACCGACTCGTCGACCCCTTTAAGCCGGAGTGTGTTGCCAACATTCTCAAAAGAATTCGGATTGGAGACAAGCTGACCGACGTTCAGAAGAGCAAGGTGGAGAACCTGGTTCGTGAGTACGCCGATGTCTTCGCGCTTAATCTCTCGGAAGTGCTGCCGGTGGATTTTACACAGATGAAGTTGGACATCCCAGAAGGCGCAACATTCCCAAAGAGGGTTGGTCAGAAGAAACTCACCAAGCCACAGCGCCAAGCCCTGTATTCAATGCTCGACAAGCTGGAGGAGGCCAAGATCATCGAACGAGTCAACCAAGACCAAGTTGCGGCGGTGTCCCCCATCAACATGGTCCCCAAGCCAGGTGGCTCCGAACGCCCTTCGCTCAAGATCCTTCAACAAATGGCAAACTCCGAATGTCGAAAGTATGGGATCCCAGTCGAGTACCCCAAGGCCGGCTTCTATGAGGAGGATGCAAAGAGACACCCATCGAAACCAGCTAAGTGGAGGCTCGTACAAAACTTTGCGGCTGTTAACAAGGTCACCCAGATACGACCGTTCCCGATGGGCGACATGAACGCCAAGCAACAAGCAGTGGCTGGGCACAAATTCGTCAGCGTTATGGACCTCCAAGCCGGGTTCCACGCAATCCCCATTGCCCCCAAGAGTGTACCATACACTGGGTTCTACGTCGAAGGCAGAGGACACTACGTGTACCTCTGCATGCCATTCGGGCTCACCGGTGCACCAACTGTATTCTGCGAAATGGTCGCCGAGGCCTTTCACGATTTGCTAGGGAAGGGCCTTGAAGTATGGATGGACGATATGGCAACCGCGTCCAACGACTTTGAGTCACACATAGGGAGCCTTTGATCTATCTTTGAACGTTGTTGTACTCACAAAATCTCTCTTTCAGCAGCCAAAACCGTCCTATTTATGTCGGAAGTAAGGTTCGCCGGGGCACACGTCTTGAAGGCCGGGATTAAACCAGACCTAGCACAGGTGAAGGCAATTCTTGAATGGCCGGAACCTCAATCGGTGCTCGACACGATGGGTTTTCTAGGGCTAGCCGGGTCCCAACGCCCGAAGATCAAGAACTTTGGTCAAGTTGCTCAACCGCTTTCCGACCTCACCCGCAATGTTCGACCACCAGACCTTACCAAAGGAAGCCACGAGTACAAGAAGGTCTTACGAGAGGCGAAGGTCGAGCTCAATCAGCGGCAGCGCGAAGCATTTGTTAAACTCAAGCTGGCGCTCACGTCCGACCCCGTCTTACGAGCACCCATCTACGACGGACGTCCCTTCATCGTCACTACGGACGGGTCCAAGTTTGGGTTCGGAGCGGTTCTGTAACAGCAATGGGAGGAGATTGGCCGGGATGGGAACACACACAAGGTCATGTACCCGATCGCGTACGCCTTGAAGAGAACCTCATGCACAGAGGAGCGGTACATACCGTTCCTCCTTGAACTTGCAGCTCTCAAATTTGCTTGCGACGAGTTCGACAGCCTAATATTCGGGCAACCGATTGAGCTCAAAACCGACTGCAAAGCCCTTGCTGATCTTCTGGGTCATAGCAAGCTCAATTCCACCCACGAACGCTGGCGCAAGTCCATCATTGCCCGGAACATCGTGGCGGTTCGACACCTCCCTGGCAAGGACAACAAGGCTTGCGATGCATTGTCCTGTATGTACGAGGGTCGCCCAGACTCGGAGGAAGGCACTGGCCGAGGAGAGGATATTGACCCGGGCTGGGAATCGAAAAAAGGCCTGATCAATGATATGTACTACTTACTCGCTGATATTGAGACGGCAGACTTGCTTAAACGCTTTGAGAACGACGAGCACTTCTCCAAAATGTTGTGACCCGCACAACGGACACAGAACACAAGGGTAATTTAATACTGATTTATAGCATTTCCTCCAAGGTCGTACATGCTATAAACAAGGTCACGTGACCTCGGCGCTTATTTGCTGAATAAGCGTTTGGGATCCGAGAGCTATGAGGAAGGTCACGTGACCTTGGCGCTTAGTTCGGCGCTTATCCAACTCGCTCCTCAAACTTCCCTCCCTTGTAATGAGGAGCGAGGAGCGAGTTCTCACGTGACCAGCGGGTAAGCGCCGGCGCTTAGTTCGGCGCTTATCCAACTCGCTCCTCAAACTTCTCTCCCTTGTAATGAGGAGCGAGGAGCGAGTTGTCACGTGATCCGGGCGCTTAAATCACGTGACCTTCGGACTCAGCGCGGCTCTATAAGATTCGGAGCCGCACAAAACCTAAGAGCGAGTTACATAATGTGTAAACAACGTCACATGACCCCCCTAACACTACCATCACATACTCAAACAGGTCATGTGACCAGTAAACAACTGTGGACTGCGCCGCAGCAATGACTCATACCCTTGCACAGGGTATATAAGACAATGAAGCTGAACTAGGAGCCCTAGTTTGCTTTATCTCGTCCACCACCGGACTCGTACGTGTAAACTACAGATAGACCACCAAATAAACAAACTACCACACAACAAACGAACGTAGCCACTACTTAAGGACAACAAAGGAGAGAGACAACAGGGTCCTGACATTATAAAGCAAACTTACTACTTAACTAGTGGCGTAACACAAGTATTTCGCACAAATACTAAGGGCCGAGTACAAGGAGATACCGACCAACCTCTGCGTTACATAAGAGAACAATAGGAAACTATGGCGCAGCAGAACACAGGAAGAATAACAAGAGCTATGTGCCGAGCATCAAACGCACCACCACTGACACAACCAACTACTGTACCCCTTTCTGCAGATCCAGCAGACATCACGCTGCCAGGGATGCCTGGAGGAATGCCTCAAGATCAACCACAGATAATACACCCCCGTCCCCAAAGGACTATCCATATCCCAGATAGCGCACCCTCAATCCCCACACGGGATGACTCAGTTGACGAAGTGGATGAAATGACTCGTATATTACAGGAACAAGGGGAAGAAGTCATCTCGGACCAACAAACACAACCACCCCTTAGCTTTGGAGATCAGGAAGGTAACGTAACCCAGCAAGCGCCCGGGGAACGAATCCTGGTGCCCCTAGCAAATAACCCTATACGAACTATTGCAGTTGCATTACAACAAGGACTGTCCACTCTTAAGAGTAATGTCCTAAGGGAGGTACAAAAATCTATTGAAGCAACAGAATCCAACAAAAGACTGATTGAAGCGCAAAGGGAGTTATGCGAAGTAACCCAAGGGGAGGCCACCAAGGCAGTAAACAACGCATATGTGGCGGCAGAAAGGGCTAGCAAGATAGAGCACATCACAAAGAACCTAACCGGGCAAGTAGAAGGGCTGGAAGCAACACTCAAGGAGCTAAACCAGACACTGCAAGCTCAAATGGGAGTGAACAATAACTCAAACGATCGGCTCATACATTTGGAAGAATTAGGGGAGACAATAGAACAACGAATCACAGACCTGGTCAACAAACAAGAAGGAAAGCCCGATCAGGGACCCAAACCTCAAAGAACCCCTTATTCTGGAACACAAGGACCACAAAGAGAACCACAAAACCCTCCATCCAGGTCACGATCACCGTCCCTAGAACCCTTTGCCCATAGGTCATTCCAAAGGGAATCTACGGTTCAACCAACCGCAAGGCCGGAAAGAAAAGGGAAAGAGGAATCGGAATCGGACCAAGAAGAACCTGAACCAGAGAGACCATCTTTCTTGAATCAAACAACTACAGCGGGAAACATAATTCCCAAGGAAGCCCGAACAAAGAAACCAGAGGCCTTCAACGGTAGGAAAGGCAAAGAAGCAGAAAATTTCATTATGAAAATGGAAATCTACCTCAATGATTACAAAGAAGGGACCTTTGATGACCGAAGGAAGATTACTAACGTACTGATGAACATGTCAAATGGAGATGCCGCAAATTGGGCACAACCATTCCTGCACAAACTATCTTCAAATGAAAGACACCCTACCTTGAAATCTTGGACCAGTTTCAAAAAGTCCTTTTTGGATGATTTCTCAGACCCAGTAAAGAAGGAAAGAGCCATCCAGGAACTAAGCAAGCTTACACAAACAAAAAGCGCACAAGCCTACGTAACCCAATTCAGGACCTTGCAACAAGAAGTAGATTGGAATGAAGAAGCGCTTATGGATCGTTTCAAAGAAGGTCTCAAGCCTGAAGTCAGGAAGGAACTTCTGAGAATTACAATGCTGATGGATGACGAAAAACTCAATCTGGAGGCATTATACAAGGTAGTGTGCAAGCTCGATGACATGATATATGCAAATCAGAAACTTAACCAGCCCAATGCTGGATCTTGGGCATCAACATGGAACCCCTCATAGGCAAACACACAAGGGAACAAAAATCCAATCAATACTCAGAAGAATAGGTCCGAAGCTAAACAAATGACAATGGTACGGATACCAAAAGAGGAAAAGGACCGACGCAGGAAAGAAAGGCTCTGCATCAAGTGCGGTAAAGCAGGACACGTCATGAAAGACTGTCAGGGTCAATGGACCTATAACAAAACCAAGGTGCAAGGGAAGGCGAGTACTGAAAAAGAGTCAAATGAGCAGGGTTCCGAATCCGAGTCGGAAAACTAGAAGGGTCAACTGAATCCGTGTCGGAAGACCCAAAGAAAAGGACTCCGACTGATGTATATTACCTTAAGAAGTCAAATAATCAATCCATAATATATACATCAGTCGGAGGAATCATGGAACCAGCCAAAACACTCATTGACTCAGGGTCATCACGTAACTTCATTGACAAGGATTATGTGAGAGAAAAGAACATACCAACCACAAAGCTCGCCAACAAGAAGTCGGTAATAGCCATAGATGGCAAAGAAATTGAAGACGTGATATTGGAAAAGACAGAGCTCCAGATTGAAGTAGAAGGTAAAACACTAAGATGTGATCTATATGTGATGCCCCTAGGGGATACGGAGATCATATTAGGCAAAGACTGGCTAGACAAAGCAGAACCAATCATTGCGTGGAAAGATTTAACCATAACATATAAGGATCATGCTTCAGGAAAGGCAGCAACAGATGAACCAGTGATACCAAATGAATTTGCGGACTTCCTTGACCTCTTCCAAGAAGAGGGTTTCAGGGAACTACCCCCACACAGAGAAGAGTTTGACTGCGCAATCGACCTAATAGAAGGAGCAGAGCTACCAAAACCGGCCAAGACCTATCCTATGACACCAGCTGAATCGGAAGCTCTGGAGAAATACATAGAGCAAGAACTAAAGGATGGGAAAATACGGAGAAGCCAATCCAGTATGGCGGCACCTTGCTTTTACGTAAATAAGGCAGACGGAGGCCTCAGATTAGTAGTAGACTACCGGAAACTGAATGCCATCACCAAACCATACAGGTTTCCCATGCCAGTACAGACCGAGCTTCTAGAACAGTTAAAAGACGCTAAAATCTTTAGTAAAATGGATATTAGATGGGGATTCAATAACATCCGCATTAGAGAAGGTGATGAATGGAAAACCGCCTTTAGAACAAGGTGGGGCACTTACGAAACCCTTGTCATGCCCTTTGGGATAATAAACGGCCCAGCTTACTTCCAAGCCTACGTGAACAATATATTCAAAGACCTCATTGGGGTCAATGTAGTTGTCTACATGGATGACATACTGGTCTTTTCCAGAAACAGAGAAGACCACGTAAAACACGTACAGGAAGTTTTGAAAAGGCTAAGGGCGAACCACCTATTCTTGAAACCGCACAAATGTCACTTTTTCACAACAGAAACCTCTTTCATCGGGATTGTCATTTCCCCGGAAGGAATATCCATGGATAAGGAGAAGGTAAAGGCCATTCTGGAATGAAAAGCCCCAACTACAGTTAAGCAAGTACAGGCATTCCTGGGGTTCGCAGGCTTCTACAGGCGATGGGTAGAAAACTTCAGCACCAAAGCAAAACCGCTAACCGAGCTAACCAGAAAGGGTATTAAATTCAAATGGACTGACAGAGAAGAGAAGGCCTTCCAGGACATCAAGGAAGCCATCACAAAGGAACCGGTACTTATACACCCGAGACCAGACAAACCCTATATCCTGGAAACAGACGCATCAGGAGTGGCCTTAGGAGCAGTCCTAAGCCAGAAAGGAGACGATGGAAGGCTACATCCTATAGCTTACCTATCACAGAGCTTCACACCACCTCAAAGGAATTACGACACATACGATAAAGAACTACTAGCTATAGTACATGCCTTAGAGCACTGGAGGCTACTGCTGGAAGGAACCAAAATACCAATAACAGTATATACCGATCACCGGAACCTCCAATATTGGCAAGAAGCCAAGGTATGGAATAGAAGGCACGCGCGATGGTATTTACTGTTGGCATCATTTAACTACCAGATAGTATATCGACCGGGAAAGATGTCAGAAAAGCCAGATGCGCTATCCAGACGACATGACCATGGGGACATACCAGTAGAACCCCAGATCATGATAGCACCAGACAAGTTCATAGGCTTCATGGCAGACATCAGCAGCAGTCTCCTGGACGAGGTAAGAGAAGCACAGAAGGAAGATGAAACCATCCGGGTACTATGGGAAAGCGTCTCCAACAAAGAGGAACTACCACCCTCGGTAAGGAAGGAGTTCAGAAGATACGACATCAAGAACGGAATACTGGAATATGATGGAAAGATCTATATCCCAGACGACAGGGACCTCAGATTAGAAATACTCCAAAGATTCCATGATTCACCAATTGCAGGACATCAGGGTCACGCCAGAACCCTAGAACTAATATCAAGGGAATACTATTGGCCAGGCATCAAGGCGCAAGTCAACAGATATGTAGACACTTGCAAAATATGCCAAAGAAGTAAGGGACATAAACAGTCAATACCGCACAGACCGTTACCAATCCCAGAAAAGCCATGGGAGGACATGGCATACGACTTCATAGTAAAATTACCCAAGTCAAACGGGTATGATAGTATACTGACGGTAATTGACCGATTCTCCAGACAAGCCCACTTCATCCCTTGCCTGGAATCAACAAATGCGGAGGAACTGGCAGAGATCTTCATCCGGGAGGTGTGGAAATTACACGGCACCCCAAAGACAACAGTATCTGATCGGGGTCCAACCTTCAATAGCCAATTCCTCCGAGCCCTATACAAAGGACTGAAGATCGAACCTAGATTTTCCACAGCCTACCATCCGGAAACAGATGGAATATCAGAGAGAACAAACCAATGGGTAGAAGGGTTCTTAAGAACCTTCTGCAATTACAGGCAAGACAACTGGACAAAGTGGTTACCAATTGCAGAATTTTGCCATAATAACCACGTAAACTCAGCCACAGGCCAAACAGCCTTTGAAACGGTCTATGGAACAACGCCAAGGTGGAATATGCTAAAAGGAGACCAGGAAGAGAGGGATACACCAGCAGCATACTCCATGAAAGAAAAAATGAAGAAGATCTGGGACGAAGCAAAGGCATCAATGGAGCTCCACAGAACCTTAGAGAAGCCAAGCAAGGAACTCAAGGTTGGAGACAAAGTATGGTTACTACTGACAAACTTGTCATCAAAACGACCGACCAAGAAGCTAGACAATAGGAAAGGGGGACCCTTTACAATCACAGAGAAAATATCATCACACGCCTATCGTCTGGATCTACCAAAAACCATAAGGGTCCACAATGTATTCCACATCAACCTACTGTCACCGGTGACAGAGGACAAGGACTTCCATCGGAAACAAGTAAAGCCCCCGCCAATCATCACCGAAGAAGGAGAAGAGGAATACGAGGTGGACCATGTGGTAAACTGGGAATGGCGGAATGACAGACTCTACTACCAAATCAGGTGGAAAGGGTATGACCCCATAGAGGACACAATGGAACGTGCCGAAAAGTCTGCCGAAATGCATGACTTGCTAGCAGACTTACGCAAGCGCTTACCTGGCGCACCAATGCCGAATGACTCGAAGGGCAAGACAAAGAGTAACAAGCAGAAGGAGGGCAGATCTATAAAACAAGAAGCCAACGAAAGAAAGTAGAGACATCAACACCCCAGCAAACCACCGCATCCCATCCAACGCATACACTTACGGATCACCCATTACCCAAATATGTCGTACCAACCAACCCTAAATCAACGAACCAGACAACAAGTAACATTCCAACACCGCCCGCCAACTCTAGCAAAAACTGGAAACAGGTACGCACCCCTGAATGATACCTATGCAGGTGCAGTACGACGACAACCCCAAAAGAAGAAGGGAGGGCAACCCTATATTGACAAGGGAAGCCATCAATGGGCGGAGGTCCACTGCTATACAGTAGAGGAAGCGCAGAGGTATGCAGAGAGGGTTCTACCAGGAGCTAACCTGCAATATATTCCAAAGAGGGAGCGTAACGACCAAAATTGGATAGGCCCTAACGAATACCTGGATCCAAAAAGGGGCTTGCTAACCTGGTGTCATGGGGGAGCACCTAGGACACGAGGGGCCCTGATGCGGACAAAAATGTACGTAATTGACGGGCTTATAGGGTCGACCGTCGACGCAGTTGCCAAGGCTGCCAAACAAAAAAGAAGGACCAGTAGCCCTGAAGCAGCAAAAGAAGCAGAAATAGGGGACTGGAACGTGGAAGCAAGGGCCCATGCCCTCTTGGAGGACTGGAAGGAGCTGCCAGCGGCACCCTATACGGGACTCCTAGAAGCAACCTTAATGGAGGAAATGTACGTCCTCATCATGAGAAAGGAGGCTAACATGGCAGACTTCAAAAGATGGTTGGAGGTACGGCCTCCAGAGGGTGAGGGAAGGAAGAGCCTGGCCAGCAGCATGGAAACCCTACTAATCAGGGATGAAATTCAGGAAGACGTAACGACCACAAAGGCAGACATCGATCAGGAAAGCCACTTCAATTTTGAAGAATGGGAAGGACAGGAAAAAACAAACAAGCTGGAAGAAGCCATGACTGAAGATATGGTTCCCCTGCTCGAGGAATTGGGAACAAACAACGAATAGGCTGTCTCACATCCCAGAAATAACTTCTTTACTGTAAAAAATCATATTCTACTACGATATAATACAGATTCACCACCCCTTCCGCTTACGGGAAACAGGCCGGTCATAAGGCTTCTTAACCCTAGAAACCGCAAACACAGGTGCCCTCACAAATCGGGGTCTTGGCACCGACCAAGGAACATCTACCTCGGGAGGACCATCCAGAAGAGCCTGAAACGGATCTGGAGAAGGGGAACGTGGTGGGACTGGGGGAGGTGTGATAGGACGCTCTTCACGGTAAAGTTGGTCAAGAGCAACCCAACACCGCGCCTCCTCAGAGACGGAGAAATCTGGAAAACATGAGCATGAATACACGCTGTAAGACAGCCACGAGAAAAACATACCAGATTGACCGAAAAAGACCCACTGACCAATGTCCGCTTCAAAGTCAAAAAGCGCATGGTCGCACACAATATTGCAGTAGGCGCAGTATAGCTCAGAGGAGATGGAGGAGCAAGAATACTCCAAGGGATCGTAGTTGTGAAAGATAAGAGGCATTGGGTGTGACAAACAAATCTTGCGGAACCTGCCCTTATAGGACAACTTACAACACGCTCCCATCAAAACAACATCACGTGACAAATGCTTCGCACAGCAAACAAACAGAGTCGCAATTCACGTGATTAAACATCAGAGGCACTCAAGGGAAAATCAAAAGAGAGATCTATTTCGGAGAAAATTACACGAAATCTATCTTTTACGGACGGCAGAGCGGGTATAAGGTTTTTTCTGCTTCCTGTTGGTCTTGGAAGCAGAGGACCAAGACGGGCGAACACTCCTCCAGGGCGCCTCCCCCTCAGGGAATGAGGACATGTAATTGGTTAGGGCCGACAACCCCGACTCAGGGGTATCCCAAAACTCCTCAGGGGGACTACCCTCTTCGAAGAACTCGGCAAGAGCAGCAGCATGAGCCGCTTCCTCAGCCTCGGATAAAGCATCTGATGAAAAAAAAAAAAAAAAAAAAGAATAAGCGATGAACACATGACCTGGGATGACACACTTACCTGGAACGCCAAAAAAGGTCCAGTCGCCGACACCAGCCTCAAAATCGGCAAGAGCAGCGTCGCAGACAGAGTCGCAGTAGTCACAGTAAAGATTGGCGCTGGGGAACCAGCAGGTGCAATCCAGTGGGTCATAGTTAAGAGTGATAACCCGCATGTTAAAGGAGGACAGGTGATATGGAATCGCCGCAAGTCACTCTATTTTTCTACAATTAACAGAAGGACCAAACCCATTCAAACAAGTAAATAGTCGAGTCACATGACACGCATACATCACATGACCAGTAAACAATGGTCACATGACTGAACCAGGAAAAACAACAAACAAGAGCCAGTCACGTGACCTCTAAAGTCACATGACCCTCCGTTATCTCGTTATACCGGAGGGGTCGGAGAGGGGGCACCGACCGGAGTGAAGGAGCGGAGGCCCCGAGCGTTAGCGAGGACAAGGCCGACGCGATGGAACGAAGGAAGGGCACCCCTCGGAGATGCGTCATCACATGACTAGAAAAAACAAACACAACGGGTATATCAGGTGGCATCAGGAGAAGGAGCAAGATCAAATCCATGCCCCCATCCCACGCCACACACACTACACAAACCAAAAATGCCCTCATTCGGAATCGGACTCAGCGGCGCAGCACGGATCCGGGCTGCTCGGGAGGCAGCGCAGCGGTGTCATGAGCCGCGCACATGACCTCTATCTTTTCTCGTGGCTTACACGCTGTATAAGCCACTCACTTCTTTTCTTCCCCTTAGTAAGGCTGATTGGCGTATTAACTAAGCCTCCACATGGACGCTTACTGATCAAAGCTATCTTTAGCACGCACCACATGGATGCTTACTGATCAAGGCTATTTGTAGCACGCATACAGTCTTCTTGGACTATTCTTAGCTACGCTCTACTTTTAGACACACACTCTTTTAGAAACACGTACTATCTTTAGCTCATGTATTATTGGAACTGTACGCACAGACCATGTACCCATGAGTATAAATACTCGGTGTGCAAGCTGCTCCAAGACCAGCTTGCTCTACCTCGTCGATCTCCCCTCAAGGGTGATAACTACTAAGAGATACACATAAGACTTATACACTTAAGACTCAACCATCGATACTAGGTCCTATTAACTTAGGTACTTAGTAATACACTGCAAGCCACGAGTCAATCACAGTCTCTCCAAGAGACGGGTGCCTTCGACGTCCTACTCGCTAGACGAGCAGAGGACTATACCTCTAAAACTAAGAGGCTCGATACCCTACATAGGGCTGTCATCGACGCTTCCACACTCGATTACATCTACGAACAGCCACAGGAGGCTGCCACGCATCAGGCTAGGATCCGACGCCGACGCCGTCGCATCCAGAACAGAAAGTAAACACCCTTAGAAACAAGGGTTGTGACATTGTAGAGCAAGCTTCACACTGATCCGTGGCTATGTCTCAACGATCTTCATCAAGAGTAACCAGGAGCCAGTCGGCTCAAGGAGAACCACTAGTGCCACCGGTAGATAACCCTGACCGGCCGTCGGTAGCTAGATCAGACAACGCAACATCCCTATCTGCTTTGAGGGAACAAGTACTACAGATGACAACAGAAGCAACCGATGCTATCCACGCACGGGTCAGCATACCAGGATCATACGCGGATCCTGACGAAACCATCCAAGCAGAACCTACCATTATTGTGGGTGAAGGAAATCCAAACGAGTCAACTGCAACAGCAGCCGATATCATTGGTGGTAGATCTATACCACGAACCACTGTGGAATCAGTATCAGACCCCGATGAATCCAGACTCTCCGAGGATATAGGACGAACCCCAGATACAACTGAACCCGTAGCAACACAAGTAGAAACAGCACAAACAACAGGACCGGAACACTTTTGGAATGCGAGAGCTAGCATATCCCCAGGAGGAATAATCTCCGTAAGAAGAAGAGTACCGATCGATCCCACAGCAGGGATAGAAGACCAGATTGACCCAGTACCACCATACGCCCCAAATCCCTTGGAATTACCCACTGGGAGATATGGTCCCACGAACATCCCAAGGGAAGAGAGACACCTGTACTCAGCACATCCCCTGACAGGGGTAAGAACCCGATCACAGACATCAAATGCCATTGAAGCACCTATACCACAAAGACCCATACAAGTAACGGAACAAATAGAAGCTCCCCCCCAGATTAGGATTGAGGAAAGACCAGCAAACCCTACACCACCTAGACCTCACTCATCATCAACAGCACCTGGAGAAGTACCACCAGAAGGGAACGAAGATGAATATGAAAGACTGCTTAACGGACCCATAGAAGACATCCGAAGAGCAGCAGCAAGAGACCCTGCATTAGGATTCTTCGTCAGGATGCTAGATGATATCAAGGATCAACTCCTCGAAGGAATCACTGCTCAAATACAAGTACAGGAAAACCGACAGGATACCGGGGTACAAACACTCAATACCACCCTACAACAAATGACTAATTCCATTTCCAAAATGGAAGCATCCACTGGTAATATTAAACAACAGGTAGAGAGTGCGGCCCAGAACGCATGGACAGCAGCCAACAGCGCCCAATTGGCAGTCAACGAACAAATAAAGACCCAGAATGCCATTGAAAAACTCAGCCGACAAATGGATACCATAGTCGTAGCCATGGGGGCTATGGGCAAACAAGTGTCCGCTGCCCTGAATAAACAAGAGGAAGCTATCAAGAAACTTAAGGCCGACACAGAAACCCTCCAAGAGACACTACAAGTAGTGGAAGAAAGGGTCTCAAACATTGATATCATGGACCAGGACCACAAATGGGAACCAGAAGCCGAATCCTCTCAAGCACGAGCCCCAAAAAGGCCTCAAGGACTATTTCCAGGGGATAATCCTCCAGGACCCCCATCAGGACCTCCATCAAGGGGTAACACGCCCCCTCCTAGAAACCCAAGGCCTCCTAGGAAAGAAGAAAAAACCAAGGACGAAATTCCAAAAGGAGCTAGGGCTAAGAAGCCTGAAGCCTTTAACGGGAAAAGGGGACAAGAGGCCGAGATCTTCCTGATGAAGATGGAGATCTACTTCAACGATTATGGTACCGCCTTCGATAACAACCGAAAGATGGCCACCTTCCTCACTAACATGGGAGAAGGAGAAGCAGCCAAATGGGCCGAACCCCTACTCAGGAAAATCCTGGATGAAGAACCACACGAATACCTTGCAAATTGGAACGCCCTGAAGAACGCCTTCCTTCTTGCTTTCTCAGACCCTATGAAGAAGGAAAGAGCAATTCAAAACATTCATAAACTCCAACAAACAGGATCAGCACAACACTATGTCACTGCCTTCCGTACTCTTATGCAAGAATTGGATTGGGACGAACACGCCTTTATAGATGTCTTCAAGAAAGGACTTAAGAATAATGTCCAGCAGGAACTCCTTAAGGCGACCATTACCCAGGATACATCTACATTCTCCCTTGAAAAATGGATGGAAGTCTCTATCAGGATAGACGACCTCCTATTCACCGGGAGAAGCCTAAGGGATAATAGCTCCTCTGGGAACCAAGACAAGAAATTCCAACCGAGGACAACCCAAGCCAAAGCAGGAATAGTACCATCAGAGGTCATCCAAAAAAGGCGAGAAGAAGGAAGATGTATCAAATGCGGAAGAAGAGGGCACCGGATGAGGGAATGCAAATTCAAGGAATGGCAACAAGAACCCCAAGCTGTCAAAGGGAAGGAAGCTAAGACTGAGGAAGTAAAGGAAGAAGAGAGATCCTCTGACTCGGAGTCGGAAAACTAGAACAGCAGGCTGAGTCCATGTCAGTACCTGCCCAGAAACCCTTGACCAGGAATCAGAAAAGAAAGAAGCGTGTATTATACCTAAAGAAATCCGAACAAACTGCGTCTATCTTCACAATGGTCAAGGGAATCATGGACCCCATCCCCACTCTAGTCGACTCCGGATCCTCAAAAAACTTCCTAGATATCAACTTTGCCAAAAACAACAACATTCCTTTGACACCCTTAGTCAACCCACGAACTGTGATCGCCATAGATGGGAAAGAACTTCCAAACAAAATAAGAAGTAAAACTACACTGGAGGTAGAAATCGAAGGTTGGACCTTTGATGTAACTTTCTTTGTAATGGACCTAGGGGATACCGACATGATCCTAGGCCTAGATTGGCTACAAGATGCAGATCCAGATATAAATTGGAAAACCCTAGAAATTTCATGGAAAGGAAGACCCCTTACTGCCAAAGCTGGAAAAGAGATACCTGCTATACCAGAAGAATTCATGGAATTCATTGACGTCTTTAGCGAAGAACTCTTCAAGAAGCTCCCAGAACACCGGTCTTTTGATTGCAACATAGACTTTGTGGAAGGATCAGATCTCCCAAAACCGGCAAAAGTATATCCCCTATCACCAATCGAAAGCAGAACGATAAAAGAATTTATTGATCAAGAACTGGCCGACGGAAAAATCCGGCCTAGTAAATCCCCCATAGCCTCACCCTGCTTCTTTGTCAAGAAGAAGGATGGATCTCTAAGGCTAGTAACGGATTACCGGAAAATTAACAATATCACTATACCAGATCAATTTCCTATGCCTCTCCAGGTAGAACTTGTCGACCAAGTCAAGAATGCGAAGATCTATTCAAAATTAGACCTTAGATGGGGATTCAATAACATCCGCATAAAGGAAGGCGATGAATGGAAAACCGCTTTCAGGACAGCTTATGGAATATACGAGTACCTAGTCATGCCCTTTGGACTCAAGAACGCCCCAGCAGTCCTCCAAAGGATGATGAACGATATCTTTAGACACCTTTTAGGTGTCACAGTAGTAGTCTACATGGATGATATCCTTATCTTTTCAGAAAAGGAGGAAGAACATGCAGAACATGTCAAAGAAGTACTCAAAATCCTAAGAGAAAACAATCTTTACGCCAAACTATCCAAATGCGAATTCTTTGTCAAGAAGGTCATTTTCCTTGGGTTGGTAATTACCCCTGAAGGAATTTCCATGGAAGAAGAGAAAATCAGAGCAATCATGGAATGGGGCGCACCTAGGAAAATAAAGGAAGTCCAAGCCTTCCTTGGCTTTGTAAACTTCTACAGAAGGTTTATAGCCAAATTTAGCAAGATTGCTAGACCACTACACAACCTGACAAAAAAGGATACCAAATTCGAATGGACCCAAGAGTGCCAACAAGCCTTTGAGGAAATCAAGAAACAGGTCAGCCAAGATCCAGTATTAATACATCCCAATCCCGATAAACCCTTTATTTTGGAAACCGATGCATCAGGAATAGCCATAGGAGCTATACTTAGCCAACGAGGTGAAGATGGATACCTCCACCCAGTAGCGTACTTATCAAAAAGCTACAACGATGCACAAAGAAATTATGATACCGCTAACAAGGAACTACTTGCCATTGTGGAATCATTAAAACATTGGCGCATATACCTTGAAGGGACTATATTACCGGTAACTGTCTTCACCGACCACCGAAACCTAGAAAGATGGAAGAATGCAGAAACCTTCAACAGAAGGCATGCCAGATGGCATATGGAACTTGCTTCTTTCAACTTCGAAATCCATTACCGGCCCGGTAAGATGTCTAATAAACCAGACGCCTTATCAAGAAGACATGACCATGAGGATATCCCAAATCCCCAACAAATCATGATCAATGCCGAACGATTCAAGGGCTTCAAAGCAAACATAGAAATCAACATCATTTCTATGATTAGGGAGAGCCTCAGCGAAGATGAATCCCTAACGACCCTTATCGAGAGTACAAAGAAAAAGAAAGATCTTCCACCCTCTATTAGGAAACAATATGACAAGTATGAATGGAAGGAAGATCTCCTATGGTACGAAGGACGAATAGTAATCCCTGAAAACAAAGAGATACGACTAGCCATCTTGGAAATGCACCATGACAACCCAATAGCTGGTCATCAGGGACAAGCCAGAACCTTGGAACTCATATCCAGAAGATACTATTGGCCGGCTATGAAACAACAAGTCAACCGATTTGTCGAAACATGTGAAATCTGTCAAAGGAGTAAAGGTCACAAGCAATATGCACCCCAAAAGCCTCTACCAATACCCCAAAAACCTTGGGAAGACATTGCATATGATTTCATCGTCAAGCTCCCTGAATCACAAGGCATGGATAGTATACTGGTGGTAATCGATCGCTTCTCTCGGCAAGCACATTTCATCCCTTGCCTTGAAAGCACCAATGCAGAAGGAGTAGCCGACCTTTTCATCAAAGAAGTCTGGAAACTACATGGATTACCCAAGACAACCGTGTCAGACAGAGGGCCGACCTCCAATAGCCAATTTTTGAAAGCCCTCTATACCAAACTGGGTATCAACCCCAAATTTTCCACAGCCTTTCACCCAGAAACTGATGGAATAACGGAAAGAACCAACCAATGGCTAGAAGGCTTCTTAAGAAGCTTTTGCAATTATAGACAAGACGATTGGGTCAGATGGCTACCAATAGCAGAATTCTGTCATAACAACCAAGTCAACTCCGCCACAGGGAAGACAGCCTTCGAGACAATCTATGGATTACACCCAAGATGGGATCTTGTAGATCTAGAAGTCAATGCACCTAATGCCGCCGACATGGCAGACTCTATGCAAGAAATATGGGATGAGGCCATAGCCTCCATGGAATTCTACAGATCAAAAGAAAGCGACCCAAAGCGCGAATACAAAGAAGGGGACAAAGTATGGCTAATAGGCCAGAACATCACCACGAGGCAACCCTCGAAGAAGCTAGATAACAAAAAATTGGGGCCCTTTGTCATATCAGAAAAGATTTCCTCACATGCTTACCGGCTAGAACTTCCGAAAACCATGCGGACACACAATGTGTTCCACATCAACCTTCTCGCACCCTTCACAGAAGACAAAGACTTTCACAGACGTCAAGCAAGACCACCCCCAATTGTGACAGAAGAAGGAGAAGAAGAATATGAAGTGGACCATGTGGTCGCATGGGAACAACGGAAAAACGGCTTATATTACCAAATCAGGTGGAAAGGGTATGATCCGATAGAAGATACCATGGAAAGGGCTGAAAAAATAGCTGAACTACCCCAAATCATGGAGGATCTACTCAAACGTCACCCCAAAGCCCCAGTACCAAAGAACTACAAACGCGGTGAAAAAGGGTATAAAAGAGTGGAGGGGAAAGCCTCAAACCTCACCACCAGCTATCCAAGCTCCAATCCCAACCAGCTCCCAACAACCTTTACTCTTTTAAATCCGTCTCCTCTACCATGGCCCCCGTCCGCAACACCAAGTCTGCCAAGGCCACCGGCATCCGCTACGACCCCCGTGATGCCAAGGTCGTCGTCGACCACACCCCCAAGTCAGTATGGGGAAAACAACGCGTATCACATAAACTCACATGGGGCCATGACGGTGATAGACTGTATAGCTACCAAGACGCCATTAAGCGCTGCGACAGCTTCATTAGAAGCGCCGACTACGCCAAGTCCCTCGACCCGGGACTTACCCTCGACTATATCCCCATGGCCGAGCGGTGGAACTGCAGGTGGCTCGCCACCCACACCCTCCAATGCCCTAAACGGGGCAACCTGTACTGGGTCGGCAAGGGGCCCCGGCCGGAGTCCGATAGGGCCATGCAGGCCACCAAACTATTTGTAATTGAAGAGTGGGTGGGGAGTGAAGTCGAGCACCTGGTGAAGGAGGTGCAAAAAGTCAAGAAGATGAGCTGGTACGAAGATTATACCAGGACCAAAGATCGAAACGACCAGCTAATTAAAAAATCGATAAACCAATTCAGCACCCCCCACCTCATCAAGCGACTGGAAGAATGGGAGAACCAAGGAAAGGAGAAGGCGGTGCCCAAATGGGTGGAAAACTCGACGGAGTGGTGGTTCCGTCTGAGTGACATAGAGGAGATGAAGAAGGAGTGGATGGGGTCGATAGGCAATAAGGGTCAGAAGATGGCCATCGTAGCAAGGGTAGTCGAAGAGTGGTGCCAGGCACCTGACATCTCAAAAAGCTACCAGGAAGTCCTGAAGGAAATATCCTTCGGGGAAGTAGTCGAGCTAGCCGAGAAAGAAAGGTGGTCAAAGAGGGAGCTACTGGACTGGCTGGATCAGAGGGCCTGGGACAAAGGCAATGAAGACCTTTCGGTCGACATGGCCGACCTCCTTCTCGAACCCCTAGACGAAGACGAAGAGTGGGTCAAGCTGAAGGAAGAAGTCTGGGGAGCCGAGGCCCCTAATGGCGCCGGGGTATACCACCCTAAGGACACTGAGGAATTCTAAATTACGGACATTTTTACGGACTCAAAAAGAATTTTTTTTGTAATCCTTTACCTTTTCAATTTATCCTCCACGAACTTTTGTCTTGCTTGCTCGTTTCATGTCCCCTAAAACTCGCCATTAAGAGGGGGGTAATGTCATGAGCCGCGCACATGACCTCTATCTTTTCTCGTGGCTTACACGCTGTATAAGCCACTCACTTCTTTTCTTCCCCTTAGTAAGGCTGATTGGCGTATTAACTAAGCCTCCACATGGACGCTTACTGATCAAAGCTATCTTTAGCACGCACCACATGGATGCTTACTGATCAAGGCTATTTGTAGCACGCATACAGTCTTCTTGGACTATTCTTAGCTACGCTCTACTTTTAGACACACACTCTTTTAGAAACACGTACTATCTTTAGCTCATGTATTATTGGAACTGTACGCACAGACCATGTACCCATGAGTATAAATACTCGGTGTGCAAGCTGCTCCAAGACCAGCTTGCTCTACCTCGTCGATCTCCCCTCAAGGGTGATAACTACTAAGAGATACACATAAGACTTATACACTTAAGACTCAACCATCGATACTAGGTCCTATTAACTTAGGTACTTAGTAATACACTGCAAGCCACGAGTCAATCACAGTCTCTCCAAGAGACGGGTGCCTTCGACGTCCTACTCGCTAGACGAGCAGAGGACTATACCTCTAAAACTAAGAGGCTCGATACCCTACATAGGGCTGTCATCGACGCTTCCACACTCGATTACATCTACGAACAGCCACAGGAGGCTGCCACGCATCAGGCTAGGATCCGACGCCGACGCCGTCGCATCCAGAACAGAAAGTAAACACCCTTAGAAACAAGGGTTGTGACAAGCGGCAGGCTTCGCCGTCACCAGCACCATCGGAGGTGAGCGCAGCCCCCGAGCCAAGTTCTTCGCGGCATACGCCGATGGGTCGAGGGTCCGAAGAGCCGACAGGTACCGGGCTGAATGGAAGGTTCAGAGTGCAGTCCAGAGCTGCTTTCCTGACCTGGTCAAAGTTAACGGAGGAGCCCACGTCCGGCCTAGTGGCTCGGTAAGGACGCTCCTGGAACACCTCATCTGCAGCACTAAATAAATAACGAGCAGATACGAGGCCTTCTGCCGGAACCGGCCCAACCACTGGGCCACCTTGGCAGTGGTAGAACGGCACAACCCAGAAGAGCCGAATTTCGACCCGGACCAACCCCTCCATGTCCATGCCCTCACCATCAGCCAAGAACGCAAGGGCGGATGGAACACCCAGAACGCCCGGTTCTGGGACTTCGAAGGCAACCACCCCAACATCCTGCAGAAGGGTCTCCAGGATGGTCCAGGAGGGAACCCGGCGCGGGACGCCTTCCATTACCTGTGGAAGACAGTGGGGGAAAACGGAGAGGAGGTCGACGAGCTGATGGCTGGGGAATTGACCCTGGAGGCCCTTGAAGGGATCCTGAAGGAAGGACGAAGGGGGAAACGCTCAAGAGAGCAGGCTGACCTGGAGGATGGCGAGGAAATCGTGGGGTCAGCAACAAGGGACGAATTCTACCAGGCCTACAAATGGCTGCGCCCCCTCGACATGACCAAGTCATGGAACTCCGTACGGGCATATGCGGAGTTTGCCTACAAGACAGATGCTGGCCTTCTACCGGCAATCCCAGTCAACCTCGAGGCGCCCGAGTACAGGGACCACATAGACCAGGCAGACAGATGGTTCGACCAAGAAGTCCGGCCAAAGGGTCCAGGCATGCGCCATTGCATCCTGGTGATCGAGGGGGAGACAGGCACTGGGAAGACTGCCTACGCCCGCTCAAAGGGATCGCACAGCCGAATGTGCAACGTATGGAATGTGGCAAACCTGTTGGAGGACACCGATGTATGGATACTGGACGACATGGTATCCACAAACGGCAAGTACTCCCTCAAAGCCCTGAGCCAATACGAAGCGGACTTCACAGGCCGTTACCAGCGGGTAAAAACAATGAAGGTACGGCCAACAGTGATCCTGGGGAACAGCTGGGCGGCAATTACAAGGTGTTGGTCAGACATAGAGGGAGAGGAAGGGGAGGCGTGGGTAGCAAAGAACGTGGAATGGGTATACTCGGGCGGAAGACCTTTCTTTGTATTCCCATAAAAAGACACCTAGACCCTAAGTAATTATTATTATTATTGCCTATAACACCACGCTGCGGGGAGTATTCCCTGTGGAACCCTGGTAGCTACCAATCCTATGTAGCGTAAGGGATAAGGGGTCTAGCCTGACTTAAGCAACACCACCAGCTGATTAGTCAGACCGCAGGTTGTCAGTTCGAGTCCAGCGCCCTTATCCCTGTCGATGCATGGGATACCTTTTTATATGGGACAAACAACACGTCTCGAAATCCTCCAAGACGTGACCAAAAGGGGGGATAATGTTGTGACCCGCACAACGGACACAGAACACAAGGGTAATTTAATACTGATTTATAGCATTTCCTCCAAGGTCGTACATGCTATAAACAAGGTCACGTGACCTCGGCGCTTATTTGCTGAATAAGCGTTTGGGATCCGAAAGCTATGAGGAAGGTCACGTGACCTTGGCGCTTAGTTCGGCGCTTATCCAACTCGCTCCTCAAACTTCTCTCCCTTGTAATGAGGAGCGAGGAGCGAGTTGTCACGTGATCCGGGCGCTTAAATCACGTGACCTTCGGACTCAGCGCGGCTCTATAAGATTCGGAGCCGCACAAAACCTAAGAGCGAGTTACATAATGTGTAAACAACGTCACATGACCCCCCTAACACTACCATCACATACTCAAACAGGTCATGTGACCAGTAAACAACTGCAGACTGCGCCGCAGCAATGACTCATACCCTTGCACAGGGTACATAAGACGATGAAGCTGAACTAGGAGCCCTAGTTTGCTTTATCTTGTCCACCACCGGACTCGTACGTGTAAACTACAGATAGACCACCAAATAAACAAACTACCACACAACAAACGAACGTAGCCACTACTTAAGGACAACAAAGGAGAGAGACGACAGGGTCCTGACACAAAATCCTCCTACACCTCCTCTTCGAGAACGACTCCGGCAACCCAGTCGACGCCGAGGCTGAGAAAGAACGGAGGTGGCGAGCGCATAAGGCTGAAGGATATTTCGTGGAGAGTGGAAAGCTGTGGTTAGCGGGTGGAAAGCACTCGAGAGATGGGCGGAAAGTTGAGTGTATCCCCTTAAACGAAGGACAATCGTTGGCACTGTCAGTCCATGAGGCAGGTGGTCATTTTGGTCAAGACACGACTGTCTTGGCACTTCAACAACGATTCCACTGGCCACGACTTCGCCAACACGCAACGGAAGCTGTCACAACGTGCCCACGCTGCAAGAACTTTGGTCCTCGGCTCCTGTCAGCACTTCTCCGCCCAATCACTCGAGCTCGTCCGTTCAACCTCATTGTCGGCGACTATGTGTCTCTTCCTGAGGGACACGGATACTTCAAGACGGTCTTAGTACTCATCGACGTATACTCTCGATATCTGTTTGCTTTCCCTTCGCGGAAACCCGGAACTGGCAAATTCACGGTGGACGCGCTCGAGAAGATCTCAAATATGCTGCTCGTTCCGAAGTTGTTCATGGCCGACGGTGGCAAACATTTTGACTGCGACGAAGTCTGTACCTCGGCCGCCGGCCGGAGTGTTCAACCGCTCAAGACTCCACCGTACGCGCTGTGGGCAAACGGGCTAGCAGAGGGACATATCAAACTGCTCATAGGTCGTCTCAAGGCTCTGTGTGCTCCAACTGTTGGCGAAGACCCACGCGATATTGAAGACCCGGACACGACACCCACCGCCTGGCCGAAACACTTGACGACGGCTGTGGCTCAGTTGAACGACCGTGTTGTTGCTGGTCTCGGGTATTCTCCCCGAGAGCTCATGACCGGCCAGATATTGGCGGAACGGAAAGCAGAACTTGGCCAAGCTACCGTAACCAGGGCAGTCACCGAAGCCGATGTTAACCTTGGACTGACATACGCTCTTCGGCAGGACGCATTTGCCAATGCACTCGAGCACGCAAAAAAGCGGAAAAAGGTGTTTGATAAGCGTGTCCGTGCAGTAGAGTACGCCCCAGGAGACCTCGTGCAGACATATGACGCTCGTCTTGACGAGACTCATAGTACACTCCGAAAGCTTGCCCATCGCTGGTCTGGCCCGCTCCGCGTCGTTGAAAAGGCCGCCAATTCCTACAAGCTCGAAGACTTATCGGGAAACCTCTTCACCTCGGCAGCTCATGCTCGCCTCCTCCGTCCCTTTGTTCCGCGCCCCGGCTTGACAATGGCTGAATACTCGCGTAGCCTCGAGGCTGCCAGACGGTCCGACAAGTTAGCTTCAAAACCTCATTCCTACTTTGGTCCAGGGGTCTTACCCCATACGCCACGCCCTGAGAGCCGTTCACCGTTGGAGCGCAACGACTTAACTCAACCAAAGAACCCCCAAGAGAGCGATGATGACTCGGACGAATTGAGCTGAGTGACTCACTCGATATATCTCTTCTTGACTATACCCTCGGCTTACTACACCGCCCTAGGAAACTCACTATCATGGGACTGTTCCATTTTATTTTATTTCCCTTTCTTTCTCTCTCTTATACGGGCACTTTCCTTTACTTTAACTACTTGTTGCCGCCTTTCTTTGAGTGTTTTCTCTCCTGTCTGCTGATGTCGGTGCTACACCTTCGAGGGCGTAGGTGGCCTTAAGGGGGGGAGCCTGTAGTAGGGCAGCGCTTGCAGCGCCTATATCTAGCATGTCACATGACCAGCAATCTCATTCCTTTCCCCTTGCCACATTGGCGTGTCCACCAGTCAAAACCCAGTCTGCTTACCATACTAGGAAATAATGTTGCCAAGACTTGCCTTTTTTGGAAGGTGCCCAAAAAGGGAAGAGGATCCTGGAAAAAAACAAGAATGTTATTATTTTTCATTTCCTTTTTTGGCATCTTCCCAAAAAGGCAAGTCTTGGCAACAATATTTCCTAGTATGGTAAGCAGACTGGGTTTTGACTGGTCAAAATCCACCCCCTGGATCCAAACTGGTTTTGACTCCATGGGATCCTGGGGGGTGGTCAAAACCAGCTAAAATCTGTGGGGAAGGTCAAAACAACTCTGGTCAACACCCTGTTTTCCAAAACCACTTTTATAGGGTTGGGATCCCAGGTGGTTTTTGCTGATGTAGTGGCCGGTGCTACCGTTCGTGGGACTCAGGGGCCTAATGTCGCTAAGAGGGACAACTGTCGTAGTCTTAAGTCGCTTATGGGAGTACGCGCACTGCAGTCAATGGCAGAGGGTTATACGACGGTTCTCAGCCACGTACTCTTAGTGTAGATTGTTGATAGTGTAAATCATTGGCAACATGTCTAGTAATACCTTGCATATAGAACTCACTCCGTAGTTACATTAATTTGTCCACTACGGCAAATTGTTATTTGTACACGCTCATCACGGCCCTAGAGCACTCTGTCATTCTAGTGCTTACCTACCTTCCCACTACACCTTCACAAGCGCGTATATTTAACACCCATGATCTCGTTTACCATCCAGGATTTTTTCAACCTCTTGAATATTATCTTCACCACTGGGGGTCTCCACAGCAGGAGGGGGAGGTGGAACTCTTACAGGGTCAAACCTGTATGGGGAGAGCTTTCCAACATAGAAGACATCATGTCCTTTCATGGACGCAGGTAGTTCCAAGCGATATGCAGCTGGAGAGATCTGTTCAACAATTTTGAATGGCCCAAGACTCTGATGGTCAAGTTTTTTAGATGGCCTTTGAGTCTCAATATTTTTTGCATCTAGCCAGACTTTATCGCCAACCTTGTAATCAGGTAGAGTTGAATTATTTCCAGCCTTCATGCGTTCTTTAGCCATATGGAGTGAGCTGAGAACTTCATGTTGAACCTCTTTGAGTTGTTTGATATGTTCATCTGCAGCAGGCATACTAGTAGTCTCACCAGTGGGAGTGATAGATGGGTGGTGGCCATATAGTGCATAGAAAGGAGAAGTCCCAGTTGCGCTATGAGAAGCATTGTTGTAGGAAAACTCTGCAATGGATGTTATGGGTTGGAGTACAGTTGGGTATCTGGAGCTTAAGCAATGTAGTTGGTTAGTACTCCAATAGTAAACAATACTTCCTAGATTCGATAGGAAGGCTAATATAAGATCTCAGAGATTATCAAGTAACACTTAGATAGTCTTAACCTTTCACAGTGTAACCTGACTTAATATAATATATAAAGAGCAAGACTACAGCGGTCAGGTTCCCTTAGATATACCTATTATAGTTCAGCCCTAGTCGCTTGGACTATACTATTACTAGACTTAATCTATACTTAAGCGATAGCTTAATATGGATGGATGGGGTGCGCCTAATGCGTATATTTCCTCACACCAAATAGGTACTTAATTCCCACAACTGGCAGGTACTTATTTATACGCTAACTTAAGCACAAGTCTATATATACAGAATCACACAGATGTATCTAATCAGGTACTAGGATTCCCACCTATTAGATACAGTAGATCACACAAGAGATAAGAGATAAGAGAAATACAAACCAAAGCACACAAGACCGATCAGGTGGGTAGTAAGAGGAGGTGGCTCTGCAAGGGTCTCCTGCAGGGTTCTTTTATACCCTGAGGGAAGCCTGGATGAGCCAAATAGAGACAGTCATGCCAAGCCAATCTCTAAGGAGAGTTCTGGCTATATGGGGATCACCCTATCCCCATACAGGATGGTTTAGAGTAATGACTGGGTGTAGATTGGTGGCATCACTGGATCAGTGTATGCTATTGGTTGTTTGATATATTAATAATATGAACTATATACATGGATCGGAGCCAACATCTCAGTGAGTCATAGAGCCTTCTAATTAAGGGTAGCTGGGTCCATTGACTCAGTGTGTGAGTCAGATCAGAACTGATCAGTCAATCAGATCAGTTCGATCTTCGGCCTGGAGCTCGGCGAGGAGTCCGGGGATCGGGCCGATCTTCGGTGAGAAGATACGCCCGAAGCGTGGCTATCGATCAAGCTACTGATACGCATGATAGAGTCAGCCGTCGCTGAGCTATAAGCGGAATATGTTAGTAATACCTTATGATAGGCGATGCCTGAACTTGTTTAGTGATTATCTCGCCGAGTTCTTAAGCTAGAATCATGAAATGAAGCGCAGGAAAGAGATAGAATTTGGTACAATTTATGGAGACATAGAACTGTACAATTCCGCGCATTCACATTCAGCAGAAATAAGAAAATATTCATTTAACGCCGCATACAAGTTGGCAAGGGCAGACTCTGTTAAGTAAAGATGTTAGTATCCATAACATAGCCCCCCCAGTCTGGACTTGCGGACTTACTTAGAGAGAATCATAGCCATCATCCAGCTCCCATTCATCCTCTGACTCGATGACAAGAATCTTGTCCTTGAGACCAGGAGGGATGGCAGGAGGAGAGGGAGGCAGGGAGAACTCATCATCAGATAGTTCCTCCTCTGATTCCTCATTCTGGGCGCTCATGTCCGCAAAATGAACCCTTTGCTGCCAGTTTGGGATTTCCTCATCCTCATCAGGGGGAGTTGGCAGCTGAAAAGGCTCTTGGTTCAGCCGGACAAGATTGCCAGGGGCTGTTGGGTCTGTGGTGAAGAAAGGGACTTGTTCAGACCCACTCTCTTCAGCCGACTTCTTGAGCTGAGCTAAGAAGTTGGCGATGAATTCTCCCTCCTTCTTGTTCTGGAGGAACAGGGCCCAGTAATAGTTCTGTAAAGGAATAAGTAACTAGCGAAGCAATGTAAATGTATCATTTCACCATATCAGCTCCCCAAGTAGCTGGGATCCCATGCTCATCAGGCTCAAGCCACTCCCCAGGGCAATAGGTGTGGCGATACCTGTCATAGCAGCCTTGGGCTGCATGCACCATTGCGCAAGGAAAAGAGGGCAAGACTGCATGCTTAAGCCTGCCTTCAAACTGAGCCAGGGAGTGGAGGCTGCAAATCATTTGCAGGCCCCAGATCTGAGAGCAGACCACCTCAAAGATCAGATCAGCCATAGAGGCGCAAGGGACCCTCCAATCTTCACAGTCCAAGCCCTTTTCTGGCTCTAGAGGAAAGGCAATTCTAGCCTTCCTAAAGCGCTCATACAGGGGGCCATTGCCTGAGAAGTCTTCAAGGTCATATGACTCGGCTAGGCTGCTGTCATTGCAATAGGTGCCCACAGCATCTCGGACTTGGAGGAGCGCATCCACCAAAGCAAAGTTTGCTCCATCCATGAGATGCCAGCCCTCTCTATACCAAGCTTCCTCCTTACCAAAGTAAATCTCTATGCCATCCCTGAACTTGCGCTCAAGGATATTGGCACTAGAGCCAAACTTGCCTTCACCCTGCCTCATGTGCGCTGCTATGCAGGCAAAGAGTTTGGACACCATGATGGAGTCACAGATAGCAGAGCGCTGGTGAGACTTGAGCATGGTGGGGCAAGCCTTCATGTTGGTAAGAGTAAAGTGTAGTAAAGAAGTAGAGGAGATGTGAGAGAGCTAGAGGGTGTTGAACCGCTGAAGAATGAGAGCGGTTCAAGGGCTGCTTAAATACTTGCAAAGTGCACTCATGGAAATATAGTAGGGCTCGAAATCTTAGAACTAAGTCGACACCTTGAATGATTCTCAACCAATGATACTGGAGCGATAAGATGAATCTTATTGTTCACACTGTTTTGGATTGAGAACATATGGCATTCAAGCAGTAGAGTCTACATTAATACAAGTCCCTCTCATCCATCATCTCCCTGAGGCGCCTCTGTGCAGCTCTAAGACGAGCTGACACTTCCTCAAACTCTCTGGTTTGTTCTTCAACCCTCCTTTCCAGGTCTAGTACCATTATTCTGAGTTCTCCAGATGACTCTGAAGAATCAGATTCAGAGTCAGAAGACTCTTCTGGGGCATAGACCGGCGAAGGTGGGTATGCAAGTCTAAACAAATCAGCTTTAGATCATGAGTCAAAAGAAGCGCACTTACTGTAGTTCACCAGTCCTAACTGCTTCTGGCTCATATTCTTCTTCATCAGAGTCTTGAGAAGACTCTTGGTCTTGATCTTGAGTCAGTCTGTTTGTAGGGTAAACAGGTCAACTTAAGATCTTGACTCAATCGAAGCAACTTACCTGTCCTGACATTCCAAGTACTCTTCCAAACTGAGCACACTTGGACTCTTTGGGGGAGCCAAAGGGTGTTCAGTGCAACCACCCCATCCTTTCATCAGAACCACATCAAATGGAGTAGGCTCCAAACCTGGTGAAGGAGGAGCTGGCCATCCGATCTCAAAATGAGGGTCATCTTGAGTAGGTTCTGGTGCTTCCACAGGGTAATGGTCGCGGTTGTTGTACCTGGGGTATACAGGCAGAGGGCTGTCAGCAAACAGATGCCTTACTTCTGGGGCCATCTGTCTCCTGAAGATGCGATTGTCCCCTTGAACCCTTCGTCGCTCCCATGTAAGTCCAGAAAGCAGCCTTTCAGCTACATCCCAGAAGGTGGAACCAGTAGGGGTGTCAGGGCGAGTAGGATAGTCTGACATGTTTAGACAGTGGGATACTACAGAGTACAGCAGCTTAGAGTAGCATATAGACGTGTTAATTTCTTATAATGCATGTATTTCACATCTGGTTGCCAATAAGAAGCCTAGTCAAATGACCAAAGTTCTGTTTGGCTCCAAATAGAGTGCGCTCAGCTGTTTATCTCTATAGTTTCACATGCTGATGCTCATTTATCTTCTGATCTGTCTTATCTTTGTGGTTTGATCATTGGTGCAAGGCTCTCAACTGAGATTGAATAGCCTGACTCATTTGTCAGGTTCGATTGCCAGGGATCAAACTTGTACTTTAAATCTATATACAGGAGTACATGACTTAAAGAAGAATTCACAGGATTTCTTGAGATAAAGGCTAGATCAGACCGATCACTGAGATCAGTCATCTGGATAAGCTTATCAGAGGAGATTAGCTTACCCAGGTTTGGGTTAAGATCTTATCTTACAGCTGTAAGAAGGATCCTAGGTATTGTTGTCGCTCTCTATTAGGCATCTGGTCTGTCCATGCTATAAGTAAATGCCAGATAAATCTAGTAAATTACTTACAGTATGGGTGATCTGGTAAGATGAAGATCTCAGAGGGCATGCCTCTGTTACCTGGTCCTCCATAAGGGCGATAGCTCCGGCACCTAGACACCAAGGCTATGCTGAGGATGTTTGCTGGAGTCACTGATATGGGACTCCAGCGCCTGGTAAGGTAAACCAGTCAATAAGGTAGTGAGATGAGTACCCATCCAGTGACAGTTATAGTGCGCTGTCTGTCTGAGTATTCCATAACTACCTGTTGACCCGGCAGAATCCAGATAAAATCTTCTCCTAGGCTATAGAGGTAGTAGCCTAGGCTGCTAGCAAAGATGACAGTGATGAGAGCAATAATGATAGCAATCAAGTTGGCCATTGTTGTGTGTGTTGTTCTGTAAGCGAAAGATCTTGCCAATATATATACCTACAAATTCTGTTTGTCAGTAAACAAAATAACAAAGAATATCACGTGTAAGGATGTCGGGCGAGAATCCTAACGCCGGAATTCCGGCATTCCGCCGGTTATATTCTGGCATATTCTCGTGTGCGAGCGCCGACGCCGGCGCCGGAATTGGCCAGAGTGGCTCAGATTCCGGGCGAGAATCTGCCAGATTCTTGCAAATAAGCGCCGCCAAACCGGTGCCTTCCCGCACATCGCAAAGGGGTAGAAAGGCTGCAAAAGGCTGCGAGAGGCAAAATGAGGTTGCTCAAATCCCACCACAACTGCATGCTTAAGACCTCATTAAATAGAGCAAAACTCCAGCTCTCGAACCATGTATATGTCATCATCAAATATAATTGCCTTGCAGTGAATCGGTGGCAAAGAGTGCTCAGAAATAATCAGTTGAAAGCGCAGACTGATGTGAACTGCTGAAACTCACCAGAAATGAGGATGGTACATACCATTCGATGCGCGTCGGCCCGCTGAGTCCAACTATACAGTTGATTCTGTCTGATTCTGCTTGTGTAAGGAGAAATCGCCCAAATACAGGGGGCTTACCCCTGACAGGACGAAATCCACTAGTGAATGCCGCCGGCCAAACACCTCTCCCCTGTGCGGAACTGATGCGAAGCGGTCTCAATAGCCCACACACAAAGTTTTAGGTCAAAAGAGACACTTTTAGATAGTGAATGAGGGGAAACATACCCCTGAGTGCTTACAATTCGTTTGGAACCCCCTGTCCAGCGATATGGAGACATTTCTGAGGCCCCCAAGTGTGCTAGATCGATTGAGCGAGCTCGATAACCCTACTCCAGATGGCTCAAGTACTGACAGTAAGCAAAAATAATGGTTTTTGGTTTTCAAAACCAAAAGAACACTGAAGCAGGTGAAAAGATGGTACAAGAGTATGAGTTCACATGTACATAATGTATCTACATGAAAGATAATATACATTCTAGGGGTTTCTGAGGTGTCTAAGCCCATTCGCAGCATTATAAATGCCTGTTTCTCAATATGTGGGGCTGCATTCAGCTGTTCGCAGTTAGGGGCATTATTTCCTAGTAAAGAATGACGTCGATCACCTAGACCCGATTTTTCCCACATAATTGATCAGTACCATTGGAAAGCCACGGATTTTCTGCATTTAATGAGCTCTTGAACGCGAACTTGTGACGACTTTCATTTTCATGCCCCCCTCTGGGGGATTTCAGCTTTTCGTCGATTCATCGGTAACTGAGTCATATCTTATTGGTTCTGGGCATGTAAGAGCTCATTTGAGAGCCAGAGTTTATTCGCAAATTCTAGTATTTATTTCAGCATGTGATGTGGTTGTCTGATATGCCGGATTCCTGCTGGTGCGAGAATCACACCAAAATGCAGGAATCCGCCGGTATGCCCGCATTTTGGCAGCAGGTGCAGGCGCGAGCGCCGGCATAGGGCCTACCTACTCGGAATCCGGCAGCAGGCGCCGGAATCCGGCAAAATTCTTGCACGACATCCTTAATCACGTGGTTAATCTGGGAAAAGGAAGCATAAGGGCTAAACCTTCTTAGGGGCTTGTATGCGCTGCTTAAGTTCCCTTTCCTTGAGTATCCTGGGTGCATTTGCTAATTGCTGCCTAGATAACCACTCATTCCATTCAGGAGAGTATCCTACAAACTTGGTTAAGTAGCGGCATTGTTTTCTTTGTCCTTTCTTGACCATCTTCTCATCTACTATTTCTTCAACTTCATATTCCGGTACTTCTTCAAAGTCAGCTCTATTCAGATGCTTCTTAGGACGGCTATCTTCATGCTTATCCCTATGATAGGGCTCCAAGTGAGCTATATTCACCACAGGGTGAATCTTGTAGCTTGCAGGGATCCTAAGGCGATAGGTTACATCTGAGAGTTTCTCTGAAACTTCAAAGGGTCCATCATACTTCATTTCTAGCTTCCTTCCTTTACGCTTCTTACTCCTGAGTAGATTCAGAGAGTGAGGATTAAGCATGACTAAGTCGCCTTCTTGTAAATCCAAATGGCTATGGTGTTTGTTGTATTGATCCTCCATGTGAGCTTGTGCTAATTTCAATGCATCCTGTGCTTGAGAGCGAATGGCTTGCATCATTTCAGCAAAGTTCACAGCCTTGGGGTTATCAACTGTAGGTCTAGCTATAGATTTACTAGTAGAAGCTAATAAGTCTGAAGGTCGAAGTGGTTCAAAACCTAAAAGTAAATTAGAGGGTGTAAAACCTGTAGATGTATGTTCCATAGTGTTATAAGCAAAACTAAAGTCGTTTAAGAGGTCACTCCAGTTATCCATTCAAGGGAAAACAAATGCTCTGAGAGATATCTCCAAAGTCTGGTTCATAATCTCACTCTGTCCATCAGCCTGAGGGTGATAGGCAGTAGTAAGCGATCTTTGAACTCCTACTAAGGAAGTTAGGTGTTCCCAGAATGCTCCTGTCCATCTAGCATCTCTGTCAGTTATGACTTGCCTGGGAAGACCATACTTAGTCCATATATGCAAATGGAAAAGCTTGGCTGTTTCTTCCTCATTGATGTTTAAGACTTTCATTTCTGGGTAATACTTGAGTGGAATGGTGTGTGTTAGCCAATTGTTGATTTCCTATAGCGTTAAAATTGTGCCTTGCTAATGTATCCTTAGAATCTGTACCAACTCCCAAGTCTCTAGTTTTGGGTAATTCAGGAGACTGGGAATCAATTAAAAATCCGACTCAAAAGAAGAATCAGAAGAGCTATCTTCATCCTTGTCCTCATCTGAGGTTTCAGACTTTGTTTCAGACTCATATTCTGCTGCATTGGCTTCATATTCTGCAAACGATGCTTGTTCTTCTTCTGTTGTACCTGCAAAGTAAACTTGGACATTGTTAGCATTTGACTTGTTATGTTTGCATTCTTGGTCATAATGCATCTTGCTACCACAGTGTATGCAACCTCTCATTCCTCTAGACTTAGGAGTACCTTTCTTGTGCTTGGTGACATTGGAGTCATCAGGGCTAAAAGGACGCCTATATCCCTTGAATTTATCAGATTGCTTTCCTTTGGATTTGAATCCTTTGGAATCCACTGCATGCGCATTGGCCTTGTGACCATGTCTCTTATGCCTTTCAGCCTTGATGGCTTTCATAACTTCTCTAACAGTGTCAGATGAGACATGCCCACTACTGTGATGCTTAGGCCAATCTTGTAGCAAGTCTTCGTGTTCTTTGATCCTAGTAACATAAGTAGCCCAGTCAGCAATTTCCTCATGGTTAACAATAGTGCGCCATTGAGTAGGTGCTGATCTAGCTACTTCAGCTATTACAGTAAGATCATTCCAGTTCTCAACCATGTCAATTAGTTTCTTCTTGCGCAATGCAAACTGTACAGGAGTTTCCTTATAATGACCTGAATCCCTGTACTTGGCTGCCAAAGCTTTGTTCCTGGCTTCAGTAATCCAAGTAGGAGTCCAAAAGAAACTTATAAGTCGATTGCACAAGAGTTGCCAGTCTGTTGACATTCTTAACCTTTGAGCTTCAGAAAATTGATACCACCACTGTTTAGCTTCATCTTTGAATCTAAATGGAATAGCTTGAGTTAAGCGGTTGTTCTCATTCAGACCCATAGCTATAAAGCGTTGAATTTGATCCATCCATTCATACAGCTCATCTGGATCTCCATCAAATTCAGGTATAACTTCCATCTTAAGCTTTAAGTCTAAGTGTGGTCGATTATTCTGGTTGTTATTGTTATTAGGGCAACCATTCCCATTTCCATTTCCACCTCCATCTCCACCTGGTGGGCCAGGAGGTCCTGGAGGTCCTCTATCCCCTTGGGGACCTTGAACTCCAGCTGGACCTGGATCACCTTGTCTTCCTGGGGGTCCTGGAAACCCTCTAGGTCCTTGAACCCATGGAAATGCTCCATTAGGATCATCAGGAGGACCTGGTGGTCCATTACCTCCACCACCTCCATTTGGAGGATTGGGAGGTCCTTGGCCTCCATTCCCTGCATTAGGATTGTAGGGTGGATTTGGTGGACCATTTCCTTGAGGAGGAATTGGCGGACCTGGCGGGCCTCCCCTGTTTGGATTCCTATAACCTCCTGGGCCACTGGGACCAGATGGTCCTGTTGGTAAAGGAGGTCCCTGAGGACGATTAGGAGGAGAGCTAGCTAGGTGCATTTGGTTCCTACTCAAGTTGATGAAATGAGGTTGATATGGATCAAAATTGACTTGAGGTTGTGGTCGCACTTCTTCCTGTGGCTGAACTTGAACAGGAAGAATAACTTCTTCAGATCCTTGAGGAGGATTGACTACTAAAGGTTGCATTCCTAAGAATGTGTTACCTTGAGGACTATAGACAGGTTGTCTGCTTGAAGAAGCAACTGGTTCTGCTTGAATAGTAATGACAGGGCCAGAGGGTTCTATGAATCCTTTGTGTCTATTTTCTTCAGTAGGTCTTCCTGCTACAGCATCTTCAGAACGATTGGAATTAGAGTTCCTATACCTATCCTTCTTGTAAGATTCCTGCTCCTCTATCATTTCAATCACTTCTGGATCTGATGACACTTTAGGAGCGGCAAGAATAGGATCCCTGGAATCCTTCCTAGCTGGTTCAGTTTTTAAATTAATTTTAGAGAATTCAGCAGCTATCCTTAGTTGCCTTATAAGCTCACTATCTTCAGGATCTTGATCTATCTTAGCTCTCAAGTAGTCTTGAAGCTTATGTTTTCCTGAGAGATTTAGCTTCTCAAAAGCAATAGCAAACTGCCATTCTTCTAAAAGCATCCATGATTCAAAATCTTGGTTATGGGTTTCAAACTCATCCTGTTCTTCTGCACCATTAATTACTTCATCTGCAAGCCTATCTGATTCAGACATCTCTTGGTTAACTGACGCAAACCTGGAGCTAACACCTATCTTAATAGGTGTAGTATTCCTTGGTTCCTCTCCTATTTCCAGCCTTACTCTAGAAGTACTTGCTGCTGGTTCTAGATTGAGGAAAGCGCTGCTGAGTCTTCCTCTAATAGGTTCCCTTGGTTTTGGGTTATCCACTGAATAACGCTTGACCTGAGGTTTCAATACTAAAGGAGAATCATCAGTGGAGGATGAATCTGACTTGTCTGAATCGCTTACTGGAACTTCCTCTATAGGGGGTAGGGCTATAGGTTCCCTATTCCCCATCCAGAGAGGCTGGACAACCCTTCCAGATTTCCTAGGACCTATTCCCTGGCGCCTTGCAAAGCCTGGCTCAGGAGGAGTAAAAGGTACATCTAATGGGGATTGTAAGGATTCAGTTGGGTTCCTAACTCCTAAAATGCAACTAGCTTCTACATCAGCTACAGATCCTGGAGTGAACATAGGTCTAATAGAAGCAACACCTGGAGTCTTTATAGGAGTAGTTTCTCCTAAGACTTCTGGTTTAGCTGGTGAGCTTGTAACTGGACCTATTAAGCTTCTGTTAGAGCGTCTAACTGATACTGCAGAAGTGGAAGCTACTGCAGAAGGTTGAATTGTCCTAGCTGTTGTATTAGCATGAGAATCATCTACCTGCCTGGTAATGTCTTCTACTTCCTCTTCTTCAGCTTGTTCATCTTCTGGATCATTCTCAGGAATGGGTTCTTCAATAAGATCATGTTCAGCTAGTAAAGGTGTGAACTGTTCTCTTCCCTCATGAGAAATTGTCTTAGCTGGTGTAAACTTAGGATTAGGAGCTGCTACTTGTTCAGGAGTAGCGGTTCTTGACTGAGAATTTTCCCAGAGAATTTCTTCAATTTCTCTAGCCTTTCCTTTCCTTCCATCCTGATTCCTTTTATGCTCAATATATACATAAGCAAGGAATTGTTCCACTTCATCTCTAAAAAGAACAGAGGCTATCTCATGTGCTTCTTTAGTGAATCCATAGTATTTCCTAGGTTCAGGATGAGTAGGGATAGGTGGGTGAGGTATGCCATTGCTTGGCGCATAATGGAGGAATTGGTGTCTAATACCAATTAAACTCATCCTTAAACGTCTATGGAGAGCAAAGTCCAAAAACATTATAGGTTCTTCTGTTGAGTTTAAGATCCATTCAGGCCTAAAAGCGCATACATCATCCAAGAGGTCAAGAATTTCCTGGAATTGTTCTCTGCAACCTGTAGAAGGATATCTGTTATGAGCATCAATGGGTCAATCCACATTGTAGATCCTTCGACCTATTGCCCTTGCAAGTCTCCTTCTATCAGAGATTTGTTTCTCCAACCTTGTCCAATTAGTAGATCTAGTAGACACTGGCTGATAGGTAAGCCATCGCTGTTCCCTATCTGTCAATGCGCTATATACTGAACGGGGCAAAGGTGGTATCGGTTGGAATGGTTCTAAGTCCACTGTATCAGTCAGTTCTAGGCCATAGTCTGACTGAGGATTTCTGCCTTCTGGGTCTGAACCAAGTCTAGACTCATAAGTAGATTCCTGCTCAGGTGGCTTAGGATGACTAGTAGTGCGATGCATATAGCTTCCTGGTACATGCACTGATTGTGACGTTGTATCTGCCATAACTTTCCTTCTCCAAAGAAGTATCTTTCTGTACTTAGAGAGCTCAATTGTCTTGGCAATAGATGTGTACAGCAATAGCTACTAGATCTTCAAATGGAGTATTTCCGTATGTAAATGAGGAAAAATGAAAGTTGTGCTCAAACTGAAAGGTTTGATTGTATGTGAAGCTTTCAAATCCAACTACAGCTGGTAAGACTATATCATAGATGGTGCTTCTGTGTCCTACTTCTTCAATGGAAGTGCGATAAGTGGGACTGAAAGTAAAGCGAATAATTCTATTTATCGCTGAGCCTGTTTGACTGCATCTGGATGATACTACAACAACTGGATGCAATGGATCAGTTGTATCTAACAATTCAATAGCCCAAGATATGCTACCTTCAGTCAGGAAGGTGTATGGATAATCTTCGTGGCTAGAACTGAATAAATCTGTTTTGGGCAATGGTATAGCCTAAAAAGGAGTTATTGGTTGTTTAGTTACTTGATAAAGGACCTGGGTCGCTTCACCAATGTTACGGGTTGGAGTACAGTTGGGTATCTGGAGCTTAAGCAATGTAGTTGGTTAGTACTCCAATAGTAAACAATACTTCCTAGATTCGATAGGAAGGCTAATATAAGATCTCAGAGATTATCAAGTAACACTTAGATAGTCTTAACCTTTCACAGTGTAACCTGACTTAATATAATATATAAAGAGCAAGACTACAGCGGTCAGGTTCCCTTAGATATACCTATTATAGTTCAGCCCTAGTCGCTTGGACTATACTATTACTAGACTTAATCTATACTTAAGCGATAGCTTAATATGGATGGATGGGGTGCGCCTAATGCGTATATTTCCTCACACCAAATAGGTACTTAATTCCCACAACTGGCAGGTACTTATTTATACGCTAACTTAAGCACAAGTCTATATATACAGAATCACACAGATGTATCTAATCAGGTACTAGGATTCCCACCTATTAGATACAGTAGATCACACAAGAGATAAGAGATAAGAGAAATACAAACCAAAGCACACAAGACCGATCAGGTGGGTAGTAAGAGGAGGTGGCTCTGCAAGGGTCTCCTGCAGGGTTCTTTTATACCCTGAGGGAAGCCTGGATGAGCCAAATAGAGACAGTCATGCCAAGCCAATCTCTAAGGAGAGTTCTGGCTATATGGGGATCACCCTATCCCCATACAGGATGGTTTAGAGTAATGACTGGGTGTAGATTGGTGGCATCACTGGATCAGTGTATGCTATTGGTTGTTTGATATATTAATAATATGAACTATATACATGGATCGGAGCCAACATCTCAGTGAGTCATAGAGCCTTCTAATTAAGGGTAGCTGGGTCCATTGACTCAGTGTGTGAGTCAGATCAGAACTGATCAGTCAATCAGATCAGTTCGATCTTCGGCCTGGAGCTCGGCGAGGAGTCCGGGGATCGGGCCGATCTTCGGTGAGAAGATACGCCCGAAGCGTGGCTATCGATCAAGCTACTGATACGCATGATAGAGTCAGCCGTCGCTGAGCTATAAGCGGAATATGTTAGTAATACCTTATGATAGGCGATGCCTGAACTTGTTTAGTGATTATCTCGCCGAGTTCTTAAGCTAGAATCATGAAATGAAGCGCAGGAAAGAGATAGAATTTGGTACAATTTATGGAGACATAGAACTGTACAATTCCGCGCATTCACATTCAGCAGAAATAAGAAAATATTCATTTAACGCCGCATACAAGTTGGCAAGGGCAGACTCTGTTAAGTAAAGATGTTAGTATCCATAACAGTGGAAAGCCATTTAACCCAGTCATCCTGCTTATGTGAAACAAAAGCCCTTAGATAGTGCTCAACTGTTTGGTTAACCCGCTCTGTCTGGCCATCTGTTTCAGGATGGAAGGCAGATGATAAGCTTGGTCGGATGCCAAGCCTTTGATACAGAGCTTTCAGGAAATGGCTTCTGAAAGTAGGCCCACAATCTGAAATTGTCTGGTCTGGGATACCATGGAGCTTCCATACATGATCCAGGAACAATTGTGCTAGTTCTGAAGCATTCATAGACTCTTGGCAAGGAATGAAATGCCCAAACTTGGTAAAAGAGTCAAAGACAACCAGGATACTGTCATAATTGGCTGACTTTGGAAGTTTGACAATCATGTCATAGGAGATGACTGAGAATGGGCGAGTAGGTACTTCTAGAGTTTGCAGTGGTAGTGGTGCTTGTTTTGCAGGCCGGATACATTGGCAAATATCACATTGTTCAACATAGCGATTGATCCATGCTTTCATTCCTGGCCAATAATAACTCCGCGATACAAGTTCAAGAGAGCATGCCTGTCCTGGGTGACCTTATATTGGGGAATCATGGAATAACAGAAAAAGCAGGCGTTTAATTTTCTCATCATCAGGAACTACTATCCGAGTTTGGTACTGCAGGAGGCCGTTTTGGAGTACATAATCCTTGAACTTGGAACGCACAGTTGCAGGAGCCTTTTCTGGTGAGTTTCCCAAAAAATGAAGGATAGACTCAAGAGAGACATCTTCAGGAGTACTGACTCGAATCATGGCCCTAATTTCCTCTTCTGTGGGTGCCTCAATGCTCACTGCTACTACAAAGTGTGAATCAGGAATCATGATCTGGGCCTTTTCAGGTATGCGTGCATAGTCAGCTCTCCGTGACAGAGCATCAGGCTTTTCAGACTGTTTTCCTGGGCGGTATGCTATGACAAAATTATACATTGCAAGAATCAAGTGCCACCGGGCATGACGTTGATTAAAGTTCCGAGCTGTTTTCCAGTATTCTAGATTCCTATGGTCGGTAAAGACTGTTACTGGGTCCTTGGTTCCCTCTAAGTAGATGTGCCAGTTTTCAAATGCCCGGATGATTGCCAGGAGTTCTTTGTCATGGGTGTCATAATTCCTCTCTGCTGGTGAGAAGCTTTCTGACATGAAGGCAATTGGATGCAGACGTCCATCTTCTTGGCGTTGATTCAGTACAGCACCCATCGCTACCCCTGATGCATCAGTTTCCAGGAAGAATGGCTTATCCAGGTCTGCATGCACTAAAACAGGGCGACTGGTGACTGCATGTTTGAGTTCATCAAAGGCTAATTGTTGCATAGTGCCCCAGTTCCAGGGTGTACCTTTTACTGTCAGGTCATGGAGTGATTGAGCTATTCGGCTAAAAGATTTTATGAATCTCCAGTAGAAATTTACAAAACCCAAGAATGACTGGACTTCTTTGACAGTGGTTGGGACAGGCCATTCCTTAACCGCTTTGATATTAGCCTCATCCATAGAGATGCCATCAACTGAAATAATAAGCCCAAGGTATGGTACTGTTGTGACATTAAAGAAGCATTTAGACGCTTGACAGAACAGTTGATTTTCCTTTAGGCGTCGGAGGACCTCCTTGACATTTGCAGTGTGCTCTGATGGGTTCTTTGAGAAAATGAGGATATCATCCAAATAGACAATCACAGATACATCTAGTAGATCCCTAAGCAAGTCATTCATGAAATGTTGAAATGCAGCAGGGGCATTAGTCAACCCAAAAGGCATCACTAGGTATTCAAAGTGACCAAACTTTGTGCGAAATGCCGTCTTCCACTCGTCACCTTCATGCACCCGGACATTTTATAACCCCAGCGCAAATCTAATTTTGTGAACATTTTGGCACCTTGGAGTTTTGCAACTAAGTCATCTTGTCTGGGTAATGGGTATCGGTTCTTGATAGTGATATCATTGAGTTTGCGGTAGTCTACCACCAGCCGCAATGAACCATCTGATTTTTTGACAAACATAACTGGAGCACCTGCTGGGGATTTACTATGTCTAATCTTCCCAGTAGCTAGCCCCTCATCAATCATCTCCTTCAGTGCCTCAGATTCTGCTGGGGTCATGCTATATATTGGGCCAAATGGTGGAGCTTTGCCTTCTTCAAGGTCAATTGGGATGTCATACTCCCGGTGAGGTGGAAGTTGTTTGAGCTCCTCTTCTCCAAATACAGTTAGGAACTCATGATATTCAGCAGGAATTTGATTAGCTAGGGGCACAGATGGGCTCTCATATGGCTCTTCCATGGCAGACTGAAGTAGAGATGTCGTGCCAGAATTTTGCAGGAGACTGTCTCCTGCAGGCGGATTCTGGCGGAAATTTTTGATTCCTGCTCCGGCTCCGTCTCTGGCTGCCAGAAGCCGGATTCCGGGTGGAATTCCGTCAGGGTTGCAGGAACTGCAGGAGTGGAGGAGCTCCTGCTACTGACATTTGCCAAAGGTCCTCCAAACAAGATGTTGTATAGCTCAAAATGTGCGCGCTGCCTTTAGCTATCGAATGGTGTATAACACGCTTCATATATATGCGCAGGGACGGAATCGCGGGCGTTTTAACGCTCCAGAAAGGGGGGACTGAAAATTGACCCCCCTCCAAACTCACCACAAACAGTTGGTTAGTAGCTCATAAAATGCGCATAATTTTCAGGAGCCGATCCAGATTAGGAAGTATATGCTCAAAAAATCAATCAAGCGCAGCGCAGCGCCATCTTTGTGACAAAAATAATCCCCCACATGCGCTCACCATGCTTCTCATTCAAGGAGGCGAAATCAGCCATGTCTAATGCTGCGAATCGATTTCTGGGTATGAATAACCCTTATTAGTATATGTATCTAATATGTAGAGGGGGCGGAATATGGTTAACTGACTGTGGTGCAGGCAAATGCTGCACACAAACTGCTGAAACAGACCCAGTATAGCTCTGAGACATTTTACCCAACATAACTGGACACTGTAGCCATGCGAAAAGGGGTAATTTGGGTCGCTGAGTTGAGCTGTCTCATGCAATTAAGCTCACAATGAGTGTCCAAGGCTGGAAATGCGCTGAGTACAGTTTCTTGCTCTCAGGGGGCTTCTACCATGTGTTTCACCCACTAATACTGCTTCAAATTAGCTGATTTTTTGTATATAGCATCTCCTCTATGGTCCGCATCCATAGAAACCAGGGGAGCAAGGTTTACACGGCTAGATTCTGTTGAACAAACCTGTGCTCGCATTGATGTAATATTGATATTGTTCCTTTACTCTCCGTTTGTACTCCGATATTCATGTCTTAGATCCATACGTAGATACACTAGCTAGATACACCCGTGTATTCTCCTCTGTATTCTCCGTTCTCTCGTATATAACTGAATGAATGGGTCGCCTGAAATTATCAGCGACTTTTACCCCTTTACTTGTGTGCTTCATTCACTCGAGTTCAATTGCTTTATTCACTGCACTAAATACAACTGAAGCGCTCTTTTACTTTATGCTTCAATAGATTCACTAGTGCTTGTGGCGCTGATCAGGGGTTTCCCCCCCTATTTCACTTATATCTTCACATAGGGAGCGCTGGTGACTTAGCAGGTGGTACCATTAGACTCTCCTGGCTTGTGCGCATCGATTCATATACATATGAGTGCTAATTGGCCAACCCTACCAAAGTGTCTACATGGCCGCTTACCCCTGATTATTTCCTGGATGTATTTGGCTAGCGATTGACCCAAAGAGTTTTTTTACCATAAATGTATTATACCATTCGAAAGCGGCGATTTATGCGCATTTTTCTATGTATTTAGATTTGTGTTGCGGTGGGTTTAGAAATTTGCTTCGCAGCTGCCAGTTGCAGGAACTACCGGATTCCTGCAGGGTGCCAAAATAGACGGTTTCTTGGCCGGAAACTGGCACCCCAAACTGATTCCTGCTCCGTCTCCTGCTCTGGCATGCCGGAATTTTGACGGAGGCGGAGCAAGAATTCCGTATTTTTCTGGCAGACGGTCTCTGGCACGACATCTCTAGACTGAAGGAACTCATTATGACAAGAGGCTTGACAGTAGGCACTTGGGAACCTAATTGTAAGTGTTTCCCAATCTATATCTGGATTATGGCGTTGTAGCCAGTAAAGCCCTAATACAGTCTCAAAACTTCCAGTATTACAGATGTAAAATTGCTGGACATTTTCATGTGTATTAACCCGAACAAGCAGGTCTACAGCATGCCATATTTTGCCTAGGGGTTTCCCCTCTATATTCAGGACGTGTTTAGGTTTCTCTAGCTCTATGAAAGGCAGTGCAAGACGTTGGGCAAGGTTGCCGCTAAGAAAACAGAGTGATGCACCTGAGTCTACAAGTGCTTGGGCCGGTTTTTCCGCTTTATCGATAGTCAGAGAGATGGTGTAGTGGGGGTTGGCGCCTACGGCGCCTGTATTTAGATGTCATGTGTGCTTACTATCTCATCGTGCTTTCCACCATCTCTCTGCACGCCTCTGGCGTGTCCACCGTGGTGACGAGAGAGGGTTTTAGAACACCCCAAACCCCCCCTTTTTTTTCAATCCCCAAGCTGTCACTACTAGACTTAAATCAAGTAAGGAAGAATATAGACTTGACGACAGGAGGTCAAGTTCTTGAGAGGATCTCATCGAACTTGACCCTGTTTATATATTCAAAGAGACACAGGCGAGAATACACATACGCAAACTACAATTGGTCTTTGGATATGAAATGAGAGACACGTCAGCGCTTACAAATATTCCAGAAAGTTCCATGAGTCACATGACGTGTAAACTATAGGTAAATATATAAAAGAAAATATTATAAATTGTTATTTATGTCTACGAGTCCTGTTGGCTCGTGACACTACCCCCTCCTCAAGGTCTGGATGACAGAGGGCCCTCGGATTATCTCGATGAAACTTTCTAACAGCTCCCATAGCCGTGTTGAGGTGTTCTATTGGTTCCCATGTATTCGATTCGGGACCGTAACCCTTCCAGTGGACGAGGTATTGGATCTGATTTCGTCGTTTACGAGAATCTAGAATCTTTTCAACTTCGTATTCTTCTTCACCGTCTGGGGTTACCTCGGCTGGGGGCTGTGGGGGATCGCAACCGAAAGGGTCTTCTGTCTTGAGCGATATCAAGGAAGTGTGGAACACTGGGTGGACTCGAAGTGTGTGAGGTAACTCGAGTCTAAACGCATGAGTTCCTTCTCGTTTTAAGACCTTGTAGGGTCCGATCTTTTTTGCAGAAAGTTTGGCAACGGGCCGTTCTGTTTTAATGTTTCGCGCGTCCAACCATACTTTATCTCCTACTTTTATATCATCAGGTGCTCGGTGCTTGAGGTCATAATAATGTTTTATCTTCTCGTTGGCCAGGTTCACCGATGCTTGGAGCTCCTCCATACGTGCTTTGAGTTGGTCTGCTCGTTCGTCTGCATGTGGGACTGATTCATCGGTCTGCTGTCCTATCGAGAACCGTGGGTGGAACCCGTAACATGCAAAGAAGGGTGTTTGGTTAGTGGACGAGTTGATGCTATTATTATAAGCGAATTCTGCCATGGGTAGGATTCCAACCCAGTCATCCTGTTTATACGCTACGTAGTGACGGAGATATAATTCTACACCCTGGTTAAGTCGTTCCGCTAGTCCATCAGTCTGTGGTCTAAAGGCTGTTGATAACGATGGTTTGATGTCGAGCCTCTTATATAGTTGTTTGAGGAAGACCGAATTGAACTGTGGACCTTGGTCGGATATAGTTTTGGATGGTAGGCCATGAAGTTTCCAAACATATGTAACGAACAGGTTTGCGACGTCAATTGCAGATGCGCGAGAGGTTGTAGGGATAAAGTGCACCATTCGTGACATCCTGTCTACTACGGTGAGGATGGCATCGAATCCTTCTGATTCAGGGAGACCCGTAATAAGATCATAATTGATGTGGTCCCATGGACGTGAAGGTAGTTCGATTGGGTTTAATAGACCTGGGGGAAGTTGGTTGGAGTGTTTATTGCGTATGCAGGATTCGCAGTTAGACACATAGGCATTGACCGATTTCTTCAGGGATTTCCAGTAATACTTGCGATTGATCAATTCCAACGTTCTAAACTGGCCCGGATGTCCTGCAGCTATGTTATCGTGACGACTTGCTAATATGTCTTTGCGAATTGAATCATTGTTAGGGACGTAGATTTTGTTTTTGAATATAAGGAGTCCGTTTTCCCAGGACCAGTTTTTCACCTTATCATTCTTTTGTAGCACCTCTACTATATGATTTAATCGCTCGTCTTGTAGATATGCGTCGCAAATTCGGTCATTGATGACTTCGTCAGGTTCAATTGCAGCTATAAATGGAGCCGGATCGAGTAGGGCTCGGCTCTCACCCCCCCCCAAAGGTCGGTGTTCATCTTTCCTTGACAGGATGTCTGCTTTTCCGTTTGTCTTGCCAGGGCGATACTTGAGTTGGAAGTTAAATTCGGACAAGAAGCCTGCCCAACGGGCTAAGCGGCCTCTCAAGTCTTTTGTAGCCTTAAAAGGCTCAAGGTTTTTGTGGTCCGTAATGATTTGGACCGGGAGGGCGGTTCCTTCAAGTAAGTGTCGCCATTCTTTGAGTGCCTTGACAATGGCTAACAACTCTTTATGGTAAATATCGTAGTTGCGTTCAGCTGGGGTCATAGCTTTGGATTGGAACGCAACAGGGTGGAGTTGATTATCTTCAGAGAATTGCGATAAGATTGCTCCGGTAGCAAAATCCGACGCATCACATTCTAGGAAGAATTGTTTGGAAATATCAGGAATGATTAAGACAGGTGCCGAGCGGAGTGCTTCTTTGAGATGTTCAAACGCAGTAGCACATTCTTCTGTCCATTCCCAAGGGTGGTTTTTTCTTGTTAGGTTAAAAAGGGGGGCAGCAATACATGAATAGTCTCTAATAAATGTCCTATTAAAATTGCAGAATCCCACGAACTCCTGTACTTGAACGACTTTGGATGGTATTGACCAATCGATAGCTTTGACAACTTTAGCCGGATCGACTCGAATGCCTTCTGGGGATACAATGAGCCCTAGGTAGTCAATTTCCTCCACGCTAAAGAAGCATTTGGCCAGATTACAGTACAGGTGGTGTTTCTGTAGTCGCAATAACACCTCTCGAACATGTTTTTCGTGGTCTTCCTTATTCTTGGAGAAAACAAGTATATCGTCCAGATAGATGATTACATAGACGTCCAAAATATCCCTGAAAATGTCATTCATGAAATGTTGGAAGGTGGCAGGTGCGTTCGTCAGCCCAAACGGCATGACCAGATATTCAAAGAGGCCGTAGCGCGTTTTAAAAGCGGTCTTCCACTCGTCACCTTCCCTAATCCGAACTAGGTTGTATCCCCATTTGAGGTCAAATTTCGAGAAGATCTTTGCACCTCTGAGCTTTTCTATGAGGTCGTTGCTCCTGGGAAGGGGATATACGTTTTTCACAGTCATTTCGTTGAGTTTCCTGTAGTCTATACACATCCGTAGGCTCCCATTCTTTTTTTTAACGAATATTACCGGGGAAGCCATAGGGGATTTTGACGGACGGATTAGACCAGCTTCGAGTTGTTTAGTGACTGTTTTTCGTAGTTCTTCGTCTTCCTTGGGACCAAGGCTGTAGATAGGACCGTGACGGGGTACTGCGTCGGGTTTCAGAGTTATTTCGCAGTCGTATGGGCGGTGTGGAGGTAACGGTGATATTTCTTCTTCTGTAAATATTTTTGCAAACTCGGAGTATCTTGGGGGAAGTTCCAAAGTAGCAGCAATCTCCAGATCTGGTTCACCGCTTTTAACAATGGGGGAGGTGTGAAGACAGTTTCTTGAGCAATAAGGGGATGAAAAGACAAGAGATTTTTTATCCCAATCTATAGAGGGGTTATGGCATTTAAGCCAAGCCATACCTAGAACGAGGTCGTGGTTTCCTACATTGACAACATAGGCGTCAACTTCTTCCTCGTGTTCGAATATTTTTAAGTTGATCGTTACATAGTATTCTACTTTCCCCGAATCGATTTCGCGACCATCAATCACTTTCAAACGGCGGGGTTTTTCGAGTTTCTTTTTGAAGAGTTGGAAGTCTTGAACGATTTTTTCATTGATAAATACCGAAGATGCTCCAGAATCAATCATGGCCCATCCTGAGAACGGTTTCCCTTGGATGGCCGAACGTTTTTCTAGGGGGTTTTCACACGGCTGCGCACGAAACATCAACATGAATTGGGATTCGTTTGTGAGTGACATAATTTCCAAATCAGGAATGGATACATGTGCAGCCGAGAAATTGTCCATATTTTTTAGAATTTCGCCCAAAACTGACCCCCTAGCCAGGTTCAGGCGCCGTCTTTTACCGACTCATCGTCCGAGTCCGGTCCTTTTACATCCTCAATCTTTGCTTCGTACCCTGAAATGGGCTTGGAGGGGCAGTCTCGAGCCATGTGGCCCTTTCCTTGACATCGCAAACAAGTTATTCCTCCTGACCTTTTTTCACTGTCCAGTTCCATGGGGCCCGGTCCTTTTCCTTTTGCAAGGGCTGGGGGTGGAGGAGGGACACGGGACGTTCCTGAAGTTGGTCGATCATCTTTTTTCAGCGCCGGGAAAGGGACTTGTACGGTGGAGCTCTGGCCGGTCCATTTGACATTTGGGACTACTTGTCCCCTAGAATTGCGGCCTATTGACTCAATCTTTCCTTTTACGGCACGTCCGTCTGTGCCAATCATGTAAACGGCATCACCGGAGGATAGTTTTTCACGAGTTGGAGCAGTGGTGGTGGCGCGATTGTTAGATGTGGATGAGTTTTTGTTTTCGAAGATGGATCGGCCCGCGAATTGTTCCAGATGTTGATCAATGAGGAGAGCGCGATCAACCACCATCTGGCCGGTGGTGGTGTTTTCTTTGACATCAAACAGTTGTGACAACATGGCCATCTTGATTTCGTCTTTCAGACCTTCATAGAACATATCTCGCAGTGCCAGATCATCATAGTTGACATACGCAGCTAGGGATTGGAATTCTGTAACGTAGTCTTGAACCGACGATTTCTGCTTAAGAGATTTTAATTTTTAAGAGCCTTGGTGGCTCGATCGATTTCTCCAAAGCGTTTTTCGAATTCTGCCCAGAATAAATTAACGTTATGCAACCAGGGTACCGCTTGCCGAAGTACATCGTGCTCCATGTGCGGCTCGATCCATTCCGACGCCTTGCCGTCTAAGTACGAGATAATAAAGGCAATCTTGTCGTCGTCTGATATCCCCGGGTAGGTAGCTCGCAAATATTGTGTGATGGCAACCTTGAATGTGGTGGACTTGTCTTTTTTACCATCAAACTTGTCTGGTTTTGCTAGTTTGACTCGAACAGTCGGGGCGGTGGGTGGGGCTACCCGGACGGGTTGGGCTTGCGGTATTGAAGCAACGGGTGGCGGAGGTGGTTGTCGATTTGTACCCGTTAGTTGAGGGCGTTGGGCGGTCGGGATTGCTTGGATTTGGTCAAAGATAGTTTGAAGGTCCGTGTGTAATCCGTTAAAGTGAGCCATATTGAAAGAGTTGGCATGCATATGATTTTCAATTTGAGTCATGCGTCCGTTTATTTCGTCCCTCCATGACCGAAACTCATTGATCAGAGTATTTAACAAGATTAGAGGATTGTCGGTTTCAGGTGGGGCTGGTGCGACTGGCATGTTTTGCACAAATGTATTATCACCCGCTCCCTGACCAAAATCCGTCAAACCTGTCAAATGGGGTTGTAGGGGATGCATTACAGGTGGTTCAGTTACAAAAGATTCCGGAGGTGGAGGAACACAGGATAGATGGGATCCCCACTGCGACATAGTTCAATCTGGATACAATAAGGGGAGTTCTCCGGAACGTTCGGTTTCGGGGTTATTGTGGAGAATGTATAGGCTAGTATAGCGATCCGGAACGCCTGGGTGGAAAACGTCGAAATAAGAGTCGGTGATGACTTCGATGGTCTCCCGAGGGGTGCGGTTATGGTGTGCGTGGTCGCGTGTGAACACTAATTCGTCGTAGAATCCTCGCTGTGCTTCCCAGATCTGGTCAGCGCGTTGTTCGAGTGCTCGGATTTGTCCTTCTCGTTCGATCGATGCGATAGGATTGCAATAAAGGACGAGTTTGTAGATGTAGAGGATGGTTTCGAGTAGTATATTGTACCACGACACTGATTTGGTTTAGATGAATATGCCTAGGCCTCGCGCCGGAGGACTTACTAGTGGATATGGGTGCTCTTGTAGCCGCCTGGTATGCGCTAGTATGGAGAATGCAACGTATCCCACGTCGCTGGAAGGAATGAAGAAAAGACCTCCGGTACCCTACTACTTAAGGGCACAGGGTGACCCCACCTCGTGTCGAAGAACGAGATTAGCGAGCCAAAGCTTGTTCACGTGTGCAAGAACCTAATTCTCAGGAGCTGCCGCGGCCTAGGCCCAGGAAGCGCTACACTGAGGTTCGGGGTGCGGTGACGCGATAGGGCAACAACTGCGCGTGTCTGTGGATGGGTGGAGTAGGATTTTTGGAAGGCAATTTATATGTGAGCTCGAGACACGCCAACGGCGTATGAGACAGTGGGCAAGGGGTGTAAGGTGACGATAAGCTTGTTTTACCTGATGCCTAAAGAACTTGACCTAGTGTCACTACTAGACTTAAATCAAGTAAGGAAGAATATAGACTTGACAACAGGAGGTCAAGTTCTTGAGAGGATCTCATCGAACTTGACCCTGTTTATATATTCAAAGAGACACAGGCGAGAATACACATACGCAAACTACAATTGGTCTTTGGATATGAAATGAGAGACACGTCAGCGCTTACAAATATTCCAGAAAGTTCCATGAGTCACATGACGTGTAAACTATAGGTAAATATATAAAAGAAAATATTATAAATTGTTATTTATGTCTACGAGTCCTGTTGGCTCGTGACACAAGCGCCCAAAACGGCATACCAATACGCGAACCATAGGTGGAGGAACACGCTAGGACAATACATTTCGGCTGAAGAGGCCCAGAGTCTTTTGCAACAACCTACCCCCGAACCTTCTGTCTCGCCTACTTCGCCTGAACGCGCAACAGGCTTGAGTTCCTCCCCACCCTCACTCTCCTCAATCCTCAACTCTCTTGAGTCAAGCCCCAACCCGGATCGTGTGCCCTTCCCGCAGAGCCCTGCTTTCGGCGCTGACGAACCGGACAGTGATCACACATCTCCACCGCACACGCCCGTTCGCCCGCGCCCAAGGAGGTCATCTCTCCCATCTGTCCCGAGACCAACTCACGTTTTTCGTGACGCAGAAGACGACAGCCCACTCCCAAACTCTCCTTCGAGTACACGCTCCCGATCGCGCTCTACATCTAGCGACAGAGACCCAGCCGCGTTGCCAACAACCGTCGTTTGAGCTCCCCACACACCTGTACCAGCGGAGAACCCAGCACAGCCACTGCCAGCACTCCAGGCACTGAGTCTCCCAATTCTCGCCTCGATCACCATGAACTCTTCCTCGGGGTCCGCGTCCCAATCTTCAGGCAATGCCGCCACTAGCGTTACGGCGAGTCCTCATTTGGCTATAAGGGACGCTATGATGCTTGTTCAGAAGCTCGGCCCCTTCGTCGATGGGAACTCGCCCATGCCCGAAGCTAAGTACCACCATCATTTTAAGCAGTACACCTTTGGGCTGACGGAAGAGGAGGTGGCTAGAGTCTGGGTCAACAACATCGAGTACGCGAGCCCTGCGCACATGTGGTATCGTACCTTGACGAACACGCTGGACAAGCTCAAGGCGGTCGCAACTTGGCCCGCCCTTGAGGCCAAGATTGAACAGCGGTGGCCTACGCCACAGTGGGACGACGAGGCTCACAAGACAGCCATGCAAGACTCATGGGATAACCACCACTTCGACATCACAGCCGACATGCTGTCCCGCTTGAAGGATCGGTTGAACATGACGAAGCCGCACCAGGCTTGGGCTGAAGAACACCGAGCACTTGGCAAGGCAGTCAACAGTACTGATGAGGATCGGGTGTCAAAAACCGTTTCGGAGCTCCCACCTTGGCTCGTCAACCTATTGCCCAAGGGGGACCAATACGGGGAGCGCTTTGACGAGTTGATGAATGACATTTGGTCACTCAGCTCACGCCAGATTGTCTACGTGTACGAACGTGACTCCGCATACGATTTGCTTGCATCTCAACTTGGCCATACCTCGATCTCCCAGTCATCGTTCCAGACCCCAGCTCTGCAGACGCCCATCTCAACACCTAGCACGCGCTCATACACCCCGCGATCCACGCCGCGTCGCTCGACGTTGCAGTTCAACTCGGCTGTGCAGCAGACCATCATTCCACTCAACGATACCGCACCGCTGGTGACTCCTCGCGCTCTCCCGCAGCCGCAGGTTCGGGACGACCCTCCGCACATGACTGCCCCGCCATCAACCCCGCAGACACCAGCAGGACCGCTCTCATTGGTCTTCTCGAGAGTCTCAGCCGCGCAAACCCGAGTCTCGTTGCCAGCGGGAGTCCGCGTTGACGATTCACCTCAAGCTGTTGCAGAGTATAACACTTGCGTAGCGGAGTGGCACAAGCAGAACCCCCGCAGGTGGCCTTCGTCTTGTAGCCCGTTCCCTCTATCTCCAGGCTCTTTACAGCAGACTCTCGAGCTGTGCCCGAAGTGTGGGGTGGCAAATCATACAGTCCTAGAGTGCAAGTCTCGCACGGGTGTCGACGCTCTGGATGAGTATGAGCGGAAGTATCGGGAATCGGTGCAGCGGTCGCTCTCGCGAGATGCAGACAACGCTCGTTGTGCGGGTGCACAACCACACACGCCCACTCCCGCCCAGCGCTTCCCGCAGACCTCGGATGTTCAGCATGTCGAGTACTCAGAGGTCGAAACTGACTTCGAGTCGGTCGCTGGGAGCTCGGGAAAAGAATAAGGTTGACGTGCACGGACGGCGGCCACGTTGACCGAAGACTAGCCGATGCAGGAGGGACGCTCGGCTTGGGTGATGGAGGAAAGGATTCAATTAGGACAGTACATTCCAATTGCGTTTCTAGAATGTGTACAGGCTCTCAATCCAATATTTTTGTTTCCCCTTATCCCGAGCAGGTTGTGGTTGAAGTCGGAAGTGTCGAGACGAGTAGCGCGAAAAGAGAATGGCCGTTCAAAATGAGAATTCGGATTGACAAGGAGACAGAGCGAGACCAGAAGAGACGTGCGCACCGTGCTGAGGGCCACATGATCGAGGACGGCAAACTCTGGCTGGTGGCCAGCAAGCAGGCGAGAGATGGTAAAAAGGTGGAGTCATCAGCAAAGTCCTTTATTTTCTACAGCGCAACACAGCATACCACATGGTATGCTGTGGGGCTCTGTAGGCTGCTGTGTGCCCTGTGGGCGGTCCCCCCCTCTATGTAGACCTCAATTTTCCACAGCGGACTACAGGTGTATCATAAAATATACCACAGTGGACTACAACAGCTGTATCATTTTATTGTTTTTTGCCCTTGCATGGTGGTAGTGTGGCTGTAGGTCCCTGTACTCCATGGTATGCATCATGTAGTTCATATGTCCATTTGCTCTACAATGAGAGCAGTGTACTACTCAATCATTTGCATTTATGATTTATACGAATCAAATATCATTCAATACATTTAATTACATATATAAAATTTGGGGAGTAGCACAGGCGGCGTGTTGAGGTTTAAGCAGACCTGCAGAGTAGCAGTGGGTAAGTGGGCATTCGGCCCGCTAAACGGGTCAGAACACAGGTCACTAATGGTTCACTTAATCACCTACCTCTGGCCGAGTGGCAAGAGGTTGCAAGCATGCGACGCACGGGTTGGTGAATCGACGGCGTCGACATGTGCCGGCGCAGGAAAACGCAGATGGGGTACGGGCTGTTCCTTCCGGATTGCAGACTCCAGGCAGACCGACGGGGTGCGCCGCACGTTCCTCATACTGGGCGAGCCGCAATACAAGCAGCTAGAGTCAGTGAATTGGCACGGTCACTTAGCCTAGTAGTGGTTGGTGGGGTAGGCTACAAGTGACCGTTACTGGCGGTCGTGTGATCGGGAGCACGATCGCGTCACAGGACGAAACGAGGCGGCGCGTCATTGCGACAAGGTCAGCACGGCCCTCCATGAGGTGTCCAGCCACTCACCAATGGGTTGGCCGGTACACGGCCACCAGGTCTCGCTGTACATGCAAGTAAGAGGCCTTGGGCGCCAGGGCTGTTGCGGCAGAACGGAGGCGGCCAGCGTATGATAAGCATGCGCGCGAGTGAGACGTTTGAAGGGCCGCTAGGGTTGTCTGAATCGGGGCGGTCGCGTTTGGGAGCGGTCGTGTTTGGTAGTGGTCAATTTTGGGAGTGGTCGAGTTTGGGAGTGGTCGAGTTTGGGAGCAATCGAGGTTGGGAGCGGTTGAGCGAAGGCGCGACGGAGCGACAGAGCAGCGGAGCGGTTGAGCGGCGCAGCAACAAAGCAACAAAGCGACAAAGCAATGGAGTGGCCGAACGGCTGCGAGACGCTTGTCAGAGAGCGTATTGTGCCGCTTAGCGCGGCCGTGCGGGCAGGGGGAACTTGCCTTGCGTCGCATGAACGGTAGGTCACATGACCAGTAGCCCATGCGAACAACAAACAAGTGATCGAGTCACATGACCGTCCACAGCATCCGAGCAAACGACGCTAAGTCAGCGCAGATATAAGCATGTCGCGCGGGATATCGGCCGCGGATATATCCGCAAATATCCGCTGCGGGTAGGGGGAGCGTGCCGATATCATGGCGGATAATCCGCGATAACCGGCAGCTAAGCGCCGGGATATCTGCGCGAATCCGCGCTGCGAAACCAGCATTGAGAGCTGCGAAAGCAAGTGGTGATTCTCCAAAAGTCACCACAAACGTATGTATACAATATAAATAAATAGCCTGAAAATCTAGCTTTCGATCCATATAAGAATCATAGTGGTTAGAATTTTCTGAGGGGGGGAACGGCGACATTGATTCCGAAAATAATCAGGCCAATGCGCAAACCACGTAAAATGTTCAGAACCAAGCATTTATGGGGACATATATATATGGATCGATGCGAAACGATGAGCCGAGAATGATGAGCTTACTTGCAGCTCTCTAAAATGCGTACAGCAGATGTTATAGGGGAGATACGTATTCGTACCCCTGAAAGTGCCACGCGCGCTAGCATTTCACACCATGCAATATGCGCGCCCTTGTGCGCAATCAATGCGAACGTATAATTCTATTGTATATACAAATTTTCAAAGCTTTTGGGCAGGTTTTAGAGTCGTTCCAGGGCGATATACATCCCCTGGGTGCTGAAACTCTATGTGCACCCCCTGTCCAGCCGTGTCTAGGGGGTTTGAGCTCATGCCGACACCAGATATGAGGTCAGCGCACCCCTTAGCACTAGTTTCATATGCAGCTCATGCCTCTTCAATTGAAATAATGTATACGTTCATGAGAATGCACTGGTCACCCCCCCTCAAGTGAGCTAGGTATCGGTTCTTGGTTATGCATCACACCAGTATGTGAAAGAGACATGTTCTCGGCGGTATTTGAGGTCGCTAAGTCGATTAGCGGTGTTAGTTTCAACTGGATCGGTGATCCTGGGGCTCAACTCAAAGGTGCGCATTTTTGCGATGTTTTCTGAAATTTATTTCACTTGTAAATCTTCGTACAGATTTTTCTGAAAGAATCGAATGATACCATTGGAAAGCTAGACGCTTTCTGCACCTAATGAGCATACCTACGGCATTTTGTGGTGGGATCTTACAAACCTTCCCCCCTTGTTCATTTTCGCGCACAATCGAATTCGTCGTATCTCCCGCCACAGCGCTTTGTTCTGGGCGTGTAATAGCTTATCCGGAAGCTATCGCTGCGCTCTAACTACAAATATCTATTTGATGTGTACGTTATGCGTTTTCACTAATCTCATTCCCGCACATCGTCGGATTCCCGCAGAAGCGCGGATAATCGCGGATACATCCGCATTCCGGCTGCGGGTGCGGGTGCCGATCTGGCCTCCAGCGCACTGTTAATCCGATGCGGGTGCCGATAATCCGCAAAAAACCGGCGGGACATGCTTACGCAGATATGAGGGTGACGGATGTGGTATAGAGGGTAGTGGGATATTAAAATCTAGTAAAATAGAGAAAAATCCTGGCTCTCAAGCGGTACCCTATGTGCCCTATTTTTATCAAGTACCAGTTCATTATTGTCGCCAACTAGCCAAACTGAAGTCCTTCAAAGGGGGAACTTTAACTAAAACCCATCCAAACCAGTCGATCAGTGGCTCAATAAATGCGCAGAATTCAGACAACTTAGATGAATACTGTACCTATGCATGTACTGAGCAATAAGAGCCGCCTACGGGGGATTTCCACTCAAAAATAATTGTTCTTGTTCCGCACCACATTGTGTGACTTTGAAAGCTGCAAATCTAGCAAATCTGCCACTGCTGACTGATTCAGCTATCTCAAAAACCCTCACTATGCCTCTCAATGCTTGTCTAGTTACATAGCATTGTACAATTTGGCAGTGTTCTCTTGAACTGGGGGTAAATTGGAGCCCTAGAGTATCTTACAATATCCCAAAGGTCTGTGCAAGGCATGCTATTGGTTTCTCATCTATGTATTTCTCTCATGTAAAATAAAACTAAGACCTGTAGCTTACTGTAGACTCAAACTCTATGCTGTAGTGATGTATGAAGTGCAACGGTATTTGTGTAGTCATCATAAACATGTTGTAGTATTTACACATGCTGCTGTGGTACTTGTGCAAGGTGGCTGTGGTATATTGTGGGTGCCGTAGTACAGCTGTGGCTAAGTTGATACCACAGGCAAAATTGACTGTTTTGCTGATGGTGTATTCCGCATAACGAGGGCTTTGAACTGGCATCTTCTATTCACAGAGCAGGCGGTCATTTTGGCCGAGATCTGACGGTTCTCACACTACAGCAAGAATACCATTGGCCTCGGATGCGCCAACACGCTACGGAAGCGGTCACGACATGCCCCAGATGCAAGAACTTCGGGCCACGACTCCTATCGGCGCTGTTACAACCAATCACTCGAGCTCGCCCGTTCGATCTCTTAGTAGGCGACTATGTTGCATTACCGGAAGGCCACGGCGGATTCAAGACCGTACTCGTGCTTGTCGACGTTTACTCCCGCTACCTCTTCGCGTTCCCCTCCAGAAAGCCGGTGTAGTGGGGGGCTGTGTCCTTGTGTGTGTATGTAGACCCTGGGGTCTGTCCCAGCGCTTCCTCCTGTCGTCCATAGCTATCGAGACTGTCTGCGCCCCTTCGGGACCTCTCCACCGTGGTGACAAGAGTGGTTCAATATCTACGCGCCCTCTAGACCGCTTCAGCGCACTCAATTTGGCGCAATACACGTTTTTTCTACGGCTCTGACCGTGCTCAACACACCCCACTTTTCGCTTCTCGGCGAACTTGCGTTTTTCTGACGCACAACGTACACCATTCACTCAGCAAAAAATGTTGGGTGGGATAACACATGTTATGGTGATGTCACACCAGGGGGTGTGTAATGATGTAATTGGGTGTAATACCAGGTAATAACAGCAAATTACCCCAGTGTTATCACATGTAATGGTGTAATGACATGGAATTAACATGTAATTGCACCATTACACACCCCCTGGTGTGACAACACCAACAGTTTTTGCTGAGCAACAGCGCTCATCAGCGCGACACCAACAAGCACCTAGACACTACAATTTGTCGCCCGCCTGGCCGCCACCGGCTCTATCAACTTGTCCTTTTCCTATCCCCCTTCGCTTCGGTCGTCGCGTATCCGATCATCCATAAACGCGTCCAATAACTGCGCAAAAACATTCGTCGAACAGCTCCGCGCTCTGCGCATCGATTAGTTCTACACGCGCCTCGTCTTGCCGTCTCTAGCAGGAGTTTCGCCGTTTTCTGTGCACGGCTGTTACATAAACGACCACGCCCCCCCCCGCTCTAGCACTATTTTAATTTTTATTCAATCGCTTCGCTACCGCTCGCCCTCATTTATACACCATTCGACTCCTATCGTTGACGCGCATCCAGCTTTACCGCCTGTGCTAAGGTTCGTGCTCGATCTGTCCTGTTATTGGGGTCACGTTGCTGTGCATCCGGCCCGATTCAAGGTCTCCTCACCCATCGTCGCCGCCTCGTTTCTCGATCGTATCGCAACCGCCCGACTTGCACAGTGTACAAGCAGACTACCCTGCTCCTGGTGCACCTAGCGATATTATTTGAGCCAACGCTACTCACGCGCCTCAGCCGTTCGTGCTCGTCTCGTTTCCTACCAACTGGACGCCACACAATCTGGGGTCCTCGGTCGAATTATATTTACTACTCGCTCATTTCCGCTGCGTTCGACGTGCTCGGCACACCGTTCGACTCAGCTCGTCCCCGTCCATCCGCTAGCACCAGTTGTGGTGGAATTTGCTCTCGTTAGCCGCCGCTTTTGCTGTTCTCGTGGCTACTATGCCTGCCAACGATCCAACCGACCAATCGGCCGCTCGCACACTCGAAGCGTCGCTCCGTGCCGCCGTTGCCCGCCGAGAGCGCCCCCCCATAGAACTGCAGTGGTTCCTGGCGTTACCAAAGCGGACTCGACGTAGTGGCCGTTTGCTCGAGGCTGCAATCGCCGAGTCCCTCGTCCTGCTCGAACGTTTACGAGAGGACTGGGACCAAGCCCGGGAGGTGGAACGAAAGCGCGAAGAGCGCCTGGCTCGCGCCAAGGCGACTCCGCGAGATCTCGAGTGCCTCCACACACCAGACGGACACCCGTGGCATGGTGTCGGGAGGCGTAAGCAGCGGGTCCGTCGATTCGATTCGATCGGTAGGACTTACGCGCTACGCCATGCCCGTGCTCATCCAACATCGACACCACAAGCTCCAGTCGAAGCCCCTCTACTCTCCGTCGACGTCGCCCCGTCCCCGTCTCCCCCAGTCACGCCTGATGCTCCTACACGCCCGCCAACGCCTGAGGGATTGCGCGAAGCGGCGTTTGGATGCATAGGGCTCCTATCAACGGCGTCTGGCGTCAATGCCTACGGTCACAACACACCCCATCCTATGCCGCCGCTCCCAACCCGTATCATACGTCGTCCGCCTTCTCCAGTTCCACCTCCCCATCCGGGACCTGCGTACTTTGGCGAGACATTGATTGACGGAGTCGATATTGACTGGCGATTGGCTTATGTTATTGCCCGGGGTCGGCACGCTCGTTACCCACACAGAAAACCACCCACACTTCACGAGGCTGCACGTAACATTGTGGACCTGGATTTGGTACATCCTGGTGTACTGGAATGCCTGACCCAGCTGCTCTTCCCATGTGGGCTGGATGATTGGACAACAGCTCGACACGGTATGATATACATCAGGGCATTTGGTGTGGGTGTTAGAACCTATTGGAGCCTGGGGACCAGTGGAGGCTATTGCCCGTCTGTGGATGCTCCCGGAGCTCTAGAGAGCCTAGAAGCCTCAGGTACAAACAAACAATTTGTACTTAGATTCTGTCCAGTTACATTGTTTTTTATTCAGCCATGATTTAGTGTTTTCCACAACAGAAACCCCACTAAATGCCATAAAATACCCCCGGGGGAGTAGTGGCCAGTGTGATCACATAGGCATAGCAGGTGTAACTACTTGGGGGGATCTTGCCTCCTGAGTCATGTGACATGTAGCTGTGAGTGACACATACGTACCTATATGCGTCAATTTCAAATTTTTGAAAATTTGTCAGCAGATGCGCCAGGCTTCTACCAGCCTACAAGTCCAATTAGAACCTCGAATGCATCAAAATTGAATGAGAAAAACGCAAATTACTGTCCCAAACGCGACACTTTTTGAACAAAATGTGCCTGTGGATTCATTTCAAATAACTGCTTATAGATCAGGCTTCTAGGCTCTCTAGAGCTCCGGGAGCATCCACAGACGGGCAATAGCCTCCACTGGTCCCCAGGCTCCAATAGGTTCTAACACCCACACCAAATGCCCTGATGTATATCCTTGATTTTGTGTCAGGATGGTTCAGCTTGGCACCGGAGTATGGGACTTAATTTCGCTTTTCTTTTGTCATTTTTTCTTTCTTTGCCTCATGTTTTGTGTCCTTTTTCTTCCTTCTTTTTTGGACCCTTTGGCCAGTCGAGGGCGACTGGGGTTGTTTTATGGGGGGGGACCTGTAGTGGGGGGCTGTGTCCTTGTGTGTGTATGTAGACCCTGGGGTCTGTCCCAGCGCTTCCTCCTGTCGTCCATAGCTATCGAGACTGTCTGCGCCCCTTCGGGACCTCTCCACCGGGCAATGGCAAATTCACCGTCAACGCCCTGACAAAGGTTAGCGATCTGATCCCAAAGCCAAAGTCTTTCATGGCCGATGGGGGCAGTCACTTTGACTGTGACGAGGTCCAACGCTGGTGCAAGAGTCAAGGTACACAGCTGTTGACGACACCCGCTTACGCTCCATGGACAAATGGCTTGGCTGAAGGAACTATCAAGCTACTCATTGGCCGGCTGAAGAAGCTGTGTGCTCCTGATGTTGGAGAGAGCCCGAATGCGAGTCAGGATGCGGCGAGTACTCCATCATCTTGGCCAAAACACCTCACTACCGCTGTTTCGCAGCGCAACGACCGAGTTCTTGACTCGCTTGGCTACTCGCCACGAGAGCTGCTCACGGGTATGCTATCAGCCGACTGGAAGGCAGAGCTGAACCAGTCCGTCCTTGCGAGAGCGCTCGTTGATATTGACATCAACATGGGCCTCACATACGCACTCCGGGACGACGCTCACGCTAACGCGCTGGAACATGCCAGGAAAAGAAAGCGGGCATTTGACAAGAAGGTCCGCGTTGTCAACTACCAACCTGGAGACCTGGTGCAAAAGTATGATGCCCGGCTTGACGAGACCCACAGTACTGTTCAAAAACTCGCTCCCAGGTGGTCCGGACCGCTCCGAATTGTCAACCGTGCTACAAACTCCTACGAGCTCGAAGACCTTGCTGGCAACATATTCTCAAAGGCTGCTCACTCCCGTCTGCTTCGCCCATTCCACCCACGACCGGGCACAACCCTGGCCGACTACGCCAATAGCCTGGATTGAGCCCGACAAACAGACAAGGCCGCTGTACGCCCCGACCAACCTTTCGACCAATCCCAGCTCCCACAGTCACCTCGAATGGAGTCGCGAGTCCCACTAGACCGAGACAATCCCACGCAGCCAAATAAATATCAAGAAGAAGACGACGATTTAGTTGAGTAATATTTGTATATTCAACTTGCATCTATACCCTCGGCTTACTACACATGCCTAGGTTACGATTCATATACATTTAGTCCTTGTGGGCATCATTCTTTCTCTCGCAATTGCATGGGCACTTTATTTTTCTCTCGTTCTACACAAATTTTATGTACACTTCTTTGATTTTCTTCCTTCTTCTGTACAGCCTTTTTTTTGTTTCTTTTCCCCTGTTCTTTTTCTTCCTCTCTGTGGCTGTTCTTCTCCTTCGAGGGCGGAGTTGGCTTTATAGGGGGGGGGCCTGTAGTGGGGGTCGGCGCCTACGGCGCCTGTATTTAGATGTCACGTGTGCTTACTATCTCATCGTGCTTTCCACCATCTCTCTGCACGCCTCTGGCGTGTCCAATGGGGATGATAAAATTCTTTTTTAATGACAATGTACATATCTCTATCATCTCAGACTTCGATTCGCTTTGGGTCTTCGCATCTGCGGCAATGCAAGACCCTATTCTTTTCCCGACTCCGACTCCGACTCTGAGCTGTCTGATTTAGCCTCTGCAGCTGCTTTTCCCGAGTCTTTTTCTTTTTTGGATCTACCTTCAGGCTTCAACTCCTTTGCACTGGACAAACGCCATCCTGTACAACACTCTTTGGCACTATGCCCCTTGCGACCACACTTGATGCACTTGCCTGCAGCCTTGCGTCAATCCTTCTCTGCTTGATCGACGTAATTAGCAGGTTCGGTCGACGCAGGGGTTCGTGTTACTTTAGTAGTCGCCGTTGACCGGATACCAGTAGAGGACGCCTTAGTGCGGGTGCGATCGAGTTTGTTCTCGCGACGTGCGTTGTCGATGCGAATGGCTACAGTGACAAGCTCTTCAAGGTTGGTGGGATCTTGTGGCAGCATCGACAGCTGTTCCTTGACCTTCCAGTGAAGGCCACGTCTGAACTGCGCTCTATATGCGCTGTCGTTCCACGAGAGATCAGCCATAAGAGTCTGAAACTCGGTCCAGTAGTCAACCGTTGTGCCAGTCTGTTCTAGAGCAGTAATCTTGCGCTCTGCTGCACGGCCTGCGTCCGGATCCCCAAATGCGCTAAGGAACGACTGTTCGAGCATCTCCCAAGACTGCAGTGCAGGTGGTAAGCGTCGACGTCGCCTGCTAATAAGAATTTCTAAAAGTGGCTGCGCCCAGTCCGCCGCTGCGTCCTTAGTGTTCTGTAAAAACCAGATCATCTCTGCGTTTTCGTCGGCGAACCTATCCTGCATAAACGATAGGCAGACAGCCATGCGAGTCCACCATTGTCTAGCCGCTTTGCCTTTAGACTTCCCGTTGTATGGGTCGGGAATAGTTATCTTGGGGTTTTTGTAACCGTTGGCTGGAGCAGTAGAGCCTCGTCGCATAGGTGATTGTTCACGTTTAGGCCGTTCTGGTGTTTTGTCTTTCCGTTTAGCGGCAGCGTTGCTCGGTCCAACGGTCTGGTCTCCCAGATCAAAGTCTTTGTCGCCATCATCGCCGCCTTTGCCAACAAGTGATTGGAGTTGATTCTCCATGCGCTGAATCGTGGCTTGGTCTTCTTCACGCAGACTTAAGAGCTTTTCGACGAGCTTTTTGAGTTCTTGTACTTCGGAGAGGATTTCTTCGCTCGACATTTGCGACGTTTGCGACGGGTATGGGTTGAGGATTGAGGTTTCGTCAACTGGTGAATGGGTTCTTGAGTGGGATCGACTGCGGGTGACAGCGGGCATGTAAGACGCTCGTATAGCGTCAGGCAGACTTCGGGTTTACGACCAGTAAGGCGTTCTATTAGGGTACGACGCGGCGCCAGACTGACTATATACAAGAAAAGCAAAGAGGTGGCCTCGCACACGATCTCGGCGGGGCGTGGTGAACCCGGCAGAGGCGAGGGCTTGTCTTTGTGGATGAAGCGCTCGAGCGCTTGGTCGAGCAAGGTTGAGGGTGGAGGAAGCAAAATACTGTTATGGATACTAACATCTTTACTTAATAGAGTCTGCCCTTGCCTACTCTGAATGCGCTGCAAATGAATATTTTCTGAATTCTTGCAAATGTGAATGCGCCAATTTGTACAGTTTTATAACTCTATAAATTGTACCAAATTCTATCTTCTTTGCGCACTTTATTTCATGATTTTAGCTTAAGAACTCGGCGAGATATTCATTAAACAAGTTCAGGCATTGCTTATCATAAGGTATTACCAACATATTCCGCTTATAGCTCAGCGACGGCTGACTCTATCATGCTGATCAGTAGCTTGATCGATAGCCACGCTTCGGGCGTATCTTCTCACCGAAGATCGGCCTGATCCCCGGACTCCTCGCCGAGCTCCAGGCCGAAGATCGAACTGATCTGATTGACTGATCAGTTCTGATCTGACTCACACACTGAGTCAATGGACCCAGGAACCCTTAATTAGAAGGTAGTATGACTCACTGAGATGTTGGCTCCGATCCATGTATATAGTTCATATTATTAATATATCAAACAACCAATAGCATACACTGATCCAGTGATGCCACTGATCTACACCCAGTCATTACTCTAAACCATCCTGTATGGGGATAGGGTGATCCCCATATAGCCAGAACTATCCTTAGAGATTGGCTTGGCATGACTGTCTCTATTTGGCTCATCCAGGCTTCCCTCAGGGTATAAAAGAACCCTGCAGGAGACCCTTGCAGAGCCACCTCCTCTTACTACCCACCAGATCGGTCTTGTGTGCTTTGGTTTGTATTTCTCTTATCTCTTATCTCTTGTGTGATCTACTGTATCTAATAAGTGGGAATCCTAGTACCTGATTAGATACATTTGTGTGATTCTGTATACATAGACTTGTGCTTAAATTAGCGTATAAATAAGTACCTGCCAGTTGTGGGAATTAAGTACCTATTTGGTGTGAGGAAATATACGCATTAGGCGCACCCCATCCATCCGTATTAAGCTATCGCTTAAGTATAGATTAAGTTTAGTAATAGTATAGTCCAAGCGACTAGGGCTGAACTATAATAAGTATATCTAAGGGAACCTGACCGCTGCAGTCTTGCTCTTTATATATATTATTAAGTCAGTTTACACTGTGAAAGGTTAAGACTATCTAAGTGTTACTTGATAATTTCTGAGTTCTTATATTAGCCTTCCTATCGATCTAGGAAGTATTGTTTACTATTGGAGTACTAACCAACTACATTGCTTAAGCTCCAGATACCCAACTGTACTCCAACCCGTAACATTGGTGAGGGGACCCAGGTCCTTTATCAAGTAACTCAACAATTAATAACTCCTTTTTAGGCTATACCATTGCCCAAAACGGATTTATTCAGTTTTAGCCACGAAGATTATCCATACACCTTCCTGACTGAAGGTAGCACATCTTGGGCTATTGAATCATTAGATACAACTGACCCTTTGCATCCAGTTGATGTAGTATCATCCAGATACAGCCAAACAGGCTCAGCGATAAATAGAATTATTCGCTTTATATTCAGTCCCACTTATTGCACTTCCATTGAAGAAGTAGGACATAGAAGCACCATCTATAATATAGTCTTACCAGCTGTAGTTAGATTTGAAAGCTTCACATACAATCGAACCTTTCAGTTTGAGCACAACTTTCATTTTTCCTCATTCACATACGGAAATACTTCATTTGAAGATCTAGTAGCTATTGCTGTACACATCTATTGCCAACACAATTGAGCTCTCTAAGTACAGAAAGATACTTCTTTGGACAAGGAAAGTTATGGCAGATACAACGTCACAATCAGTGCATGTACCAGGAAGCTATATGCATCGCACTACTAGTCATCCTAAGCCACCTGAGCAGGAATCTACTTATGAGTCTAGACTTGGGTCAGACCCAGAAGGTAGACATCCTCAGTCAGATTATGGCCTAGAACTGACTGACACAGTGGACTTAGAACCATATCAACCGATACCACCTCTGCCCAGTTCAGTATATAGCGCATTGACAGATAGGGAACAGCAATGGCTTACCTATCAGCCAGTGTCTACTAGGTCTACTAATTGGACAAGGTTGGAGAAACAAATCTCTGATAGAAGGAGACTTGCAAGGGCAATAGGTCGAAGGATCTACAATGTGGATCGACCCATTGATGCTCATAACAGATATCCTTCTACAGGTTGCAGAGAACAATTCCAAGAAATTCTTGACCTCTTGGATGATGTATGCGCTTTTAGGCCTGAATGGATATTAAACTCAACAGAAGAACCTATAATGTTTTTGGACTTTGCTCTCCATAGATGTTTAAGGATGAGTTTAATTGGTATCAGACACCAATTCCTCCACTATGCGCCAAGCAATGGCATACCTCACCCACCTACCCCTACACACCCTGAACCTAGGAAATACTATGGATTACCTAAATAAGCACATGAGATAGCCTCTGTTCTTTTTAGAGATGAAGTAGAACAATTCCTTGCTTATGTCTATATTGAGCATAAAAGGAACCAGGATGGAAGGAAAGGAAAGGCTAGAGAAATTGAAGAAATTCTCTGGGAAAATTCTCAGTCAAGAACTGCTACTCCTGAACAAGTAGCAGCTCCTAATCCTAAGTTTACACCAGCTAAGACCATTTCTCATGAGGGAAGAGAACAGTTCACACCTTTACTAGCTGAACATGATCTTATTGAAGAACCCATTCCTGAGAATGATCCAGAAGATGAACAAGTGAAGAAGAGGAAGTAGAAGATATCACAAGACAGGTAGATGACTCTTATGCTAATACAACAGCTAGGACGATTCAACCATCTGCAGTAGCTTCCACTCCTGCAGTATCAGTTAGACGCTCTAACAGAAGCTTAATAGGTCCAGTTACCAGCTCACCAGCTAAACCAGAAGTCCTAGGAGAAATTACTCCTATAAAGACTCCAGGTGTCGCTTCCATTAGACCTATGTTCACTCCAGGATCTGTAGCTGATGTAGAAGCTAGTCGCGTTTTAGGAGTTAGGAACCCAACTGAATCCTTACAATCCCCATTAGATGTACCTTTTACTCCTCCTGAGCCAGGCTTTGCAAGGCGCCAGGGAGTAGGTCCTAGGAAATCTGGAAGGGTTGTTCAGCCTCTCTGGATGGGGAATAGGGAACCTGTAGCCCTACCTCCTATAGAGGAAGTAAGGGATTCAGATAATTCAGATTCATCCTCCACTGATGATTCTCCTTTAGTAATGAAGCCTCAGGTTAAGCGTTATTCAGTGGATAACCCAAAACCAAGGGAACCTATTAGAGGGAGACTCAGCAGCGCTTTCCTCAATCCAGAACCAGCAGCAAGTACTCCTAGAGTAAGGCTGGAAATAGGGGAGGAACCAAGGAATACTACACCTTTTAGGATAGGTGTTAGCTCCAGGTTTGCATCAGTTAATCAAGAAATGTCTGAAGCAGATAGGCTTGCAGATGAAGTAATTAATGGTGCAGAAGAACAGGATGAGTTTGAAACCCATAACCAAGAATTTGAGTCATGGATACTTTTAGAAGAATGGCAGTTTGCTATCGCCTGTGAGAAGCTAAGTCTTTCAGGAAAACGTAAGCTCCAAGATTACTTGAGAGCTAAATTAAATCAAGATCCTGAAGATACTGAGCTTATAAGGCGACTAAGGATAGCTGCTGAATTTTCTAAAATTGATTTAAGAGCTGAAACAGCTAGGAAGGATTCCAGGGATCCTATTCTTGCCGCTCCTAAAGTGTCATCAGATCCAGAAGTGATTGAAATGATAGAGGAGCAAGAACCTTACAAGAAAGATAGGTATAGGAACTCTAATTCCCATTGTTCTGAAGATGCTGCAGCAGGAAGACCTACTGAAGATAATAGACATAAAGGATTCATAGAACCTTCTGGTCCTGTCATTACAGTTCAAGCAGAACCAGTTGCTTCTTCAAGCAGACAACCTGTCTATAGTCCTCAAGGTAACACATTCTTAGGAATGCAACCTTTAGTAGTCAATCCTCCTCAAGGATCTGAAGAAGTTATTCTTCCTGTTCAAGTTCAGCCACAGGAAGAAGTGCGACCACAACCTCAAGTCAATTTTGATCCATATCAACCTCATTTCATCAACTTGAGTAGGAACCAAATGCACCTAGCTAGCTCTCCTCCTAATCGTCCTCAAGGACCTCCTTTACCAACAGGACCATCGGGTCCCAGTGGTCCAGGAGGTTATAGGAATCCAAACAGGGGAGGCCCACCAGGTCCGCCAATTCCTCCTCAAGGAAATGGTCCACCAAATCCACCCTACAATCCTAATGCAGGGAATGGAGGCCAAGGACCTCCCAATCCTCCAAATGGAGGTGGTGGAGGTAATGGACCACCAGGTCCTCCTGATGATCCTAATGGAGCATTTCCATGGGTTCAAGGACCTAGAGGGTTTCCAGGACCCCCAGGAAGACAAGGTGATCCAGGTCCAGCTGGAGTTCAAGGTCCCCAAGGGGATAGAGGACCTCCAGGACCTCCTGGCCCACCAGGTGGAGATGGAGGTGGAAATGGAAATGGGAATGGTCGCCCTAATAACAATAACAACCAGAATAATCGACCGCACTTAGACTTAAAGCTTAAGATGGGAGTTATACCTGAATTTGATGGAGATCCAGATGAGTTGTATGAATGGATGGATCAAATTCAACGCTTTATTGCTATGGGTCTGAATGAGAACAACCGCTTAACTCAGGCTATTCCATTTAGATTCAAAGATGAAGCTAAACAGTGGTGGTATCAATTTTCTGAGGCTCAAAGGTTAAGAATGTCAACAGACTGGCAACTCTTGTGCAATCGACTTATAAGTTTCTTTTGGACTCCTACTTGGATTACTGAAGCAAGGAACAAAGCTTTGGCAGCCAAGTATAGGGATTCAGGTCACTATAAGGAAACTCCTGTACAGTTTGCATTGCGCAAGAAGAAACTCATTGACATGGTTGAGAACTGGAATGATCTTACTGTAATAGCTGAAGTAGCTAGATCAGCACCTACTCAATAGCGCACTATTGTTAACCATGAGGAAATTGCTGACTGGGCTACCTATGTTACTAGGATCAAAGAACAAGAAGACTTGCTACAAGATTGGCCTAAGCATCACAGTAGTGGGCATGTCTCATCTGATACAGTTAGAGAAGTTATGAAAGCCATCAAGGCTGAAAGGCATAAGAGACATGGTCACAAGGCCAATGCGCATGCAGTGGATTCCAAAGGATTCAAATCCAAAGGAAAGCAATCTGATAAATTCAAGGGATATAGGCGTCCTTTTAACCCTGATGACTCCAATGTCACCAAGCACAAGAAAGGTACTCCTAAGTCTAGAGGAATGAGAGGTTGCATACACTGTGGTAGCAAGATGCATTATGACAAGGAATGCAAACACAATAAATCAAATGCTAACAATGTCCAAGTTTACTTTGCAGGTACAACAGAAGAAGAACAAGCATCGTTTGCAGAATATGAAGCCGATGCAGCAGAATCTGAGTCTGAAACAAAGTTTGAAACTTCAGATGAAGAGAAGGATGAAGATAGCTCTTCTGATTCTTCTTCTGAGTCGGATTTTTAATTGATTCCCAGTCTCCTGAATTACCCAAAACTAGAGACTTGGGAGTTGGTACAGATTCTAAGGATACATTAGCAAGGCACAATTTTAACGCTATAGGAAATCAACAATTGGCTAACACACACCATTCCACTCAAGTATTACCCAGAAATGAAAGTCTTAAACTCAAAGACTTACCAGAAGATAAGACTATTACCTTGAAAAAGGTGATGGACCGCCCTCCTGGAACTCATTTCTTAGGTACCAGACCTACAGTCGCTATGGCTAGAGTTAATTCTGAAGAAGGACTGACAGAGATTACTGTTGATTCAGGCTCTGACATTACTCTCATCAGTCATAACTTTTGGTCAAGTATGAAGAAACCTCCTAAGGAGAAATCAGGTCAAAAGATCAATTTGATTCAGGTGACTGGTAGAACGAGCATAACAGGATATGTAGTACTAAAACTAACCTTCCCTACTAAGGATGGAATAGCCGCTATTTTGCAACAAATTCAAACTATGAAGCTCAAGGATTTGAAAGGTACCAAGATCTATGATCAATGTAAGAAATCTCATCAGGAAGGACAGCCAGTACCTAGGTTTGTCACGCCTGACTCCAACAGAAAGGTCATCCTGACTGGGGGGGCTAATGGTACTGAAACCTTTGACTATGAAGATACTTGGAATGAAAATTTTGATGAAACTGAGATACATTTAGAGCGTGTCATTGGCTATTGGTCAAGGATACTCAAAGATGCTGAAACGAGATATTCAGCCACTGAGAGAGAAGCTCTAGGTGTAAGAGATGGACTAGTCAAGTTCCACATGTACCTCGAAGGTGCCAAGGTTATAGTAGTATCAGATCATGCTGCCCTTAAATGGAGTAAGACTTACCAAACTATCAACAGGAAACTATCAGGCTATGGAATAGTTATTGCAGCTTTCCCTGACCTAGTGATAGTCCACAGAGCAGGTAAAGTCCATACTAACGTTGATCCAATTTCTAGGTTAAGAAGAAGAATCCCAAGGCAAGATGGACCGCTAGCAGATACGTCGACACCCCTTACCTTCAATAATGAGACAGAAGATCGTCCCAAGAACTTATACAAAGAAGTAGGAGTAGACTTTGAGAAGGACTTGCTAACACAGTCAGCCATGCATACATTGGTCAATGTGGAGAAACCTTCCAATGTCTCCTTGGACAAGTTTAAGGTAAGAACTACAAAATATAAAGCTAATGTTTCTCTTGCAACTTCAGGTTTGAATGAATTACACATTAGGATAAGTGAAGCAGAAGTGAAAAAGTTCTACAGTGCATACATGAATGATCCTCACTTCGCTGATGTACTAAGGAAACTGCAAGGTGAATATGACCCTATGAATCCCCCTTACAAACAGTATAGGATTGGAGAAAATGGTCTAATTTACTTCTGCAGAGATGATAATTACAAGTTGTGTGTTCCTAAAGACTTACAGAAGGAAGTAGTAGCTGAGATCCATGACACCTTGCAAGAGGGCGCTCATGCTGGTTATCACAGAACCTATAACAAGGTTGCATCTACCTACTATTGGCCTAAAATGGTACATGTCATTAAGGAATATGTGCGCACTTGTGATATTTGTCAAAAGGCCAAACCCAAGCGACATGGTCAAAGAGGATTCCTTAAGTCCATTCCAATTCCTAGTCAACCTTTTGAGGTAGTAACTATGGATTTCATTATGGATCTCCCTCCAAGCAATGGGTATAATGCTATACTTACTATAGTAGACAAACTTACTAAGTTTGCGCATTTTATACCTTGCACTACTAGTATCAATGAGGAAGAAACAGCCAAGCTTTTCCATTCGCATATATGGACTAAGTATGGTCTTCCCAGGCAAGTCATAACTGACAGAGATGCTAGATGGACAGGAGCATTCTGGGAACACCTAACTTCCTTAGTAGGAGTTCAAAGATCGCTTACTACTGCCTATCATCCTCAGGCTGATGGACAGAGTGAGATTATGAACCAGACTTTGGAAATAGCTCTCAGAGCATTTGTTTTCCCTTGAATGGATAACTGGAGTGACCTCTTAAACGACTTTAGTTTTGCTTATAACACTATGGAACACACATCTACAGGTTTCACACCCTCTTATCTACTTTTAGGTTTTGAACCACTTCGACCTTCAGACTTATTAGCTTCTACTAGTAAATCCATAGCTAGACCTACAGTTGAAGACCCCAAGGCTGTGAACTTTGCTGAAATGATGCAAGCCATTCGCTCTCAAGCACAGGATGCATTGTGTTATGGATACTAACATCTTTACTTAACAGAGTCTGCCCTTGCCAACTTGTATGCGGTGTTAAATGAATATTTTCTGATTTCTGCTGAATGTGAATGCGCGGAATTGTACAGTTGTATTCCTCCATAAATTGTACCAAATTCTATCTCTTTTCTGCGCTTTATTTCATGATTTTAGCTTAAGAACTCGGCGAGATATTCATTAAACAAGTTCAGGCATCGCTTATCATAAGGTATTACTAACATATTCCGCTTATAGCTCAGCGACGGCTGACTCTATCATGCTGATCAAGAGCTTGATCGATAGCCACGTTTCGGGCGTATCTTCTCACCGAAGATCGGCCCGATCCCCGGACTCCTCGCCAAGCTCCAGGCCGAAGATCGAACTGATCTGATTGACTGATCAGTTCTGATCTGACTCACACACTGAGTCAATGGACCCAGGAACCCTTAATTAGAAGGTAGTATGACTCACTGAGATGTTGGCTCCGATCCATGTATATAGTTCATATTATTAATATATCAAACAACCAATAGCATACACTGATCCAGTGATGCCACTGATCTACACCCAGTCATTACGCTAAACCATCCTGTATGGGGATAGGGTGATCCCCATATAGCCAGAACTCTCCTTAGAGATCAGCTTGGCATGACTGTCTCTATTTGGCTCATCCCGGCTTCCCTCAGGGTATAAAAGAACCCTGCAGGAGACCCTTGCAGAGCCACCTCCACCTCTTACTACCCACCTGATCGGTCTTGTGTGCTTTGGTTTGTATTTCTCTTATCTCTTATCTCTTGTGTGATCTACTGTATCTAATAAGTGGGAATCCTAGTACCTGATTAGATACATCTGTGTGATTCTGTATATACATAGACTTGTGCTTAAATTAGCGTATAAATAAGTACCTGCCAGTTGTGGGAATTAAGTACCTATTTGGTGTGAGGAAATATACGCATTAGGCGCACCCCATCCATCCATATTAAGCTATCGCTTAAGTATAGATTAAGTTTAGTAATAGTATAGTCCAAGCGACTAGGGCTGAACTATAATAAGTATATCTAAGGGAACCTGACCGTTGTAGTCTTGCTCTTTATATATTATATTAAGTCAGTTTACACTGTGAAAGGTTAAGACTATCTAAGTGTTACTTGATAATCTCTGAGACCTTATATTAGCCTTCCTATCGAATCTAGGAAGTATTGTTTACTATTGGAGTACTAACCAACTACATTGCTTAAGCTCCAGATATCCAACTGTACTCCAACCCGTAACACATTGAAATTAGCGCAAGCTCACATGGAGGATCAATACAACAAACACCATAGCTATTTGGATTTACAAGAAGGTGACTTAGTCATGCTTAATCCTCACTCTCTGAACCTACTTAGGAGTCAGAAGGGTAAAGGAAGGAAGCTACAAATGAAGTATGATGGACCCTTTGAAGTTTCAGAGAAACTCTCAGATGTGACCTATCACCTTAGGATCCCTGCAAGCTACAAGATTCACCCTGTGGTGAACATAGCTCACTTGAAGCCATATCATATGGATAAGGATGGAGACAGCCGTCCTAAGAAGCATCTGAATAGAGCTGACTTTGAAGAAGTACCTGAATATGAAGTTGAAGAAATGGAAGACGAGAAGATGGTCAAGAAAGGACAAAGAAAACAACGCCGCTACTTAACCAAGTTTGCAGGATACTCTCCTGAATGGAATGAGTGGTTATCTAGGCAGCAATTAGCAAATGCACCCAGGATACTCAAGGAATGGGAACTTAAGCAGCGCATACAAGCCCCTAAGAAGGCTTAACCCTTATGCTTCCTTTTCCCAGATTAACCACGTGATATTCTTTGTTATTTTGTTTACTGACACACAGAATTTGTAGGTATATATATTGGCAAGATCTTTTGCTTAACAGAACAACACATTCAACAATGGCCAACTTCATCGCTATCATTGCCTCTCTCTTCACTGTCATCCTCACTGGAAGCCTGGGCTACTACCTATATAGCCTAGGAGAAGATTTCATCTGGATTATGCCGGGTCAACAGGTAGTAATGGAATACTCAGACAGGCAGCGCACCATCACAGTGACTGGCTGGGTGCTTATTTCACTACCATTCCGACTTGTTTACCTTACTAGGCGCTGGAGTCTCATATCAGTGACTCCAGCAAACATCCTCAGCATAGCCTTGGTGTCTAGGCGCCGGAGCTATTGCCCCTATGGAGGACCAGGTAACAGAGGCATGCCCTCAGAGATCTTCATCTTACCAGATCACCCATACTGTAAGTAATTTACTAGATTTATCTGGCATTTACTTATAGCATGGACAGACCAGATGCCCAATAGAGAGCGACAACAATACCTAGGATCCTTCTTACAGCTGTAAGATAAGATCCTAACCTAAACCTGGGTAAGCAGATCTCCTCTGATAAGCTTATCCAGATGACTGATCTCAGTGATCGTCTTGATCTAGCTCTTATCTCAAGAATTCTCTTAGTTTCTCCTTTAAGTCATGTACTTCTGTATATAGATTTAAAGTACAAGTTTGATCTCTCACAATCGAACCTAAGAAATGAGTCAGGCTATTCAATCTCAGTTGAGAGCCTTGAACCGATGATCAAACCACAAAGATAAGACAGATCAGAAGATAAATGAGCATCAGCATGTGAAACTATAGAGATAAACAGCTGAGCGCACTCTATTTGGAGCCAAACAGAACTTTGGTCATTTGACTAGGCTTCTTATTGGCAACCAGATGTGAAATACATGCATTATAAGAAATTAACACGTCTATATGCTGCTCTAAGCTGCTGTACTCTGTAGTATCTCACTGTCTAAACATGTCGGACTATCCTACTCGCCCTGACACCCCTACTGGTTCCACTTTCTGGGATGTAGCTGAAAGGCTGCTTTCTGGACTTAGATGGGAGCGACGAAGGGTTCAAGGGGACAATCGCATCTTCAGGAGACAGATGGCCCCAGAAGTAAGGCATCTGTTGGCTGACAGCCCTCTGCCTGTATACCCCAGGTACAACAACCGCTGTAGTGGGGTGGCTGTGCTGGGGTGTTCCTGTATCTGTCCATAGCTATCGAGACTGTCCTTGCTGCCCATCGGCGTGTCCACCGTGGTGACGAGAGCGGGATTGACTACCTACACATCCTCTGCTTGTCTGCATACCTTCTGCGCATTTATAGCGCGCTCCTGCGTATTTTACGCGTCCTACTTGCGGTTCTGTTGCCGCGCACAGCCACATATTGTCTCTGGCGCTTCTACAGCGCGTTTTACACCACGCACGCGCACCTGCGCTCCCTCCAGCTCACTCAAACGAACCTTCTGTCTTTCCGCGAGATCATCTAGCGCTTCATCGCCAGTTTTGGTCAACTTTCCGTCGCTCCAGCTCACATCATACATCTCCTCGTATCTGGCTCCTTAGTCGCGTATCCAGTAAACCAGAATCGCGTCAACCCTGCTCGTATCTAGAGCCGTTTGCAGATTGGATGAGAGTGAAACATTTTCGCTCTAGTCGTATTTCAAATATATTACCATGGAAATATCACGCGGCGAGTTACGGAACATGCATCCGGAGGTTTGCCTCCGATTGTCTAGTTTCCGACCATCGGTCCCACACTTTCATGACCTCTCACCTGCCTTCGTCCACGTTCCATGGCGAGCGTCGACTATTGTTCGACGCCACGACATGCGGGCAGCGCGTACACGCTCAACAACAAGCGTCGAGTTTAGCCTAGTAAGTACTCTTATCGGTCAATTGGGTACTGGACTTACTCATAAACGGTCAAAGTCGACAGTTCAACTCCGCCGTGTACGGGCCGTAGCGTCCTTTTTTTCGCCCTTTTCCAAAGTCGGTCTGCGTTGGGTGTAGGCTCTTTGCGTCGGGCCTCGTGTGCCGCTGTACGGGCAAGCCGATGACATCGCTGTCGTGACACGGGCGTGCTGGACGTTTCGGTGAGCACCCGATTGGCTCTCATAGCTGTATAAAGCACATTCTACTCACCCTGCGGATGCTCTAGCCGTGATGTCGACACCCCCATTCCAATTTCCACCCCCTGCCGTCGTCATTGCTCGCGGTGTTCAACCCCCGCCTTTTGCTCGTTCCTCTCAGTCTTACCAAAGTCGTATGTTGTTTAATGCTCGCTTTATTGATCTTTGCTGACGCCTCGCCAGCTACAACGATGCCTGTGTTACCAGACAGTGCATCTGCTTCCCAGCCGGCTGGGTCTACTCAAGCCGAGGTCGCTTTGGCTTGCTCGGAGTCACTTTCCGTCGCCGAGGAGGGTGTTTCTGCTTGTAAGTTCAAATCTGGTGCAACGGTCGGGGTAGTACTCACACATTTTATAGCCGGTTCTCTTCCAAATTATATGGTTATGGTCAGCTGTCTTGCAACCGAAGTTACTGCCGCTCGCACCCGTGGCCGTCCGCCTGTTTCGAAGAAGACACAGTTGAGTCGGATGTCCAAGGACATATATGTCGACAAACTGTCTCGATGCGAGCTTTTTAATGCGGTGTTGGCACTCCACAAGCTCGACGACAAGTATGTTGCCATGAAAGACTGCACACCCCCGTTCAAGATGTGGTTCACGGGATCAAGGTATGTTTGTAGACCCAATGCCTATTTGTTGAACTAACTTTGATTTTAAGTGGTGGAAAGGCTTCTGCCCCCACCATTCTGAGCGACAAAGACCGCGATCTTGTTGTCAGTCAGCTTGCTGCCTCGAAGAAGAAACCTGAGGAGATTACAGTTTTTACTTCGTTTGATGTAGATGATTTGGATGCGTATCGGGTGCGGAAACGAGTGAGTACACATAAATCTGATACATCTTGTTGGTCCTAATTGCTTTTGTATCTAGACTCGAGACGATGACATGGCTGGCCCGATTGGAACCAAGGTATGTCATCATATAACTTATATTGTTTCTTTATTCTGAATGTGACGTAGGTCCCTCGGCTAGGTGATATGGATCCAACAACAATGCTACACGGTGATTTCATCTTGATGCTCAAGGCTCAACACAAGTGTGAAGAGCATCGTGGTGAGCATGGTGAACCGGGACATTGTTATGTTTGGCCGAATGGTCAACATCTTGGCTTGAATAATCGACGTCTTGCTATGTGGTCTGCTGCAATGGTAAGCTTGCTCAATCATTAAGTGGCAGTATATCTGATATTTTTCCAGGCTGCTGGTGAAGCCACTCGTCATGCCCCGCCAAATGTGCCTGAGTTTGATGGGCCACAAGGCTCGGGAATTGTCACGGTTAAGCATCGAGGGCGTGTTACTGCTGCCCCTCCTGTACCACCCTCCTCGACTTCGGCATCGGACGCAACATCTGTCCTGATTGCTGCTATGGTCCCACTCTTGACGTCGCTTACCCAATCAGTTTTTCAAAAATCGACCACCTCTCCAACTGTAACTACAACCTCAGATGCCCCGGCTCCGCCTCCAAACCCACCTTCTGGCCCACCCTCAACGTCAACCTCCCCACCAGTCCATAACCATGATGGACCTTGTCTGGATATACCATTTATGTTTTCTCATGACCATACGTGTGATTGCATTGCTGGGTTCAAGGCTGAGTCGGGAATTGATCTGTCAGAGAAACTGGATGGTCTTAAGCATCGCGAACTTACTCCCGACCTTTTGCTAGAGGTATGTTAGCTGGTTTACCATAACTTTTGTAACTGACAAACATTTAGGTTCCACACGACCACCTCAGCCGACTTTTTGGAATTCCGGAAGGTAAAACCATTATGTTCCAAATTTATTGTTGCCGCTGGGTGCACAACTTCAAGGCGGCCTTGTTGGCAGAGTGGGAGGCTGATGTGCGGATGGCTTGGGATTGTCTAATAGCTGTATAACTGAAGTCAAACTGACAATCTATTGATGTATAAATGAATAAGCTAGCTTCTTTACAATGAATATCCACAGTTTTGAATCCACCCTTGGGCATCTTCTGCCATGATAGACTCAAGTGCTTTGTGTATTAACCATGGTCGTGACTCGCGATCAATTGTATGAGAGTCGTGACGTCGGAGCCAAGCTTTCATCTTCGAGAATGCCTCCTCAATTGGATTGAAGTCTGGCGAATATGGTGGAAGATAGCAGAGTTTAGCTCCTAACCAATATCCATACAGGTCAAGATACCTATTTTCCACAAACAAATTTCACTAACCACATTCATCAACTACCAATTGCTGTACTTCTTCGTCATGGTGAATTGCGCAGTTGTCCAGAACAAGGATGCTTCTTGGGAGTCCAGCAGGAGAGAAGGGGTTGAGAAGGGGTGCCTACAAATTAGTGAGTCAAAGTCCTAAAAATAACATGAAAGAGTAAGCTTACCACCTGCGTGCGGAGAAAATACATAAATCGATCTTTATCGACAGCGCCCTCGAAAATCGATGTTGCCACAATACCGTCAGTAGTCAAGGCAGGTAAAGCAGTCAAGTGCTGTCCGTGCTGGAATAAATTTCGGACCACACAGTGTTGGCCAATGGGTGCCCATCCATCTAGACGGTGACTGGTTCGATCGTTTGATCCACTCTCATCGCACCACATATACATAGACGCATCGTAATGTCCCCATTCTGCTATCCAGCCTGCCCGAACCATCTCATCTCGCTCCATTGCCTCTTGGGAAATTGATTTGTTGGAAAGGGCAGCTGCAACAAGTGCCCGGGAGATTGTTGAGAGTGATACATCAAGTGCTCGATCCCGAAGCAAAAGTTCTTGCATTTCGTCCAGATACATGGTAGGACGAGCTCGTAGAATAGAAAGAAGAAAACCCTTGTCTTCTGTAGACAAAAATCGTGGCTGCCCACGATGCCGCTGGAGCTCCTTAGGCTTGTTGACCGTGCTGTATGCTCTATAACACTCGATTATTCGGTAAATTGTGGCCTCCGAGCGCTGTGAGAGTTTGGCACATTGGTCTGCCTTCCATCCTAGCCCAACATACCAATAAACGATGAGCCAGCGCAGTTCTATAGCCACTGGGGGTGCCATCGTCGCTCAAACGAATCAATGACCAGCGTCCGTACGGATCAGACGACATCCGACGGTCGGCAAGCCCCGAAACCGTGGTTTAATTTGTTATTCGTGCGGCGTGGAAATGTTTTACTCTCATCCAATCTGCAAACGGCTGTAGCTCAATCGATAGCTCTCAACCTTGCGAGTCGAACGAGCTCCTCTGCTCATCCTCCCGACTGGTGTATCGCGCGTAACGCCAATTTTCGCACGAAGGCCGACCAACACCACCTTACCTATCTACACCTCGCTTTAATCACCCATCCTTTCACCGCTTGCCCCAATCAGCATCTTCATTCATAGCCCTTCCCCGCGCGCACCTAACAAGCTCCTACGCGTACTGATTCGCTTACTGCTGGCCTGGCGGTCATTGCAGTATTGCCGGTCAACGCACCAGCTTATTTTGAGGCGCTCCCGGGGCTTACCCTATTTTTCTTTTGCTCATTTCTGCGTCCCTCCGCACGCGTCGCACACCGTTCGACTCTCCTCGTCCCTGCGCATCCAGAGGTTAGCGTTGTGCCACATTTCCTACGCTTTCCAGACTGCCACTTCCGGGCTCGTCGCTGTCATGCCTGCCACAGACTCTGCTGATCAGCAAGCCGCTCGTGCCATCGAAAAATCACTCCGAGACACGGTTAATCGAATGGAGCGACCGCCAATCGAACTCGAGTGGTTTCTGGCACTCCCGAAGCGCATCCGCCGTAGTGCCGAGCTGATTGAGGCTGCCCAAACCGAATCTCAAGTGCTACTCGACCATGTTCGATCCGAATGGTCGAAAACTCGCCGGAGCGAACTAGAACGTGAGGAGCGACTGAACAAGGCTCAATCACAGCCCCGGAACCTCGAGGTACTACGTGCACCCAAACCTACGGCGTGGCAGGGGCTTGGGCGTCGAAAAAAAAGCTCTCGAGCATTTGAATCGATTGGTCGAGCATACAGCACCCGACAACGACTCTCTGGGCGCGATCAGACCGTTGATACTCAACCAAGCGACACGTTCTTGCTCCACCCATCCTCCTGCCATGTCCCAAAGCGGCCGCCCACCCCTGTAGGCCTTCGGGACGCGATCCGGAACGTTCCGGGGTTGATTTACACATCAAATGGGCCAGCCAATGTCGCCGATTACGGCCTTCCCACTCCCTCAAGCCCAGACCCGCCATCTCCTCAGCCGCCAGTGCCACCTCGAGTTCCATCTCCAGCCTTCCCTTACGATCCTGAACCAGACGATTTCTGTGTACAAGGGTATGAGGTTAACCCGGATTTGGCCTACATCATCGCATTTGGACGGCATTCTCGTGCTCCACAGGTCGGGTATTCTGCCTTTTGTGCAGCAACAGATATTTACCGACTTGAGCAGCATTTTCCAGATGCGCTGGGCTACTTAGAGCGACTGCTCTTCCCAGGTGGAGCAAGCAAGTACAGCCAGATGGTGGATTCAATGGGTATGGAGCCTTTGTTGGACTTTGTTTCTGGTTGGTATGAGATATCTCGGCGAGCTCGGGAGCTTGCCAAGTAGTTTGTTGATGTGCTCGCTTTTATTTACTTTTTTTTCCTACCTTCCTTTTTGCTTAATCTGTGCCTGTCTTTTAGCTACATCTCTCCCTGCTTCTGTTTCTCCTGTAGGCTGGCTCCTTGCCGACTGAGGGCAGCCGGCGTTGCTTTAGGGGGGGAGCCTGTAGTGGGGTGGCTGCGCTGGGGTGTTCCTGTATCTGTCCATAGCTATCGAGACTGTCCTTGCTGCCCATCGGCGTGTCCACCGCGACCATTACCCTGTGGAAGCACCAGAACCTACTCAAGATGACCCTCATTTTGAGATCGGATGGCCAGCTCCTCCTTCACCAGGTTTGGAGCCTACTCCATTTGATGTGGTTCTGATGAAAGGATGGGGTGGTCGCACTGAACACCCTTTGGCTCCCCCAAAGAGTCCAAGTGTGCTCAGTTATGAGGATTACATAGAGCGTCAAGAAGAGTAAGTGCTTCGATTGAGTCAAGATCTTAAGCTGATCTGTTCATTACACAAACAGACTGACTCAAGATCAAGGCCAGGAGTTGCTTCCTGAGCCTGATCATGACTCTGAGGAAGAAGAAGACGAGCCAGAAGTAGCTAGGACTGGTATATTACAGTAAGTCCTCTTCTTTTGACTCATGATCTAAAGCTGATTTGTTTAGACTTGCATACCCACCTTTGCCGGTCTATGCCCCAGAAGAGTCTTCTGACTCTGAATCTGATTCTTCAGAGTCATCTGGAGAACTTAGAGTGATGGAACTAGACCTGGAAAGGAGGGTTGAAGAACAAGCTAGAGAGTTTGAGGAAGTGTCAGCTCGTCTTAGGGCTGCACAAAGACGCCTCAGGGAAATGATGGATGAGAGAGACCTGTATCAATGTAGATAGCACCGTCTGAATGCTATGAATTCTTAATCCAAAACAGTGTGAACAATGAGATTAATCTTATCGCTTCAATACTATTGGTTAAGAGTCTTTCAGATGGTCGACTTAATCCTAAGATTTCAAGTTCTGCTATATTTCCATGCGTATGCTTTACAAGTATTTAAGCAGCCCACAAACCGCTCTCATTCTTCAGCGGTTCAACACCCTCTAGCTCTCTCACCACATCTGCTCTCTACTCTCCTACTATCCTCACCATGCAGACTACCCCTTCGCTTCTTAACAAGGCTCAGCACCAGGCTATCATGGATTCCATTTTATGGACCAAGTACTTTGCCTGCCTAGCCTCCAAGATGCGCCAAGGGGAGTATGACTTTGCTGCTAGCCCCTATATCCTAGAACGCAAGTTCAGGGATCAAATCGAAATTTACTACAGCAAAGACCATGGAAGGTATCCCAATGGATGGTATGTGGGGGACGGTGCTGCCTATGCCTTGGTAGATGCCCTCCTCCAAGTTAGAGATGCAGTAGGCTCCTATTGTAGCGATGGGTCTTATAACCTTGCCTATGAGCATGAAGACTTTACTGAGGACAGCCCTCTGTACCAGTGCTTCAGGGATGCCAATATTGCCTTCCCCATCGAGCCTGAGAAAGGTTTCAGCATGGTGGACTGGCAAGCCCCTTTTGAGAGTTTCCCAGAAGTAGTCGCTGCAGTAGTTCGTCTCCAAATGTGGGGCCTTCATATGACCTGCTGCCTGCATGCCTTGGTTCACTATGAAGGAAACACTGGGGGCGGCAACTTGCCTCCTTTCCCTCACTGTGCCTTCATTGTAGGAAAGAAGGCATTCGACGACTACACTAGAACCTCTTGCCCCTCCTGGTGGCAGGAGCCTGATCCAGAAGGCGTTCCCAAGATGTGGGGAAATGATGAGGTATGGACCTTATTTCATGGCCCTAAACGCTTTCTAATGAGATGGATGCAGCACTACTACTTTGCAATTAATGATCAGGAGCGCCAAGATTACATCCAGGAGCTTGAACAATTGCAGAAGTTCAAGTCCTCTCTGGCAGTCCCTGCCTTCCTCATTCAGAATCGCCTTAGAGCTTGTTTTGAAGAAATGAGCAAGGAAGAGGATTCTCAATCTTCTGAGGAAGGGCCCAGTGAAGTAGTCGCTCCTCCCTCCATCTCCATTCCTCCTGGCCTTGAGCAAGAAGTAATCGCTCTTGACTCAGATGGCGAATGGGAGTCAGAGGAAGGCTATGATTCTCTCTGAGTAAGTCTGCAAGTCCAGACTGGGGGGGCTATGTTATGGATACTAACATCTTTACTTAATAGAGTCTGCCCTTGCCTACTCTGAATGCGCTCCAAATGAATATTTTCTAAATTCTTGCAAATGTGAATGCGCCTATTTGTACAGTTTTATATCTCTATGAATTGTACCATATTCTATCTTCTTTGCGCACCTTATTTCATGATTTTAGCTTAAGAACTCGGCGAGATATTCATTAAACAAGTTCAGGCATCGCTTATCATAAGGTATTACTAACATATTCCGCTTATAGCTCAGCGACGGCTGACTCTATCATGCTGATCAATAGCTTGATCGATAGCCACGCTTCGGGCGTATCTTCTCACCGAAGATCGGCCCGATCCCCGGACTCCTCGCCGAGCTCCAGGCCGAAGATCGAACTGATCTGATTGACTGATCAGTTCTGATCTGACTCACACTCTGAGTCAATGGACCCAGCAACCCTTAATTAGAAGGCTCTATGACTCACTGAGATGTTGGCTCCGATCCATGTATATAGTTCATATTATTAATATATCAAACAACCAATAGCATACACTGATCCAGTGATGCCACCGATCTACACCCAGTCATTACTCTAAACCATCCTGTATGGGGATAGGGTGATCCCCATATAGCCAGAACTCTCCTTAGAGATTGGCTTGGCATGACTGTCTCTATTTGGCTCATCCAGGCTTCCCTCAGGGTATAAAAGAACCCTGCAGGAGACCCTTGCAGAGCCACCTCCTCTTACTACCCACCTGATCGGTCTTGTGTGCTTTGGTTTGTATTTCTCTTATCTCTTATCTCTTGTGTGATCTACTGTATCTAATAAGTGGGAATCCTAGTACCTGATTAGATACATTTGTGTGATTCTGTATACATAGACTTGTGCTTAAATTAGCGTATAAATAAGTACCTGCCAGTTGTGGGAATTAAGTACCTATTTGGTGTGAGGAAATATACGCATTAGGCGCACCCCATCCATCCGTATTAAGCTATCGCTTAAGTATAGATTAAGTTTAGTAATAGTATAGTCCAAGCGACTAGGGCTGAACTATAATAAGTATATCTAAGGGAACCTGACCGCTGCAGCCTTGCTCTTTATATATATTATTAAGTCAGTTTACACTGTGAAAGGTTAAGACTATCTAAGTGTTACTTGATAATCTCTGAGATCTTATATTAGCCTTCCTATCGATCTAGGAAGTATTGTTTACTTTTGGAGTACTAACCAACTACATTGCTTAAGCTCCAGATACCCAACTGTACTCCAACCCGTAACAAATACAACGCTGGCAACCCAAGTGGGTCTTCACGCAGCGAGGGGATGGAAAACCGACACAAGGTCTGGTACTGCGGGTTGAGCGAGCCTCTCGAGATAGCGTACCGAAGGTACTCTCGGATAAGAAACACCGAGTCCTCAATGAGTTCAGCTGTACACTCGGGATAAATCCCACGCCTCGAAGCACCAGAGGAAAGGCTGTAAGGCCACAGACACAAGAGCAATTGTCCGCAAGCGCGGCTCAGTTGTAAATCGCACTGGAGTGCGATGTGGGAGAATGGCGATGAGGATTCTGTTACGGGTTGGAGTACAGTTGGGTATCTGGAGCTTAAGCAATGTAGTTGGTTAGTACTCCAAAAGTAAACAATACTTCCTAGATCGATAGGAAGGCTAATATAAGATCTCAGAGATTATCAAGTAACACTTAGATAGTCTTAACCTTTCACAGTGTAAACTGACTTAATAATATATATAAAGAGCAAGACTGCAGCGGTCAGGTTCCCTTAGATATACTTATTATAGTTCAGCCCTAGTCGCTTGGACTATACTATTACTAAACTTAATCTATACTTAAGCGATAGCTTAATACGGATGGATGGGGTGCGCCTAATGCGTATATTTCCTCACACCAAATAGGTACTTAATTCCCACAACTGGCAGGTACTTATTTATACGCTAATTTAAGCACAAGTCTATGTATACAGAATCACACAAATGTATCTAATCAGGTACTAGGATTCCCACTTATTAGATACAGTAGATCACACAAGAGATAAGAGATAAGAGAAATACAAACCAAAGCACACAAGACCGATCAGGTGGGTAGTAAGAGGAGGTGGCTCTGCAAGGGTCTCCTGCAGGGTTCTTTTATACCCTGAGGGAAGCCTGGATGAGCCAAATAGAGACAGTCATGCCAAGCCAATCTCTAAGGAGAGTTCTGGCTATATGGGGATCACCCTATCCCCATACAGGATGGTTTAGAGTAATGACTGGGTGTAGATCGGTGGCATCACTGGATCAGTGTATGCTATTGGTTGTTTGATATATTAATAATATGAACTATATACATGGATCGGAGCCAACATCTCAGTGAGTCATAGAGCCTTCTAATTAAGGGTTGCTGGGTCCATTGACTCAGAGTGTGAGTCAGATCAGAACTGATCAGTCAATCAGATCAGTTCGATCTTCGGCCTGGAGCTCGGCGAGGAGTCCGGGGATCGGGCCGATCTTCGGTGAGAAGATACGCCCGAAGCGTGGCTATCGATCAAGCTATTGATCAGCATGATAGAGTCAGCCGTCGCTGAGCTATAAGCGGAATATGTTAGTAATACCTTATGATAAGCGATGCCTGAACTTGTTTAATGAATATCTCGCCGAGTTCTTAAGCTAAAATCATGAAATAAGGTGCGCAAAGAAGATAGAATATGGTACAATTCATAGAGATATAAAACTGTACAAATAGGCGCATTCACATTTGCAAGAATTTAGAAAATATTCATTTGGAGCGCATTCAGAGTAGGCAAGGGCAGACTCTATTAAGTAAAGATGTTAGTATCCATAACATAGCCCCCCCAGTCTGGACTTGCAGACTTACTCAGAGAGAATCATAGCCTTCCTCTGACTCCCATTCGCCATCTGAGTCAAGAGCGATTACTTCTTGCTCAAGGCCAGGAGGAATGGAGATGGAGGGAGGAGCGACTACTTCACTGGGCCCTTCCTCAGAAGATTGAGAATCCTCTTCCTTGCTCATTTCTTCAAAACAAGCTCTAAGGCGATTCTGAATGAGGAAGGCAGGGACTGCCAGAGAGGACTTGAACTTCTGCAATTGTTCAAGCTCCTGGATGTAATCTTGGCGCTCCTGATCATTAATTGCAAAGTAGTAGTGCTGCATCCATCTCATTAGAAAGCGTTTAGGGCCATGAAATAAGGTCCATACCTCATCATTTCCCCACATCTTGGGAACGCCTTCTGGATCAGGCTCCTGCCACCAGGAGGGGCAAGAGGTTCTAGTGTAGTCGTCGAATGCCTTCTTTCCTACAATGAAGGCACAGTGAGGGAAAGGAGGCAAGTTGCCGCCCCCAGTGTTTCCTTCATAGTGAACCAAGGCATGCAGGCAGCAGGTCATATGAAGGCCCCACATTTGGAGACGAACTACTGCAGCGACTACTTCTGGGAAACTCTCAAAAGGGGCTTGCCAGTCCACCATGCTGAAACCTTTCTCAGGCTCGATGGGGAAGGCAATATTGGCATCCCTGAAGCACTGGTACAGAGGGCTGTCCTCAGTAAAGTCTTCATGCTCATAGGCAAGGTTATAAGACCCATCGCTACAATAGGAGCCTACTGCATCTCTAACTTGGAGGAGGGCATCTACCAAGGCATAGGCAGCACCGTCCCCCACATACCATCCATTGGGATACCTTCCATGGTCTTTGCTGTAGTAAATTTCGATTTGATCCCTGAACTTGCGTTCTAGGATATAGGGGCTAGCAGCAAAGTCATACTCCCCTTGGCGCATCTTGGAGGCTAGGCAGGCAAAGTACTTGGTCCATAAAATGGAATCCATGATAGCCTGGTGCTGAGCCTTGTTAAGAAGCGAAGGGGTAGTCTGCATGGTGAGGATAGTAGGAGAGTAGAGAGCAGATGTGGTGAGAGAGCTAGAGGGTGTTGAACCGCTGAAGAATGAGAGCGGTTTGTGGGCTGCTTAAATACTTGTAAAGCATACGCATGGAAATATAGCAGAACTTGAAATCTTAGGATTAAGTCGACCATCTGAAAGACTCTTAACCAATAGTATTGAAGCGATAAGATTAATCTCATTGTTCACACTGTTTTGGATTAAGAATTCATAGCATTCAGACGGTGCTATCTACATTGATACAGGTCTCTCTCATCCATCATTTCCCTGAGGCGCCTTTGTGCAGCCCTGAGACGAGCTGACACTTCCTCAAACTCTCTAGCTTGTTCTTCAACCCTCCTTTCCAGGTCTAGTTCCATCACTCTAAGTTCTCCAGATGACTCTGAAGAATCAGATTCAGAGTCAGAAGACTCTTCTGGGGCATAGACCGGCGAAGGTGGGTATGCAAGTCTAAACAAATCAGCTTAAGATCATGAGTCAAAAGAAGAGGACTTACTGTAAGATACCAGTCCTAACTACTTCTGGCTCGTCTTTTTCTTCCTCAGAGTCATGATCAGGCTCAGGAAGCGACTCCTGGCCTTGATCTTGAGTCAGTCTGTTTGTTGCACAAACAGATCAGCTTAAGATCTTGACTCAATCAAAGCACTTACTCTTCTTGACGCTCTATGTAATCCTCATAACTGAGCACACTAGGACTCTTTGGGGAAGCCAGAGGGTACTCAGTGCGTCCACCCCAACCTTTCATCAATACCCTATCAAATGGGGTAGGCTCCAAACCAGGAGAGGGAGGAGCCGGCCATCCGAATTCAAAGTGAGGATCATCATCAGTTGGCTCAGGTGCCTCAATTGGGTAGTGATTGCGGTTGTTATATTGTGGATAGTTAGGTAAGGGTATGTTGACATAGAGGTGTTGGTAATCGGAGGGGAACTCCCTCCTCCTGCTGCAATTCTCCCCTTGGACCCTTCGTCGCTCCCATCTAAGTCCAGAAAGTAGCCTTTCAGCTACATCCCAGAAGGTGGAACCAGTAGGGGTGTCAGGGCGAGTAGGATAGTCAGACATGTTTAGACAGTGGGATACTACAGAGTACAGCAGCTTAGAGTAGCATATAGACGTGTTAATTTCTTATAATGCATGTATTTCACCTCTGGTTGCCAATAAGAAGCCTAGTCAAATGACCAAAGTTCTGTTTGGCTCCAAATAGAGTGCGCTCAGCTGTTTATCTCTATAGTATCACATGCTGATGCTCATTTATCTTTCTGATCTGTCTTATCTTTGTAGTTTGATCATCGGTCCCAGGCTCTCAACTGAGATTGAATAGCCTGACTCATTTCTGAGGTTCGATTTGGAGAGATCAAACTTGTACTTTAAATCTATATTAAGAAGTACATGACTTAAAGGAGAAATTACAGGATTTCTTGAGATAAGGGCTAGATCAGACCGATCACTGAGATCAGTCATCTGGATAAGCTTATCAGGAGAGATCTGCTTACCCAGGTTTAGGTTAGGATCTTATCTTACAGCTGTAAGAAGGATCCTCAGTATTGTTGTCGCTCTCTATTAGGCATCTGGTCTGTACATGCTATAAGTAAATGCCAGATAAATCTAGTAAATTACTTACAGTATGGGTGATCTGGTAAGATGAAGATCTCTGAGGGCATGCCTCTGTTACCTGGTCCTCCATAGGGGCAATAGCTCCGGCGCCTAGACACCAAGGCTATGCTGAGGATGTTTGCTGGAGTCACTGATATGAGACTCCAGCACCTAGTAAGGTAAACAAGTCGGAAGGGTAGTGAAATAAGCACCCAGCCAGTCACTGTGATGGTGCGCTGCCTGTCTGAGTATTCCATTACTACCTGTTGACCCGGCATAATCCAGATGAAATCTTCTCCTAGGCTATATAGGTAGTAGCCCAGGCTTCCAGTGAGGATGACAGTGAAGAAAGAGGCAATGATAGCGATGAAGTTGGCCATTGTTGAATGTGTTGTTCTGTTAAGCGAAAGATCTTGCCAATATATATACCTACAAATTCTGTTTGTCAGTAAACAAAATAACAAAGAATATCACGTGGTTAATCTGGGAAAAGGAAGCATAAGGGTTAAGCCTTCTTAGGGGCTTGTATGCGCTGCTTAAGTTCCCATTCCTTGAGTATCCTGGGTGCATTTGCTAATTGCTGCCTAGATAACCACTCCTTCCATTCAGGAGAGTATCCTGCAAACTTGGTTAAGTAGCGGCGTTGTTTTCTTTGTCCTTTCTTGACCATCTTCTCGTCTTCCATTTCTTCAACTTCATATTCAGGTACTTCTTCAAAGTCAGCTCTATTCAGATGCTTCTTAGGACGGCTGTCTCCATCCTTATCCCTATGATATGGCTTCAAGTGAGCTATGTTCACCACAGGGTGAATCTTGTAGCTTGCAGGGATCCTAAGGTGATAGGTCACATCTGAGAGTTTCTCTGAAACTTCAAAGGGTCCATCATACTTCATTTGTAGCTTCCTTCCTTTACCCTTCTGACTCCTAAGTAGGTTCAGAGAGTGAGGATTAAGCATGACTAAGTCACCTTCTTGTAAATCCAAATAGCTATGGTGTTTGTTGTATTGATCCTCCATGTGAGCTTGTGCTAATTTCAATGCATCCTGTGCTTGAGAGCGAATGGCTTGCATCATTTCAGCAAAGTTCACAGCCTTGGGGTCTTCAACTGTAGGTCTAGCTATAGATTTACTGGTAGAAGCTAGTAAGTCTGAAGGTCGAAGTGGTTCAAAACCTAAAAGTAGATAAGAGGGTGTAAAACCTGTAGATGTATGTTCCATAGTGTTATAAGCAAAACTAAAGTCGTTTAAGAGGTCACTCCAGTTATCCATTCAAGGGAAAACAAATGCTCTGAGAGCTATTTCCAGAGTCTGGTTCATGATCTCACTTTGTCCATCAGCCTGAGGGTGATAGGCAGTAGTAAGCGATCTCTGAACTCCTACCAAGGAAGTTAGGTGTTCCCAGAAAGCTCCTGTCCATCTAGCATCTCTGTCAGTTATGACTTGCCTGGGGAGACCATACTTAGTCCATGTATGCGCATGGAAAAGCTTGGCTGTTTCTTCCTCATTGATACTAGTGGTGCAAGGGATAAAATGCGCAAACTTGGTAAGTTTGTCTACTATAGTAAGTATAGCATTATATCCATTGCTTGGAGGGAGATCCATAATGAAATCCATAGTTACTACCTCAAAAGGTTGACTAGGAATTGGAATGGATTTAAGGAATCCTCTTTGACCATGTCGCTTGGGTTTGGCCTTTTGACAAATATCACAAGTGCGCACATATTCCTTAATGACATGTACCATTTTAGGCCAATAGTAGGTAGATGCAACCTTGTTATAGGTTCTGTGATAACCAGCATGAGCGCCTTCCTGCAAGGTGTCATGGATCTCAGCTACTACTTCCTTTTGTAAGTCTTTAGGAACGCACAACTTGTAATTATCATCTCTGCAGAAGTAAATTAGACCATTTTCTCCGATCCTATACTGTTTGTAAGGGGGATTCATAGGGTCATATTCACCTTGCAGTTTCCTTAGTACATCAGCAAAGTGAGGATCATTCATGTATGCATCATAAAACTTCTTCACTTCTACTTCACTTATAGTAATGTGTAATTCATTCAAACCTGAAGTTGCAAGAGAAACATTAGCTTTGTATTTCGTAGTTCTTACCTTAAACTTGTCCAAGGAGACATTGGAAGGTTTCTCCACATTAACTGTCATGAGCCGCGCACATGACCTCTATCATTTTCTTGTGGCTTACACGCTGTATGAGCCACTTACTTCTTTTCTTCCCCTTAGAAAGGCTGATTGGCGTATTAACTAAGCCTCCACATGGATGCTTACTGATCAAAGCTATCTTTAGCACGCACCACATGGATGCTTACTGATCAAAGCTATCTTTAGCACGCACCACATGGATGCTTACTGATCAAGGCTATTCTTGACACGCATACAGTCTTCTTGGACTATTCTTAGCAACACTTTATTCTTAAACCACCTTCTTTTAGAATCACGTACTATCTTTAGCTCATGTATTCCTGGAACTGTACGCACAGACCATGTACCCATGAGTATAAATACTCGGTGTGCAAGCTGCTCTAAGACCAGCTTGCTCTACCTCGTCGATCTCCCCTCAAGGGTGATAACTACTAAGAGATACACATAAGACTTATACACTTAAGACTCAACTATCGATACCAGGTCCTATTAACTTAGGTACTTAGTAATACACTGCAAGCCACGAGTCAATCACAGTCTCTCCAAGAGACGGGTGCCTTCGACGTCCTACTCGCTAGACGAACAGAGGACTATACTCCTAAGACTAAGAGGCTTGATACCCTACACAGGGCTGTCATCGACGCTTCCACACTCGACTACATCTACGAACAGCCACAGGAGGCTGCCACGCATCAGGCTAGGATCCGACGCCGACGCCGTCGTATCCAGAACAGAAAGTAAACGCCCTTAGAAACGAGGGTTGTGACATTAACCAGTGTATGCATGGTTGACTGCGTTAACAAGTCCTTCTCAAAGTCTACTCCTACTTCTTTGTATAAGTTCTTGAGACCATCTTCTGTCTCATTGTTGAAGGTAAGGGGTGTCGACGTATCTGCTAGCGGTCCATCTTGCCTTGGGATTCTTCTTCTTAACCTAGAAATTGGATCAACGTTAGTATGGACTTTACCTGCTCTGTGGACTATCACTAGGTCAGGGAAAGCTGCAATAACTATTCCATAGCCTGATAGTTTCCTGTTGATAGTTTGGTAAGTCTTACTCCATTTAAGGGCAGCATGATCTGATACTACTATAACCTTGGCACCTTCGAGGTACATGTGGAACTTGACTAGTCCATCTCTTACACCTAGAGCTTCTCTCTCAGTGGCTGAATATCTCGTTTCAGCATCTTTGAGTATCCTTGACCAATAGCCAATGACACGCTCTAAATGTATCTCAGTTTCATCAAAATTTTCATTCCAAGTATCTTCATAGTCAAAGGTTTCAGTACCATTAGCCCCCCCAGTCAGGATGACCTTTCTGTTGGAGTCAGGAGTGACAAACCTAGGTACTGGCTGTCCTTCCTGATGAGCTTTCTTACATTGATCATAGATCTTGGTACCTTTCAAATCCTTGAGCTTCATAGTTTGAATTTGTTGCAAAATAGCGGCTATTCCGAAGTCACATGCATCAGTATATAGTCTGTAAGGCATTCCTGGAACAGGATATGCTAGTACTGGTGCATTGGCTAGGACTAGCTTTGCTAGTTTGAATGCATGAGCTTCCAATTTATCCCATCGCCATTTGGTAGATTTTCTTAACAGGTGGAAAAGCGGAGCTACAATCCAAGTATAATATGGAATGTAACTTGAAAAGTAGGTCATCATTCCTAAGAATGTTTGTAAGGTAGGTACATCCTTAGGTTCTTCCAGCTGTAAAATGGCATCGACCTTTTCCTTGTGAGTAGACATTCCTAGCCTGGAGACTCATTGCCCTAAAAGCAATAAGGATTGATATCCCATGAAGCATTTTGGTGGCGATAGAGTTAGTCCTGAGTCTTCAATTGCTTGTAAGACTTTATCCACATGGTCTAAGTGATCTTCAAAGGTCTTACTGAAGATAACAATGTCATCTATGTAGACCATTGCAATAGTCCATAGGAATGGGGCTAGGATTTTAGACATTACTCTTTGGTATTTAGGCGGTCCATTTCTGTATCCAAATGGCATTCTCTTAAATTGGAAGTGGCCTTCATCACATCTAAATGCAGTTATAGGTTGGTCCTCTTCCTTTATTGTCAGTTGAGTGAAACCTGCTAATGCATCTAGAGTAGATAAATATTGAGCTCCTTCAAGAGTGTGAAGGATATCCTGAGGTTTAGGTAGAGGGTATTCATCAGGGATTACTACTGAATTGAGCTTCCTATAGTCAATGCACATGCGAGGCTTACCATTTCTCCATACTACACGGACTGGTGCGCCCCAAGGGCTTTTAGATTCCTCTATAACCCCTAAGCGCTTCCATTCTTGCACTTGGTTTCTGATGACTTTTCTTGCTTCCTCACTTGGTCTATAGGGAGCCAATGATATTTCTTTTGTCCCTGGTCTCAAAGGTATCTCTATTTCCTCAGGATAATTACCTAGTCGTCCATCTAATCCAAAGGCTTCATGATGTTTCAGGACGACCCTTTCTAAAGCCTTTTTCTGCTCAGGAGTAAGAGTATCTCCCCAATTGATTTCTGCTACTAACCTGTCCTTGGGTATATGCTCAGGATCAGGTAGTTCAGCTGTCTTGGGACCTCCCTCTGGCTGCTTAGAGAGTTCAATCTCTTCTTCAGTTGGAGGAGGGACTTTCTCTTCCTTCATGAGCGAGTTAATCAGATGCACTCTTGCTTCTCCTTCCAGAATAGCTTGCTTAGATAGATCATCCTCTTTATCCAATGCAATCCTAGGGTCATGCATATATCCTATGACATGGCCTTTGGGTAAATGCACTAGCTTCTGAGAGAAGTTAGCTATCTGTATTGATTTATTCTGGGGAGTAATGATGAAGTCTGATGTTCCATAGAAGTCAGCAGAATTGGAGTTAGATTCTAGCCTTCCTTCAATAAAACCTTCTTCTTGATCTTCAGAGAAGTCTACTAGAACAGCAACGTGAGTTAGAGACTCAGGTTTAAGGTATACATCCTTCTCTAGTTTGACAGGGATGGCTCCTCCTGGTCTTTTGCTCTGGTTCTTTCTTTTAGCAGATTTCCTTCTTCTGAAAGCTCTTCTTTCAAGGTTAGATTTGAAGTCTGGTCTAGTATATACTCTAAATACATTTCCTGCTTCATCTAATCTGGGTTCTGTTTCCAACTCAATTACATTGGCAGACCTTCCTGTAAAACCAAAGATGATTCTACTAGGAGTAGTCAGTCTGTCAATTGATATTCTGTACTGGTTAGTGAAGTCATTACCTAGGATGATGGGTACTTTCATACCTTTCACTACATAGGCTTCTACCTGCATTTTAACAGGTCCATCCTTAGTAGGGAAGGTTAGTTCCAGTACTACATATCCAGTTATGCTTGTTCTACCAGTCACCTGGATCAAATTGATCTTTTGACCTGATTTCTCCTTAGGAGGTTTCTTCATACTTGACCAAAAGTTATGACTGATGAGAGTAATGTCAGAGCCTGAATCAACAGTAATCTCTGTCAGTCCTTCTTCAGAATTCACTCTAGCCATAGCTACTGTAGGTCTAGTACCTAAGAAATGAGTTCCAGGAGGTCGGTCCATCACCTTTTTCAAGGTAATAGTCTTATCTTCTGGTAAGTCTTGGAGTTTAAGACTTTCATTTCTGGGTAGTACTTGAGTTGAATGGTGTGTGTCAGCCAATTGTTGATTTCCTATAGCGTTAAAATTGTGCCTTGCTAATGTATCCTTAGAATCAGTACCAACTCCCAAGTCTCTATTTTTGGATAATTCAGGAGACTGGGAATCAATTAAAATCCGACTCAGAAGAAGAATCAGAAGAGCTATCTTCATCCTTCTCCTCATCTGAAGTTTCAGACTTTGTTTCAGACTCATATTCTGCTGCATTGGCTTCATATTCTGCAAACAATGCTTGTTCTTCTTCTGTTGTACCTGCAAAGTAAACTTGGACATTGTTAGCATTTGACTTGTTGTGTTTGCATTCCTTGTCATAATGTGTCTTGGATTAGAACATTATTCAAGTTGTTAGCTTTGTTTCAGAGTGTAATCTACAGTCTCAAACTGGTTTTGGAATAAATTCTGCATTTTTGTTCATTTTACTTATGTGTGATTCCCAGTTCACTTTAGTCCCTTGTTATATTTGCATATCTACTTATGCGAATAGATAGGGCTCATTGAGAGCTTTCGAACGCGCATAGTATCAAGCCATATGGACTTAAACTCATAAAGATACATAATGTTTAAGTTTAAGTCGATTTGGTGGCGATGCTCTGTTCTTTGTTTTACTTGTATCTCATGTAATACTTGTCCGTTCATCATGATCTAACGTTCTGCCGATAGCTGCCGAGCTTCTTCAGCGCCTGACCGAGAATTGTTCGATTCCCATCAGCCGTTGCTCCGGCGCGCCGCCATCAATATTTGATGCGCCCCAATATTGATGGAGGCATATCTCGCCAGCCGTTTATCCGGTTGGGGCGCGCTATACGGCGCTCGATGCGCGTTGACAAGGGCTTTCTAACCATGTATGGTACATAATGTATATACGAGGGTTGGGGTTCCCCAACAGATCTTCTTTTGCCCCAACAGACTGGTTGTCCAAACAAATTCCGCCCCAATGGCCCTAGAACTGCCTTTCTAGGCCCATAGAACCTTCTGAATAGAAGGATTGGGGCAGCAACCCCAACCAAAGGTTGTATACCCTTGATTGTGCAACCCAGGCCCCTGCAGGGTATATAAGGAGGCCCTGAGGACCCTCTCCCCTCACCTGCTCAATTCAATATATTCCATTTTCCACAGTTCTAACTGGTGTGACCAAGCTTACTTAGCTTAACTTTAGTCCTTCAGTTGTTCTCCCAATAGTACTCCTTATTTGTTGAGATAAACTCCAAATAAGTAGCAGTTGAGGTAGCAGATATACTTTTAAGTTGACTCTATTAAGCACTGAGCTACAGCACTACAAGATCTAAGGATTCAAGAGTATACTGAGTAGTATAGCTTCTGACTCAAGCAGTCAAACTAGACCTACACCATCAGTCTACAAGGGAACCTTGCCATAGTAGCATTGCTCTTATTCTGATCTATAAAGTATAGTTACAAGCTAGAAACCCAGTTTACACTGTTCTTTACCTAGTAGTTAAGCAGCTTTAGTACTTACTGAGAATACTAAATAGTTATTTGCAAGTCTGTGTATGGTGCAGCTTTATTGTATTTAATTAAGCAATTAATTAAGTACTAGTTTAGCCAACCCATAACATAATGCATCTTGCTACCACAGTGTATGCAACCTCTCATTCCTCTAGACTTAGGAGTACCTTTCTTGTGCTTGGTGACATTGGAGTCATCAGGGTTAAAAGGACGCCTATATCCCTTGAATTTATCAGATTGCTTCCCTTTGGATTTGAATCCTTTGGAATCCACTGCATGCGCATTGTAAGGAAGCTGCCCCAGATTCCGGTGTGCCAGATTTGCCAAAATCTGGCGCAAAAATCTGTAAAATTCCGGCAATGCAGGTGCCAGTGCCAGTGCCAGTTTCAGCTTGAACCTGCCAGAATCTGGCAAGGATTCTGGCAGATCTGGCATACCTGCATTCTGGCAAAATCTCGCAAACCTGCAAACCTGGAGTTCAGCACAGGCTATGTGAGTAGGTACTCAGGCTACACCATTAAATGCGCAAAATTCTGAAGAGTCTGGATGTATGCTTGCAGTGATAATTGGCTCAAGACTCATGGAGATCGACTGGGATTACTGTGCAAAAAATAATGCTGAGAATGCGCAGACTCTCTGTCACACTAAATGTGCCTCTGAAAGTGAGGATATATATATCAATCAATGCGCGCTGTCCATGCGAGTCGAATGAGCATACTCACATACTCAGGAGAGCCCTCTACATAGAGCTACAAGCGATTATAGGGGCAAAACCCCCTGATCAGCGCCACAGACACTAGTGAAACCAGCTGTGCAAGCATCGCTCCCCTGTGTGAATATGGTGCGATACACCTATAAGATGCAACAGCCAAATTTTCAGCTCGATTGGAGGGGTTGCAAGGGATGAAATGGCCCCAAAACACCCCTGAAACAGGAAACCCCCCTTGGACATCATTGTACATGCTTTCCCATGCAGATTCAGGTGATTCTGAGAACACTAGCATGTTTAGGGAGGTCAATTGCCCCTCTCCTAATGTCTGTGGCTACCTGAAACAGTGGGAGATCATTCATTCATTTTCACTCAGTCAAGTCAGCATGTTCCAGTACAACCACCAAGGGGTGAGGCTGGTTCACAGTGATGTAAGACAACTGCCAGGAAGTGACATATGCTAGTAGGGGTTTCTGGACCTCAGGAAAACAGTGGGCTTACTCAAATAAGCTGAATCTCCTGCTTAAGGCAAGTTTGAGCATCTGCTCACTATTGGGAGTATTTTCTGGGGACTAATCAGCTGCAATATCAGCCAGTTCAGAACGTTGAGAGTATTCAGTGGTACTATTGAGAAGCCAGGAATTTTGCGCATCTAACAAGCTACTTATGAAAAGGTTGTGGCAGGTTTTATGTGCTGTTGGTTGATGACCCATTATCTTGATAACAATGAATCCGTTGCAAAATGGCGAATACGTTAGTATGACATATGTGTGGTATATGGTTAAGAAGCGCTGATTTTTGCGCATTTAATGAGCTGTCAATCAGCTGGCTAAGTGTAGTTTTTAGGTCACTCATTGCCGGAATTCTGGCATTCCTGCAAAATCCTGCACAGTGCCAGATTTGCCAGATTTCCGCCGGAATTCCGGCATTCTGGCAGCAGGTGCCAGTGCCAGTGCCAGATATGCAAAAAAGCGCCAGATTCCGGCTGCAGGTGCCAGAATCTGGCAAAATTCTGGCAGATCTTCCTTAGCGCATTGGCCTTGTGACCATGTCTCTTATGCCTTTCAGCCTTGATGGCTTTCATAACTTCTCTAACAGTGTCAGATGAAACATGCCCACTACTGTGATGCTTAGGCCAATCTTGTAGCAAGTCTTCTTGTTCTTTGATCCTAGTAACATAGGTAGCCCAGTCAGCAATTTCCTCATGGTTAACAATAGTGCGCCATTGAGTAGGTGCTGATCTAGCTACTTCTGCTATTACAGTAAGATCATTCCAGTTCTCAATCATGTCAATTAGTTTCTTCTTGCGCAGTGCAAACTGTACAGGAGTCTCCTTATAATGGCCTGAATCCCTATACTTGGCTGCCAAAGCTTTGTTCCTTGCTTCAGTAATCTAAGTAGGAGTCCAAAAGAAACTTATAAGTCGATTGCACAAGAGTTGCCAGTCTGTTGACATTCTTAACCTTTGAGCTTCAGAAAATTGATACCACCACTGTTTAGCTTCATCTTTGAATCTAAATGGAATGGCTTGAGTTAAGCGGTTGTTCTCATTCAGACCCATAGCAATAAAGCGTTGAATTTGATCCATCCATTCATACAACTCATCTGGATCTCCATCAAATTCAGGTATAACTCCCATCTTAAGCTTTAAGTCTAAGTGCGGTCGATTATTCTGGTTGTTATTGTTATTAGGGCGACCATTCCCATTTCCATTTCCACCTCCATCTCCACCTGGTGGGCCAGGAGGTCCTGGAGGTCCTCTATCCCCTTGGGGACCTTGAACTCCAGCTGGACCTGGATCACCTTGTCTTCCTGGGGGTCCTGGAAACCCTCTAGGTCCTTGAACCCATGGAAATGCTCCATTAGGATCATCAGGAGGACCTGGTGGTCCATTACCTCCACCACCTCCATTTGGAGGATTGGGAGGTCCTTGGCCTCCATTCCCTGCATTAGGATTGTAGGGTGGATTTGGTGGACCATTTCCTTGAGGAGGAATTGGCGGACCTGGTGGGCCTCCCCTGTTTGGATTCCTATAACCTCCTGGACCACTGGGACCCGATGGTCCTGTTGGTAAAGGAGGTCCTTGAGGACGAGTAGGAGGAGAGCTAGCTAGGTGCATTTGGTTCCTACTCAAGTTGATGAAATGAGGTTGATATGGATCAAAATTGACTTGAGGTTGTGGTCGCACTTCTTCCTGTGGTTGAACTGGAACAGGAAGAATAACTTCTTCAGATCCTTGAGGAGGATTGACTACTAAAGGTTGCATTCCTAAAAATGTGTTACCTTGAGGACTATAGACAGGTTGTCTGCTTGAAGAAGCAACTGGCTCTGCTTGAACTGTAATGACAGGACCAGAAGGTTCTATGAATCCTTTGTGTCTATTATCTTCAGTAGGTCTTCCTACTGCAGCATCTTCAGAACGATTGGAATTAGAGTTCCTATACCTATCTTTCTTGTAAGGTTCCTGCTCTTCTGCCATTTCAATCACTTCTGGATCTGATGATACTTTAGCTGTCAAGTAGTCTTGGTTATGGGTTTCAAACTCATCCTGTTCTTCTGCACCATTAATTACTTCATCTGCAAGCCAATCTGCTTCAGACATTTCTTGATTAATTGATGCAAACCTGGAGCTAACACCTATCCCAAAAGGTGTAGTATTCCTTGGTTCCTCTCCGATTTCCAGCCTTACTCTAGAAGTACTTGCTGCTGGTTCTGGATTGAGGAAAGCGCTGCTGAGTCTCCCTCTAATAGGCTCCCTTGGTTTTGGGTTATCCACTGAATAAGGCTTAACCTGAGGTTTCATTACTAAAGGAGAATCATCAGTGGAAGATGAATCTGAATTATCTGAATCCCTTACTTCCTCTATAGGAGGTAGGGCTATAGGTTCCCTATTCCCCATCCAGAGAGGCTGAACAATCCTTCCAGATTTCCTAGGACCTATTCCCTGGCGCCTTGCAAAGCCTGGCTCAGGAGGAGTAAAAGGTACATCTAATGGGGATTGTAAGGATTCAGTTGGGTTCCTAACTCCTAAAATGCGACTAGCTTCTACATCAGCTACAGATCCTGGAGTGAACATAGGTCTAATGGAAGCGACACCTGGAGTCTTTATAGGAGTTATTTCTCCTAAGACTTCTGGTTTAGCTGGTGAGCTTGTAACTGGACCTATTAAGCTTCTGTTAGAGCGTCTAACTGATACTGCAGAAGTGGAAGCTACTGCAGAAGGTTGAATTGTCCTAGCTGTTGTATTAGCATAAGAGTCATCTACCTGTCTTGTGATATCTTCTACTTCCTCTTCTTCACTTGTTCATCTTCTGGATCATTCTCAGGAATGGGTTCTTCAATAAGATCATGTTCAGCTAGTAAAGGTGTGAACTGTTCTCTTCCCTCATGAGAAATGGTCTTAGCTGGTGTAAACTTAGGATTAGGAGCTGCTACTTGTTCAGGAGTAGCGGTTCTTGACTGAGAATTTTCCCAGAGAATTTCTTCAATTTCTCTAACCTTTCCTTTCCTTCCATCCTGATTCCTTTTATGCTCAATATATACATAAGCAAGGAATCGTTCTACTTCATCTCTAAAAAGAACTGAGGCTATCTCATGTGCTTCTTTAGTGAATCCATAGTATTTCCTAGGTTCAGGGTGTGTAGGGATAGGTGGGTGAGGTATGCCATTACTTGGCGCATAATGGAGGAACTGGTGTCTAATACCAATTAAACTCATCCTTAAACGTCTATGGAGAGCAAAGTCCAAAAACATTATAGGTTCTTCTGTTGAGTTTAAGATCCATTCAGGCCTAAAAGCGCATACATCATCCAAGAGGTCAAGAATTTCCTGGAATTGTTCTCTGCAACCTGTAGAAGGATATCTGTTATGAGCATCAATGGGTTGATCCACATTGTAGATCCTTTGACCTATTGCTCTTGCAAGTCTCCTTCTATCAGAGATTTGTTTCTCCAGCCTTGTCCAATTAGTAGATCTAGTAGACACTGGCTGATAGGTAAGCCATCGCTGTTCCCTATCTGTCAATGCGCTATATACTGAACTGGGCAAAGGTGGTATTGGTTGGAATGGTTCTAAGTCCACTGTATCAGTCAGTTCTAGGCCATAGTCTGACTGAGGATGTCTGCCTTCTGGGTCTGAACCAAGTCTAGACTCATAGGTAGATTCCTGCTCAGGTGGCTTAGGATGACTAGTAGTGCGATGCATATTAGAGATGTCGTGCCAGAGACCGTCTGCCAGAAAAATACGGAATTCTTGCTCCGCCTCCGTCAAAATTCCGGCATGCCAGAGCAGGAGACGGAGCAGGAATCAGTTTGGGGTGCCAGTTTCCGGCCAAGAAACCGTCTATTCTGGCACCCTGCAGGAATCCGGCAGTTCCTGCGACTGGCAGCTGCGAAGCAAATTTCTAAACCCACCGCAACGCAAATCTAAATACATAGAAAAATGCGCATAAATCGCCGCTTTCGAATGGTATCATACATTCATGGTAAAAAAATTATTTGGGTCAATCGCTAGCCAAATACATCCAGGAAATAATCAGGGGTAAGCGGCCATGTAGACACTTTGGTAGGGTTGGCCAATTAGCACTCATATGTATATGAATCGATGCGCACAAGCCAGGAGAGTCTAATGGTACCACCTGCTAAGTCACCAGCGCTCCCTATGTGAAGATATAAGTGAAATAGGGGGGGAAACCCCTGATCAGCGCCACAAGCACTAGTGAATCTAGCCGTGTAAACCTCGCTCCCCTGGTTTCTATGGATGCGAACCATAGAGGAGATGCTATATACAAAAAATCAGCTAATTTGAAGCAGTATTAGTGGGTGAAACACATGGTAGAAGCCCCCTGAGAGCAAGAAACTGTACTCAGCGCATTTCCAGCCTTGGACACTCATTTTGAGCTTAGTCGCATGAGACAGCTCAACTCAGCGACCCAAATTACCCCTTTTCGCATGGCTACAGTGTCCAGTTATGTTGAGTAAAATGTCTCAGAGCTATACTGGGTCTGTTTCAGCAGTTTGTGTGCAGCATTTGCCTGCACCACAGTCAGTTAACCATATTCCGCCCCCTCTAATGATTAGATACATATACTGATGGGGGTTAATAATAGCCAGAAATTGATTCGCAGCATTAGAAATGGCTGATTTTGCCTCCTTGAATGAGAATCATGGTGAGCGCATGTGGGGGATTATTTTTGTCACAAATATGGCGCTGCGCTGCGCTTGATTGATTTTTTGAGCATATACTTCCTAATATGGATCGGCTCCTGAGAATTATGCGCATTTTATGAGCTACTAATCAACTGTTTGTGGTGAGTTTGGAGGGGGGTCAATTTTCAGTCCCCCCTTTCTGGAGCGTTAAAACGCCCGCGATTCCGTCCCTGCGCATATCTATGAAGCGTGTTATACACCATTCGATAGCTAAGGGCAGCGCGCACATTTTGAGCTATACAACATCTTGTTTGGAGGACTCTTGGCAAATGTCAGAAGCAGGAGCTCCTCCACTCCTGCAGTTCCTGCAACCCTGACGGAATTCCGCCCGGAATCCGGCTTCTGGCAGCCGGAGACGGAGCTGGAGCAGGAATCAAAACTTTCCGCCAGAATCCGCCTGCAGGAGACAGTCTCCTGCAGAATTCTGGCACGACATCTCTAATGCATATAGCTTCCTGGTACATGCACTGATTGTGACGTTGTATCTGCCATAACTTTCCTTCTCCAAAGAAGTATCTTTCTGTACTTAGAGAGCTCAATTGTCTTGGCAATAGATGTGTACAGCAATAGCTACTAGATCTTCAAATGGAGTATTTCCGTATGTAAATGAGGAAAAATGAAAGTTGTGCTCAAACTGAAAGGTTTGATTGTATGTGAAGCTTTCAAATCTAACTACAGCTGGTAAGACTATATTATAGATGGTGCTTCTGTGTCCTACTTCTTCAATGGAAGTGCGATAAGTGGGACTGAAAATAAAGCGAATAATTCTATTTATCGCTGAGCCTATTTGGCTGTATCTGGATGATACTACAACAACTGGATGCGATGGATCAGTTGTATCTAACGATTCAATAGCCCAAGATGTGCTACCTTCAGTCAGGAAGGTGTATGGATAATCTTCGTGGCTAAAACTGAATAAATCCGTTTTGGGCAATGGTATAGCCTAAAAAGGAGTTATTAATTGTTGAGTTACTTGATAAAGGACCTGGGTCCCCTCACCAATGTTACGGGTTGGAGTACAGTTGGGTATCTGGAGCTTAAGCAATGTAGTTGGTTAGTACTCCAATAGTAAACAATACTTCCTAGATTTGATAGGAAGGCTAATATAAGATCTCAGAGATTATCAAGTAACACTTAGATAGTCTTAACCTTTCACAGTGTAAACTGACTTAATAATATATATATAGAGCAAGACTGCAGCGGTCAGGTTCCCTTAGATATACTTATTATAGTTCAGCCCTAGTCGCTTGGACTATACTATTACTAAACTTAATCTATACTTAAGCGATAGCTTAATATGGATGGATGGGGTGCGCCTAATGCGTATATTTCCTCACACCAAATAGGTACTTAATTCCCACAACTGGCAGGTACTTATTCATACGCTAACTTAAGCACAAGTCTATGTATATACAGAATCACACAAATGTATCTAATCAGGTACTAGGATTCCCACTTATTAGATACAGTAGATCACACAAGAGATAAGAGATAAGAGAAATACAAACCAAAGCACACAAGACCGATCAGGTGGGTAGTAAGAGGAGGTGGCTCTGCAAGGGTCTCCTGCAGGTAGAGATGTCGTGCCAGAATTTTGCAGGAAACTGTCTCCTGCAGGCGGATTCTGGCGCAAATTTTTGATTCCTGCTCCGGCTCCGTCTCCGGCTGCCAGAAGCCGGATTCCGGGCGGAATTCCGTCAGGGTTGCAGGAACTGCAGGAGTGGAGGAGCTCCTGCTACTGACATTCGTCAAAAGTGCTCCAAATTGAACGTGGTATGGCTCAAAATGTGCGCGCTGCTCTTAGCTATCGAATGGTGTGCAACATGTATCATAGATATGCGCAGGGGGGGAATCGCGGGCAGTTTGATTATCTGGAAAGGGGGACTGAAATCTGACCCCCCTCTAAACCCATCACAAACGCCTGTTTCATAGCTCATAAAATGCGCATAATTCCAAGGAGATGGTTTGTATTAGAAAGTATATGTCTAAAAATTCATTTGAGCGCAGCGCAGCGACATCTTTGTCTCAAAAATAATCCCCCACATGCGCTCACCTTACTTCTCACTCAAGGAGGCAAAATCAGCCATTTCTAGCACTGCGAATCAACTCCTGGCTACTGAAAACCCCTACGAATATGTGTATCTAACTTGTAGAGGGGGTGGAGTATGGCAAACTGAGTGTGGTGCAGGCAAATGCTGCACACAAACTGCTGAAACAGTGTAAGTACAACTCTGGGACGGTTTCTTGAACGTAACAAGGCGCTCTAGCCATGCGAACAGGGGTAATCTGGGTCGCTGAGTAAATCTGTCTCATACGATTTTGCTATAAATGGATATCTGAGGCAGGAGATGCGCTTAGTACTGTTTCCAGCTCTCAGGGGGTCTCTACCTTATGTTTCACCCACTAATACAGCTTCAAATCGGCTGATTTTTGGTATATCGCATCTACCACATGGCCTGCACATCTTAACACCAGGGGAGCAAGGTTTGCACGGTTGGATTCACTAGTGCTTGTGGCGCTGATCAGGGGTTTCCCCCCCTATTTTGCTGATATCTTCACATAGGGAGCGCTGGTGACTCAGTGGGCGGTACCATTAAACTCTCCTGGCTTGTACGCATCGTTTGATATATATATTATCATGAATTGGCCAACTCTATCAAGGTGTCTACATGGCCGCTTACCCCTGATTATTTTCTGGATGTATTTGGCTAGCGATTGACCCAGGATATTATTTCTACCGCATGTGTATGATACTGTTCGAAAGCGGTGAATTTTGCGCATTTTATGGTGCCGTTAGATATACGCTACGGTGGGTTCAAAAATTATCTTCGCAGCTGCCAGTTGCAGGAACTGCCAGATTCCTGCAGGGTGCCAGAATAGACGGATTCTTGGGCGGATACTGGCACCCAAATGTGATTCCTGCTCCGTCTCCTGCTCTGGCATGCCGGAATTTTGACGGAGGCGGAGCAAGAATTCCGTATTTTTCTGGCAGATGGTTTCTGGGGCGACATCTCTACCTGCAGGGTTCTTTTATACCCTGAGGGAAGCCTGGATGAGCCAAATAGAGACAGTCATGCCAAGCCGATCTCTAAGGAGAGTTCCGGCTATATGGGGATCACCCTATCCCCATACATAATGGTTTAGAGTAATGACTGGGTGTAGATCGGTGGCATCACTGGATCAGTGTATGCTATTGGTTGTTTGATATATTAATAATATGAACTATATACATGGATCGGAGCCAACATCTCAGTGAGTCATAGAGCCTTCTAATTAAGGGTTGCTGGGTCCATTGACTCAGAGTGTGAGTCAGATCAGAACTGATCAGTCAATCAGATCAGTTCGATCTTCGGCCTGGAGCTCGGCGAGGAGTCCGGGGATCGGGCCGATCTTCGGTGAGAAGATACGCCCGAAGCGTGGCTATCGATCAAGCTATTGATCAGCATGATAGAGTCAGCCGTCGCTGAGCTATAAGCGGAATATGTTAGTAATACCTTATGATAAGCGATGCCTGAACTTGTTTAATGAATATCTCGCCGAGTTCTTAAGCTAAAATCATGAAATAAAGTGCGCAAAGAGGATAAAATTTAGTACAATTTATAGAGATATAAAACTGTACAAAATGGCGCATTCACATTTGCAAGAATTCAGAAAATATTCATTTGTAGCGCATTCAGAGTAGGCAAGGGCAGACTCTATTAAGTAAAGATGTTAGTATCCATAACAGATTCGCCCTGAACCAAATACCTTGACGCTCGTGCGGAGGGTTTTGTTGTGTGCCGAAGGCTAAGTGTAGCCTAGAAAGGTCGAAACACAGTGCTACGACCCGTAGGAGGGATCGTACTCAAACCGACAGGTAGAGTGAGGGGGATGCGAAGGTATTTCGACCTGCAGAGCAGGTACGAATCCCTCGGCTATATGTATTCATCCATAGCATACAATCAAAGCACAATACATAAGCGTAACCATACATAAAAGGAAATAACAGAGAAATGAGATAAGCAGCATTAGTCCGGGGTAAGGCCGTATAATACAGCTCACGACATAAGAGCTGATCTTTATACCTCGGACTCCATGCAGTCGGGTATAAGCCGTCTCGCATTGTGCGATATATGCCATAAGCGTTCCCCGCTGCTGTGCGTGCTCAGCTCCCCCCCGAAGTGCCGAGAGTAAATCTTCAATAATGCTCTCATCCGTTGCTGTGCGATCCGGTAGTTCTCTCAGCATCCTGATCTTCATAGTAATAATTAGCATTTCTATAGAATTTGATCGAGCTGTGAGCTTACAAGATTTTGAATAGCCACATGACTCCACCAGCCACGCATGAGGGTACCCTCCAAGATCCCATTCTTTTTGCCGTTGTGGTTAATCTTTGATACAACTCCGTTGGTGCGCTACATGCCCCATACATGTGTGTTATAGGTTGAGCCGTATTTGAGCACAAACTATTCGAGGTGCATCAAATAGTGAAAATTTGGAGCTAGTGGTACATTTTTACGCACATAGTCGACGCATAATGCTTCCATGAGCTCTTGGGCAAAAAGAACTTCGGTAGGAGTGATACTGCGCTTATCAATAACGCTGGTTGCCACACAGAAGCGCAGTACTTGTCGATAATGGAACCGTAGGCTACGAGATGCATAGCATTGATCCACAGGGGGGCTGGCTTCCGGCTGTCCAAGTGCTTGGAAGTACTTAACACGTCGTTGGTGTAACATTTTTGCCCGATGGGACTGGTGCTTTGCTGCGGGAGAGCTTTGGTTACCTCGGGGCACGTATCCAGGACCGATCTCATCACCGTCACGGAAGGCGAGGAAGAGTGGGATAAACAGGATTTTTGAAGTCAGCTTCCACTGGTCGGCTTTGATTGTACCTCTGGTCTGGCCGAGCTGTATTTACGTATGGATATTGTTTCATCATTTATGAGACACAAAACACCTACCTTGGGTGGGAGTCGTTGAAAATTCTTAGGCATCCACATTCGATCTAGACATTTGTTGAAAAGGTCCTGAGGTGCTTGATCACCGGGGCGCCGTCTCATCAGCATTCCCGGACCGAGTAATATCTGTTTGACGATCCAATTTGTTGCACCTAGGTAAAGTAAATGCATGGTATCGGGTGGGGACGATGTCGATGTATACCATCCTGGGATTTGGTGAAGAGCCGTAAAACGATTACCCGTCTGTTCAAACAGTGCATGCCGCTCTTCTGACGTTCGTAAACCCCTCCAACGGCATACGTTGTCCAGCTCCTCCCTAGGGTCGCGGAAATCAAATGCTATCAAAAAGAACCTATAGTTTCAAACATGATTATTCAAAAATCGGGCGCATACCATGACGGTCATATCCAGCGGGGACTGATAGAGACGAGAGACGCATATGACTGTATAGGCAAAAGTTCAACTCGGACTTCAGCCCCGCTCCTCCACCTACCTATTTTAATACGGGCCATCAGATCGGCAATGTGTATGCTGAGATCTCCATGCACTATCTTCTCTCAAAAGATAGGGGGATTGCCTTGCCTGACGAGCATGGGTACCCCTAGTTCAACTGTATGCGAACGGCTCTGGTGATAGAAGTGAGGAGATTTGTACCTTGTTTAAGCTGTAGTAAATCGTCGATAAGCGGTTCTAACATCTGGTCTAGTGCGTAGCTGCTTGGCTCGTTCGGTCCTGGCATCAATATAGTAAGAGAAATATTCTCTCGCAGGAAGCGCATGTGCCGTGGTAAGTTGTTGATAACTAGATAGCATGCACCAACTGAATAGTTTCCTTCTTTCGTAGCTTGAAACCTAAATGGCGTTGTTTGAAACCAGCATACAACTTGGATCATGCATAAACCTACCAGTCAGTGTTCAGTGTTAAAGAAAGTCCAAACGGAAGGCTCGTGAACCTAACAGGTGGCTGGAAGGGGCTTTCATCGCCGACAGTACCAGTCCGAGGGTTAGTCCTTCGCTCAAGTCCAGCCCTTATAGACCGCCACCCCCATCCGTCGTACAAATCGCCCATTGGCTTATGTGGGTTTAAGTCGCGCATCCAATCCTCGCTTGTAACCTGAGGCTTCATTCCTGTAGTATCTTCGATCCCACTTCGCCAGTGTTGCATCAACTCTGACATTCCAGGAAGACTGAGAATGTGCCGGATCCAGGCAATCGGCGAGGCAAACGGATAGGTTATGTGAGAAACTCGTTGAACCTGACCAGACGCAAGCTTTTTAGGAGCGAACAAGACCCCTGTACATCCTTCGTTGAGGCATCAATCACTCTCTGCCTCCGCGATGTAGTCTTGTGAGTAGCGGCGCCGACACATTGGGCAAAGTGTGAACACTGCGATGATACTGTCAGTGTTGAGTCCGCGTCGCTTCTCGGCTGTGCCAATTGTCTGTGTCATTGTAGCGAGCTCTTCGATATGGATACCTGGATGGGCAGAAAGAGACCTTTTGGCGGCTTTAAGCTGGTGTTTAAGCGCTCCATGCGTTGCGCCGTATAGATGCTTCTGTACAAACGCATCAATATATGCGTTGCGAATTAGGGTTGGCTCTTGGAACGCCATAAATTGGTTGGGGTGGTCTTCGTCTGCGTCTGATTCATCGTCGGCCACAAACCCTAGGTCGTCGTTGAACTCAAACGGGTATTGCAGGACATGATTGTGGTTATCGTTTTCCTCAAAGGGTAAGCCGAAGTCCGGATCAAACTGAGCATCATCATCGTCATCTTATTCGATTTGCTCCATCTGTCCAGCGGGAATTTGGTAAAATCCGTGCTGGCCGGCTAATTGCTCAAACAGATTATCAAACGCATATTCATGCTGATCTTCAGGAAACGCGTCGAGTGGTTCGTCTCGCTCAGCCTCTTCCAGTTCATTGAGCCTTTCTCGAATTGATGGCGCCCTTGGAGGTGATATAGCAATGTTAGTGAAAACAGATGGCGTCGAGGGCCTGGAGCCATTGCCCGGCTGGAACTGTAAATCTGCTTCGGGATCCAGGGGATGTTGGAGGACGACATGCGGATCTAGTCCGTTTACTATTTGCAGATCGTCGTACATAGGATCGATTGGTTGCTCGTTCGCTTCACTTGGTACGTCCAAAATATCTGCTCGTGGCTCAGCCCTGATATCTTGTTCCCGCGGATACCGTGTTTGATGATCTTCAATGGTACGCGGCTTTTGTTTCACCAATCCAAGGCATCTTCCGCAATGGCAAAACGCTGTCGGCTGGTTTTTATGATGCGACTATAATAAGTATGAACCATAACCGTCAACCAGAGCGTGAATGTGTCCTGCTGTGCGGTGTACCTTATTGCGCCTGGCAGCCGCTTGGGTATTCTCATGCGATTCAGCCTCCATCCGTGAAGCACTCGTAGTTGTATGGTTGTGGGGTTATGCTCATAAGAATTGTGCCTAGAACTCAGCTGGAGGATAGAAAGAGTGGCTGTTGCGGGTTGAGAACAGAGCATATATGTACATTGCGTCGGAACATTTACCTGACAAAGGTATGCTGTCAAACATACCGAGTCCTTCCTTCACACGGAACAAAGGTTCTCGGGGACAATGGCATATGTATTGTGCTATTCACCTAGTCAGTCTTTGTACAACCCTTTTGTTATCGTTGCTCATTCATAGCCTTCTTGCGTTACGCTGTACAATCATGTTGGTACGGGACGCTGACATACCATTATGCCAATATGTTCACGGGCGGCGCATTTGTAATCAGCCGTGCACACGGATAGGAAAGTATATGGCACTTTCTGGATCGATATTGTCTTGCACGCGTGGTTAGAACTCGTAAGACGCCGCCATTAATCATATTCAATTTGAATTATTGCCGTATAATACGCGATTTATCTATTCATCTATCTAAAAATGGAGTTTGACTAGCCAAATGCGTAGTTATCACGCAATAATCAGGTTATCACTGCGATTTTACAGACCCACGAGTTCCTGTGATATAGAATAATTGAGAATAATTGAGAATCCCTATTATAGTACATCAGGAGCGGATTCTTTTAACTCAGTAGTTAACTCCTTCAACAGGCGTTCCCTTAGCTCCGGGTCTGATAAACATGACAGATTAGAAGGATAATTTGCCGTCGCCTCCGAAATCACGTCCAACGCTTCCTTTTGCACTTCCCGGACCTCGTCGAGGATATCTGCGCTCACGTTTCCAAATTCATTTTTGGCATAGGCGGCCGCATAACTTTCGATCAGACGATCGCGCCAAATTGTCATGGCATCTGTAATGTCCGACTTGGCAAAATGCGCGGTTAGCCTTTGAAAGACCGAAGGGTGTACCAAGAAGGTATTCCGCGCGTGGTGGCTTTGGAAAACCTCGTGGTAGTGGTCTAGAAACTGCCTAGTTGGTGTATCGAACGGCCCGACGGTTCGGAGAACCATCCACATACAAACCCACCAAACAGACTCTAGATCGTGCAGCTGGTTTTGTCGGAATGGTGGGAGCACCCACGTCTTAGGGGGAGCGCGAAAATTCATTTTTGGGGGCCGGGCGTGGATGTAAGTTGTCTCTGCGACTTCGGTGGCCATGGATTCGTATGTTCCCTGTAAGTTCTTGGGCCTGAGCGACAAAGCATGCGAAGTATAAGGGAGTCATTCACCGTTTTGACTTCGTGAGGGCTCGACTCTTTCTCCAGTTTCTTGAGGTACTCGAGATCAATAATTTTCCCAAGGTCGCCTTCATCTTTCACCTCCCTCACAAGCAGGATATTGCCGGAGCTGATATCACGATGGACTTGTCGAGTTAAGTGAATAGCGTGAATACCTAAACATGTGGCCTCAAACTGCATTAACTCCTACGATGAAACATGAAACCAACCTTCAGACCCTCCTGTTATAGCGGTGATTATGTCCTTGTAGCACCGGAGATCGTGTACGGGTGTGCCAATCTCCTCAAAAACGATCCGGTAATGCTGGCGAGGGAAGAAGTTTACTTTAGAATAGTCCCAGTGACCCCTTGCTGACGCGAGTGGGGTATGTTGTGAGGCACCAGTGGACTGTCCAGTCGTGCTCGATGTCCCTGGTACGACAGATCTCCCAGATTGCCTCGATTTACTAGGTTTCTTCGATTTCCCGGAGCTCTTTGACTGCGCCGATGGCCCAGACGTCCCCGAGGTATTTTGATCGCCGTTTTCGGAAGCTCGGGGCCGTAGCACCTGACCCGTGAGCATGAAGTCTTGTCCTCGACGAATCGTGTGTCTCGTGTTGTCCGGTTGCGAATTTTTCGCATCGGCCAACGCAAATCCAGCATCTTCGACTGTGAGGAAATATTTCTTGTAGGCAGGTTGTGCATTCACGATATTGTGAATGGCATCGTGTTCGGTCGGGCGATCGTCGTGGACCCATATGTCCTTGAGCGCCCGTTCTGGCCCAGACGGACAGCCAAGTTCGTCTAGCTTTCGGGCCCTCCATACACGTGTGCCTCGCCCAATTGAACTGTCTGCTGCGACGTTGGCAAGAATGCCAACCGTGCGGTATACACTATTGGCCCGATTCATGCACGAACGGATTGTTATGTCGTACTGCGCTTTGTTTTCCTCTGGTTTGACCAGCGAGACGTCGGGGTCGAAGCCTAGCTCGCTCCATTCAGCTCGTGATATCCCGAACACTATGTGAACAAAAGATCGCCAATCCTGACGGAACAGTCATTCACTTGATTCATCACCAGAAAATGAGCACACCTTGTTAATGTCAAATATCTCCGAGGAAACAACACCACAGCGGTCATTGAACCATAACCTTGCGCTCGTATTTTCTAAAGTGAGTCCGAACACGAACCTCCTCCTGGCGTCGTTGCGCATGGCATGATGCATCGACCACATGACTTTTGCGTAATCCTAGGGGAGAGTTACGAGACCTGATTATATTAGACACCAGGGGAGACTTACGTCGCTCGATGATTTCTCCTTCAACGCTTTCTTAAACTCCATTGGCATGATTATATCCTCCCAGGACACAGTGGATGCAGCAGGAAACGTCTTTTGGGAGAGGTGAACGTAGGCATCTGGGCGTGAACGATTTGTACGCTCGGAAAGCGGTGTCACGTATCCCGCAACTGTGAAGCGCACCAAGGTTTGAGAAACCCCGGCAGTCGACAAGATCCACTGAAATATGATCTCAAGGAATTGGAAGACTTCTTCTTCTGGAGCTTGCTGATTTTCTGGATCATCGCTCAAACACCGCCATCGTCCGTTCACAATGTGAGCTTGCTCCAGGTTATGACAGAGCTGCTCAAACGCGCCGCCGGCTGATACATTAGGGAGTACTGCAGATAAGAGAGGTTGCAGGCGGACTTCCGGGACCTTGGGAATGTCGTGCAGAAGTGTCGCGCGAGCGACATCAGTATACTGGGAGTGATATTTATGAGTGTGTGTTGCCCTAGACTTTGTCGGAGAGTCTGGTTGCATGACAGATAAGGAAGAGTGAGGTGGCGAGAGATCCTTTACGCCTGGCGCTTATCAATATGCTAATCAAGCTCCCGCGTGACCCCATCGCTTCCGCGCCTAGGGTGCGGACAGAGTAAAACCTATACCTTGCCCAATCACTGACAATCGGGTAAGAGACACGTCAGTTACCGGCCGGGCACGTGACATACTGGTAAGAAACTGCTAGAAACCATCGGCAACGAGCCACTCCGCTCCCGCCCGACTCCCGCCCTCGGCGTCGGCTTTCGTTGCTTGTAAAGCAACCATGTATGGGTGTTCTGTCGCATTCGTGCGCCTTCCTCACCGCTTCTTGGCTTGTATATAAGTAGTGGATCCAATGCAAATACTGTTTAATTCAACTCTTGTGTGATTTGCCCATCTCAATAACGCATCGCTCCAGTGTGAGTTTGTTCGTTGACTCAAGGTTGAATCATCCGACATATAGTGTTCCAGATTATGGCTGTTATTGCCGCCAACTCAAACCAGTCGACCGCTCAACCCAAGCGGGCGGGTAACCGCAGCCGAAAGCGGACGCTCTCGTGGTCTGAGCATACAGCTGGTCAATGTACGCATATATTCACAATCTTATAGCATTACGCAATACTCACGTACCGCATTTCTAGCCGATTCAAGTTCTCAGACGCAACGTCGTGAAGTAACACACGTTGCTGGCCTCGCGTTCGATGGGTCGATGTACCGGAGATCCAGGCAAAACACGGTCCTCCCCCAGATCTACTGGCGCGATTAATCACCCGGCCCTGTTATTCTCGTGGTCAAGAACACACCGGCAAAACGCATCACTTTCGATGCATCGCCAGCTCGGTTTGTGGGTGGGCTCGTGTCTCTGTTGACCGGCAGCGGCGTCGTATTTATACGCACGCTTCACAATGTCGGGCCCTTGCTCGCTGGCAGCCCGAACCTTTTGCGGCTGCGGAGCAAGAGCTTGCGAAGATGGCCCCAGGGGGGGGGGGGGTTCGGCTGTAGACGCTCATATCTCTGCGGCCGCTGAGGTGAAGTCCGAAAGCGTCGAAGACGTCTCTGCTCACGCTTCCGCCCCAAATCCTTTCTCCCGACTTGACCCAACCACACACAGGTTGAATTTCAAACAGCTTGACCATATACGATTGTCCGATTGCTCTGCGATTCAGCCACCCCACCCCAACTAGTTGATAACCCAGGCTGGCGCCGATTTCTGCGGTTGATGGATCCTCAACTTGACTATTCGTCGCCGAGTTCCTCCCTTATACGAGAGAAGCTATTTCCAGCCGAAGCACGACGAGCGGTACTCCATATGTGCGAGTTTTTGAAGAATCAAACTAATATCATTCTATCTTTCGATGGCTTAAGTGCTGGAGATCAGCCTGTATATACTGTTCACGTTTGTACTGCTGATCGGCGCACATTTTTGTATTATGCCGATGTATCCTATGGTTCTCGTGATAGCGACTACATAGTTGATCTACTCTTGAGGGTAAGAACTCTTTGATCCATTGCTTTAATCATCTTTACTAACTATTGGTCCACTGAGCAGGTTATCAAAGAACTGGGCGTTTATTGTATTTCCTCTATTGTATCGGGCGACACAAATGTGGCCTAAAAGGCGCGTCGTTTAGCCGCCGCTCGTTACCCAACCATCCTTAACCTTGCCGATCCTATTCACAAAGTAAATTCATGTGTTCAAGACATCTGCCTGGATCGACTTGAGACTTCGGCAAGTAGATTCACTCTTGCTCCTTTAAATTGCACGCTCATATTGCCTTACAGGTGCTTATCCGCCTTCGCAGATTGCTCAAACATTTCAGGATGTCGAACCAGGCTACTGGTAAACTGAATGCGGCAAGGAGTTTGCTTGGCATACAGCGACGTCTTCAGAGCATCGGCAAGATACGATTTGCGACTATATATCATGCTGCGATTTCGGTTTTGGAAAACCTGCCAGCGTTGTACAAGATCTATAGTGAGGGCAATATGGGCATAGCAGCAAATCCCCTCTCAGAAGTACGTAAATTTCCCTTGCTCTTACTTCTAACTTACTTATATACGTTCTAGATCGTTGCCGAGGTCATGGACACTAGCCAACCAGCTGCGATCGAGTTCAAGCTGAAGCTTACCGAGCTTATCAACATCCTTGAACCCCTAGCTCGTGCGATTTTGTGTCTTGAATCGACGTGCAGCACTATCAGTGATGTTTATTTCTTTTGGCTGTCGGCATTGGCCTCTCTGAATCGTCTGTTTTGCTCAAAAACAACCACGCTGACCGCCAATGACAAGTCTCGATGTAGTAATCACTAGCTGGCCTTATGCAACCATATCGGCGGAGCTAATTCAACAGAGTGTCCAGTTACACCTCGCTACTCTCAGAGCTTATTACTATAACGACAGAAGTTTCGTCCAGCTTGAGGATGGGCTCGTTTTGATTTACACGACTGTATTGAGTCAAGCAACGAAGTGCGGCAATTGTTGCTGCCCCACACAGCCCCAAGGACACCCCTAACCCCTGGAGATCCCGAGCCGCTTTGCCTGCTTCATCGTCTGCCACAGATGTTGCAATATCAACTCCTCGAAAGAGATCCGGCCATGCATGAGCAGAAACAGTCCCACAATTGAGGCCGTGCATGATGGTGTCGCTAGTACTGATTGTTATAGGCCGACTAGCCTTGAGGCTCTTGAGAAGACACGAGGCTGTAACAGGCTCTACAGTCATGATTGACGGAGAAGTGGAGTGAACTTTAGATTGATAGTGCAATACAGCGGTATGGGCAAGCGAACCAACACCCACGGGTACCACGACAAGCGAAGGCGGGGTAGATTCTTCACCAACAGTTGTGCATCGATTTCCGCAAACATTGTTGCATACCCAATTACGATTTGCATTGGAATACGAGTGTATCCCTCCCACGATGTATCTTGTACTAATATGGAATTTGGGGAAATTTCCATTTGGCATGCGTCCCGAGCAGCAAGTATAGCTTCATCATAGTCACCAGGGATTGGCACGACCGCTGCACCTTCGGAAGCGATTAGCTGACGAGATCTTATAGGTACACATGTGGGAACATAAATACAAGCATCAAGTCCAAGAAGAGCAGCCATGTGTGCCACAGCGCGGCCATGATTGCCATCTGTGGCTGCGTATAACGTGAATGATGTTCCTCTACAGCAATCGCGAATATCATCAAGTGTTGCCGTTGCCAGGTTCAGGCCAAATCGTTTGCAGAATATATTAAATATAGCCCAGGATGCTCCCAGGATTTTAAACGCAGGCAAGCTCAGGCGACTGGACTCGTCCTTGAGGAAGACGTGACTGATTGACAGTTCTTGGGCAATAGGGATCATGTTCACCAACGGTGTTACGGAATAGTTGGGCACGCATTGAGAGTGAAACCGATGGAGAGCGGTGTTGGATTTGTTCTCCATTCTGAACTCTCGGGCAGCCGGATTCGAGTACCAGGCTTCCATTTGTGTGATCGTAGGCTGGGGCTCGGAAGTAAATCCGCGCGGCACTCGGTCTCACGTGACAACCTTGGTCCTGATCTTGTCCTTTTTGATGAGGTCAATCTTGAGGCTTGCTTGCTGGACAACACAGAATAATACTAAAAGTACTATATTGGGCTCTACATTCGGATATCAGAACTCTTTTGCGACTGTAGTAATACCCCGCATCAACCCAGATCGACTCAATACTACGCTTCATGAGACTTGTACTTTGGGACCTGGATCACGCTATGGCCCGTACACTGTGAAAAAGATCCCACGTAAATCATACATGGGTCGAACATGTAAGATCTACGGGGGTTACCCAGGTAATAACATATAGGAACTTACTGGGGTAACCCATGTCCGAAAATGTCCGCTTGAATACCGGGGTGACCCAGGTGCTGGACATGGGTAACCCCAGTAGTTTCTATAGTCTTTTAAGATGCATGGCATGTGTTTTTTCTCGCATGATTTACTGGGTCGCGCATATACAGGTCACTCATTCGTTACATAGGTCCACGTATTACATGTGTTACTCTATTACATAGTTAGTGCCACATGTGGCTAAGTCTGATCAGTTCCTCGTATGGGGCATTATCTGGAACCGAGAGTTAAGGAATAAATAGCAATTAAAAAAGTAGAAAGTCGGAAGTAAAAGTAGAGCGTCCAAATCGAAAGGGGGCTCAGGAGTGAGGGTATCAGGGAGTACGGCCTATCCGCGAGTTCGGAGCTTGCGATCGCTCGGTGCGACTCCTTTCACCGGTCGAGCAATTTTGATTTTCAATGTCCCAATAACATGAAGGCCGCTCTAAGTTGTAGTTAGCAAATGATACGACCTATGCTTGGTACGCGCTAAGGATGTCGTGTGAGAATTTTGCCGGATTCCGGCGCCTGCTGCCGGATTCCAAGTAGGTAGGCCCTATACCGGCGCTCGCGCCCGCACCTGCTGCCGAAATGCGGGCATACCGGCGGATTCCTGCATTTTGGTGTGATTCTCGCACCAGCAGGAATCCGGCATATCAGACAACCACATCACATGCTGAAATAAATACTAGAATTTGCGAATAAACTCTGGCTCTCAAATGAGCTCTTACATGCCCAGAACCAATAAGATATGACTCAGTTACCGATGAATCGACGAAAAGCTGAAATCCCCCAGAGGAGGGCATGAAAATGAAAGTCGTCACAAGTTCGCGTTCAAGAGCTCATTAAATGCAGAAAGTCCGTGGCTTTCCAATGGTACTCATTAATCATGTGGGAAAAATCGGGTCTAGGTGATCGAAGTCATTCTTTACTAGGAAATAATGCCCCTAACTGCAAACAGCTGAATGCAGCCCCACATATTGAGAAACAGGCATTTATAATGCTGCGAATGGGCTTAGACACCTCAGAAACCCCTAGAATGTATATTATCTTTCATGTAGATACATTATGTACATGTGAACTCATACTCTTGTACCATCTTTTCACCTGCTTCAGTGTTCTTTTGGTTTTGAAAACCAAAAACCATTATTTTTGCTTACTGTCAGTACTTGAGCCATCTGGAGTAGGGTTATCGAGCTCGCTCAATCGATCTATCACACTTGGGGGCCTCAGAAATGTCTCCATATTGCTGGACAGGGGGTTCCAAACGAATTGTAAGCACTCAGGGGTATGTTTCCCCTCATTCACTATCTAAAAGTGTCTCTTTTGACCTAAAACTTTGTGTGTGGGCTATTGAGACCGCTTCGCATCAGTTTCGCACAGGGGAGAGGTGTTTGGCCGGCGGCATTCACTAGTGGATTTCGTCCTGTCAGGGGTAAGCCCCCTGTATTTGGGCGATTTCTCCTTACACAAGCAGAATCAGACAGAATCGACTGTATATTTGGACTCAGCGGGCCGACGCGCATCGAATGGTATATACCATCCTCATTTCTGGTGAGTTTCAGCAGTTCACATCAGTTTGCGCTTTCAACTGATTATTTCTGAGCACTCTTTGCCACCGATTCACTGCAAGGCAATTATATTTGATGATGATATATACATGGTTCGAGAGCTGGAATTTTGCTCTATTTAATGAGGTCTTAAGCATGCAGTTGTGGTGGTATTTGAGCAACCTCATTTTGCCTCTCGCAGCCTTTCGCAGCCTTTCTACCCCTTTGCGATGTGCGGGAATACGCCGGTTTGGCGGCGCTTATTTGCGAGAATCCGGCGGATTCTCGCCCGGAATCTGAGCCACTCTGGCCAATTCCGGCGCCGGCGCCGGCGCTCGCACGCGAGAATATGCCAGAATATAACCGGCGGAATGCCGGAATTCCGGCGTTAGGATTCTCGCCCGACATCCTTAGTACGCGCTGTTTGGTCAGTCACCGACTTGCTTGCCTCGCCGCTACATTGGCCCTCCGATGTCTCGTTGTTCGCCGTGCGAGAGGGGGCAGGTATTGGTACATCGTCTGCAAGGGCCTGGTTGTTATTGCGCGGGGATTTCCGGTCCATGGGATAAGGGAAGCGGGTGGATGTGGGCTCTCAGACTCGAGTTGGCACTCGGATGGGGCGGGACGCTTTGGTTTGTTTGTACAAGACAGCCATAGGACCGCAATATACTTACCATTACTCTTGCATCAGAGCGAAAATGGTTGACATGTAGTTTGTCTGCTAAGCGTTAGTCATAGAATGATAATTTCATTCTCGATTTGTACATACCTCTGACGGTCTTCAAAATTGTGTAATGATTAGCTGTTAGCATGATGTATCAAGATTATAAAAACCGGAATTACCTCTCTTCTTTGTTTCGGCTGCTTTCTATCAGTCATCATTGACCTAGAGCAGAACCACGATGATCACATATCACTCTCTAGCGATGAAGACACGCGAAGATTAGGCGCAATGAAAGAAATAAATGAGCGATTTGGCGCATAAAATTTTTGAGGGCTTAATTCTTGTGTGATTGAATATTGTATAGCTGGGCTTGGGCAGCAGGTAAAGGTGGTGGTTGGGGGCAGGTGGCAGCGGATGGGAGGCTCAGACTGACGTGGGTGGATAGACACGACCACGTGACACTGCCGCGCAGTTTCTCTAAGTCCCGTTCGCCACTCCCCGCCACGATGGATTCCGACTACTCGGCCAATCCCCGAATATTTAGCTAGCATGCACTAGCTCCACCTGTCTAAGGAAGCTTTGGAGCACTCACTATATCCAAAGTAGCACGGGCTACCGGCGCTACCGGCATCTAGTTGGCGCTCAGAAGCATCCTTAGACAGTGGGGCCTTATCACGTGCTAGCTAGATATTCAGGGATTGGCCGAGTACTTTGGATGTGAATCTTATTACTCTAGTGATTAATATAGCTATGGAAATCTTGACTCTGATACTCACAATAAGCATATTGCCGATGGAAAGGTCAATTGCACTTGCGGCTGTGGTGCCCAGCAGAGTCGTCAAACGAAACGTCAACGCTGAAAAAACTTTGTGGGAGACTCAGGCTTAATCAAGTCATTCAGGGCCACAAACACAAGGGTGCAGCTCCCATGGATGTAGATTAAGAAGGTGAGGTCCAAATGTATGTGCGATTAATTCAGCTGATCCTTAATGGCATGTTTTAATAGACTTATAAATGCATTATCAGTGTAAAGAAGAGTGGGAAAGGCTGTCTAGCCCAACCAATGACAGGCATGATACTGCCACACCATGCCATCCCCATCCCCTCCCCTTTTTGACCACGACCCTCCATCCAATGTCAAAGACGGCTATGTCAATATAAAGACGAGGAGGACTATTGGGAATACGATGGATGGTTTGCAGAGGATCTTGAAGCAGAGCTAGACAAATTTGGTGCGTGTATATGAATTTAAATTCTGGTAATGCCAACGATCTATCATGTGGTCCGGTGTGGGTTACTTGGTCCTACCTCACGGAACGGTACTGTCATGAGGTGATTGCATGCGCAAGACAACAAGTTGTCCTGTCCGCAACAATCGTCGAGTTTGTACTACAGCTCTTGCTACTGTCTGCTGTTGCAATGCCATTCCCAGAGGTCCAGAAGCCTTTGCTTTTTGGTAAATCCCACGCACTAGTGGTCACAAGCTCAATGGAGCTTGTTCACAGAGACTGTAAGATGTCACGACCCTCGTTTCTAAGGGTGTTTACTTTCTGTTCTGGATGCGACGGCGTTGGCGTCGGATCCTAGCCTGATGCATGGCAGCCTCCTGTGGCTCTCAACCAAAACCTGAAACTCCAGTTTAGTTAGACTAGACATCACGTGGCTACCGGGTCTGTAGGTAGTGCTTGGTAGCTTGAGAGTAGCACTCACTAGACCCTGAGTAGACTCAATTAACATAACTAGAGTTTCGGGTTTTGGTTGAGCTGTTTGTAGATGTAGTCTAAAGTTGAAGCGTTGACAACAGCCCGGTGTAGGGTGTCGAGCCTCTTAGTCTTAGGAGTATAGTCCTCTGCTCGCCTAGCAAGTAGGACGTCGAAGGCACCCGTCTCCTGGAGAGACTGTGATTGACTTGTGGCTTGCAGTGTATTACTAAGTACCTAAGTTAATAGGACCTAGTATCGATGGTTGAGTCTTAAGTGTATATAAGTCTTATGTGTGTCTTAGTAGTTATCACCCTTGAGGGGAGATCAACAAGGTAGAGCAAGCTGGTCTAGGAGCAGCTTGCACACCGAGTATTTATACTCATGGGTACATGGTCTGTGCTCACAGTTCCAAGAATACATGAGCTAAAGATAGTACGTGTTTCTAAAAGAAGGTGAATTAAGAATAGGGCATAGCTAAGAATAGTCCAAGAAGACCGTATGCGCGCTAAAGATAGCTTTGATCAGTAAGCATCCATGTGGAGGCTTAGTGATACACCAATCAGTCTTACTAAGAGGAAGAAAAGAAGTAAGTGGCTTATGAAGCGTGTAAGCCACGAGAAAAGATAAAGGTCATGACACATGGCTCATGACATAAGAATTCATTACGTCTATTTGAATTTAACGGACATACCTAGACCCGGTTACTATACTTCAAGTCCCCTGCCTTGCCGAGTTTGCAACGTAGCCCAGAATTCGCTGCCGCGTTGCCGCATTTCTGCCAACCAACATTCGCTGCGCTCGATTGCATCATGAATGGGTGCAGTTTCTTCCGGAGCGGTGCGAGTGATGGGGTAAGTTCCGAATTAATGATGGCAGGGACTGCACTTGGACTACATGCGCACGAAACCTACTTTCAGCTTACAGGAAACGAGACTTCGTTTTCACGAGTGAGTCGATTTATCTTGAATTTTCAAACGTTTAATTATGCCATGTATTGTGCGTTTGGAGACCACAAAAATGCCTGGAACAGCGGACCAGCCAAATGCTCAAGGAGACCAGATACGGTTGCCTCGACTTTACCCTTGCTATCACCTTTTCTACCGATCCTCGTTTGGACATATGATCCCCCAGCTCCATATCTTAGCCTATATAACACAGGCAAAGAGGGCGATCGGCATCGCGTCGACACGGCTCATATTGTAGATCAAGATGGGTCGTTCGTGCTCGATATCACCGCCGTGCGCCAGAGCGCCGTGGGGGAGTGGAGACGCGAGCAAAACAGCTGAACGGAGAATGGGTAAAAGTAGACCGAAGCAAAGGCCTGAGCCAAACGGCGTTTCACCGGGAGAAGGGGTTTGAGGAAGACGGTTAGCCACGTAACTATAATACTAAAATTTGGCGTGTGTGATTTTATCTATAAAGCAACGTGACTAATGAGACTGACCAAAGTGCGCCGCCCACGTAAATGATTGGCTAAGATACATGTATGCGACACTTACATGTAAGCCTGCGTGGCCGAGCGTGCCGGCCGAGTAGGTACCTAGGTGAAATCACAGGCAAAGATACATGTATGCATGATTTACCTGTAAGGGAGTATCATCGAAAAATTGACGGACAAAAGTTACATGTATGCGTTGAATATACATGTACAGATTTACGTGCTCTACAGTTAATATTGCTAGCATACATGGGTGACCCATGTAACTTTACATGGATACCTTTTCACAGTGGTAAGTGAAAGTGATGGTGTGATGTCCCCCCATATGTACCATCAGCACACTACTAGCGGACTCACAGAAACTGGCATGGCACGGCTATCCCTAGATGACAATGACGCAAAGGTTCGCCGCTGGTTCGTGGATGAGACCAAAGGATTGGGCTGTAATGTTACGGTCGACCAAATGGGCAACATCTTTTCAGTTCGCCCTGGCGTCTGTGATGGAGCACCCACTGCCATGGGCTCTCATCTTGACACCCAGCCATCAGGTAAGTTGATGCTTTAACCTGCATTCATTTCATTAATGCATTATAGGCGGCCGATACGATGGGATTCTTGGTATCATGGCTGGTTTAGAGGTACTCCGAGTGCTTCACGAAAAGAACGTTTCGACGCGGTACCCTGTGGCTTTGGTCAACTGGACAAAGTAAGTCTATATACTCGTGGTAGACCCTCCGCTAAGTTCACTCCTAGTGAGGAAGGTACTCGTTTCCCTAAATCCGTAGTGGCGTCTGGTGTGTGGGCAGGTACGATTCCACTTGAGACTGCATGGGCACTCCCCGAAGTCGGCAACCCCAGCATCACAATGCGATCAGAGCTCGAGCGGATCGGATTTCTTGGTAAAATTCCATGCAACTATCTTGCAATGCCACTCGGTGCACACTTTGAGCTTCATATAGGTAAGATATTGCCCACTTGAAATATGATTTACTCGTTGCCTGTTGTGTTTTAGAACAGGGACCCATTCTGGAAAGCGAAAAGGCTAAGATTGGCGTCGTCCAGGGCGCGCAGGCCTATCGGTGGTTCACACTGGATATAGAAGGCCGACCGTCTCACACTGGCACCACTCCGTTCAAGAATCGGTCGGACGCCTTGTTGTGTGCTGCGCAAATCATGGTTGCGAGTGCGGATATTGGGAAAAAGCATGGAGGTCTTTCCTCGACCGTAAGTACTGTGCATGATTTGGTTGAATGCAACCTTACGATCAGTTCATTAAGGGCATACTAAAAATTTCTCCAGGAAGCACCAACACCACACCGGGCCATGTCTCGATGACTATCGATATGCGCCATCGTAGTGTTCTTCAACTTGACAAAATCGAAACGGAACTCCGTACGGAATCCGAGTCTATTGCAACGACGAAATGTGAAAAGGGATGCAGTGTGAAATGGACGAAGGATTATGAGAGTCGTGCAGTTAGTTTTGATGAAGGCTGCATCTCGGCCGTTTGCAGTGCCGCAATTGATACGGTAGGAGAAGAAAAGGTGCGGGATATGTACAGCGGTGCGGGACATGACAGGTACGATCGATAACCTAGGGGTATATGTATTGGACAAACTCGCTGAATCCGTTGATTAGCTGTGCCACGTCGATTAGATGCCCAACGTCCATGATTTTCGTTCCAAGCAGGGACGGCTTAAGCCATAACCCGCTTGAATACACATCGCCTGAAGATTGGTTAGTCTTGCGAGTCTAGTCCGAGGGCCCAGGAACTAATCATTGCTCGTCCAGCGCTCTTGGTGCTCAAGTACTACTAAACACCGTACTTCGATATGACTCTATGCGTCATTGAAACCTGAATCACTGATGATATCAGGCTGAAGGAGTCGTTTTGTCTCTTCGCGTAAGCTGAAGATAAAAAATTTAAAGCGGCTGTCAGTACTGTCTGAGAAAGTGAGCCGCTAGCCTCGTCGAATCTCTTCGAATAGCGAATACGGCTGCAGCGAGCCTTAAGTTACAACCGGGGATTGTAGTCGTGATGATGTTATTTTATCGAGCAAGGAATCGATGCATTCTCACTTGCTTGTTGTACTATGCTTGACCTAAACCAGCCAGGAATCATGCATGGTGTGAGCACTCCAACCGAGGCACATTTTGGGGGGGAGGTTGTAACTACTTCAGAGCCGTCCCCTTGGGATTGGATTGAGGCGGAACCCATACATCCCGTGCTCAGCCGCGACTGGTAGACTGGGTCCGGTGTCGAAGAGTCTGGGTTTGCGGTGATCTAGTGCTTGCATCATGGTGAGCTCTGCCGCGCATTCAGTTTGATTGGGCCAACCAAGCGTCGGATCCAAGTCGGCCGATGAGAACTGGATGGGGCACGAAGTCTCGATAGCCAGAACGGAACGCATGTCGAACAGCGTGTTGCAGGGTTATCGTGTTGTTATTGCCTGAAGTGCGCGATCTGCGCCCCAATGCGGCAGGACGGTCGCCGGGATGGGGAAGCGCCACGTGCCCTGATGACGTGATCAGCGTGCAATATTGATTTTATGTCTCGCGCCGGCCACGACTCTGCCTATGACCACGTCGACGATGAGTGAACAAGACGGGCTCAGGCGACGAAAGCCTGCGCCAAAGGACAGCGCACCCGCACCAGCTACCACGCCCGACACCGCATGGGGCCGCACCCCCGCCGGACACCGTGAGCAACCCAGCCCCGTCTCCGCCATCCCGCTGACATGGCGCAGTCTTCCGCATACCGACGACCCAGGATGTTCTAACCTCGCTCTTCCATCCGCTTCACCCCAAATCCCACCTTGACCTCGTCAATCTCGGACTCCTCGGCGGGCAGATCCTCGTCTTCCTCGCTTTACCACGCTATATCAGTCAATTTTTATTTGTTATTTATTTCGCGTTCTGGAGGCTAGCGTACGATGTCGGGCTCGGCTGGGTTCTTACCAAGCAGAGCAAACGGCGGTGGATTGTGCGTGAAGTGCAAGCACGAGGATGGCTGGACCCAGCGCGACGTCCGGCGGTCTACAATTGGATCCGCAACGAACTCAAGAACAAGATGGGCGGTGACTATTCATTCGAGGTTCGTTGTCCTTTTCTGGTTATGTGACATGAATACAATGTGTGCCTAGGATCTCCCGGTTGAATACAACACTTGGCTTCTTTTCCGTCAAGTCGTCGATATCATCCTAATCAATGACTTCTTGTCCTACTGCATGTTCGCATTCTCGGTATTTCGTGTCCCTGACGGTCTTTCGACTGTCACCCATTTCATTCGGTACGTTCCCGCGCACGTCATTCCTACATCATCTCAACTCAGATTGTCTCATCCATAGCTGGATGGCCGGATTTGCGCTCATTGCCTTCAATCTCTGGGTCAAAACCGAGGCGCACCACGTCGTCAAAGATTACGGCTGGTACTGGGGCGACGTGTTCTTTGAACGTGGCCGACTCGTGCCTGGAGGCACGTTTGACACATCGCTCGTGTTTGATGGCGTATTCGAAATGGCCCCGCACCCAATGTATTCGGTCGGATATGCGGGGTATTACGGGCTTAGTCTCATCGCTGGAAGTTACTCTCTGTTTTTCGTCAGCCTTTGGGCCCATGCGATGCAGTTTGGGTTTTTGGTTTGGTTTGAGAATCCCCGTGAGTGATTCAATATTCGGTTTATCCCCAAACCTAATTTAGCTTCTATATAGATATTGAACGAGCCTATGGTCAGAAGCAAATCATTGCTGCGCGCACGCCTTTGTATTCCAACACTCCTGTTCCGAGTAAACTCAATCTTCCTGATATTGACGGTATATACAAGTTATTTTTCGAGAAGTCCCAGTCTGAACATGACATATCGCTTGTTAGACCTTGCCGAACTTTCGACCCCGGCTCACACAGACGCTGAAACCGAGACCGAGACTGAAACAGAAGCCGACAGTCTTTCACAGTCGATGGCACTCTCGCCTAGTCGTCCGAACGTGAAGCATGCCCGGAGCTCGGGTGACAGCATAGTTCGAATCCAATCTCCTGATAGCACTCGGGTTCAGAGTCCGGACAGTGATATGAAGCGGTCGAGGCATGGTAGGAACAAGAGTATATCGAAACACGATCTTTTGGCCCGATACTTTAGGAAGGACGTAGTAGGCTTCAAGAACTTGGATTTCTTGAGGTTGGTCCAGGCTCCCAGTGTATAGGGTCTTGATATCCAATGAACCTTTGCAGGGCATCCGATCTCAAGCTGGTTCTCTTGACCTTTTACATTCTCGCCCCATCTGTTCTCCCTCACAGTGTGATTACATATTTCCTTCATGCTCTAGCGTGGCGCATTTTCCATTCGTTTGTCCTTGGTGGGATCCTCAAAGCTCAGAGCGAAGGGAAATGGCTTGTTCGGCACTATGTCCAGGTACGCACCTATTATCATCTCCGAGGTGCCTGCTAATCAGGCTCAACACAGACCTACCATTATGACCAAGGTCGGGAGGATGGTGCAGTCGAGGAGGCTTTTGCGAGCTGGAAGGAACTATACACCATGAGCCTCTGCGGAACCTATGGTGCGTTGTTTACGTGTTGTAACACGTTATGATACTCACAATAAAGTTAGCCTCGTTTGTTGTTCTGGCATGGAAAAATTACTCAATTCCGGTCGACTGGAGCGTCGGGGACCAGCTACTGAGGCATACATTCGGCATGGTATGTCTCCGAACCGCCTTTCTTGTACCACAAAGCGATGAATTTCTTCTTTCAGCTTTTGCTAGGTCTTCATCTCTGGGCAGCCCTACAATCGTTCGAAATTCTCGGAGCTTTCGGTGGGTAATAGCTGCCGCACAGGGAGTATATGCTAACTCTCCATAACAGGATGGTTCTTTGGCGATTTCTTCATCTCGGATTACCCAGCTCAGTTGTCCTACACCGGCATCTACCGGTTCCTTAACAACCCCGAACGCATGATGTCCGGTGCTGCACTATTCGGTCTGGCTCTGATCTCCGGCAGTCGAGCCGTGTTTGCTTTGGCAATCTTCAGCGCCGCCGCACACTGGTGGTTCTTGAAGTTTGTTGAAAGGTGTGGTATTTCTTTATCCTACCCTTGGAACGGACACTGATATCCTACGCAGTCCTCATATGAAGAAACTCTACGGAAATTCGCTGCGAAAGGATGCTGGTCTTACGAAAACTCTTAAGTCGGTGGCTGGCCGAAATGCTAGGGTTGCACGTGTGGCCCGCGAGGTTACCGGAACGTTTGAACGGGTGTATGAGGATACCGCGGTTGTCGTTGAAGACTTTTTGGCTAAATGTGAGCCATCCGTTGTATTATGTTGATTGGTGTACTGATACTCTCTTAGCGGCTCCAATTGTCTCAGAGGTCGTCCAAGACGCACGAGTCATGCTTCAACAAAGCCGCGATCGACTAATTATCACGTATGTAGGCTTCGATCTGCAAATGACCCCGGTGCTAACATAAAACTGTCACTTTTGGATGTGATCCGCCAATCCCTCTCCTCAAATACAATCAGCCGTATCGCCAATGACATGTCTTCTTTCGACGTCGAAAAATATCATCTGGCCGTTGTTCCAACCAACCCAGACGGCGAACTCCGATTCCATATCGGCGAACCTATAACTATTGCTTGGAGAGCTCCGCTCGAACACTCCCGCCGGGACTGGATTGGAATTTATCGAGTATGTGCCCATTCTCTCGTGTATTTATCCCAGGTGATCCGACTACATAACCAGCTTGGTTCAAACAAATCGAATCTTGTCACAAAGGTCAACTCTAATGGCAAATGGGTACCCGTACATGATGACGAGTGGGACGGAGACGTGCCTTTGTCACTCGAACACCGAAATCAGACGGATCATGGTGAGGTCGTGTTCCAGAAGGATCAGCTGCCATGGCAGACTGGCAAGTATGAGGTTAGTCGTACAGCCCACCACCCGAAAGATGGAAGCTTACACCCCGTGGCAGTTCCGTTATCATCACGACGGGAAATACAACGTCATGAGTATCGCGGGGCCAATCGATATCTATGGTAATTGCGCCTATGAGCTAGCACTGTTTATGACTGACACGATACTCAGTGGATAAACCGGCCACACTCGACTTTGACTCCGTCCGCCATTCGCTCATACGTATCGTCACACTTTGCCTGGACTCCGACCCCTCGCTCGTTCCACAGAGCTCTGGCATCGAACTTGTAACCACTTCTGATGCCACGCCTAAGCCTCGTTCGGCGGACCCAGATGATTTCAGGTTCTGGTCAGAGCGTCAGGCGAAGCGAATCGCGAGTGCTATCCTCGCTGCGTTTGGAGTCGAGTATGCGCCAGAGGTCATTGTTGCCGATGCCAACGTGGCAGCATTGGCGAATAGAATCCTTAACTCGCTTGAGTTGCTGGCACCAAGTGTCAGATAGACGACACAACTTTCTGAAGATTGGAGGAAGGAGCACTTGACAATTTTATGGTTCTGTATCGTTTGATAAAAGTATATGGCATTCTGTATACCTCATTCAATACAATCATTGTGTATTTGACTTATCGATGGGTCTAGTCGACGATCCGAGGAAACTGGGTCTTGAAAGCCAAGTTTCTTAAACCGAGTATGATAGCACTCGGGAGAAATTTGAGATCGTTACGTAACGCAGTGGCATACTAGGATCTGGCGCTCCCATCCTTCAATCCTGAGGCAGTGTCAAAGCTACTAGAGACTCAAACATTTTCTCTTGTTTGAATTACGCATATCAGACGGAGGGGGCATCCCGAATGAGGACACTATACTCTTGATACGGCGGTGATTAACGTCCCCAAACCTTTTAGGAGCACTAGTACGCCAAAAGTATTATTTAATGAAAGGTTGTTTCGGCTCCCTAATATGCTTAGAGTACATATATCATGTGCGTGTGTGAACCGGACACAAGATATTATAAAACGGTGACCCTTACGTTTCTTTTCTCCGAGTGGAACATGTTGCCTCTGTGTGGGCCAGTTAACCTTTTCTATATTTGGTCCCCTCTGGGTAATTTCGGCGTGTTTAACGGAACGTGTTGATCTGTTAATCTGAGCCGGGTGCATGAATCCCTATTTTTATAGACCGTTTGCTAAGCGCCAAGTGGTCGCTTTTGACCGAAAATCACGCGTTTGATTCAAAATGAGCTATAAAAATAGGTAGGCTACCTGATAAATAAGTGTTCTGACCGCCACAAAGTATTGTGGCCATCGAACACCAACAGACGCATCCGGTATCATGAGACTAGCTAATAAACATGGCGTTCATATTTGCCTGTAGCTTTGCATAGAAACGGCTTTGGCCCTTCAAGGCGAGCTAGGCCAGATGGCCAGCTTTTCTGCGCATATAGGGACGGGAGTTACTACAGTCGCTGGTTCCGGGTGATCTAGCGCCATGATTCTGGTTACCTCTCGTGGGCGAGCAATCGCGTCTGGTGCTTTATCTGTTGCAATGTCCTCTTTAGCGAGGAACCGAGCTGGAGCCAGAGCCCGAAACCTTTCATCTCGATAGCTTCAAAGGTGAGCTTTATACCACTGGAGCTCTTCTCCGCCCCAATTTTTAAGCTAAGCGTCTTTCTCACCACTTTCTCCAGTCTCAAATACAATCTCAAGCTCCTGTTCGGGACGTCTAGCCTCTCGCCTAGCAGCATGGTGGTCGACTTCGTGTACATAATTGTACCTAGCCTTTCTAGTAACGCCTAGGTTACATGTACCATTGACATGGTAAGAGGGATGATCCGGCTTCTTAAAAGCAAGGTCAAGGGCCTTATTGCAGCATGTTTTAGTCCTTATAAAGCGAGCGAGGTAGATGTCCATTCGCGGACTAGTTTTACGATATTTATTCTGAGCCTTTGAGTATGTATGTATGCTCGCCTTCTGTTTCATTTTCTGAGTCGCCGTCTTAATCTTCGACCTCCAGTCCAGCTAAAGCGTTATCATCCAGTTTAGCTTCCTTGGTCTTCCGCTCGACAAAATTATCAGGCATTACATCACTCTTTCCTTCGCAAATGTCCATTGCTTGAGAATACTGAGCAGTTGACGTCAGAAAAGCGCCGATTTCGGCTGCAGCCAGTTGCAGCCGGCTCAAGCCGCTAGATTTGCTAAAACCAGGCGAAATCTTGGGCCGGTGCTACGGCTGGTTAGCAAAAGGGCAGCGGTTGCACGTGCAACTCTACCGGATCGCCGGTGCAATGGTTGCAGCTGGCTGTAGCATATGGTCTAGTATTAAACACTATACATTGTAATCCCATTTATCTTATTTCAATTCTAGTTGGCCCATTGCAATCACAAAACACTTTTATTGCAAGAGTTGTAATATACATTGTTCAAACCAAGTCAACACGAGGTTGTAACCTAAAATCAAGTGCTTCGAGACTGCCGTATCAGCTTTCAGGACAAACTACTCGGAACGCCTTGAATCCGAGTCGTAGAAACTGGACCACGGGATGTAATATGCGCATATAGCTTGCTTTTTTCTACAGTAGAACTCGTATGAATGTCGTGTTACACGATTTGAATGAAGATATCGCTCACCGTACATTGGGATACTTCTTTCTAACTCCGGTTTGGTCATCATACTCGTACTAGTGCTCGGCGTGGGTCTTGAGATGATTTAGTGAGTTTGCTCCAATGCAATCCGTGGAAACACTTACGGCAGAACACTGCGATCGAAACATGCCAATGATGCACTGAGCACGGGGGCACACCATCGTACCAGTATGACCTATTAAACAGGTTAGTATCCAGCAAGGCTAGCGATATGATATTGGCCGGATCACCAAACTGCGAGTTCGACTCGGTTCGCGTGGGTCCCGACAAAACATGAGATTGTATCGAACGGAGACAAGGCCGGCAAGCCTAAGGTGACTTACAACAACGTCGGGCGCTGCTTCGGGGCAGGTCCTGTGTAACGCGAAGGATCGCGTCGTAGCATTAACTAGACAAACCAGCGCGTCACAGCGATCCGTGTTGAGTAATTAGCATGCGTCACAACTTGCACGCACGGTACTAAATCTGCTCACTAAACTAAGCTGATAAGCACCACAGTTCTGTCGCTTTTTTCTTGGCGATGTCCCGGCGGGATGGGGCGGGACGGGCTACGATGGAGTGGGGCAGCACGCAGAAAGGTCTGGGATGATAGCCGTGGGACAGACTCGGGATGAGCCGGCATCCCGCGCCGTCCCGCTCTATCCCTTGACACTGTGAAATGAAACCCAGGTAAACTACACCTGGGTCACCCAGGTCAATTTAGCCGCGGAACCAAGGTAAATTTTAGCTGGAAGACCCTGGTCTTCCAGCTGTCACAAAAAAAGCTGCATAACCCGGATCTATACTCGGGGTTTTCCAGGTAAATGCACTATTACAACACCTGGGTTTACAGGTGTTTGTTCACGCGGGTCTTTGTCCATACAGGTCGTTCATTTGTACATTACAGGTCTATCTAATACATGAATACCCGTGACATACAGGTGTTTTATAAGTCCGATTCTTATCGTCCGTCACGATACAGCCTCAATCGCTGGTGCCGTTCTCCAAAGTCCGTCGCTGGCGAGTGCTATCGCATCATTTGCAATGTCACGTGTCGAAGCCGCGCATAATATAACGGCCCAGTTGAATAGAAAAGAAATAGAGTCGAATGCGAAGGGTATTGGTCGGCGAGAGAGGGAATGGAGAGGGGGATCGTCTAGCTCCGATTGCGAAGCGTGCGATCGCTCGGAGCAATCGTCTTGGCGGGCCGAGATATCCTCATTTTAGTTGTTTTAACAACACGTTGACCAGCCTGGAACATACATTAAAATAAAATCGAACCAAGTTAATTTGACTTACCGTTGGATCGACTACTCCCTCGTTCGATGGATCGCTAGAGCCGACGAGGATCGGCGCCTCGACTGACGCACCAGGTTCAGCCGCATCGCTCGAGCTAGTTTGGACCACATCGATTTGAGCCCGGCTCGGGGTGCTGCTCGATATGTCAATGACAGAATCGAGAGGGGTTTCGGGCTCAGGTTCAGGAGCAAGACGCTTGTAAACTTCAGTGAAGTTCTATGGATATAAGTGAAGAACTTACGATTTTGGGGCGAGCTCGTTTTTTCTGAACGGGATGCTCGTCCTGTTATGGCAAGTATGTTAGTCAGTTATGTCTAACAAGGTGGGCGGACTCGCCTCTTCGTCCTCTTCCTCTTGCTCTGTCTTGCGTTTTAGGCTCGAACCCGCCTGGCCGGTCTTACCACGCTTACTAGGAGTCGACTATAACGCCGAGTTAGTTGTTGGATACAGCGCGTTAGGTACGTACCTCTTCGTCTTCGTCTTCCTCCTCTCCGTTTTCGTCTTTGTCTTTGGTGAGTTTACGTTTTGTCGACGTTGGCCGCTCTGTTTGGATTTTGGACGATGGCTCCGAGGGTTGGGCTAGGGACGTCTTCGGCGGTTTTGCGTTGGTCGGGGCCTTGGCCGAGGGTTTGTTCGGGGCTTTGTTCGCGACGTTGGCGGGAGCCGTGGCAGGGCGGCTTTTCTTGCCGGACGTGGACGTGGACGGCTAGTTTTTATGTAGTCAGTTGCTGTGATTCAGTTGCACAATTACCTACCTCTCTGGTTGGCTCGGGCAACTTAGCTGCTGCGTGTTGTCGTGCTCCGACTTTTACCTTGGTGGTAAACGTCCGAATGGCCTGAAAGTGGATAGAAACGTTAGTTAGAAATTGATGGTGAGCCTCGCTCACCTCTTTGTCATCCTCGTCGCTCTCGTTATGCACCTGAGTCGGCTCGAGAGGCTCTGCACGCTGTTTGCCCTTAGCGCGATCCGATGCCGAGGGCCGAGACTTGTTGGAGCGCGAGTCGGCAACCTCGCGCCGAGCCTCTTCCTGGGCAACTTGTTTGTCGGCCTTTCGAACCTGGCGTGCGGTTGGAGCGGGTGGCAAGTCGTGGGTGCTAGAGGAGCTTGGTCCTGGCTCGTGGTTGTCGTCGCTGTCGTCTGGGATAGTGGAGGTGCGTGGGACATGGCTGGTGTTCGGTGTGGACGTGGCGTCGCGGGTGGCGTGTGGTCGTGGTTGATCGGACAGCCCAGGTAGGGGATTGGTGGCTTGTCCACGTGAACGATCGGCGGTTTTGCCACGTGATGGATCGACAGCGCGGGGATTGGGATCAACGGCGCGGGGATTGGGGTTGGCAGTGGCAGCGCGATGGGAGGTGGCAGCAGGTGCACGAGAGGTGGCGGACTTGTCCTTTGTGGTGCGGGTGCTAGGTTCGGTGGGGGCGTTAGTGGAATAATCGTCTTCATATAGTGTTTTGTCCGGGAAGAGCTCGGCCTTGAGCTTTTTGTTCAGCTGCTTGACCTTTCCCAAATTTGGGGAGCCTGTAATAGATCATGTCGGTGTAATCAAGTCTGAACCAACTCCTCTTACCTTGTAAGTATTGCTGTAGTATCAGCGCTATGAGCCACGAATCTTGGCCGGTGCTGTTTCGGAAGTGTTGGAATACCGGGGCGAGGTCATAGCACTAGAGAGAGTTAGTTAGTGTTAAGATAATAAAGTTACTTAAAGGCTTACTATTTTGTATATTTCTCGTCGTGATGCCGCAGGAATTGCAATCCATGTAAGTTTTGTGTCGGGGGCGAGGTTTTGAGGCAGGGATTTGGACAAGGCATACTTGGCGATTTTCTATAAATTGAGTGTCAGTCATGATGTATAAGCGCTTAGACTCATAGTACTTACTTTGAGTGTGTTCCAAAAGTCCTGATCCATCCGCAGACCTGCCGCATCGTGCAGCGGTAGAGGTCCACGCCCACCTCCTCCTGTAAGCTCCTTGGGTTTTGGGACAATACCGTAGCAGTTGAGGGGAGCTCGAACAACTGAGTACGGGTTGAAATAGGGTATTTTGCTTTCAGCTGCAAAGGGGTGTGCGTGTTCGAGCGTGTACTGAAACTTGGAGAGCCGATCTCCAAGTTTCTCGATGGCGGTCTTGGTCTTGGATCGGCCGCCGCGACCACGCGTTCCATCCTCAAAGCGGGTGTCAATGTGCGAGGTGGGGGTTTGCTTGTAGGGGTAGGAGTAGGGATTGGGATCGTCGATTGACACAATGTGCTCGTTGACGTTGGCTATGGGATCACCTGTACCAGCATCATCCGGCACATCGTCTTGAGCGTTGTCCTGGGCCAGCGGCGCGTCAAGGCGAGGCTCTTGGCTTGCGTCTCGGCTATATGGCCAAGGGCCGTCTCCTGGTGAGGGACTGCGGTGAGTGGCCTCCTGCGTATCGCGGGAGAGGGAGCGGATGCGTCGACGAGTGAGGGAACGGCCCCGAATCGGGGGACTTGAATGCGGAAGGGGTGAAGTGGGAGTTGAGGACGAATGTACTGTTGACGAGGGCCAATCAGCAACTCTCCTACGAGGAGGGGGTGTGCTCAGAACAGGAGACACAGGGGTATTTTTTGTGGGGGGCGGAGTCATCTTGTCTTGTCTGTAGAATAAACACAAAGACAATTAGCGTATCACCGAATGTATGCAGTTTTACTCACTCTGATAATGGCGGGGGAGTCGATTTAGGGAGACTTGGGGCTCTTTTTTGAGTGCTGGATGGTATTTTTATCCTGTAATCAGCTCTATCATGGTGTCAGTAAGAAACAAGGCGCCTGGGCTAAAGTACGTACTGACGACGAGAGGGACTGGTCGAGTTGTCGTGGCGGAACTCTTCCGCCGTCTGGTAGTCCCCTCCAGAATATGTTGGTGCCTTCGAGTGCACACTCTGGCCACGCGAGGCCCAATGGCTTGGGGTGGCGGGGTCAGAAGTGCGGCCAATGGTTGGGCTTTGGCGGCGTTCATTAGATTCGCTTGCTGTTGATAGTTAGCAATAGATATTGCGATAATTGGAGACTTTACTCACCTAAAGCTGCCCTGGAGCTAGTAGCAGCATCTACAGAAACAGAGAAATCAATTAACAATAAATCTTGAATATAAACAATCGAACTCACCGCGTGCTGCTTTCATTGCCTTGAACGCCAGGAATTCTTGGTATTCCTCATATTCTTTGTCAGATATGGCATGCGTTCTTGGTTTGCTCATCTAAACGTTCGATTAGTTTGTGTTTCAAGCTATGAGCCGCGTTTGACTCACGGTGGCTACACGTGACTTGGGCAATCTGGAGCGCCGAGGATTCGACACAAATGTCCAAATCGTGAGCAAAATGACTATTGACAGTAGACAGAAGCTACTTACAAGCTTAATTTCGCTCAGTCCTGGGATTGAGGGTTGTCCACGGGAGGAGGTGGTGGTGGTCGGGAATGAGCAGCGACGGACAAGTGTCAAGGTAGGTTTACCAATCCCATGACCACGTGACCGCATCTCGCGCGATTTCGCCAAGTCCGCTTTACCACTTCGCATTAACATGGATTCAGACCATTCTAGCTCTAACTCTGAGAATTCTGATGATGAGATGAGTTATGAATATGCCACTGACCTTGCTGAACCCGCCTCAACCACCGACGACCGAGTTCTTTGCACCTGCGGCTGCAACAAGTACTGGACAATCCGCACAGTTTATCGGCACCTTGAACGACAACAAAAAGCTCGATATATAAGTGAATCTAGTGATACTGTGGAGACTTCTGGAGATGGGAGTTTATTTGGAGAGGGCGAGGATATGGAAGATGACGTGCCGGGAATTGGAACATGCAAAGAAGCCGGAGAACAAGGTAAGCACAATGTATGCATGTATTTGCGGAGAAATAAATCGCTAAAACTTACCTTACAGATCTCCCCATGCATCACAACGAGGAAGAAGACTATATGCCTGATCCCGAGTCGCCTGTTGGATGGGACGACATTCCGACTCCCCCTCCCTCTCCCCCTCCTCTTCAGCTAGACAAAAACGACGCAGCATCAGACGAGGAAGATGGATACGAAAACATTACCGCCGAGGACTATCGAGAGTATGATCGATGGTTTGCCGAGGATCGTCAGGAGGAATTGGACGAATTCTGTGAGTGCGTGTATTTCCTTATCATTTACTTTTCTGATATTATACAGTAAACGAGACAATTGCCGAGGAGGAATTAGATAGCATCAAGATGATGGCCATCCGGCAATTCGGCCACATTTCAGTCCGCAACTACGAACGAATTCGGTACTCCTTTCGCGACAAAGTGTTTCTTATGACACTCCAGCGCCTTGGAACTCGGATTGCTCGCCTCTCTGGAATTAAGCCCGAAATCTACCACTGCTGTGTAAAGGTTTGTCATGCGTTTACCGGCGGATTTGCCGACGAAGAGCGATGCTCAACTTGCCGCGAACCACGCTACGACAAACTCGGTCGACCTCGACAAGTGTTTCAATACATCCCCACCATTGGCCGATTCTTGGCTATGTTCAACAACCCCGAGTTCGTAAAAAAACTCGAGTATCGATATAACTATGTACAGCATGAAGGACGAATCAACGATTTCTTTGATTCTCAATTGTACAAGAAACTCTGTCAGCAAAACATCGTCGTCGAAGGGGAAGATCTTGGCGTCAAATACTTTTCCGGCAAGTACGACATCGCCACCACGCTTCTGGCTGATGGAGTCCAGATCTTCAAGCAGGAGACGGCCACATGCTGGCCGATCATGCTACAGATCTTGAATCTGCCCCCACGCGAGCGATCGCAGATCCGCAACGTCATTCCTCTCTGCGTTATCCCTGGACCAAATCAACCAAAGAACTTCAATTCCTTCCTCGAGCCCTTCGTCTTGGAGTGTCTGACTTTTGCTCGCGGTGTCACGGCTTTCAACTCTCGTACTGGGCACGACTTTACTCTTCGACATCACCCTGTTCTAGTCGGCGGTGACATGCAAGCCATCAAACACCTGGAAGAGATGAAGGGCGTTGGCGCGAAGGTCCCTTGTCGCGGCTGTGAGAGTGTCGCAGTCTATCACTCCGACAAACGTACTTACTACATTCCCCTTGCCGAGCCTCTTGTTTCCGACAACCCTGCTGCTACGACAAGCTCCTACGACCCTCTGAACCTGCCAAACCGAACCGAGGAGAGGATGAAACGTCAGGCGGAAAAGATGGATAAAGCAACACCTCGTGAGTACGAAGAACTAGCTAAACGGTACGGGATTGCTGGCCCAACTATACTCGACCGAATCCCTTCACTCCAGCGTCCGACATCTTATCCCCACGAATTCCTTCATCTTTTTCTACTCAACCATGTGCCCGACTTGATCACCCTCTGGATTGGCAAGCATCCTTCCGTTACCACTGCTGGATGTGAAAATTACTTGATCTCGAAGGCTGACTGGGAGGCTATCGGACGTGAGACTGAGGCTGCGACGAAGCTAATCCCTAGCTATTTCTCTCGAAAGCTGCCCAACATTCAGATCGAATGGCGCCTTTTCTGCGGCGAATCTTGGTCTTTCTGGGTCTTATACATCGGCCCTATTGTGCTTCGTGAGCGGCTTGGGAAGAAGTATTACAATCACTTCATGGAACTCGTTTCAATCATCAAGTGCTTAATACAGTTCGAAAATACAACTGAGCGGATCGAACAACTACGAACTGAAATAGCCGGATACGTCGAGCGATACGAAGAGTGAGTGTACTCCACAGTTTGGCCGTACGATCTTATTCTATATTTAGATACTACTATCAATACAACTACGACCGAGTTTGTGTGTGTAAACTCACACTCCACGCTCTTCTTCACGTCGCCGAAGAGGTTATCCGATGCGGCCCCATATGGGTATTTTGGTCATATCTTACCGAACGGTACTGCCGCGAAATCATCGCTTGCGCGCGACAACGGGCTGTCCCGTTTATCACTGTAATGAAGTTCGTCTTACAAATGTCACAGCTAACCTCGGTCTCGATGCGATTCCACGAAGTCCGCAAGGCCTTGCTCTTTGGGAAATCGGATGCGCCAGTAAACCAGAGCGCAATGGAACGGGTCTATAGTGACTGTGAGTATTGTTCAATCATCGGTTTATTTATTTTACTATCTTTCGACAGACCCCGACACCATCCTTCGGTTTCCCTGCTTGGCGGGTTTTAGTATGCAACCCAACGTTCGTCGCCGCGTCGCCGCCTTTCTCAAGACCAACTCCAAAGCGAAACGGACGCATCACGAATGGATGCAGTACCTCCCAAAGCACTGCGAGCGATGGGGAAAGCTCCGTATCGGCGACGGAGGAGATTGCATTCGTTGCGCTTGTGCGAGGAATCCTTCCTCGGCACAAGGAAATCGCGACAACTCGTTTGTAAAGGTATGTTTCGACAGTTACACTTGATTAACAACTAACATCTTACAGTACGAGTTCGATGAAGATCTAAATACACGATTCGCACACGAAAAAGTCGATATGGTCAAGAGAATTGGCTACGGACGACTCGATTTTATCCTCGCTATCACCCTTCACCCAGACCCCGAGTTCGACATTGAGTCCCCTCAGCTCCACATCCTCGCGCAGATCACCAAAGCGAAAGACGCCAACAGAGACGCCTCGGCCGAACTGGTGTCATACACCAAGTTCGGGCGCACTTTCATACTCGACGTCACGTCGATCAAGTGCGCGGTGGGTCGGGTTGAGACAAAGGCTGTGAAGAGGGGTGGAGAATGGGTTATAATCGACCGGGACGACTCGTTGTGTCGAACGGCGTTCACACAGGAGGATCAAGAGTTTGAAGACGATTGATAGGCATTTTACCTGTAATCCGAAAGACCTGCATAACTCGAATGCATGCATTTTAAGAAACCTGTAGCGTTAGAAACCTGTAACCCAGGTAAAAATATACCTGTATAGTTTTCATTACCTATATGCGCAAAAATGACCTGTATCGATTTACCTGTAATACAGGTAATCGGCATGAAATACCTGGGTCACCCGGGTTATATTACCTGGGTATCATTTCACAGTGTGATACCATCTACCCGTCTTGGGTCTGTCTTGCGTGGGCAGTCCTCATTCGATTGTATCATGTAATAAATCAAAAATATGATTATTCGTTTATGGACAATACATCCCCAGATCAACAAGTCCTCCTTCAAGCTGGTCCCGACTCGCCAATCCCTCGTGTTCCAATGTCAAGACAATGTTCGCGCCCCCGAGATGTATAGAAACCGCTCGTGTATGCTAGAATGCGCTAGAAGAACGAGTCATGTAATCGAGTCAAGTGCTGAATGCGCAGTATATGGGCAGTAGGACTTACATATGACTCACAGCGAAGTGTAGGGTATAAATAAGAGGTCTCTTCGAGCCCTCTGAGCATCATCATACTCTTCACTCACTCACACTCTTTTCACTCTAACGCTTTGTATACAATTTTATATATATTTGATTTCTACAAGATGCAATGAGAAAATAGATGAACGTGCGCTCACATAAAGCAGGGGGGTGTAGACTTACACACCTTGCGCGAATCCACCGTCCCGCAGAGTCGCGTACCGTCCAGAATGCCTCCAAAATCGAAGACAAAGCCTGCGATGACTGTACTTCAAGCGCAGTCCAAATCCAAGCCGACCAACAAGCGTTCGTATGTACCGCCCGAGCTAGCGGTTTCATCAACGCGCAAAAAATGAGTCCCAGCCTCGAACCATAAAATAGCTGAAAGTGAGCAACTAATTGAGATATATGCGTGGCAATACTTATCATCCGTTCCTGATAGCCAAATTTCAAGGCAAGGGAAACCCCGCTAGGAACTCGAGCAACAAAAACCAGTCCGAGCATGAAGACTAAGGGAACAAAGTTGCGGGGGAGAACGAAAAGACGGAGAACAAGAATGGGGAAGATGGTGGTGATATTGATGGGAGTGGTGATGGCCAGGATGATCAAGATATGACGGGTGTTGAAGACCAGCCACGAGTTTTTGGTGAGCACAAGCGTATTGTTAGTGCTAGCACACTCACTGTTATTTCAGATCAAGACGGAAACCAGATACCGCTCGATAAACTACCGGAGTTTCTCAAGAAGCCTCATGGCGTCAGTCAACCTTGGAATAACAAAAGGCGTCAGGTTATCAAGGACGACAGTGATCAGGAATATCAACTTACCCCAGTCCCCAAAACGCCAAAACGCCAAAACGCCAACAACGCATTGTAAGCGACAACAAGATGGAGCTACTGGAGAAGGGATTAGCAGCGGGTCATTCATTCCAGGAATCGCGTTTGTTCGCAATTTGCTGGTTGGACGGTTCACAGAGCTCCATTCGAACCTCTAATTCTTGGAAAGGAGCGTTGGGTGGGGTAGGAGAGAGTGGAATTCAAGGGAGAGGATCGGGCGAGGGTCCGAAGCAGCGAGGAGAGCCACGCAAGCCGCGCGCTACATCGGTAGATTGCCCAGAGGGGCCGGCTTTGTTGTTCGAGTTTGTATCTCTGTTTTTTAACCTCTCTGTTTTGTACTCTCCATAAAGCGCTAGGTGTTGTGCAATTTTGGCGGGAGGGAATTTCTTCATTAGTTTGCAACGAATGCAGTTGCACGGTCTTTGGTTGAGTCCCAGCACTCCTTCGACGATGAATTTTTGCTGTATTATGTTTAGCATTTGTTCCCTTTGCACGCCGTACCCACTCATTTTGCCTTAGCCACCGCCATCTACATGTCACCTGCATCATCCATACCAAGTAAATAAGCGTCAATTCAGTCTACCTAAGTATACAAATATCAAAGGAATGCTTATATTGCAAGGTTAGTTTATTGTGGCGACGGTTGTGGTTGTGGTTGTGGTTGTGGTTGTGGTTGTGGTTGTGGTTGTGGTTGTGGTTGTGGTTGTGGTTGTGGTCAAGAGCAAGTTGCGCGTCGGCGGCAAGGATCAGTGGCCATATTTTAAATTCGTCGATCCTCCTATGTGATGTGCTCCGACGAATGTCCAGACCCTGACCACCCCTGTCTGGCCCTGCCCGGCCCCATCTTGGCCTGTCCCACCACCGTCCCACCACATTCCGCCGGGACATCGCCAAGAAAAAAGCGACCGAACTGTGGTGAAGTGGCGATAACGCGTGATTAGCAATTGGCTATAACACATACATCACCTGACAAAGTTACACCCCATGAAAGCAGTGTTAGCATAGTTCTACTCATAAACACACCAGAGTGATGCGAGTGCAAGAAAGAAGCTAGCACAGCAGCTCATGGTCAGTTGGGGGGTTGGGGAAGGAGGGGTGTGGTGGTCGAGGTAAAGATCGATAATATCACTCGCACTGGATTTGTAGGCCGGGCCCGGTCCGAAGTCCGAACCTGACCGGATCACTAGTCTCAAGCTTCCCTCAAGGGGCAGCCACCGGCCCTAAACGGCCCACACAGTGTATCCCCCAACATTTGGAGGGATTCCGTTGAATTTTATAGCTTGAATCATATGATTGAAAATGCGAAACGCTCCGTGCAAACTCCCCGTAGCTCGTGAACACATATATTGACTATTCCAAATCGGGACGTTGCTGCAACCGGATACAGCCGACCGGCCCGGTGCTAAAGTCTTGCCAAAACCGTGTACATCCCAAATCCGGCTGCAGCCGCGGTATCTTTTTTCTGACGATTGGGTACATTGTGGTCTCCCATCCCACCACCGTCCGTGATACTAATTGAACAGTTACTGTCCTTCTTCAGCCCAACTACGCCCATAACAGCCACACAGCGGATGCCGTCAAGATAACAGTCGTAGGGTGGTTGTTTCAAACAGCCAAACGGTAAAAATACAGCTACACCACCCGCATCGAGCTATAAAATAAATCAGCATAATGTTGCGAATAAATAATTAAGTCAAGTACAAGTGCCAGAGCCTTAGATACGGACAATGGCTCCACAAGATTGCCTGGGCATTTGTGCATAACAACGGCGAAGGCTAAGGGGATAACCACAGACAATAAGGCTAGAAGATTCATAATATACCAGTATGAAGGGAGTAACTGAGGCAGCTTCAAATCAGACCCCAGGGTTATTAGTAGGGCGAGAAGCTACCTTTTCTTGCAACTCTGAGGCAAAAACGGCCCATGGAAGCCTAGTATATATAAGTAGGTAGCGGCCGCAATATATCCGGACTTGCCGATTGGACCCCTCGGTCCTTCATACGATGCACAGGCAATTCTAATTTAAACACTTTGTCAATCAACATACTATTCAGCAATAGCACACCTCTGATACAACCTGGTTCGAGGCCTAATATGCAGTGTACATCTATGAGCTATCCAAATGTAATTCTATCTTCGTTTTGTTCAAATGCATTCGAAACCCTTTATTCATTCTTCAGCTCGTTCAACAAGTCTTGCAGCTTCTCCCACTCCGGTTCATCTCCAAAACTTGCCTTAGTCCTTCCCATAAAAGTTCTAACCAGACTTTTTGCCTGGAATTGCCATGTGCCTCCCTTCTTGCCCTCGGCGTCCTCTTCCTGTGCTCTCGGGCCCAAATTCCTCATCACATCCACCATTTCCTCAATCTCAACCACACCTTCCCGAAATTTTTCCAGTTCGTTTTCCACCCTGGGATCAGATCCGACCCCAGATCTATAGGCATCCATGTGTGCGTTCAACGCATCGGTCCATGTCGCACGAAGATGGGTGGCTGTCTTTGAGCGAGCACGCCACATGAGCAGACGCGCCCATGCTCGGTATATGCGTGGTGAATCAGAGACACGGGGTAGAATAACCCTTGAAAAAAGATCGTAGACGCCGGGGAAGAGGCCATGACCCTCATCGGCATTTCGAACACGCTGTTGGTTGGCGTCTGGTTCGTCTTCATCTGGAGGCGCTCGGGTAACAGCGTCGACCAACCGTTCGAGAACTTCAATATCGACGCTGGCGGAACCCTCTTTCCCGGAACGTAGTTCGACGAGACGACCAAGGGCACGACAAGCTTCGGATAGCTCTCCACTGTCAACGGCGACAATGACATAGTTCTGCCACATGCGCCAGTTTTCATATGAGTACTTTAGTCCCTGTTTAAGGGCGCGGAATGCGAGGATTTTGTTCGTAAACTTGATTTCGGAAACCGTAATTGGGGCAGGCACCGAATCCTGTTGTGTGATGCATGTCAGATCTCTCATGAACATAGATAATACAACTGATCTTACCTCATCCTGATCTTCGACTGTCAAATCCGGACCGCCGGTCAAACCCTTTTCGTCCATGCGCATATACACACTCGCAATATTGTTCCAGCTCTCTCCGTCTTCCTGGTCGATGCTCACACATCTCGCAAACGCATCCCTAGCCTCAATCCAACTCTCCTGGCGTACACACGCACATCCCAGCAAGAACCAGGAACGAGAGTTGAGTGGCTGCAGTGTAGTCGCTTTCTGCAAGTGAGGGATACACTCGGCATATTCTCCACGTGTAAATAGATACCCGCCTAACGCGCGAGCTGCCCGAGCGCTGGTACCGCCTGATAGTTCCCATGCATGCTTGTAGTGGCCGAGTGCGTTGGCTGGGTCCAGTTCTCCGAGTAAGCACCAGAGCTTGGATTCGCGCGCTACATCGATCGCTTGAGTCCGACCGCGGCCTCGAGCGAGAACGATATCGACCTCAGCCTTGCGCCCTTCTAAAAGATCTTGAACGATTTTGAGCGCCCGATCCCGTTGTTCAATCGATTGGTAGCATCGTACAACCTCCTCCCACATTTCTAGGCGCTCGAAAATCTCCAAAGCTGATTTGACAACGCCAATGCTGAGATACCGATGGGCCAACTCTGACTCCATCGCCCACTTGCTCGGTAGGGGTATCGAATGAAAAAATAAGAGTCGCTCGGATAACGAACTATCCGCCGTTGGCATTTGATCGACAAGGGCCTGGAGTTGTAGCACGGATCGTTCGACAGTCCTTGTCCTCGTCGACTCGAGTCGGGCTCGCAGTAAAAGGGCCATTGTATGCACCGACCAATTTCGAGGATGGGCGATCACTCGTGCGATATACGGCATCATCTGTTCCGAGGTCAACCCATGTGCCGGGGACGTATTTCGAACGTTTAAGCACATTCCGAGGAAAATGCACTGATCAATCGGTCGCAGCGCAGGTTGTTTGGCAGGATCGATATCCTTGAGATCGCCCTTGCCGCCTCCGCCAGTTGCATACTCGGTTTGCTCGAGAAGGGTATCGTCGTTTAGAGCCATGGTTTCTGGCACTTTTGCCCCATCCTCCTTTCCTCCTTCCGCATCTACCTCCTCTCGACTCTTGGCGAGCAACACCAGCTGAGTCAGGTCCCTGGTTTGGAACTTGGTCCTCTTGCCCAGCGCACCCGTAATTTCGTATCGTAATCCCGTCTTCTGAGCGGCCTCGATAAACAAGTCCGACGCCAATCGGTCATGGGCGAATAAATGACGTAGAAGACCCTTTTCGATCGACAATCGCCCCGCTAGATCTCCTTCGACGGCTAGTTCAACCGACGAAAGGCTCAACCAGAAATGATCCGGCACGGGCACAGCTTCGTCCAACACCCGTTGATGAACTAAATGCGTTCGCAAGTTCCACCATGGTCCTGAAATGAGTCCACCGTCTTGGTCGAACCCACGTGCGAGAATCATCTGAGCAAGTCTCAGCAAAACTGGGTGCTGGGAAAGGTGGTATGCTGGCTCGCCATTGTATGCGAGTTCGCCAACGGCTTGAGTATTTAGAATCTCAGTTGTCAACGGTTTGGATGGAGGAGTTGGCAAAGTCAGAATGCTAAGCGGGTCGAGATCAAGATCGGGTCCAGTCCAGTTTAGTTGAATGTACGAGTGCAAACAAGCGACAGCCACAGCAAGGCGAGCAAGATCTGCATCAGTGCCGTCGACATCAACCTTGAGTCCACAATACGTTTCGAGTCGACCGTTGAACTTGCCCTCGAGCGTAAATATCTGACCAGAATGTCCAAGTGTTAGGATCTGCTTGGCCAAGTGCGACGAGAGTGCCTGTTTAAACTCGCCGTCGACCACGAGTTTGACGAGTTTGACGACAGGTAGAGCATCGAGGTCCAGTGCGTCCAGTGAGCCACGCCATTTACCCTCGATGAGCGACCACTCGATGTCGTGCAACAGGGGTTGGTAGTCGGACATGATGGTGGTGGTGGCGCTTAGAAACGAATATAAAATTTGATGGCTGACTCAGCGAGACATAAACGCACGAACAAAAAACTCGATACAGTTTGAACAAAACGACACGAAACACGATAGATATACGCATCAACAAAACCCATTAAAACGCATCATTCAGAGGGGAGAGGTTATGGATCAGCAGCCAAAGAGATATGGCCAGCAATGGGGATGGACAGAGACCAAGAAACGTTAAGGAAAGTGGGATGCACTCGAGGCAGAAAACATGGGAAATGAAGGAAAGACACGGGTCTGACAAACTAGGAGACATCTAATACCAAAAGAGATATGATGCAAGAACTTAATACGAGGTGATCCCCATCCACGGCCCAGTCGCCACTGTCTGCTTTTGCCTCGGTCCAGCCCGGCGCTTCTCGTCCCAAACCTTCAGACTTCGAACGAGTTGGGCAATCTTTTCTCCGTTTCCATTTCGGACATCGTTGATGCTAACTGCACCCATGCGGACGTCGTTGTCAAGCAAGAAATCGAACAGCTTGAAGAGACCATCGAGACGATCATCACCAGGTCCACGAGGGAACGCCGAATCGGGCACTCCCGAGTCCGACTCTTTGATGGCCTCGGCAAGACGGAACAAGATCAGACCGCTCGCCATGGAAGACGACAAGTCCTCGGCCAATGGGCACGTGGGTGGAAGCCTCGAGTTGACCCATTCCAGCAACGCCTGTTCCTCGTTCTACCCAAAAACAATCAGTTATCATTCACCCAACCGAAGCCATCACTCACAGAAAGTGCGCTCGACCGGCTAACAGTTTTGCTCATCCCCGGCCGCATCTCTCTCGACGGCCTGGTAGGTGCAACACTCGATCGTTCAGTCTCGGCCATGCTCATTCGGTCGTTGTATCCCTTGTTATAACCGGCCGGGTTTCCACGATTGTATCCACTTCCAGAATCATTGTACACGCTCTGGCGGCCATCATTGAACCCGCTCTGACGATCATTGAATCCGCTCTGACGGTCACCGAATCCGTTCTGACGATCATTGAATCCACTCTGGCGATCGTTGAAGCCACTCGGCCTTGACTCGTTGTACCCAGAACCAGCCGTCGATTGGCGCGAATCAAACGTTGGCTGTTGCCCATTTTCGGCAAAGAACGAGTTCATCCGATGTTGCTCGCTCGGCTCGTGGGGCGGGGGTCCAGACTCGGGCAAACCCATCAAGATCCGAGCGTCTCGGCTGGAAAGCTGGTTCGGGTTTTCTCTCCGGGCCGCACGTTGAGCTGCCTCGCGTTCACTTGGCGAGGGTGGACGGGGTGCTGGGTTCATCTGTTGGGCGACAACGAGGGGAATGGTGGGTATGTTGCACGATGAGCGAACAGGGTCTATCAAGTATGGGTCAGCGCTGACCCAAACTTCAATGTTGACGTCGGCTTACCACTAAAGTTCCTGATAATTGTCGCCTTCATCAACGCCTTCATCCACTCCCGCACCACAACCTGCTCCTCAGAACTAAAGAAATGAGGCTTGAGCGTATCATGCACGATCCGGAATCCATAATGTCCTGGGTTCACGGTTTCGTCCGCAATCACTTTGTAACCGGTGATGTTAATATATCCCTTGATCTTGGTTTCCTGCATGCCAAATTACCATTAGTTCAATATAACCTGGAAAGGCTAGTGAGACTCACAGTTCGGCTCCTGAGATAATACAGATGCGGTCCCTTGAGCACGAAATACCGCAACTTCCACGAATTGTAACGATCTCCCTTTTTCCTCATCCAACCATTATAGTCTGGCTCGCCAATCTGATCGACCGCACGCTCGCCTGGTTTGAGTCCAGGCACAGTCTGAGTGCTAGGGCTTCGGCCAGCCGTGCTGAGAGTGCGCTGAGGCATTTGCGGAGAAAGGTTTCGCTGAGGTATGACGGGCGAAAGACCTCCGTTGGCTTTCATTCCGCCAACAGGCCCCGAAATTGTGCGTTTGCGAGCCTCGGCGTCCATCTGCGTCACAGGGGAGACTGGGGGCATGGACGGTCGATCCTTGGCCTTGCGCTGTGACCCAGAGCCCATATACAACCGAGAAAGGGACCGATGAGAGCGTTCCTCGGGTGCAACCGCAGGCGCATCTCCACTGCTAAAAATCAAGTTGTCAGTGAGGAATAAATTGAGAGAATAATGTGGACTCACGTCGAATACCTAGGCGCAGGCTTCCTCCCCTTGCCCAATGCAGTACCGAATATGCTCAACCGATCCTTGCCACCTGTCGACGTGCCATCGACGCTCTTCTTGCCTCTGGAATGGCCACTGATGACACTCCCGTCATCCTTTTCCTTCTTTGGCGTTGCAAGCTTGTCCTTTTCACGCTTGAACGATGGACTGGGCGGGAAACTCGAGATCGGGGTCGATCCGGCCTCGCTGGGGTCTGTTTTCGTCGTTGTTGGAGTTTGATTGTCAAAGAACTGTTTGCTCTTGGCGATATCCGGTTTGCGAGGTGCTTCACCCTACAAAAAGTGTCAGTTTGCGGACAGAAAATCAACGAAAATTACGGACCTCGCTCAATACTCCACGCTCACTATTCCCACTATTCTGGTCCCGGTTTGTGTTCCACAACTGCCTGGTAGCAAGCGCGCCATCACTCGGGGAAAGAATCAGCGACGTTGGTCGAGTCTATGCAAAGACCGCATCAACACTCGTCTAGAACAAACCAACAATCGACTCACCCCATTCCCATTCCGAACCCTCAACCTCGATTCATCCTCCTGCTCCTTTGCGGCGCCTGCAGGCGTCCCCGGCCGACTCGAACTCCAGCCCGCTGAACTCCTCGCAGCACGGCCCCCAAACTTGGGCACGTCTGTATCTGTTCCACTTCCTTTTTCTTTTTCTCCCGTCTTCAATCCGGTAATCGCCTTGACCAACCGTGTTCGTTTGCCAAACGCCGTGATCCCGAGCTCGTCCTTGAGCGTCGAACCATCGAGTTCGAGCAAAACATCTCCGGTGATATCATTTTCGGTAAACGCCTTGCGCACGTCCTGGTCGAACCCTTTGGCTGTCAACCAAGCGAGCACGTGGGCGAGTGCCCATTGATTGGTCGGGAGGGCTGCATAGTCGTCTCCTTGGGGTGGGTACACCGACGGCGCTTCGGAATTCACACTCGCTTGCCTGAATCGAGCGCTCGTGGGACTCAAGCTCTGGCTTTGCGCAGCAGCAATACCACTCGCGCTCGTCGCAGGAGAAGGTAATCCCATGACGCTAGCGCCCGTGTTGGTGTATTTGCGGGGAGCGGTATGCGGGCTAGTGATGGCATCTCGATGGGTCTGGGTCGAAGCAAAGTCCTTGGCGTGCGGCGGAGCAGGGCTCGAAACCTCCTTCTGAGCCGGCGCTGGGCTGGAGAACATGGCAGAATTAAAGGTCTTGGGTGAGGGGCTGCGCGCTTCCTTGGCCGATTTGTTCACAGGCGGGGCAGGCAACTCGGCCGTCGGGGGTGGATAAGGCGAGCTCGAACGGCGGTCGATGTACCGGTTCGAGTTGAAGCTCAACACAGATGGGGCTGGGGAGCGAGAAAGGGTAGGGGTTACGGGAGTAGGAAGGGAAGCAGTCGAGGGAGCAGGCTGAGGGTGAGACTAGGATAACGAACCATCAGCAAGAATGAAACGTAAACGATAAGAGCACTGACTAAACTGACAGCCGGAGAGGCTGATCTAATAGCGGGAGAGCCCGAACGGATCGCAGGCGAGGCGGACCGTATGCCGGGCGATGTGGATCGGAGAGCGGCGGCCAGGGACTGAGCCGGACCAAACGATGCCACTGAAGGCGAGGCGGGAGCGGGGGACGCAGGGAGCGGTGCCGCTGCAGCCTGGGCCAGCACCTGAGATCTTGACGCAGGCAGCTCAAACGCCGGAGGGTGAACGTCGTCCGAGGGGGGAATAACCGGCGACTGATCTGGACTATCGGCCGCATCTGGCTTGCGAGGGGTCGGCGGTCGGGCGCTCGTAGGAGGAGAGGTTGCGCGGGGTGTTTGGGAACGAAGGGGGCTCGTCTGTGTTCGGAAGGAAGTCGCCGTCGCCGTCGGGGGCGGACTCGCAGTCCGGCCGGGGCTCGAGGGCGAGGGGATAACATACTGAGGCGACTTGGCCCGGAAGGTGATCGTGTTGGCGCTGGGAGGCGGCGACTGGGCGCGTGCGAGCAGATCGTTGCCCCGGGTGTGGTCCTCGTCCTCGGGCTCGCTCTCGTCGCTGAGCTCAAACGGGATGGGCGGAGGAGGCGCCAAGCTGTCCCGGTTGTCGACATTGCGGGCTGCAGCTGCTGCGAGCGCAGATCGAGCGTTGCGGTGCCAAGCGGGCCCGTCCTCGTCGTCGGCGTCGGGCTCGGACTCGGATCCACCGCCGGTCCGTGTCGAGGCAAATGAGAATGAGCGAGAGGCTCCGTCGATCCCGCTACGCACGCCCAGCTGCTCGATCGCGGCCTGGACATCCGTCAGTGTTGCAGCCATCGAGTCCTTTGCACCATGCCCCGGCTTGGCGCCGTCGATTGCTTGGGGTTTGTCGTCCTCGGCCTCGCTGCCATCGGGCTCCTCGGCAAGTGCATGGAGGGGTGCGCCGTGGGTGAGCTGGGGGGGCTCGCGGGTGGTGTAGGCCTCGGGAAAGAGGCCGACCTTGCCAGAGGGGTCGCGCCCCTGCCACCATCCATCGCCGTAGAGTTCGTCCTTTTCGACAATCTCGATGCGGTCGCCGGCGCGAAAGGCGATCTCGTCGTCGTGCTCGGGGTTAAAGTCGTGCTGGGCCCATACGTACTGGACTTCGCCCATTGTGGTCGTCGTCGGGGGCAGGATTTGCGCCCCATCAACACCCAGGGTCTGTTTATGTCATCGCGCCTCACCCCGGCATCATTGCCCATCCCACGACTCGGCCTCGTCTCGTCTCCTCTGCTCGGATGATCCGTGATGCTGTTCGAGCGCCGCCTCGCCGCTGCCTCCCCTCCACCACAATCGCACCATGCTCATTTTTAGCCAACCCCACCGGCTTGTACGACCCAAAATACCCTCGGTTGCGCAGCTCCCATGCGACCGAGCATACATTCTAGAAACCAGTTCCAAAAATCACCATTTACCACGCCGCGCGCCCTCCTCACTCTCAACACGTTCACCTCATTTTCCAGCCCTATATTCTCAATTTCCCCAACCAGGAACCACCCTTCTCCTGCTTATTAGCGCCAGACATCTCAATTCCTGGTTGCGTCTCAGAAGAACGTCTCGGATTTTTTGGCGTTTGGAAACACCTCCAAATCAAACGCTGTTCGCTTCGCCGGTCGTCTGATGTGCCCGGGCCCGGCCCCTGATAAATGAATGTCCGGGCTGATCTCCAAATTCAAACAACCATTTCATTCATTCACTTGGGCTTTACAAACACACGGCTGCGCATACACTCGCTTACTGCGGAACACCTACCTATGCATTCCGACCTTTGCTGGATTTATTTTTTCGGTCCAACCACTTCTCCTTCGACGATCTCGAACTCGCGGAAGATCCGGAGCGCTTCGTGAGCAGCTTTGATCCCACTAGCCATCATCGCGCCAAACTGTCAAATCCCTATCAGCGCCCCCGTAACCAAATTCCAAAATACGACTCACAGTAGGACCCATACGGTTCGCACCATCATGTTCCGAAAGCTCCATGCCTATGTCCCCCTCAATCAGCACATCTCCCTCCGGCAAACGCACAACTCACCTGTCATAATGAGCCCAGGATGAACCTCGCGCGTGCCGTTCACGATCGCAGGCTCGCTCCGGTTCATATCCAAGCACCTAATCATCCTCATCGTCAGCACCCCATGGACCTGCCCCATAGGGGCAGGGAGACACTCCTTTCGCGCGCATAAACACGATCAAGTTCAACGGTATACTCTCAGCACCGCTTTTTCGCTGTCCTTGCCCACATCCTCCCTCGTCTTCTCCATCAGGAGGAAAGAAAGGGGGAATGTGAGAGGACGGCGTAGCGGGCACCCGTGGTCTCCAGCCCCATCAGCCAATCGGGTACATTACCGTCTTCAACTTGATCGCCGAAATACGCATGCGAAAAAAAAAAGAGTCAGTCAAGTCAATAAGAAAAATGCCCTACCGCATATCTCCAAGTTCCTTGAGCAACCCGGTACTGACCAACCGCTTGGCACAAAACGCGCCCATTGGTCCGTCATGGCCTGTCGCGCTGATGATGACCGGAGCGGTGATCACTTGAGGGTCCATGCACGATTGGGTCTAGTTGGGTGTAGCGCTATTAGTATCCGTGGGAATGATAGTGATATACGCATACATGATGGTTCAACGCGACGAGCGTATAGTTTGTCACGACGCCAGCGACACGTCCGTCTGGCTTGACGATCAAGTCTTCGACAGCCGTCGCATTGAACATGCGTACGTTTGGGAAAGCGAGAACTTTCGAAAGAACAGTCGAGGTGAACATTGCGGCGTGCTATTTTTTAAAACATATAAATCCGATATCCCGATACAATGGTCATCAAAATCGATGCTCACACGAACGACGACATAAGGACCCTCGTCTTCAAACGGCACACCAAGCTCAGTCAAGAAGCGATCGGCCGGTTTGCGAACAACCTTTTAATAACATCATGAGTGTCAATCCTCTAGATATATGAGCAAGACATACCATGGCGGTCATAAGCTGACCACCCAACCATGCACCACCGCCAGGCGCAACGCCGGCCTCAATGATCGTAATCTTGAGGTCAGGCGAGCTCTTCGCCAGATGATAGGCACAGGAAAGACCAGCAGACCCGGCACCGACAATGACAACGTCCGATACGGCTCGGTCGTACATATCTTCAAAGTACCTACTCAATCATATATAATCAATAATGCACTAAATAATATGGAATAACACGAACCGCTTGGTCATGGCACGCGAGACCTGGGCCTCCTTGATGGGTGCAAACTTGTAGTCGCCAGCATAGTCTTCCTTGGTCTCGTACTGAACGTCATTGGCCAAAGGCTTTTTGAGCATCACAGGCGAGTCATTGAGAAGGCAGGTAGTAGTAGCAACAGGAGGAGTCATTTTGGTACGAGCTGAACGGTCGGGTTTTGCACTCGAATGAGTCTTTGATACTGGGATGGCTAGAGTTTATATACTTCCCAGCCTACTTAACCAGCCTCCGGTGTAGCACGCGGCTGGGAGAGATCGAAGGCTGATGGTGAACGAGATTGGAGCTCAGCGTGAGAGCGCTGCTTTGGATTGGCTGTTCAGAGTGGCGAGCGGTGGGTGGAACGAGAAAGAAGGCACGATAGAGGCAGAAGCATATGGATGTGATTCGCTCGGGATTGGGTCGGGAGGGATGTAGTTCCAATAAAAGAACGTGCTAGCAAGATGGAGTGTTTTTGTATAGTTGCCGGGGCAAGATCCGCAAAAGGAGACTGCCTGGTCCCTCCCGTCGGCCGACAAAGTGACAGGCTTATCCTTGACGCCCCATAAAATTGCCTAAATATGTTACCTATAGTCCATCGCTGTTCCCGAAGGTGATGTCGAGACCGATGAGCCGCCGGCCTAAAGGAGGCGTCATTCATTATTCACCACCGACTGACTTTTGATTGGCATCATGGCAAGGTGTCCCATTATACACCAGCTCGAATAAGTCTTGCCTCACGGGACGCGCTACCACTGTCGACTGCGTCTAGGGTAGAGGAGGGAGATTTGCGCCGTCTTGTACTAATGGAATATATTAAGAGTGATATCATGCGTGTGCTGTAAAAATAATTACAGAAATCGACCGGGAAACACCGGAGAAAATGTACTTAGAAGTACATATGTCCGGGGCAAGACTTATGCGGCTGTGCTACGTCAAGCCTGCACAGGCAACTGCTCGGCTTGTGGGTCGATTTCTGCTATTCCAGATGTGTACGGGCACTATATACATACGAAATGATCACTACGCTCGATTTGAGCACTGGTTGAGTGCGGAGAAACATTTCAAAGCGAGGGTTGGTTTAGAGACGAGCAAGGGGAGGTGTCCCCCTTGTCATGTATGTTGTATTGGTGTTTTAGGCCAAGAGATTTGGCGATATGCAGGAATATGAGGTACCTGAAGCATCTGGACTTGAAAAATGCTAAAAGAACACCGGATGAGGTAGATGGAGGGGGTATGGCTTGTGGAGGCATATTCCCCCCTTTTGTTAAACTCGCTCTGCTCACGGTATAGCGATTATCACTAGCAATACTATGAGCAACATCGTCTCCATAGCATGTATAGTAGCTCCACGCAAAAAATGGTGACAATTCGTTGAGTTTCGGCCGAGATACATAGCGTACAACAACCAGTCTTTGGTGTAACAATGATTTTACTAAGAAAATGACGGACTTTCCCATGCAGCCACAATGTATGCTATGTATCTCGGCCTAAACTCAACGAATTGTCACCATTTTTTGCGTGGAGCTACTATACATGCTATGGAGACGATGTTGCTCATAGTATTGCTAGTGATAATCGCTATACCGTGAGCAGAGCGAGTTTAACAAAAGGGGGGAATATGCCTCCACAAGCCATACCCCCTCCATCTACCTCATCCGGTGTTCTTTTAGCATTTTTCAAGTCCAGATGCTTCAGGTACCTCATATTCCTGCATATCGCCAAATCTCTTGGCCTAAAACACCAATACAACATACATGACAAGGGGGACACCTCCCCTTGCTCGTCTCTAAACCAACCCTCGCTTTGAAATGTTTCTCCGCACTCAACCAGTGCTCAAATCGAGCGTAGTGATCATTTCGTATGTATATAGTGCCCGTACACATCTGGAATAGCAGAAATCGACCCACAAGCCGAGCAGTTGCCTGTGCAGGCTTGACGTAGCACAGCCGCATAAGTCTTGCCCCGGACATATGTACTTCTAAGTACATTTTCTCCGGTGTTTCCCGGTCGATTTCTGTAATTATTTCTACAGCACACGCATGATATCACTCTTAATATATTCCATGAGTACAAGACGGCGCAAATCTCCCTCCTCTACCCTAGACGCAGTCGACAGTGGTAGCGCGTCCCGTGAGGCAAGACTTATTCGAGCTAGTGTATATTATATTTACTGCACGTAGTGTACTTTCCGTTATTGTTACCTTCCAGTGGATTCATGAATGAAATATTACATATATATAGCGATGGGTTTTGTCTTACTTCCTATATATGAAGCATCATAGATACGATGTATGTCAATAGCAAATAAACAACATGATAACTACTCAGAAACCAAATATTGAAGTCAAGTTAAAGGTATGAAATGCCCGCAAAAAGGAAAATCTGAGGAGAGCGTTTCAAGTATTCGGGTACATATCTGGGGGGTGAGTGGTTGTGCAGCTAAATTGGAAACCACACAGGTGAACAAACCTTTTGCCTGAGCTAATGTCGCTAATAGCCGTACACTTACGTACATTAATCGAGTGAAAAGCATCGCATACATAGTCCGAGTGCACTTGATTTGATTGGCGTAGACTTGCAAAACTACCACGACGGCTGACCCGCTGAAACATAGCAGCATTCTTTTTCCGCTAAGTTTCAGGCAACTATTGAGATCTCTATAGCACTTAGCTAGGATGAACGCACATACTGGTCACGGCTCGTCTAAAATTGGACTGAAACCTCCCTAGATGGTGGCCAAAAGACATACACCCAAGTTCCCGAATGGTCGGCCATTGAAGTTAGAGTTGGGGGCTCTGACATTACATTCTGTAGTCAAACTATGAGAGCAGCACTCTGTAGAATGCGTGACAACGACTCCGCCGCTTCGCCCAACCAGTGAAGTATCAGAGATCGATACAAGCATACACAGTGCTTACACATCTCATTTGGAAGACAACCAGCCATCAGCCGCTGCCGGCGCGCCCTGTGTTTCCGCTCCGGCTGTGAATTCCCGCATCAGCTTTAGACCTCCGCTTCAGGCACATTCCCCCAAAGTTTTACTGCCCTTTGTCGGAGACAGGCAGCCGGCGACGGTAAGCAGGCCACGGCGGTGGGCGCCTTGGATGATATCGCATATAAAATGGAGGGCGTTGCCAGCTTTTGGAGGCAACCTTTTGACGACATTCAACATCTAACAATACAAGGTTGGAGTGACTGATCGGACGTTTAGATATCGTGCTCAACTCGTACTTTCTTTATTGTTCAGCAGGATGCGTTTCAATATCCTATGCGGTGGGGTTGCGTATCTCAGCTTGATACTTGGGACGGCGGCTGCTCCTTGCGTCAAAACGAACCCAGCTCAACAAATGATCCTGCCTGATTCTATCTGTGTTTGTCTTGAAGACGGAGTTGTGGACGCAGACGAAACAATGGAATCATGCTTCATGGCCAATAGTAATTACTTGAATGGCAAGGTGAGCTACTGAGGCTATGAGCGACTGGGTGCTAGTTATTGACATGGTTCAACAGTGTTATATCAACGGCGTTACGAATTTGAATACTTTCCGGAAAAACTGCCGACAAGTAGACTCGAGGCATGCTGCAAAATGTACATCCCCTGAAGACGTAACAGTACTGTATTATCCGGCGTAAAATCTACCTCTCGCCCTGATTTGTCGCCGCCGTATATGATTAGAGCATGACCTCCTGTATCTTTCGTTTACAGGTACTTTTATTGACGCCGTCCCTCTCTTGACTAATCATTTAGTGGAGAGAGAACTTCCTCGTAAATGCGTAACACATATTGCCGGCATTTGCGTGAATTACGGTACTTGGGAGCCCAAATCATCACTATGAAAAGAAACCCACGTAAGTCACACATGGGTCGAACCAGTAAGATTTACCGGGATTACCCAGGTAACAGCATATAGGAACTTACCTGGGGTACCCAGGTATCCAAAATGTCACTTTGATACTTGGGTTACCCCCGTGCACCGACATAGGTAACCCAAGTAAGTCTTATAGTGTTTTTAGGTGCACTACATGTATTTTTTCTCGGGTAGTATACGGGGTCATTTATAATCGATCCATTCGGTTCATTTACATGGATCCATACATTACATGGATTACTATATAAGTTACATAGGGGCTATCACACATATCTACGTCCGGCCGGTCCTTCGTATACGTAACACATCGTCTAGAGCGAGGCGAGAAAATGAAAATTAATAACTGAAAAATGACGAGCAAAAGGGGAGCGCGAGGGGAGTGGGTATTGGGGAGAATAACCTAGCCGCGCGTCCGTAGCTGGCGATCGCTCGGTGCAACTTGCTTTGCCGGTCGAGCAATCTTGATTTTTGATGTGTCGACAATACGGAGACCGTTCTAAATCATAGTAGATAGCCCGCAAGTTACCAGGCACGTACGGTTTTGTTTGCCGTCGAATCGCTCTACTCGGCGTTGGATTGCTCGCCCGGTGTCCTGCTTGCCACAGAAAATTAATAGTTTATAAACATTCAATGGAGTATCCAGAATAATCACCAATATTATAATTTGGAGGAGCTTTAGAGCAAATATGTCAGCTCACAAAACGAACATTGTATACATCATTTAGACTTACCCTGAGTTTCCCGAGCCTCCAGCAATTTCTTGTATAGTTCGTATTCTTCTAGAGCTATCCTAGGCATGTCGTCGTTGTTCGAACGAGATTTCTGTGGTAATTGGTCAGTTTCATCAAAATTATCGATCTCAGCTGGACTCACATTCATCACACGTGACTTCGGCGATCAGAATGCAAACAAGGCGGAATGAAAGGGATATGAGTTAGCGATTTAACATGTCGGAACTATACTAACTCACGGTTACTTTAGTGTTCTAACAGTTGCGTCGGTACGAGCGGCAGGTGAGGTGGTAGTCAGGAGCAGGTGGTGGCAGATGGGAGGCCCGGACTTACGCGCACGGGGATCCGTGCGATCACGTGACCTGACGTGCCATCGCTTCAAGTCCCGCCCGCCACTACCACACGTGCCGTACTCAAATCTATTCCAGGAGAACTCAACGCGTTTGAGGTACGATTTGAGAGCACATTCAAGCCTGGAGGTAGGTTATTTGTCGATCCCGAGGTTTAAATGAAAGTGAACCATTCATCCAATAGACTCCGATTAAGATTGTCAACATTAATTTATATATATATATCTTCTTATAGCTTATAGGCCTCAGAACTGGATACCATACTTCGATTCCCCTGTCTCGCTTGATTTGTGATGCAGCCCAGAGTTCGCCGCCGCGTGGCCGCGTTTCTGCGAACCACCATTCGCCACGCTCGATCGCATCACGAATGGATGCGGTTTCTTCTGGAGCGGTACGAGCAATGGGGCGGTCTCCGAAATAATGGTTGCGGGGACTGCATACGGGCTACGTGCGCGCAAAACCTGATTTCGGCTTGCGGGAAGCGAGACAATTCGTTTGTACGAGTGAGTCGATTTATCTTAACTGTTTAAATTACTAATTATGCGCTATAACATTGATGTGAATACGACAGAAATACCCGGAACAGCGGGCCAGTCAAAATGCTTGAGCAGACCGGATACAGCCGCCTCGACTTTATCCTCACTCGCTACCACCCTTCCTCCCGATCCCCGTTTCGACATCAAATCATCCCAACCCCGCGTCCTATCCTATACAGCACAGGCCAAGGGAGCGATCGGCTATGCGTCGACACGGCTCGTCTCGTATACCAAGATGGGCCGATTGTTTGTGCTTAATATCATTGTCATGCACTGCGCCGTAGGACGAGTGAAGATGCAAGCAGACAAGTCAAATGGAGAATGGGCAATAGTAGACTGAAACGAAGACCTGTGCCAAACAGCGTTTCACCAAGAGGAGCAGGAGTTTGAGGAAGACGGTTAGCCATGTAAATATGATACTAAAATTACGTGTATGTGATCTTACCTGTAAACCAATGCGACTAAGGAGACTGGCCAAAGTGCGGCACCCACATAAATGATTAGTCAAGATACATGTATGCGCCATTTACATGTAGGCCTGAGCGGCCGAGTACACTGGCCGAGCATGTACCCAGGTAAAATTGCAGGCCAAAATACATGTATACGTGATTTACCTGTAAGGCAATCTCGTTGAAAAAATTGACAGACAAAAGTTACTTGTATGCGTTGAATTTACATGTACGGATTTACGTGCTTTACAGGTAATATCACTAGCATACATGGGTGACCTATGTAAACTTACCTGGATACCTTTTCACAGTGCATTCTCGTAGGGACGCTCTTGTTGCACCCGCGCTCTCCAACGACGCTATCGTATATATCGGGGGGGCTTCACTGTGAACTTCCTAGCTTATCTGCGTTGCTGTGTGAATTCGGTGGCGTCAAGCGTGTGTCCTTGGTTAACCGATCCCCCCAACACAAGAATGAGTGATACTACTCCCTTGGACACTATAACCGAACTCCGATGCGACCGGAAATATAGCAGGACCATGATAAATTTGTTGTCCAAGCTCGCACCGTTCGTGTGAGAAGCTTCATATAGCCCTGTGTGCCATCAAATTCAATCTGAACAATTCAGATTGCGGTTATAAATACAAATCTCAACTATGCTGCTTTTTTGAGCGGGTTTCGGACAATAGCCGAGGACGCTGAGATCTGTTGCTGCAATTTAAGGTCATCTTATTCTAATATCTGGAGACAGTGTGGAAGAAGTGGCAGTATAATTGGTTGACAGGAAAAGATGTTGGGCTGGGTTGAGGTGGCTCTCATACACCCTGATTTACCCGCTTGTGATTTTGGATGCAGCGCTCTATGCATCACTGGCAAAAGATCAAGCTGAGAGCGGGATCTTTCACGAAATCTTGCTTGGTGATCCAACCAGTGACTGGGCAGTTCCTAAATCGTTTACATAACATTCGCACGAGCACATTTGTCCCAAAAACGGAAAACAACAAGTTACCAGCCCGGAAAGAGATCAGAGCGCAGAACAGCAAGGAATCTTCCATGACCTACAGCGCGTCATCGCACCACAAGCCCATGCTATATCACGGGACAGCTGACGGCCCCACACCTGACGTCACTCGAGCGAATAAAGACCATCGTTATTGGGAGAACGTTGCAACAAAATAGACATGACAACATCCGAACTCGAAACACGATCGTAAAACTAGCGCGGACGGCAAACGTATAAAACAGGAGAAAGAGGAAAAACTCAAAACACTCAACGTCTACCACACGTCGCGCTCTGCATTCACGCGGTATAACGCAAAGATATTGAACGGTGGGATTCAAGCAAACGAAAATCGACTCTACGCCTTGGGTGCTTCCTCGGCCTCGGCTGGCGCATCATCCTTGTCCGCTGGCTTGTCGGCAGAATCTTGCATGTCCGAGGTCCAGAGAGTAAGGTTGTCACGGAGGAGTTGCATGATCAGCGTCGAGTCCTTGTAGCTCTCCTCGGACAGGGTGTCGAGCTCCGCAATCGCGTCATCGAAAGCCTGCTTCGCGAGATGGCAGGCGCGATCGGGCGAGTTGAGGATCTCGTAGTAAAAGACAGAGAAGTTGAGCGCAAGACCGAGACGGATGGGGTGGGTTGGTGGCAGCTCGGTGACGGCAACGTCGGACGCGGCCTTGTAAGCCTCGAGGGACTTGTCGGCGCTGTCCTTTCGCTTGTCGCCAGTTGCAAACTCGGCGAGGTAGCGGTGGTAGTCACCCATCCTAGATAACAAATTGGGATCAGCGACGCGTGTCACGTGAGGATCGTGGTTTAGGGGCTTCTCACATCTTGTGGTAGAAGACCTTGGACTCGCCAGAGGCAGCCGAAGGGATGAGATGCTTGTCGAGAACGTCGAGAATGTCCTCGCAGATCTTCGCGAGCTCACCCTCGATCTTCTCGCGGTAGCCCTTGATCATCGTGACCTAAAGAGGCGCGTCGCGTTAGGGCACGGTACAATTCCGGGCGACGAAAAAAGCATACCTGGGCATCGTTGCCCTTGGACTCCTCCTTTTGCTCGATCGACGAGACGATGCGCCAAGACGCACGGCGAGCACCGATGACATTCTTGTACGCGACCGACAGCAGATTACGCTCCTCGACAGTGAGCTCCTGGTCAGACGACGCGACGCGCTTCATGTTCTCAACCATTTCTGATTTTGCAAGTCGTCAGCGACCAGCCACGCGTCGAGTGTAGATCCCTGGACGCACCCTCATAGCGCTCAGCCTGCTCAGCGAGCTTGGCAAGGTAGACAGAGTCCTCACGCGAATCGGCCATCTGCAGCACACCAGTGATCAGCACCGAACCGATGCGGAAAAAGGCTAATACGCACTGTAATTAGAATGAAGCTGGTGGTGGTGGAAGAGTAGTACGAGGGTGGGTCGAGCTGCGCGGCAACACGGACGGGGGTGACGTTGAGGTTAAGAGGGCGGTAGAGGCGCACGCGGGTTATATACACTCACTGCTGAGGAGGAACAAACCAGGTGGGTACAGGGCGATTCTGCCCCGTTTTGCATCCGAAACCCATTGCCCAGTCATAAGCGCCGGGCGGTACCAGACAAGGCCTCCGGAACCCTGCAAGCGCCGAGCTGCAACGAGCTGGGCCGACGCCGATGTCCCGAGGCTGTGCGCCGCTGGACATTCGTCTAGGTCGCAACCCTAACCCAGGCTGGCCCAGAACCCTCCCCCAACGCGCCGGAGAGCACGAGCATGGCATGTGCTGTTTTTGTTGTTTGCCGCCCGCGCCCGGACGGAACTGGCCAATCGCGGCATGCCCTCGACACAGGCTATATGCACGTCATCAAACAGACCACGGCTATAAGACTCGAACCGTCCTCCTGCCCTTGCGCGCAGTGGAGCCGTCCGCTCACCCCACGTACGCGAGTCCATCATCGCGATGAGTCGCCATTGTGAATTCAAATACTCACGCCACCACTATTGTTGCCGTCGCCAGCAACGCGCTCGCCCGATGCTGCGATGGAGACCGCGCACATCGCCTTGCCATATTCACGACGCGTGACGTAACGCTTATCCATCCTCTCGACGATCATTCCATCGCATTCCTTGACAACGTGGTCTCGCCTCGTGCGTCATTCGCACGTGATTGTCCATGGAGCATAAAATGGATCCATCCCGCGTCAGTTACATCATTCTAGAAGTTCGGGATAGCTCCAGCGTTCACGTTGGTGTGTCTTGGTTGATGAAGTTGCCGTGAGCAAGTACGAATCTCCGACGACTCGCTGGTGGCTCAAAATCACCACTATATGCGTGTCAAAAGTTTGTTGGGACGTACTGGTGGGGCAGGACCGAGTCGTTCCACCAAGATCATTTCCACTCTGATTCATATATCTGCTAACTGTGCTTAGATCGGTACCTACACGGACTCAAATGTGTTATTCTGCACAAACATCTCAGCTCAGATGCGAGCGTTGATTGCATAATCGACCTCTGTGAGACTATACCACCATGTCACTGGCTATATTTCGCTCGAACTATTAGATGTACCGTACCGGACCGGGCAACGGACCGGTTTTAGTATTTCAGCTGTCGAAAGAGCATAAGCTAAACTTTTCGCCTAAAACTTGGCCGGTGCATTGAGATCATATTCTTGAACCAACACACCAATTTTGAAGCCATCCGAAAGTCTGAGTCGACATTGGGAGCTCCTGAAAGATAAAGCACTTATTGAGGCACATACCGGGAAGCGGACCACCTCACTCACCCAATACAACCATCTGAACTATTAGCATGTTTGAGGTCGAACCAACTCATTATATAATTAGTCATGCTTTGATATGTTTTGCAAGGCGTGTAAGCTCATTTGACCGCAACAGAGATGGTAAGTCGAATGAAGTAGGCGGCAGAATTGCACCTCGCGTAGTCTACGCGATTCAAGGTCTTGCTATTGTACTTAATCAGTTCAAATGACAAAGATGAATTAGAGGGCGACCATAGGGAGAAACTAGACTCCTAATATTCAATCGAGTAGCGTACTTGACTGACCTGGCAGGCAAAGTAGGTAGGTGTGTTGCACGTGGTACCGCCTCCCCTAGAATGTTGTTTGTGTACAATCGTATCGGGCGGCAATCATCCTCATTTTTCTGCTAGTTTCGAAGTCGCAAGGCTCAGATTCATGGCATTGCTGGCCGGTCGACCAAAACACCTGTTATGCTGCTTGTATGGCGCGATCGCCAAATTTCCGGCGTATGCTTCGATCCAGCCCACCAATCGAGCTATTGTATCGCAATGAAGGCGCAATATAATCTTCCAATTTTTTGTATACAACTGAAAGGACAGTATCGCTAAAAATACTGGAAAAATGACACACGGTTTAGATGGGCAATCGCGAGAAAAGGGTGGTGGTCCGCTTCGCCGGCCCGGTCCGCTTCCTGGTCCGGTACGGTAATAGAAATGTGATTTGAAGCGAAGAAAGCCGACTGCCTGAATTGGACCACTTCACAAACGTGACCCTAAGCGCAGCATCAGTATCGCCCAAAGCATCCGATGCGCCAAGTACGATGGTTTCGCGTGGTCATGGATATACGGGTTCGTTGCTAGGCACCATATAGCCCGCAGGGGATACCATTCTGTCATAGCGGACCTTATCATGATCCGGATCGAAGAACAATTCCGGGTGATCGATTCATACAACACATTGTCTTATAGAGCAAGCACTTTGAAAGCACAACATGAAGGAAATCAATACAAGACTACGTCGCAATGGATGGTTGATCATATTTTGACGCTTCGAGCAATAAAAATCGACACAGCTAGGCTCGAGGCTGATAAGAACATCAAGGGGTGCTATAATACTGGAGACCTTCAATTCCTGGCCTTGTGTCGAGTAAATTATTGAGCATACCGGAGTACCTTTTGCCAATGATTGAAGCATTCAATTCAACTCGAAAAGTTTCCGCTCCAATTGTCACCCCGAAGTAGGGATGCTCAGACCGAATTACTGGCATAGGCCACCTTGAGAGCCGCGGGAGTAGTGGTCCCACCTCCTGTGGTACTATCTATCAACCAAAGAGTGAGAAGGGGGACGCACAATTATATAAAGACGGCTTATCTCATTTTAAGTCGCAAATTCGATAGTCGCCTTGCCGCTAATAGGCGCACGGTTCTGAACAGGCGAGCCAGAAGTAGCAGCAGCAACGATAAAAGCAGATCCAAGGGATCCCGATCTTGTCCTGGACTACTTTTGAGCACTAGCTGTATTTTCGTTAAGAAAATTGCTCTTATACTCTCAATCTGGCCCGCTCGTGACAGCTCTAAGTAGTCCTTGCGCCCGAAGAAATATGCATCATGAGGCTAATGGTGGTTAGATAATTAGACATTTCATGGTTAGATTGACCCGGCACTAGCACTAGGATGTAGATGCTTCCCAGAGTGAGCATCAAATATGACATCAGGCCAGGCGTTGCTGAAACGTCTCTTTGATTGGGACGCCATTTTCCCATTCCAACCTTCAATATGGATTGGCACGGGACAGCAGAAGTGAAGAGCGGATCCTAGGTGGATGTAATGGATGCGGAAAGCTTGAGGGTTTGGGGAAGCTCCAGCCAATAAACCTTGATTCAAGCAACCTATCGTATCGCCAAATAGAAGTGAGCGAAAAGGTATGGCCAAGACCGAGGAGTAAATTTCATAGGTAGCTCGATTTAACCACTATCCCATAGAAAGAGGCAACTTCAAGGACGAGAAAACCCAGCTCGTCGTGGTTGCCCGCCAACACTCTCGGATCACCTGACTAGGGGTGGCCGACGAATCACTGAATCATGGCCGCCAAAACAAGCATAAACATCCGCGCTTTTCGTACTTCTCCACAAGGTTTGTCTTAAGTGGAACGTAAGATGTAAATAGGTGGTGATTACATATGAATAAGTAGCTTAAAATGTAGACCAGACTGGACGTCTGGTTGCATACGCTCGCAAATTTATATCGTTCAGGATAAGCTGGTTAAGCGATGCTCCCTGTATTAGATGATAGTTTTCGACAGGGTGAGTTTGTTGCGTCAATGATAGATACGGGAACGAAGGATATTACAAAAAAGCAAGTCCTAGATACAAGCAATAACACTATGTCTATCCCTAACAGATAACTTTTTGCCTAAGAGCTTGACTTATAGAAGTGATATAACTCGTTTATGACTCCCGGAAATCTTCTTTGGCTTCATTTCTGGCTATTCTGAGAGCCCGAGCAAAACCTGACATGTCCCATCAGCGCAATCGTATGTTAGCAAATAGTTCGACGTACCCATTCGGAGTAAAAGCCCAAACTTTTCAACGATCCATTTGGCCGCAAGAACCGAGTTCAAGCGCATCTAATCACTTGGGGTGCCAAGACAAAGCTTGTCATTGTTGAAAGCTCTATAGGGAGCATCCACGGAATATCGCCATTTGGACATGCCTACAGTCAACAATACCATAAGCGCTGATGACGCTTTAGTCTCATTTGCGCCTTTAACGGGACCCGCGATATTGTAGATATTTGCTGAAGATCACACATTCGGATCTCATATTTACTCTATGTTTCAATCCACATGCCGCGCATATACACGGCCCATTCATCTACATCATGCTATAATACATTATACGAAAGCTAATTACGGTGGTTCGTTAGAATCAAAGCTAGAACATCCTTCACAGCTACTGAATGCCCTGCACGGATTCATAGCTATTGATGACAGAAGTGTTCAACAGTATCTGTCTAACGCTTTTCGCACATGTGATGACTAAGCAAAGAGGAAGGCTCGGAGGCCTCATAAAAGCAAACCGCTCAAGTTCCCTGGATTCACAATAGCGGCCCACGGTGACATAAGGCGTAAAAAAAACCGCTCATGTGCTTTTTATCTTATTTTTGTTTACTATCACATGTTCGATTAGTCAAACGAACGTACAATCAAAGTCCTTGCGAGAGAAGAAAAGAACGGACAGGAAGGTATGCGCAGAAAGGAATGAGTAGGAATCGCACTGTTCAAGTCCAGACAGACAAATTTGGATATAATCCCCTCTCAATGATAATAACACTGTACGGGGGGTAAAGACTTACTATGGGTCACCTAGATTAACTGGGTACCAAAGTAGTAAAATACCATGTTCATAGGGGCGTTCCTTAGAACTGGTTGGTAAACGAGTAAAAGACAGAATAGTAATGTGACTTAAATATGCTTACCACTCCGGAAAAGCACAAAGCTTAATCTTCCAAACCTGGTATGCCATTCGTTACCTGGCAAATACGCTTACGTAGTCGCTTCGACTCATATACGACCAACGTTCACGATGTGGGTGATGGGATGTCACTTTTCATCCGGGTTTCCAATCCTGTGGCGCGGTCAAATTGTTTAGCCGCGTTTGATACTATAATAACCGAGCCCAAGACTCCCATCCTGTCACTTGCCCTCACCTTCCGACATACTAAACCCAAGTCTCTTCATCTATGCCTTACTCCGAAGAATCCCACCATAGGCTTGTCGGCTCCGTTCTGGCTTCAATCAGCCTGACGAGAACACACCTCGACAACATACGCCTCTGGCTCTTCAACTCCGATATGGACTTGCCCCGGGTTGATTTGGGTGGCAAGATTGCAATAGTAACTGGGGCCAACTCTGGTATAGGCTATGAATGTGCACGCGCGCTTGCCAGCATGGGTGCTCGAGTTGTGCTAGCTTGTCGAAGCGAAGCGAAAGGTGAAGAAGCAAGGAAAAAATTGGAAGCGGATACCGGAAGCAATACCATTGAAATGGAGATTTTAGACTGCGCCAATTTTGACAGCGTAAAAGCTTTCCTGGAACGCTGGGAGAAGCGTACCTCAAAACAAATTGATATACTTATCAACAATGCAGGTGAGCGAGTATATGTCATCCATGCCAAGTATTTCTTTTTCACCAAAAGCCTCTCAGGTGGGGCTACGAGCACGCTATCCGTAACACCGGATGGGTTTGAGCAGACATATCAAGCTAACCACCTGGCTCATGTGCTATTGACCACCACGTTCCTCAACCGTGGGCGTATGTGCTCAGACGCGCGCATTGTATCGGTGTCCTCAGCGGGTTCCTATAGCAGCGACCCGCTTAATACCTCAAATACCGACGGCAGTGATATATTGGCGAAGTACGGTAGCAAGCCCGGGACGAAAATCTCGTTCGGTGACATGATGCAGTTATATTTCCGATCAAAAGCTGCCCAAGCGATATGGACCATGGCCCTCCAACGTTACCTCTCCCAGACCGAGCGCTGGAAAAACATCACTGTACATGCCTGCCATCCAGGTAAATTTACGGATCATTATGTTAAATCCTTGTTGAAATCGAGCACTTTTTCATCCAGGAACCGTTAAATCGTCAATATGGACCCAACCATCCGGCGCTGGCTCCATGATTGGCCATGCAATGAGCGTGCTCAGATCCATAGTTCTAAAAGTTGGTATAACCAATGAACAAGGGGCAGTTGTGCCAGTGTGGTTGGCTACCGCGGCTGAACCGGCGACGGAAGGCCTAAGAGGCATGTACTGGGACCGGTTAACCTGGAGGTGGGTACGTCCTTGGAGTATGGAGACGAAGAGGCAGGACGGGCTTTGGAAGAAATGGTATGAAGATGCACAAATTTCTCTCGCATTGTGAGCGGCCCGAACATAGTTGTACGTCTAGCTTAACCCCGAGTTCGCAATGTGCTTCAAAGCGCTGTATTCAGTGCATTGGTTCCTTAGTGTCTAATCATGCACTCTTCTCTTTCTCGCCACGCTTTATTTGATCCTGAGCAGGAATAGCGCAATCGAGAGTACTTCGAAACGAAAACACAGCCTATGCAAAGATCTTTTGGAAGTCACACAGAGTCCGACCAAAGAGTAAGATTCGAGTACGAGGGCAAAGATACGTGCAAAACTTCGCCTGCACTAAATGCGGTTGGTGCTGTATAGTAAGCCACCCATAAGCGCCATAAGCGCCAATCGACCACTACTTCCAACATGATCGAATTTGGGTCATGGTATATGGCTATCTATAATAGTGAATTTCCCATATGCCTGAGTAGTAAGCATGATTGTATTTCCTCATATTTTTTGATTGTACAAATATTTCTAAGATATTTCAATCCGACTCAATCGTGCATCGTAAGTTTCTGTGTTATTCGACCATACACTAGCCATTGCGCACAAAATAGCTGTATTGAGCTAGAACGCTTCCCAATCCAGTGTAAATACATTAAGTGAGCTGCATTTACGAATGATCACTCTTGAGGCCAGATTATTGACTAGAAAAGCTTGAATGATTTTAATTCGGTAATCCTACTAGAAGGATCCGCATACATGATTCGTTTCAACTTCATGTTTCTCTATGATAAACCTGTTCATATCACAGTGTGAGCAATGGACCATGGCGCCATAGATCCAAACCTTTGCTTTATTAATTGTGGTGTTGGATCGGATGGTCCAAGACAAAATACCCGAACATACCAGTAAGGCGAAGGACACGAGCAGACCGTAGTTTCACCAGGCTGCCGTTGAAAAAGTTTGACACGACCTCTCGTTAGTGTAACACGCAATATCCAACGCATAGATGATATAAAAAAGAAGGAAATAAATATATTGTGTACCAGCAAAGTACATTCAAGCCAAGACAAAAACCGCCTCAAACGTACGACCAATCCTCCCACCTAGAAAGAAAGCTTGGCGCCAGCGTTCGAGTTGACGTACGACTTGACGGAGCTTGTAGCAGTGAGCGAGTACGAGTAACCGACAGAGCTCCACGAGGCTATATGGATACCACAGTCAGAAAATGTATAGCAGTACGCGCTATAAAGACGTACTGGTAAGAGCAGTGTTGCTGGCGCCACCGAAGTCGTTACCGGATGCGTTGGCATAGCCGTTGTCGGTGCTGTATAGAGGCTTTCCGACACTCTCGAAGACGTTGTTCTGGACGAGGAGCTCCGCACCAACACGGGTGTTGATACCGTCGTTGTTGCTCACGAAGCTAAACAAGTATTTAGAATATGATTCCTCGAAATAAAATGAGAGGTAACACTCACTAGTTGTTGAAAATGTGACCGTGGCCGAAACGGAAGGAAGGAGTACGGGAGTTAAGATTTTGCCACTTGTTGAAGGCATAGGTAACCTGAATGGCCTTGTCCTCGCTCTCGTTGCTGTCAGAGTGACCAACGAGCGACGCCTTCCAGTGATCGTGGAGGTAAGAGTTGGTGACGGTGGCAGCATAGACGCCGTGGGTGAGGTCAAGGAGGCCATCGTAGTAGTCCTTGTCGTGGTCACGGTCGGACCAGAGTTCGACGTGGTCAATCCAGACACGGTTGGCGGCCTGGACTGCGAGGGCGTCGCCAGCGGAGGCAAGGACTTTGTTAATCTATAGGCAGTACGTATTTGTGAGATAGTGAACACAATCAAGTGAAAAACGGCTCGTGGTACCTTCAGGTTGCGGACGATGACATTGGAGACGTCAATTATGCGCAGGCCAACACCGGTAAGGGCTTGATTAAGTGAGAAATTAGACATTATGCAATCCAATTTATTGATAAAGTAGCTTACTGGCACCAGACTTTCCGAGGACGGAGGTGTTGGCAGGGACCTTGACGACTTCGTTACCGGTAATAGTACCGGAAATGAGGACAACCTTGTTACCGCTGGAGAGAGCAGACTTGAGGGCAGCAAGGGTAGTAACAGTTACAGGGGTAGCAGAGCCTCCGCCGGTCGTGCTGAAATCCACCTGTGATTAGACATCGGGGAAATGAGCGATCAAAAAAAAACGCACCCTCCACTAAGAGTAGCATAGCCGACGTTCGCTTTTTCGCTAGTTGAGGCGCGCTTCTCAATCGGATTGGCAGAGACAACGGTGAGGCCGAAAACAAGGGCGACAGCAGATGCGAACTTCATGTTGACGATTGACGGTTGAGAGCAGAGGACGAGTTGTACTGGAGTAGCAGCGGAGAGCACCGACTTGAGCTTTTGGTTCCTCGAACTGGATCCTTATATAGGTATTTCGACCATAACTGGGGTAGCGGGGTATATGCCAAGCGGTCCGGGGCAAGCATACCAGCGGACCGCTTCACAGCGCTACTCGAGAGGCAGCAGATGCCCCAGCGGGCCGGTTTCACATACGCAACGAAGCAAACTCAAACGCAAACGAGGATACATCTCGCGTGCTCTATCTCGTGACGCTTCTTGGAGCACGAGAACGAGCTCGATGCCGAAATGTCGCGTGGCATGCAGATGGCAGCTTTGGGCTGGATGCTCGGATAAAAACAGACTGCGGTTGCGGCAAAGAAGGGGGTGAGAGTTTTTTCCGAAGGCACAAACTAGTAGTAACTGCCGAACGAATTGTCTAGGGATGTGTGAATTCGGTATTCGACGATCACGGGTATGTGATGACCCATCGCTAGCAGGCTTATGACGAATAAGATTTAGCAAGTCGATGAAGGGAATGGAAGTAGAAGAATCATCAGATGACCACTGCGCCAAGCACATGCCCTGGCAATTAGCTGAGAAGAGGGGCTGTATAACTAATTTCGCGTCATACAAGGTATCATCCCGTGCACCATGATTTCTTGCGAAGATCATGCGAGAAGGGTAAATAAGCGAATTATATAATGTTAGGACTATAGAATTCGCGGATAAAGAAGCTAGAGGTAATAAACCTTTTAAACGTGTCTTTCCAAGTGCGCTGTTACGCTTTGTAAACTGACAGCGAACGGTTAGCAGAGCATCGGATCTATGTGTTTTGAGCCGAGGATTGCCCTCGTCGCAGGATAGAAGATTACGCCATAGCTAGGTAGCTCCTAGGTATCAGAGCGGACCGCGGAGCCAAGCACAAGTAGGCGTGTGTACAAAATCAGCGGCCTGGGGTTGCGAAGCAAGAACACAGGGGTTGGGAAGATGTATGTGGGAAGATGGCACGTGTAGACCACGTGAACAGCAGGCGCTCGTATCGGTTGGAACCTCAACCGTGGCTCCGATGGCGACCGAGCTTGAAACTGCCGCCAAGTCGGTAGATCATACCAAGGCAAGCGTGAATAACTGAGAAAAATTATTACATACTGATAAAATATACCTAGACAACCCCATTCCTACTCAGGACGTTTGTTCGTTCTGGAGGTTTCCACCCACAAACAGTGTTCGATGAAGGTCGACTACCGACTTTAGACGAACACGCGGTGCACGTATGGTTAGTGGAAATACGATTTAAATTGTCTCTACTATTACTGAGTTGTAGGACACAGGGGCGATTCTACTCTCCATGATGTAATACGCTCTCTACGCGCACAGGCTCCTTCGCCCTCTCTCCCAGCCAACGCCTTCCGCAACCCCGGAACGAAATACTCTTTCCGGCTTATCTTCTTCGACCGTGGTGCTGTCACTTCCAAAGACCTCGGGAATGTCGGCCCTCGCGACTTGAACGACCTAGCGGCGCTACACCCCACAGAGGCTGGCCAGACACCCACACCTCCTGTCGAACCTACCGAGCTTCCAACCGAGGATGCCATGGACGCGGACGACGATGGCCCTCGCCGGGACCGTGTTGACGAAGATCTAAACCCGAAAAACCCTTCGTCACGCCGCTCAAAAACAACTATCCGCACGATGGACGACCTACGTGTCCAAGCCGGCGACTGGCTCTCCGTATCCATCACCATCCCTGCAAGCGCGAAGCCCGCACCTGCACCCACTGGCCTCGCTATCCGTGGCGCCGAACGCGAACGCGAGGAAATAGACGGTGGAGGTCATTGGCGCGGTGGAGGTGGAGGCGGAGGACGTGGCCGTCCGGCCGGTCTTGTCCGTGGCGGAGGTCACTTGGCCGCTGCTCGGGAGCGTGATGGGCCTGGACCAGGCGGTAACCGAGATCGTCCTCCACACCGCGACTTTTCGCCGCCCCGTCGGCGCGACGGACCTCCTGGTCCTGAGCGCCGAGGTGGAGGGTATGGACGTCGTCCCTCTCCCGACATGACACGTGGCGGTACAACCTACCGCGATAGCCGTAGTCGTAGTCGGGAGAGGAGAAGCCGTAGCCCTGTGGGTCGAAGACGGAATGGGCGGTATGAGAGAGACTAGGTGGGATCTGTCTCAAAAATTTATATGTGCTTGGTGAAAACTCTCTGCCCATGTTCATTCTAGCTGTGTAATTTGTCTAGCTGGGTTTTGTTCCCTACCCGAATCGCGATGTTCATAGCTGATTGCGTGATAATGACATCGGACTTTTCTCATCATTTTTGTATGCCTTTGCTGGCACAAGGCAGATTTAAACTCTATTGGCTCATCTAGAATGAGCGGGTTTTATTTCTACCAAGCCGGTTTGTCAAGCTGGCAAGTGCCATTCGACTCTGGATGACGTAATACATCGACGCCAGAAACCTTGGTACTAGCCTAATCTCCTTCACAGACGACCACGACGACTACGAACCACCAATGAATCCAACATCGCCAGATAACAACCTTGTTATCGACAGCAAAGCACCTCAAACTTTATCACCCATATTGCCGCCCCCGCAAATAAATGACATGACGGGAGCCGAAATGGCTCAAATTGAACCACCTGAAGTTGAGGACTCATCACATCACGACGTGGACAAACTGGGATTCTGGCTGCTTGCCGCCCAGCATTTCTCAAGGTGCACCCTTTGTCAGTTTTTTCATAAACAGCCACTTATGCTTTGTGTGATAGTACCTGGGGTGACCGATCAGCTGAATTTGCATTCCCGATCTATCTGCGAGTAGTGAGACGTCTAGATATTTTAACACGGGCTCATTTGATTTTTTTAGGATAGAAATATTTGCTGACACACTATTGCCTGCTTCAGTCTATGGATTCGTGACGACTGCCGCCGGTATTTTGTTGTCTGGGTGAGTTGGTTTGTTTATTGTTAGGAATCGGGTGAAAAAAAACTCAACGCTCACAGGGCGATTGGTACTCAAATCGACACTCGAGCACGACTTTCGGCGATCCGAACATGTATACTAACTCAAAAGCTGTTTGCTTCGATCTGTTATGCACTCTTCCTGGTTCTCTTCTCGCGGTTTTCAGCCATGACTCCAGGAACTAGGCGCCTTATGCTCGCGGTGGTTACAATGTCTGGGTGTGGACTGAAACTAGCGACAGTTGGGATGAACGTGTGCGTTGAACGCGACTGGGTTATGGCTATCGCCGCTGGCTCCGCATCAAACAACGCTCAACAGCCGCCCTCCGCTTCAGCGTCGACTCGTGATCCTGATCTAGAACACACTGACCGAGTCTTGCTTAGGCTCAACACTACCCTCCGCAGAATTGATCTTATCTGTAAACTAGTGGCACCTCTCTTTGTCAGTCTCTTAACTACTACTGTCGGCTATCGACTCTCGGCAGCCGTACTCTTAGCGATAGGACTTATGTCTGCTGTTTTCGAGGCCATTTTTGTTGGGATCGTTTACGCAAAATTCCCAGTGCTCGCACTTTCTCGACCTAGCCCAAGGTATCATCCAAATACAGAAACCAGTGGTCGCCGTGCGCAACCAACGGAATTCGTAAGATATGCGCGAGTATGGATAGCACAACAGGTCAAAGATTGGGATGAGTTTATTAGGCATCCCATATTTCTTAGTTCGTTCCTGCCGGGGCTCACGCAACTTCTCGCACGATATTGATCCAGAGGCAAACAGGCTCAGTGTCGATATCATTACTCTATTTTAACGTCCTGTCCTTCAACTCCCCGATGATATCGTATCTGAAAAGCGAAACAAACTTTTCAGATCCTCTGATCGCTGGAATGCGTGGCCTGTGTGTCGTCACAGGTAGCTTGAACTTTTTTACGAGTACGTACTAGTGAGCCTCACATGTGTTTCAGGCCTTTTCGGGACTTTTTTGATGCCTTGGATGGAGAAACATATCGGGTATGCATCGCTGATACTTAGCTACTACATCGCGTTCTTATTTCCCTCCTTCTACACTTCTTTCATTAGACTTATCCGCACAGGGTCCTGGGCTATTTGGTATGTGTATGTCACCATATCCTCGAATTTTTGTTTAATTCCGGCTCAGGTCTGAGGCCACTACTCTGGTTCCAACCGTTCTTTGCCTGTATGTCGGGGTGGATGAGCGCGACCGACCTGTTTGGAATTCCGCATTACTTTTCACCGGTGAGTGACTATGTATGCGCATGTATTGGTACATCTGAATAATTCTACTTCAGGGATGGCGTTATCTCGCATTGGCTTGTGGTCTTTTGACCTGGCTCAACTCACTCAACTACAAAAGGCGCTGGCCCATCACCCTCGTCAGAATACGTTGTCTGCCCTTCAGTTCTCGCTCCAAAACGTGTTCGATCTCGCTCATTATGGGCTCACGTTGGGGTGGAATCGTCCCGCAGAGTTCAAATATGCTTCAGCCGTAAGTTCTTATCCTCAATTGTGGTGCTGGCTCAACTCGTCAGATAGGTTTCTATTGGAGCGGTGTTTGTTGCTGCCATGTTATATACAGTTGGATATGCTCGACCTCTGAGGGGACACTTGTTTCATTTCGAAAAGTTGAGGTCTTGGACGTTGGTTCGAGCACCACCTAGGTCAACCGTCGGCTCGTAAAAAGGTCTTCCTTTGTAATCAGCGCGGGTTATAAGTCACGGGTCACCTTTTTAAACGCGCGTTCCTTATATGTGATCGCGGACGAAACCAGAACTATTTGGATATGTTTTTAAACATCATTTGCTCTAAACAAGTAGGGGCTGTATACCGCAGCTTGTGGAGTCATGCAACCCGGTCTTAGTCGTAGGACCGCGAGCTACCTCGTGGTCACAACACCATTCCACCAGGATCGGGACAGCGTAAATAACAAGGAAAACGCGGGGTCTAGAGAGATAGACACGGCGTACAGCGGAAAAGGCGCAGGGTCACTTGGCCCGCGAGTTCGGCCGTGTCTCGGTGCTCCAGTCTCCCTTCAGTTCGGATAGTGATTGGCATACTAAGCCTCGCCCATGTTATTATATATGTCTACGCTAGAACGACAACAACACTGTCTTCGTGCGCATACAGATACGTGTAGAGGTTGCCATTTCGAGGACAAAAGGCTACGATAGATATTTCTCCCCAGGCATTGATTTGCACGACTAATTCTGCTTCGGCACAGGGGTAATAACGCGGGCACGTTCGCTACAGCCTCTCCCTATGGTATGGATGCTCTACACCATCATATGACATTGTCTGCTATAGAATCACGCCCTATTCGCTTGCGCAACTCTACTCGCACTGAGCCCCATTAACGTCTCAAACCAACCATAACAACCAAAAATATTGGAGAGTTTGCGATCGAATCCGTATTTCTATTTTGAGTGCCAGTGCCCAGCACCTTCAAGCTCAGGTAAGGAGGATGTTTTACTGAACTCACGCCTTTCTGGAGGCAGCAGGTAGCACATGTATACACGTAATAACCCGGCAGGCGTCTGCTTGTAGATGACCCATGAGTCCCAAAATAGAAGTAGGGGTTCAATCTCAAACTCTCCATCATAGGTGAAAACGTTGGCAGTTCATAATCGATAGGTAATCTACGCTAACGGTGTTACTCCGGGAATCCATATCGTAAAAGTAAGCTACCGACTCCCGCCAAAAGTAGGAGACTACAAATGTCCAGAGAAAAACAACACCTTCTCCAATTCTCAAGGAAGCGGAGGCGTGTTCTCGGCAAAATACTGGTAGCTGTCTGCACTCATGATAGGCAAAGCCGCAAAAGACTTGGGGTCGAACTGGCCATACGGGGAGTCATTGGTGCCGCCGTTCACTGTGAAGTGGGACTGCTCGTGAATAATTATGCCCGCTCGAGAATCGTGACCTGAGCTACAAGCAGGGTGACGACTTCGTGAGCTATATTTTAACAGTTTACCAAACCCGCTCTTACTTTGAAGCTGACCAGAAAGCGCCGCAAAGATACATCCGTCCCGCAGTAGAAGGGTATACATAAGCATAGACACTAGGGTCCGTGCTGCAACCAAAGTCTAAGGTTGCCACAGAACTAATGCTTCAAGATAACACTCACCATGTACAGTCATAAGTCGTAGATGTAGCATCCGTGCCAATCTTAGCATAGATAGACTTGACAATAGTAAAACCAGATGATGTAAACGGCCCAAACCAAGTCTGAGAATGTACGTTAAATCAGTTGATTCAGAAAGCACGTGTCTGATACTAAGCATACCGTATAACGAGGTGTGCCGCTTGAAATACCAGCAAGGTACCTAATTGATTCATCCACATATGAGTTGGCTGTGGTGGCCGCTGTAGCAATTTGAGTCTGTTGAGCTGAGGAGCATCCGACATATCCGATAGCACGAGCAACTAGTCCACCCTGTTGATGCTCAATGCTCTTGGAAGCAAAGAGTTTTCCTGTAACGTTTAGATTTCGAGAATGGGTGGCAGCAGTTATAGCCGAGAGCTTTCCAGACTTGTCGATGTACTGAAAAACGCCATTTACAGAGACCTGTGCGGTTAGGTCTGGTCATTGCCGAATTCCTCCAGGTAAGTATTCAAAATACATACCTCGTATTTGCCAGGACCCGACCGAGTAAAATCATATGCTCCAGCGAGATGATGCGAAATCTTGAAGGATTTACCAGGAGTAAGAACTACAAAATTTGACTCGTTGTCATATCTGAGGGCCGATTCAGGAGAACTGTAAAAGAGAACGATCGGCCTTTTGAGTACAAATCTTCCTTGCGTGTGTGCCCTCACTATTTGAGCATGATGCCGGTGAAAAGAGGAGTGCCTTGAGCGCCTGAAAACGTGAACTTGTTTGTACGCCATTGACTCAGTATACTCTGGGGGTCTCTGAGTAGTTTTACGGACTCTGAGCCAATATTCGTAAGGGTAGTATTGATAACTAAATTATCAATATCAATGATCTTCTCAGATCCAGAGACCGTTAGTTTGAGCGAAGGTGTCGCGAGAACACGGGTGATGACCACCAGGGAAAACGCCAAGAGTGCTACCTTCATTTTGAACATTCAACAGAGAGTAGGGATCACTGATCGATAGGTCATGACCTGGTTCATATATGCACCTAAACAGTTTGCCCTAGCCCCACTTAGTAAGGGGGGACCATACTTACAATCCGCTTCTTATCAACGTCTCTGTCACCGAATCAACCTATCCATGTGCAGTTATGCATCAACTGATAAGATTTCGGCATACTCCAGAGCCCACGCAGGTAAATCTTCCAGTGTACAATAACATGATACTGATAACCCATGTGTGTCTCATGTCCCATTTCGCGTCAAGGCTTAGCGACGTGAGATCCGGGCTCCCTTGCCAAGCACATGAAGCTACGGCTAATTATACATGTGCGTGATTCCTAAATTGTACTTGCCGAAGAAAACATAGAGCGAGGCGCCTGGGAGTGGACTGGCTCGAGGCTAGATATCTCAATAGCTAGATCCCCAAGGTTAATAAAGGTTGTAGATCCTGAAACGCAGCACTTGAATGGAGCTACTGGAGAAATGTACAAATAGCCGAAATCGTAAATATGACAATCCGTGTTTACAATGGTTAAATGTAGGACTGGAACTGTTAATCAAGATATGAAGATCAGAGACCATCTATGCTGTTCTGAAATCGCTTGGCATCGTATGGATAATGAAACAATAATGCAGTATTTGACACATGATTCAACTCTCGATCGGTATCTACCGGTATTTGAAGTATAAGACTCTCTAAAGTTTTCTGTGTTCGTTATGTTTTTAGTGCGCTGAGTTGAGTCAAGGCGTACCAGAGCTAACTGATTCTGGATGTATGGAGCGAATGGGTTCCGGTGAGATTAGCAAGTTCCAAAGCCATTGTCTCGGATGGGCGGTGCTTGATAGTGACTGGTGTGGCGGACCACGGCCAGCTAACACGAGTCTGTAGAGGATCTTGAGATACCAGTCGACGTATGCGCCCTTAGCGTGGCACGTTCACCAAGTTCTGGGCGATGACGAATAACCCTGAGGTATTCAAGAGACCCTTCTTTCATACGAAGACATAAAACTCTTGGGCATATGACCACAACATCTAGCTTCATTATTACGGATTGCAAAAGTACATGTGTAACTCCAGGGGAATGGGCCGCTTATCATCAACACGCTCAGCAACAGCGATTACTAAGCGTTTTGCTGGTTCTTTGGGACCTGGATGGATTCCTCAAACCCAGAAAGTCTCCGCGCCAAATTTCAATTGGAGAGGAAGTCAGCCACCCCATAGATTTCACATTGCTCGTAAGGGGTATTCGTATATCGAAGCTTTTGTGCATAGAGACCAGTAGGTCACTATACCTGCAAAATCATGACTTAAACCGTCTCGATTTGAGTGAGGTATACGATCAGCATGTTGAGCCATCCTCCTGCTTCCTTCAAAAGCGCCAATCTGAAACTATCAACGCCAAAGTAGCTACGTCTCCATCATATCTCGAACACAGGAGTCGAAATTTGGCATTAACATTGATCTGATATTGTAAAATAAAGAGAGGTACTAAATAGGATTATTCCAACTGATCCGCTTCCCCCGGGATGGCCCACACCCCAGTGCCGTGCTATATTATTTGAGAATTTTCTTCGTACTTAAAAGTCAATGACTAGAACTAGTGAATTCTTACGCTCGGTTTCGTCTGTTAACGGGTCATGAACGCCAATAACTGCAGTGTATGAATTGATTAGTTGACTATGGAGTGTTCTCATGTTCTCGCTGTAAATGCTCGCTAATACGATGGCAAAGATTACCTCGTGGGACTGACGCTAAGTTCAAGCAAGGCAAATGCAATAGTATAAGCGAGATAAAGAAATCTAGATCTGGCTCGTCAGATGAAATACCAAGTGTGTTTAGACCAAGTTGAACTACCGACTGAGCGTGCATGCACACCGACAACGCAAGTGGGAGGAGAACACTGGTGGAATCACAAAAAACGGATAAGCACATATATGTATTAGGGAATGGCGTCCATCACGAGACGGCGCTTTTTCGTATCTCGCTACGTATGTATATAGATAATGATACGACCAATTGCTACATCAGCAGGTTAATAGTTGTAGATTTTGCCATGCCCAATGACTTGTCAAGTCGGACTCGGAAAATGATATAGCTTACTCCGAAAGATCGTACTAAGCCGACCGATCAATCATAAACTACGAAACAAGCGTCAATAATGCAAGCTAGAAGCGGGTCGGATAAACTGACCATGTACAATACCTGCGAGTAAGAAATCAAAATCAAACCCGGTCTGATACGACACGCAAAATTACGCACCATAGAATAGCGTCCAGAGCAAGACAAACGAAAAGATGTTCTCCTGACCCGGATTGATCATATCGACCCATCCGCCTGCGATATACTTCTCCACGCTTCCGCCCTTGAGCTTGAGCCCAGCAACAATCCCGGCTGTGACAAACAAGGAAACGCCAAAGAGCAAGAAGCCGTACAGGTTCTGGAGACCCAAGATCCCAGCGACAGCGCCGACAAAGCAGGAAGACACGAATTTAATATTACTCAGAACAAGCGCGTTGTGTTGCGCGTTTTGCGGAAAGATGCGCTGTGCTTTGAGTTCGGCGGGGTTAGACATCGGAGTCGTGGCAGGATGGGAGAGGCAGTGTGTCACGTGCAGGTGTCTGGCGCCATCATGTTCGGGAAATGCAAATTCATTTTCGTGCGAAATGGGCCGACGACTGACTCGAATTTGGTTGACTCGACATCCCATAGACGACGGCAACTGGACATTCGACGACGATGGCATCACAAAAGTCGATCAACGTGGGCATTCTCGGCGCGACGGGAACCGTCGGCCAGCGGTTCATCACGCTGCTCTCGACGCACCCGTACTTTAAGATACATGCACTCGGTGCATCCTCCCGGTCGGCAGGCCAGACGTATGCAAAGGCGGTGAGATGGAAACAAACGACGCCTATTCCGACGCTCGTTCGCGACATGATCGTTTCGGAGTGCAAACCCGACGGCGCGTTCGCCGAGTGCGGGGTGATATTTTCTGGACTAGACGCAGACGTCGCGGGAGACATCGGTGCGTTTGTAAATCGCGTTGGAATGAAAGCTTATTCGCATTTGCAGAGCTGGCGTTTCGAGCCGCGGAGCTCGCCGTGTTCTCCAATTCCAAGAACCACAGGCGGGATCCGGTCGTGCCCCTCATCGTGCCGCTCGTCAACCCATCCCATCTGTCGATCATACCTCACCAACGGTCGCTTCAATCTCCGCCGCTCTCCAAAGGTTTCATCGTCACCAATGCCAACTGCTCGACCACCGGCCTGGTCATTCCATTGGCCGCGCTCGAAGCCTCGTTCGGCCCACTTGAAATCGTCCAAGTCACGACCCTCCAGGCAATCTCCGGAGCCGGATACCCAGGCGTACCCTCACTCGACATATTGGACAACGTCGTGCCCTATATCGGCGGCGAAGAAGAAAAGATGGAGTGGGAGACCGGGAAAATCCTCGGCGGTCTGTCCGAAGACGGTACCTCGTTTGACCACCACGCGGCACACGCACTCACCGTGTCAGCGACGTGCTTCCGCGTGCCCGTGCTCGATGGCCACACTGAATCGGTTTCTGTTCGCTTCCACCGCCGCCCGGCTCCGAGCCCGGACGACGTCATTGCTGCGCTTCGCGCGTATACGACCGAACCGCAAACGTTGGGATGTCCCTCGGCTCCTCGTCAGGCCATATACGTGCATGACGAACCGGATCGACCGCAACCCCGACTCGACCGTGACTTTCAGCGTGGTGCGGGTGTCAATGTGGGTCGGGTACGACGGTGCCCAGTCCTTGATATCAAGTTTGTGGTCCTGGCGAACAACGTGTGTATCGGCGCGGCAACAAGCAGCATCATCAATGCAGAGTATGCCGTATCCAAGGGCGTGATTGCTTGATCGCATCCGCGATATTCTCTCTTCCTCTCCTGGATGATCTTTTGTGTCTGAGTGCCTGATATAGTTGGTCAGGGGCACGAATGCAAGTGGCTGACCCAGAGTTGTATAGTCAAGTATCGTGTAAACAAAAATGAAGCACTGCAATTGATGGTCATGAAAACACGCGGCCGGTTTCATATAAGACAGCGGTCAAGTGACAGATGTCACGATAATAACCTTGGGTCAAGAAGGGCCCCCTGGCGTAGCTCATCAGATCGCCCCGTCTCTCGTGCGAGGAAACCGGGCTGTTCTGGAGTGAGCGTCATTTCACAGAGTGAATAAGCGAAAATTGGGGCACACGAACGAGTGTGACGGCCTACGGCCATACCGGGATGGGGACTCGCTCGGACACCAATACCAGGCACTCGCACATCCAACCGGGGCTCCCCGATGATTGACGTTCACTCGATTGCACCTACCATTTTCGATGCGGCGTTCGCCCAGCTACCAACGCCGTCCTCCCAATTCATTTGAGACTGCGGTAACTCTATTTGCCCCCCAAAAACGTGGGCGGGGTCGGCAATACCAAGTGCCAACGTAGCCGGTCCGTGCATATCGCCGCGGACGGTCGTGTCAATCATCTGCGTAAGGAAATCTCATATCACTCTCCAATATTCTCAACGCCTATGACGACGGGCGCCGCTCTGCGCAGAGCTAGGGTCGGGCGCTACTGGAAGGTTCTCTCCACCACTTACCGCATCCCGATGGATCGTCGTCCTCGTGGATGGGCCACGTGGGAACCGTCGCGTGGCAGGGAACCGAACGGGTGGATCCCGAAGCCCCTGTCCGGTCCCCCTCTCTCTTGCTCCCCCTGCTTTTTTGAATTTGGATCGCGCAGTTTTTGATCTAGATATGGGGGATTGGTATAAGTACCGTTCGAGTCATTCGCTCGGTTTTCTCTAGTAGTATATCCCCCTCCCCTCTCTTTCTCTTTCTTTCTCGGCATGATGTCTACCGCGCCGACTTTTACCGTTCTATTCGGTGAGTAGATCCCGTTGCTGAATAGCTAGCGACTGAACCAACATTTCGGGCACAGATAAGACGGGAGATCTATTCAACAACGACTTTATAGACGCAGATGGTCGTGTAATGTACGTCTTGCGCTGCTTCTTGGATGCCAAATGTCTTATGCCGGCATTCGACAGGTACAAGCTGGAAACACTCCAAGCTCAACCGCGGGTGACCCAGTTGACACGAACCCCCGAACGACTCGCTCTGCATCCGACCGAGCCCTGGCGAGCGATCATGTACTTTGGAAGCCAGGGCGAGCTCGGACACCTCCTGCTGGGCGAACGCGAGGTCGCACCGATGGCCAGCTATCTCAGGCGAAAGCCCATGAGCGGCGGAAAGTGAGTCTAAACAAAATTTGATTTCGAGTAATATCCGCTGAGCTCTAGGGAAAGATCTAGGTACTTTGTGGCTGTGAATGGAGATGAGTATCAATGGCGGCCGGGTTCTAGGCGGCTAGAGGTGAGCTAGGACAATGCTATCTCGCAATCTGCACAGATCTTGGTCTGATGCCCCATCCCAAGTGCTATGACAAAAACGACCGACTGATCGCGCTTTACGAATGGCTCATTGACGGACCGAGTCACGCCCGACTCGAAATAAAAATTGGCGGCTGGCATCTGCTCTCTGAAATAATCGCCACCCTGCTGCTGAACCGGTACGCTATCCGGTACGAATCATAATGATTCCACGATATCCTATCTCAAGGGCTGAGAGGGGAGGGATGCAAATTAGGTGTACGTTTTTCGTTTCTTGGACACACCTTCCGTGTCCACGCGAGGGGGGAGGGGAAGAGGTTCAGCCTACCTCATGTCTCTGGGCTGTCGTTGGTTTTCTCTCGATCTGCGGTGTGTGCGTGAGTTTTTCTGCTGTGCGTCTATCACATGTTGTATTTCTGGTTGTACATGTAATCTATTGATTTTTCTGGATCTGCCCTGATCGCGCTCCGCATCAACGTATATGCGCGCCTCCGCCCTCGCCCAAACATACACCCGAGCCGGCTGACGAATTATAAACCGCAGGAAGAAGCGCAACCGATCGCGCTTCCACACGTGGCTTTCATTATTGCCTCTCCGACGTAAGCCCTAGTTTTTTTTTTCGTTTCAACCTGACTGAAGGCAGGGGTAGCCGAAACGGGTCCGACCAAGATCTCGCTTGGCTTGAGTGGCTGAAGGATATGCGTCTTCCAGATCATGGAACTCGCAGACGGAATATGGACCAGATGGTCTAGTCCAATCATGGATCACGGATGTAGGTGGGCGATATGGCTCACAAGAGAAATGCATGTATGCACGGGCCCCTCATATTGTAAACTCCGAACGATCGGGTGGGAAGGTCGGTGGACGATGTACACCGTCTTGTCCTGCGTGTGCGTAAAGAAGTTGATCAAATCCGTTGGTTGAAACACTGCCTTTTGGGCCTCGGAGAGAAGTACGGTCGTGCGCGTGGGTGCAGTTCAGCGATGAGTGGAGAAGCACTTGGGGCTGGTCGGTGGGGCAACCGCCATATTCAAGAACTGTGTTGGAGCACGGCTCAACATATGCCTATTTCTTCAATCTACCCAGATCTAGGCGGGCAAATATTGTCCATTTTTGTATTGATCCTGTCGCTTGTGGCGCTTATGATTTTGATTTTATTTAATCTTTTCGGTTCGAAACCCCAATCACAAAATCAACGCAGCCTAAGGCCTAATCCCGAAGGCCAGAAATGGCCAACTAAAGCCAATTTCGAGCCCATGCCTCGATATGGAGCCGAGGACCGGGGTTTTCGGTGAAAGGAGGAAGGAAAGCGAGTTGACTTGTGGTTGACAGCTTGGTGATTTCAGCAACGCGTTTAATAGGGTTGGTGCTCAGACCCGAATACCACACAATGTAATTGCTTTTTGCGAGCTGATATCAAGCTAATGGCTTTGATGGATGGCTGGTATATGCTGCGGAGACGGAGCCGAGGTTCGTATCACAGCCTGCCGTCGGGATAGTTGACATCTTCGGTTCGTGGTTCGAATGGTGACCGATACTCCTGATCGTTTTTGCACTCTTTCAAGGCATCACACGGAGTTGTGCGAGTCCAGAAGTCGATCCATTTGCTTTCCCACAGTGGTGTCTGTCACTTGTGGGGGACGAACCGCGCGCTCCTGTCAGTGGCGTTCGGCTGTCGCGACATTTGTCTAGTCTGTACAGTCATTTGCTGTCCACATGCCCTTGTACGTCCCGTCTCGTGGCAAGGTACACATTTAAATAGCCGAAAACTGTACAAACAGATCCGTCAACGAGGTTGAGTATCTGACAACAGGCCGCCAGGCGGCATGCCGAATTGTGCCGTAACCAGTGCTGAAGACGGTAGTACCATTTCAGACAGTGTTCACTCGAAGTTCACAGGAAGGGCTAAACGGAAAGTTCAGGTCTCCGCCTTCAGCCATACAACGTTCCGAAAAGTCGCCGATACCAGAGTTTGCCCCAGCAGGAACCTGGTTTCTCAAACCAACAACCCGGAAGCTTTTGAGATCAGACACGATACGGAACAGGGCATTGCTTTGGCAGCCACTTGCAAAAGAGATCAAGCGAGGTGCGTAAATCGTGAAAGCTAATCCAAAAGTACAGCTCACAAGCATATGCAAACCCGTGATAGAACATACGCCACTCCGGGACCCAACTTCGTCCTCCTGGCCAACGCTCCCCTGTCAGTTCGAACTGTTGCTCGCTTCTTCATTCAGCCGGATTGCACTGTACTTCCAACTCGCTGATAGGTATGAGAGAGACTGAGCAATTCACCCCCAAGCTAATCTAAAAGTTAGAGGTCTGCCAGCCTGGTAGCTGAATGTCGCCCATGGATAAGGCACCCAGCGCGATGCAATAGTACCGTTGAGTTTCTCAGCTTTCGTGGTGTTCTACTAGCTTGGGGAATTAGAGTGTTCTACACACATACAGTCAATAAGGTGAGATCACTTGGATTCAGGATACGTGCTGCTAGAGGGGTATGCTCACCGCAGATGTAGCAGGGCGAACAGCTTGCCAAGCGAGAAAGCTGGACGGGAAGACTGACGAACTGACCCATCGAGCAGTCTGTTCTGTCGGTGTTCAGAATATTATGGAGCTAGGGCACTATAGGATCCATGCTGGGCATGGACTAGTATTCAGTGGCAGAGAATACAGTATCGCACCGGTGAGTGGTCACTTCCTGTTGGGGGTTGGTCGCAGGCGAAGCTTACGAGACAGTATTGTGTCAATAGGTCACTGGCTCCACGAGAGACTTCAGATACGTATGGGCCCTCATATATGAACAAACTTGAAGTCGGGCATGGAAGTCTTGATTGGGGTATCACACGTGTATTGTCTGCCAGCAAGCTAAGGGTATCTATATCAATGACCTGTCCGCTCAAGATTTTACATTGAATCTCGACTCGGGTGTAACCTGCTAAATGACAGAGAAATACGTTTGCACAACATATAGCTTTAATAACTTACCTTTACCCGGAAGACCCTCCGGGGCGTGATGAGTCATCAGGGCGATGGATAAGCGCCAGAGCTTGTCAGCCGCCGGCCTCGGCCTCGGCCACGCAAGTCTCGGCTGTCATGAGCTGATGTATCCGTCGGCCAATGAGGCATGCCGCCATTGCGGCGACCCGTACTTGCTTATAGCTTCAGTCATCTTGCGCGCGGCTAGCTCTTGGCTCGACCTCCACTGCTGTCATCCGCTGCTCTTATAGTCCTTGGGATCAGTTTTGTTGCGTCATTTCCTCTCTCTTTGCTCTCGCTCTGGCTTTCGACTTGGGCTCTTTCGCTTCTAGCTTTGTCTGGCATCCATGAACACCAAATCAGTTCACGCTCATCGCTTTGCTGAAAAATCATACTGCCGAGCTCGTGTCTCTGCCAGACGAGCCCAACAAGCTACGCTTCCACGACCAACACTTGGCTCATCAATGGCTACTCGAACATTTTGGTTTCTGGCTGGAGGAGTGGCGGTCATGTGTTGGGCTGAGAAGATTGGGACAAGGAAGCACGAGGGCTATGTGAGTCTCGGTTACTTCGGTGGCGATAAATTGCCGAATCTTACCGGTCGGTTTACAGAGCTGGGCCGACGACTGGCAGAAATTACAGGAGAAGAAAACGGTTTGTTACTTTCGATATTCGCCAATGGTTGCGTTTCATGATGTTGTATCATAGGAACACATGCAAAGTCTCACTTCCAATTTTGGGAATCATTGGGCGGCCATACATAAGCATCGAGACTCGCGAGGGCCCTGCTGCCCCTCCAATCAAAAACCTCGCAATTCATAGATTATTCATATTAACTTATACCTCATTTGTACTTTGTGAGTTCTTCCGCGAGCCACTCCCATTGCATGATCGATGACGTGCTATCCGCAGTATATGTATCCATCCTCGTATAAATCTATTGTGTCCATGCGGAAATATATAGACACACGCGCTCGCCATCCATCACGTGCCCTGTTCCAAAGGTTAACCGACATGCGATGATATCATTGCACTTTGCCTTGTGACTTCTCAGCCATCAGCGGCGTTCGCATGGTTCGCTGTGATGCGCTCATTGCCAGCGTCATTGGCGCGATTCGAAGCTCGGGCTACGACGTCATTATACGCCCCAGTCAGATATAAAATACCGCGGGGCCGACTCGTTCAACCCACACACTACTACGCAACTCGAGTTCTATATCCACACCACACTCTATCTTACCCAATAACATGGCTACCCACAACACTCACAACCCCCTCACTGGCGACGGTGTCAACAACACTCACAACCCGTTGACTGGCGACAAGACTGGTCCTTACCCTCCTCAGGGTACCAATCCCGTTACTGGCCGGACGGTACGTTTCTTTCGAGCCTATAGCCCTCTAGTTGTACTCATTCACAGGTGGTATATACAGAGGGACGGCGAGTTTGGTCGTAACGAACAACAATATGGTCCTGGAGGTCCGACTGGCCTCGACGGCAACCAGACTCATAACACGCATAACCCATTCACTGGTGATGGGGTCAACAATACTCACAACCCCTTGACCGGCGACAAGACTGGTCCGAACCCACCCCCGGGCACGAACCCCGTCACTGGCAGGACTGTGCGTTTTTTCCCATTTGGCTTGAATTACACTTCGAGTATTCACATGTGTGAATTTGATTTACAGAAGGATGGCGAGCTCGGACGTCATGAGCAACAATACCCGGTCGGCGCCAACGCTGCCGGTACGAACGGCGCTGGATACACCGGCAACGACACGATTCACGACTCAACGCGTGGTGCTCACGCCAGCACTGGTACCGGGATCGGCGCGACTACCGGAACCGGCGTGCATCCAACCTCGCAACAGGCCTCGGGCGGAGGCGCCAAGGCCCTGGTCGGAAAAGTCGAGGCTACCCTCGGGAACATCTTGCACAACCCGGAAATGCACGCCAAGGGCGTTCAAAAGCAGGAAGAAGCTGCTGCGGCCAAGGCTGCCAAGGCCGAGGGTGAGTTTTATTCGTTGAACGGTTTGTGTGCGAGGAGATGCTCAGACTTTTTGTTGATTTCAGGCGCGCACCACGGTACTCACGCGACTCACGGCACCCATGCTGACCCTACGGGTATCCCGGCTCACGATCACCGAACGGCGAGGGAGAACCTGGCCGCCGAGGGAGGACCGGCCGGAGCCGGCGCTGGCGCTGGTCAGGTGCTTGGTGGTGGGGGTCGTGCAGCGATCTAGACTGATCATGGTTTGATCATCCAACGGAATATAATCTATTAATGAAGAACATGTAGCTCTATTCATAATTCAATCAAGTTTGGATTGTTCTATGTATCACAAACGAGGAGATCTGCGTGTACCTTTTCCAACTTCTCATCAGCCTAGTTTACGCTCTACTCCTCGGTGGTCACCGCAATTCAGTAGCGCCACCCCCTATACAATTGAAAATGCCGACTCATCTCATCTGCTAAAGTTGATGTCACACTGTACTCGTGCCTAGACCACTTGACCTTCTCATCCAACCAGTTCCGTTTATGGAAACGTACCATGCGCTGTCTATGTAATGGCGTATACAGTTCTCCGCTTCTGCCTTATCCCAGATGACTATTGTAGCTAGCTCTCTTATTTTGTTGTTGTCAGGATTTGTGGGGTATCTCGTCCCCTGGCTTACGCCGTATCTCCTCGGCGGGTCCGGGGGTTTGACCCGGGATATAACCTGTTGAAGTACTCGAGGGGATCCCTCCAAACAGTACCCCTCTCATACCCAGTCATGCCCTTTAGCGTTGCGGTGCGCATCGCTCTACATGCAATCGATGTTCGTGCATACTGAAGCCATTGGATACAGTCGCTTATCGGAAAGGTCGAGGTCACGCTCGGCGGTATCCTGAACAAGCCTGCACTGAAGGAAAAGGGCCTAGCGAAGCAGAAGGCTGCCGCAGACAAATCTCCAGGTGCGTTGTCACAATCCTTCTTTCTTCCTTGTACAGCAGCTGAGAGACTTTCAGCCAAAAACGAGGTCCTCCCCGACCCTGGCCCACATCACGATCATGCCAATCCTGACGAGCAGCTTGCGGCAGAGGGAGCTCCTGGTGCCACCACATTGGCTGGAGGAGGAGGCCACTCGGCAATCTAATCGACAATCGAATGTTATAACAACTACCAGGGCTTTCGCCGCCAGATTAGGTTTTGAGACACGCGACGTTTTTGGTTTCTGCTTTCTGCTTGACAAACGAATTATAATCCGAGTGCATTGTGGCTAATTGATGTAATATATCTGCTCGATTCAATCTGAAATTTGTGTTATTCTTACTTGCATAATTTGAGCTTATATGCTATGCCGAGGTTGGGCTCGGCCGCACATCCGTTGGACTCCTGATTACATAAGACAAACTGCCGCACTTGGCCGAGGCTGGCGTCAGGTCCGGCAACGGGCTGCGGCGCTTGCGTGTCAGTACGGCTGATCGTGTCGAGGAGGAATATTCGAGGCTCCTCATCCAAAGATATATAACATTCAGCATCCAGCCGTTCGAGTTGCCCCAGCTCCTCTCCCTCCAGCGTTAATCACACTGTTCGTCCTTGTTCCTATTCCCCCGATGCCGTACCACCACTACAGCTTTTCTTTCACTGGCCAGGGTGGCGGAGGCGGGAACCGCCTACTATGGTTCATTCTTGGAGGAATTGCAACAGCTCTATTCATGAAAGGCAGGGAACGCCGGAATGCGTACAAGGCACTCCCTCCCCCTGGTCCCTTTTCCACACCCGAAAGTGCGCATCTCAGGGAGCGGCTAGCTCGGATGAATATAGAAACAAGTGAAGCTGTATGTATAAAATTTTTGAGTGGTTGTATGCGTGGTACTAATAACTTTAATGAACGCTCTAGGCTATAGATGTTGCTGATGCGACCCTTGACGCCGCATTGAAGATCGTCACCGCGCTCAAATCCGTAAGTCATCTTGTCAGATAAGTAGTACATGGGGTACAATTGACTGATCACAATAGAAATAGACTCTAGTTGAGCAGCGCGTTGAAACTGAACAGATGAAAAGGCGAGCGGCTCCTCAGGTAAACCATATGCCTGGCCCATCCGCTCGCTCTCCTTCAGCCTCTCCGAGCCTCATCGCCGAATTCCATCATGTCCAAGGAACCTCCTAAGGAGCAGAAGCCGTATTAGCCTGAAACATGTATCACACCGCCTCGTTTTAAGAATATATATCTCATCATGCTCTGCTAAGCACGCCTGACTGTCCAATTCCGAATTTAAATCGTGATCAGTTCTTCCCCGATCGTCATATTAATCCCTTCGATTCATGAGCGATCGGCGATCTAGAGTCATGGTTCGTTGATCCGATCGTCACTATGAGCACATCGTCCAACAAGACTCCCTTGCAGTAGAAGGGGGATGCTCAGCATCGCTCTCATGTCGTCCGTTATACGTGTTCAGGTTCCATTTATGGCTGTATCACATTGCCCCTGTAAGTTCGAGAAACCATCATGAACGTCTAGCTGCGGAAAGACATGGAGCCTGCATACACACGTTATTTGGCCACCACGCTTTACAGGGAAATGATTGGGCCACGGTGGTAATATGCTGTTGCATATATGATTACACACAACCCGACGCGGTGGTTCGATCTTCAAGGAGGGTATTCACAGAAACTAATCATATGTGCAGTTGACCGAATAGAGATCTAAGGTGCTGGCTTGAATCGAATGATCAAACTCACTAGCCTAGCACAAGATTATTGCAGGCACCGCGAGACATGGGTTGAATCGCAGGATTGGACTCGAACCGATATGAGTACTGTACAACTGATCAGGGTTCAATGAGCCAAGTCCGATACGATTTAAACAAGACGAAGATTGTGTGGCAACACGCTTTGTTGAACGAGATCCGATATTATGTATTGTCTCGTGATTCTATTGCCGCTTTCACATGTATTGTTCCATGTGTGTCGTGGCGTTTACTGGAATATCTCCGCATGTATGCTTACTTCTATTTTTCACGTTGTACGGTATATATACGAATACATCGCTGTCCGAAAGGACAAGCAGCCTTATCACGGGATGAGCCTAGCGGCCGCTTCCTACGCGCTATTGAAGATCTATGCTTCAATACGCTTACATCCGAGAATAGAAATTCCGAGGGGTTGGCACAGCTGGTGTAGCTTCTAGATTTCCGTTGGCCGAAGTGAACCGAATTTGAAGTAAGGAGTCCTTTCTGCCGTTAAGAACCAATATCTTAATGAATAGTTGCCCGATTATGGAGAGTGGAAGATGGTTTGAATGTTATTAACCCTTGAATGACTTCCCTCACCTCACAGGAGCAGAAGTTAGCCATGCAGCTCATTTGAATGGTCTTACTATTCAGGGAAATCTTAGTTTTTGGTCGCTTTCCCGATGCAGCCAGCCGAAGCGACAGTTCTCTAACGAGGCGAGTCATATATGCTTTATTCGTCACCAATTCCGAAGTTTTCTTGACTAATGACACCCGAACTACTTTTTGAGTAAAGGAGCTGAGCCAAGAATTAAGGTATGCTGCCGCGTGTATCGCGCACGTCTTACACGGGTGGACCAGCATCTTGGTTATTGAGCGGTAACCATTTCAGGTAGCGTCGTACCATTTACGTAGCTCATCATATTCGAAAGAGACCAGACCGAGAGTGACCGAACATTTTCGTCATTGATAGGAAATAGCAACAGTTTAGGATTCTTGAGGATCCGAGTGACGTAGCTCGTTTGCATTGCCCTAATCACACGTGAGCATAACGAGTCCACTCAGAATAGACTTGATGCTAGTTTATCCACTATTTGATTCATTGTACACAAAAAATGTCCGCTTCAATGAAAAGAGAAAAATAGCGCTTTGCCCGAAGCAAGGCACGAGCGCACCACGTTCACCACTTGTTCAACTCCCCTCTCCCCCTTTGTTGTGGGGTACTGAAAACCTTCAATTACCCAGAAGCAAGCTTTGCGATGCCAGCGGAATCACCATTGAACACATCTGGATCACCAGGGTTTGTGGCGCTGCTGTTCGAGTATTGCCAAATTGTCCAAGTGCTAGGATTGCGTTGGATCAACCAAACAGGAGCCTATAATTGAATAATAACCAGCTTACCTCCAGCCTGCAGGCAAGTCTCCAACGACATCTCCATAGCGGGCGATCCAGAGCGGGGAATTGGCCCCGAATGCGTCCGAGTTACCAGTGCAATCGATCCACCAATTCGTCCTTGTATAAATCACAGGATAGCTATTTAGGTTTACATATTAGCATATTGAATACTGATTGAATAGAATGATGATCTCACCGCGTCGTAGCCGCATAGTAAGTATCAACAAATTCTTTGATCCAATTCACCATAGGAGCACCGCTCAGACCGCACTCAACCCCATCCAACCCTGCCAACTGAGGTTGGATAACGATAGTATGAGGGATAGATATTCATACGAACCTTCCAGATCCAAGGCTCCTGGCAGAGTTTTCCCATCTTTCGACCAGCCACCGCCATTCTGGAGGAAGTAGTTGGCCTGATCAACACCACTGGAGCTCGCGGGCTCAGCGAAATGGTAGGCACCGCGGATGATACCGACGTTGTAAGCTCCGTTGTACTGGTTAGCAAACTCGGGGCTCGTGTAGGCTAACGGCAAAGACCAAGTTAAATGTGGTTCGAATATGTTTAGATGGACTCTTACTAGTGCCTTGTGTAGCTTTGACGTAGGCAAACTCGATGCCATTGGCTTTGACCGCATTCCAGTCGATCCCAGGCTGGTAGCCAGAGACGTCAATTCCCTGAGGGCCAGCGGGAGCCCGCTTCAGGCCGGGAGCTGCAAGAGCAGCACCGGCTGAGAAACCAAGCACAATAAAACTGGACCAAAGATGCATTATCGATATGTGTCGGAAGCTCGAGAGATGAGTGAAGTGATGAGTGGATAGAGAGATTCTAGATGTCTTTTATACAGATTTGGGACCCAAAGGCGTATAAAATAGGTCAAGTTCAGGCGCATACATCCGCAGTTTTCATCGAGACGGCACCGGCCGACACTAGCCAGTTATGAGCCAAATCTTTAGTCGAAGCAGCGGAACCATGAGGTGGGAACATAGCGGGGTGTTCTTGGCCTGTTGATCAAGTTCGAATAAAGATTTGTATCGCATGACGAAAGAGAAGTACTCGCCCGCAACTAACTGCTGTCAAAAAAAGCGCTGGATGCCATGCATAAACACACGGAAGAATATGACAAGCCCGGCCATCGAATGGCTTGAATATCAAACAGCCCGACTGGAGAGGTATGATTGCCAGTTAAACTATTAAGAAGGACCAAATTAGCAGAGCATACGAACGGAAGAGTACCTCAATATTTTTCCTTTATCGCATGCTCTGGACAGGACGAGGCTTAGCGGTACCAAGGGAACTACGTCATATACTTGAATTCAACTGTGGCATTCGCCCCACAGATCACCATAGGCCCGAAAAAGGCTCCCGAAGAACAAATAAAAGCCGTGCGACACTCGGACAGAACCACCCTCTTAACCAAGACCATGCTTGGGGCTGATCTACTCGAGGTATGATTCATGCCGTGTTGCGATGGGCTATGATCACGAGTCGTTCGCCGTGCGTGATTCTTTTTGATCGAGGAGTGGGCTGTGGGGAAAGAAGCCCAATGACGTAGAGTTTCTGTCACGTTCAACGCGCCTTGGCTTGTTCGGCCATGTATCGAATGGTTGGTGTCGTAGGCCACCGGATCTGTGGACACCCCCTCCTCATTCCTTGTTCGTTCAATCAATAACTCTATTTTCTTCTATTATTTATTTCATACAAAGACAACCGAAAGAGTCTCCTATACAAGGTTAGAAGGATACACGAAGTCCTCCAGCTCGACAAACCCTTCCTTGATACTCCTCGCGCTCACAAATCGGTAAAAGATGCTTATGCTACCAGCCTTGTCGTTTGTCCCACTCGCACGTGCTCCGCCAAACGGTTGTTGCCCAACGACCGCTCCAGTGCACTTTTCATTGTAGTAGACGTTTCCGGCGGCGTGGCGAAGAAGGTTGGTGGCACGGATGAGCGCTGCACGGTCGTTTGAGAAGCTGGGCGGAGTCGAAGGGTGTTAGTGCTATCCTATTTATCCCACTGCGCATGCTTACATGGATCCAGTGAGAGCATATGTAGTCGTAGTATCGATTAACTTGCAAGTCTCGTCAAACTTGTCATCCTCATAAACGTATACCTGGTGCACGATTCAATATACGCAATCGTGAGCCGATCTTTATGCTGACTCACGGTGAGAACGGGTCCAAAGATTTCTTCGACCATCGTAACCGACTTGGGGTCTTTTGTCAAAACAACAGTAGGTTGGATGTAATACCCCTTGGAGCCATCGGCTACAAATCGCAATCGGTGAATGCTACAAGACAAATGAAAATATAAACACCCACAGGTTCCGCCGACAAGAATCTCTCCGCCTGCATCCTTGGCTTTTTGAATGTAGCTTGTGATTTTGTCAAACGCCGGCTTTCCACTGGAGGCAGAAATGTCAGTACTCGTAAGCAGTCACCTGGAAGTATCTCACATAACCGGGCCGACAAAGTTCTTCGGGTCGGTAGGAGGTCCAACAGAGATCTTTCCCACAGACTGAATGAGTGTGTCCTTGAGCCCGCCGTTCCAGAGTGAGTTTGGGACATATAATCGAGATAGGGCCGAGCATTTCTGGCCTATGTATTTTTATTAGTTGAATGTGTGCAACGGCACACCACGGTTTACCTACCCTGGTACTCGAACGCTGCTCGAATAGATTGTTGCACAACGGAGTTGATATCGGCTGACGGATGAACAAGGTGGAAGTTTTTGCCACCTGAATAACAATGTAAATCAGTTTTTGAAAGATCCTTTATGGGAACAAATTGCTGACCCGTCTCCCCAACAATGCGAGGATATCCCCTATACTTTTCCATGTTGGAAGCGATATCTTTCCAGAGCTGCTTGAAGATATGCGTACTACCAGTGAAATGAAGCGCGGCGAATTCGGGGTGGGCAATTGCCTAAATATTGTGAATACATCAGCCTTGTTGGAAAGTTTGATCGATGGGCCTTACCTGTTGAACGACATCCGCCGGCGGTCCAGGCACAAACTGGATCACACCTGGAGGGACACCAGCCTCCATGAAGATTTTGTGTACAATATAGTTCGAATAAGTAGCTGCAGGGGACGGCTTCCAGACGATGACATTTCCAACCAGAGCGGGAGCTGAGGTATATGGGGTAAGAATACATACGGTAGTCCAGATAACAGACTTACCAGCCGATAGATTTCCACCGATCGCAGTAAAGTTGAACGGAGATACGGCAAGCACGAATCCTTCGAGTCCACGATACTCGACACGGCTGATATCGTATGGCGTTAGGAGGATCAAGGCGAACCAAAGAAAAAGGACTCACTTCCATACGCCAGCCGCGTTCTTGGCGGGCTGTTGGCTATACAATTCTTCGACAAATTTGACACCGAACCGAAGGAAATCCGCCAACTTCAGATACGGGCCATTTCAATATATGGCCTCGGCTATCGCAATTCCATAAAGACGCACCTCTGCAGCAGCATCGATCTCCGCCTGCCAGGCGTTCTTGCCTTGACCGAGCATGGTCGCCGCCATGAGTTGATACCGATACTTTCCGCTCACCAGCTCTGCCGCCCGCAGGAAGATAGCAGCACGATCGGGCCAAGGGAGAGATTCCCACTCGTGTCGCGCCGCGATGGCACCCTCGATCGCTGCTGTAACCTCGGCGGGTCCGGCTTCATGGTAGGTGCAGAGGTGGTTGGCGTGATCATGAGGCATGGGCTGTTTGGCAATACGTCCAGTCTTGACCTAAAGAGTCAAAATAGGTCAGAGTTGGAGAGATGGATCAAGTGAGATAAAACGACGTACTGGCTTGCCGTTGATGACACATGGAACCTCGAACGGGAGCTCTTTCTGCATCTGGGCGACAGCGGCCTCTAATCCTGCGCGTTCTGAAGATCCAGGCGCGTACGAGCGCTACATGGATAATATCATTAGTACAAAAGACACCAAAGCGTGAAGATGCAATAGTACCATGGGCTCATTGTCGATTTGGGGGACTTTGAAGTGGGCAAGAGTGGCCATTGTGGATGGTAGGCAGTGGTGAAGAACTGGCCGAGCGTTATCGAGGGGTTTATATAGCTGAATTACCACGAGAACTTTGCGCTCGGACAAGGTCCGACTGATCAACGTCGACGCGTGACTCCTCGCTAAGCGAAGCCTAGAATGGCGCCTTCGATCTTATCGGACCCTGATGCCCCAAGATTTCGAAAGTCTGAATGGAATTTTTGAAAAATAGATAAAATATGCATTACAACTGATAGGGCGGATACAGATACAAGTATGGAATAATCAGTGTGTCTAAACTTGGCGGGGAGTCTCCTTTTCGAACGAGGCCTTCGCCGCTTCGTTGGCAGCCTTCTGTGCAGCCAGCTTCTGAAAACGACGTAACACTTGAGTATATCTATAAAATATAGAGAACAGGCTACTAACCGACTTGAGAGCCACGACTGAAGCCATCACACCGTCCAGGCTCGCCTCTGTCATGTCAACAATCTTCGAGAAAATCAAGTCAGACAAAGTGGTAACTGCCCGTTGACACGTATACTCACCGCTTCGCTCGCTGATGCGCCGAATCCGCGCATGTTGCGTTGCTCCTCCTCCATCTTGTATTGAATCTCCTTCATCTCGCGCTGGTGGTTTCCCCAGCCTCCCCATCCAGCACCCCATCCGCATGACCTGGCCTTGAGCCCATCATGGTCTTGATATGCAATTTCGTGCCTACGCTCCCGCCCTTTCATATACCAGTAGGTGGCAAGACCGCCGATACCGAACCAGATGAGTCGGCTCGGGCCGCGGAAACGACCAAACCCGCGATTATAGTAGACATGAGTGTGGCTTGGGCCAGCGGGGTGGGGATGGTATGGACCGTGAGGGTAGGACATGGTTGGGAGAATGGATAATGCAATAGAGCTCTAAGAGCAGACTAGGTTGTATGTGATTGTGATGCTGAGAAGATGATGACAACCAGGCAGCAGTCTCATGCTTTTTATACACAGCCGACTCCGAGGCCGTCCAGCGCAGAACGCGACGCGTCTTGGTTCGGCAGTCAAATCCACGCACAGGCGTCATGTTTTCTCCTGGCCGTTGCCGTCGCTGAGGTGGCCATGCTGCGTCCGGTCGCAGTCGTCAGCCTTTCGGCCATCGGCTTCACGTCACGTGATTGTATGCATACCCCACGTCCGGTTGAGTGTCGGCGTTGGGTGAGCGATAACCTTGAGGATAGTTTCTCCAGTCAACGTGTTAAATATATTGGAGTGCTAACGCGTAAAACCACACTATGCACCTGCTGGCCTAAAATACGAGCACATGGCCATTTTGCCCAACTCACCAACGAAAATGAGAAAATTCTTTGTATTCAGCACTCGGTCCCGTGACATGACACTGGAGTGAGCCGTGAATATTCATACGAATCTATCCGCGGTAGGTGATGCCATTGACAGTCAAGCTCCCATCATCATTGTAGAGGCTTGAGCCAGTTCCAACAACTCCACCTCCATCGTGTGCGGATATAAGAGATGGCGATGATGCACCGAATACGGCGTACTATAAAGCCAAAATTCAGCTGGCTTATATAGCATGAGTGTCTGTTACTCACATAAGTAACATAAGAAGCACTGTCCAGGAAACTCATTGCGGACTGCAAGAATGCGAATTGCTGATCACGCGAAGCTGGGGACAAGAGTGCGAACTCGGAGATAACGAGCTATAATAAACCAAATTTTTATTGTATTTTAGCTGTTGCTTTATTGAACTACGGACCTGGTAATTTGGGAAGCGGTTATGGGCGTTCTGGACATAACTTTGGAACTCGGGGAACGAGTTACCATACCAGTGAAGATTTACGTAGTCAAAGTAACACTGAGAGTTCGTCAGTACCAGGGGTTGCATCGTAGCTACGGAAAGACCTACACGCCCACCACAAGCTGAAATAAATGCAGCCACCCAATCAAGACCTTGACCCGAGTTTTGGCTGGAGGTAACTGCAGGAATAGCCTTCTCTGTTACGAGAACAAGCATACATGAGCTTCATTAGTTTATCTCGACTAGTATTTCTACCTACTGATTGCAAGAGGGTTGCTATACTGAATATACCAGTCGGCCGCAGTCCCTGCCGAAATGCCATTGATATCGGGCTCGTTGAGTGAAAAGACTGTGTTCCATCCTTGTTGAGCTGCACGCGTTTGGAGTTGCGAAATGGGTGAAGAATCGCAATCCATGCAGCGTTGCATTCCGATCCAGTTGACATTGCTGTAAATTCGATCCAATTCAGCATTAAAAAAATGGACGTGAAATTGGATTCATACGTGGTTCTCGCTGGACGCCAGGTTTCCCAATCGTAGAGCCTGTGTGGAAGTGGCAGTTGAGTAAGTTACAGCTGGAATCTAGTTAAATATATCATTGCCATTGGACGTTTCCGTTCCCATTTGCCCACTCCAATGTTCCGTCACTCCATCACCTGGGCTCGCGCAAGGTCAAAACACCTGGCTGTCAAGGACTGGGGTCGCCTCTGGCTTTGTGGGCATCGATCTGAACACGTTAAACTCACCCTTCCCAGGCTACCATCCCTCAAACCCCAAATTGGCCTCAAGATTGGTGCCCCACGCTCAGTCCACACCCGGCTGAACCAAACCATTCTCGGTCATGGTTTTGTTGGTGAATACTACGACCGATTCTTACCGAATGTCAACACCTCATGTCCTTGTGGCGAGGCTCGTATCCAGTCCATAAGGCACGTTCTCGCCGAGTGTTGTCTATACGAAGGGGTCCGGGACGTTCTACGCCGTGTCTCCTCTTACTTCTCGCTTCCACGCCTCTTCGGCACGAAGAAAGGCCTTTCCCCCGTTATCCATTTTCTGTCTCATTCGAATGCCTTCTTGAAAGTTGACTAGTTCCCCTGTTCTTTGCTTTTACGTTTCCTTTTTGTTTGCGCTGCTCTGGGTTGTTGGCCTGTCCTGACTGTCACCTCCCCGCCACTTTCCCTCCTCTTCTCTGACCCTTCTCGGGCGTTTCTGTTGCTGATCGACCGGTTTGACCTTGTGTTCATGTAGCTCGTTAAATATGTATATATAAAAAAAGAAATGATCACGTGAAGTTACACTGTCAAATCGAAGCAAACATTAGCCGCCTTTGGTGGTGCCCCCAGCTTCCGAGCAACGCATATGTCGGCAATCAGAAGCGGCTATTAAAATAGCCACAGTATACAAAAACTCGCTATTTACAGAGAAAGCTCAGAAGGGATAGGAAGCTCTTGGCTATTAAAAGATCATCGATAATAAGTTTGATCGTGGTCGCGCTTGGGCAATCATATCGTGTTGGTCCTTATGTATATTCGGTGGCTTGATCTACGTTCCGAGCTAAAACCTCATCGTACGGTTTCTGTCTATTTTGGGGCTCCGATACATCTAGCATATTCGAGCCTACTGGTAATCCAACGATCATACGCCTACATGTATAAAGCTTGCCCAGTCTTCATATTTTTCCTCCCCCACCAAATCCCTGAGATAAGCAATTGCCTTATGTAGAGCTTCGGCCGCCCCTCTATGATCAGGTACCCCATTTCTCAATAGTTCTGTATATACTCGCTCTGCAATAACTGGCCCATATTCGTCCTTGATCGACCACATTGTTCCAATTACGGTGCTGAACCCAGCCATAAGCATACCAGCCGTCAAGTGTATAGCCTCGTCAGGTAGCTCCGTATGCCCTGTAGCAGTTTCACAGGCGGAAAGATAAGCAAAGCTGGCGTATTTCAAGGGCTTTTTTGTGATGGTCGCAAGATCTAGCTTCCCGTCTTGCAAATAAAATCCACTAGTATTTGGGTCGTTGGTATCTTGGCTGGCGTGGCAAGCTAGGTGCACCCAGCTGCATTGTTCTATCTTTTGTAGTACAGTGTCGACTGTAGCATCGGCTCCCACAATGCTTTCGAAGTCTACCCCAGAAACAGCCTTCTGTAAGAGATCGATTTCTTGCGAAACATAAGGAAGCGACGACTTTTGTGGAGTGTTTTCTTGACCAACTGCCAACATGCCATGGAATTCCAACGGTTGTTGAGATGTTTGAAGTAGAGAAGAAATCGATGGCGCGTATGAGGAGATGACATAGTCAAATGTTCTTTGTCTTGGCTGCGCTGAGTCGTAATTGCCTGCCGCATGAATGGGAAGAAGTGAGAGGGGACCGGTAGTACACCATGTAAGGCGAGGAAGACTTTGCCCAGAGTCTGTATGCTTTGACAGAACATTTCAGTAGGCAATTTCCTTGCGCTAGAAAGTTTTCCTTACCATGAAGTCTAGAGATTCCAATATGGGCTGAACGACCTCTCCCCAAAGTTCGCGCAAAACACGTGCAAACGGCGAGCGGTTGGCAACGGTAACGCCCGATTCCCTTCTTACGCCCCGGCTTCGGACGTTGAAACGCTTGAGATTAGTCACCCAATCATTATATGCCCTGGTTGCTTTTTCGTGAGAATACAGAGGGAGTGGTATGTGTACAATACTCTTGTCTGCTAAGATAGCAAGTGCATCACATTGGACTTCGTGAACATTCACTACCACTATCGGACCCTTGTGGGCAGCACTCGCAAGCCGAGCGAAACTCTGCGGCTTTAGGAAATCTTCGAATCCCGGCACCTTTCGTATAAAATACTGAAGTAGGCCATTCCACTGCTCCGCTAAGCGACGTTGTTTCTGAGCTGCTGCTTCCATTGTGATGGGATCATCGGACACAATGCCCAGGCCACTTTCTCGTCTAGCTGCTTCAAGCTCTTGAACAACAGAATCATACTGCCGAGCGATGACAGGATTTGCTGCATGTACTGCGTGGATAGGTTGGCGAAGTTGGAGTATTTGGCTCCATACGATCGATCGACCCTGCTCGAGCCATTCGATTGCTAAGCTGTATTCACCCGCTTTCACAGCGGCAGCGGCGGCCCCATTGACAAAGCCTACGGTAGACCCAGCGCTGCGATATCGATCCGATATTGACATTCCTTGCCACATTATGGCAGGAAGAAAATTCATGGCCAGCTGGTACGGTTCAAGTACTGGGAGCCCAGGCTGTTGATTCAACAACGAGATCCAGCGTCTGGCGGCATCGAATCGATGCGACGCGGGAGACCTGTCAGTCTTCGTCGCCTTTTCGAAGTATTCGGCCGCCTGGTCGAAGTCACTGGAGCTGTTTGTGAGTTGGAATCGATGCTCAACGGCGTAGCCCGCTTGCGCCAATAAGCTGGCCAAAGACGGATGCTCTTTAGGCGTAGCAAGTATAGCTTTTTCATAACATTTTATGGATTCATCGAGGTCGACTGGGTCGGCTGAATGCTTGAAGCGGATCGCAAACGCGCTAGCCAAGTTGGTCATAAAAGGCGGAAAATGGATGGAGTCTTCCGGAACGAGTGCGAGAGAATCATGGTGATGTTTTATCGCTTCATTTATATCTTCAATGTCCCCAAGGAGATGATATCTATCAATAAATGAACAACCAAGGCCGCTTAGAGCTTGGGCTTTACCCGAGTATATTGCAGACACTGATAATGCAGACAAGCGATAGGAATCGACAGCATTATCGATATCGAGTTTGTTTCTGGAGCTACGAAAGGCGAATCGATGGGCATTACCTAGCTGTTGCCATGCCCTAGATTTATTTGTGTGCCCGTCAGGAAGGAGATTTACAGCTTGTTGCAGGTTAACTATTGCCCGGTCCAAATCGACCTGGTTGTACAGGCGTGGGTATCGTTCAAGTAATGAGATAGCTAGGTTGATAAGATAAACCGGCTTCCTAGCATGACCATCAGGAAGACACTGGATTGCCTCTTGCTGATACGAGATTGCTTGATCTATCTGTGCAAGTATACCCGAGCGTTGGTATTGGCGCCAAAGACAATTGCCCAGATTATTCAACGGTGTAGATCTATCGGCATGACCAACTGGCCGAAGCTTCAGGACTTCTTCTTGGTAGCGAATAGCTTGTAAAAGGTCATCTAGGCCATGCAGGCGCTCAAAGCGACCCAGGAAGGCGACTGCTAGATTGTTGACGAACCTGTGCTTCTCCGGATATCCGTCTGGCGAAAGTGCAACGGCCTTTTGTCGATGCTTGATTGCTTTGTCGAGATCTTCGACATCCGCAGTTGCATGATATCGACGCCAAAACGAGTTGCCGAGATTATTAAGAAACTTGGGCATCGCGTTGGAGCTACCCGGAGTAACTTGAATGCACTTTGTCTGAGCTTCGATGGCCTTCCTTATATCGTCAAGATTCCCCGACCGCTCAAAGCGGAGACCAAATGAATTGCCCAAGTTATTCAAGATGCTGCCCTTTTCCGGTTCCAAGTCGCTTGCAAGGCTGGAGGCTTGGCTTTGGTAGTCTATCGCACTGTCGATATCCCTCGGATCTCCCAGACGTTCATATCTCCGCCGAAGAGAGATACCAAGCTTGTCCCAAACTTTGAATTTGTTGGGATCACCTTCAGGAAGGAGGTTCAACGCCTTCTCCTGGCGCTCGATCGCCGTATGGACATCCGCCAAGTTGCCAGTCCGAACCAATCTTTGCACGAGCAGCACTCCCAAAGAATTGAGGAGCAAGGGGTATTCTGGGTTAGTCTCTTCGGTAATGGAGATCGCTCGAGTCTGGTGCCCTATAGCAGCATTAAGATCGGTAATGTTGCCGGTGCGCTCAAATTGCACCCGTAATGATTCCGCTAGACGAGAGAGCTCAGTTGTGTTGTAGTCATCTATCGATAGTCGAGAGCCAAGAGCGTCGACCACTTTATCCATGCTGGAGAATGTAGATTGTGGTAGTCGGCGAATGGCTGATCATCAGCCACGATCTTAGCCAATCATGTCCCGTTTAACCCATCCAATCTCACCGGACAAGCAAAATCTAATCCCGTACCAACCTCCACCAAAGTCAAGATATCGTTTTTCGTGGTCCGATTTTCAACCACTCGTCACTTTGTTGAACTGTGGTATATGAGCGACAGTCTCGCTTAAGGCTGTTTACAGTGATGGTCCAAGGGCGCTCAACATGTTGGGAACCATTCAAAACGGGTTTTTGACAGACTGTATGCGTGCTTGAGAGTATTACCAACCCCGGTTTTGTGATACTCTGGAGGACGGTATGATCCGAAACGTATGTTGGTATAGCCTGGATAAAGCAAGCAGCTACGATAACATTATGATATAGATGAATCCTGCGTCGCCTTTATTTTGCGCTAAAATAAAAATTCATACGCGGGTCGACTACTGTGGTATAGAGATTCCTCGACGTAATGGGTCAAACATTCAAATTTCAATGACCCATAAACGTATGAACAAAACTACTCATCCGGAACATCCTCGTCCCTCCAAACACTCTCCCAAAGCTGCACCCCACTCCCGATCAAAAACGCCCACCCGCCCCAAAACGTGCTCAGCGCAGACTGGTACTCCACCCCAGACGACGAATACGATGCGTATCCCAACGCACCGCACAGCTTGAACCCCACCGCTCCGATCAAATTGAACAATCCGACATACCATCCTGTTCGCATACAGTCCTTATTGAGAATAGGATCGGGTTACTGAACAGACGAACCTAGCGAATCGAGTTTGGGCTTCCACCACGCCCTTTGTACTTCCAACATCAACAGCCCGGACGAGATCACGAACCCAAGTCCTCCAACGACTTGAGGTGTCCAGAAGAATATGTCTGCGATTGCTCGTGGTGGGTCCTTTGATAGATTCGGAATAATCCCCGGAAGACCGGTTCTGTGAAGCGGGTGTTAAGAGAAGGAGAAAAGAGAGAGAGAGAAGCTAACAGTACGGAAACCCAAAAGATAGTTGCAGCTACGAATTGGATCGAAGCTGCTAGAAACGCGAGGTCTCGCCAGTTGTTCGAGCCCCTGTTGGATATATCGATGTAAATGCTGCTGGCCTTGGCTGGTATACGTCCACCTACCACCACCGAAATCCTACATTGTTCCTCTTGGGCCGACTCTCCAACCGGTCCACCCCGTCTCGCAACGCATCTCCGAATAGCTCATCGTGCCCCGCATTAAGCGCCTCGACGAGCATGAGGTAACTTCCGACTTCAAAGATCGTACCGCCTATGAACGCGAACGCAGAAGCTGTCGTCGAATGTTCTGGATATTTGGATGGAGAGACGAGAGGGAGGAATAGGAGGAATCCGTTTATCACCTAAAAGTTTGATCCCTATAAGACCTTTTAATGAGCAAGATAGTTGGCACTCACCCATGCCATAGACCCCAGAACAAATGTCACTGCCAGCCAAAACGAAATATCCCCTACGAGCCTTGCACGTCGCTTGACTCGCTTATGATCATGATCCCACCAATCGAGTCCGAGTGCGTGTCTCTGTGCAGGCGAATAGCGATGTTTGCGATGGGTCCGAGAAGCCCAGTGTGCGCGTTTATGTGATATGTGGGTGGGACGGAAGAGCCCTAGAGGTCGATGGGGAGAGGGAGAGGACATGGTGGAATGATAGTCGCATGGTGGATAGGAGGTGAAGAAAGGACGGACGAAAATAGATTTTGATGTACGAGTGACGTCAGGCCATTTGTGAAATTGAAAGTTGTATATTAGTTGGGGTGAGGTGATATGGATACATGATGACGACAGCAGATGCGGTTAAACAGAATAGCCGGGAGGGAGATCGTCTTCTGGCTGTGGTGGCGGGGCGGATGTCGGTGGCTGCTGGTATTCGGCTAATACCCAGTGAATAGACACACCATGGGTCTAAGAAATTACTCACGCAGGGGATCGCCGAGCCTCGCCTCCCTGGCCTTTTCGATGGCCCTCGCACGTGTGTTCTCGACCCGCTTGATAAACTCGAACATTCCCTGATCAGACAACCTGACTTCCACGCGGGTTCCAAGTTCAAGTCCACCGTCCGGAGCAGGTTTGACGTCCATCGAGAGATAGTTGGCGGCAAAATAAGGCTGGACGAATGAGGTGGAGAGCACAGATAGCCATGGCAGAGAGAGTGACTCGAGTTTGACGCTGGGATCTGTCGTGTCTTCTGGTTTGATAGAGGCGGGTAGAGCTTGTGAGACCAGTGCAAACAGGGATGCGGATTGGCTTTGGTGTGAAGCGACAAAGACAAACTATGTCGTTCGGATCAGTCGATGGATGAGCCACAAGCGAGACGGCTTACCCGCTCGGTCGTCAGCCACACGGTCCCCGTTGCCCGGAGTGTCCTAGGGGGGTTGGGCAAGGCGACGGTGGTGTCTACGTTGCGGACTGTCGACAGCAGGCGTTCGTGAGGGAGCGGAACCGGCTCTCGTGTAGCATCGAGCATGACCCAGTTGAGCGACATGGTGGATGACGTGATGCCGAGGTGGGTGGCAGTGTTGCGCCGTGGAGATGAGAAGGCCGATCGTTGCTACCCCGCGCTTGTTTTTTACCGCTTGGCGTCGGCGAGGGTCCTTCCTGTTTAGGCACTCATGACCGCCGAAAGACTGCGGCGGCCTGAATGATGGCCGCCAAGACCGCGCTTCTTCTGCTCCCGGAGAAAAAGGGATATAAGCCATCCTCAGTTCTCCGCTACGGCGCTCTCCTCCCCTCTTCCTCCTCCCCGGTATCTTAATTCAGTGCAACGCAGTTTTCTCTTTATTCCGTTTGCATCGCTCGCTCCTCATCGTCAACACTCTTTGGACGACTGAATTATCCTTGTCGAATTTGCAAGCATGTTATTCTCCTCCGTCGCATCCGTTTTCGCACTGGCTGCAGCTGGCGTTCACGCCCACGGCTATGTCAGTTGTAAGTCTCTATTCATACCATGCTCGAGTGACATCATGGCTGACCCTGGACACAACAGTCATCAAAGCCGACGGCAAAAAGTACCCAGGTGGTGTCCCTGGCGAAAAGAACGTCAAGTCCCCCATCCGATTCATCTCGACCATCAACCCGAACAAGAACCCCAACGGTGCGGCCATCACATGTGGCGCCAACGCCAAGAACGCTGGCATGACCGCGCCTGTCACCGCCGGTACGGGTATTGATCTCACTTGGGTCGCCCACCCCAACCAGGCCTGGCCCCACGAGATGGGTCCCATCATCACGTACATGGCCAAGGTTTGTCGATTTTAGAGATAAACCGCATATGGGATGTTAATGAACGTTTTAGATTCCCGAGAGCAAGACTGCTCAGACCGTCGATCCTGCCACTCTGAGCTTTTTCAAGATCCAGCAGCACGGTCAAAAGTCCAAGGGCAGCAACAAGTGGGTTGTCGAAGATCAGAGTCAGTCCAAATCCTAACATGCGAATTTCGGAAGCTGATGTTCTTCTGCTTCAGTGAAGCTCAACACGATCTACACCGTCAACGTGCCGAAAGCAATCGAAGACGGAGAATACATCATGCGCCACGAAATCATCGCGCTCCACCTCGCCGACAAAAAAGGTGGAGCCGAATTCTACTCTAGCTGCTTCAACCTCAAAGTCTCTGGCGGAACTGGTACCAACCCCGCAGCGACGGCCAAGTTCCCCGGCACGTACTCGGCGAGCGACAAGGGCATCTTTACTCCCGGAGTGTTCAACCGGGGCTTTGTCTACTCGTTCCCCGGTCCTGCTATTCCCGAGTTCAACTCGTCTGGCGGCAACTCGACCACTCCTACCGAAACCGAAACTGTATCTGATGAGCCTACCGCGACTGTTTCGTCGGCTGTTCCCGAGTCGACCGAGAGCGATGAATGCAATGACGACGAGGAGCCGACTGTGACCGAGTCGGCGGCTGTTCCTACTCCTACAGACGACGATTGCGCAGACGAAGAGCCCGAATCGTCCAGCGCTCCGACGTCAACCAAGTCGAAACGTTCCATGCCCACCGGTGACGTGCACAATGGATACAAGCGTGCCGGTGCTTGGTCGAAGCGTATGGAAAAGCGCTACATGGGTCGTCCTGCTTCGTCGTAAATCTCGCTGCACATACTCTACATTCTTTTTTTCTCGACTCTCCACTCCATTCTTTTCTTAACGATGCTGTGCATGACCTTGACGGTTTGATATGTCGCTCTCACTTGTGAGAGCGTGCCTTTTTGTGGCTGGTTTTGCTTGTAGCATAGCCGATTCGAGCTTTATTTTGTATTGTATGCAGAATAAAGTTGATTATACTGTGAACTTGTGTGTGATTTGAGCGCATATAAGCATAATTCGAGGCCGGGCAGTTGTCTGCAAAACTTGTTTTGTTTCAGCCAGGAGTCTACGGCTGTGGGAATCGAGTGGGGGGCAGTGCCCGAGTTTCCGTTCGGTTAATCGAGCGCACCCCAAACGAGATGAATCTTAAAAGTTCCTGGCTCAACTTGGACTTGAAAAATCGACATTTTTCGACTCGGATTAGAGGGCCCACTCATTCGTCTACTTGTTTTAAATCTGGTTTATACCTGTGTGGAACTCGAACTTTACGTCGACCCCGTGCAAGGTCGTAACCGGCAAGAACAACAAGCCATGGATTCCACAAGACCTTTCGACTTTTCACTACCTGTCAGGCGAGCCTCCGACGTTCGAGTCCTGAACCAATTTCAAGCCCACGAGACAACTCCTTCCATATGACGTTCATGTTAAATTCGCCCATCCATAATCAAGATACCGGTCTTCGAAGATTTTTTCAAGTAGCATCTGAGTATTGTAGTGGCGGCACCATTTCTGTTGCCTGCATTCTATAGTATGTCACGTCATCTTATACTAAGCAAGAGCTAGGTGAACTGGCTCGTCTCACAGGTAGCGAGTGGATCTCTCAGAGGATGATAGCGCAATCGGCAAGTTTACGACTGCAGAAAGTTCAAAGTTTCTCCGTTGTCCGGCGTCCTCGTATGCGTCAAATAGTTTTCAACAACTTCACTCCGTTGCCTACAAACTAGGTCGGGCGGTCATGCCCGGGAGCCTAAAGTGGAGGTATCACACTGGTGGGACGTCGCTAGAGTGAGTTTGGCATAGCCAGAGCGCGTGTTGTGGCGTGGTTCGAGCGAAATTATGAAATCAGTTCAAAATCAACGCGACGAATGTATGCACTGCTATCGTGAATCTCGACGTCCCAGGTCTTGTTCTATTTTACCTTACTACGGTGTGTGAAAGTGCGTAGCGTAGGTATCTGGATACGTTGAATAATTGGTGACGTTATAAGCTTCTACTGCCGCTTTTTCCGTCGCTATATATGCCAGTGCGTCACTCAGGTCCCGTTCGTGCGCAGAAACAACAAAAGTTTTCCAGCGAGAGCTCTGGGTGGATTCGGGTGATCTTTTGGGTGGATTGGATACTATAAAACTTACGCAATACACGGTTGAGGTCATCTTGTATACCGTCATAGCAATTTCGTGGATGTACCCGATGGAATTCCCGAGCACAATAAGCTGGCATCGGCCTTTAGTACCCACTATATGATAACCAATCTCGGTCATCCGAGTATATGCGGGAGTACTTACCCGTGCATTCTACTAGTACGGGCAGAGTACGGATGGAGTAAAGGTAATAGTTTGGCCTTTCGCCCGCCCGGGTTGAAACGAACAGACTCAGGCTATGGGACTTGCAAATATTTATGAGGGGTTTGATGATGATAACTCTCCTATTGTGCAAGCTACATAGTTAATTGAACAATTGTAGTCGTATTCCTAGGATCCGACAGTAGCGACGTGCCAACCCATGATCCCACTGTCATTGTGGCTTCGAAAGTTGACAAACGTATTTAGAGTTGCAGATGAGTCCTTTGTTAGAAAGCGCACGCTCGGCATTGACAGGCCGCATTGTGGATTCCTATATCAAATGACGCGTCTGCCTCTATGCACGATTGATACATACCTGGAAGCAGCAAAGCCGCCAGGTATCACGGCGAAGACTCAAAGAAAGGCGACAAGGTGATGATGCAGTATTGACAAAAACCTTCGTTCTCGACAGTTGTGTTTCAACGTACCGAACCGTTTGCCAACTACTGGTCGACCGAGTCGATTTCAAACGATACTGATGCCTCAAGCAGAAGAGCCCATCGGCGAACATATTGCTTGCCCGGATGCTGAGTCAATGTCATGGAATTATCCGAGTACCTGCGAGCAAATGTTCAAATTCGTCCGGGCTATCTGTGCTCTTGCCCGGTTTCCACGCATGTACGACACTCGGGCATACCAGTGGCGAGGATAGTCCACGCGGAGATCTACAATATTACGCTGGCTGATGAACCGCCAACAAATTTATGATTGGAGATGAGGTGCATATATAACCCTCCAGCCTGAGCTGCGTTGTCCTCATCCAGTACAACTGTAACTCTTCTACAAATCTCTCCCCCAATCGCCTCTATCCTGAATTAGGGCTTCGCTTTTAGTCGATTATCTATTAGTTTGCTAGCATGCTCTCCTCATCAATCGTCTTCGCCTTTGCTTTTGCTGCAGTTGGTGTAAACTGCCACAGTCGTGTGTATCGTAGGTTATCTAATAACTGTTTGGCCTGTACCGAGCACTTATGTCATCCCAACCAACAGAATTCTTTGCTGACGGCAAGAAGTACGTGGGCGGCATTCCGGGTTACACCGACCCCGACTCGCCCATCCGATCCATCTTTACAATTGACCCATACAAGGACCCCAAGGGATTGGGCATAACGTGTGGCCCAGGTGCTGCGGCCGCCAAACTCATTGCGCCGCTCACTGCAGGATCGGCCCTGAATGTGTCATGGACTGGGGACGATCAGCAGGCGGTAGGTCCACTTATCACTTACATGGCCAAGGTTTGTCTTTCCTACCATGGAGAGATAGACAATATTTTGACCTGTAGGGAAGGTTCCTGAGGGCAAGACTGCTGCGAGCGTTGACCCTGTTACTCTCGACTTTTTCAAGATCCAGCAAACGGGTCAAAAGACCGAGGGTGGTCTCGAGTGGTTCTTGGAGGATCAGAGCGAGTATATTCTGTTTACGTTCATACTCCTGTTCTGATTTACTTTTCTCGTGATCTAGTGAAGTCAAACACCAATTACACTGTCAAGGTTCCCAAGAACATCACGGACGGCGAGTACATCATCCGTCACGAGATCATCGCACTTCAATCCGCCGAGTCATTGGGCGGTGCCGAGTTTTACCCTAGTTGCTTCCAAGTCAATATTTCTGGTGGCACTGGCACTGGTTCGCCTGGTCCTACCGCCAGGTTCCCTGGTGCGTACTCTGCGACGGATCCGGGCATCCTGACCCCCGGAATACTCGAGGAGGGATTCAAGTATCAGTTCCCTGGTCCTGCTCTTTTTTCTGACGCTAGCTAGTAAATCCATTAGCTTCGGTAGATCATAACAGCTCGCTTGCTCTTGTATGATTCTGCCAGTTCTTTTTTCAATCACTTGTGTATAAATGAAATTGGATTCTAGCTATAGATGAACCAGTTTCGTATAGCTTCAGTTGTGATGCGGTTTGTTCTTCACTGCATACATACAAAGGAAAAGGCTACCGAGAGTTGTCGCCCTCCTCGCTAGCAGTTCTACAACTCCTTCTACCTCAAACTTACCGCTATTGATTATTCGATTAATCATTGATTCACTCATAACAAGTACAATTGCGGAGGGCAAGATCTCAAGACTTCTAGCGCTCCGCCCTGGTGGTAAATCTCGTTGCACATAATTCATATTCTTTTTTCGTGTCTCGCTGGAAAACGCCGAGCTTCGGATGTGCCCACTCTGCACACGAACTAGAGCAGTACCAGAGGGTCTCGTCGCAGAGGGGGCGCATTATGGGCGAGCAACTCGCTCTGTGTAAACTAGCATGGTCCCGGAAGAAATATCAATAATAATGACTTTCGTCAACAAAGGGCCGGGATCTATTTTTGGAACGAAATGGGAGCGAAATCCCACCGTGGAGAAATTGACGGCCCTGACATATGAGGCTGATCTAGTTAAGCGCCTGTGAATTTGCGCTCGGAGAGGGAAAAGCATAAATAGGAACCTCCCGCCTGACCAGGTGTTTTCCTGTACGGCTTTCGTCCCCCTTCTCCCCTCCCCCCTCTTCCCGCCTCGGTATTCTAATTCAGTGCACCTGCAACCTCTCTTTTCTTGTTTGCAACGCTCGCTCGCAATCGCCTCTGTGCTGAATCAAAGTACCTCCTCGTCCATTTTATCTCCGCTAGTTTACTAGAATGCTCTACTCGTCGATCTTGTCCATTTTCGCGCTCGCTGCGGCTGGTGCAAACGCCCACGGCTACGTCGCTTGTACGTTTTCTCACATCCATTTCAGCCTCTCGCGAATCGCTCACGTCATTTCGCCTGACAGGGATTGTGGCCGACGGCAAGAAGTACGTAGGCGGTGTTCCGGGCGAGACCCACCCCGACTCGCCCATCCGATCCATCTCCACGATCAACCCGTACAAGGACCCCAAGGGACCAGGCCAGACGTGCGGTCTGAACGCCAAGGCTGGCAAACTCACCGCGACTGTCACTGCTGGATCGACTTTGGATTTGTCCTGGGCCGAACACAAGCAGCAGGCGTGGCCGCACGAGTTGGGTCCGCTCATTACCTACATGGCCAAGGTTTGTTCGATCTTTTTTTATAAGAAAATAATATCTCAACTTGGAGTGTAGGTCCCCGCTGGCAAGACCGCCGCGACTGTTGATCCGGCCACTTTGGACTTTTTCAAGATCCAACAGACGGGTCAAAAGACCAAGGGTGGCCTCAAGTGGTTCGTCGAGGATCAGAGTATGTTTATACCTCCCAAGATTATGTACCTCTTCTAACATGTTTTTGCGTTCCAGTGAAATTAAACACCAAGTACTCAGTCAAGGTACCATTGAACCTCGCGGATGGCGATTACATGATGCGCCACGAGATCATCGCCCTGCACCTTGCGGACAAGAAGGGCGGTGCCGAGTTTTACGCCAGCTGCTTCCAACTCAAGGTCACTGGCGGCACTGGTTCTGGGTCGCCTGGTCCGACTGCCAAGTTCCCTGGCGCGTACTCTGCGACCGACAAGGGCATCTTCACTCCCGGCGTGTTCGACAAGGGATTCAACTACCAGTTCCCCGGCCCCGCTTTGTTTTCTGGCGCTAGCAATTTGACGACTCCCTCTGCCCCGAAGCCTGCTGCTCCGATCACCCCCGACCCGACCGATGATGATGATGAGGAAGATTGCGAGGAAGAGCCTGAGACGACTAGCATCAGGACTTCGACCAAGACGGCTACCTCGAAGCGCTCCATGCCTACCGGCGACATGCACAACGGATACAAGCGTAGCGCTTGGTCTAGGCGTATGGAGAAGCGCTATGTCGGTCGTGCCTCTAACTGAACTCTTCGCTCGGTCTGAATCGTACGAAGCCCACGTATATACTCTACATTCTTTTCCTGGTTGCTCATTCCTTTTCTTACGATGCTGTGCATGACCTCGACGGTTTCCTCTGTTTTTGCTCTGCTCCTCACTTGTGGGGATACGTGTTTTCCGGTTCTGCTTGTAGCATAGCCGCGTCTGCTTTGTTTTGTATTGCATGCAAAATGAAGATCATTATACTGTTGACTAGCCCGGAGTGATTCGGTATTGAGTGGACATCAAGTCGGCTTGGTTACTCTTCAGCCTCGGACGCACAGCGTACTTTTGTCTACGCCGACTGAAACCGGTAACGCGATGAGGCTATTGTCATTTTCACCAAAATTGTCTTTTCTGATTCGAGTCGAGTGGATTGTCAACTGCAATCCGATAGATTAAATCTGGATATTACATCGGGACGGGTCCATTCGGTTCGGAATTCGCGTACGACCCCACATGTGGAAAGTTTCAGCGCAGTCCGGCATTGCCGATCAGCGTAGACCTGCGCAGCGCATCGCCTTTTGTGTCCGTGGACTGGAGGCATCCGAGTGGCACCCGTAGCTGAATGGTTTCTGGCATGGCGAAGTGATGCGAAGCTATGTGTTCGCGATTGCTCGCTATGCGAATGAATACGATGGCTAAATACTTGATTCATTGCGAGTGTATGTATGCTTGGAGGGTGCCTTGGCTTGGCATTCGCCGCCCCACGACGGCTTGGATCAGCCTGCTTGGAAAATGAGCATACGTGCCCCTAATGCCCAATTTCCAGCACAGCGACGGTCGTTTGGCTCATAGCCGCTCTCCTTTTTCATAAAATCTTCGTCTGTCGCCGTGATTTAGGCTGGGTAGCGCTCCACGCCGCATGAGCCGGGCCACATATCACCCATACTTGATCCGGATTCCATTACCCATACAATCGAACTTCGCCAAGTTCTACCGGTCTATTTTTTGCGTGGAGCAATGAGCTTGTCGCCAAAGGCATCGCTACCACAATTAGGTCGTGGATGGCCGTTGACGCGAACAACACCCATCATTCGAAAATAGCATAATGGTCGACGAGGGCGAAAACCAATGGCTGCTTTGTCCTCTGCCGAGATCTTGGCGAGCTTGTGTCCCGACCGGGTCACTGCGCACTCTGTTGGTGGCGCCTCCCGACTCTCGGTTGCCCTCGCGACCAGAAGACTTGGCATGACCATAAAGGGAAACCTCCTAGCCTATATGAGGTCGGCCGAGGTAAACAGCCGCAAATAATCTCCGTTTTTTCTCGTGGATGACACATGCTGATCCATGCCACAGCCGGGATCAAATATTTGGCCCCAGGAACGCAAGTTGGGGAACACCAATATAAATCACGCCGCTGCCTCATTTGTATCTTTACTTTTCCTCTTTCTCCCGTCCCCCCTCCTCTCGCCCCCTCTCCTCGCCCCCGCCGCTTTTGAAGTATCTTACCATCTCGCAACGCACTCGTTAAAGTTGCGACGCTCACTAGTGCACTGAAACACTCTTTGAAGACTTGACTCTGAACCGAATTACGATGTTGTTCTCCTCTGTTTTCTCGATCCTCGCGCTCGCTGCTGCTGGCGTCAATGCGCACGGCTACGTCTCTCGTGAGTTTGCATTCCTAATTTTACCGAGTCCATTCGCTAACTTGATTCGATCAGAGTTTACTGCCAATGGCAAGGTTTACAAGGGCGGCGTTCCTAGCGAGACGTTCCCCAAGTCCGCTATTCGCTCGATCAAGACGATTAACCCCAACTACAGCCTCGGCGCTGCCCTCACTTGCGGTGAAGGTGCCAAGGCTGGCTCGGTCATTGCACCCATCACTGCCGGCACCAACTTGGACCTCGAATGGCTCGCTCACCCTGGCCAAAAGTGGCCTCACAATATGGGTCCGCTCATCACCTACATGGCCAAGGTATGTACCATCATCCAGGGTCGCTCGTTTTATGGTAGCTCAAACTCAATCAAAGGTTCCTGCCGGCAAGACTGCCGCCAACGTCGACCCTGCTACCCTCAACTTTTTCAAGATCCAGCAGACTGGTCAAAAGTCGACTGGTAGCTCCAAGTGGGTCTTGGAAGACTTGAGTAGGTGTTTTTGTTGTTTGTCCCTTTGTCCGAAATTAATTTGAAATTGCCAATAGTGAAAGTCGGTGCCAAGTATACTGTCAAGGTGCCCAAGGCGATTGCCAACGGTGACTACATCATGCGTCACGAGATTATCGCCCTGCACCTCGCCAACGAGAAGAACAAGGCCGAGTTTTACACTAGCTGCTTCCAGCTCACGGTCTCGGGCGGTACCGGCTCGGGTGCCGTTACTCCTACCGCCAAGTTCCCTGGCGCGTACTCTGCCACCGACGCTGGTATCTGGACCAAGAAGGTCTTTGACCCTGGCTTCAAGTACAGCTTCCCCGGCCCTGCCATCCCCAAGTTTGCCGCTGGCGCTTCCGTTGCCGGAGCTTCTGTTGGCAACGCCAGCGTTCCCGATGTGGTTGTTGCCACCACTACCGCCACTTCGTCTGCCGCGTCTGGCACACCGACCGGCAAGCACTGCAAGCGCCACTGGTCCTCGAGGCACGTTATTGCCGCTGCCCCCGCCAGCTAAACTCCACGCGTTCGGGATTACTCTTTTTTTTCTTATCCTTTTCCTTGGGCTCTTTGACGAAACACCTTGATCGGTGTTGATGTTTTCTGTTATATCCTTGATGGAGCTCTCCCTCGGTGAGAGCCTGTGCGCGCTTGGATCGCTTTTGTGTCTTTGATGTTGTATTGCATACAATGAACATGACATCGTTTGAAATCTTTTCGTGAGAGGCTGGTCGGATGAACTCCCCTTACGGTAGCTCGAGAGAAATGGCTATATATTCTCCTTGAGGTTTATTCGTAGATATGGCCTTTTATATCTTTATACTGGACGCGATGAATCTTCGAAGAATATGTTCTATGGGTGGGTGGCGATCATAGTCGGCGGTCCCGGATCGACGAGGTTTTGATAGCATATTTTGATATGTGAGGAACAGCATACATGCGTAGGTTGATTACACGAAGTCACATTTATTGAACCAAGCCTCGTCCGCTGGCTATTCCCCAACACCACAACCCCTGAACACCTTACCCCTATAAATTTCGAAGACATACTCAAGCTTTGGGCATACCGCTTCGAACGCACACACTCGACCCACGTTTTCGCCCCAGGCAACAAAGACATACAGGGTAGCTCTCCTGTTGAGATATCCAAACGCCGGAGGTTTGGAAGGAATCGTAGAGCGCCAAGTATAGCCTGCTAGTTCATAGAACTGCGTTTAGTAAGGGATTGCACCGGATCATGAAGGTACATACGGCAGAGACCGCTGCTAACCCTACATCGAGGTTAACTTCTTCCACCGTCTTTGAGGGGTAATTGACTATGCTTCTGAGGATGGCATCCCTATCATATACGGGGGAATCCATGTCAACTCGAGCACCGAGCTTCCGAAGCGCAGGTAAGCGTTCAAGTAAACGAAGTCGAGCCCAGCTATCCAATTCTTCACGATATCTATTGTCGTGGCGGTATTTAGGGGATCCTCTTGATGTGAAGTTCCTCGATTTGGGAGGCAGACTGCGATAATACAACAGCTTTGCACAAAGCCGAGGGACCTTCGAAGCGTACGAGCGATTTGAAGGCATTGTCGACGTCCCTCAGGTCAACAATCATATTATTCATCTCATTTGACCGTAGAGCAACGTCGCGTAGGTTAGGATGACGCGCGAAAAATGAGAGTACCGATGAACGGCAATCGATTGGATAATGGGTCCATGGCCCGTATATGCGAAAGGACCTAAGGGACTTGAAAGTAACGTCTTTAAGCCCTGTAAAAACCTTGCTCCATAAAAATGGAAACGCTGAGTATCCAAGTGTCACCAATTCGAATGTTATCAGGTCGGGGCATGCAGCAAGGAGCGAAGTTAGAGCGCCAAAAGACTCTCCCACATCCGCGCGGCCTATCACCGGACAGCGTAAGTGCTGGTACACATGGAAACCCGAGTAACTCGCCAACGCTTGTAACGCCTAGGCGTAAATGCTGGAGATTCCGGAACGCGAAGATACTATGGGCGATTGTAGTGTTAGGACATAAAAAATCTGACTCATGTGCATGATCAACCCACACCGCAATAAAATCTAGCGTGCCCGTTGTCAACTTGATGTTTTGATGCCGAGTAACAAGCTGACTTTACCTGGCTCACGCTTCATAGTTGTCCATGGATGTTCAACCCCGAGATCGACAGAGGTGAGCTTTAGGCAATTAGTTCGCAGTGTAGTCATCATTGTGATGTCATCCGGAAAAAAAGGGGGCCCGCCATGCAAAATGCTCAAGGCAAGGCAGTACGGTTATGGCTGTTTTCATAAGTCCGTTCCGATCGAAAAAATAAACGCCGAGGGTGCAAAACGGTAATTCGATGAGTTCTTTGCAACGAGAAGGGCATTGGAGATTCTAAAGACATATTTGGAATCGCCTCGCTTGGGCGCATATTTCTATGTACATACGATTTTGATACGATGAGTTTCAATTTGGAACAAAGGAAAAGGGGGTGTACCCCTAAGTACACGATAACGAGGGCCGCTATCAAAAAGTGGGTTTGCGAGCGCATTAGTGGTGCTCTCAATAATGTGTGCGCAAAATTTCGTGTTGATAGGATCTCTGCTTGAGGAGAACTGTATCATACCACTCCTGCATCTGGGGGGTTCCAGTCAATCATCGGTCATATCTCGCCAGAAAGAAGAGCTATCAACACGAAGTTTTGCGCACACATTATTGAGAGCACCACTAATGCGCTCGCAAACCCACTTTTTGATAGCGGCCCTCGTTATCGTGTACTTAGGGGTACACCCCCTTTTCCTTTGTTCCAAATTGAAACTCATCGTATCAAAATCGTATGTACATAGAAATATGCGCCCAAGCGAGGCGATTCCAAATATGTCTTTAGAATCTCCAATGCCCTTCTCGTTGCAAAGAACTCATCGAATTACCGTTTTGCACCCTCGGCGTTTATTTTTTCGATCGGAACGGACTTATGAAAACAGCCATAAGATATTGTTGAGATAGCTCAAGCCAGCTTCAGAAATCTCACGGATTTCGAGTGCCCGCACATATTTTGCTACATGTATTACCCCAGGGTTATCGCAAATAACGCGTGTGCTAAGTTGTTTGAGGTCGAAATCCTTCTTCAATTCTATCGTCCGATACAAGTAGGGAAGTACGAGGCGATACCATCCCCAACATACTATGGAGGCTGAGAAAAGATCCCTCTGAGTCATATAAGAAAACGCCTGGTCCCAGATCTCAGAATGGACTGAGTGGCGCAGTTCAAAGAGCATCGATCGAGTAGTGTATAGAAGAGCCATAACTTGCAAAGTTTAAGGCAAATGGGGGACTTGAATCAGCCGAAGCAAGTTGACAGTTGAATTTCCATACAACGTGCAAGCAACGTGCTCTCAGCGGTTGATTTCATAATATCAAAGGAGTACATTTAACTACTGGGGGCGCGTACCCACCGTTAGTTCCGGCTTGCATGACGTCTGGCGGGGTTTGGGAAACGCAAGCGACGCCAGAGGCAGCGCGAGCACGGCCTGAAGTCCGACGCTCTAGCACGACTCGAAGACACCCAAGCCAAACTCGCGCGCCAGAGAAAATACTGGCCCTCTTAATCGGCTATCATGACCTCATATGGGGCGGTGAGCGGGAAGAAAAAATCGTTCGCGCAAAGAGGGAAGCTGCGGTATTCGCGAAGTGCTGAAGCGCAAGAATCAGGTGTTCACGCGTTCATCACATGCTCCCCTCCCAGTACCGGGCGTCTCGGAGTTTCAGCACTGCTGGTGCTCCTCCGCCTGCTCTGTCTCATTGTTCCATCAATCATCTGGCACATTACATGCGCTACCTTGAAATAGACATGATGTAGCTCGCTGATGTCATAACTAACGTAGGCAGGTCAGGCAACACATCTTGGATAGATTGGCTGTACGATCTAATTGAGTCGGGTTACAGCATTACAACCTCTTGAAACTTGGCCATGATGGTTATTGCCGATGGATTCCAATCTCGGACAGATAACCTCAAACACGCGCATACATGTGATCCAGTTGTCAACTCCGACACACATCCGCAGGTCATCTTTGTCGTGTGTTTCAATTTCCAAACGACGGAGATTTGGTAGGAATTGTAGCACGTTGATTAAGTCTTCCTGGTGTGTTTTGCGTCAGCGTTGATCTGTATGATATGTCGATTGCACGCACGCTGTTGACAGGTGTATAGCCTGATTTTATTTCAAAGTCTTCCAGGGACGCCGATTTTTCATTGAATATGCTTCGAAGTATTTGGTTGTCATCATCAAGCCCATCCTCCGCGAACTCGAGAACAAGCCTTCGGAGTGCAGGTAAGCGTTGGAGTAAATGGAAGTCTGACCAAGCGACATCTCCACCGTCGTATCCCTCCTCGTCTTCGTCGCTGACGTTTGTCAGACGAAGGTATTCCAGTCGAGTGGCAGCTTGTGATTGTGCAATTGCTTTGCATATAAATGCTGGGCCTTCGAAGTACAAGAGTGATTTAAATGCACCACTAACATCACTCAGATTGTGGGTCAAATCATTTGGTTGGTTTGTCAATAAAGACAGTTTCTGTATGTGGGGATGACGTGCGAAGAATGATCGAATAGGTCCATCTTGATCGCCTGCGAGTGTTGAGACCAAGGCACCATATAGGCGGAGTGAACGCAAGGAATCGAAAGTAGTATCCTCGATTTGAGCACATATCTTACTGAAAGACCAACAGTGGTGGATTGTGTCGACGGAAAGTCCTAGTTCTAGTGTTTCAAGATTGGGACAAGCACGAAGTAGGGATGCAAACATCTCAGTACACTTTTCGTCGAACTCGGCTAGTAATGGACGATATAAGCGACTAAAGTCATATAAAACGAAAAAAAAACATACCTACTTCAAAAACCTCCAAGGCCAAACGCCTTATGCCAGAAAACCTAAAGATCCTGAGAGTTCGTGTAGCCTCAGCAAGCTGTGGTAAACGACCCTCAAATAAAACGCATCAACGCACACGGTAATACGACCTAGGAAGCAGGAGTTATACGGCTGAAAACCACAATGAGAGATGAATTTGGTTCTTACCATATTCCCAGTCATACGGGTCTTCGTTTACGATCTTTACGTACAACGACTCGAGCTTTGAGCAATTGGTCTGCAGTATCTCCATCGTTGTGCCATCACCCGGCAAGGATTCGTCGCGCCAAGCGAAATGCTTCAGATCAGATAAAACCGATAAAATATTATTCAAGAACGTGATGTTTTCCGATGAAATGGAATCAATCTCGAGGGATCGCACGTAGTTTGCCACTGGGAAATCCGATCCACCTTTGGCTGTGATTCGTTTGCTAAGTAGCTCTATATCCGTTTTTTCGTCTATGCAAACAAAATAGTACAAACGAGGCAGCGTGAGACCCAGCCAAGTTCTGCAAACCGTAGCCATTGAAGTCATGCTACTTTTGGATAAGCACGAGAGTATCCTATCCCAAATCTCCAACGGCAACGAACGCATGAAGTGAGTCAAAACGTGTCAGCTGCGATATGTAATGTAGTGAATGATAATTTACTGGCACAGTAGTTGGTAGGCAGGCACTGCACTGGTTGACGTTTCCAACTATTCCCACGGGCATGATGCCCGACGAAGTAACGGATTTGGAACAAGCGCTGTATTAGACGGGTGGTTGAGGGCATGCCTGCGTGCTAGTGTCAACGTGTGAGTGCGTGTATGAGAACCCTTTCCCCTCCCGACTCTGGCGAGTTCTATCAGGTGATCATAATAAAAATAGCCAAGATATGTTCGGCCGATACGTAAACGGGTGCAAAGGAGTATTGCCTGTTTAGTACATTGCAATGCTTTCTCGTTCTCTCTTACCTCCCGGACTACATGCATATTTTCCTTTTCTCCCTGGTAGAGCTAAAGCGTGAGGTTTGAACATGGCGGTCCTGAAGCAGGCGAAAGAAGTAGAAGCATAAACGTACTATCTTTAGAGGCATTGAAAGCCCCGTTGTGGACGCGTTGGCGGACCAGGTAGGGAGAATGGGGAGCTGGTGAACACGCAGTCGACGCGTCCAACGACGGGCGAAGCGATACGAGGCAAACCGAGGCGAACCGAGACGAGCAAACGAGCGAGCGAGCACAAAAACGGGGCGTGAGCGTTCGGAGGACGACCGCGTGGGGGCGCTGAGCACTAATCGGGCGCGGCTCAAGAACAGGCACAAATTAAACGTATATTGGGAGCGGTGCGGCTAACTAAAAACGAAAATAAAACAGATCTCGGCGTGCGTGTGGTGGGACGCGACAGCTGAGGATATGGTCACATGAAGGGAAATACAACGGAAAGGAAAACGGGGAAAGATTCGGAGGCGAACGTAGTCCGGCGCGGCTGCGTTGGGAGCGCATGTATCCAAGTTCATGGCAGGCTAGAACCCGCGACCATGGAAATGCGAGCTGTTGAAGCAAGGTAAAGATCCTGTTGGTCGCTGTCCTTTGTCGTCCCCTCTTAGGATTTTTCCGTGATAAAAGTTCGATATCGACTCGAGTTTTGGACAAACATCTTCAAGACTACGCACATAATCGACCCAACTCTGAGCCAAAAGTGGTATTTCCAAACCCCCTCCAGCTTCCAGACGACGAAGATTTGGCAGGAATCGTAGGGCGTGAAATAAAGATTCCTAAACCATTGAGTTGGGTTAGCAGCAGCAGATTGAAAGCAAACAAAGGCTCCTACGATGCGAATATGAACATATCTAGACCTGAACGCGAGATCTTCCAATGAGTTTGATGTATCAACAAATAAGCTCTGGAATATATGATTTTGTTCTTCCCAAGTGTGGCCTGTAAACTCTATGATGAGCTCTCTTAATGCTGTCAAACGCCGAAGCACATGAAGGTTGGACCAATCGAATCGAGCGATGCTGCCGTCGATCCCTTCAACGACCTCGTTGTGAACGTTGGTGATACAGAGATACTCGAGTTGGTTAGCAGCTGACGAGAGTATGACTGCTGTGGACATTTGTCTAGGACCTTGAAAGCGCACGAGCGATCTGAATGCACCATTGATGCCCGTGAGGTCATAAGTCAAACTGTGATATCGGTAGGCCAGAAACAAGATCTGTCGGATGTCAGGGTGGCGCGCAAAGAAGGAGCGAACGAATTCCTCCTGATCATCATGTGTCGAGGCCAAAGCACCAGCCAACAGAAGCGAAGAGAGAGAATGAAAGGTCATGTTTCTCAGTTCCAGTTCAGCACATAGGCGACTGAAGGACCACGAGTTCTGAGTACCGTCGTCGAAAATTTTAAGATGAAACCCCTGGAGATCAGGGCAAGAACAAAGTAGCGAGGCGAACATCTGAACTCCTTCCTGATCAAACTGAGCTAAAGCTGAAAGGGATAGGTTTTGAAACTGGCATACTTAATAAACGAGTTACGTACCAAGTTGGGGGATCCCCAAGGTCAAATACTCTAACCTGCGGAACTTGAAAAGCCTGGAAGCGAATGTGATGTTAAGACGTCACAGCCGTGGTTGGTCCATCCGAACCCACATACGCAGAAATTACATCTATGAAATGTTATAATCGACGGTCTGGACGTAGTTTTAAATTGAATCTAACCGAAATCCCAATTGTACGTATCCGGACCCAAAAGATCGAAGGTCAAGGACACGAGTTCCGGGCACTTGGTCTGCAGCGTCTCGATCGTGGTGACACAACTGGGTGAGGATACGTTGTTCCAGGTAAAATCCCTGAGAGACGAGAAAAATGGCAGAATGTTGTTCAAATGCTCCACTTGTTCCGACCGGATGAGATGAACCTGGAGCTTTCGCACATATTTCGCTGCCGAAACGCCCAGTCCGTGCTCGGCTGTTATCCGTTTGCTTAGCTGCTTTATGTCCACGCCCTGGTTCAGATGTACAGTGCGATAAAGATAAGGTATTGTATGATCTAGCCACGCTTGACAGACGATTGACGTTGATTTAAGGTCTCTCTGAGACAGGAATGATATCACCCTATACCAAATCTCGGAAGGTATCGAAGCACAACATCCAGGATTCATACCAGAGGACGAGGTTTGCTTGGTACAGTGGGCTAGGGGTTGGTACCGTGAATGCCGTGATGGGTCCGGCGAGTTGGCTAGGTTCCCTGTGACGTGGTTCCTCTTAGATCGTTAGGTTCCGAGCCAGAAAAGGCCTGAGAATAAGTCACGTGATTTTCTGCTCTATCTTTACGCTGCCATTTGGCTATCTTGTCGTTTTGTGTTGTCTGTCCAGCAGAAACGTAATTATGAAAAGTGAAAGTTTATCGAAGCGAGCATCCGCTTTTACCACTCGGTCAATATTCAGTTTTAATATGTGTCGTCTCGCGGGGTCCGTCAGATCTGCGGCAAAATGCTGGCTTTGGATCACAAGCCACAACAACTCGAGAAGCGCAAGAGTACAAAATGATAAATTGTATAACAGTGCTTAAAATTTGGTGTTTTCGGATTGGCACATCACCGGTTCACCCTCCGCCTTTTGCGCGTATCACAATGACATTCGCCAACGTATTAGGCATTCGATCCAGAATCAAAAATGAACTGATTGGTTAGCCACAGGTGTAATGATCCATGGCTACATTTTATTCCATAGTATTACCGAACGACATGATAGACCTATGGAGGAAGGATGGTACAATTCAGATATTGCAGCCGTTGGGGTGCCAGGGGTTTAAGCAACCTGAAGATCTATCTGGCTCTTGTACTTCGTCGCTTCCTCTCAATATTTTACCATAATCAAAGTTGGATATCGACTCGAGCCTCGGACACATATCTTCGAACATGCGCATACATTCTGTCCAACTCTGCGCACAGGGAAGTATGTTCAACCCCCCTGCAACTTCCAGACGACGAAGGTTTGGTAGGAATAACAGGGCGTGAAACAAGTCGTTCTATCTCATTAAATTATGTTAGTAGCGGGGCGTTTGGATTATTGGAGGCTCGTACTACGTGAATATGTATATATCCAGAACTCAAATTATTGCTGTTTGCAAAATAGTTGGCGCCGGCGCCAAAGTCTGTTTTTGACCAAATAAATACCTGCGGAGTATTTCCGCTTGTTGCGTACGATAAAGGCATCCTATCGAGGATGTGTTGGTCTCAGAATGGCCGCACGGAGGAGGTGAATGCAGCTACAGAAATAAATTTATACAATTCGAAGTTTTGTAAGTTGTCCCCCTGAACACTCTCGAAGGTATCACGCAGCGTCTGGGTCACGAGCTAGGAATCATATGAGATAGAAAGGCTTGTATTGATCTTTCAAACACCGCTACAGAGAGAAATAGTTGAATTCAGGTGTTTTCAGTCCGCTCGGTCCTACACAAGTGACCTTGCATCTAAAAATGATTCAAAATCCGCTGATTAGCCAGAGTCTCTCTGTAGCGGTATTTGCAAGATCAATACAAGCCTTTCTATCTCATATGATTCCTAGCTCGTGACCCAGACGCTGCGTGATACCTTCGAGAGTGTTCAGGGGGACAACTTACAAAACTTCGAATTGTATAAATTTATTTCTGTAGCTGCATTCACCTCCTCCGTGCGGCCATTCTGAGACCAACACATCCTCGATAGGATGCCTTTATCGTACGCAACAAGCGGAAATACTCCGCAGGTATTTATTTGGTCAAAAACAGACTTTGGCGCCGGCGCCAACTATTTTGCAAACAGCAATAAGGTTCTCCAAAGTAGTCGAAGTGTCGACGAATAGACTGTGGATGAGATGGCTGTGTCGTTCCCGCGATTCCTCGTCTGCAAATTCTACGACGAGCTCTCTGAGCGCCGTCAAGCGTCGAAGTGTAGAAGATTCGTGTAAATAGTAGAATGTTCTGGAATGAATGAATCATGTAGTGAGTCAGTAAGCGAGTCAGTAATCGAGTCAGTTCGCTATATGCGCAGTATATGCGGTTCCGTACTACGGTATGACTCGAGGGATTTTAGGGTATAAATAGGGGTGCTTTCGACCCCCTAAGCCTCACCGATTTCTCTCTATCTCTTACTGTCTTTTCTCTACGCTTTTAACACCATTTTATTTCTCATTTTGTATATACATAAGAATACAATTTCTATACGAAGCACATGGAGATCCGACCAATCCAACCAAGCGATACCACCTGCAATCGCTTCCTTAATGTTACCATGAGCATTTGTAATATGAAGGTGCTCTAGCTGATCGGAAGCCTGTGATAGTATGACTGCCACACACAGAGACTCCGGACCTTCGAAATGCACAAGCGAGTCGAACGCACCATCGATCCTTCCAAGGTCATACGACAGCCTGCAAGATTGGTATGTCGGAAGTAAAAGCTCCTTTATACCAGGATGACGTGCAAAAAATGAACGAACGGGTGCATCCGAGTCACCGTCGGTTGATGCAAAAGCGCCACCCAACAAAAGTGAGGAAAGCGAATGGAACGTGAGGTTTGCACGCTCTAGTTCAGCACATAGGCTACCCAGGGAAGACGAGTTGTTCGTTGTAGCATCGAAAAGGATCAGGTGAAGTGTTTCAAGATCAGGGCAAGCACAAAGGAGCGAAGCGAGTACTTCGGCACTTTCATGGCCGAACCGGGCTATATTCAAAAAGCTGTGAGCGGCAAAGAGAATGACGACACAAGTTACTTACCTAAATTAGGGATTCCCAATATCAAAAACTTTAATCCACGAAACTTGCAGATGCTGGCCGTGGATGCAGTGTTAAGAAGCCGTAATCATAACACAGACATACATAGATATATGATCTAATAGAAACAAAGATATACCCTATGATTAATGATAAACTAGAATTGTGCATCTCACCGAAATTCCAATCGCGCAGCCCTTCATCATTGGCCTCGATAATCAAGGATTTGAGTTTGAGGCATTTGTTCTGAAGTGTCTCTAGCACGCTGGTATCATTCGGAGGGGACATGTTGCGCCAGTTAAAGCTTATGAGAAAAGACATCACCGGAAGAATGCGGCTTAAGGACTCTAAGTCCTCAGATAAAATTCCATTTACATCGATGAGTCGTACGTATTTCGCTGCTGGCAGACCCAACCCGTGCTCAGCCGTCATACGTTTGCTCAGCTGTCCTAAATCTGTGCTCTCGTTCACAAGCAAGATACGGTATAAATGAGGTATACTGTAATCTAGCCAAGGCCGGCAGACGGTAGACGTTGATATCAAGTCGCTGCGAGACAGGTGCGATAATATTCGATCCCATATCTCGGCGGGTAGCGAGGGAGGAAATCCAGGATACATATGCAAGAGTAAGAGTGACTTGGCGCGATGGTAGACCGGAAGCGAGATAAGTGGTGCGCTCTGACAAAGTTTATAAGAGTGACCGGGGACTTTGCTCAAAGGAACTCTCCAGAAAGCCTGGTTGTGTTCGGCTACTATAGATCTCATGAATGTTCAAGCGATGAAATTCTCAAAATTTTCTCCAGATACATTGCTACTCTAACAGGTTTTGGGTTTCTGGACAGAGTAGTGAATTACCTGTTGTTTAGGTGCTTGTATCAATTCAACCTCCGGACTTGAGAGCAATACAATAAACACGAAGCCATCTCGGGGGTTATGGCTTTGATAACCCAGTGCGACAAACTAGTTCTCGATCATATGCCGTGACAAGTGAGGAAATACACAAGCACAAGATGATGCGCCGTAGAGCATGTAGCATATGAGCAGGTATCGTCGAAGCAATGCATTCTCAATTCTGATGTGAGTCGGCGGCCACGAGTAGGTCGAATCAGACCTAATAGGCAAAGAGAGAGAGCGACAGCGCAGCTCAGTGGACGTGGTCAACTCGTCTATCGGATGTATCTACCCAACGGACAAAGAGAGATCGCGGCAGCACTGCAGGAGGTGTTGATACATGAGCATAGATAGAAAGAATCAGAACACGTACCAGCTCAGTGGACGTGGTCAACTGAGCCAGTACGAAAGATAGAGGCGCGACTTTAGGAGTCGGGCGCCTAACAAAAACAAACAAGAGTGACGCATACACCATTGTACAACAAATTCGACTCGGCCTTTTTACTTATATCATGAGGTTATGCACCAAGGCAGCCATTCAACATGAAATGGAACAGAGAATGATCGAATTGGATTGTCTATGAGCGTCATAATCCCTGGTCCCGAGATCCCCTGAAATACAACCCAACACTACGATAGGGGCCTTAGTAGACAGGGTAGCATTGGTTAAGGATTGTAACAATTAGGGTGCGAGCGGTTTAAGCAACACGTGGTTCTATCTGACCGGTACACTTCGTCGCATCCTCTTAGAACCTTACCATGATAAAAGTTTGATATCGACTCGAGTTTTGGACACATATCCTCGAACACACGCATACAATCGACCCAAGCCTCCATGCCAGGAGACATGTTTATCGCGCCCCCAACTTCCAGAGTCCGAAGATTTGGCGTGAATCGGAGCGCGTGAAACAGGTACTCCTGAACCATTGAACTGCGTTAGCCACAGGACACCCACATGATCAAGAATTCGTACAGCGTGAATGTGTCTACGGCCAGATTGAAGCTTGAGGTATTCCAAGGTAGTCGAAGTATCGACAAATAGATTTTTTATGAGATAGTTGCGTTCTTCCGGCGCATGGTCGTCCGCGAGCTCTATGATAAGCTCTCGCAGTGCTGTCAGGCGCCGAAGTACATGGAGACTCGACCAATCCGACCAAACAATACCGCCAGCGATCACTTCCTCGATGTTACTATGAACGTTTTTGATATGAAGGTGCTGGAGCTGACTCGCAGCCTGCGAGAGTATGATTGCCACACACATAGACCCTGGGCCGTGAAAGTGTACAAGAGACCTGAATGCACCATCAATATTCCCTAGGTCATAAGGCAGTTTGCAAGATCGGGATGTCGCAAACCAAATTTTTTTAATCCCAGGGTGACGTGCAAAGAATGAGCGAACAGGTTCGTCCCGTTCATCGACACTGGGGATAAAATTGGCAATGAATGTAAGCGAGGCAAGCGAACCAAGTGTAACATTTTTTTGTTCCAACTCGGCGCACAGATGACTAAAGCACCACGAGTCTTGCATTTCCTTTCTTAAAAGAACCACAGCGAGTGCTTCGAGATCAGGACAAGCACAAAGTAGTGAGGCGAGCATCTTGAGGCTTTCTTGACCGAACGGGGCTAGATCCGACATGCGTGGGCTAGAGAAAGGAATGGTAATAGAATTCACTGACCCAAATTGTAAACGCTCAAGCTCAAGGACCGTAACCCATGAAAATTGAACATGCTGGCGACGCACAAGTGTTAAAAGGCTATGCCCATAACAAAACTATCCGAACCACATACACAGAGATTTGATCTAGAAAATGGATCTATGCTCAATGGCTCGCACCCGACTTGGAGTTTTATTTCTCACCCAAATTACAATTGGCCGCTCCGCCAAGACCTACGATAACCAAGGATTCAAGTTTCGGGCACTTTTTTTGCAGTGTATCCATCACTCTATTATAAGGGTTATCCGGGAAGGAAACATTGCCGCTACATGTTAAACGTCTGAGAGACGACATCGTTGATACCATATTGTTCAAATACTCTCCGTCTTCGCGTATATTCCCAAGCATTGTGAAGACGCGCACGTATTTCGCCGGCGCCGGACCCAGAAAATGTTCGGTGTTCATACTTTTGCTGAGCCGTTTGAGGTCTGTATTCTCGTTCACGCTGATGGTGTGGTATAAATGAGGTATACTAAGACCCAACCAAGCCCGGCAGACGGAAGATGTCGATATCAGGTCTCTCGAAGGCATGTATGATAGTACTCTATCCCAGATCTCATCAGGAAAAGAGGGAGAATATCCCGGGCCCATGTAGAACAACGAAATGGAGCTGTTGTGTGGTGGCGGCTGGCAGGTAGGCATAAGATGTTATGGCGTATTTGGTAACGGCCAGTGATCGGATTCTTGCCACGAAACAACCCATTGCTTGTTATCCTCTTGCCGTGAACTCAGTAGTGGGTTTAGCTCAGTAAACTAGTTTTGAATTACGAGCAACAACAAACTAAGAAACATACAAGTACAAAACAATGCATGGTAGAATATATAGTACAAGGGGTGTCATCGAACCAACTGGGATATCCAAGCTCAAGAAACTCGAGAAAACACACGACTATAGATCAGCCATGCTAGTCAACAACCCCGCACGCTGCGCCGCTCCGCCCATGGTCGACCCTCCACCCGCGCTTGTACCCTCTCCTCGATCATTGGTCATGGACAGCTGGGCACTCACATCCCCCTGCAAATTCATCGGCACAAACACGACCTTGCTCTGCGCCGACTTGGCCATCGACTGTAAAGCTTCGAGCTGTCGAATCTGCATCGCCGCAGGACTAGCCAAAATGTCCGCAGCCTGTCGCATGAGACGTGCCGCATCGACTTCCGCGCGCGCGGCAATGACTTTGGATTCTCCTACGCGCTTGGCTTGGGCGGCGGACGAGAGCGAGGCGGCAACGTCCGGTGGGAAGGTGATGTCTTTGATCAGAATGCCTTCGATGGCGACACCCCATTTACCCGCGACGTCGGATACGATCTCTTCGATTTCGAGTGCGATGGCGTCACGCTGTGGATGAAGCCAAGTTAGACACCGGAGTCGGACGAAATGGGACAAGGACGAACCTCGGTGACGACACTCTGGACTACACGCGCACCCACGACTTGGCGTAAAGTGGTCTGGGCGCGTTCGATTACGGCTTGACGCAGGTCGGCAATGCCGAACGCGGCACGGTACGGGTTTGTGATTTGGTAGTAGATCACCGATTCGCTGCAAGTCAAGTCAGATATCGGGGGCAAGTTGAACACGATCGATACTCACATCTCGACGTTGACATTGTCGCGCGTAATGACAGTCTGGCGTCCGATCGGTGCAATCTGGATCTTGATATCGACGCGACGCAGTTCTTCCGAGCATACATTGACCTGCACAAGACCAGGATCGACGGCTAGAGTGGACCAAAGTAAGAACATAGCTATTAATAGGAGTATGACGAAAACTAGCCTTTGTAAAACTGCCCGAATCGAGTAACGAGTCCGACGGAACCCTGGTGCACCTCTTGGAAGGGGTTGGGGCACGGGCAGCAGGGGACAGCTCCAAAAAGACCGATGCAAGCGCCCAGAGCTATGTTGAACAAGCTCATGAGCACACACCCGAGGGCGATATTCGACTGAGGACGCACCGTTGATCATTGTGCCGTAAAACCCATGCTCGACGCCGTCGAGACCCAAATCTTGCGCGTACGAGGTTTGCATTTCCGAGCGCTTCAGCGGTTCCACAGTGATGAGGTTGCCGTTTGTCCCCGGTGGGTTGGCGCGGCGCGGGTTGGGCGGGGATGGAGCAGTCACGTCGGGGGCATTGTGGTCAACGACGTGAGAGTGCTGGCCAGAGGAGACCGAGGGGGAGGATTGGCGGTAGGCCTTGCTGTCGGCGGGGGCTTGGGACATGGCAGAGAATGAGAACAGCGTGCTCAGCCGGCGATCACTTAAATAGAACCCATGTCCGAGCGGGGTTCGGATGGCTGTGCTGCGGACCATCTTGGCATGACTCGATTGCATCACAGTCACCCACCTGGCATCCCACATGCCGAGATGCCGGCTCCGCTGACCCTTGCACAGCCTGGGCTGCGCCATCAACTGCACCCTCACATGTCTGACGCTCATAGTCTACGCCAATGAAGAGATCGACATCCGATGCCTGCCATCAAGAAGCTCCCCTCACCCCCTGAGGATCGTCCAGATTTGTTTGGAATGGAGTCCACAGAATCCGATTTGGGAAGGATGTCCGTGCTGCGCCCGGTAAAGCAGTCCGTAAAACGTCAGCGCGAACCTTTCCATCCGAATACTCCCTTTCTCGCCTATTCTCCCCCTCACAGCTGGAACCCAAAAGTGCATTGGATGAAGGATTGTATGGCACCCAACCTGTTCGAGCGCTTTAGAAAGACATAACGCGAATTCAGCTTGGCAAGGAGACTTTATTGAACAAATCCTGTACCCCGAGATAGTATCGAAACTAAGCTCTATGGCATCTGAAATGGATTGTTCAGATTGACGAGACGGCTAGCGCCGCGAGCGGTTGCATTGAAATATAGCCGCTAAGCGTTTCAGCAGAAAGAAGAAAAATAGAAACATTCCGCGCAACCACAACAATACTAGAAACATGCGCCCGCTATTTGATCAAAAATTAACGACACTTCCAACTAGAAAGGGCCCGTGACCGAGCTTAGCACCTTGCCCGCGCTCTACACTTGGACCATTAGTTTCGTTGGTTGTGTGCATTTCATCAGGACGTATTTTAGTTATTTCCAGTGTTGATTCTACTATGCAGATTTCGTTGTAATGGTCTTTTGGAACGTCTATGAGGTGTATTTTATACATTTAACAAGATCCATGGTCGACCAGTAGGTTTGTAAGTTGTATGCGCACGTCTTGATGGACAACCGAGCTCTCAGCATGTACGAAGACAGATTAGAAAGCCCAATTAGGCTAGAGGTGAAGTTGTCAACACTCGCGACCAGTACCTATCTATGACCTACAGGTACGGGCAAGCGTCTAGAGGGACCTGTAAGCAACTCATCCGTCGTTCAAACACTATACGAACTCTTTCATGTGTGGTTCCCGCTTCATACAATCTCCCTCCGTCTCAACTTTTACCTATCGATCCCTCGCTGGAACGGGGAGCTCGGTTCATGCGAGTCACCCGAGCACATTGCTGTGCCCTAAATCATGCCGAAATTTGACTATCTACCATCTTGCCGTGGCTGCGCTGTTGCTTGTAACGATGTATTGTGTAAAGGAGGCGTCATCCATTCACCGCCAACTGGCCTTTGACCCGAAGCAGGGTGTCCCGAGACATATGAAGTCGCCAGTAAGTGCTGGTTTTCGAGCCAACGAGGGGGAATTTCGACAATCGGGTTAGACAATTGTTGGTACGGTAGTAGTCGAACACAAATATACAGTTAGATTTTCAACTTGTATGCGTCGTAGAAAGTTTAAAGCTCGGGCTCACTGAGGGTGAACCAGGGGTCGTGCCGAGCTGTGGCTGACCCATTTTGTCTTAGCGAGCCACGGGCTCCGGAGTCGTAATGAGCAGTCATCGTAACCAACACATATTCATGGTTTCAAGTGGTGCATACATATTGGGAGAAGGATTCGGGCATCTAGCACTATGTCAGACTGTAAGTTATGGCACTCAAAGCCATCGCTATGTGCCTCTCGACCATGGTACACGACACGACCCCGGAGCCCGTGGTTCGCTAAGACAAAATGGGTCAGCCACAGCTCGGCACGGCCTCTGGTTCACCCTCAGTGAACCTGAGCTTTAAACTTTCTACGACGCATACAAGTTGAAAATCTAACTGTATATTTGTGTTCGACTACTACCGTACCAACAATTGTCTAACCCGATTGTCGAAATTCCCCCTCGTTGGCTCGAAAACCAGCACTTACTGGCGACTTCATATGTCTCGGGACACCCTGCTTCGGGTCAAAGGCCAGTTGGCGGTGAATGGATGACGCCTCCTTTACGTAATGAGCAGACAGAAGCTAACTTGGCTCGTGATTGGATGGGGAGCTAAGGGGCTGCTGACGAATGTGAACCCTTGGACCCCTCATTTTTTTGATGGGACAATTCTGGGGGGAGTGACCTTGACGAGCAAGGTGACCATTCAAGCCCTGACTTTAAAGGCACGAGTCGTCGGTCGGGTCACGCTTCTCTATTTCAACAGGAGAAAGACAAACACATGACCGGTGTATGGGCTTAGACACTACAAAACCGTACTAGAACGAGCCAAGCCTGCTAACTCCACCACATACTCTACATGCACGACTGCCGTCGCTGGGCATGAATCGAGGTGACCTATGTTCAAGTGGTCGGGAGTAAGCTTATGTCCCATGATGAGCGGGCTACAGGCCTCTATTCCTCCCAGGCAGCCTACTTCGTTGTTGACGCGTTTGTCGCCTTGCTTGTTGAATCAACGCGCCCCCTGTAGATAAGCACCCCTGACCTAAGCGCTTAGTTTGGACCCAATGCATACGCTAATCTCCGGTAGTAGTATCCTGCTTCATGCCACGGCTTAACGTTGCAGATGAAAAGGTACACGTGTAGACTTACACGTGTGTGTGCATAAAGCCTTGCTGTTCGCCCACAATAAATGTTCGCTCGCTATTGCCAATGGGAATGAATTCATGACTCGTACAAATTAAGGGGCGTCATATGATTAGGCGAAGTTCTCAACGTGTGGATCGCTAAAAGATTTACGCGAGCGCCCGCCCTGGTGTATGCCACAGAAAAGTATAATCGTTACTGCTCTTGTTGGCCACCCGACTTCTCTCCAAGTCTCGTCTCCATTATCAACTAGAAGCCCACACCTAACAAATGAACGAGTTAGCCTCGTTGATCGCGCGCATTTCGTCGGGTATGCTTTTTGGGTTTTCCCGTCGCGACTGCGTGGTGCAGATCTCGACACAGCGATCTTTCACGAACTTTAGAATAAACCTTTACCTTTGTGGTCTTCTATATAAAGCGTATATCGAACATCATCTACGATGTTATCTCTTCCCAGCCTGTTCCTTCTTTTTTTTGATATATGTCCGCTACACCCTGGTTCATAGTCCCTTCGCTCATCACCAGCTTGATAAAAGCGAGAGCACCGATCTAGAGTTTGAAAAAATATGGGAGTCAACCACATTATACCCGTAGGGGGCACACCCACCTGACCACGACAATTACATTGCTGCAACCGGCACAGACGACTTTACGGTACGTGGGTAGGAAGACGCTGTTGAATCGATACCCCAACTAACCGCGCGGTGGATCTACTGGGCATTATCTGAAGCAAGAAGTTAACCGAGGGATGCTCTACTTGGACAAAATATAAATCAACAACAGTGCAGTTAAGAACGAAAAAGGCTGAACTGCAACAGCAGTCACACACGGTCAACACAGCCAAACATAGTGAGAAGTCTGCTGGACATCGGCTACAATATATAAATTTGGGTATAGGACGAAGATGTGGGCGCCTCTAAACGAATTGTTAGAGCGATGATGTACTCATCGGCTAATCTGGTATTCGCTTGCAAAACCTTTCAATAATGGCCTTGTAACACCTGGTGATGACAACCCTCTCGACCAATGATGCCATCCGTCTATGCACTGGCCCCACAACGCCCCGCCAGGGGTGAATGAGGTCCTGTGAGTTGAATCAACTGTAAAACTGGGGATTCCCATATGGTGCGGCTGAACCCCGCCCAGCCTTGAAAAGAAAGAAGCTGTGCGTTGTTTGGTTATCTGGATTGGGGTTCATCAAAATCCCTTTTTAACTGAATACCCAAGGAATTTGCCGAGACGAAAGCTCTGTCCTGAGCCGCAGGGGCAGGGACCGGATGCCCAGATCGAAAAAGAATCAACTTCGAGCACTGGAGACCATTGCATTGCGGATGGTTGAAATGAAAGATAACTACAGTAGCTCACGCATACACGTGCTGTGATACACTATTATCCTTATTCTAAATATGCCAATGCCTGCTTAATCAGATTCAACGGATGTCATTTTTTGCTCGAGGCCTAGCATTTTGCCCCGTATCACATTTCTATGTTGACGTTGGATTAAATGAGGTTGACTCAAAAGTAGCTGTGCGGCCACTCACGGGTGTATCAACAGATTCCTTTCACAGCTGATGCAGTCATGTATTATTCTGCTGTTAGCCGTAGGTGTACTAGAGAGGATATGAGGATAGTAGAGCCAAATACGTACGACGACTGGCTTACCTATATCTCGTTCGAGATGTGCACGTTGAGATGGCCTTACCATTTCCGTTGCGACAAACATTGAAGGATAAGCGGCCCATGTCCCGAGCTTGGTTCTTGGTAATCGAATTAGGGGCTCACGAGAGATGATGGAGGAACTCGGGGAGAGCCAGCCTGGTATTTATACACCTCAAAACTAAATTTGTAAATGGCCTCCAGTCTCCTGTTAGTATGCCTAGGCATCAGATCGATACCATTGATAGGCCGAACCATGGTGAAAGGTGGATAACAAGAAACTGCGGCTTATGTGCTTTTTGCTTTTTCGTAGGTCTAAGCATTCCTCGTGAGTACCATATCCATTGATTTGTTCACGAACTCCTTCCGGCTCGTCAGAACAGCCTTAGGGAATCGTCGCATTACTGCCTCGGGTGCGTAGAGTGCAAGGTCAAATGTCAGAGGGATCCCAGGCACTGTGTCAAAAGCAACCTAGTTTTCTGTCATCGTAAACGGATCTTGACTGGCCAAATGGTGCCCTAGGACTGCTAAAAGCCCTTCGTCTCTCGGCTGCGTGCTCTGGCTTAGTCCGCTGGCAAGTGGGCCGGCAGTCGTAGCCATCGAGAACGTCGATAGTGGTCGTCCGCCACCAGCCCCGAGTTCAGCGCCGAGCCCGCTATTGCCAGTGGCATGAGCGTCCGCACTCCCTTCGAACATATTTAGGTTCGTCATCATGCTGTTCCGAGGTGCCCCGCCCGTTGTGCTCGCCGCGTACGGGTTGTTCATCATACCCATCGAGCTCATTGACCCCATCATATACGGGTTCATACCCATCGTACCCATATGCACGCTACGGCCGTCGACAGCTACTCTGTAGTCGAGAATAGCATGGGATCATGTAAGCGGTATAGGCATATCTATACCCATGCTGATGCCACTAAATTGTGGTGTGAGGTATTGGTTCTGCAGGTTGCGATGGGAGCCTTGCGAACGCAGGCTATGACCATACATGCTTCCTGCACCATCTCCGTTCCGGTAACGTGCGAAATCATGCGCAGACATAGACTTGGCAGCCTGCGTAAATCCGGTGCGTTTCGACTCTTCGGACTTGTGAGATCCGGTTTCCCATGCTTCTTCCTGGTATTCTAAGGGGATGCCGGTTTAGTATTAAGGTTTTCAGAGATGAAAGGGTTGCGTCAGGGAAAAGTTACCTCGGTTGTAACCAATTCTGGGACGTAACATATTTTAGCTTCGCAGCAACCGGCTGCAACCAGTTGAAATCATGGTAGGGGTTTGTCAAAATCGGCTACAGCTACCTCCTGGTGTCAAAATTAGCCACAGCCCGCTTACGGTTATTACATCGAACAGACAAAACAAGAGGCAAGTGACCAGTAAGGATTCTAGGTGGGCATAGGTTATATTCACACACCCGCATAATTTTAACTAGTTTTGATCGAACCTAGAGCTGGAACCGGTTGCAACTGGTTAGCGCCGACGTGTACTTTTCCCTGACGTGACAAAAATAGAAAAGTGATACAATAGTGACAATGTCCGACCACCACCAAACTTCTTCAAAGGTATCATGCTGTCGTCAAAGTGATCGTCCTCGGGAACGACGACCACCTTTCCACCCTTTCCATCGCCTTGTGTCATACGCGTGTTACCCCAACTAAAGTCGTCCATGCACCAGAAAGAGTAGATGGGCAAGAAGAAGCTGTATACCGGATACCTATTGGACGAAAAGTCAGTAGAGTCATAAGATATTCAGCGAGATGACTTATGAAATGATATAAATGATCATCCAACCTATAAGTATGAACTCTCGTTTGAGAAGGAAGATGATGGCCTATCGTAATCCTGTTAGCCCCGTGCTCTCGTACAGTACTCCAAACATGTGCTCACCTGGAGACCGTAGGTCGCTGCAATCATAGCAAGTGAAATGATGGGCAGAGGGCCCTTTCCGGTGGCAGTAATTACAATCAAGTAGACGAGCTATCAAATAGCTGTTTAGCACAACGCGTATAGCTATGTACGTAGCATTTAATTACAAAAACATCCGTGGCGAGTAGAATCTGCGAACCACCAATACGCGTCAACATTGATACAGACAGCGGTCGTATATCACTTACAATTGTTCCGACCAAATCAAGGAACACGATAAACCTCACCAAGAAACATCATATGCCGCACAGCTTGGGTAACACAACAAGCTCGCACAAGTTATGAACCGTCGGGTTGATCCACCAGCGACGCTGGGACATTAGCACACTCCACTGATCAGGCGCAATAGTATGAGCGATAGCGTTGGGAGTGAACTTCAGTTTGAACTTTGGGAAGTGTTTCATCATTAGTGTAGTTAAGTATCGATCTTCTCCAACAGACAGCAGGTTCTTCTTGTGCAGGGTATCGACGATGCCTTCATTATAGTCGTCAATTATTCGGCTTGAGATGATGATAGGGCGACCTTTGTCGGCGGTGCGAATACGGTACATCGAGAAACATCCGGCTAAACAAGTAACTGAACCGAAGAGCGACTCGAATGCCTTGGCCAAGCGATGCGAAATATAATACTCGTAAACCTGCACTGCTGTTAGATAATCAAAAGCTGATACGTGGTTTTAGATGATTCACCTGAATCAACGTCCACCAAGCTCCTTCATTATCCAGCTCCGTTTCTCCACAAATACCAATGATCGCCGAATCGTCAGCGGCGCAAGCTACGAGGCGGTTAAGGGAGTCCAGGGTCACGGTCTAGCCCTAATCAAACCAATTGAATCAGCATGTGCGCTTAAGCCCAGATCTACCTCGCCCCTATCAGATGCATGCAGCTCCCCATCTCCCGAACAAGTTATTGCCACCCTCTTAGTATCAATACAAAGAAAAAATCTTACTGTGTCGGCATCCACCATGAAAATGTACTGATGGAAAGCCAGGTCGATTCCAATGACATTTCACATCTGATGATAGATTCCCAACTCCAAGGGACTCATGGGAGTGTCGAAATGAACACGGTTGAGATAATGCGGCAGCAGAATCTGCGAGTCACGTTTCCCGTGATTACCAGGCTTTGACGTCTCGCTAGGTTTACCGGTCTTGACAACGACGATGTGGTTGTGTTGGTTGTCACGGATTCAAACTCGTACAGCCCAGAATAAACTCTTCCATAGTTCAGTTGCCCTCTCCCATTCTTAAACCTCGGGGGCTCGGGATCAAGTGCGGGGTCAACTCCAAGGATATCAAGCGCGATTCGGGGCGTCGGCCGATCGTTTGCCTGTCAGCTGGACAGCAGCAATGACTATACCAAACCATCAATACATTCCATGAGAATATAAAATACGAAAAAGAAACTCAAACTCGGCCAGGATAACAGCCCAGCAAACACAGGGAGCAAGATACCACTAAACTGGCACCTGGGCGTCTTACGGAAGTCCGTCTTGCCAACGTAGAACAAGTTCTTCATACACTGGTAGAGCTTCGCCTCATCTTCGGCGCTCATCTTGGCCAACCCGCTGCGGATTTCCTCGGAGATGTCTTGACCAGGCTGCTGCTTGAACAAATCCGTGACGGTTGAGCTCAAAAACTCAAACTTGGATTGGTTCGGGCTTTGGTCGATGGTGTAAAAGTAGTCGGACAGATCATAGACACTTTCATCCTACACAGCCCAGACGCGTATTCCGTTGTTAGCCACGCCTTCGATCCGCCCCTAGTCGAACGAGAGCGTACCTTTGTAGTAACATTCAAGTTACATTGTATGCAAGAACCGAGCCGTATACCAATCTTGAGCTGCCAGTTTAGACGTGGTGACCGATGGAAGCGCGCCAAAGGCATGCATTGCAGCAGGAACAGCGATATTGCTCGAATTAGCCGCACCAAGTGCCATCATTGGGTCCGCGACGAGGCTGGGGCATCTCAAAGTGAGCGGTATGGGGAAGTGTTCTGTCAAGCCTTGGCCCCAGAGCTCCATCATGACATCTTGCGACCACGGAGCGCTTGGAATATCAGAGTGGCTACCTTTCCGAAATATGGTCATATCGTATACGTTTCCGCAAACAGCTGTCCAATAGTCGTTTTCGGCTGCATGCCAAACCAGCTCCGATTCCACGCCTCGTCGAATCGCGGACAGAGAAGTTTGCCGAAAATGATGATGTAGAAGATGGCTCCAGCGCAGGCACCAAAAATGAGCATGCAGAGAGTAACCTTTTCCTGCCAGGTTTGCCGCACGTCGGGTCGGTTCATCCGTCGAAATCTCAAGGGCACCATCGAATGTGTGGCGCAAGACAAAAGAGTTAATGCACTCCGCCTGGAAGTTGGCGCGAAACTCGTCGAATCTGTTTTGGCCAAAGATGTGCCAAGAAGAGTCCCGGCTTGGTTGGCGTGTGCTTGGTAGCCAGGCGTGTTGAGCATAGCAATCAGACCGGCACACTTCAATGGCGTGTCGGACTCGTGGGACCAAGGGAAGCGCCTGGTCTTTACCTCCGAGCGCCAAACAGGGCACAATAAGTACTCCGTGGTTGCGTTGCCACCCATTTCGCCACTTGCGTCTTGAAGCCTGAGTAACCCGCAGGAACACGGCCCGATGGTCAAGTTGAAATGCCCCGAGGGGAGTTTGAATCTTGAACCTATTGCTGTTGGTGCTGTGATGAAAGTTATATGAGATATCTAAGCAAGAGTAATTTTACAAAAAGTCAAAATTCGCATATAGCAAGGTCACGATAGTAAAAATCTACCCATATTCTACACTGAATGTCGTCCAGGTACACCAATTACCAACACAGTCCATCCTATGCCCCAGAGGAACCCAACCCATAACATATCCCTAAGAATAGCATAATGATACGCCCGCACACGCGTGTCATCCACAACCTTTTCAGGGCCGTATACTGGGGGTCGACGATACGCCGCTCGCACAGGTCTCCGAGCCGGCATCTGCGACGAAATAGCTATTCGCGGTCCAGAGACCGAATCTTCCCAAGTTTCACTCGGGGAAAACGGAGAAGACGAAGGAGCAAGATCGAGAAAGGGGGCAACGTCGCGCTTGTTCGTTTTGGCGGCGAGTTCGGCGATGGCGTGTGGGGGTGTCGGTGGTGGAGGGTAAGTTGTAGATGGAGAAGCGATGTTGGGGAGTTCGAAGGAGACGCCGGCGTCGGCGGGATCAACCAGTTCCCAAGTGTGAAGTTGGCGTGCTGAGCGACCGAAAACTTGGGAGCAAAATCCACGCCAGGCTGAGTATATCTATGGATGCTATCTCAGTATCTGCTTTTGAAGTGGGTTGGGAAATTCATTGTTAACGTACCTGCATGCAGCCCAATACGGCAAATGGGACGGAGACGAGTCGAATATATCGCTTCGAGCGAGGTGAATCGGGAATAAAGTAGATTGTAAACAGAGCGATTAACCAGGAGAGAAGTGTGAATGTTGTGCCTATGCTATACCTGCAGGCATCGAAGGTTTAATGGCAATTTGAACAAAATCAACCCACGCTCACCAGTATATTTGCTTTGGGAGGTTGATGTTGGACGCGACAGTGTTTACGAAATGAGGTACACTGGACGTGTCGACCAGATCGTATATTCGCGTATAGGCAGGCGTAAACTGGACGACGTGAAATCAGATCGAAGATCTATTGAACACACGGTGGACTCACCACATCAGGATGTGTTGTCTTTTCCAACTCGCGCAGCAACTCGTCCCGTACATCCGCGTCAAGACTCAGTTCCTTCTTTGCATGTGGTCGGAGAAATGTCGCAACAATGTGCAAGGTTTCGGTTCGGAATGGTTGGTTTCTTAGCGGGACAGGTGTTGGTGGTAGGGGTGACCATTGAGACCATGATGAAGATGTAGGAGAAAATCCCCAGTCGGCAGTAGTGGTAGTTGACGGTGAAGCAGACTCTCCCCGGTATCTTCCTGGTGTCGGTGAGTGATGATCCAAGAGCGGGGAGGGGGAGAGAGCTTGTTGTTCCGCAGGGAGGTCGAAGAACCGAGCCCGATAATCGTGGTACCAGACAATGAACTGCAGGTTCTCCAAGGAGTGCTCCTAGGAGGTTGTTCAGTCTCGGAGTGTTGGGCAGATAACCTCCAACTGACCTGGAATTCGAGGTATCGCTCAAACTCTTCAAAACTATCAGCCCCGAACTCGCGTCAGCGCCACTTCTCCGAAACCTGGCCTGCATATGAATAGGAACTCACCCCAGTGGGCTGCATGCATCTCCTGATAAGATGTTCACCAACTTTATCCTTCCTACGAGCTTGCGCCTGGCCCGTCGACCCGCCCAGCGAGACAACAAGGCACCATATCCACCCTGGGGCATGGTGTCGTCTAGTAGTCCATGGCGAGCGAGCTAGCTTGGTTTTGAGGTGGTGGTCGTTCCTCGCACAAGTTCTCGCCTCTCCATTTGTGCCCCGATCTCCAAGAAGTGGTTCGGTTGTGGTTTGAATCAAACTTTGGCGTTTACATCCGATTACATACACCCCTCCTCAGCAACCACATCATTTGACCCATTTATCGCCACGCTTCGCAGGTACTCATCCAGGGGCAGATATATACCTGTCATATAGTCCAGCCGTTCTAGAGCACAGACATCGTGCGCGGAGCACCATTCCCAACCTTGGAAGCGTTCACAGACCATTTCCACAAGCCCCATTTTTAATCTGCATGACGACCGCTGGCCTCTAGACTCTGGCAAAGCCCACATCTCGAATTGAACGACTGAATGCCCACCCGACTCCGTTTCTATGCTTGCCTATTCCGCAAAGCTATCCTCTCGCCCAGGGTCGGGAAGTTAAATACTCCCCGGTTGATATGTAAGCACCTTTGTCCTTCTCACTCGCAACGCCCTCACCATCGAGGATCCGCCCCGACCATTGGATCAGATGTGCCGTGCCTGAGCTATGACGACGATGCATCGGTGATCTCGACGGTTTCGGCTCGGTGCTTGCGCTCACCGGAATATCGTGCACTTATCTGGCTCTTTTGGCTAAACAATCAGGCCAATCGTTTTCCGCCCAAACCATAGGCTCGCATACCCGGGATGCCAATCGTATCGAATTTGGATGAATAAAAATGGCCTTACATATTAAAATATCCACGACACAAAGCCCAAACGATCCGCTAAACTACACCTGGTGCGTGTTATTACATTTTACGAGTAAATGGTGTCCAATAGTCCATAAATCTGAATCAATTACATCCTGATAACCCCGCCTCCTTCCGCCATTGAACTTGAGAACGACAATGAGCCCTCTCCAGTGACCAACTCGCCCACCTGTCAGCGCATGTACACACGAATTCCGTCTCAACTGGGATGAATTGTGCGTTCCTTTTGGGGAAACCTCGAAAAAAAAGTGAGGTGGGCAGCGGAGGTTATTGTCGCCTGCACCTCTGAGACATATCTCATCTACCATGAGAGAGTCGCCTCCGAACAGCGCGCCAACATGTGGAATCCAGCGGCTTGATCCGGTCGGACCAAGGTAGCTACGGAGTTCAACTGGCACTATGCGATGCTTCTCGCTTTCGGTGGGTAGCACAATGGCCCGAGCGTATTGAGCACTGATAGGCATACCAGGCCCAACTATGAGCCGCAGCGAATCAGATGGGGCTGGTCGATGACGCTCTTGCGGCGCTGGATTCATGCTCGGGACTGCTGTTAAAGGCTCAATGTCGGTTGATTTCCCTGCAAACAAAGAACACAGTTGACCATGTGCCTGCCGATCGAAGTATTCGCATCGGGTCGAGCAGTACCAAACGTAGAGGCAACTGTTGGATTTTATCAATCACGAGGAAACGGTGGAAGCGACTGAAACTCACCCGGTGCATCGAACACGACCGAGATTGCCGCAAGCATTGCAGCTATTGGGTAGTGAAAAGTACGTCAACAACGAGCTAGACGAATTTGGCAGAGTATCCATGGTATAGTGATATGTATGGACTAGGCTCGAGCCGCCCGACCTCGAAGCCTCGTATGACCTCTAGGTTATTGATGTAATATTGTCCGATAGCTTGTACTTTATAGAGGGAGCGGAAGACAAAAGATTTATCTTGAGGTTTCGGCGCGAAGAAACCGGTACCGGGTTGTAACATGAAGTGTACATCGTTTGAAACGATTTGATCTATACCTCAGTATTCAACGTGCACCCAAGTCCAAATTCCGCCTGAGAATAGCCATCTTTGGAGAATATTTACTCGATATGTACATCCAAAACACGTCCTGTGTTGATATTGTCTCACGAGCCGGCCCTGACGGAAAGAGTCATGTGGTTGCTAGTGATTGATCCGTGCCAAGTGTCGGATTTGCTACTCGAAAAGGACAACCGCTCAATCACTATCACCGTATACGTGCGGGTGAGAAGGATAGGCATAGACGTTTCGCATAATACTTGTGCGGGGAGATAGGGGTCCTATTAAGGGCTATGTTAAAGTACACAGTCATCCGCGTGGTTGACATTTTGCAGAAGAAACTCAGCGAGGCTCAACTTTCTAAACTGGGGTTTATGAGGCTTAGCCTCTTATGATTTATCAATCAAGATACGCCCGATGGGCTCCGGAGTAGGGAATAGAACGGGCGGTTTACCCAAACGGGTTGTCCGGGACACCTGCATGAGGCGGTGTGGGTATAACCCGGGTGGGTAGTTTTAAATCAAATACCCGCACAGGACGCACATAAGTAATCAGGCACACGGGCGTTGAGATTATGCCTATGTCATTAGTACGGTAAAAGGGCGGGAGATATGAACTTTGGAATTGAGCATTACCATATATACTATTTGACGCTATTGTACCGCCACTGACAAGTCGATAGATCCCCGCGTTTCTCCTATGACAAGATCATACACAGACTCGTCCGCCAAATAGGGGCTTTATGTCTCCGCGAGCTGCGGCATACAGTCCAGTCCTAGCCGCAAACCACGGACTGCCTCGAGGCGCGTCGCCCGATACATAGACACGATCAGGCGTCGTAGTACCTCTCTCGATCGCTTTGTCTAGAGCACCGCGCCTCTCTTCGCCTGCGTTTTTTTTCCCGCCCTCCATCCCACCGTACGACAGTCAACGCCCGATTTGGCTACCCGACCAGCGAGTTCGCTGGCGTTTGGGTGCCCCGGCCTCCCCGTCGTTCGGCTCCAGTTTCCCCACTCCCTCCAGTTCGGACGGTTTCTGTCATATCCATTTCTCTCCATGTATATAGAAATGCGCGCGCACAACAACAATTCTTCATTCCCACACGCATACACACGCGCCGAGAGGCCGCCACAGCATAGTCGAAGGCTAAGATCGCGCGCTTGGTCTGGCCGATGTGTCCAGCGTTGACACACTTGGGTAGATAAGCTACTAAGTACAACAACAGCCTGCTAGCACGTTAGGGACAAGGGCGGTCCCAAAGCTTGCCAATCACGGAGACGACACTCACGATTTGGATAGCGCTCGACAGGCGAAGCCCTTACTAGTTTAATATCGTACATAATTATTTACTTATAATATGTAGTTCCCGCGGCTTGAATAACGCTCTTGACAAGCTCAATGACATTTAATTATTGGCGCGACGGCGGACATTTTGCAGCCCTCGCTTCAAGAGAACCGGTACCCCCTGGGCCGGAATACTGAGTGGATACTTGAGGAGACATTCAACAGTTTACCTAAATCAGCTAGCATCCAACCTAGAGTCTATTGCCCCCCATATTCGACTTATTCTTAACATAACTGGTCGGACTCCCCATTGTAAACATACCTACACAACCCATGGGCGAATCACCCGCTTGCTACCCAACACCCCCCCGAGTCAGCTGCCTGTCTACTCACAGATACAGACCGGGTATGCCCAGGTCATACAAATTCTATTCCCTACACCTCTCATTTGCTTCGGTCAACTCGAATCGACTCGATCGTCTCTGAAAGGTGATTCTAGGATTATTGCAGGTTTTGTCTTATAAATATGAGTATATATTCAAACACTACAATAGAAGTTATGTGGTAGGATGCGCTGGTCCAGAATCTGAGAGTGCCCAGATTAATTAACTTTAGAGAATGTTAACATCAACACGTATTCCGCCGTACATAAATCATCCACGCCGGGTATGGTGGGACAATACCTGAGTCGCACCCAAGCTCGGACTTGGAGCACGCTTTTGGCAAAAGAAATGCGCGATTGCTCGCAGGTCTGAGTCGTCTACGTCCTGGTATGATTGTCTTAGTCCACCGTTAAACTTCAACACGACAACGTTTACTTTCCAAGGATACGGCGTCTGCCCTGCTAATGTATGTATCGACTGGTTTTGCTGAATGTTTGTTAACCTTGGCATAGAGTCGGGGTGAGACTCGAAAAAGAAATGCAGCGGTGAACTCCCTGCCTCGGATTGTAGCTACACGCTTAAAATAAAAACCCAGATTCGAGAGAGAAACAAACAGAAGAGCGTGGGACTTACATTGATGCATTATCCGTGTGATTTCTCAATTGCATTCTGAGCTGTCATCAGACTTCTAAACTTAAGGAATTGTATTGGACGCTTTTACGGGCTGGGTGGGCGAGTTAAAAGGGTGATGAGTGATGGGTGGTGGGTGATGGGGGACGGGTGATAGGCGTGATAAATGTAGCGAGTTGGACAACGTTCAGGGAATAACGACGATCTCAGCACAAAGGGGGTCGACCTGAGAGAGAAATAAATGGGAGGTGGCGTATATATATGACCATGCTGCTGAGACAAGATGGATAGAAACAGGGATGAGACTAAAAGCCCAAGAGAAGAATAAATAAGCAATCCGAAAGAAGAAAAATCCAAACACGAAGATCATCCAGGATACGGTGACCCAGGAGGAGCGCTGACGAGTATGAGATATGTCCCTTTGATCCTGTCAATCAACATAGTGGCGTGAGTTGGGCTGCTTTAGCAGCGGGGGGAGGTGAGGTACGACAAGCCGAGCGATTGGGGTGGAATATATGCTATGAGAGCACGACCACGCACAATTTTGGAGACTCGCCGTCCAAAGCCCTCATCAAAATACAATAAAAAGGACAGGTGTACATTATGAGAGCAGTAGCTAACCAAAAAATAAGATAAAGCTCAGCGTGGATGAGATGGAATACCACAACTGGGGATACGGCCACATGGAAGGAAATATAGCGGCGAAAACGGGGAAGAGGGAAGAGCATTAGAAGTTTCACATTGTCCAGCGTGTGTGCACCGCAACCGCATATATTCAGGTTTGCGGCCAGATGGCCATTACAATATATGAATCAATCAAGTACGCATCCTTTGCACCCAGCTACTAGTTTGAGCAACTAATTCTGGCGGACTTGGAATGGCTGCTCCGATCTTACACATGCCAATTAGTGATAACACTTCAAAAGCCTGATGTTCCTGCGCTGCGCTGTATATAAAGAGCCTTCTCCGTGCAGCTTGCGTATATATCTCATACAGGGGCGGTGTGATATGGTTGTACTGAAGTGGAATTGACGAGCACAATAAATCTCATGAAAACGAATACATACGTAAGAAAACTATGATTTGGATGTGTGTAAGAAAAACTGTGGCCAACCGACCAAAGGGGCTTGGGGATCTGGAGGGAAGCGACAGGGGGAGATTGGGGCGCTGAGATGTGAACAAACTTGCGGGCTCGGTGACCAATAGAAAACGGCCGCCAACAAAAGCAGGGACGGTGGCGGGATACGGGGAGGGGGGGTGCAGAGGAACACTTCTTCTAAGGGGCGCTCGAACGGCCACCAATTCGGCGGCGGGCGGGAGTCCTCTGAAATGTTCATAAAATATCCAAATACCAATATCACCTATGGGATCAAAATGCATACAGTAGGATCGAAATAGTAGAGCCGACCTACACCCTACCGTGCGCTCCGTCTGGCCACACCAACTACCAGCGCAGTCCATCCTATGCCCCACAAGAATCCAACCCGTAACATATCCCTAAGAATAGCATAATGATACGCCCGCACACACGTGTCATCCACAACCTTTTCCAGGCCATACACTGGGGGTCGACGATACGCCACTCACACAGCTCTCCGAGCCGGTATCTGCGACGAAATAGCTATTCGTGCACAGACCATTTCCACAAACCCCATTTTCAATCTGCATGACGACTGCTGGCCTCTAGACTCTGGTAAAGCCCACATCTCGAATTAAGCGATTGAATGCCCACCCAACCCGTTTCCGTGCTCGCCCATTCCAGAAAGTCATCGTCCCGCCCAGAGCCCGGAAATAAGATGTTCCTGAGTAGTTGGCTCGCAAGCTCCTTTGCCCTTCTCACCCACGGTATTTACAGTACACGCCGTTGAACATACAGTAGACACGTTAAGCTAGAGCCAATCTGGCTCCAGCATGAGCCATTTTCAATTGGCGCTACAGCCACTTTCGTCGTAGGAAAACAAGGGAGTGGAGCCGTGTGGAGCCATTTTTGACAGGTCCTAAAGCCATTTTTATATAGGCCAAATAGACTCTAGCTTAACGTGTCTAGTATGTACACCCCATGTTGAAACCGATGCTGAATATAGTCACGCAATAAATGCGCGTAGCGCAGTGTGCTTAAGACGATAGAATTGATATGATATTAACAACGGGGATGAGTACCTGCGGAGCCTGCATGCGCTCCTTATATACACGTATTTCAGTCTTTCTAGTACCTCCTAGAATATTCTGTAGGTATCTAGTACATATATGCGAGTCATGCGATTGCTACACTATTCTAGTACATTCGATATTCCATACTGGGATTCAACACCCCAGCCGTGCCGTGCCTGAACTATGACGACGAAGGATCTGTTGGAATTACAATCATATGCGTACATGCATGCGATGTGTTTGTATTTGTTTGCTCTTTCTTGTATTTCATTCGCCCTCGTGGTAAATTTTCTCTCCTTAGTTCTCTACCTTCGTAGTTGAGCTAAGGTATAGTTTTCTCTTATTTCTTTCATCTTTTCTATTGCTCATCGTACCTGTAGTTTGTTGTAACTAGGTACAGTCAATTGATAGTTCTCTACCTTCGTAGTTGAGCTAAGTTTGTTGTAACTAGCTCGCCCGGAAACCTCCCTGCGCAAGAGGATCAGTGGCCTCGACAAGTTGACCTCGGTGTTTGCGCTCACCGGAAGATCGTGCACTTGTCTGGATCTCTTGGCTAAACAATCAGGCCAATCATTTTCCGCCCGAACCATAGGGTCTCATACCCCAGGATACCAATCGTATTGAATTACAATGAAGAAACTGAATGACCTAAAAGTACACGAACCACTTTTGATACAAAACCTGCAAATTAAACGCCAAACTATAAAACTTTGTACGTATCATTAGATTTTATGAGTAGATGGCGTGCTATAGTCGATAAATCTGAATCAATTGCATCTTGATAACCCCGCCTTCTTCCGCCATTGAACTTGAGAACGACAACGAGCCCTCTCCAGTGATCAACCCGCCCACTTGTCAACGCATATACACATGAATTTGGTCTCAAATGAGATGAAGAGCGCGTTCCGTTTGAGGAAACCTCGAAAAAAAAAGTGAAGCGGGAAGCGGAGGTTGTTGCCGCTCGCACCTCTGGAACATATCTCATCAACCATAAGAGCATCTCCTCCGAAGAATACGCCGACATGTGGGACCCAGTGGCTTGACCCAATTGGACCGAGGTAGCTACGGAGCTCGACCGGCACCTTGTAATGCTTCTCACTCTCGGTGGGTAGTACGATGGCCCGAACGTGTTGGACAATAGGCACACCAGGTCCGATTGTGAGCTGAGGTGAACCAGATAGGATTGGTTGATGGCCCTCCTGCGTCGGGTTCAGGCTGGGAGCTACGAGAGACTCAAAAATGGGTGGTTTTCCTGCAAACAACAAGCACAATTGACTGTGCGCTTGTCGATCGAAGTATTCACATCGGGTCGAGCAGTACCAAACGTAGAGGCAACTATTGCATTTCATTTAAATAACCACAGTAAAACAATGGAAGCGACTGAAACTCACCCAGTACATCGAAAACGACCAAGCTTACCGCAAGTATTACAGCAATCAGGCAGCGAGAAGGATATTAGCGAGATAGACGAATTTGGCAGAGTATCCATGGTGTAGTGAGATGTAGGGATTGTACTCGAGTCACCCGACCTTGAAGCCGCGTATGACCTCTGGGATATTGATGTTATATGGCACGATAGCCTGTGCTTTATAGAGAAAACTGACGGGAGACAGAAGATCTACCTAGAGGGATGGACACAAGAAAATTGATACCAGATTACCGCATGAAGTGCACATCGTTTGAGACTATTCGTCCCACATCTCAGCATTCAACGTGTAGCCAAGTCCAACTGTCGCATGGAAATAGCTCGATTTGGAGAATGTTTACTCGATACGTAAGTTAAAAAACGCCCTGCGTTGAGAGTCAGCACGCAACAGACGAAGCCATGTGGCTGCTAGTGATTGATCCGTGCGGGGCGTCGGTTTTGCTACTCGAAAAGGACAAGTGCTCAATAGCTATCGTCGTATACGTGTGGGTAAGAAGAATGAGTATAGACGTTTTGTATGATAATTGTGCGAAGAGATAGAGCTGCTATCAAGGGCCACGTCGAAGCACGCGGCTACCCATGTGGTTAACACTTCGCAGAAGGAACTCAGCGAGGACCTACTGTCTAAATTGAGATTTATGTGAATTAGCCATTAATTTATTATCAAAATAGGCCGGCTTCGCCCCACGGCTAGTGGAGGTTCTTGATACAGGGATTTATATGATAAGCCGGATTGCACCTCCCATTCGTTCCGGTCAACTCGAATCGACTCGAATGGCTCCAAAAGGTTATTTTAGCATTTGAATCATTTCCCTGTAAAAGCGAGTTTGTATTCAAACGCGACAATAGAAGCTATATTGTAGGATGTGCTAGTTCATAATCCGAAGGAGACCGATTAATTAACTCTAAAGGATGTCAATATTAACACACATCCCACCGTACATAAATCATCCACGCCAGCTGTAGTAAGACAAAGCCTGAGTCGCACCCAAGCTCGGACTTGGAGCACGCTTTTGGCAAAAGAAATGCGCGATTGCTCGCAGGTCCGAATCGTCTACGTCCTGATACGATCTTCTCAGTCCACCATTGAATTTCAACACAACAACGTTTCCTTTCCAAGGAAAAGGTGTTTGTCCTGCTAATGCATGTATTGACTGGCTTTGTTGAACATTTGCTAACCTTGGCATAGAGTTGGGGGGATATTCGAAAAAGAAATGCAGTGGTGAGCGTAAGCGCCGCCCACCTATTCCTTTGCTGCATACAGTGTCTGATGGGGTGACATGTTCTCCGAAGATACACCCAAGGCGTGGTAGCCACCGCACTGTTCTAAGAGGGCCAGCATAGCTATTCAGCTCGATCGAGGCATAGTGATAGCGTGGGCTACTAGTCGACAGGACGATTGCCTGGACATGCTGTACATTCGGTTCGATGTGAATTGCGGAAGGGGGAGGGGCTGGAGGAGTTCGAGGAGTTGGGCGCATCGGAAGAGGTGGGGGAATTGACTGAGTTGGAGGAATGGAAGACATGGAATGGGAAATATGGACGTTTTGTGAGGGGGCTCCCTGTGTCAATTCAATGCTGGAGCTGGATGGCTGGCCGGCAAACAGAGCGCAGAGCTCATTGTGCGATTCTCGGTCATGGTGTAAGCACAGTGCCGAACAGTACCATACGTATAAACATCTACCTCGCACAAAGATAAGTGCGAATCCGGTCGTGTGACGGAATCATAGAAGCTTACCTCAGGCACCGAAAATGTCCTGGATTGCCACAAGCGTTGCACGACCTCGGCAAAGAAAATGAAGAAGCTGGTGGAGATGCTGATGAACTCGAGGCTGTCATCATTTCAGGGAAATTAAGGATCTGGCCGGGAGATCATATTGTTATATAGCGCACGGTCTTGGGTCTTGTACCGGGCTGCTCACCCACTTACATCCTGCCAAGGGAGGTTGGTGAGAGTTTCATGGTCGCCTGAGCCAACCCAGTGTCCTATCTATAGGAGGACTCAACCCCATGCTCCACGTGGTGACACACGGAGCAAAACGCAATAGAATCCAACTTGCATGTTATCGGTACATTCTCAGGTCTTGGAAGTATTAGTCAGCCTTGAAACGGGTGGCCCATAAACATTTTGGCAACGAACCTGTGCCGGTTATTTGTAAGAAGCTGTATCGGCACCAACCTGAAGTTAGGAATGTGCTATAGCTTCAGACCGGTGCATATATCCTGATGCATGAGTACTGCCGTCGCACAGACAATATCCTAGTTGGTTGGTGAAGCGTAGGCAACCATATGGTCGCGCTCGTTGATTTATACGCGCGGCTAATATATCATGTTCGCAAAAGAGCTTCATCACGAAGCTCATTTTAGATAACAGATCTAGCCTATTTGGGTACCATCTTAGCCGGTGTACCCGAACAGCAGACAAATGGTGCACTCCACAGCTGATTAATGACATTCACATAAAACTATCGTATGCAAAGTAAGTCTTGCTTGAGCAACTATTAAGGCTAATAACACTGCCGCTTATCCATCCATTATAAACGTTTACCTCCTACGCTAGCTCGCAGAAGTTTAACTCGGACGCCCAAACCGGCGTTGCTTCATGGAATATGCGCTGTAGCGGTTGCGCCACAAGTTGGAACCAGCACATCGAGTAGTCCCACAAGCTAGGCAGGCTTAGACAGCATAGGAGGCTGAGTTAGGCCTTGTTTGCGGTACCCAGCTGACTCATCCAAATGTCGTCATCAGGTTTGTTCTTTCAACTTGACTTCAACTTTATGGATATAAATGTCGGGAGCAGGCCCCAGTACAGCTGGCCAAGGCAAATACATTGTGTTCTATTATTAAAGGCTATATCTGATCGTCATGTGAACGAGCCTTGAGATGCCTAGATTTGATTGGGTCTGAGTGTTTTACTGGTGAGTCCTTTTTGCGACTGAGTATTCGAGCGGTTCTATGGGTTTCTTCTCTCAGGCTTGGCATACGCTCGACGGAGTCTTGGAGACCACCACGTTTCAGATATTTCTAGGTCAATCCGAAACCTAGCTCATCATTCTGCATTATGGAGCTTGAAGTAGGGACACTTCCTGGTGTTTGACACAACAAACCACTTACTTGCCACATGGCAGATCACTAAAGTTAATATTGCCTACACTACATTGGGAGGATTTGTGGTTTCCGTGAGCGCTGTGGCGACTGAGCCTACTATTGCTGCATAGAGTAACAAACCGCGCTTTCTCCAGTTGAGTTTGGTGTCGCTGTTTCTCAGGGACAAGGTTGGTGGCAAGTCTAGTTTAATATACATCAGTGCTTAGCCCCGTTAGATATATACCAGCGAAGTCACGTTTGCTCTACTGTTTGGTCTGTTAATTGGTCCACACGGGTTGGGCATCTTCGACCCTCGTGGTTGGACCTCGCATGGAACCGTGGATCAAACATCCAACACAAACTATGTTACATTCGAATTGACTAGAGTTGCATTGGGAATTGGCCTCTTTGCTATTGGTAGAGTGGATCTGTTTGTTTATTGTAATCTTAACTCAGGCTACGTGGGCAGGTGTTGAGCTCCCAAAATCGTACCTCAAAGATCATGCTCGGAGTTTGGTAAACCTGGTAGTTCCGGTGATGGGTAGGCGGTTTTCTTAATCTCGCTTAGAGACGGCGTATTCAAATTTAATCCCACTTGATTAGCCTGGGGATGGTTTGTCTCAGCAGGTATACAATCCCGCAAACTGCTTTGATCTTAAACCGACCCAGACTCAATAGGATTTATATGTTGGATATTTCCCGTTCTCAGTTATACTTCTGCCCTCCTCATTGCGGCATGCCTTACTCCCACTGATCCTGTGAGCTTCTAATCGTACTGCTTGTTTGTGAGATGTTTATCCAATCTAGGTCTTGGCGAATGCGATCGTTACTGGTCGTTGGGCAGAGCGAAATGTTCCCGAGCGCCTCCGATTACTCCTAGCTGCAGAATCTGCGGCAAACGACGGTCTTGCTTATCCTTTCTTATATATATCGCTCAAGATGGTCACCGAAAGTACACAGCCGGTAGATATTATAAGGTTTATTTGGGAGAGTGTAGTCTGTAAGTGAACTTGTCCCGTTTTGGGCCGAATAACTCCGTCTAACGTTATATTCTCAGATCAAGTTCTACTTGGCGTAGCTATAGGAACTTGCATGGGTTGGCTGTTTCGAATTTCTCTGCAACGCGCGGAAGAGAAGGGCTTGATTGATCGCTCAAGCTATCTGGGCCAATACCTGTCGTTAACGATCTTGAGCTTAGGAGCTACTGCTCTTCTCGGCGGAGATGACTTGCTTGCTGCGTTCGCTGCTGGTAAGCTATGGAAACTTGCCCGCTTCTTACCGATTAACCACTTATATGATGAAGGTTCGGCTGTCTCTTGGGACGGCCATTTTAACGAGAAATCCCATGAATCCGAGTTCTCCAGCATCATAGAAGTGTTTTTCAACTGCGCTTGTTTCGTTTACATCGGCGCCTGGCTGCCATTCGAAGCACTGAGGCCAGACATAGATCAGCATCTAGGAATTACGATAGACAAGATGCTGTTGCTATTCGTTACATTGCTGGTGGTGCGACGCATACCAGCGCTCATCGTGCTATGGGGGGCTGGGTGGCTTACACCGGACGTTAGAACCTTGGGTGAGGCGCTCTTCAGCGGCCATTTCGGACCAATGGGTGAGTAGCGCTTGCTTCAACTGTGATCTGATCTAAGTTTGCCGCCTGTCGGCTAGGCGTTGGTGCAATATTCATTTCAATGCTAGCACTGAATAAACTGCCTGCGTCACAAGGTCGTATCGATGATCAAGTGGATTGCGTCGTATCATCAATTCAACCTATTGTCTCGTTCATCGTACTCGGATCCATCGTCATTCGTGAGTTTAATTCCATATGACCCCTACGTATACCACTAATTCCAAATGGACTTAGATGGTTTATCCATCCCGTTTTTCTCGCTCGGCTCTTGGCTGCATCTCACTTATGTAAAAGCCAAACGAGGCGCACATCACGCCCGAGAATCGCTGCGCTCCGTTAGCCCTTTCAGGCGATCTCGCGTTCTTCCGGATGAGCAGCGCGGATTGTTGTCGGACCAGCAGAATCCTGGAAGGTTCTCGGTGGGAGCTTACAGCGGGTACGACCCCCGTATCTCCGCGGATGAAGAACATGCCTAGAAATGTCACGCTTGTATTTGATGTATTCAACAACGAGCCACCTTGTCATATGTACCAGAAACCTACAGCCAAACAAAGCTTGTTGGCTGGTTTAATCCATATGCCCGAGCAACCTCCTTCAGATCCGCACCTCCGTTGATGCGTTGATACACAACTACGCCTCCGCTATTCATCCCGCCAACAACAAGGTAAGCTCCATCGGGGCTGAGCACAGCTCCGCGGAGATGTTGCAATCCAGTTCGGACCTGCTTAGCCACCTGAAGACCATTGTTGGCAATGCTAACAATAGTAATAGCATCGTTCCACTCTCCGCGGTTTGTCGCATACAAGTACTGGGTGGGGAAATCACTCGTGGAGGGTGAGAGCAGCAACTCTCCTGCCCCAAGCGCACTTGGGTTTGTCGAGTCCGATGGCACAATAGTAACACTGGCCGTAACCGGAGGGCTGTTGCTGGATCCAAGTGCAGGGATGGTTTGCTGGGTAAGTGTGTTGGAAAGTTCATGAAGAGTGTAGAGTGTATTGCCTGCTCCAATGTAAATAAATGATGAAAAAATTGATATTTTTGATATACGCACCTTTGACTACACCATGGCGAGGACCACTTCCAGAAGGTTGCTGAATATACCCGCTATTCTGAAGTGCTCCAGAGCTAGTCTTGGTAAGTCGCCAGACCTTGTCCGAGCCCTGCGGGTCAACACCGGTGATATGAGCCAAGCGGCGCGCATATATGTAGCTCGATGTGTACGTACGAGGTCTGGTACAAGGTATTCACTCCCATACCCGATGACTTGGTGAGGATGAGGGCTGGTTTGGCGGTTCTGGTTAGGACCTGAACCAGTAAATTTGACCAGAGGGTAGGCGGATCCGAAATGACCTTTGTCGGTGGTCAGCGGTACGTTGAGGGCATTACCACCGTTATACTGTAGGGGCAGCTTAGTCTATGAGATCTTAGTCGCTATACGAAAGACAACATACATTTGCGGCCACGATTTCATTGCCGTTACTGGAAACAAGCATAAAAGCGGGTCCATCTCCCCCAGTGGATACGGATCCAAGCTATTTGATTCTGAGTCAAAAGAATCTAGACCAGACACACCAGAAACGCACCTGTGTAAGTTGACCCTGGGAATTAACAGCAAAGGACCACACGGCGCCAGCATAATTTTCTTGGGTTGCGAATATCACACTCTTGTTTGTCGGATGGGAAGTGATCCAGCTTGGGTTTTGGCCGGCATACGAGGTCGCGATAGTTGGTAGGTTGGTGCTGCTGGAATCAAATTGGAGGGTAATGATTGTCGACGAATAAGCCCCAACGAGAATCTTCCAGGCGACCATAGTGGAAAGATTAGAACAAACAGGTTAAAGAGAGAGGTGAGCTTCGACTTGCGATCCTTGTGTTTATATACTCAAGAGGCAAATTATCGAAGCATGTCTCGTTTAGATTTCGGCGTGGTAACCGGTCGCATACACCATGTTTTCATGGTCCTACAATACCACCTGGTCTTCGCCTTGGAATCCGCCGTCGTAGAAGTTATCGGAAACAGTTACGACATTTGTATCACCGAGGTTTAACAGACAAGTAGCGGGGTTAAGCAAGTGAAGAGGGTTTCATGCTATGGCACACTCGAGATAAGCTCATGAGACTGACGAGGCTCGTGAATGGCGTCAAAGCAGGCCATTCAGACGCGAGCGTGACCTGGCGTCGCCTACCTCAAAATCAGTCGGTAATCTGTAGAAGAGTTCGCTTGTGACCGAACGCATCGAATCAACACGTAGCCAATAGGAGCCGCGCCCGATCAATCCCCGTGACGTATTTTTAACTTTGCTCCAATTCGCAAATCCCAGACACAATCACAAATTGTACATTTGGGGCAACATATCGAGGTATCAACTATACAGCATATACAACACAGATGTGGAATAGAACACAGCGTAGATGATGGTAGAAATTGCATATCTACTTGAAGCAAATCTTGCATAAAATCAGAGTAAATCGGCTTTAGATTTGGTCGTGAAGTCGTGAGGAAAAGGAGAAAAATCCAATAGAAAATCAACGTCCTTGGTATTGCATCATGAGTCGTTCGCGGCAACGCATGATCGCCTTGCCGAGATTATTGGATCCTTTGAGGTCCGTTCCAGCACCCCAAGGGGCATCCCACATGTACAGCAGCTGAGCAGGATGAGTGGATACAAGTCGTTTACCGAGCGCTATGACATGTCTCCATTAGTATACAAATAAAGACCGGATCAATGATCAACTCACATGGGTGCTGTGTAAACTTGAGGGCCAACACCTCATCCATCTTGTCCATTTGAATCTCGTCCCAGTCTGGCCTCTGCAACGAACGCATGATTGACCCGTCCTTTCCGATCGCACCGGCGTGTGCCCACTGGTCAGCATACAGCTCAGGCTCGGTCGCTTGTCGGATCCCCTCGGCAAGTTCAGGATGCCAGCTCTCCTCGGTACGGCCTCGGCCTCTACCGACAGGTCGACGGAGAAAGCGCATCGCATGCCAAAGATGTATAGCGGACGGATATAGCTTCCCGTCATATTCGATCGCGTGGGGTGAAGTCATACTAAACGGATGGCTCCTGTCAAATCGGATAGGTTGAACCTCGACGGGGTGCGTCGAACGGTGCACACCCGCCCACGGATTGTCGATGGGAGAAACCTCGCTCCGCGAATGACCGAACATACCACCAAACGAATGGTGAGTAGGTTGCTCGTTTCGGCGCTGAGAATTGTTTCGTCCCGCCCCGTTTTGGTTGTTACGCGAGAGTGTACGTTTGAGAATTCCCTTGAGGATACCAGACTTCTTTGTTATATTCACCGAGGGAACCGACGGATTCCGGCCCGGTCCGGAATGCAAGCTCGAACTCGGCGGATCACTGGTCTTTGGACGACGCATCCATTCGGGTAGCGACTCTTGCGGCGGAGGCGGAAGTCCACCGGGCGCGCGAAGATAGGGGTTTGCAGGTGGAACGTCTTCGCTGGTAGTCGAGTCATATGGGCTCGTATCGTCGTCAATCGGTCGACCGAAATTCTCTCGAGACGCATTGGCATGTCCGATACTCGAACCGCCCAACCGAACGCTTCCCTCGCCACGGCGCATGCTCCCGTGACCGACACTACTGACTGGACGAGGGTGCGTAGTCGCAGGCGTACGCATGAGCGCATCCAACTCTTCTTGTGCCAATCGTCGCCTCGCAAGCTCTGCTTCGGAGACTTTGGGCGTCATCCCGGCTTGTTCTCGCCGCCTCGCAAGCGCTTCCATCGCCGAATCGTGTCGAATTTTGTCCCGCTCGTCTGGCCGAAGAGCTTCGCGTGAACGCTGACCCGAGGCTTTCCGAATCACCTTGTGCTGCTGCCTCGACCGCAAAAACTGTTGTTCGAGGTGATACCGTTTTTGGGGAGTGATACCCTCTCGTCGGTCCCGTTCGACCCACTCGAGATCTTTACGTTTTTCAGCCCACTTGCTCGCCGTCGTGTGCCACACGTCTCGAACGTCTCGCCAATCGTCTGCGCTCATTCCAGGATTGTGTCGGGGAAGAGGCGCACGGCCAGTCGCTCTCCGCTCGTCATTTTCATGTTCGACGGTCCAACGCCAGGGCTTGAGCTTGATCCACTGCCAGTCCTTGTGCGTGTACCCTTCGTCCCAGAGATATCCCCTCGCAAACTCGCGCTTGGCCAACGGAAGTTCCGAATTCTCACGCTGGTATACTCGAGCCGCCTCGAGCGCACGTCCGTTGGGAGTCTGACGTTCTTCTGCGAGCTCGCGTTGAATAGGACCGCCCGTCTCGTGCATGAATCTCGCCCAGGCCGGATCCCAAAACCGGTCGACCCATTTATCACGCGTCCGGTGCCACTCGTCGTAAATGTCTTGAAGTTTTTCAGGTCTCGTGGAGCTCCTCACGCGCGGGAGGAGAGGTTCTCCTTTTTGTTGGCGCTCGAGGTTCTCGAGCCGGGTAAAGAGATCCCAGTTGACCCATGTCGGGAATCCGTTGAAAATGTAGGGCGCGTCGTTATCGCCTTGGTCGACTCGTTCTATGGCTTCTTGCTCTGCCCACTCGAAAGCCTCACGATGTTGCGCGGCTCTGGCCATGTCTACTTCCGCAACATCTGGGCTAGGCGTTTCCATCGGCGAATGAGGGTCCATAACCGTTCCGAATACGGTAGAATCAGCCGTACGAGGGCGAGGCAGCGTTCTCGGCACAGTCGTTGCGATACTCGGCGCTCGCTCGCGCATATACGGAGTCGCACCTGCGCCTTCGACTCGGCCCGTAAACGCTTCCGACGGCCGTGGCGAGAGGATCGAATCCGAAACGTATCGAGGCGTGCCTTTGGGTACGTGTGGCGAGGGCATTTGCATGTGGGGAGAAGGTGCGCCGCGAGGTGTGTGTGGCGAAACGAGGCTGGCGGCCATGCCTGGACTTCGCGCGTGGGCGTCCCATGAGCTCTGGCGGTGCAGTCCTGCGGGAGACTTCATGGGCGGGGGGATTCCACTTCCTGGCACCCCACCGCCGGCCAATGGTGGAATTCCACCCGGAGCACCAAGAGGCGGAGGACCTCCCAACGGTGGAATCCCTCCAGCTAGACCGGGCATCCCGCCACCTAGCGGAGGTGGGATACCAGCCGGAGACCTCTCATACCCTGGAAATGGATTCGTGCCAATCGTCCCAGTCAAAGGCGGCGGAGGTTGCATACTCCCACTCCCAGATCGATGTCGACTCGTCGGAGCAGGGCCATACGCATCTGGACCATCGAGCGACGGTCGACTATCCACCGAAGGCCGTCGACCACCTTCAAACGACCGACGCCCACCCTCAAACGACCGCCGTGGTCCACCGAGCGGAGGCGGTCCCATCCCAACACCCCCGTACCCTCCAGGCAACGGCGCATCCGAACTCGTCCGACGCATCCCCATCCCCATATGATCCCGCGCATACCCAACATCGCTCGACGTTCTCCGCCCAGGCTCCATCCGAATCGGCATCCCAGATGGATCCATTCGCAACGGACCCTCGACCACCTCGTCTCGACCGGGTCTGAACCCCTGAACACGTTCTCGTTTCATCGCGCCGCCCAAAAAGTCGTCTGGAGGGTCGACGATTTTGCCGTACTTGTCGACATGGACTCCGACGGGGACGTGGCCGGGTGGCAAACCTACATCTGGACGTTCGGTTCGAGACGGGATAGCAGCATCTGCACTCATGCGGGGTGGAATGACGGTCGCATTCGCCGCTTTCGATGGCCGTCTGAGTCGATCAAACGATAGATTTCGGAGGCCAGTCTTGTGTCGGGTGGTAGCTGCTGCTGGAGGCGGAACATACACATTGGGTTCGGGTTGGTTCTGCGAAGCCGAACTCCCTCGTCGTCCTCGTCCAAACAGTCCCGTAATCTTTCCCCACTTGGATCGCGAGTGTTCACGTTCGAGCGGCGGACCTGCGTTGACAACAGGCACACCATGAAGAATCGAAGGACCGTCTCGAACACCTCGAAGGCCGTGTGGATCCGGGGCACCTCGTCCATGCGGATCTGATGGACCTCGCATCGCATGCATATCTCTCAACGGATCACCCGAGCTTCTGAAATGTGGATCAGGCGCGCCTCTTAATGCGTCGGGGATCCCAGGCTGCACGTTCATCGGTTGACCCAAGAGTGATTCGGCCGTGTCCCATCCAGGCCGCTCTGGTCTCTGTCGACTCCGACTCCGGTTCTTGTCTTTCTCCTCGCCTCGTCCTCGGCCTTTAGATTTAGACGCAGGTGGGTCGACTGGCTGGGGCGTTCGGCCGTACCCAGGCTAGATTGAATCATAAGATTTAGGAATGGATGGAGTAATAGGAAGAACGTACCTGGGAATGAGCAGGTAGAGTGCCGGTGCTCGACGACTTGCCATGTTTGGATTTCGATTTTTCACGCGAAGGGGCAGGACCGTATCCACCAGGCAGAGTGCCGAATCCTCCACGGTCGGGGATGTCTAAGCTTCGACCTGCCCCACGGTCCCTTCCTTCTGCAGCACCAACTGCATACGGATTCCGACCTGCACCACGATCCTTTCCAGCCGCGGCGCCATACGGAGGAAAGCCTCGATTATCCAAAACCGACTTGCTCGTGCCCATTCCGCTCCCAGGCAGCCCAGGCAGTGGATTTCTCTCCAACTTTTGGCGCGCAGCCGCTTCGGCAGCTTCCCGCCCTTTACGATCTAAGACACCATCAACATCACGCAGGCCAATATCAAGCATGTAGACTCACGTGGATCCGTCGACGCGAACAAATTGGGAAAATTGGCGGAAGCCGGTGCCGAGGGGCTAAAGTATCCTCCTGCGCCAGCCGACGAGGGTGTGGCTCCGGCATATCCGTATCCGTACTGGGGTTGGGCACCAGGGTAGCCATATTGGTTGGCGGGAGAGGTGTAGATGTTGGAGACGTATGGATGGGCAGATGTAGGTGCGGGTGGAATGTTGGGCATCGATGTGCTCGCGTGTTGAGGCTGGGAATGTCCGTGGGCTGGTTGTTTATTGAATGCTGGTGTTGATGGAACGAGCGAGTGGAGTGGATGCGATTATCGTAAGAGTGGATAAGGTAGAGGCGAGGTATGACGATGTTGGAGGGAGGGCAGAGAGTGTTCGGTGCCGGAACAAGTGACGTTGCGCCCACGAGGCGTGCACGCGTAGCCCGAGTTTCATTCAAACAGCCCAGAGAATATGAGAAAGAGCAAGGGCAAACCGGATCCAGTAGTGCAGGAAGATCATGCCAGGAAGTCAGCGAGTGTATATGAGCCTTCGGATAAAATAGCTGCTCACCAGGGCTGCACTCGCATGTCGATGCGAGGAACCGTGGCCGGTCACGTACTCGTCGTCGTCGGTATCGTCGCCCTGGGTCGTGTCGGACCCGAGTCCGTCTGCACGTCGTCGCATCCTGCGAGCCTGGTCCTTCTGGCGCCTGGTTCGCTCCTTTTCCTTGTCGCGCGCTTTGTCTCGGCTCTTTCCTTTGCCTTTGTCCCGAACATCCACTTCAGGCAGACGCTGTGGACGGATATTGGCGCTAAGCAAGGCGGCGTTGTACTCTGTGTTGGCGTCGGTCTCGTAGTCGAGCTGGCGTTCGGCTTCGTCCTCGTCCTCGGCGGCGGAGCGCATGTGGGATCGCTGGGGGAACGGGAAGTGGTTCATCTTGGAGGACCACTGGGCGGTGACGGGGCCGTGTGAGATGGGCGCAAAGTGGAACGCGGTCTTGGACACGCTCATCGGGCCAGGCGCCGTGCACGAGTCCTTCACGGTCGGCCGTGCGACATGCGGCAATGAGCTCACCTCCGCGTGCCCAAAACATCACGTGATGCATCGCCACCGGCCCAGGCCCTGGCGTCAATGAACCATGTGGCTCGACGGATAGGGGCACGAGTCCGAGATAACGTGAAATCAATAGTCGGAAGTGATACCCTAATCATACAATCGATTCAACGCAACCATGCTACTCGAAATCAGAAACACTTCTGTTTGCACGCGCAAAACGAGTGTGTGAAGGGATTGTGAACGTCCCGGCGGAAAGACCTCTATGCAGATCGGCGTGGGAGATCCCCCTGAATCACCTATATTGAATTCATCCCAAGGCCTGAGGTACCCATAGACATTTATGGCTCTCCATGATCCTCATGCGTCTAGAAGCTGGCTTTTGTGTGCCCTAGAACCGCTGCGCGATGCATATATCCAAACGATCACCCAGATTGCCTTGCGCTATGGCTCCTGGCCATTTTACTAGATAGTTCACACTTTTCAACCTATACCGCGTGCTGGCTTAGGGCAAGATGGGCGCTTCCGGTCCACGCCGCGAGTACAGATGGACAGCAATATAAGCATTGTACATCAAAGGGCCAAGTCCTAAATACAGCTGTTCAATGATCTTATATATGCTGCTACATCTGCAACGGAACACAGACGCAAAGGCGACCTTGCAACCTCGTGCTTTTGCCTTTATTGCTTCTGTTGGTCCAACTGCGTGTGATCAACGCATCATCGTGTATCGCTATAATCGACGATAATGAAAATATTTGAATGATACAACTAGATTAGACGTCCCTGCTATCATTATGTTATGGCCTTCAGCTGACATAACTTTGTTAATCAATAGACCCAATCGAGTATTTTTGTCGCCAAAAGTGGCTATGCCTTACAAGCACTAAAAGGAATGGTGAGTGATCGTTTTCATCAGAATTAGTCACAATCACAACCTCAAGTTCCATTCGGATCAAAACGACTACCCACGAGCGCTTTGAGAACTTATAATAATCAACGGGTTTGGCAGAGTGCTTGGGTGGCTCTTTAACCCCCAAATGTCCCGCTTGCGGAGCAGGTAGTACTGGCACCCAAGCAAAATGCCCGTAGGTCCGCCTGTCCTCGCTCGTATCTGAAACCGGTAAATAACCACCTGGAAGCTTCCAAAACATCCGCTCGTTTCCTGTGTCCAGCCGATAAACTTTAAATTCAACATGATGATTTTAGGATCTTCGCTGTGAGGCGCACTCTGCAAAAACAGGAGGGGGTTATGAGGTGTCATGATGTGTCATGATGTCTATTATAATTAAGAGATGGATAATGGTGTCATTAGGTGTAATAACCCTGGCTTCATGGTGTTATGAGCACTCTTGACATGTCATAACACCATTGTCCATCCCCCCTGTTATATTAAACCTACAGTTTTTGCAGAGCAAGTGTTCCCCGATAGCTGCTGACTTCCATAAAATGTACGAAAAGTGGAACAAAACGCAACACAGAAATCGTGAGCTTTCGACAACAAACAAGCAAGGTCAAGTAGTGCCATAGCCGCTGGGTTTAATATATGAGACTCGGCGGACAAAGCGTGTGATTACAAAGGTAGATATACAAATCCTGACACGAAACTGAAAGGAAATGAGTGATGGATATCGGCAGGATTGCCGAGGACGTCCGGGTCTCATGAGTGTCAGAGAAGCTCCTCGTTTTCAGCCTTCATGCCAGCTTACGTGGCTGTATATCGCTGAGATATCAACTAAAAAGACTAGGGGTGCTCAAGGCCCATACGTACATTCATCCTTATATCTAAGAATCGCCCCATATATTGTCAAAGAACCGTATTCGTACTGCAAAATCGTTGTAACAGGGATGGTATGTGTGCATCGGCCCGACTACTCGGCTAGCTCAGAGCTCTTTCAATTTCGATAGTCTATTTTTGACGTGTGGTGCAACCGAGACGTTTTTATACGTGAAAACTTCGTTGTCGTACTATAAACGACATATTGGCTAAATTCCGTTGTTGTGCGGTTGCAAGCCTTGGGTGGCAACGCCGCCACCACCTCAACCCCAATATATCAGCAATAAAACTCATGAAAGGCTTCCAAAACTATCCATATAACCTAGGCAATGCTTCACGGTAGGACCGAATGGACCTTGTTTATGATCAGATAAGCCCAAGTGAGGCTATAAAAACCCTGTTCACGTGCGTAGCATGGGAGAACTAGGGTATGTGACCTTGTAACGTCTAGGCCTCTCTTGCCAGCTGGTTGACAGCACAATCGGCCATGTTCCTCATATTGCTCCCCCCCCCCCTTCCCGCCCACTCGCAAAGCCTTAGAGCGCCGGCTGTCTAAGAGCTCAAGGAAAGTACAGCGACTCTGGCGTCTAGGTCTACTAGGGAATCCGTCTTCGTTGCTAAAACTCTCTATCTTCACATTTCTCCAAGATCTTCAAAAAGACATCACAACGACTCCGCTGCACCGATGAACTGGATACCAATCTTTCGAGCTAAAACTAGTGCTTGGCCTTGTGGGTCCCAAAGAGCTAGACGCTTGTTTTTACCTCTTTAGATCGCATCCGCATGCACTCAGGGGAACCTTGCGGCTCGTTGGCCCTTGTGCTCAGACGACAAATTCTCTCGTGTCCCACGACTGGCACTCACCTGAGATCTCGTTTGCGGCATCACGATTGACCTTTGTGCTCTACCGAAGAAAGAGCCCTGAACCCAGATCAACACACAGGTCATCCTACCTGTGTCTTTTCACTGTCGATGCCGCACGGATTATATTCATTTTCTTCAGGGAATAAACTATTTTGCTCTCGGTCATCGTACGGTGCCATCGTTGATATCCTTCACTCAGGTCTCCCATCTGTTGGTATTGCTCTTTTGGTATGTTTCACTGCGAGGGTATATCATTTTGGAAAGCTGTCAGCTAGGACTTGTCTGACTATTATTCGATATCCCGCAGAAAATTCTGCTACAGCCCCTAGTTATTTCGACTATTGGCGCCCATATTTCATTAGTCCCTTTTTTACTCACACCAGCTCAATTGATTTAACCGTGACTTGATGCTTGGAAGATCTTCCCGTCGGCCTGCAGTAATCCCCCGAGCGCCACGTTTTTGCCGTATATTGCGACTCAGTTTTCTGCCCGCTAGGTGTGGTGTAAAGGCCCTAAAGGTACACATCATAGCCGCCCGTACTCATCCGTATCATGCGCATACATACATTTGGGAATGTCTCCGCAGGCGAGCGGTACAAAAGATCTGCTTCATAGTGCATATACAAGCGCTCAGCTGTCATGCTGGGTCGATGTGACGTTCATCATCAAGGGGTGCTAACTTTCTGAAGGCTATTCCATTGGCGGCGATCAAAGGCGGCGAGGATGGCTGTTTTATCAAGCTAACTATTTCGACATTCCCCGGCCGCGTAAGCTCTACTAAGTCCTTAATGACGTTTTCCTTCGCAGCAGCTTTTCAGTCACTTGCTTACTACTCACGCCTGACTCAGTTTCTTCGCTTAACTACCAAATTGTCGACAACGGATCTCATATGAATAATCCCAATTCGGCAAGCGCCTTTCGCCATTCATTCCTAAACCTAAGTGCGTGGTTCACGCGTTGTGGCGACTTCGCCAATACTGGAACATGAATTCCGTTGGGGCCGTCGATTCCCAAATCAACCTTATTCTAAATGTTATAACCTTTTGATCGAAACTTTCGATCAAACCTAACATCCCCCCTACCAGCTTTCTGTTATGGATTATGCAATAATGAGAAGGCCACTTGGCGCGAGGAACAAAAGACTAATGACGCACTGACCTCCCGGTGTCAGAGGTGGCGGTGACGGGTATGCTTATAGTGGTATAGACTCGCTTGCCTCCCATTTACTAGGCAGATTAGATGTAGGTTAATTTCCGGCGCCTGCCCACCTGGCGGCGTCGCCGATGATACTCCGTTTTTGAGATGAGCGCACGCGCGATGGTAGTCGTCATTTCAAATTTCTTAAACTGGTTTTCATCGAGTGAAACAAATGCTGCATCAATGATGCCTCGAGCCGTGATGATATCGGCAAACTCGTGTTTAATTTTTCTGCGCATCTTTTTGATATAGGGTAAGCCGCACGATTGCCGAAATTAACACGTCGGCAAGAACTGAGTCCGATACCCTTCGCTCGCGTCAGCTAAGCTGCTCTGTGTTCTGAGAGAGGACCGCATCTGATCCTTGAGGTTAGATAGAAGATTCAAAGTAATCGTACGTCTCCCTTTCCTGAGAAGTTTTTGAAGTTGCAAACGACAATCATCCTCTACATCTTGTCGTTTTCTATGTAAGGAGGACCGATATAGCGAACTTACAGTCCATATCTTTCTGGACATGACCGATCATATATGCAATATAATATTCAAGCATAACTTCGAGCACGTGGTGAATTGGTCGGTGTCTACGCTGTCCATTGCACTCTGACACTGCACGCTGACAGTGGTGTTAGTATGACCTTCACAACAGCCCCAAACCTTTTTCAGGATATAACCTCTCGTAAAGGTACAATCATCTCTCAATCCCTAGGAACAATGGTCATTATAGGCGCTCTCCATCGAAGGATTCTATCCATTCTCCCGTCAAAGTTCAATAACCGATTTGTGGACAGGCAAGCTCCACTACCTTAAATATTTCCATCTCCGCTCAAGCATCGTGGACGATGTGCCCTCAATAGAGATCGAGAAGGTTGTCCGGTTTTCATACATCCACGTGTAGTAGAGCACATGAGGCTTTTCCTTTTGAATACCAGAATCCATAAAGTACTTGTGTTACACTTCCTCCAATGATTGTTGACTTCCAAAAGGGACGATCTTAATAGTTATTGAGGAGAAGGCTGAAGTTATGAATACCGGAGAACCGCATAAATATATCATTGGGGCGCACAGCCTGAACGTCATATATAAGTATAATGCAGACCGAGCGCTTCAGAACCCTTCGGGATGATAGATAACCAGCAATCTGGTGCCAATGGCTCAACCTTTTCGTATCAATATCACGAGGCCGAAGTGATGGGATGCAAGCTAGAGTTTTGCACCACATTCGTAGAATTTTCCCATGAGAAAGGGTTCAACCTCCAGTATTTTATAATCTAGCACAAATGAGGTTGCTTGAGCATGACACTCGGTCAGCTTCCATCCGTTACTGGTCAGGTGACACTCAATCTCGGCTATCTAGCTCTCTCTGTTTAAATTTACACATTCCGGGGTAGGCGTTGCTCATGAATTCTCTAATCAAGTTCACTTTCAGGTGGCGGCTTTCGAATCGGCAAGGCAAACAATCGCCACTCACCACGTGTGACTTTGGTTCTTATGTTTGGGTGCAGGGCGGCGTCAATAGCATAGACGAGAATAATTTGGATCGAGAACCTGGCGAAAAGAAGGTCTTAGTCTCCCAAACGTTCGCATTTATATAGTTAACTAGTTTAATTCTGTATTGACATCGGTGCAGAATCGGTAATCCGGATCACAAACAACTGCCACCAGAGATCTGGCAATCAATCGTTGAATATGCTATGTATACGTCATCAGAAGTCATCCATACTGGTGGCCATCTACCTCTTCGTAAAAAGAGGTTCAGCGCGATCACTGGTTTGGCAAACGCTGCTAAATCGTTTCGCACCATCGTGCTGGAGTGCTGGGCCCGCGAGTTGACTTACGAATTTCCGGGTGACATGAAGGTATTCCAGGATCTGGGAAAAGCAATCGGCTTGAATGCGTCTGTAGCTACGAGGTAAGTTTTTGTAGGACTATACTTCGTACTGCCATTTGAACTATATCTAGGCGCTTACATTGTCTAGATACGTTCAAGATTTATCAAGCACCTGCTGGCGCACTGGAAGGTTTTGGCAATCTTGAAGAGCTAGCCATCAGCGGGCACTCTGATATCGACTTCGGTTGCCCAATGAGTGGCTTGGATTTCCCGACTGCCGCTTCTGACACGAATCAAGATCAGGCGCTTTCTGAGCATGAAGCGCACCCCGAGGCTACACCGCAGCGCATGTCCTATCGCAAACTCAAAGTTCGCTTCCCTGAAACATTGCGTGTTCTGAAAATATACGATAATCATGCCCCGGATATCTATTTTATCGACAAAGTAGCGAATGAATGTCCAAACCTGCAGTCGCTCACACTCGCTCGTTGCACCATGTTCACGCGATTGAACTGCGAATTCTGGGCTCGCCTTCCTAGCAGTGAGAGCGATTCGTACTTTAGTAACTACGGGGTCGAAACTTACGCAGTAGGTACATTCTAATCTCGTATCATCAGTATCTAGATCTATTACCGCGTACTACAGACTGCGGTGGCGAGGGAGCTTTCGAAAATACCCAAGCTCGAAGAAGTTGGCATTGGTATATATCTCACCGATCACGAGGCAATAGGCGTACATCTCCGTGAGCATATAGAGCCAGCATCTGGTGTTCACACGAATGGCGTGTGGGAAGAGCCATGCCACAAGTGTGCATTTGAGTACCAAGAACAAACGGAAGCATCCGAGACAAAGGCCTCCTTGATCCTGGCTAGCCACGTTCCGAAATTGTCGCGGGTATCTTGGCAATCCTTTTTCACCCGTGGACGTACAGGCTGGCATGTATGTCCAGTCAACGTCAAACACCCATGAATCATGCGCCTATCAGCGAGGTGGATCAGTCCTTTTTCATGCACGCAGGAATCAAATGAAGAGCAAGACACCTATTTGCATGCTAAAGTGCCTTTTCCCTCGCTCAAGTTTTATGCTTACCTGTGTCCATTCTGATCTTTCAATTTTTTGTCTGAAATGTCAAACCACATGTGCTGAATTGAAATTGTCCGTAACGTAAATGTACCGCAGATTCTAACTACTATGTAAGCAGGATACTTATGTCCGAATGAATAAGATTTGTGTTTATCCAATTGGTAGGTGCAACGCATATGATTCCCTCTGATCCATCAGATATACTAAATATAAAACGTCGGTTTAATCACTGCGCGAATGCGTTCCAAGCCTCATTCAAAGCACCAAACACACTGTTGGCTATCATCCTTTGTTCAACGGTGGTCACGCTGGTATTCAACTATAGAAACTAAGTTAGACTGTGCCACCCAATTGAGGCTTTGACTAACCTTGTCCGGGTGTACCTTTGCAATTGCCCGAACATATTTGATTTTGACTTGGTTGGGCATCACAAGCTCGTGCATACTGAAAGGGATTATCTTCACGTGTCTAATAATATATCTGGCCAGACCTACCCAACTTTTGTCCAACCAAGCTCGGGCCATAGTATTGTGTCCAAGGACGCGATGAGTGCGCGAATATTTGCTTCCTTGCCTGGCATCCCAACATCATTAGTAAATGGACAAAAAGCAAGAAGCAAAACCGCTTCTAACCTCCTTTCCAAGCCATCACACGCGCGTCTACGCTGTCCTTTAATGCGTGTTTCTCCTCGCCTTCTGCTTCTGCAGCGGCTGTAGCTTCTTTCAGTCGGCGAACGGCAGAATCATCAGTATTGGATAAACCTGACGAAGTAGGCTTGGGTCGTGGCCGAGGCTTGGGCTTCGCCGCAGCAGCCACAGCACTAGGACGGGCCGGCGGCTGATTCCCACCGTCTTCCATTCGTTTGCATCGTCCTACCCCCTGAACACCATCGGACGCCGCCTTGCTACCAGCCCAAGTACCGCCGACTTTGACTAACCGCTCCCAGTCTTCCCTAGCGCGCCTCCATTTCTCTGTGCTTTCGAGTACCTCGGCTCGGCGACGCAGTGCTTTGAGAAGAGCCGCACTAAGATCTACGTCGGGGATTGGCGCCTCGCGCTTGGGATCGTAGTCATCTCCAATAGCGCCAAGAACGGCAGTACAGTCCTCAACAGCTCCCGTAGCATCCCCAGCTTTAGCACGAGCGGCCGCTCGGTTGTTTAATAACGGGATGAGACTGATGTGACCCTCGGGGAGCAGATCAATAGCAGCCGAGTAGGCATCTACGGCTGCGCCGAACTGCCCCAGTTTAAATGCATCTGTGCCCTTGGTGCGGTGGACTTGTGCGGCAGCGAGGGCGCTTGCGGAAACGGGTGGATTGGTTCGGACACGAGGCGCGGGTAGGGGCGAAACTGGGCGGCGCTCAACCGGTGAGGGCTGCACAGGAGTAGGAATCTGCGACGGTGGTTTTCGACGAGATGGTGACACGTAGGTAGTGGTATCCGAAAATAGCGATGCGAGCTTGTCTGCTGGCCGTTGAGGGACCGGAGCTGTAGATACAGGTTGAGACGACTGGGCCTGTGCAACAGTTCGGCGAGGCTGTTGAGCCTGGGGGCGTGGAGGGACTGGATCATCTCCGTCTTCATCCCGAAACCCAGCGTGGGAAGCAGCTCGGTCATCGGAGTGCTCACTGAAAGCCGGCTCTTCATCTCGCATCCATGCTGGTCGGCCCCCTTGACGTGGCTGGGGAGAACTACCGCCTGCTGCTGCTCGTTCCTCATATGCTTTGAGAGCCTTCTCTTTCCCTTCTTTCCAAAATGCATTGGCGCGGTTAAACATACTGGCTCCAATGATGGATGCCTGTGCGAGTAATTGATCTGCCCTTTCCTGAATCTGACTGGTTGGTTCCTCGTTGGCCTTTTGAAGTATCTCCCTTCTAGAAGGGCCAGCCCGGTGGTGTCGGCGATGCTCTGCCTCTTTATGTTCTCGTCGAGCTGCGGCATCTTCTTCTCGAAAGCGTTCTAGGTCGTCGGCGGTGGGACCATCATCGTTTGCCCCAGACTGCGATCCAAGCAGAGATTCAAGTGCGGCCTGGACATCAGTTCCAGTTGAGGTATTTGCCAAGGCTCGTTTCGCCTGTTGAATTGAGAATCCCATCTCTACAATCTGGCCAAGGATATGAGGAGGGGGCGAGGATACCCGCCCAGCAGGAGCGGGTCTCGATGATTGATGCTCAACAGCCGGAGATCTAGCCTGAAATTGTAGGGATTAGTCATTCATCCATCGTTGTACCTCAATAGCGCACCGATGCACGAGAGACCTCCGAAACCGGTTTGCTCAATTCACCAAGAAGATCATCCTGGTCTTCTCTATCTCCCCAGTCGAAATCACCGGGTGTGTTACTGCGAACAGGAGTGTGTCCAGGAGGGCTGGAAGGTTGAGCTGGTTGAACAGAAGAAGAGTCCAACAGATCAAACAGGTCCGTGTCTCTTGGTGCGCTCTTTTGGACAGGTGAAAGGTTCGAGGCAGGGGTAGCAATCTGGGATACGGACTGATTGGGAGCCAGAAAGCTATCTAGATCCCATGGATCAGCGTTGGTCACCGCCCTGACTTTACTAGCACTGAGTGCAGGTGAAACGCTAGAAGGCGCTAGCATTGATGTATTGATTCGAGTAGTATGTGGCTGGGGAGTAGGTGCTGGTATACCGGAAAAGTGGTCCGGTACCCCAAGTCGGGATCCACCAGGGCCGCCAAATTCAAGCTGGTCCCAAAACGCGCCCTGCGCATCTCGTTCCTTTTTCTTTTTTTCTTCTGCTTTGGCCCTCTCCCTGTCGGCTTGCGCCTTCCTTTCGGCGATCGTCATATTCTTTGAGCGACTGTCGTCCGACAACGAGAAAAGATCTCCAAAGGCATCTGTCGTAGTAGAATTGAGAGCCGAGATTGGCGTGGTGCCGCCACTAGTGCGAGAGACAGGGCGAGAAGATTGGGTATTTATTTGCGGTGACACGGTATTGGTCGATAGATAGGACGGGGCTCCCACACGCGTGGTTTGAGCTGCGCCCAAACCTCCATTACTTTTGGACGCGAGAATTTGGTTTGAGAGTGAGTCGGAGGTAGACTTTTTCTTCGTCGAAGGCGTTGCGCTATTCCACAAGTCCGCAAAATCCGACATTTTTCTGCGAACGATGCGATAAGCGTCAATTGGTTAAAAAGGTGGAACTAAAGGACATACTACTCCGAAGGGTCGTAAAGGATTGAAGGCGGCTCGTATAGATTTTTTAACTTTCTGGCTTGGAATGTTGTAATATATCATACAATGCGAGATGTTTGGTGATCAACAACACACTCCGACCAAACTTTGTCGTTGCCGTTGATAACCTATAAGAATTGGAAATACATTACCGATGTAACGTACTTATTAAGATGGTGGCTCCTTTGGGTGCATAAAGACACATAACGTATCGCCTTCATAGAAACATTATTCTATCACCCCATCCAAGCTCTAGTGATCAGAAAACTAATCTCATACAATGTACATCTATTTTGAATATGATCATCCACCTCATCTCACTGCTTCAATTATTCCGCTATTCGGTAACTCGCTTCTGGAAAAAACTCATGAGCCAAGGTTCAGCAATGTATAGTGTGATAGCCAATAATCTATTTAGGCGTCGGGTCTCTAACAGTGTTTTCGCTCCACTCAAACAGCGCGCGCCCATCGTAGTTATATGACCGAGCAAATTTTTGTAGGCGAACGGCATTCGTAAATACGCGCAACACAAAAGTATTATCGATTCATAATCTTGCTGGTATCGGTCCTTGGCTTGTTGGATGGCCATGAGCTCAATGCATCATGGACTGGTCACAAATATGCCACTGTCCCAACGTGACCTGGCTACCTTTATCTAGGACCGATACCACCGTGAGGATTAAAGTGTGGGATCTAAGATTCAGCTACCCCCTTATAGGATTATCATGCCTTGTAGAACTGTAAAAAAAATCCGTAATCCAGCGTGTTCTTAAAGCATTCTCAGCACCATGAACCATTGGACAATCTTGGGCCATGTCTGTACGCAGGTCCACGGCCCTACTCGCGAAGGAATAGATTTTGAGGCTTCCGAAACATATCCTTGTATTGGGCGACGACAGGGTGGAGTTGTACATACACAGCCAACGCATATGTTTGCAACCACACGAACTGCCCCCGCGATTCATGTTTTACTGTATTGACCTACGTCTGGAGAATGGTAAAATTCATGTGATTTCGGGATCGTTTGAATTGCTTGACGAGATTCCGGTTGGGGAGTGCTCTTCAGGTGGTGAGTATAACCCCCACGAGAATGTATGCTCCATCCCAGACGGGATGGAGTCCAATACGAAACGAATGCAACGTTGCAAAGCGTGTTATGGCAGTTAAAAAGCGTATTCGCGGCAGATAACTCGGCCTCTAGAGTCACATCTTGGTCGTTCTTCATCGGTGGGGAGTCTTCCGATGAGTTTTGTCGCGAGCCCTGAGGGTCCTGATAGTCGTGAGAGGCCTCCTGAGCCGGCTCCAACTGTTGCAGTGCTCTGTCCGTAAGTGTAATTTCTTTGTGCACTACCACTTGTTCACGTTCCGAGATCGCCGGGGCAAGATCTGATGCAGGGTTGACGTTCGCATCTTCGATAGATAGATACTTCGTGTCCGTCAAATAAACATTTACGTAGATGGACTTGAGTCGTTTTAAGCATTTAAGCTCGGTTCCCAGTGCTTTCTGCGTGTGAACCTATTATTTGATGCGCCTGAAGGTCTTCCTAAAGCTACTTACCGCATAGCCGTCAACACCCTTATTCGAGAAGTAGGAGTCATGGTCATCCGGAAACTTGTTCCAGAAATCGCAGTTATTCAATCGGTTAAACTTGGTACAGCGACCAAGGCAAAGGTCTTCGAGATCTGGGCACTGTTCGACCGCTTGTTTAATGACCTGAAGATCAGGCCCATGCGCATTCAACACAACAAGAGATTTAAGACTGCCGGGTAAGCGTGGTATGACCTTTTTATACGACCATTGTCCCTTGTTTGAAGAACTGCACCCGACATCATTATGACAATCGAGAGTCATTATGCGGATATTTTCGAGATGGGAGAAGTTCAACCGAGGGCCGTTGCTCACGAGGGCATTTTCTGCAACTATCATGATCCTAATGCGCGAGTAAGGCTGAATAAATGGCGCGTGGCGGTTGTGTACCTACCGGATGTAGCCTGTTATTTGGATTTGTTGAGCACGAGTCCAGTCTTGTGGAGATTCCAGTTTCAAAAGATAAAACCATTCGGATATAAGGATCTGGCGAAAAAGTTTACAAGTCGATGAGAAACTCGATGGAAAAGCTGCCTTTTTTGGAATGTAAAGTGTGTCCAACGATGTTTGGGCATGACTGTCCCAGGTAAGAAATCGAGTAATCAGCATCATGATCTCAGAGGGCAGAGACGAGTGGAACGTCATTGGCGTCTTAGGAGATTAGGCCGTGAGTGTGTGGTTTCTTGTCTGACTTCGTTCTCCCTACCCCGTATTTCTATCTCACTGTGCGCTCGAAAATAGAAATACGAGATTGCCGCCGCTCGATTTCCCCACTTTATCCGATCAAGCCCAACGCCCTGGGCACGTGCATTGCGCACAATTTGTTTTAAGAAAACCCCATGCATGAAAGATCCATCCCAGAAACCGTGTGTGTTGAAGCGTTCTTCCGCTTCTGGTTGAATCCAAATGGATGGTCTGCAAACTGTGATCCACACAGCGTGACATGCATGCAGCTTTGTGAGTGGCACGTTTTCCTTGAACCGAAAATTCCTGAAGTTTCTGGTCGGACAATCTGTCCAGCCTGAGGGACGAATAGTGCTTAGCCTGCTTGCAGAGCCACTGGCTATTGGGTTTATGAATAACTTGGATGGTGAAGTCCTGCTGGCGTATAGCAGTCTTATGTATATCCTTGACTGCGATCTGTGTTCCCTTTGGGGATCGAACGAGTGTCACGTTTTTCGGTCCTTTGTAGGACTTCGCCTGGAGCTGAGGCTCAAGGTGGCAACCATGACTATTTTTTCGGGTGCTGCATTCGAACATTGCGTGCTTTTTCTGCGCATGAAATCTAAAAGCTACCTAAAATGATTGGTATCCTCTTCTAAGAAAAGGGAGCTGCCCAATAGCCAGTTGTATCGGTATAAGACCCAAAAAGGGGGTTGAACCGATCAATCTAGGATCAATTATCCTCTGTAAAATACCAACGTCCATGGCCGTGCACGGGCCACGGCGAGAAACAAAAGTTCAAAGAGCGTCCAAAAGGCATGCAAAACAGGAAACCGAAGAGAGAAAACGATTGCGGGTTAGGGCAGATGAGATAGGAGACTAGAACGAGAGTGCGAGTAATATACGAAAACTAATAGCAAGAGTAATGTTAAAGTCTATGCGTTCTCCGTGAGTATTGTATCGATTGACTTGTTCAGGAATTCCTTCCGGCTTGTAAGGTCGGCCTTAGGGAATCGTTGCATTACTGCCTCGCGCGCGCTCCTAAAGTTCAAGTCAAATGTTAGAAAGATCTCAAGCACTGCGTTAAAAGCAACCCACTTTTTAGTGACCGTAAACAGATCTTGACTAGCCAGATAGTGCCTCAGTACTACCAAAAGCTCTTCGTCTGTCGGGTTCGTGCTCTGGCTTGGTCCACTAGCGAGCGGGTTGACAGTCGTAGCCATCGAGAACGTCGATAGTGGTCGTCCGCCTCCAGCCCCAAGTTCAGCGCCGAGCCCGCTATTGCCGGTTGCATGAGCGTCTGCACTCCCTCCGAACATATTGAGGTTCGTCATCATGCTGTTCCGAGGTACCCCACCCATTGTGCTCGCCGCATACGGGTTGTTCATCATACCCATCGAGCTCATCGACCCCATCATATACGGGTTCATGCCCATCATACCCATATGCATGCTACCGCCACCAGCCCCTCCATAGTCGCTACCAGCTTGGGATCCCATAAACGGCATACCCATACCCATGCCCATGCCCATGCCACTAAACTGCGGCATGAGGTATTGATTCTGCAAGTTTTGATGGGATCCCTGCGAACGCAAGGCGTGTCCATGCATGCTGCCTGCACCTGTCATCACGTTTGTGTCACGATAATAGTCTCCTGTTTGTGATCCGGCCTGATACGATGCGGCTTGACCACCATCTCCGTTCCGGCGACGTGCAAAGTCCTGCGCAGACATAGACTTGGCAGCCTGCGTAAATCCGGTGCGTTTTGACTCTTCGGACTTGTGAGATCCGGTTTCCCAGGCTTCTGCCTCGTATTCTAGGGAAGTGCCGTTTTAGTGTTGTAGTTACCAAAGATAAAAGGATCCACAAAAGTAGAATGGTGAAATGGTGCGATAGTGAAATCGTCCACTCACCACTAAACTTCTTCAAAGGTATCATGCTATCGTCAAAGTGGTCGTCCTCGGGGACGACGACCACCTTTCCACCCTTTCCATCACCTTGTGTCATACGCGTGTTACCCCAACTAAAGTCGTCCATGCACCAGAAAGAGTAGATGGGCAAGAAGAAGCTGTATACCGGATACCTATTGGAGAAAAAGTCAGTAGAGTCGTAAGATATTCAGCGAGATGACTTACGAAATGATGTAAATAATCATCCAACCTATGAGCATGAACTCTCGTTTGAGAAGGAAGATGATGGCCTATCGTAATCCCGTTAGGCCCGTGCCCTCGTACAATACTCCAAACATGTGCTCACCTGGAGACCGTAGGTCGCTGCAATCATAGCAAGTGAAATGATGGGCAGAGGGCCCTTTCCGGTGGCAGTAATTACAATCAAGTAGACGAGCTATCAGATAGCTGTTTAGCACAACGCGTATAGCTATGTACGTGGTCATTACTTACATAAACAGCCGTGGCAGGTAGAATCTACGAACCGCCGATATACGTTAACGTTGATACACACAAGGATTGTATATCACTTACGATCGTTCCGACCAAATCCAAGAACACGATAAACCTCATCGAGAAACAGCAGATACCGCACAGCTCGGGCAACACAACAAGCTCGCACAAGTTATGGACAGTCGAGTTGATCCACCGACGACGCTGGGAGAGCAACACACTCCACCGATCAGGCGCAATAGTATGAGCGATGGCGTCGGGAGTGAACTTCATTTTGAATGTCGGGAAGTGTTTCATCATGAGCGTAGTTAAGTATCGATCTTCTCCGAGAGACAGCAGGTTCTTCTTGTGCAAAGTATCCACGATGCCTTCATTGTAGTCGTCAATGATTCGGCTCGAGATGATGATAGGACGACCTTTGTCGGCGGTTCGGATACGGTACATCGAGAAACATCCTGGCAAGCAAGTAACTGAGCCAAAGAGCGATTCGAATGCCTTCGCCAAATGGTGAGAGATGTAGTACTCGTAAACCTAAAACAGTATTAGATGACCAAACAAAACCACACGGTGTAAAACAAGTACCTGAATCATCGTCCACCAAGAGCCTTCTTCATTGTCAAGCTTAGTCTCGCCACAAATACCGATGATCGCAGAGTCGTCAGCGGCGCACGCCACAAGCCGATTGAGAGAATCCGGTGTGACAGTCTAACCACAAAAAAAATAACGTTAAGCGCGCATCCAGATAAATATCACCCCTATTAACCAGGGGCACAAATCTAGCCCTCTCGGCCATGTACCCGTCCGCCACCCGGACAAATTCAAGAATAAAAGCAACTTACCGTATCGGCATCCACCATGAAGATGTACTCATAGAAAGCCGGGTCGATTCCAATCACATTTCGCATCTGATGGTAAATTTCCAGCTCCAAGGGGCTCATGGGAGCGTCGAAATGAACACGATTGAGATAATGCAGCAGCAAAATCTGCGAGTCACGTTTCCCACGATTACCAGGTTTTGACGTTTCACTAGGTTTACCGGTCTTGACAACGACGATGTATCTATCGGTTATTATATTAGTAAACGGATTGGAAAGAGAGGAACAATTATTAAATTAGTTGAAAAGGTAGCCAAGGGATATCAATAGATGCAAAAGATAAATCAAACTACTCACGGGACAACGTGACCTTCAAACTCGTACAGCCCAGAGTAGACTTTCCCATAGTTCAGTTGCTTCGCGCCTTCTCCCACACTCTTAAACCTCAGAGGCTCGGGATCAAGTGCGGGGTCAACTCCAAGGATATCAAGCGCGATTCGGGGTGTCGGCCGATCGTTTCCAGAGCCAATGATGTTGCCATCACAAATGAGGAAAAGGAGCTTGCGCTTGTCGTCATATTTGAGCGCTGCGAGCGAATCGATGGTACGCCTGAGAGATTCTTCGTCTTCTGTATACGCCGGGACCTGGCAAATAACAAACTTGTCCATAGCTTCGGGCGAACGTTTGCCAGTAAGCTGGAGAGCGGCAAGGACTAAACCAAACCATCAATATATGTCACGAGAATACAAAATAATGAAAAGACTCACACTTGGCCAGGATAACAGCCGCGAGGATACCAGCAAACACAATGAGCAAGATACCACTAAACTGACACTTGGGCGTTTTGCGGAAGTCCGTCCTGCCAACATAGAACAAGTTCTTCATGCACTGGTAGAGCTTCGCCCCATCGTCCGGGCTCATCTTGGCCAACGCGCTGCGGATTTCCTCGGAGATATCCTGACCGGGTTGCTGCTTGAACAAATCTGTGACGGTTGAGCTCAAAAACTCAAACTTGGATTGGTTCGGGTTTTGGTCGATGGTGTAAAAGTAGTCGGACAGATCATAGACGTTTTCATCCCACACCGCCCAAACGCGTGTTCCGTCGTTGGCCGCGCCTTGGATCCGCCCCCAGTCGAATACGAGAGTGCCTTTATAGTAACCTTCCATTGTAGGCAAGAATCGGGCAGTGTACCAATCTTGAGCAGCCAGTTTAGACGTGGTAACGGATTGAAGTGCGCCAGAGGTATGCATTGCGGTAGGAACAGCAATATTGCTCGAATTAGCTACACCGAGTGCCATCATTGGGTCCGTGACTAGGCCGGGGCATCCCAAAGTGAGCGGTATGGGGAAGTATTCCGTCAGATCTTGGCCCCAGAGTTCCATCATGACATCTTGCGACGATGGAGCGCTCGAGATATCAGAGTGGCTACCTTTCCAAAACTTGGTCATATCGTAAACGTTTCCTCGAACAGCCACCCAATAGTCGTTTTCGGCTGCATGTCCCGCCAACTCGTCGGGATTCCACGCCTTGTCGAATTGCGGGCAAAGAAGTTTGCCGAAAATGATGATGTAGAAAATGACTCCGGCGCAGGCACCAAAAATGAGCATGCAAATAGTAACCTTTTCGCGCCAGGCTTGCCGCACATCGGGTCGTTTCATCCGCCCGATATGCGTAAGCGTAAAATCGGGGATCCACCAAGTGCACAAAAAGACAAAGGCCTTCCAGACTTTGCGCACGCGCGTCTCCTTGACCACTTCAATCGTCGTTTTGTTTTTTTCCGACTTGATCGCGGGTGCATTGTCGAGCTCGACGTTGGGTGTTCCGGGTGTCCCAGGCGTACCAGGCAATTGAGGATAGGACGCTTTTCGATCCCAGTCGGCGGCGTTGGCATCTGTGAATGGTCCCTCTTCACGCAAAAGCGAGTCCTCGGCCCCAGCTATATCCCCGACTCCACTCGTAGTACGATCATGACGCGCATAGTCTCGCGCCGGCGCTGATTCCTCGTCTTCACCTTCTCCAGGCTCGCCAGCGAGAACCGAATCCTCAAGTGCTTTCCAAGTATCGTAACCGAACCACACCGAATCTCGGCCTTCCACACCATCACGATCCCAAGCAGAGCCGTGCCCGTATCGGTCGTCACCCTCGGTCTTCGGAACCCCGATGACAAGTTCACCGTATTTGCGCTCGACCATTTCACGGAGTCCCAACGACCTAATCTGAGCTCGCACCCGGCGCTTATCGAAGCTGTTGGGAGTCTGTGAATCATTGGGTCGAATGCAAGTCACGTTCCACAAGGTAGAATCCCCCCCGCCGAGCGCCTCGGTGGCCACACCTAATCCGTACGAGATTTGAGTCAAAACGGGGTAAATGCCTTCTGGATCCAGTTCTTCCTTATCGCCCCGAGATTGCCTCAACTTGGGGCTCGGCATGCGTAACGCGCGTGAACCGACTTGGGCACGAACGATTACACCCCGCTCACGCGCGTGCATCTCGACACGAACGGCTGGCCCGGCGATAAGCTTTTCGATAAACGGTTCGGCGCTCCGTCGAAGCACATCGAGTATGCCAGGATCGAGTGTATCGGTATCACGCGCGACGAAATCACGCACGTCATAAGAGACCGGCCCCGCATAGTGTGCGATACCAAACAGCGCCTGATCGGGGGTGGCGGTCGTGGAAGGAGACGCGATGTATGATGCGTGAACGCCAAACGCGTGGGTCATATCTTGAAGTATATCAGACGCGCGGGGAGGAATTGCGGCAGAACTCCGTGCGGCCTTGTCAATGAAACCGATCACGCCTCCAGGACGCTCGATGCTGCCTGGGGCGGTGATTCCCTTGAGAAGCTCGACACACGCTGAGCCGTCGACCATCTGGACATCTGGCAACGAAATCCCATCCGAGGTAACCCGAGCAGAAATCCCAAGGGCATCATCAAATGTGTGGCGCAAGACAAACGAGTTGATGCACTCTGCCTGGAAGTTGGCGCAAAACTCGTCGAATCCGTTTTCGGCCAGAGATGTGGCAAGAAGAGTCCCGGCTTGGTTGGCGCGTGCTTGGTAACCAGGCGTGTCGAGCATGGCAATCAGGCCGGCAGACTCCGATGGTGGGTCAGACTCGCGGGGTGCAATTCGGTGGTTTGCCGTCTCGACGACATAGGCAAACAGGATGGCGTAGAGGTCCATTGCGAGCTGCTCGAGTTGCTTGACGCATTCGGCAGCAGTGAGCACAGAGACAAAAATATCGCGTCGAATATAATTGGTTCGATTGGTTAGGGCTGTGGCGAGATCTTCGGATGACACACCCAGCAACGTTGCAGCCTGCTCGAGGACCTCTGGGTTGGAGACATAGGCTGATTCACCCCTGGCTTCGTTGGTCGTTCCGCCATGGTCCATAAATTGGATGTTGCCAATGGTAAGAATGGCCGCGAGCAGAGACCAAATACCGGAAATGTGTTTTGGCTTGAATCCAAGCGTTCGAAGCGCGTCGCACAGATCGTGCATCGCCAGAGCGTCATCTGAGAATGGGCCGGCGGGAAGTCGATAGCAACCGCTAGACGCAAGCAACGCGTAATCGGTCATGTCGCCCAAGGCAAGCGCATCCCGCTCCTGAGCGGTGGCGCCGGCCAACAGCTGGTAAAACACATGGTACGTGCGCTCGTCGTGAGACAACCGGGCGAGACGACGCTTGTCGAGGCCGAATGGAAGCACAGCCGCGCCTGTGAGGTGAGCCCGATTAGGCGAATCGAAGTAAAGCTCGGTGTAGCATGAAAATCGAGAGGCGGACGCGGTGTGCGTTGTCTTGGCGTGCCCAAACGACGTGAGCACGGTCTCGAGCGCCTTGAACTGGGTAGCGACCTGTGCCGCGGGTCCTGATCGCGCCGACAGCCGAATGAGTTGCTGTGTTAGCAGGGATGATGTATGGGATTTGCCAGAGCCAGTGATCCCTCTGCGACAATCAGCAAAATGCTCCCAAAAATATGATCGCCACTCACCGAAAGACTACCGATTGGGGAACGCCGGTCCGTTTCATCATCGCGTAAACCCGCGCCGCCAGTTCATACACATGCGGCTGCAAATGAGGTTTTTCCGCGCCAGCGCGCGCAAGTTTCGCATATTCGGCCGCGCTCAGGTCATTCACGCTCGCCAGCGCCTTGAGCGGGTTGACGACAACGAGTGTCGTGCCCGCAATGCGTACATATGGTTCATCAGCACGAAAACGAGTTTGCAGAACGCCGAGAAGAGTTTCTTCGTTGGGATAAATTGTGGATCCTTGCGTGCTCGACACGAGAGCCGTCAGGTCGTGTGTTTCGAGGCCGCTTCGGGACCCCATCGTCGTAGTCGAGAGAGACGGCGTTGAGGCAGAACGCAACCGGTTGGTATCCTTCTTTGACAACACAGCCACGCACCCCTATTGGTCAGCCCCACCCTGCCTCTTGTCATCAGCCCCCTCTTTTGACGGTGCCCACGATCAAATGCGGTGGATCTGACGGCCTATTGGTACCCAGCCCAGCCCCCGCGGGTTGCTTGGATGTACCATTCCCCCATGCAGCGTACACTTCCATATTTCATTTCGAGACAATTTCCAGGCTATCACCTTCGTCGGGCTATTAGCCACATTGAATCATCTTATCTTTAGAGCAGGGTGTTCGACCGGTCAATCTTCTGCTACATTTATAGCAGAATGGCGATAATACACCTTGGTTTGTGCCTGTTTCCAAATCCTGATACCCAATATTCTTCAGTTCAACATGATGTGTATGTAGCCACATATCTTCCCCGCCCGTGGTTGAACACCACTTGGCTGACTCCCACCTCTACACAGCCACAAAATCCCCGTCCCAGACCAGGTTCCGATCACTCGAAAGCCTGACATAGGCCAAACAAAAGGCCATATCAGGCGAGCCGCCCTCTTGAAACAAGACCAGAAGACGGATACGAACACCACAAGCCAAATATGGGTGCGTTCAAGACACTTGTTAGAATCCAATTGACACTCCGAGTAGAGATCAGCCTAGTCACTCGTCTTTCAGTCTATGAGAAGCATATCATACGAAACCTATATGCGCCACTTGCACGATATTCCTGCGGCTTTGATCTTCTGAAGCAACGAATTCGCTTCCACAAGTTGGTGGCTTCTGTTAACTCAGTTTCTGTTCGTGACCACCAGCCGTTGATGGCATATGTAATCGTGGAAATAGATACAAGTACGCTAGCACTTGAATCGAAGGAAACCATTCGTCTCCGGCTCCAGCGTGTTATGTCAACCTTCTAAGCACTATCCGAAGCCTACGGTAAGCTGCGACTGTTCTCTTCACAGACGAGTTACCGTGGACTTTCACCCTCCCGTACGCTCATCCCGATGATCAATTGCCTTAAACCCTATCACCAAGGCTAAGCTCCAAGTAACCTACCTTAGATGTGGGGGATTGCTGGCCGAGCATCGCTTAGTGATAATCACCGCTCGAATCTTCTACCAGGAACTTCCTATCATACATCTGGGACGAGATGTTTCTGCTCTTCACAACACATTGTTCAATCGCCACTCAATCCGAACTATTGAGTTAGAACAATGGCGCGGAGCCTCACCATGGAGCTAGTCTCACGATAACGGCTCACCTCCGCATCAAAGAATTCAAGGCCCGGTGCATTATTTTCCTTCGTTATTATCCATTTCATGCAAACTCTCCTAGACGCCATGTAGCCACATTACAATAGAGGTTGGACTCCGAAAGCGCAAAACCTGCTTGTACAATGAGACGTGCTTAACACAGCTCGTGCATCAAGTTCGCCTCAGAGCCGAAATCGCATAGCATGACTTGATCATAGCGCTGCTCGAGACGCCGTTTCACTCTAGGATTAATGATAGCCTCGAGCGCCAGCCATGCGTAGCCTCATTGATACCTCGTTTAACGATTTGATCAACCAGTATTTGATCTGGCACAATGAAATTGCTCGAAGTAAGAAAAACGTTGTGCGTCGGCGCATTCCCCACGCTCTGAATACTCCAATGCCCAACCATGAAGCGGCCGCATCAAATATTGCATTTCTTCGGAGCTGCTTTGAGCGTAAATCCAGCCACTCCGCCCTCAATGTATATTTGAAACATCAGCCCTCGATCCTAGACACGAGGTAGATGGCCTGTCCCGCTTTGCATTTTTAATTCCGGGACCTGCGAGCCCTATTCATCTTCATCTCCTGTTAGAGTACAATGAAGAGAACATGATGTTTGGATATACTCCGCATCGTGGCAGACTCGATGTATTCAATACATTGACGGAATGAAAACATCCACTCCGCGTGGGGTTCATGAGCAATCATAGTGCTGTAGAACACCTGGGCGCCCTCTCGCCCCAACGAACTATTGAATGACCAAGCTCGTGTTCTAGACGCTCACTGGATTTCATCTACGCCCTCTGTGTTGCTATTCGATTGATTGATCGTTGTGATATGCATATATACAGTAAAATCGCTTGGAAAGCCCATAACGGAGGCGGCTTTCGTTGGTCTTGAGGAACGACCTATACTCCTGAAGTACCGTGAACACGGGTACAGTTTTTAAGGGATTTTGATATCTCCCTTTCCCTCATATATTTCATATACATATGTGGATCGCTTCTGGCTCCTGGCTTCTATGAGGGCGACGCACTGGCTGAAGCCATATGTGCAAGCAGCAGCGCATTGAGGCCACGGGATTGCTGCCAGTCGCAATTTATTCTCCCAGCTAATCGTCACGTTTTCTCGCCTAGAGTCGGCTGAATCGGGTGATCTTGGCTAGTAGAAAGGACAAGGCTACAGGGAGAAGTAGCTTCTGATTCTCCAGCACTATGCAGTCGGCGCTTACACTTCCCCGCATATCTCAACTATTCTCCAGATTGCACGGAAGCATATGGATTATACTGTACCGGGCCGGTGAAGCGGACCATCCCCGCTTTCTCAGGATTGTTCATCCAAAACATAGGTTATTTTCCCTCAGTTGCACCTATACTACGTGTCTAACTGTATACCGAAATTGAGAGAGTTCTATTGTGCCTTCGTTGTAATACAGTGGATCGATTGGCGGGCTGGACCCAAGCGCTCACACACCCAAAATTTGCTGATCGCAGCATACAAGCAGGATAACAAGTGTTTTAGTCAAACAGCCAGCAATATCACAAATGTGACCCTCGCTGCTTCAACAATAACAGAAAAACAAGGGCGATCGCCGCTCGGTACAGGCATGCACCAATGAAACTTGGTGGGAGACTGTATCGTGTGCTCCACATCTATCTTTTTTGCGTACCAGATCAGTCAAGGGCGCTACTGGATTGGATATTAGAAGTCCAATGCTTCTCTATGGCCACTTCCAAAGCCATCTATGTCACTTACACCGAGTACGTACGATACTAATTCCTTGAATAGGGTAAAGTACGCAAGGCGGGGTTTTTTCGCCTGCTTCATTTGACATGCCATCTCTGTTACTGTCAAACTAGCTTACACACACCGTAAAACATATCGTAGCACAAGTAACGATACGGCCAATCATTTTTAGAGTCAGATATGTCAATACTTTGGATGGTGGTGCTAGGCGATTGAGGTGGTCCGCTTCCGGGTATGTTGCCCGAATACGCGCTTCATGTTTCAGGCGCTCTCACTGTCGACCCAAGCTTTCAAATGGTTTCGAAATTTGCACACTGGTTAAATGCTATGATTCAAATATACCGGCCAAGTTATAAGCGAAACGGAGATCTTATGGTCTTCCGGCTGCTCAAATACTAAACCCGGTCCGTTTCCCGGTCCGGTACGGTATAATAGGAATGCCTTCGCTAAGATCCATCCTCAAAGGCAGCCATATGTAATGTCACTACTCGGAGCCACTCTGCTTCCCGTTACAACATATCGTAGGTGTGAGAGCGATCTTGAATCGCCTCACAGATCCTCCTGTCACCCGTCCCGGCTTGGCCGGAATCCGGGTCGCAAGCCTATTCTTGGCATACTAAACCGGAGCTCTTAGTACTAGTACAGTGGCCAGGCGCGGTGCAACTCCCGCCAGTTCCAGTTTTATGCGAGCCTTACAGCAGATAAGTCCATACAAATCCACCAGCGAGCCGGAACTCCTGAAACTTTTGATGAATGTTTCATCAACAGGATTGCTTAGCACTTGTAGAGCTCGTGAGCACTCACCGGTTTCGGTGGTGCTCACTCTGCATACACCTAATATCGTCGGGTCCTGACACAAGCGACTAGCTCGTGTCGAGCGGTGGAACCACCTGGCAGGGGTTTTTATTACGTGCACCGGATGTATATATGCCTCAAATACAACATATGCATCCGGCTTACGGCGCTCCTTCCCCCGCCCGTCACCACTTTGGCTGTAATCGCGCTGCCGGCTCTCGACCCCGCACTTCAGCTTCCATATGAGTATTTATCACGCCTACTCTTGCATGTGTTTACTAATTGATACATATATACCGAAGGAGCGCCGAGTGGCTCTGTCACACGAGATACGAACACTAGGACTTACCGCACGATAAGCATTAAAGTTGTATGATCGTGCCGAACGATCTTTATTTGAGAACGACCGGCCTAGCCAGATTTTTTTTAAATCAAGCTTATACGTGTGTCAAGCCCATGGCAATTTTTGTTGTGTGTTCTACTGATAGCGCGGTATCTGTTGCAGCTACACTCATTGACCAGTACTTCACGTTGTTTCTAGGAGTTATGCGCGTGACAGAGAAAGGAATCGACCGGTCTCTCGAACGGACGTCAAAAGATGGCGGGTTGCGTCTTTCGATGATAGCAGCATGGGTGACGAGTTCGTGGATGAGGGAGAGGCAATATTTCTTCGTTGGCGTGCCTGTTCGCACGCAGGAAAATCCATCAAGTAGTTTCAGTGACCAGCTCGTAGTGACTTCAAACGGACATCTAGTCAAATGTACTACGTGACCCTCAGACGCAGTAGTAGCTGTACCAACTCGGGAAGTTCTCTAAAACGGTTCAAATGATGTTTTGACTACATGCAGTTCACACGATCAGTGTGCATAGGCTCCAGGGGGTGGCTGTAAGTTATGCGGCCAATCACAACTGGCTGATCAAGAACGGAGCATGTCTAATATTCATTTAGATCTTACAGAAATGTTTCGTTGGTCACTACAATCACGTATGTTCAGAATAAAGTCATCTGAAAGGCAAATGTTCAAACCCGTTGATCTCTGTTAAAGGTATGATAGCTTACCTGAGATTAAGGACATACTAGGGGTTTACTTTGCGAATTCGTTGTGGGCAGCAACTAGCTGCTCGGTGAACAACTTGTTGAGATGCTCATCAATCTTGTGTAATGCCCTGTCGTTACACCGCTTTTCACATTGGCGTTCAGCTCGGATATTAGATGCCAATACTTGGCGGCACTGTGGCAGAAGTGCAAGTAGTCGTATGTCCCAAGCTATGGTCTGAGGCCCTGGGTTCGTATAAAGGTCAATTAGACAATAATCTCCAAGGCGTGGCCAATTAATTACCTATCAATGCCAACGAAGCCTGAACCCCTCGAAACTCCTGATTAAGCATAGTCGAAAACCCGAGTGACCCCTAACGCCCAGACCAAGAAGAATTAGTTCTTGTCTCAAGTAGTGAAAAGAGGAACTTGCATTGGATCGACTAGCTAAAGAAGCTTGGTTACGTGTACGATTGTCGTTCGATTCCATTGCTCCTTTGAGAATCGATCCAGTACCAAAGCCGGTTCTCCACGAAGAGCGGAAAGATGTAAGGCAAGCAGAACAGAGGGATGCTGGTTTGATAACGATAGGTTCAGGATTTCTAATCCAATCGAGCCAACCCGACACAGTAACCGAGTGATCCTTGAGGGAGACCTGTAGATCGGCGTGTGCTGCATAGAACGTCAGCCGTTCATCTCGAGCGAGCATGTCTTTCCAAGCAGTCGAATTAGGACCAAGTGACAGCAGTGTAACGAAGGTGCTTCCGAGAACTATATTGCGCGCTGTTGAACTAAGGGCAGCTGACTGCTTGTATAACGTTACACAGCTTGCAATGGTACGCTGTTGCAGGCTGTCTGCTTGAGTACCTGATACATTGTCAGCAGCTCTGCTGAGTATAAGTCGGAAGAATGCAATAAGCTCATTTGATTGCTCTGGTTTAGAGTTACGCATAGCGTCATGATGATCCAGCATCCCCAGTAATGTGGTCGTGTCCCACTTTTCATTCGCAAGGGAGTCGGCAGAGCGTTTCACAACAGCGTGAAGCTGACTCCACGCCCAGCGAGCAAGATTGATCAAGCCGAAACGATAAGCCAAGCTCCCCAGCCTCAGGTATCGCATAACAGTGAGGGTAGTATGCATATGTGTAGAGCCTGCAGCGGTTATCAGATTCAAGAACTCCGGATCTCCGGGACTAAAGTTTTCTTAATAAGTTACAGGTGTAAACACACTTAAGAGGACAGGAGACTCACTTGCTAATCAAGACGAGCAGCAAGAGGCGAAATTCAACCAGCCCAACCCCAGGTATCTGGATAGCGTCTGCATCACTCAATCCAGGTCGTTGGCTTGGTTGATCGTTTGCGTCAAATAACATCAACGTAGATGATGCGCTCTGTTTGAATGTCACTTTCGTACCATCTGCAGCCAGCAAAGATCCACGCAACTTGGACCAGCCAAGTATTAGTGAGGTTGGACAACGTAGTCCTATGGAACCACTCACTTTGAACAAGACGCCCGCAACCTGAAAAACCGCGCTTCCGTCCGCAAAGTAGTACTTTGGATCGCGCGGACACACAATATCAGGGGGAGGATTTTGGTTGTTCGAATTCGAGGAGATAACATTATACAATGTTTCGGATTTGGCGGTAGGTTGGTCGTTGGTGGCGCTGTCCGGGTTTTCCTTATAAACATCATCCCCAGGGTGCTGGCGTTCCTGTTTAGCTTGTGCTTGTGAAAACTGGGGGTCCTTTGCACGTTCAGCCCGCGTCATCGCCCGTGCAACATGAAGCAGTCTTCCCCTGATCTCCTTCCCGTTGAGTTCATTGACTGCCCTCTCAGCATCCCCATGGTTTTCGAAGTTAACGTATCCAAAGCCACGACTCTTCCCCTGAAGATCGGTTTGGAGTGTAGCAGAGTTCACAGTACCGAAAGGCTCAAATAACTCCCTAAACTCGGTCGATGTAACATTCCAGTCGATGTTCCTGACGTAGATATTAGTGAACTGAACTTTGGGTTCGTCTATCGTTGGGTGACGCTCCTGTACAATGAATTCAGTAGGCGCATCCAGACAAATCTGCCAGACAAACCTTGCGAGGAATATAACGCTCGACAGTAATCTGCTTGTCGTTTAGTAGTATGCCATTAGCGGCTTTGATTGCAGCCTCGGCCGACTCGGCAGTTTCGTAATGGACAATCCCATACCCACGAGAGTTACCGTTCTCATCAGTGATGACTTTGCAAGAGAAGATGTTTCCAAATGCCTTAAACACATCATGTAAGGCCTGTCGGAAAAGAAGCTGATGAGAAGGGTGGCGGGCTGGGAGTCGACTCTCGATTCATGTACCATGTTGTCAATGCCACCCTCGAGACTCTTAATATAAATACTGCCTTGCTCCGTCTTGCGAAGAGCATGATCACGCTGCGAGCGCACAATGCGGCTACGAGACAACAGAGCGAATGAGAATATATACGGTGGCCAAAAAGGGGGCTTAACCCACCAGGGACGGTTCTTGATGATGGAATAGTTGAGTTGATCCAGGGCGCGTTCGCCTGTCGCACCACCTCTTAGAAGAGGCTAATGATTGTCAGAAGTTATACGCACAATCGCTTTCGTTGACGTAGTTGACGTATGCATACCCAAGAGAACGATGGGTGACCGCATCGCGACACACACGGATACTAGGGACAGTATAACCCCTAGACATTCTGGTATCGCGATGATATGCTTACCTTGCAACCGGTCCAACCATGTTAAAAATTTCGAACAACATCGCCTCAGTGACACTCCAGTCAAGCTCGCTGACGTAGAGCGACCCGGGCGAATTGGCACCAGCCACAGTTGAAGGCGTGTTACGGGGACGATACATGGGCGGGCGTGAAGGGGCGATGTACGGGTGCTCCAGAAGTTGGTATTTTCAGGTCAGGGATGGGAGTCAACGTCCCAGCAGTCAATGTGGCGAAGAATGGCAGGACACAGCAATCGGGTTACAATATGTAACAAGCTGAAGAGTTACAGTTACCCCCAGGTCAGCCGGACTTGGTTTCTGGCATATAGTCCTTGAACAGACCAATAAATCAAGTGCATGTAACGTTCATACAATATCTCTACTAGGGCTATATTCGATGCCATTTCACGTGTATTAAATCGTTGACTTCAGTAGTAATGTTCGTTTTTGCAGTAGTTTATTGCGCTATCCGATGTCTCTCCTAGCCGAAAAGGCTCAGACTCTTGTACAACCGATATTAGAAAGAAACCTTAGTGTTCTCGAGGTGGATTTCTGCTAGTGTGTATTTGCATAGATGATAATACATGGGTAATCAACCTGGAGTGAGGGGGCTACTGAGTAAGAATTCCAGCTTTCATTGTATATCACCCGGTTGTCTCTCGCTACGACCAACTTAATGGGTATGCTAAACTTTTGGGAGGAGTAGCAGGATGTACAAAGGATAAAAAGAATCGATAGAAATCACTGGACTGAAAGCCACTCAGATCCGCATCTGAGTTAATATCACAACAATCTGACGCATATCTCAGCGTCAGGCGTACAGCCCGATTGTACCACACTTCGGTCAATAAGACACGTTAAGCTAGGGTCTATTTGGCCTATATGAAAATGGCGCTAGGACCTGTCAAAAATGGCTCCACGCGGCTCCACAGACTGGTTTTCCTATGACAAAAGTGGCTGCACCACGATCCGAAAATGGCACATGTTGGAGCCAATTTGTCTCTAGCTTAGCGTGTCTATAAAGCTCGAGTAGGACAACTTCAACTTAGACAATCCTCTGTTGATCCTAATGTGGTGATCATCCGTCGGCTTTGTGACATCCAGGACGTGTTCTGAGGCTCGCATCGGGGACGTGTTGTTTACCGATGCTGGGGCGGATATTCATCACCCTGGGCTCACCAGCACTCCTCTACTGAGTTGGGCACATGTATGCGACGACGTCGCATACCGGTAGGAGACACCGCTGCGTACCCACTATGATCACGGGCGGCTAGCCCGCCTTCATCTGGGCCCTCCGTCGAACAGGACCACCAGACTGCAGTGCGCGACCTGGACCTGACGTGTGCCTGCAAGATGTGGGATGGGATTACTGGATACCCGCAGGCCCGACTGTCGTTCGTGGACCGTAAGTCGACGGACCCGCCCAAGCTCTGGCTGACTCCCGCCTATACCAGCCTCTAGCCCCTCTCATCTCTCTACTATACTCTATTATACTTTACTCTTAGTACTCTACTCTCTACTCTGACCCGTTCTGTTGTCTCTTAATATCGAAATCTAAAGCATTAAACTCACGAACTGCCAACAACTTTATAAACGTTGTGTTTCTTCGAGTTGAATATGCGCAAAGGCGATTGCGGTAATGCGTTAAATGGGCAGTTGGATCCCCCTAGTCTTGTTCTCTACTCGGTAACATACGATTTAGGGCAATGCATGAATATTCGCCCAAGCATCGGTAAACAACACGTCCCCGATATATGCCCCTGAACACGTTCTGGGTGTCACACAGCCGGCGGATGATCACCGCATTGGGATCAATAGAGGCTCCTCAAACCCAGATCAATTGTTGAAGCTGTCCACAAAAGTTATTCACCGAAAACCAGTACAATCGGGCTGTGCCCCGATGCGCCTGAGACATGCGTCGGATTGCTGTGCTACTAATCTTGAGAGTCGATGCCCGAACCAATCAGCTGGGTTACTCCGTACCTGTTGTTTCTGCAAGGACATCGTTCAGAGAATGCGAGCTATCACGAGGATGCCCCTATATTGGACTTGACGTACAATACAATTATCTTCGGTGCAAGCAAATCCATACTTTGATCTACGTCATGTTTGGCTAAGTGGACATCATACTGAATACATTGAGAATACCAAAAGAGATCGACGTCGGCGTGCCGCACCGAACTTGTGATGAAGCACGTGCGTTAAGATTATCGTCGAGGGGTTACGGTGGGTTAGGCGATGCAACGCGTGGTTTCCCTCATAAACCTCTTTTCGTCATGATACTATATAACCCCAACTGCTAGCTCAGACCTCCCCAGGCTCTCTTCCTTCTCGTTTCTCTTCTCTTAATTCATCCCATAGTTCTTTAGTATCTATGGCGAAACTCTCCTTTAATACACTCTCTGCTGGCCCTGTTAAGTGTACGACCCCGGATGGGGCTTGTTGTTATTGGTTGGTGCCCCTCTTTGCGTCATTCGACAGATCTTCATATCCCATTAATTCTCAGTACGCCAAATGTATCCACGTCACCCGACCATAGCCCAGGCGAGGACAAGCCGAAACTGAAATGGTGCATGTAAGCCCAGAAAGAAAGTTGCAAATATGGTCATCTGAACCTTGAGTTCGTTGCGCGTAGGCAATGTCACCGGGGTAAACATTTCGGCGTCGTACAAGCCGATGCCGTAACAGGCGCCACTAGCTGAAAAAGCACGCTGTATCAGTTCGGATACCGCGGGCGAAGTATTGAACACAACCCAGTATCTACGTTAGCTATAATTCTCACTCCTTAAAGTTTCCTTCGGCCGAGCGCTGGGGTCTTCTTGTAGTATTCATTGTAATGTCTGGGTCAGACCAGCTGCATTAGGTTATATTCATAGACACCAGAATTTTGTAAATGCATACTATCTTCAACGCCGTTCTTTATCTTATTGCTGTTGTTTGTGGAGGATGCCCCAAAAACACCAGAAAGATTCCCGACGAGTCTTGCCCCCGCTATGCTTGTGATACCAGAAGGCCACTCGCCACCCGTCCCCGGCCGTGACGAAATACGGTCTTCCCCAGACTCTCAATTCGCGAGAAACTTTGGGAGTCGTCGGCCTGCGTCCACCGGCAGGTCATTGGACTCTGAGGACGAGAGCAGACTAAGTTAAGGATCAAACAGAAGGGTATATGCGGCTCTAACATATCGCCAATAGTAGGCAGCTTACGATAACACTTGACTTGTTTCGTCGCCTCGTTGTAGGCAGTCCGAGTCTATTCACATTGGGCTAGCACAAAAAACTTGGCATGGACGAAAGCATAGCCACGGGCGCTATGCCTAAACCGCCCCAGTTATTTGTCACGAGCCGGCACGGGGTGACCTCATGCCCCAGCCGGGATTGCACCGCAGAGCTAACCACAACCAGCACCATCATTCTCGTCTTTTCCGCCTTGCCATGCCGTCCCCCGCGCTCATCGTCGGCGGCGTCATTATAGCTGTCGGTGCCGGCTTTGCGTTTAAGCAGGTACGCATCATCCTGAATGTTGATGTTGATGTGCATTCTCAACTTGTGACCAGTTTGTCTACGATCCCTATCTGGCCGAACGAGTGCATGAGCTGCTCGACGAGTTCCACGACCGACGAGCGAACCGGCATGGCCAGCTCGTAGAGCCACACTTGGCATCCCCGGGACCGCGTGGGAAGCGATCACCAACAGACTTTATGAGTGAGAAGCGCGCTTCGATCGGAGATGACGCTATGGGCGGGGGATCGTCGACGGGGACCGAAATGCGCGAAGTGACCTCTGTGTCGAGCGCTCTGCGTCGTCGAGCGGCCCCCTTCCAACGTAACAGCTCTGTACGTATTTTGCTCGTGCGCTGGCGTAAATCCGCTGACGCCTCGTGTGCAGGAACTCGAGATGGGCGTGATTGGACAATCGTTTCCTCCAACTGGGATTGATAGCGTGAGTTATCTCTCACAGACACGCGGTCTCTCGAGCTCGGACTGGAGTTGGCGCTGACTGTTCTGTCTGGCCTAGGTGGCACCAACCTGGCAATCGCCCCCGTTATCGGACGCCGCGCGGCAAGAAACCTTGGTGCGTACCTTCCACCTGCTCTTTGATTCTCCAACTCATGGCTCTACGTACTCTACCATTTTGTAGACCGCCGATATCCGATCCCCAACCCCTGTTCAGCCCATACCAACTCCCCCAGCTACTGCTTCTCCCCGATCTCCGTTTTCCGACCTGCGCGCGCTATCTGAGATCTCGTTTGACGCACCATCGTCGTCCGATCCACTAGACTATCAGTTTTCGCCTCCCGTAGAAGTCCACGCTACCTTTTCTCCTACCACGCCAACTCGCACGCTTTCCCCTCCTGCGCTCTTTTCTCCCCCGGCCTCGGCGTTCTCACCATTCGTGCTTCCAAACTCTCCCCCAAGCGATCCGTTTGTCGACGTTCCGGCTCCTTCCCAGCGCCCAACTTCCCCGTGGTCTGAGCTCTCGGCTCATTCTGGCGCCACGGCAGGAAAACTCCACCTGCGCCTATCTCGCACCGACTCTGATTCCGAGCAGGACCGTCGCTCGGACTCGGGCTCCGATGGTAGCTGGGAATATACCTAGACACACGAGAAAGGGGATCTTGGGGGTTGGACAAGGCGGAAAACTGGTTATGGACACACGGGTTATGTATTTATACTCTCAGCATATTGATGCTGTGGGTTATGTCTCTGTCATTGCTTTTAGGCCGTACTGTACGATGTTGATCTAGCTGAAGTAAATATGAATACACATGTCTTTTTTCTTGGATCTTTTTGTGGGTCTAGACTGTCTGGGCAAATCGAGATCGGCTGCTTATGTTAATGAACGACCACATCCTGGGGTGCGTGAGATGGTCAAAATACAAATCATGAACAAACAAAGGAAGGGGGTAAACCATCTTACAGAACGAGCCGAATACCGCCATGCTTGCATACAGGGTTGTCTGGCGTCGTTTGCCCGCCATTCAATAGGTGTTGAGCTGGCTAGTCCTGTGCACGATTGGCGCGAAGTTGGGAATACGGGAAGCAAGGCTGAGATCGGCCCGACGCGCCATGCGTGCTGTCGATCCTTTGCCACATGTTACAATGGCATTCCTGAATGCCCGAACACTCATATCGTATTGGACGCGTTCAACCCAGAGCAGCGGAGTGTTAGGTGCAGACTGAAAATCATCTATTTATAAAAAAAAATAGAAACACATCACGGTTCGAACTCACGCCAGTCCGGGAAGGGTATAGTCAACAATATAGGACATCCCGCGGCCCACAGAATCCGTACCGTGCTGAAGGATGCCCGCTAGGTTATAACAGCCCGGGAATACGATATCAAGTTGTCGAGTCGTCTGCTTGCTCCAAGCGCATAACATGTCAAGTTCAAACTCCGTACGATATATTCACCACCAAACCACAGAGATGACCAGAATAGAAAAAACAAACGCACAGCATTGTGACACTGAACAATCCCAACCCGAACCCAGACGAAACCCCAACAAAGTAGGAAGCAAGCCCGTACATCAGCTCCCAATCACAGCCAGCCCAATGAAGGGACAGAAGTGTTGGTAAAAGCGTGCGAGGCTCGTGGTGCATTGTACGAACGTGCGCCCTCCCAAGTCGTTTTTCCGCCGAGACGAGAAGAGACGAATGTGCGTCTGAAGGTGGAGGTGGAAAGCAAAGGGTAGGGGGCTTAGAACAGGCGAACGGGCTTGCCCATGGTCGTCTTGACATGGAGCGACTTGACGTTTTGCCAGTTCTTCTTCAAGAGGGAGACGAGGAAGTTGATGCCTATGTATTCATAGTGTTATTATAGCTTTGAATGTATGCGAAAAAAAGTAAAATACGTACTAAGCATGACATTTCCGAGAACCTGGTCCTCGGTCATCTGAACGTGTCCAACGGCAACACCCAAGCACAGGACCTTCTTCAGCTGGAACTTGATCGTGCTACGAACCTCGGTGAGCTTGTCACCAAGATCCTCGCCATGGGTAACTGGGGTGGGGAACTTGCCGGCTACGGGTAGGGAACTGTATTGAGAATTCCACGTGTCATAGGCGAGGAGTGATAAGACATACCCTTGGACAAACCAGGTCCGAGCAAACGCGGGATTTGACGAACGAGGGCGTCAGAGGCAAGGAACGCGTCGTATTTCTTCGCGAGCTTTTTGACGAGCTTCTTGTTCTTGTTGAGCCTGTAAAAAAAAAAATGCTAAGTTTCCAGGATCTCGTCTAAATAAGGATTACGTACTTCTTCAAGTCATCAACGGACATGTATTCGAGCTCGATTTGCTTGGCACGATCAATGTCGGCGGCATCTGCGAGAATGCAGATGGACATGCGAGGACGAGGGACGTTGGGGAGCCTACGCATTTGGGTCAATCCGGATAAATTGGTCAATTAATAGGAAACTCACTTGACAGTTCCCGAAAAACGCTTGTCACGCTGGGGGTCGTAGTTCTTCAGCCCAATCTGGAGCTCGATGGTCTCGACAAAGTTGCGCTTCTTCTCGCCGTTGGCGTCGGCCAACAGTTCCCTGATAGAGCCTCGCACGCTTGCCACTGAGAGCTTAGAGCTGGATTGCCGTTAGCATGAGACTCCGTGAATGTTTTGTGTAACGTTCGCACCTCATGCTGTTAGTTTTGAGAGATTAGGGATGGGTCGGTGGATGAGTCCAAGTGATACACAAAAGATTTACCTCCGTCGGTGATCCGAGATTGGTACTGCATAGGACCATCAAATATAGCTGGAATGGTATCCAGCCTTGGTGTTAGCCCGCGACTGCGCCCAGCGTCTCTTGTGCTGCCTGACCCACGCCAGTCCACATCACTCACATCTTCATCCTGAGCGAATATGGTACCTGCCTGCCCGGGGCCAATCCAGAACGAGCTGTTTGTGCTGGCTTTGGGCCAATTGAGAAGAACAGCCCAATTGATACCTCGCTCCAGTTAAATCAATGGCCTGTCAGACTCAGTCCATATTCTGCCTAGTTCATATTTTCGGGCATTTATTCTTGGTCATTGGACTAAATCAATCTTGTTCCACGCTGCTCGTCGATCTTCCCTATCAGTGTCACTACTACGACCAGCGAGTCAGCGCTTCAGTGGGTATGGGTCCATCCGCAGCTGATACCTCCTACATGACTAGACCGCTACCCCGACTCGTGGCTTTACGTATTCGTGGAAGTACTGACCGTCCTCTATCAGCAAGACTCTTTGGTACATGTCCGAGCCTACCACTGTTGCTGTTCGAGACTTGACAGGCCTGGTCGTTGCGGAGGCACAACCAACCTATCAAGGCGGGTTTTCGGACGTATACGAGTGAGTGTCGCAAAGTATGTGCTGAATCAGAGATTCTTGCTGACCCTTATTCAGGGCAGAACTGACCGAAGGACGAGTCCGAACGCTATGGATGGTTCTGAGTGGGCAGCCCGGTACTCGAAGAACCAAAGTGAGCAGGCTCTTGGGATTTGGTAGAAGTGGTGATTGAAATCGTATACAGGTCGCCGTTAAAATGTTAAGAGTTTGCCGAAGTATGGATCCCATAGAAATAAAACGAGTCAATCAGGTGAGCATTAGAATGACGTAGTTCGAACTACCTTACGAGCGGGTGTGCAAGGACTTGATGGATGAGATCTCTACATGGAGCCAATTAGATCATTTCAATATCCTACCTATGCTCGGCATTGCTCACAATGTGCATGGGCGGGAGTTACCGTCCCTAATATCACCTTGGTGCGCAAAAGGCAACGTTCATCAAGTGAGCACTTTTAAAATCGAGCCGCGTAGAGCCAAGTAAGAGCTTGAATTTAGTATATCAGGGAGTCTCACTTGAAAGCCTCGGACTGTTTATCGTTGGTAACTATGATTAAAAGACTGTCTCTTGTTCTTTTTCTGAAGCCCAAGCAGATCCTACAAGCAACCTCGGCCATCGAGTATTTGCATTCACGTTCGCCGCCTATCATACACGGTGATCTCAAACCAGTAAGTTGAATTGTCGCCCTACAACTTCGGTCGCTGATATATTCAAAAAAGGACAACTTTCTTCTACAGTATAACTTTCAATTACAGCTTTCGGATTTTGGCCTGTCCAAAATCTCCCGTGAAGAGGCCAACTCACATGTTTCCAAAAGCATACATCTAAACGCTAGATGGATGAGTCCCGAGCTATTTTCCGAACACCATGATGATACAACCAGAATTCCAAGGAGAACGCTTGCGTCCGACATCTGGGCACTTGGGTGCACATTTTACGAGGTACAGCGCCGCCATAATCGAACTACCGCGGAGATATATTGCTAACCACATAACGTACGTGCAGATAGTTACATCCTGCACCCCTTTCCACAAGATCTCCGACAATAATGTAGCTTGGTCGATATATCAAGGTTCAATACCAGTATATCCTGACGATGAACCATCGGGGGAGTTTGCCCATTTGCGTAAAACATTGTGGCCACATCTTCAACGTTGCTGGACTAGAGACCCGGAGACTCGTCCTGGCATTGAAGAACTCTCTCGCAATCTAAGTCATGGTAGGTAAAATCCTCTAGGTGTTTTGATCCTGCTTAAAATAAGCAATAGATATCCTTGTGAGAGAATGCTGTCAGTTCTATGGTCCAATGTTCGAATTCGAAGAACGCTTGGGGAGCTCGTTCATTCATGGGTTCGAAATCTCTCGGCCCAGTATGATAGGTGGTGGTACGTTCTCTCCGTAAATCTGACGTATAACCTGCCTGACTTGTAATTGCTTTTAGAAGAACGTGCGTGCACCTGACCTCGTTGTACTTGCGTCAAATTCTGATATGATGATTCATAGCGGACGTATTAGAGAACAGGGCAGACCTTGAGCGAGATAAAGATCGAGTTCTAGGGTTGCTAGTGAAATCAGCAATAGGATATCATTCAACCTTCGACACAAACAGTGCATGCATCATCCATTTTCGGATTGGGGAGTTGTTCACTTCTCGTGCACAGTATTCACGAGCTCGGGCGCACCTCAAACTTGCAAGAGGATTCTTCGAGGACCAAGGGGACTACAACTCGGCCCTTCGATGCTATCGCGCTCTAGCGGAGGTAACCAAAGACCCAAACGAAAAGGTTCATTGGTATGAGACTGCATTGTCGTTGTGCAGAACACTCGGCTGGACGGACCAAGAAGCCATCACTGTTCAAGCCCTTGGAAATGCTATCTACGAACGATCTGAACTATCAAACGGAGAATACAAGCATGAGCTTTTATCTGCCGCTCGACATTGGTTGACTAGAGCGCTATTCTTATACATTGGTCAAGCCAACCTCGAGCTTCAAGTTCAAGTTCGGTGCGAACTTGTGCTCCTAGAGCTAGATCTCAACAATAAAATCGCCGCGCAAACCCATGCCTCCGCTGCATTTCAGTGCGCATGTGAAACCAGGAACCGTCAATTCGCCGAAGAGGTCTGCTACTATCTCAAATCAACAGAGGTTCTAACAGAGCCGATGTACAACTCCTTCAACTTTGACCTTCGAATCATGACGACAGAGATACTCGAAAACATGCTTCGGTCACGCTCAACAAAACGCATGGAAGACCATTTACATTCGTGGGTGGTACTTAAGTGCCAGTCAGAGCCGGAACAGCCATATGGCTATATGCATGATTTTAGCGGAAGCTTTTGTCTTGTGTAGGTCAATATTGGTTATATGAGCTTCTCTCAAGTTTTCTCTGGATTCTCTATGTTCTATTCATGTTTATTAGCAAAATTTTCTCTCGGGCTCTCAATCATACTAGTACAATGTATCATCGAAAAAAGGCGACAAACAACAGTCAAACCTATTCATACAGCTATTTCTTATCCGTGAGCCTGTCCATATAACACATGAAACAACCTCTCGTGAAGGCAGTATCTCCTAAAATGTGAATCGGCGGTAAGCTGCGTTAACGCGGCTCGATTTGCTCTGCATTGGGCTGCGAGAGCATGAGCTCACTGCGTCCCCAAGGATTGAATATAGATACGTACCTTGCAGGCGGCTTAACACTAGAAGGGGTCCTCGAAAAGTTCAAAAAGCTCGCTGCTAGACGTGCTCCCCGTCTCATCATCGACAACGTCTTTGCTACTCTCCCAGGTGTCACCGAACGAATATAATGTACCGGGCGAAGCGAGTGCGTCGAATGTCAAAGCAGCCGCCCCGGCCAAGACTGATGCAAGGGTTTTCATGCTCAGCACGCGCTTGGCAAAGTGCAAGACAAGATTGTCTCGCTCGCGGCGGCTTGGTTTGTCGCGATACAGATTAGCCATATTCTGGAAACCTTGTTTTGCCTGCGGGGCGCTGCGAGGACATGTGTTGGCCGCATCTTGAAGGCCGTGACAAATGGACTGGTTAGCACGCCATTCAGCTACGAAGCTCCCAGACTGGATGGCTTGCTGGCGTTCGGCCATTCGTGCTTGCACGCCTTTAATGATATATTCGAGCTGGCTTGTCTGTTTTAACCGTTCGAGATGTTACTCATAAACTGGGCATTGATTTAGGGAGAGATACCAACCATGAGTGGAGCTGGATAGTGGTCGCTACACGCAAGTGCAGGAAGTTGCGGGTCATTGTGATTGCAGCCAGGTTGGCCATTTTGTACTACAGCCCAGCTAGCCTGCGCTCGTTTGTGCTTGTGCTTCCGGCCACAAGGCCCACGAGCGGTCCCGACCGTTCCCGATCATGGCCATTATGAGCGCCGATAAGAGCCGGCTTGTACTGGTAAGCCCGGGTCCGAACATCTGCGGTCAGAAATTCCCGCTCGGATCCTGCAAGTCTCGGGCCGAGCCCGCAGCCCTCAGTGTCCCGGATGTGCATCGGGGCCTGACCCCTATCCCAGTGCACATCACGAGATGGATAGGTTTAAAGGCTTGGGTACGATAATTACCTGCATTGTAATGTTGTATTGCTAGCAAAATAACACTACAGTATCCGGGCAAACGTGAGTTAGAGCATATATCGAACTCGTAATCGGCTAATTGGATGACAAAGCACTCCATCCGACCGGATGTAATTAATTTGCCCCAGGTCCACTTGCCGCCACGCTATTACCTTGCGAAAACTACGGGTGCCGTGAGGGTTTACCAATTCTCACTTTACGAGGACTCCAAAAGCAGCTCAGCAGCAACCTCAAACTTGTACTGATCCTCCCTCTCGTCTGGTCTCCTCTCGGTCAAATATAACCACTTCTTTGCATGATGGCGTCCCCTTACGTTCGGACTCTTGTGCTGGATGCCGGCCCATTGCTATCTCTCCAGCCTTTGCGTGGGTTGGCTGAACGCTACGTGACTGTGCCGCAAGTTATGGCCGAACTAAAAGACGCCCGGGTACGCGAACACCTTGAGAGACTGGAACTGTCGTCTGGGGTCAAACTTGAAGTAATTGAACCTGATATTACTTCACTGGCCAAAGGTGAATAGGCTGAGCTGTTTGATCGATGTGAACTCAAAATCTCCTAGTTAATGCCTTCTCGAAGAAGACAGGAGACTACAGTGTTTTGTCCGTCGCCGATCTCAGAATCCTTGCCTTAACAGCCTACTTGCACGAAAAGGCGCAATCTGAGCCCGCAAACCAGGTGGGTGTAGATTACATATGCCCAAACTACGACCTAATGCCATAGGTTTGCTTCCCCGCAGGTAACCAGACTCAACTCTTCAGAAGATGATGCAATTCCTTCGCGCCCCGATCTAGCGGGATTCACCGAGACCACCGCGAAATCCACCCCTGTTGCCACTCAAACCGATGATCAACCAATACACCCTGCCGCCTCAGCTCCTGATATGTCGGAATTGCAGAAACCTGTGGAGGATGATGATGCCGAAGCACCAAATTTTGAACGAGAACCTCTTGATGCGCACGCAACGATCCCTCCATCTCAAACTCAAACCCAAACATCCTCACCCGCTCCACTATATGACGACCCATCAAGCGAAGACGACAGCGATGGCGAATGGATAACACCCGACAATGTCGCCAAGCACAAATCACGAGCACTCCAGATGACCTCCGATGATTCCAGGAGAAATGCGAAGACCAACAGCACCCCTTCTACTAGGTTGGACGTTGCATGCATGACCGTAGATTATGCTATGCAAAACGTGTTAATCCAAATGGGTTTGAATCTCGTGGGAACCGAAGGCCGAAGGATATCCACTGTCAAAAGTTGGGTACTGCGATGCCACGCGTGCTTCAAGTGAGCCTTTCAGGGATCTAGATTGTCGGCTGGGCGTCATAAACTGACTCGGCGGTGTGACGTAGGCTTTGCAAGGATAATACCAAGAAGTTCTGTCCCTCGTGTGGGAACGCAACGCTGCTCCGCACTTCTGTAACTACGAGTGCACCAGGTGCTGATGGATCCGACCCGGTCATCCAAGTACACCTGAAGAAGAACTTTCAGTACAAGAACCGGGGTACTCGTTATAGCATACCTTTACCAAAGCCTGGTGCGGCAAGGGGTGGAGCAGGAAGTACCAATATTATTCTGCGTGAAGATCAAGTAGAATTTCAAAAGGGGCTGCATCAAGAGGCTGTAAGGCAGCGCAAAGAGGACAAACGTGTGGAGCGCGCGTTGGCCATGGGCAAAAGTAGTGGGATGAGCTGGGATGACCCTGATTGGTGAGTAACGACCCAGCTCTGTGAGAGTTGATTGTTATTTGTTCTAACTTGACTTTGCAGGGTTCCCGAGATACTCACTGGAACGCGCCGATCAACAGGTGGCCTTCCAGCCATAGGTCACGGAAGAAAGAATCCCAATGAAGCTCGCCGAAAAAAGAGATAGACTTAGAACTGTATGGGTACTAGTGTAGGAACTTGTGATTGAATATAATTACTCAGATTATTCGATATTCTTTCATCACACTACGGGATCATAAATAGGATGCGCATACATTAATTTGCCCCGCTCGCCGGAATCAAACATGATTCTACGTTTCAGACCGGTATCTTAGAAGTTGTAAACCAATACCGCTCTTCCTCTCTCTGCTGGCTATAAAAATATGATAAACTGCCCCCACTTTGAAATGAAGAGCAAGGCAACTCACTGTTTTTACTACAACTAGTAGGGATCGGTCTAATTAGTTACTATATGTTGACAAGATAACCATTCTCACTATGCTCGTTATCCATCATGACCGAATTGAGCATGTCCGTATGGTTGGGAGGTAATTCAATGATCGTCTTGACGTAGGATCGCTGGGGTATATTTTTACCTTGGAAAAACTGCTGACCGCAGCCTGGGTCATGAACGACCGGCAAATGCTGGGTCATGTCGAATTCCGATCCCGCTGCGGTTGGATGGGGACTCAATACATCCCCGGCTGCCGAAGAGCCCGCCACTCGTCGCAACTTGAGGCGACGTTCATCGAAATCTAAGATCACAATTGCGTTATATCCGGGTGCTGGTATCCCCATCTCGGCACTGAATGCAGCAGTACGCTGTCCGAACATGTATCGTTCGTTGTTCATTCGAAAATCCCTCGTGTCGACCCAGGATGTATGGTTAGCCCAGTCACTCCAACAAACTTGGGTGATATTTTCGTTGTCTTGAGGATGAATATCACGTTCAGCCATCATATCGAGCAGGGAACTTGCCGGTATATACAAAGTCCCATAAGGCTCACTGAACGGGAAGCTAATTATCGACGATGTTCGAATATTTATGCATAGTAGTTGTGATCCGGGAGCCATGTCATATATTCGGGAATAATGATCTTCTTGAACGTAGCATGAGTTAAGAGTGGGCGTAGGTGCGCACCGAAGATGCAAACACGATTCCCCTTGCCCCTTTCCAAGCGTAGGGAGCGTGAAAGATGCAACACAATATTCATCATATGAGAGTGGTTTTGATGATTTCGTGTGCAAAGTGCAGACGTCTAAGCGACCCATGGTATCACCCTCTGTTGGAGAACCCGAATCGTATGAGTTTGAGTTACGAGCTACCACAAAGTAGTCCTCCGAGATGAAGCTGAATGAAGAACTAGGGCCGCCCGGGAATTCAACTTGCTGTATTGTGACAGCAACGATTTTAGAACTCGCGCGACGTAATTGGGTTCAACCCACCGCAATTTTCTGACCAGTAGTCCAGTCCCATATGACCACATGGGACGAGAATTCTCTATCCCTTGAACGGAACACAATCCCCAAAAGGCGACCCAGTATCTGGAAGTAGAAGGATCGATCCGGGTACGAACGGGTCGAGAGTCGAAAATCGAGTACGCCGCCGAGGGAACGAACGGTGGCGGGATGAGGTGTGTTTGTGCTCATCGTTCGCAGATGTATTTTGTAATGTTCCTCGAACTCCATGTTTCCATAGGGAACACTTATACTGACAATTTCAAGTAAAACGAGCAGATCCTGTTTGGGGCAAATGCCGAAGTCTCTTGTGTCAAAACCTAGGTCTTTATGGCACCAGTGCTTATACACCGTTCCCTTATTCAAAGATGGCAGTTGATAAAAATCCAAGCAACGCGTAAGCATGCTTGAGGAGCCAAAGGCACAGGACCCGCGAACGTATACACCATCAGCATACTCGTAGCTATGGCTACGGGTCTTTATTACCGGAAGCTCGATCACAGTAGGTTTAATAAGATTCGGCTGTGACCAGCGCGCTCTAGACTCTCGTAGAAACCGAACTTTGTCTGAATAGTTCAAGTCTTTACGGGGGTTGGGGGGTTCAGTATAACCAGAAGCCTCCAGTTCGAGAAGGTATTGTAAGCATGGGCTTTCCAGTATGACCTTTCGGAATAGGCGAGAAACCTAATCAACGAGAAACGGGATCAATCGTCGGCAAAATCACTGGTGGTCTGGAAAAAGCTTGACCTGTTGGCATTGTCTGATGGCGACTGGGGGCAAAATTTGTAAGATAGAAATAATTATCTCTACCGGGAGGGAATTGAGTGTCATATGTGCGATCAGAACACTCGATTACGTGGTCGTCTCAAGATGATTGGGGCCGAGCATCACGTGTGCTCGCGTGTGATTTCGAATCAATATATATCTGGATTGCCACGCGAACGCACGGACATCGCACACGAAGGGAAACAGTGATCGATAGGCTATGAAGTAAATCAAAAAAAAATCCTCTTTTAGGGATAAAAATTACAAAGTGGATCGCTGGTCAAATTAAAAAAGGCGAGGTGAGAGGGAATGTGAAATAGGAGTATTACAAGCACCAATTCAAAGACATATATAATTAAAACGGTAATTTTTGTGACTGCATAGTATCCGATTAAACTGATTCACAGTTATTGCAGGGGAACCTTGTGCAGGAAGCGACGAATGGACTGGTGGCGAGGAAGCTTCCAGCAGCCACGTGATCCCGTGATGCTGAAACCAGATCCGCCTTTGGTGACTGCCAACAAATCTGCTATAGATGAAAGGTCGGCCCACATTACACCACACTGTACGCGATCAACTCCTGCAACAACTACCCGTGTGCTCAATTCGCCGTGAGAAGGAATGTGTTGTGGATTAAGTATGTTGGCCTCAGCGCGCCCGGGCCCCTATTCGCATCTGCTTATCGAACGACCCGTGTTTTGCGCGCCCTCCGTTTGCCTCTTCTTCCTCGCAACATTGAACCTCCCAGTATCGTTCGAAGACCGGCGTTCTATGATTCGGTTCTAGTCAAGCAATCGAACGAGCTATTACTAAGAGTGCTCCTGAGTGTATCAACTGCCCTGCGGCCTTGTTTTTGGCAGCCTGTTTGCTGGGGTCTGTGGCAATGAAATGCTCGAATTTCACTCCATTTACTACGGGAGCCACTTGGTTGATGGCGTTACCATTCGGCAAGCGAACGACCTTCGAGTCCCAAGTGAGCTGCACTTTGTCTTTGTAAGAGTCCGCCCACTCCTGTAACTGGGCAGAGTAGGATAGGTGGTCTTGGGTAGGTTCAACGAATATATACGGGTGGGCCGAGGTAGGCATGATTGTCTGACTAGGCTGAGAAGAGGGATGTGGGGGTTAGGTGAACCTGTGAATTGAGACAATTATGTGGGCCGACCCGGCTATTTATACAACTACTAACAGGCTAGAGTCAATTTACCACAGACGCATAGTACGAGTATCCACTGGCTTGCTCTTCTGGACCCACTTCATGGCTGCAGTCGCTCATCCTCGGGCCCGAACCCTGAGATCCACGAGTGTTCTATTGGCTCAAGCACTGTCCCAAGCGATATGTTCATGCATGATAAGCAAGATAGTTCGACTGCTGCTTTCCGTCATTGGATGTCCTGCCGGGTCGATCAAGTGGCTCGCCACGCCGTGGCTGTGAATGACTCACTCGGTTCCGATAGTTCGTGCTGGCCCGGCAAGATCGGTTTGAGCCACCCGGAGCGTTTGACCTGCGTTTCCCAATTGCCGGCACAGCAACAATGCGCTCACCTATTTGAGAACACTATGCAGGGCATCGAATCATCGATGCCCTCCACCATTGGTTCACCGGAAGTTCTAAAATCACCTAAGCTCTTCGAACGTTGAAGCTAATCGAATTTAACCTGAAATCAGGTCAAGTCACAGAGTGTGTAGTAGCTCCAGGCGTCCTCCGGACCCAATATCAGGTAACATGAGGCCCGTCAAGGCTCTGCGAATCTTTAAATAGCAACATAGATTGGAGCAACACGAGCGACAAACACAGAAATAAGACAGATGACGAAATATGATAGAAGAACGAAGAAGAAGAATGTAGCGGGCCCAATTCGTATGACTCCAGTCCAGTAGGCCGCTGTGCATATACTTCAGTCTTTAATCAGAGTTCAGCCAAGATCAAGCGGCTCACATTCAAACGGACATCCCAAGGAGTCTCGATGCTTCGTTCTTTGCATCCTGCCTCGATGCACCTAACGCGGCGAATCGTTCAAACAGCTGACCGTTGACTTTTTGTGGATATGATTAGTGTGTAGAGACAGGTGCTGGCGGCATGAACTTACCGATCGGAGCAGCATAGTTGGTCGATTTACCACCTTGCTGAATAACATTGAATGCCCAATCTAGCCTGATTCTCTTCTTATCTGCCCATTCTTGTAACTGCGCGGAGTATGTTCTATCTTGCGTGATGGGTCCGAAACTGAAGCCCGAAAAGTATCCAGACATAGTACAGTAGAGTTCGAGCTAAGTATCTAGTAAGAGGGAGAACGTGAGTGTGGGGTGCTTTCGTTCGGCTCGCCACTATATATACTCATCATCTAGTCCGGCGAGACCCTCGGAGCGAATGCAAGTGTGAATCTTTGGAGTAACTCCCCACACCCGAAAACAGGTATTCAGCGCTCATCACCGTAGTCCTTCATGGTAGCGGCCACAGCTTTGCATCTCCTACCAAAGGCCATTCATGAAGCGAGAATTCACGGCCTAGTGGTGTACTATTGTCAACGTATATTCAACTCCTAAATGAGGCCCAGACAATAGGTTTTCTGTCATGCTCTTGCAGTGCACAAGCCCTCCTCGGGGCTGGCTCGGCTGCCCCTGTATAGTTGAACCATCTGATACGCGGTTGATGATGTTCAAGCTGTACTATAATGAGCGATCATGTGGCGCTCATTATTTATTTGAATGATAGATCGGGGTGTCAGCACGAACCGTACTAGATATTGGATTTCACCAAAGACTCCAATATTAAGAAGTAGAAGTTGGATATAGTATTTACAAACGGGATACGACTGCGAGCTAGAACAGCAGGAGGGTGCCTAGAAGAAGCGGACACAAGTCAGAGCAGTATTAGTCAAGTTGTATTTAAAGCGCGGGGTCGAATAACATGTTGCCATCTTTGATTGCAACAACCATCTGATGTGGCGTTAGCATGGTTCATGCATCATTGATGAGCGTTCACTCACCAGCACTTCCTTATGCTCATTGTAGATTGCATTTGAGTGATAGCAAGGTAATCCACGAGTCCAGTCACTTTCACGCCAATAGGGACTACCCAGTGGTTGTCCGAGAGCGTCCGATCGGGCAACTTCGTACAGCTTAGGAGTGATAGCTGGTCTTGCCAACTCTGTGCCATCGCTATCGAACTTTGTGATTATCCGAATATCCTATAGAATTTTTTTTTTCGCAGGGCTTTGTTCTTTCCCGGGCGCTATCACTGTGTCGGAACCCAACCATGGACGAGGGACAAGCCACCTCGCCACAAGCTGGTGGTGCTGATGTCAGGTCACGTGGATACCATAAGTGGTATATTGCAAAGGCAGCGATCTTGCCCTAGTCAATTTTTCGATTTTGTCAACCACGAAATAAAATGCCACCGTCCGCGTCGAAGCAAAAGCGACTCGCCGAGAAGGCAGCAAAGGCGTCGGCAAAGGCAAAGGGCTCGTCGACCGGCACCCCAGGCGACACCGCCTCGGCCAACGGCTCCAGCGTCAACACGCCACTGACCTCTGTCCCCGGCTCGCTCAATGCCAGCTCCGAGGACCTGACGAGCATGGCCAAGCTCCAGATCGCGACCGACAGGCAAGTGCATCCTTTGGTGTGCAATTGGATGCTCACCAGGCACTAGGAGCGCGGCAGGAGTGCTCACGTCCGATCCCAAAGGACGCGACATCAAAATCGACGCGTACACGCTCTCGTTCCACGGTCGGCTGCTATTCGAGGGCGCCGAGGTCTCACTGAATTATGGCCAACGGTGTGTGGGTCTTGTGACTGTGGAGGATAAGATCTAGACTTTGTTCACAGGTACGGACTCATGGGCGAGAACGGATCCGGAAAGTCGACATTCCTCCAATCTCTTGCCGAGCGAGATATTGAGATCCCGGAACACATTGATGTACGTCCCCATCTTGCCCTGTCGCCCCTGTGTCCGATCCATAGCCTGCCCCATGTTTGCTCGGACTTACTCTCAGCCGTTGCTAGATCTACCTGGTTCGTGGGGAAGCGGAGCCGTCGGACATCAACGCTGTCGATTACATCGTTGCCTCTGCCAAGCAGAAAGTTGCTAGGCTTGAGAAACTCATCGAGGACCTTAGTGTGGCGGACGATGTAGATGAGCTCGCCCTCGATGCTGCTCATGAGGAACTGGAGGAACTGGACCCATCGACGTTTGAGGTTTGTAAATATTTCATCCTGCATGAGGAATCGTCGCCGAACAGTGGTCCAGGTCAAAGCAGGCAGCATCTTGCACGGTCTTGGCTTTTCCCAGGCGATGATGAAGAAGCCGACAAAAGACATGTCCGGTGGTTGGCGAATGCGTGTATCCTTGGCTCGTGCTCTGTTCGTCAAACCTCATCTTCTGCTCCTAGGTACATCCCAGCATATTGTTGATTTGCGACCCTCACTCATTCTTATTCCACTATTGTTTCGCAGATGAACCGAGTGAGCCCAACATCCCAAACCCCCGAAACGGGAAACTCACCCGCGACTAACGTGTAATGTTTGTTAGCCAACCATCTGGATCTTGGAGCGGTGGTGTGGCTTGAAGCGTACTTATCGACCTACAACCACATCCTGGTGGTTGGTACCTTTTCTTCCTAAACAGACTGGCCGAAACGCTGATCCCTCGGTTCGGCTTAGATTACATCACACTCACAAGACTTTATGGATAGCGTTTGCACGAACATCATGGACCTAACACCCAAAAAGAAGGTGCGGTGTGGCCGACCTACCCCCGTTTGTCTGCCAAGCCTAACTCCTCTCTATCCTTAGCTAGTATATTACGGAGGAAACTACACAACTTATGTCCGAACCAAAGCCGAAAATGAAGTGAATCAAATGAAGGCATACCACAAACAGCAAGAAGAAATTGCGCATATCAAAAAGTTTATTGCGAGTGCCGGAACATACGCAAACCTCGTGAAACAGGCAAAGAGTAAACAAAAGGCACGCGCATCCTATCTCATATCTTGTTCCCATGTTTTGGGGCTTGGCTGACCGTGGGCTGGGTCTAGATTATCGACAAGATGGAAGCTGCAGGCTTGGTCGAAAAAATCGAAGCGCCAAAGACGCTGCGATTCCACTTTGAGGATATTCGCAAACTCCCCCCGCCAATTATTTCATTTGACGATGTCGCATTCTCGTACTCGGGTAAACCAGAGGATTACCTTTATAACCATTTGAACTTGGCGATTGAGTAAGTCCAGATTTTAATCGTTTTGGGACGTGGTTGGGTACCGCTTTGGGGTTTTGGGACGGTGGTCTCGTGGCTGGCGGCTGGATCAAGGCTCGCATTGTTCGTGCTATTGAAAGCTGAGGCTGAGTCTCGTGTTGTTGTTGGGGCTGAGCTTTGCAGTCTGGGGCAGAGGCTTGGCTGAACAAATGGCGTTCCTTGGTTTTCCACCTTTAGTCAGGACGCGTGCTGATCGTGCTGTTTTCATCGTCCTCGCCCATTCCATTGGATCATCACCTCCTCGTGCGACCAAAATTAACTTAACATTAACCTTCGTATCGACTCACATCCCCACCGTCAACTCCCTTTCCCCACAACGGGTGTCCCCCGCATCCACCGGTATCCCCACACTCCGCCGACATCAACAACGCCATGACCAAACAATAGCATGGACTCGCGCGTCGCGATCCTTGGCGCTAACGGAACTGGCAAATCTACGCTCCTGCACCTTATCACCGGTGTGCTTCAGCCGGTTGAGGGTACGATCTCGAAGCATTCGAGTTTGAAGTTGGCCAAGTATAGCCAGCATAGTGCGGATCAATTGCCGTATGACAAGAGCCCGTTGGAGTACATGGAGAGCCTGTACAAGGAGAAGTATCCTGAGAAAGAGACCATGGTGAGTTTTTCTGTTCGTTGATCCGAATTTGGCTATGGGGTTTGGGGGTTTTTTTGGTGCAAGAGGGGCGTTGACGGGTTTCAGACCGGATGCCGGCTGGCTGACCGTCATAGTTGTGAACGTATCCCATTGGGAGGGTGGACTTCATTGGGCGTCACGCGCGCGTCTGGGTAGAGAAGATGGGACTTAACGCTAGATTGTGTGCACGAGATGTGGGTTTAGACCAAATGCTAACTTGTTTGTTTGTATAGTTCTGGAGGCAACAACTCGGACGATTCGGTTTGTCGGGTGCACACCAAACCTCACCGATCAAGCAACTCTCAGATGGTCTCCGGAATCGCGTGGTGTTTTCACAATTGGCCATGGAGCACCCACATGTTTTGCTGCTTGGTGCGTGGTAATTTCGTTTGATTGTCGTGGTTTGGCATTGGCGTTGGTGGCGAGGCGAAAGATGGCGGTTCTTTCGTTCCGGCAACTGCTCTGGGATGGAATAGGAGTGAACGATATTTAGCTTCAGATAATATTGTTTAGGGGATAGGTTTCGTCAACTCCCGTTTATGCTATTCTCGAGAACCTGAAATATGCTTCGGAATGCCCGAGGTATACCTCAGAATGGAGCATTACGTTGCTTCCAAGTTGCTCCGGTGCCGTTTTACGGAGAACATCTCGCCTAGCTCATATCCACGAGCTAGGTCATTACGCCATGCGTGACTGCATTCTTTCCGACCCCCGGTCTTGTCCTCACTTCTGGAATCTACATGGACGCTGACTAGACTCTTTTTTCTTCTTCTTTGATCCATAATCGCAATATCCGCGGCGAATACTACCCATGCGCGCCTACGTCGCCCGGAACATGGGACCTCAATTATGATTGCCGCTTTACCGACCATATCACAGACGAGCCGACGAACCATTTGGACATGGGCTCTATCGACGCTCTTGCCACTGCTATCAAGGAGTTCGAAGGTGGCGTGGTCATCGTATCGCACGACTTCCGTACGCCAGAATCCTCCTGCCTGCATACTAGCGAGTTCTGTCTAACGTCTGTTCGTATTTCCACGCCATAGGCCTCATTTCCCAAGTGGCAGGCGAGCTATGGGAAGTCAAAGACAAGAAGATCCGGAACCTTACCAAAGAGGACATTGACATCAAAGCCTACAAGGCAATGCTCGTTAAAGAGAGTGAGTGACGATTTAATATCACGACCCTGCCTCCGGTCTGGACTGTTTGGGTGTTGGGCGGCTGTTTGTGCCGAGCGGAAACGAGGCAAGCTCGATATGGGAAGAGCAATCCGCTCGATACGGACATACACCTACATTTGTGGTCTAGCGCGATGGGAACGCTTGGCTGGCGGCTGCGAAATGTCTGGGTGTGTGAGCTGGTGAACTGACCGTGCCTGTCTCCTTAGGTATGGCGGCTATCGAGAAGGCGAAGCTGTTCAGCAAAACGGCAACCAAGGGAAAAGTTGCCTGAGGGTGTAGCTGGGAGATGTTTGGCTGTTGCATTTTGTATCATTGATCTAGACGTTGTATCTGCTCAACATGGATTGTGGGAATGAAATTCTCGCGTGCATGCTTGTGAACATGAGGCGAGTGTTCGAGTGTGGCAGTGTGGCTCGAGGTCGCATGCGGGGAAAGCGTGTTTTCTTCGACAGAAGTATATGGATGACAGCAGATACACACCCGAGATTGAGCTGTATGCGCTCGGGCGGAGAGTTGTGCGGCGTGCAGGGACACACCCTGTGCGGCCCCTTGCGTCCCGTCTTGGGTAAGCAAACTCACCTCTCACCGGGAATGCGGCTGAGGTAAGCGCAGCCCGTCGCCCAAACTCGTCGGCCACAATCACAATCCCCGAGCCCCTATCCGCAATGCCCAAGGCTCGCCAGGAAGCGCCCGCCCCGCTCGCCGAAGAGCAGCCAGCGACGAGCACGCCGTCGGGGTCTGGTCCCGCGATACAGCCCGTACATGTGTTATACTGCTCTGGTACGCATCCGTTTGCCACAATGCATCATCCAAGATCTTCTCATCTGCTCTTGTTGTACTCGATCGTTTAGTCTGCTCGCTGCCCCCCGAGTACTGCGAGTTTGGGTCATCCGTCTCCAAGTGCAAAGCATGGCTACAGGAGGAACATCCGGATTTGTTTGACAAATACTACAGTGAAGGTACGTGATCACATCCACCAGGTTCTCGGCGTAGGCCTGCCCCCCTTTTCCGTGCCGGGATCTGCGTACTGATCAACCAAGCGGTCGTGGCAATTTGTCTTGGCTTCCCGCAGACGCATTGCAACAGAAGGCTGAGGCATTATCCCTTGAGGCGCAGGCCAAACTCGAGAAGAAAGCCGCATCGATGGAGGCAAAGGCTGACGTCAAGGCGGAAGCAGACTTGAAAAAGAAAAAAGTATGTGTTTATGCTGCTCATCGAGCAAGTAGATCTTGGCACTGATTCGCTGCCGGGAACCGGTAGGCTGCCAAGGTGCGTATGTCTGTGGAGCAATATCCCCCGACGAAGCGTCGACAGATCCGGTCGACTCGCTCACGTCGCTCATTGGTGCCAGGTTACAATCAAGCGCATCGAACGTAATAAACGGAAACACGTCACGTCCATTCATGGTCTAGAAGCATTTGGTTAGCACTTGTTCATCTCTTTGACCCCATCCTCCATTCCCCAAACGACCAGATTACTCTGGAACGAGCGATCCACGCAATGATCGGAACGATTCCCCGCCTTGCACCTACTTACCCCACCCTTTACCCCAGATGTCGACCTCAAGAAAGCTGCAAAGTTGTTTGCGCAGAAATTTGCGACTGGGGCATCAGTTACCAAGAACCCACAGGGACAGGACGAAATTGTCGTCCAAGGCGATGTGACGGATGATATTGTGGAGATGATTGAGGAACAGGTAGGCGTCCTCAAAGGAGTGCCTGAAGACAACGTCGTCTGCATTGAGGAGAAGAAGAAGAAGGCCGCCGAGTAATGGGGTGCCTTCCCCAGCGAGTTTTGGGATTTTGCCTTCATAGTGGACAGTTGTGGTTCTGTATACTAGACCTAAACCGTTAAATCTACAAATTAACTGTATCCGATGTTATTCCAATGGGAGCGACTCGCTGCGTTCGCTGTCTACGCATGCTACGCCATAGTTCCCGAAATGGCTGATTCATCAGATCGTACAATATAAAACGTATTATTCCGTAGAAAAGGTTCCCGAGGTACGGACCAAGGTTGATCTTCGGGGTAACATGCCCGCCACCGCCCCGACTCACAGATCTAAAAGGAACTGGAGACGGTTCTCCACGGCCGACGTTCAAGTGACTTGACCCCACACGTCAAGTACATATTCGACACTCAAGGTTCCGAACGAAGACGTAAGTTTGAGGCCATACCCCAAGTGTCCCTAGACTACTCCTAAACCTGAATTGCGGTTGATGGGCCCAGAAGGCTAAATATCGAAGCCTGTCATTCCGACAATATGCATTTTAAGAGGTACACTGTAGATCTTAAGCGTGTAAAGCCACTGTTGGGACACGCATCTGGCCAACAAACCACTGGCCTCTGCTCCCATGACCAGAGCACCGTCGTGAGAGACGTTTGAACAGGTGATCGGCCGTCTAAACTTTGATCAGACAACTAATTAGCCACTGGCTCAGGGCGCTACGGGGATTACTGGCAACGTCCGCGATTTCGAACGGGCCCCGAGCACGCACCAACAGGGACAAGGGAGCACAGGGTTTATTGTCATCGGTGGCTACGGGGATCCTAGTCACAAGACCGAGCGTGTGTAGTCCAGACTTTTAACGATCACACGGGTGCTGTCAGCAATAAATGAAGCACGCTTAATGTACTTGAAGCCTCGTGCTTTACGCTTACGATGCTCGTTGGAAGTAAGTTTGCGAATGAGACTCGAGATATGACCATCGCATTTTACAGTCAGCATAGACCCAGGGGTAATTTATCCGGGCGCCGGTTGCGTCGAGACAACTTTTTTTACTGGGTACGATTTCGGCGTGGGGGCCGTTACCACGGAAAAAATGAAGGCGCCGCGTCGAACTTCTCGCCACCCCCCAGAAGTTGAGACGATACTTCTACTCTGACGATCAGAACCACATTAATAAAGTCAGCCAGAGTCGTTGCGAGTTTTCTGCCAATCTTCCAATACCCATTTTTGAAGGCTAGGTAATAAAAACTACTGGGTTTGATATCCCCAGCCGGGTGGGCACGGAATATATGCGGGGGTACTTCATGGCCCCCCATTTTTTGTGGAAATTTCAGTATTGATTTGATGGTTCTTTTTAGCCCACAAGGCGTGCAATTGCCGTGGGTATTTGGTCGTTCAACACGAGGATCAGCTCGAGGTCAAGCTTGTGCGACGACAGACCCGTGTGAGTCGAAGACTCGGAAGGTGATCCGTATGGGCTTACAAGACCGAGTAGGCCGCGGGGGGCACCGTATAAGCATGACTGCTATGACAGTTCTCGATTGCGTTTACCGATTGTATACCAACAAGATGAGAATGTGTAAAAAGAATGCCGGCTAGGTGGCCAGTATTCACACTAGCTCCAACATAATGAATCGAAACTGTATTCTCCACTCACTCGTATATATTCTTCGCTTGTATGCAGTGTGGAGAATTGATTATTGATACCGCAGGGGAACAAGTTGACCGAGAAGATGCTGTCACCGACGGGCGCTTGCGAGTGGAGTAGACCCGTGTTCCTGGTTCAGGGGAATTTCCACCTTTGGTGTATCAATGGAGGCGGGAGGCGGGAATCACTGCATTATTCGATCATCTCTATAGCCCAGTCCCAATGGATTTGGAGGACTAGACACCCCGGCAACATAGCTAGGTGCCGAACTCATAGCACGTATGATATCCGTGCTTCTGATACAAGCGGAAGCTCCGATCCCCGGGCTTCCCCAGCAGGTTGCCACCTGCAACTCTCTATAACGTGGATATCGTAGTAGAGCTTTGGGTTCTCAGATAAGGAAGGCACACTAGCCATCCTTTATTTATCATCAAGAAGTACCTTCTAGAGGCAGTACGGCAATGGGGCTCGCTGATGTGCTCAAGGTGTTATTTTACGATCGTAAAGCCGAGAAACACGGTCAGACAAGTGCGTCGAGCATGTGATAGAGCCCACGCGATAACATTTTCTCAGGGGGCATCGACTGTGGTGGTGTGGAGGATTAGATCGGTAGAGCCAATAATAAGGTATAAAAGATTCAATACGCTAATACATTTCAAGCAATTTCGGTCTAGGAAGCGTGACGTGCGGCTTCAAGATGACTGGAAACAATTTTGACATTCCGCCGAAAATCCCTTGTCACCCTATTTTCTCAGGCACGAACCCTTCGCAAGATCCATACCTTGATCTGGCGAGCTAACCGAGACAGTTGCACGAGCAACCCACGTGGGGATATTTTCCGTATATATACAAATAGATCTACATATGTCCCGAAGATAACCCCGAAAGGCGAAGCTCTATGGGATAGTAGCCGGTTGCATTGTCCATATGTATTATAACTTGGCTACCAGAGTCTTATTGTGCGTCCTTGGGTTACGCTATGATCTACTGATCCCAGCGGTGGCCAGGCCGGCAGACTACTCGGTCGCACAAGTCGCTGCTGGATAACAGAAAGCGGATAACGGACCCGACCAGCCGATTCTATTCAAGTTGGTGAGGTTCATTTCCGATCTCGTCCAGAGCGTCCCAGCAGCAGTTCCTTTCTATTCACACATGACGGCCGAACCTCAAGATAAGAGATTCCACCATCAGAAATATATGGATCCGTCGAATCCGCAACTCAACTAGCTCATATACTCACATCGAGATGGGCGCCTTGGTCCCTCGTAATCCATATGCGAGCCACGCCGAGCCAGAAAGCTCATCGCCGCTGCTTACTCGGCCTCGTCGCAACGTGATTCACTCTAGACTTTACTTGTTTGATTAAGCACGGCCACAGGGGAGGTAGATGCTGTTATCATAGGACCGCTATTGGCCTTAGTGTCGATCTCCGCCGAGATCTGCTGGGTTGATTCACAAAGTCCACGAGTATCCCACTATTCCCAGGAGTATGCAGGGAGACCACAACAAATAAAAACCAGCATCGCTGCTTGTGTTGGTCACATATGTGGTACAAAGATGAGCTAGTTCTCGCCTTACTTTTTGTCATGGTTGGGTAACATATGAGAAGAGCATCGTAACCTGACTCGTTTGTAAGCCCCGATGACTGTTTCATCGCCACATTGCTTTGTTTGCCTTGGCCGTATCAAGGTTATGAGCTTGATCGACAGTCAGGGAAGCTTTTGATCGTGATAAGTCTTCGGGCGACCCGAGAGAGTGATGGCTGGTTGGTATCTTTCAAGTACCTTAGGAGGTTTGGTGCCATGCTCTCAGCTGCAGAGTCAACACGGGAATAGATTTCATTTCAGGGCTTTACTATGGCGCGGGGGAAACTCAATACGAGCTGCAAAAGCAGCTTGGGGATGGAAAGGCTGCTCCAAACCTAGCATCTCCGTCTGTCAGTCGGGTCTTGACGCACTCATCTTCAGTTAGGACAAGCTATACTACCGTGACAGGGAGCTCGTGTCTTGTTTCTCAGGGCTGGATCGGACGTAGCACAGGATGCAACCGTGCCAATAGCGCGCATATAAGATAGCGGCCTAGATCGTGCATATGTGCGATGGAGTCTCACATCGACAGCAGCTCAATGCCTTGTGATACCCGTAGCAGAAGTTCGCTATCTTGGACAGGTTGTTATTTGCGATAATCTGTGATATGGCGTGAGCACGTTTGGCCATATTAATCGGGTTACAGTGGCGCACGTTCATCTTCCATAGTAGACCCATAGATAAACATGATTCTAAAAAAGAAAGTTGGTACTTATCTATTGCCCAAGAGCCCACACCTTGGGGCTCCTATATGAACGCCTATTCACCGACCCTCGCAAACGCACTTTACATGCTCATATTTGAATCACGAAGGCTTCGACAATACTTGATTCCGGCAACCCCCATTCAACTTTGGGCTTCCTGGGGATTCTACTTCCATTTAACCACATACCCTCAAAGCTGTATTCATTCCACTTACGACTAAGAATGATGGACGAAAGGAACCACTAAAAAATCAATCGCATCTTCGTGAACAGCCGTAAGTATCCTACAGAAGGCCCGTACCTATCTTGGAAGATTCGCTGTTGAAGAGGCTGGTTATGTATGAAACCGGTACCGCTCCCGCTATCACTGGTTCCTGAACGTATATAAGCAAATTTGACTCATTAGAAGTTCTTCTTCATTGAGTAAGCTGTGTGATTGTGGTAGGCCCAATGAAGGTGATGCCGGGATCAAGTCGACGCAAAATGACAACGTAGGAGATTTTGGTTCAGTATAGGAGCATCTTTTTTTTTTTTGGCGTGGCCTTCTTACGTTTTATTATCTATGACCATAATCGCGGGATGACCTATGTTTTTTTAACCCATGAGTCGCTCATAAAGTCAATCTATTTGGTCTAATCATATAGAATAAAACGTAGTATTGATTCGCTAGAATGCAGACAGCGCGATAATTTCATTTTCCGGCATGTGTTCCATCCATCACTGATGCGGGATTTATTACTTACCGTTCCGCCCTCTTTAGTAAGTGGAGGCATCCCGGCCGGCACTAGTTATCGTTCTGCACGCACCAAAAGCGATGCGATCTACAAGCACATGTGCGGGCCAAATGCAGACAAAACAAAAATTGAGCTTGATGACAGGCCCCTGCTACCGTAATCATCTGTAGATGAGAGCCACCCCGACAAAACGAGCAAGCTAGATACTTGTTCTATGGTGTCTTTTCATCCGATAATCTAAATACCGCCCGATTTGTTTATCGATTCAACCAACTCAAAAAGTCTCAGATTCACGAAGATCTGATGGCCCGTGGCCCGGCCAAACGAAGCAGAAGGGGTGCACTGTGAGTCCACCAGGTCGCACGCATCACAAAAGTCCTACACAAATGAGGGGCCCAAGACCGAAAAAGTGGGACCAAGAAGGCTCACTGCAAGGTTGATAGTACTTCTGCTTTCAACGTGGAACGATGTACAACTGGATTTGTTCCCCTAAACCACGATACTGGGTGAAATAGGCTACGCCTGATGGCACATGCCTCATTAGAATCAATTACGAGAAAAAACTCCCATTCTTTGGTCCGCAAGACCCGTCGCTGGACTCTGAAGCACACACATGGGTAGACATTTCATATTTGCCTCTACCCCACAGTCTCTCTTGTATCAAATTTCAGCTCTTTCTCTTGCGGCCATTTGTGTGAAATAGACTGCGGCATTCCAGAAATTGATGAATACAGGTGATCCTGATCTGGTGAATTTAGGTAGGTCAGCGGCACAATAAGTTTGGGCAAACTGTCAAGTCTAACTGGGGAGTGCCCTAGCCATACCAAAGATGCTCAGGCGCCACGTAAATGCAAAACGGCTGTCTTCGCCCATACTCTCAAGCGACCAGACAACCAACTGGTCTAGGACGCCGCATTAATTTCGAATTATGCAACGACTGCACTGGTCGGTAGCAGCGTACCGACCACGTTTCAGGCTAAGTGGACAAATGCGAACTAACCGCCGCAGAATCGTGTTCATACTTCGCAGCGTGCTAGTTTTCTGTTATAGATCGGCACATGGGCCGGTTATTGATATGGCGACAAGATGCCCGTATTCCGGTTATCGGCGGCTACGCCGGCCTACGATTATCGGCCAGAAGCTAGTTAAACTTGTGGTAGTGATGTTCCAACCGAGAACGCCGACTGGCTGACCAAGTCCTAATGTTCGGCCTCGGGCTAGTTCTGACATCACCGCTCCGCAATAGACTACTATCAGAAGCAAATAGAGCACTAAAAGTGGGGAGGAAATGACAATGGACTTATTTGCTCTAAGTTACTTGACAAAAACGACTAGGCTCCTCTTTATTTGACGCTCGATGGAGTGGAGCGGCAATCTTTGCAGTGCGCTCCCGGGATGGAATTATTCGATCAGGAAAGATGGGAAATATAATTGGAGTGTTCACCCTGCAAATGAAGATCACTGTTGATCGCATACATCTTGATGTGGTCACGTTAGTCGATGGCTGAGAGTGGAAAAACGTTATTGCACATTAGTATGGAGCTATTCTCAAATCGTTCACCGAATGCAGGATTTGTAGACACTGCTGGATATCTCAGAGAACCAATGTGGCGAGAATGGATCAGTATTTGGGACAATCCACTTTTGTTTGCAAGTGTTTCATCTTCTCTCTTGATTAACCGTAGTAACTTCGGAGACGCGGATAGAATCATGAGGGAGGTCGAAGGTCAACTTAGCAATGAAAGACTTGATCTTCACAAGGTGGACTCTCGGATACGTGAAAAACCATTTATTCCGGGGCGAAATACACGTATAGTCATGGGTCGTAATTGGAGAGTAAGGGTGCCCGACTCTTGTTCGCTTTCAAGCACAAATGCTATGCCAGGACCCAAGCGTTAAGCAGGCATGGGTACCGTGGATATGCCCTATTCAAAAAAAGAGTACGAATGCTTCCCACGTGGCAACCCGTCATCCCGCGTCGGGATGTAATTGCCCCGACGGTAGGCAAGAAAAGGCCACACTCATATCGGCGGATCATACGGGATCAATCGTGCTTGTCGGTGCCTCAGAAATTCAGATCAAGACGGGGGATCGGTCTATAGGATCGACGTGTTGCGCGTAAGTGTATGACTGTTGCCTACTAGGGAGCGCGCGATGCGGTATAAGTGGGAGGCAACCTACGGTAGCGGAGTTTATATCTGTAACACGCGGTAGTCTGCGTACAATTTACGTATAAATATATCTATTTAAACCGGCGTGGACTAGCTTTACTGAGATTAAAATGGGCGGAAAAGCATACAGCGTGTGCATGTAAAGCTCCCGTCTTGGGGGTGCACACCTCTGCACGCCACCATGGTGCCACGGGTTAGGCAACGGCAGCTGATTTGCGAGCATGTGATGCCAAGTGTGGTCCTCCACGCTGATATCTGAGCCAGAACCTAGTTCGAGGTGTAAGAGACTGTATCGCGATCTGTTTGGAGCTCCAAGGATCAGCGGGGTGATTTAGCCAGCCGGCCAGGCTGCGAAAATAGACGCGGGGAATAGACGTGAAATAGAAGTGAGAAGATTCGGGTTGGTCGGGATAGGATTTACTTTGGCGATGGGAGTTCTGGAGCGATCAGGGCATTTATCCGGGAAGGGGACCAGGGAGACAGGATGACAGGGACTGCTGGCCGCCACGGCGGCGCGCGGATGCGGGGTGACAATTAAGAATGCGCAAGCAGAGGTACCGGGGCTGCCACAAGAAGCTAGTGGGTGATTATGACGCTGAGTGTGTGTGTAGCCGAGTCCGAGCAGCACGGCGCCTCGAGAGACCGAGGTGTATGCGTATGATGGCCGGTGTCTCGAATAGGCTACCCAGAAACGTGGCACATGATCGGTCAACAGAGGGACGTCAGCCTCACGTGCCTGATCCCGGATACAGATTTCTCGCGGATCGGATGCAAAAAAGGGACTGGAAGCGGGCATTCCTGTCGCTGCTCCTGCCCCCCTCGTCGCCAGCGTTCGCGTCTCAGCCCCGCCCCTGCCATTCTTGTGTCTATTCTGCTCATCGTCAGATCCGCCGCTGTCGACGAGCTGCACAGCGAGCTCCCACCTTGTGTTTCGCCACTTCCGAGAACTGAACCCCAACTGCGACCCGTCCACCCTGCAGGACCCCTTTTTTCGTGCTCCAAAATAATACGCGCCGCCAACGCGACTCGCGGTACGTCCAGTTTCTGCACTACAATTTCCAAGTTTTTTGCACCGTTCTCCCCCTTGACGTTCGGCGAGCTGGTCGGTATCGTGTTTTTTCGCTACCGCCTATTACGTCTTATGTTTCATCTCGCGCCTTGCTGAACTCGGAACTCCCTCGCCCGAGCATTCTGTCCTTTGTTTTGTGCGCGCTCCAGCAAGGCTGTAGGCCTGCTGACTTCTCGCCGACGAGGAGCTCGCCACCCCGGTGCTCTGCCCTCTGGGCCGAGTATGTTCAGCCATGTCCGTTCCGCCCATTTCTGTTGTGCGCGCGTACCTTCATCCACCGAGCTCAAGGCTTTGGATATTCACCCGCTGCTGATATTTTTTCCATGTGCATCTTGCTCGTGTTTTCTTCGCGAAGTTTTGGTCCGAAACTGACCGTGTTTTGCATTCGCTCGTTCTTGCCCCAACCGACGTAATCATGCGCCATGCGTCTCGCGCGCCTCTTCCGACCATTCATTCGACCAACTCTACACACTCAAAATTGACATGCATCGCGCTGCCTTGCGCTCCTGCTTGGTCTGGGTCGTTGGCTTATCGATGCTCACCGACATCCCCACGGACAATCCTGCCCTGGGTCGCATCAAACTTTGCTTGTGGCCACCCCGAATGTTATGCGCTCGCCCAACTCTTTTCTTGATTCGATGTTTTGACAACCTCGACCGACAATTCGGACCCTCCCCAATACGGCTCATCCCTGGCGCCCCCGGCCACCTCGGACAATTCGGACCCCGGATCTACATCCACTCCCATGGGTCCATCCCGAACCTTACCATTCCTCTCGCACTCCCCGATTCGTCGTACACATCAACGCATTTCTATCTACATCTCGCTCCTACATACTTAATCCCTGCCCCTTCGTCCCCTGCCGGCACCACATACCCTTGGCTTCCTCGTCCCGCCATCCATTTGTCCTCGCGCCAATCGTTATGTCCAGTATCAGTGCTTTGCTCAACGTCGCCTCTGCATCGCACTCCACCAACGAACACGATCTTCCGTCGTTGACGTCGCTCTCCAACGCGCTCCTTCACTCGTACTCGTCCAACCCCGAGTTCGTCAACAACTCGCATCGATACTCGAGCACTTCTCCCGCGTGCTCGCCCACTCACTCGCGCGAATCGAACTCGCCGTCAGCCTCGAGCCAGACCTCGTTCTCCTCGTACGGCCCGTCGTACCTTCCGACCCCTGCATCGTCGGTCCGCAATCTCCCCGTCACCAACGTCTCTCCATCATACACGTCGGGTGATAACTCCTTTTCTTACCCATCCCCCCGCTCCGAGACAGCTACTGTTGCTCCTTCATACCTTCCGCAAAACAGCTCCAGCATCGAATCTTCATATTCGAGCTACCCTTACTCGATGTCTCGAGCCTCGACCCACGCTCCGATGCTCTCCCAGCCACCTTCGCCGGCGCTGGCAGGCTCCACTCCGCTCCAGCAGCCTACCCCTCCTCAACACCAAGCCTGGACTTCTATGCCGCCTCCCCCACCTCCGGCCCAGGTAGATGACAAGGATCAAGCCAAGGTGAGATCGTCTCGCTCCTCGATCCACATCTATCTAACTTTATTCGTAGGTTGATACGACGCCAGCCCCTGCCTCTCCTAGTACCACTGCAGCTACGGCTGCCCAAAAGGCCAAGAAGAAGCATGTATGCCAGACATGCTCTAGGCCATTCTCGACAAGCGGACATCTCGCGAGGCATACTCGGTAAATTCCCATCTCGGTCCCTGAAGCTTATTCTGAACTTGGTCCTGCAGTGTCCATACCGGAGAGCGAAATCACAAGTGCCCATTCCCAGGGTGTGAAACCAGGTGTTCGCGACAAGACAACCTACAGCAACAGTAAGTCTCGATCCAGATTTTCCCATAACGGTCTCGCGTGTTTTAGAGTAGTCCGCTGCTAAGCATGACTAATATCCTCTACCCTCCTTCATCTTGAGTCCCTGTTTTCAGCACGTTTTCTTCATCCCACGTTGATTGCCGTCGCACCCTGATATCCACAATTATGATGAACGAACGCTAACAACGCTTGTTTTCTTTTCTTTCTTTGGTGTTCTTCTGCGCCATCGATCATCTCTGTCATCGATTCCTGTGGCGCAGCTATCGTATTCACCTCTCACCCAAGTCCCGGAGGACGTCCAACTCGGCTGCCACACGAGCTGCTATTGCCCGTGCTATCGAAAGTGCTGTTCACGACGATGTCGCTGGCCAAGGGGTCCATGCGACCCACCCGCCCGGCCACCCCCATCCATACCCTGCTCCGTATCCTCCGCACCCACACTACGCAACTGCCCCACCTTATGGTGCCTATCCCCAACATCCTCCCAACGGGTCTCCTGTCTATCCTGGCCAGCCTCAGTTCATGGCTGCCCCTGGCCAGCCTATGCATTACCCATACCCACCTATGAGCTATGCGTACCCCCCGCCTGGTCCGGGCCAACCACCCGTCCATATGCAGGGCGCACCCCAGCCTCCTCCCGGACATGCCGCCGTTCACAACGGGCATCATCCTCAGTATGCTCCGTACCCAGCTCAACGAACCCCGAATGGCCAAAACGGTACCGCCTATACACCTCAACAGTCTCCTCATCAAACTCAGCAAACCATGCCCCCAGGCCAGTCCGCGGCTACCAGCCGTGCGGCCAGCACATCGGGAAGCAACAGTCCTGTCCAGCAGTCTCCGCGGACAGCGCAGGCCGCTCCTCTCCCCGCCGCCAACGCTCTCGGTCTTCAAAATGGTGTGAACCCCCCTTCGATCAAGCCCGGTCAATGGAACGGCCAAATTGACCAGAATGGTTCTGCCCTCGGCCCTGATGGACGACCTCAATATGCCAACGGAGCCTACGCGTACCCAAGCCCCTATCCCAGTGAGACTGGGAGCGCCCAAAATCTTCCCGCGCCGCTGCCTCCCAGTCAGCGACCCCGAGGCGCGGGGATGCCTAGTCCCCAAAGTCCAGGTCGTAGCATGAATGGCAACGCCTCTGGCCCGCCAACCCCCAGCACTTACGCGCCACAACAGGTGATTCAGCTTGAGCCTACGGCGCATGGACAACAGGCTGACGGTCGGAGTCCTCGGCCTACGCTTCCTCCTATTAGCTATCGTAGCCCACAGGTACCGAACGGACAGTATGCTACGGGCAACGTGGGGCAACCCGGTGGCCCTCAGCTCCCGCAAGGCAAGATGCCGGTGAGCAACACACGTGGCCGGGCGACATAAATGTGGCTTTGTGAATATGGACTATGTCACTCGCTCCTGCTGATATACTATATCTCTCGTGGTTACATGTTTTTTTTTTTGTTTTCTTTGTGGGTTTGTCGCTGTCGTCTGGTCTCTATTTTTTTTTGTTATCCAACACCGCTCTTGTCGCAGTGCTGTATTTGTACTACCACCGAGTGTCAAGCACCTCGGGGCACGAACGCTCACTCCCCCTTCCACTTAATCGTTCCTATTGCTGTCCTCTGGCTTGTACTCCCGGAAACTGCCACCTTTCCGTCCGACCCGAACCGTTTTTGACTGTGATTCTCTTTTGTGTCCAAGTATTTGCTGCTATCGTTCAAACACCCGCATGAGCTGGTCATCTCTATCTCTTAGTCTGATGTTGAATCTCTATGATTGGTCTAGTTTATTGTGTGCTACCTTTGACATAGAACTTCGTTGTGGCTGAAATGCCTGCTGGTTCAAAGTCGGAAGATCCTCCTATTCAACCAACAGAAGACAGGTTTATCAAAAATGGAAAGAACCATCGGCTAGATGTAATGCTGAACTGAGGGCCGGTTGGCGAACGTATCGATTAGGGTACGTGGCTATGGCTCTTCAACCACGACCTTCACCAACAGTCCAGATTCCCATCCTGCCCTGTTATCGCATGCCTCAATAGGCAGCTCCGCTTAGACAGGACTGGACGATCGCTGTACGACCTCAAGGCATCTCCCATCGAGGTAATTAGGATCTCCGAGAGAACATGGGCTACTACTATCATTCGCAGTTGAGCCTAAATTAACAATGGCTTGGAGACCCTGTACATGTGTCCTCCAACAACTCTAGACTGTGCTCCCCCGAGCGCCCACTGGATCGATCACAGGAGGAATGTCAAATCTACTGGCACGCGCTCTCAGGGTCACGACGAGGTCGATCTACCGACGAGAAACAGATCTTGCTAGCATGTGCGCAGATGCGACAGGTATCTCAGTTCGAAACCAGAGAGGATGGACAGTACGAGTCTAACGTAAAACATCATCTGTTCTCAGCGCTCACGAGTAATTTCTGGGGCTGATAGATGTCTATTTCTGCTCCACCTCGTGCTCACGATGCAAGATTGTTACTGCTTGCTCTGATCGATTTGGCGTGGAACCGAGCTAGAATCTTGGGGCTGCTACAAAGGCCGTGTAGCTACTAGACAATAGACTCTATCATGTGTGTTGACAGGCGTAATAAAAGCGCCAGGTGGCCTTTATTCTCAGCATGGTCCGATAGGTGTATCGGAGTTGAGGCGTATCGCAATAGAACGATCGATTTTCCAGCCTACCCCCGCATATACTCGGAGGCTTCTCAGAGATCCACAGTAGAGGCTCGGCTCTCAGCATTACTTTGGTTGGTGGTTGCCTTTGGTCTGTGTATTGTCCTTATCCAGGAGCCCCTAGTGGCAAGGCTGTTTGCACGCTTTCTCTGATGGTACATATAGACATCGACATACGGGAGATATTCGGTTCTATGCCCCTATTGGCTAGTTTTCGGACTCTTCGGCGACATCCTTGGCAACATGTTTAGTCCCCTGAAAGATGACTGGCAGCACAAGATTGGTGCACACACGGTCGCCACGCTCCCTTCCATATGGATCGACCGTTCACTGAGGACGCACGATAGCCGGCTCTTGGGATCTCCAGTGCCTAATACCAATGGTGTAGACTTGAATCTTCAGCCCCTATACGAATACGCTATACCGCTCAACTGTTTTCTTTCTGTGGACGATTTCCCACCAATCTTGTTTTGGAGCAGTCTCATAGGATGAATTTGCTCCCTCAAATGACATCAACCGGCTATCATTCATCCAGGCAAGCAGAGCACCGACAGTTTCGGAGAAGATTTTCGCTCATCTTTGTTCATTCAGGCTGTTGATCTACCTGCATGGTGGATCTCGTATGTTCCTCATTTGGTTGGTGAGAAGCGTTTCAGTGACTTGGGTCATGATCCCCAAGGCGAACGCATTGATATCCATCTCGATAAACGAGACAGTTGTCAGGGACGCTCTAGAGACATCGCTCGAGATACATCTGTATCGGGCTGGTTAACCATGGGTAATCAATTTGGCGCGTGCTCAAGACATATGTGCTGCATAAGCGCACTTGGCATGCGGATTGGCGGACCCGTGGATATGTGTACGGCATTGCATAGGCTCTGGACTAGCTGAATGCGTACAAGCCAAGTCATTCGGCTATGTATCTTCCTCCATGAAGAAAGAAACTTTAAGCGCTGCAAGCCGTGCCTAGATTTATTGCGGTTATCCTGGGTTGGGTCGCATCCAGGACAAGCCCTTGGCTGTTTCTTACCCCCTGGGATCGACTATGAAACGCCGATAGAACTAAACATCATGTAAATTTGACATATTGATAGAGATCAGAAGGTTACAGATAAGAGTAACACGATGCTATATTTCTAATAAGAACTATAAGTTGGTGCGTAGAGGAAGCCGACCAGATTCTCCTTCGCTTGAAGTCGAGACAGATTAGGGTCCATGTGAGCCATCGTTTACCTACGGTGCTCGATTTCATACAGAGAATAGCTATATAGCGAATAGAATGAGCTCTGGCTAGTTTTGCCGCCATGCGGACCAGAATATCTTCTTAGTTGAGCCGACTTCGACGAGTGGCTATGCATTGGCGCTTAACCTACAACGCCTGCCGCAGCCTCTCAACAACGATCAAGAGCTTTAGCACCACGCTTGAATGCCAGCACAAAGGTTCCCATGCATATAAGAAAGTCTTATATATCTGTAATATCTATTGTGATTCTGGTTGTTGTCTCGGGCGCGCTCCTATTCACTGGTTGGATACGTTCGTCGTTTGCGCCAGACTGGAATCTTCAACATCATTGGGACACCTGGACCAGCCACAAATCTCTTAATTATGACACTCAGCCTGGCACTGGCATCACCACAGAGGGTCGGCCAATAGCAGACGAGCCCGGGATTTCACCTGTTAAACCTAATCCTGAGCACCTACCCACACCAAGTTATGACAAGATTTCGATCAAGGATGAAGGTTTACGGAATAGACTCGCAGCCCTAATCGCTCGACCTGTTCAGTCTCACGAGGAAGCTCTCAAGTACAACGTGCAAGCTTGCCCAAAGGAGGTAGCAGATTTTCAGGCAGGTTTTACGTTGCAAAGCTTGTGGCATCAGGCAATAGTGGTTTGTAGGTGAACCAAGACCAACTGAGAGGGAGCGCCGAGGCCTGGGCAAGCATTGGCATGGAAGAAATTATTCGGAGGCGAAGCGATATTGTGAAATACCTGGAAGATGCCGAGAAGAACGGTACGACGCTGGTCGCAGGGGGTCGAGCACAACGAGGGCAAGGTATCGTGATGACAGGAGGTAATAGGGTAAGCCGGTATCCTCAAATTTCCCGACAGCCTTGGACTAAACAACGGCTAGGACACGATCCGGCGTATTATGGTCACTTTGAAGATTCTTCGACATGAACACAAGTGCAAGCTACCTGTTCAAGTCTTTTCTTTCCCCGGAGAAATCACAAGCCAGGGCGAAATTAAGGCATTGAATAATCTAGGGGCCACAGTGAAAGAGGTTCGTCAGATAGTTTACCTGCGCTGGTTCCTCAACTTACCTTGGCAAAGCTTAGCGGATTTAACAAGGTAATCTTCGCATATCAAATGAAACACCAGCAAGTGACCATGTTGCTTGGTACAGGACATGAAGGCGTGGAAGAATTTCCAAGTGAGTGGGAGGCTGAAGAGAACTGGCACAGTCAATTAATAGTTTGTGACGGCCCCAGATCAAAGCAGCTGCAATTGCTTTGTCTGACTATCGCGAAGTTCTTTATTTGGATTCCGACAACATCCCACTCGCTGATCCCGCGCTTCTGTTCGAGGAACCATTGTATCGCAATGGCCCACGTGCGGTGTTTTGGCCTGATTTTAACAAAGACCACCGTGCGTCGATCTTAGTATTTGCTCAGTCGATCATGAGAGGCTGACGTTGGACCAAAGCACAAAATGCTATCTGGCGTGTGTTGGGAATACCGTGCGATTACAGCCGGTGGGAGTTAGAATCAGGTGATTCGATTCACGTTCGGTTCGTTTGTTGACCTCTGTATTGAATATTCTGACAGGACAAATTATCGTCGACAAACGAGGAAATAACGGGCTGAACCTCGCGGCGTTGCACGTTGCGATACACATGGCGCATGAACAGGCGTTTTACTACTCGTTAAGCGGGGGTGACAAGGTAAGCTTCAGTCAAATATTGCCACAATAACGGTATTGAGACCGATTGCTGTACAGGATACATTTGTGGGTGGTGCTCTTGAGCGTCAAAGTGCTCGGTTTAACTTTGTCATTTTATCAGCGCTATGCCTTTTGGGCGCTCGGGCTAGAGTATACCGCAGCACCTCGCTGGTTGTCCTCTCTTGGTAGCAAGACAAACAACCGATTTTGCGGAGTTGGAATGGTGCAGGTTTGTCCCTTGTGATTGCCACCGGTCTCGATTCACATTTCCGTCCCTGTCTATCCCATATAGTATGGTCTTTCGGAGCCGGATCCTGAGCCCTTTTTCGCGCACCTCAACCTTCTCAAACACATCTACCGCCCACGCCCGGTTTTCACAACTCTCGAAAGAGCAGCAATTGACCGGGCCGATTCACGCACATTGGATCGAACGTCTGTGAACGTGTACGCTCCCACAACGGGTGGAATGTGCGCCGAAATAAAGGTAGATGGCCCCGCGCCTAACCAGAAGCTTGTAGAAGAGGTCTGGGCCGAGGCGTACGGAGGGAAGTTCAAGGGATTCGAGGAGATGTTTTTCAAGCACGGGGGTTGGGTTGGGGGATGGTAAAGTGGAACCTATTCTGTAGAGCTTATTCAATGAGGCTTCTCGTACTCTATTGTATGTCAAGGTATTCTAGTCATACCTCACTCTGCCCGGTTTGGTAAACTTGTCATTGGAAGCGTTGACAGTTGATAAATCAGCCATGAAATTAAGCTCGAGACTAATTATAGTCCCATTCAAAGAGTAGCCTTATCAAGATACAATACACTCTAGCCCTAAAATCAAGGGTACGGGGTCTCATTTCGGTAGTTAACTCCGAGACTACCCATCCCTGTGCTTTTTTTTTTATCATGTCCCAATCTCATACAGTAGTGTTGAAATATGTCCGGCATTCACATTCTTTTCCAAGAGTGCCTAGGCTGTAACCGCTGTGCCTGTTTTTTGCTCCAGCGTTACGCGCTCGTAGATAAAGATACTGTTGTGCACATCTTAGGAGGACCTTGGCTTGTTTCACATGCGCATCCCCTGCTTCCTTCGTTTACACGCTTTGCCAGAAAACGTAACATGCGGCCTAGCCTCGAGGTAACTAAGTATGATACATTCGATTACAAAATGCGAAAAAAAAACACTAGAACTCGAGACCAAATAGAGTGCGATCAATATGACATCACCGACGATGACCTGCAGGGTCAAGGTCCTAGTATCGTCAGGATACAAAGGGTATGTGTCATATGCATGCGTGATTGTCATCTATGACGCCAAATCTAGTTCGGGATTGGGGTCCGAAGACGTCCGAGACCCCGAAGCGCCACAGAGCATTTAGGCAAGAGCCTTGCGCTGTTCAAGCTAATCACATCCACCCACAACTAGCCTCACGATGACCAAAACGTGTGTGTTTCATGGATATTCTGGTATTGTTCTTACTGCGTATGACAGATTTAATATTACTGTTCTTCCCGGAGACGGAATCGGTGAGCATATACTCTAGCATCTTTGTCCAGACCGATCTCTCACAAACCGGCGATAGGTCCCGAGGTGATCAACCAAGCCATTCGTGTGCTCGAAACAATATCAGCCAGCGGTTCAGATGTCAATTTTAACCTCGCTTCACACGATTTTGGGGGATGTGCAATCGACAACCACGGAAACCCGCTTCCGGACACGACGCTGGCGGCATGCAAGTCGGCGGACGCGGTTTTGATGGGTACTGTCCTCGTCTTTCTTTCTTATTTCATTTGTACATTCTTCTAAACTCTTTCTAGGCTCCGTCGGCGGTCCGAAATGGGGCGTAGGAAAAGTGCGACCGGAGCAAGGATTGCTTCGGTTGCGTAAAGAGCTCGGGCTCTACGCGAACATTCGTCCTGCGAATTTTGCATCTGATTCGCTCGTAGCTGCTTCGCCGCTCAAGGATGATGTCGCCCGCGGAGTGGATTTCATTGTCGTCCGAGAGTTGATTGGCGGGCTGTACTTTGGCAAGCGAAAGGAAGAAGACGAGAATATGCCTTCGGCCAAAGGCTTGACGAGTCTTGGGGACAAGAGCGTGGGTGATCCGGGTGTCGCGTGGGATACGATGGTGTATAGCGTTGAAGAAGTAAAACGGATCACGCGAGTCGCTGCGCAGATTGCGCTTGCGGCTGACCCACCGCTCAAGATTCATTCGGTCGACAAGGCGAATGTGCTCGCGAGCTCGAGACTTTGGAGGAGAGTCGTGACCGAGACGCTCAAGGAAGAGTTTCCTCAACTCGAGCTCGATCATGGGTTGGTGGATAGCGTTGCGATGGTCATGGTTCAGAATCCGAGAAAGCTAAACGGGGTTATCTTGACTGAAAACTTGTTTGGGGACATGTGAGTTACTTTTTCGTTTTCTTTTGATCGAGTGAATCGGAGTTGATTGTATATAGATTGTCGGACGAGGCGAGTGTCATTCCGGGATCGCTTGGTCTTTTGCCCTCGGCCTCGCTCGCGGGTCCTCCATCCAAGGTGACGGACAAGACGACGTTTGGACTGTACGAGCCCATTCATGGTTCTGCGCCTGATATTGCAGGCCAAGGGATCGCCAATCCGATCGGGACGATTTTGAGTGCCGCGATGATGTTGAGGTATTCGCTTGGATTGGAAAAGGAGGCTAAAGCGGTTGAGGATGCTGTTCGAAAGGTGCTGGATGGCGGACAGGAGGGAGGGTTTGGGTTCCGTACGAAGGATCTGGGAGGGGATAAGAAGACCGAAGAGGTCGGGGACAAGGTTGTTGAAGTTCTGAAGGGGTTGCTGTAAAAAGCCATGTTAAAATAGACAATGAATTGAATTGATGGTGGTCAGATAATTTATTAACGTAGATGTGATCATTGGCTTTTGATCGAGTCGTGGCGCATACAACGCGAGGCACTCTCACAACCCGCAACGATCTAAAATTCAATTCCTCAAATCTATTGCCTTTTTGTACGATGAGAGATGGCCTGCGCTAGGCGAAAAGCAGTCATTGCCTAAACTGATTTAGCGTTCTTCCTTTTCGGTCTCAAATGTATAGCGAGATGATAAGAGACGGCAGATTCGCTCTTAGCAGTGCACATCGTCTATATTAGCATTTTGCAAACGCAAGCCCCTATCCGGTGAGCGAACGAGGGGCAACATGAAGCACATCTGGTAGACTGATGATGCCGAACAGGTTGGATTGGTAAGGTAAATAATCAACGTCAACGGATGACTATCAATCATTAGACAAGTGCTTCATGGCGCAATCATTGTTTGCGCTGTGGATAGCCACATGCTTGGCGTTGTGTTCAGGGTCCGGTGCAAAGCAGAGGCGTGCGTGTTCGGTGGTGGATCAATCGTAGCCACGCCGCCACGAACAGGGTCATTTGGTAAGGGGGTGGAATGATCTCGGGATCAAGACATGTGTCACATGCGAAAAATTGTCAACAGATTACACGATAGAGTACGACGGGAGTGTGCAGGAGAGCGATGGCTGCGACATATAAGCCGGTGGGGCAACGTGCCCTGGGTCCGTATCCGTCGGGACGGGTGTTGTTGGATGAGTCCGGCCCAGCGCTTCTCGCACGTGTTGAACACCCATTAGCCGCCGATGTCGCCCCCGTGTGCCGCGCTGTGCACTGAATATCTCGCGGTGTCGGCAGTAGGATTGACAGCGGGAACGATCTGGAACGAGAGGTGGAGTGGCGCGGGGAAAAAAGTCAGGTGCAGGGTTTGGTTGTGTGTGCATGCCAACGCTTAGACAAGTCAGTGTGCACGGACCGCTCTCTTCGACCAGTCCTCTACCGCTAATACCCGCTCTTCCACAAACTCGCTTTCCGGCACGGCAGCGAGCAGACCGCAACCGACGTGCCCCACGAACCCCGCGATGCACTCTGCCTCCCCCTCGACGTCTTCTGCCCGCGGCGGTCGCGGCCGTGGACGGGGCGGCGCCCAGCGCACAGGCAGCACCGGGCGAGACTCGGCAACGCGCGAGATGGCGCTCCCAGTCTCGACAGTGACATCCTCGCTCGACATTCCCGTCGAGGGCGCGACCCCGATCGGCGAGGACGGCGACCCGATGGCAATGGCCGCCACCCCAGTCGCCCAGACGCCGACCTATGAGAGCAAGCGCGCGCCCCGCAAGTCCAAGACAGAGGCCATGGCGGCGATCAACCAGCGCTCGACGTCGCCCGACACGACCCGGCCCAAGCAGGCGGCGACTAACAGCGTTAACCTGCCGAGCTTGCGACTAAACCCCCGCTTCGACCTTGGCTCGGTCAAGACTCGCGCGAAAACACCCATCCCGGCACGCACACACCCCCGGTTCATGGGTCTCGACGAGTGCCCGGTCTTTCGCCCCTCGCTCGACGAGTTCCGCGACCCGATAGCGTACATCCGCTCGATTCACGACAAGGCCGTCGCGCACGGCATCATCAAGATCATCCCGCCCGTCGAGTGGGAGATGCCGTTTGTGTGCGACTCGGAGGTGCGTCGCTGATCTCACCCGCTATCTAACTGCTTAAACGTCCCCTTTTCGCCGATTTCTTTCGGCCAGACGTTCCGCTTCAAGACCCGCTTGCAGCGCCTCAACTCGATAGAGGCTTCGTCCCGTGCAAAAATGTCTTTTCTCGAGCAGCTCTACCGCTATCACGAGCAGGGCGCTTCAAAAGTATCTGTCCCGATGATTAATCATCAGCCGCTTGATCTCTGGCTTCTCCGTCGGGAAGTCCAGCGAAGAGGGGGATACGATGTCGTAAGTGCACGTTTTCTCCCTCCAACTTGCGCCAACTTTTTCTCCTATTCAGGTTTCCCGAAACAAACTATGGGGCGACGTCCAACGTGCCATGGGCTACTCGGGTCCCTCTGTCCTAGCCGCACAGCTCAAGACAGCATACACCCGCATCATCTCCCCCTATGAATATTTCCGTGCCAAAGTCAGGCACGAGGCTCTTCCATCCCAATCGAGACGAGTTCAACCTTCGCGCACGCGCACGCGCCAATCGACCCGGGGTGGCCATAGCGTGTTCCCGTCGAGCGCAGCCACCCCGCCTTCTAGCCCGCTCACGCCCTCGTCTAGCCCACTTTCGGAGCCGCCGGATGATTCCGATCCCCAAGCCGCGGCTAATACGAATGGTCAGGATGTCAAAATGAAGGAACCTAATGACGAAGGAGCGAGTGCGTTCAACAAGGCTCTAGCCCAAGATCGTGCGTTGTCCAATCCTATCACTCGCTCTTTCATTAAAAGTTGCTCCAGCTGGCCCATCGATGACGTTTGATAATACCCCTATCTTGAATCCACTTGCGGCACAAATTGCGGCAGAAGTTCGAAAAGGCGAGGTGCGTGTTCACAGTAGCCATCTTTGTCCACGCGGTTGAACCCGGTTCCAGACTTGCGAGATTTGCAAGAAGAGTGACCGAGACACGGAAATGTTACTGTGTGACGGATGTGACGAAGGTGCGTCGTTTTGGTTTCCATATCTGTCTGATTCGTCTTCTCACATTTCCCAAATCTGCGGGCTCTTTCCCCAATATGTCGTTTGTTCCGTCTAGGTTTCCACATGTCCTGCCTCGACCCGCCATTGAATGCGATCCCCAAGGGCAGTTGGTTCTGCCACGAGTGCATGTTCGGAAACAACGATTACGGATTCGACGAGGGCGAAGAACACAGCTTGACGAGCTTCCAAGCGCGCGATCTCGCGTTCCGCAAACAGTGGTTCGAGTCACACCCGCCTCCTGACCCCACCTGGGAGGACCCGACCCGAACCGAGATTGGAAAAGTGTCCGTAACAGAAGACGATGTCGAGCGTGAATTTTGGCGCCTCGTCCAATCGTCTCACGAAACCGTCGAAGTCGAGTACGGGGCCGACGTTCACTCGACTACGCATGGAAGCGCAATGCCGAGCGTCGAGTCGCATCCGCGCGATCCGTACTCGCGGGACCCGTGGAACGTGAACAATTTGCCAATTTTGCAGGATTCGATGTTGCGGTATATCAAGTCGGATATTTCGGGGATGACGGTGCCGTGGACGTATGTCGGGATGTTGTTTTCGACGTTTTGTTGGCACAACGAGGTGAGTTTTTGTTCCGGTTAATTCCAGGCGGAATGCTGATGATCTGGGTAGGATCACTATACGTACAGTTTAAATTACAGTGGGTTTGTCATCTGGATCGAATTTTCATTTATACTGATTTTGGAATAGTGCATTGGGGAGAGACCAAGACGTGGTATGGAATTCCGGGCGAAGATGCGCAGAAATTCGAGGATGCGATCAAGAGCGAGGCCCCCGACTTGTTTGAAGCTCAGCCCGATCTGCTGTTCCAGCTCGTGACGCTCATGAATCCCGACCGATTGCGAAAAGCTGGCGTTCGAGTGGTTGCGTGCAATCAGCGCCCAGGTGAATTTGTGGTAACCTTCCCCAAGGCATATCATGCTGGATTCAACCACGGAGTGAGTCGTCGAGCGCGTTTTATCGAAAACAAACGCTGATAATGGAGCAGTTCAATTTCAATGAAGCTGTCAATTTTGCCCCGCCCGAGTGGCTACCGCTCGGATTAGAGTGTGCGAGGCGGTATCGGGATCATCGGAAGCTTCCGGTGTTCTCGCACGACGAGTTGCTGGTGACGATCACTCAGCACGCGGCTTCTGTCAAGAACGCGGGGTGGTGAGTCCCTGGATTCTTTTGTGTTGCGTCATTCGTCTCTAGGCCTTGGACTGATCGTGTCCCTGATCCAGGCTGTACGAGAACCTGAAAGAGATGGTCGATCGCGAGTTGGAGGAACGAGCTCAGGTCCGGGCGCTGGTCGGGCGTAGCATCGACGAACGATTGGACGATGCGGATAGTCCCGAGGAGGCGTACCAGTGTGCGATCTGCAAAGGGTTCTGCTATCTGTCTCAAGTGACGTGCCAGTGCACGCAGAGCCGGGTGTGTTTGAGCCACGTGCCACAGCTGTGCAACTGTCACATCTCGACGCGCATCTTGCACAAGCGGTTCGAGGATCAGCATTTGCTCGACATGCTTTCGGATGTGGAGAAAAAGGCGCAGGCTCCGGCTGCATGGCGCTCTAAATTTGCGGCTGCACTCGATGGACCCGGGTTGCCTGCGCTTGGGGTACTCCAGGAGCTTGCGAGCGAGGGTGAAAAGCTGGATGTGCCGATGGTGGAGCTCAAGTCGTTGCAACGATGCGTAAAGCGTGCGGCGACGTGGACCGAGGAAGCGACGGATCTGCTCAACTATGTTCCACCTCGTAAACGACAAAAGGTCGGAGATTCGCCCGAACCCGAACCTCGGTACAGCGTCAACGATATCAACAAGCTTCTGGACGAGATACGCAAGCTGGGCGTCGATGCGCCCGAGACGGCCCGACTCGAACAACTAGACGAGCAGGTTCGAGACTTTCAGCGAAAGACCAAGGATATGCTGCGCAAGCTTGGAAACTCGGAGGATGCGGCTCCGTTGGCCAAGTTTGAGGAGCTCATCGCGATCGGCAAGGGACTTCGACTCAAAATTGACGAGTTGGGCGAGTCGGAAAAGCTTGTTGCACGATTGCAGTTTTTCAAAGAGCTCCAGACCATCAACGACAATGGCCTCACCCTCGATCAGGTCGAGGAGCTTATTTTACGAGGGTATAAGGCTGGTGTGTCGTCTGACCACCGGGTCATGGTTGAGCTCACGCGCAAGGCGACGTTTGGTGGCGAGTGGAAGGCTCGGGCGGTGTCGATATTGGCGCAACGGCGGCCGACGATGCAGGATCTGAATCAGTTGGTGGTCCCCGTTCAGTGGATCCCGACGCTGCCGGATATACTCGACAAGCTTGACCGGGCACGAATGAAGGGACGCGAGTTTGAGAAAAAGGTTGAGACCTATCTTCGACCACCTAGGGGCACACAGATCTTGATTGATGATGCCAACAAGCTGGCCCTCGCTGCGCTCAAAGAGGTGTCTTTCCACGCGGCCGAGGAGCTCCGGGTATTGTCGAACGAGGCTCGGTTATGGGAAAAATCGTGCGAGGATGTGATGCTCGGTCGGTTCAAACCCCGCGGGTCCCTGACGGCGTATGAAGAGATCCGGAGCATGAAGGATGAGGGCAAGGCCAAGTTTTGGGCGTTTAGGATGCCGTGGTTCGAGGATATGACTCGTCAACTTGCGATTCACGACGACTGGGTCTCGCGCCTTCCCTGGAACCGACAGAACCATCCTCTTCTGCAACTTGAAAAGATACTTGAAGACGTAACCTCGGACAGGGGGAGTGCTCCGCCGACCAACGAGGCGTGTACGTGTATTTGCGTCGAGCCTGTTGCAGTGCCCGAGCCTGGCGAACCGGACGCGCAAGAAATCGTCCAGTGCGATCACTGCCTGGCCAAGTTCCATGCCAAATGCATCGAGGGCTCGTGCCCATTCTGCGACCACCACCACTGGAACGGGTCGATGCCCGGCAAAGCTCGGACATTTAAACTTTCTCATTTGATCACCCAGTACAAGGCGGCGTGCGATCTCACGAGACACTATTCGTTTGATTACAACTCGCTAGGGGTGCTCATTCGACACTGTGATGCGCTTACAAGGCCGATCGATACCTTTATCAAGCAACTCGGCCAACAGGGAACCCCTGATCCCGCCGCCGTTCCCCAGATTAGACATTTCATGCGCAAGCTCTACCGGATCCAATTTGATGTGCAGGCTCGAGCGGATGCACCCGCATACGGACTGTCGCTTGCGCATTTGCACAGACAAATGGCGATGCAACAGCCTCAACCCAAGACGAAGCGCCGGCTTAACCGAAAGCCCAAATTTGTGTTCAAGCCCGAGGTAGACCCCAAGGCTGCAGATGGTTCACGATGCTTGTGTGGCGGGGCGGCGGCGAGTTTGAAACTGCCGCTGCTCGAGTGCAGCAAGTGCCAGTCGTTGTATCATGTTGCATGTGTGGCTTTGCAGACTATAGACAAGGCGCCAGATCCGTTTGTGTGTCCGTTGTGTTTATTGAAAAAGGGCAAGAGTTATGGGCCTGCGGATGTTAGAGTTCGGTACCATGGTGAGTTTCGATTCTTGTTTATTGTGGAACTATACTGACGGGTTAATCGCAGATGACGATCCAGAAGAGAATGCCAAGTTTGTAGATGTGAAGGCGTGTTTGGATAATTACAGTTGGAAAGTCATCCGTCGCGCGCTACCCCCACCCATTCGAACAACGATCACTGTTCAGCTCCTGCGGTTTGTGCCTGGCACAAACCCAGACATTGATGAGCCCGAAGTGCATCATAAGCCACCATCCGGGCCCACTCCAACCAAGTCAACTCCTCAACGTCCACCCGCTACCAGCGGATCTGGCTCTGGAGACACACCTTCCCAACCCGTGGTTCGAAGGGTGAGGCTACGGATCAAGGGCGACGTAGGAGATGATCATTCAGATCCAACGACCGGACCGTCCACGCCTCGTTCGGCTCTCAATGTTAACGGCGCAAACGGATCCCCGACCACCCAACGACCTTATGGTGCCGCAGCTTGGTGATGTGCTCTCTTTCTGGTTTTGCTTTCTGTTGTGCGGACTGGTCTTTTGGGTTGTGTATACACTATCACTATGTATAGTCCTTGTTTCGTTCAATCTGTAGTTTAGAGTCGGGTGATGTGATCTCATGTGATGCATATGGGAACAGCAAGTTGGGCTGGTCTCAGTTTAGGGACAAATTCCGCTCGGGCGTCTCCGGTTGTGTGTAATATACCCGTCAGAATTGGCACATAACGTTGGGACCCCAACAGGCCTAACGCTGGTGGGGTATGGCGTTCGGATGGTAAAGATATCAAAATCCGCATTCCCACATGCACGTTTCTACTATAGGATTTACTAGGGTTTTTGCAAAATATGTGTGCACCTAATACTTTTACAATCCGAACGCCATAGTGGGGGAGCTGATTCCGGACTCTGCTGGTGTTGAGTATCTGTAATGCAAATACGGAGGTGTTCTTTCGAATTTGTAGTTGAAAATACATGCAGTGTTTAGTCACCACAGAGCCCATGCATGGCCGTGAGCTTAGTCTGGCCGCTTCAAAACGTTATTTACCAGAAACTCCTCGAACATGCCCTTCACGACTTGAGCATCGGGCCGGTCCTCTGGCGAGATCTCCCAGCACCTTTGCATAATACCCCAAACATGGCCGGAGATTTGGTCAGAATGATTCAACTGAAGGTATTCTTTCGTTGCTGGCGGAGAGCCGTTTATGATCATCCCAGAAGCGATATTGATATTTCTGTGGTATGGAAATTTGCCAAATTGGACCTAAGATGATTGCTAGATGTAGCGTGTTGTCCCGGCATATCTCGCATTCCTACCTCTATCGCCAAACACCCAAACGCCCAAATATCTGATTTTGACGTCCGGGGGCTATCATCGAAGAGCTCGGGACTATCCCATAAGAACGTTCCATTTTGAATTTCTGTATCAAGCTGGCAATCGCATTCGACGCGTGATGAACCAAAATCGCAAATCTTGACAACTCCTCTATGGTTTACCAGGACGTTTGACTGTGCTATCGATTTAGCCTATCACAGGAGTGATAAGACCCAGAGCCGCACCGCTTTTAGATCCCCATGTACAATGGCTTGGCCATGTATGTGTTTTAACCCTGAGATAACACCTCGCAGCTAGTCGGGTTAATTCCAGATCATAAGAATGCTGTATTAGTCAAGAGAACTTACCAGGCGGAAGCGTCCTAATAAACCCGGCTTTATCACACGTACGAACTAGTGGAGTTCAAAACAAGAGTCAGAATTTCGGGCCTACAATGATACTCACATTATCGAGACTCTTGTATTCATAATACTCGGAAACAGGCCACGGAGGGATGTACAATCCCATGAAACTGCTATGCTCACTTACAACACCCAGAAAAGGGGTCACTTTTAAATGGTTTGTGTAGAAATCAAATATATATAAATATGTATACAAAGCGTTAGAGTGAAAAGAATGTGAGTGAGTGAAGAGTATGGTGATGCTCAGAGGGCTCGAAGAGACCGCTTATTTATACCCTACACTTCGCTGTGAGTCATATGTAAGTCCTACTGCACATATAATGCGCATTCAGCACTTGACTCGATTCCATGACTCGTTCTTCTAGCGCATTCTAGCATACATGAGCGGTTTCTACGGTTTGTACCCTGCAAGATTTTCCATATGTTTAATTCGCTACTTATCCTAACTTCAAGCATAAACATGAAATCAAGATTCGGAGGGAAATAATGGCTGTCAAACATCCTGGACAGCCAGATGAATCCCCATCCTCCCTCACGGCTGACTTTCTCTGGCCGATGATAAATGAGTACTGGGCACTGAACGGAGCAGATCGAGCGGCAGCGTCACTCAGCCAGTCCCCGAATATCTAGCTAGCATACACTAGCTCGAACTGTCTAACGATGCTTCTGAGCACTCGCTAGACCCGAAGTAGCACAGGCTAGCGGTGCTACCGGCATCTAGTCAGCGCTCAGAAGCATCGTTAGAGAGCGGGGCCATATCACGGGCTAGCTAGATATTCGGGGATTGGCTGAGCAGCGCTCTTGCAGATCCCCATACCCGATAATGAGTCGACCATTAGCAATCATTCCCCCACTCCCATGTCTGATCACGCCAGTGAGGGAGAAATCGGACGGAAATCGAGCCTCCGTGGTCCGAGGGAAGATGAGGTCAGTGGGCGCCGCATCATCAGCCTATTACCTGTCCATATGCCTCTTCAGTTAATCAATCCTCATGTCTCCTACAACTACGGTACTCTTTGTGCTAATATCCGTGCTTGAATTACTGTTTGCCGGATCCTACCAATCACGAAGCCTCTCCTGGTTGTCTCTCGGGCACCAATTTTCAGGACCGCCCTACTGAATTATCACAACCACGGTCGTCCAGCGACGGCTCTTCGTCGGCCAACACTCATGGCCGTGACACTTATGTGAGGATTGGTCGGAGCCTTGTTGGGATGCATATGCGTGAAGACGAGTTTCATAGACGCTTACCGAGAAGCCCAGTTGATCATACTCTGCGGACACCAAGTACTCCCCTTATCCGGCCTCTTACAAATGAGAGATGGCTCCAGACTGCCTTTGAGGACGCAACCCAGGATGTGCTTGTGGGCTCGAAACTGGCACAATCTCCTCCGAGCCTCAACATGTCTAGGCCGCCATTTTCAGGCATTAGGTTCGAATCCGTCACGCAAGACAGGGCATACTCCTCACAGTTGGAGGAATGGGCACAGATGAAGGGAATCATTCTATCGTGGGAAGTAAGTGTTATTAAGCATGGTGATAGATCGACTTGGAGTGCCACCCCAATCCGTAAGTCCATACCGCTAGCACCTGCCTCCGCACACTAAGTGTATCCACAAAAGGTCAACGGCAAGCGGTTTCAACGATTCACCGCGTCCGGTACCACGAAGCAGGATGCAAGGAACGAAGCAGCAAGGCGGTTTGGGGTGTCTGTTTGACTGTGAGCCTGCTTAATCTCGGCTGGACTAGAATTAAAGACTGAGGTATATGCACAGCGGCCCGCCAGACCGGAGCCATACGACTCGGCTCCGCTACCGTTCTTCTTCATGCTTGTATAATACTTCTCCATCTATCTTATGTCTGTGTCTGTAACTCGGCTTGCTCCAATCTATGTTGCTATTTAAGGCTTGGTAGAACCTTGAATGGTCTCACGCGCATAAGGTCCAAATGCCACCTAGAATTACTAAGACCCCCTGCAGCTTGACCTGATATAAGGTTCAATTCGATTATGTAGGAGAAGAAAACTACATAGACTAAGTCAGGCGTGGCCGATCCCTGTAGCTCACAGTGCTGGATCAATGCTACGCAGGGGTCCTCGCAGACGGTTCGAGTGGGACCCTCAGATAGTTTACACCCGCCAGCATCGGCCTAAATCGTTGAGTCGGTATTTGTATTAAGCTCGAGGTGGAACACGCGTAGCCTAAGGATAGGTACGAACTCACCTTACGCCTTGATGCGCGTCGGTGTTGTTTTGTTTTACCCACTGTATTACCTAACCAAGTGCGATGTGATACTGCTTCCGTCAATCGGTGAACCCAAAAAGGTACTAGAAAAATTTGACACCAACACCCGCTCACAATGTCTCGCATGAGCCCCATAAGACGCTCTTGGTATCTCGGCTAAGACAACATATTTCTATACCTCTAGCTCGCTTATCTCAGTGCAGTGTTTGTACGGCGTTCTACAACAGAAGGAACCTACAAGTATATACCTTGTCGAGCTGATAGCATCCCCAGTTTCAATATTCTTATGTACGACTGTCTGGATGAACAGCTTTATTTCAATGAACGGCTCAATTCGCGCCCAAGCAAGGAGCAAGATGTATGGGCGGATACTAGTACGTATACCGCTTAAACTTCAGGGGGTGCCCTGACTTACATACCTTCAGTGGCAACCCTGACACACATTTTTTAGCCATAGAGGTACCCTGTTGGTAGTATGGACCTCCAGAGCTCGAAGCTCAACTCTCCATTTTTGACTATAAGGTCTAACTTGCCGGCTGGGTGCATCCCCATTCAATGACCAAGATCTACTGGTACAGGAGCCCAAGCAGGGGCATAAGCGAGTGGTTATTGTTCAAAATAACAGACCGCTTAAAAGACGAGAGTTTATACACCAATCCAACAGTTTAAATGTCAGTAGTCTAGGGCCCGGCCCTCACCTCTTGTAGTTCGAGTACGAGCAGGATATGAACCGATGCAACGGTCGACCGGCCGATATGATCAATAAAATTGGGTACGGACGACTCGATTTTATCCTCACTGTTACCCTCCCCAATCCCAAATTTGGTGTCTACTCTCCCCAGCTCCACATCCTAGCGCAGATAACCATAGCATAGGACGCTGATGGGGACGCCTCGACCGAACTGATATCATATACCACCTTCGGCAAGACAGTTATACTTGACGTTACCTCGATAAAATGCGCGGCCGGTCGGATCGAGACAAAGGCGAAGAATAGGAGGCGAGAATGGGTCATAATTGACCAGGATGAATCGCGTCGGATGGGTTTCACGCAGGACGAACAGGGCTACGAAGATGACGATTAGATGTTTAGTCGCTGTAACATACTTGTGCAAATACCTGTAATACCATTCTATTCATATATACAGAAAAATTCTTTTACATGCATCGATTTCGAGACCTGTATGCGCACGAACTTATGTGTAGATGTTTACTTGTAGTACAGGTAACTCAAACCGGCTTCATGGGGAACCCCTGTAAATTTACCTGGATCTTATTTCGTAGTGCGACTCGATTGTTCTGCTGATGTCCTCTCCCAACCGTTAGCATGCTTACAAGCTCAAACCTGTAGAACTCCGGAACTGAGAGTGAGGCAAGATTGCAGGTTTAGAACAGCCTGGAATCAAATGATATCTTGAACAAGTCTCCGAAATTCCTGAAACCTCCTAGGGGAGCCTTTTTCAAGCTTCAACTCGGCCTGTGGGGTTCATAATCATGCCAACTGCTACTATAGTTGGCATTTAGTAAATTGGGGCCTAGCTGATTTGCTAGTTTAACCACTAGTTGGGCCACAGATTTGCTACCTGAAGACCTCTAATATTTAACGACCTAGCTTCGGATGGATGACATTGGACTCTGAAGTGCATTCAGGCATAGCTGATGCCTCTTAGTCTTGGTTGCCTGTTAGATCTCATCCAGCAAACTCGTTTTTTGGGCATACAAAGATTTATCCTTGCGCGGCAAGCAAAATAATCATGCCTAACCCCAAACTGATAGATATATTGCCTGGTCCCGCTGACGTTGGCTATATGCGCCATTAACCAATCGGCTGGGTAAGTTAACTCTTCTCCTTTTCTTCTTTGGCTGTGCTTAACATGGTCATTTTACCCTCTCAAATTTGTCTGCGCCAGACCACAGTATTTGTCAATAATTCTCGCTTGCGGCGCTTATATGCCTTCCCGATCGCGACGCTCTCAAGGCTCAAGGCTCAAGGCCCACGCACCGCCAGTGCTCGTGTGCCAGGAGCACCCCACAAGTACCACCAGTTAGAAACAAGATAGCCGGCACCATAATCTCCAGCTGGTTCGGTTAAGCACTTATTTAAATAAATTTCACGAATACGAGACAGGAGGCGCATAAATATAATATTAATTGGACGAGCACGAGCTGCCTCAAGCCTTGGTGGATAAGACTCTTTTCTAGCTTCGTTATCCGATATCACCAACCCAAGGACGGTAAGACATTGCTTCCGCTCCTACACTCAAAAAGGCGCCTGACACGGACTGACGCTAACACCCTTTCACAACACCCCTGATGTCAATGTCTGATCGCATGAATCGCTTAACCTTCCCTCGGGTTACGGACAGTGACGACGAAGAATTTCCCAACGATCCATTTGGTCGGGTGCACGGTGGGCCATTGCCTGTATCTACCTTCTTGATACAGTATCCTGGCCGTGGCTGATTTTAATGCTACTATTAGCTCGAAGCACCGACATGCCCGTACCATCCCAGCGCCTTCCATGATCCCTTTGGTTTCGTGAGTCACGGATTGCAGCATCGAATATATGCTAACGCGTAGTCTTTGACCGCCCTATTGTTCGCCAACAGCCTACCCGCCAATTTCCAGTGAGACGTCGCATTTCTAGACCTCAAATCAAAGAAATATCACACGAAACAGTGGACGTTACTATAGATCACAATGTGGCTGTATTTGACGAGCTGAACAATCAAGAGAAATGGGTTTGCCCCCGTAAGGTGACAGAAATACACTGGTTCGCAGCCGGAAAAGAATGTTTCTTATTCAAGTTGTCGACACTCTACACGATGCTACAGTCTGGGTGACAATACGGCCGTACGAGCGTCCGTAACCTAAAACCTGTCTTTGTCCCTTGACTGATTTATACCCTTAGCGCTTGGCGCTACCACCCATAGCCATAACATACCAAAGCCCCCCAAAGCAAAATTACGGGCACAGATCTCGTTCAAAACCCCATTAGAATACAAGGATATTACCAGCGCTCATCCGAAAGTGAAGAACTAACGCCGTGGACCACGCAAGGTACCGTACGATCTATCACTCGCTCGAACGACTGCACTAAGTTTACCAATTCAGTTCAACAATGCTCGTTGGCCCGCGATATTCGCCGAGAAAGTCAGCCTTCTCACCGGTGATGGAGTTGCAGAGTGCTCTCCTGAACATCTTGCCAAATTTGGTCACCGTTTCCCAACTGCGATCGACGATTGAAAGCGTGCTGTTGGTACGATCATCAAAACGTGGATGGCTCCGTGGCCGAGTTCATTGTCCTGCATATCGTTGGATCATCCGAGTTCAGTAGCGCTCAACACTGGTGGGTTCGACTGCAACGAGACGGCTGTAAGTTTTCATACCTCTAGTTCTGAGGTGAGATGTTCAAGACGGGGTCGCATTAGCGAAGGATATTGCCCACACCTCCACAAACAAACAGCTCATTATCAAGGATGGGCCGGAACGAACGAAGGATATAGTGTTCAAACATCCAGTTCGGAAAAGTTGGCCAGGTGCTTCAATCGGCCCGTCCAGGAACCGATATTACAACGGTTGGCAACATTCCTAATTCTTGTTCAAATTAGTCTGACCCGTATATACAGCGAGATTGCTGTTATTACGCATCCAAATTCGTATACGAACTGAGTCTCAAGGTCGAAAATGGTTGCTTCGGATGCCGGATGAAAGATCTATGGGAGGCCTGGTCCGATGAACGTGGCTCCGATCTACATGTCAATCGAATCCATTGGTTCAAGCGAAGGCCTGACGAGGCCTCAGACTACGCGATGCTAAATGTTTCAACAACGGGGGACGAGTACGGGTGTTGGGTTTGTTGGACTCAGGAAGACTCGGTTGGTAAGTTATCGACACGGCAATAGCATACTAAACCAACAACTTGATCTAGACTCTACAGACTCTATCGAGTTGGCAGCCGTCAGTCGAAATCGTGGGCGCCTTATTAAACCCAACTCGATTATAATCGCCGATGTTGGGTTCAATCAGCTTCGATGGCACGAGCTAGCCCGAGTAGTGAATGTAGTTGACGGGGAAATTGAACTAGCAAACAAGTCTGGCGAAGTAGGTGTTGTTCATATACAAAATACACTTGCCAGTAGCGTAGCTAACGGGTGCTGGGTGTAGGCAATGAAGCACTCCAAGATCGCCCCTGCTATAGAGAGAATTACGGATTACACGATCCCGAGCGACTACTGGGTCGAAGGGGATCCAAAGGAGTTTAGTATTTCATTCTCGGCTCTTAAGACTTGAGAAATGGCCCAGCTGAATCCCAAGAATCATGTATGGCAATCTGAAAATGAATGAATCGCCGTGTAAACTTGAAAAGACACTGCTTTATGCCATGGTGTATGCGGCGTCATGTTCTCGCGTGTACTTGGTGTCGTGAGAGCAAGTAAAGAAGCCGGGTCGTGAATGGATCTTATGTTCTCATACGAAACCCGGTAGTATTTGGCCTTTGCTCCGTTTTCATGTTGCCTTTCTGCCTGGTTTGTGTAGTAAATGGATAGGTGCAGAAAGGGTGTATCGAATGTCAAGCATACAGCCGGGACTCGACGTGCCGGATGACCAATCTACCTCGTGTTATCTTGTTGGGCGGACCCACTGTTTGCGCGCCTCGAGGCCGCTGTCCCGCCTCGTTTCGGTGTTTCTTCTTTCGTTCCTATGTGGATGGCAGGGCGTCGGCCGGGTTCCTATGTGGGCGCAGTGGTTTCGACCCCACATCTGGAACGTGACGGCACGTCATTAAATAATGGTTATTCGTGCGGTTCCCGTGTATATATGGAGTATAGTGCCCCGGTCTAGGCTGTGCTAGACACTTGCCTCGCGGCCGCTGCGAGTCAAACACGAGGTAGATCATCAACTGCTGGCCGTTTGGTTATAGGGGCCCCAGGGGTGCTGCTGGGTCTATCTTCGATTTACGTCTCTCCTTGTCGCGAGTTGGCCGCCAATTTTTATTGTTTTAATAACACTCTGCTCTCGCTCTTCTGCTATCTATTTCGACATCTCTCTTGAGAAAAAAGCACAGGATGCCTGCGTCGCTCACGTACGTCTGGTCGTGCCACATGGAGCGCAACTCATCATGGATTTGCTTTTGACTCCCACAGATCTGAGGAATCTGGCCGAGCCCCCTCGTCGCTCTCGACCAACCACCCGTACTCGACGTCGACGGCTGCGTCGAGCCGCGCAACGTCTCCTGTCCCCATCCCGAATGGCAAACCAAAACGCCGCCCATCAGTCCAACGACACCATACTGTGGGTGCTGCATCTCTTTCCCCGCCTCGGGCGTTTTCGCCCCCACCACGATCGGGTTCGAGGGCCGGCATGTCGCCGCCCCGTTCTCGCGAGGCCGCGCTATTGTCTCGTGTCCTAGACGAAGAAGGCCGGGAGATTGCCAGGATGCGCGAAAAGACAGAGGAACTCGCACGCGAACTGCGTGTCCGGACTGAAGCGTTGGAGAGTGCGTATGAGCGGGTCAAAGCCGCGGACAAACGCACGGTCGACACGCACAACAAGTATTTGGAAGAATCCAGGCTGCGTCAAGCGGCCGAGTTGGAGACGCGCAAAGCCCGGGAAGAGACGCGAAAGACGAATGTGCTGTTGGATGTTGCGCAGAGCGAGTTGGACAAGCTTCGTCGGGAGATTGAGCATGTCGAAGCTGAAAAGGCTGAAGCTGAGAGCGCGGCCGGGCGGGCGAGGGCGATCGCGCGCGAGTTGAAGCAGACGATGCGCGTGAACAAGGCGCGAGAGATGGGGATTGCTGAAGGGCGGGGGAGTGTGGAGGCGTTGGAGGATAGGATACACAAGGAGGAGATGGCGGCTGCTGTCAAGGCTGCGTTTGAAAAGGGACGAGCCGAGGGCGAGGCGAGTGCGACCATGAAGGCTCTCGCTGCGTTTGACCGGCTTATGGAGACGGACGAGTTGGACGGGTGGAGTGAAGATGCCAAGACGAAAACTCGTCAGGATATGATGGTGAGTTGGTTTCTGGGTTGGAGATAGCTACTCGACTGACGAGGATGATAGCATTCGAGCAATGCTTCTGCAGCGACCAGGTCTCCCGAAATGTCATCGACCACGGAGAGCGAAGCGTCGAGAGCCAAGTCCCCAACCCCACCTCGTCGCAAGTGGTCTATCAAACGGTCCCAATCATAAACGGCTTTTGGACATTCTTTTAGTTGACTTGGGGTATAATTATTTGTGAACTGCTTTCGTCGCACTGTTTTTATAGTATCCGATTAGTGTTGTAGACATTTTTGTGTATAGATGGTATAATTATATGTCGATCGTCCCCTCGAAGCAAATTGGATCCGGAAGGCTCGACGTCACGGTCCCCTCTCCCTCCCACCACCACCACCACCATCGTCATGTCCTCACCCCACGACGGCATGCTATCGTCATCCCCCCGTTCGGTAAAGGTCGACACGGACGGATCCAACTGGCCTTACCGCTCTGGATCAGGTCATTCGGACGACGCGCGACACTCGCCGACGGCTATGCGACGGGGCATTACTATCATGGACGAGGCAGACGCATTGGAACGACAGCGAAGGATGGACGAAGACTCGGCAATGCAGCTTTGTACGTCTGACTAACGCTTCGTTTTTTTGCGTTTCGCTCATTTTTATCTCTTATCGGTAAAGCTCGAGCGAGGAGTATGAGCGTCGCGCAAACAGGACAACGACCGTCGTTATCGTTTCAACACTCGCACCCTCACTCACATCCGCACGGCTTGGCTCTCCCCCACTCTCATTCTACTGGCTCTCCACACCACGAACATGATGCCATGATGTCAATGCTCTCCCCACACGAAGAGGAAGAAGTTCTCCGTGCTCAGGGGGCCGTACAGGATGCCGAGACCGAGGGCGGGAGCGTCGCTGGAAGCTCGCACCACACAGACGCACACGACTTGCTCATGGGGAGTATCTCTCGCTCGCGTCAATCGCTCCCACACATCCACCCACCGCTTGGCAACATGAATTTTGTCGACGATGTGGCGCCAGACGCGCTTTATCCCCCGACGATGTACGTTCCGCCGAGCAACTATGCGCCTTCCCAGTATCGGGCTGCCCAACCGGGCTTTGGATCCTCCAAGTTTGATTTCTCACATTTGGAGGATTTTGCCAAGATCGAGAAGCAGGCATTGGGTATCGATACACGGGCCAATACTGGCGATCTCAGCAAGCGCTTGGCGGGATTGACCAATGGAGACGCTCGCCATTCGTCTCCTCCTGCGAATGGCGTGACGTTTGAACAGGCCAACGGAAACGGTGACGCATCTGCCATCGAATCCGAGTTGATACCGGGTCTGCAAGACGTCTTGTCGAGTACCGAACCGAGCTCGACGTTTATTCGAAAGCGGCAGCGAAAGCTCAGTCAGAGCAATACAGCCAACCCACGTCGACAGGGCAAACTTGCTCTGTTCGAGAGCGCACCTCCTCCGACAGATGCGACGAATCTGCCAGAGGGTGTGGGAGACATAGGCGTAGGAGCTGTTCCGAACCATACCGGACACGATCGACCGTACAGGTTTTCGTTTTACTCGAACCGGATGTCGGCGACTGTACACGCCCGATCGTTGAGTGAACTCCCGGCTGAAGGCCAGACGTTTGAGCAGCTCTTTATGGGCGGTGGAGGAGACGACGGGCCTGATTCTGGTGGGGCGACGACCACGGCTGGTGGGACTGGGAGCGCGGGCAAGGCTACACCCATGCCTGCTTCTGGACCGAACATGAGGCCGGGAGGTGCGACGCCCGAAGGACCGAGTCTGGTCGACGAGAAGCGAGGCAAGGACGATGAGGATGTCAATACATGGTGGTTGGACGTTCTCAGCCCGACGAATGAGGAGATGAGCATGTTGAGCAAGGTACAGTTTGGGATGGGTATCTGAAGAGAATGAGACTCATGGTGAGATAGGTGTTTAACATTCATCCGCTCACGACGGAAGATATTCAGATGGAGGAAACACGCGAAAAGATCGAGTTGTTTAGGAACTATTATCTGGTGAGGACTCGTGGTTTATTCCTTATATGGCTTGTGTTCATCAACACTCTGCTTAGGTGTGTTTCCGTGGGTTCGACCAGGACCCGTATAGTCCAATGCATCTCGAGCCCTTGAACATGTATATTATTGTGTTTAGGGAAGGCATCATCTCGGTGAGTTTAGGCTCCTTTCCTAAAACGAACACTTATTGACCGATTTATCCTATTCCTGACGTCACTTCCTATCACATCAAACAGTTCCACTTCAGAGGCACACCACACCCGCAAAACGTACGACGCCGCATCAAACAGCTCAAGGATTACATCTCGGTGACATCCGATTGGATATCATATGCTCTTATTGATGACATTACCGATGCTTTCGGGCCGCTGATTCAAGGAATCGAGTACGAGGTTGATAGTATCGACGAACTTGTACTAATATTGAAGGATACGGATCAGAGTGACATGTTAAGGCGGTAAGTCCGAGATACTTGCAAAGCTGGCGAGGTCACTGAAATAAGTTTGCATCGAAAGAATTGGAACGTGTCGCAAAAAGGTGATGGGTTTGCTAAGATTAATGGGGAACAAGGCGGATGTCGTCAAGGGTTTGGCCAAGAGGTGCAATGAGAACTGGAGTGTGGCCCCCAAGTCGGATATTGTAAGCCTCGGCTGTTTTATTTGCTTGGCATTTTGTTAACGTCACTTTTCCATAGGGACTCTACCTTTCCGATATTCAGGCATGTTCCTTGCATATATCCATACTGAACCAACCCTGATTATTGATACTCTACAGGACCACTTGATCACCATGACCCAAAACCTGAATCACTACGAAAAAATTCTCTCGCGCTCGCATTCCAACTACCTGGCCCAAATCTCGATCGAGATGACAGACGCAAACAACCAGATCAACGACGTGCTTTCCAAACTCACAGCCTTGGGTACAGTACTGATCCCTATGAATTTGGTCACTGGTGCGTGCTTGTTTCGTCCCTTGCACCTGGTGGGGTAGGTGCTGAAACGCTGTTTGGGTAGGTTTGTGGGGTATGAACGTACACGTTCCGGGTGAGGATACTACCGAGGGGTATACGTGGTTCCTGAGGTTCGTCTGGTCTCTTCTTGTCCTCCGGCTACCATCCATGCTCATGATTTTGGGCTAGTATCATCGGGGGGCTTGTCGGGTTTGGGATTATTGGATCGTATCTCACGTACAAGTTGATGAGGAGTCCATAAAAGCTTGGACTTCCTCTCGTGTTTTGCTTTTTACCTTTTTCGCTTACATTGAGCACGCACATGGATAGAACCCTCATCTCGTTGAGAATCAGCTTTGTGTATTTATAAATTTGGTTTGTCACACATGACGTGTACCCCGCCCTTTTTCAATGACAGTGTGTGGGTTTGAGAACTGGAGGTTGTTATTGCCTAAACCTGGCGAGTAATGGTAGGCTATGAATGGCTGGATTGGATCACGTGACTATATGCAGCAAACTTGAGCGCATATATGGTGCATTTAACTAAGCGAACACGGGCTGCATATTCTCGGTGGATCACACAATCGCGTCGGGGATGCCAGTAGATAACATAATATTGCAATATATCGGAATCCTTGTTGACTAAAGGCAGAACTGTTGAACATCACCCAACAGCCATAACTGAAGCCCAATTACCACCATGCACAAAACGACTGAAGTCTATCCTTCCACGTGGGCATACACCCTCCGTTGTCAAACACATCAACGACTCGTCGATATCTCTATGGGCAACCGGTAGCCACAAAACCAAGTCACCTTTGTGTGATTTGACCCAGCCATCCGAGCCTGCACGGCGAGTAAGCTCGAACGTTTCCAGTGTTGTCAAATCTTCGAAAACTGTTAAGAAATAAATCAAAGGTTTAAACTATTGCCTCGTACAAGAGCAAACGTACTGTCCATCTGCGGCGACGGCAAGCTGTATGTTGGCCAAGCCTTGCTGATATCCCATATTCGTAGTGTCCCATCATCCGAGCTCGACACAACTCGCCAGCCTTCTGGAAAAAATGCAACAGACCTCACTATATCAGAGTGGCCGTATAAGGGATATGGAACATCAATATCTGAATCCAAGTCCCAGATTCGCAAGCTTTGATCGGCGGAACCGCAAACGATATAGCGCCCTCCTGGTGAAATTGTAATAGCCAATAGATGGTCACTCGGAAAAGGTTGCAGTAGAGTCTGAACAAGCTGCCCTGTATCTGCGTCCCATATCTTCACGCTGAGATCTAGGGAACATGAAGCGATGTACTTGCTATTGGAAAAAACTACCACGGAAGTAACTGAATCAGAGTGCCCTTGTGACGGAGCGAATCGTGGTGTGCCTGTCTTTACGTCCCATATCATGATTGTCTTGTCCTCAGAGCCGGATACAATGATGCTTCCATCAGGTGAAAATGCAACAGATCGAACTCGGTCCGTGTGACCCACGAGTGGCGCAAGCACTAGATCTCCAGTTTCCGCGTCTCGTATGTGTATGATGTGGTCATGTGAGCCTGACGCAATGAAACGATCGTCAGGGGAAAATACAACAGAGCTAACAGAATCATTGTGACCGCGTAGCGGCCCGACTACAGTAGCAGTCTCTAGATCCCATATTAGAACAGTTTCGTCTTCTGAACCAGATGCTACGCGACGGCCTTTGTGCGAGAAAGCAACAGACGTCACAGTCCCAAAATGGCCTTGTAGCGGCTCCGATATCATAAGGCCTGTCATAGCATCCCAGATTCGTAACATGTCGTCACTTGATCCCGTGGCCATAAGCCGACCGTCAGATGAAACTGCTACGCAGCTAATCTGCGTTGAATGAAGCTGTTTGGAGACTACGCCTATGCTATTGTCCGCTTCGGCGTCCCAAATCCTCATGGTTTTGTCAGAAGAGCATGAAACAATGCGGCGACTATCTGACGAGTACGCTACAGACCATACCCGGTTTGAATGCTTCCGCACGCCGTTTCCTATCTCCCTACCGGAGGCTACGTCCCACACGCGCACTGCGCCGTCGGAGGACCCAGAAATGATCCGCTGGCCGTTTGGGGAAAACGATACGGATTGCACCACAACGGTGTTCGTCCCCAGAAATTCCGCGGCTTGAGAGCTATTCTGCAGATGTATAGTCATCAAACGGCCGCCGTAGGTGCCATAGGCAATGAGCGAGCTATCAGGAGAAAACGCGACAGAATAGACAGCCGTATTCTCAAAGATAGGCTCTTGTGCTAGAAGCCCGGTCTTAGCATCCCATATGACTACCGACTTGTCCTCGGAGCTTGAAGCAATATAGCGGCCATTTGGAGAAAAGCAAACAGACATTACTCGCTCTGTGTGTCTGTTCAATATGAGGGCGCATGTTCTATTTCTCAAATCCCAGACCCGCACTGTGTGATCAGCAGAACCTGAAGCGAGAAGTACGCTAGTAGGAGAAAACGCCAGGGAAATAGCGTGTTTTGAATGGCCTACTAGCAGCTCACAGTCCTCAGGGCCAGTCCGGGAATCCCATATCCTAATGATCGTTTCATACGAAGTGGAGGCAATGCGTCGACCGTCGGGGGAGTAAGCGACACAAAGTACTTGACTTTCATGCCCGCTGAAGCTCATGATTTCTGACCCAGTCTCGGTATCCCACATCCGTATTGAGTGATCGCCGCAACCTGAGACTATGAAGCGATCATCTGGTGAAAACGCTGCAGAGAAAACATCGCCTGGATGAGATACGCTGCGCAAGCAGGATGTCCATTCTTCTTGCGTGCCTTGGGAAACGGAAAGGGTGTTTGGAAAGAGTGGGCACATTTTTTCCCGAAGTTTAGATGCTCTAGGGGTGAATGGGAGGGCAGATATATATAAATGTGGCGTGCTGTTTGAAATGGCATCGTAAAAACTGAGAACAAAGCGGTATACGTCTTTCGCATACTCTGAAAATTCTGCCAGCATATCCTAGAAAGTAATATGGCGCGAGATACATCAGCGAAGTATTTATTTATTAGTTTATTGACTAACCCAGTGCCTACTTATGGCGTTGAGTCCCAGCATGCTCGTAAGGGCCGTGTCGAGTTTTCCCAATAAAGACAGAACCTCCAACCAGAAAAGCAGGTGGCTTTCGAATAGAAAAATCCTCAGTTTATCCACAAGCGAATGAATATTCGCTTTGGAAAAGTGACTATACCAGTGTAAACAGCTATAGCGTAGATGCCCAGCAATTATTGAACGAACTTGTGAATCCAAATCGGTCACATTAGTGTTGGGTACATGAGACGATCTGAGACCACATATATTGAATCTCAGCTCGGTAAGCATAGCTGTGAGACAGCTATTCGCAATTAATGTATTGTAGTACTCCATTTCTACGTAATATTCGTTCGAGCGAGTGGGATCGGTGATATAATCCTCAAACGAAGGGTGGAATATGCGAACGGGTCCACCTGAGCCGCCATCTTCATAGATCACTGAGCTGAGATATTTTAGGATCGTCTGCAGTGTCCCGGGTTCCATTTGACGAGATAATAGCCTTTCCAGGTCGCATATAGGTAGTGGCGTGTGTGCTGATGTAGCCACGATGGTTCCGATGCACAGCCGGACCAGCGCCCTGTTGTCCTCTCCTTCGTCCTTGGGCATATTACTAATGGTAGTCGCATAGAGCTTGTCCAGTCCCGTAAATGGGTCTGATCTTCCTGTCAGACCTTGTACCATTAGAACCTGCTGGAGACGTGCCTCCGGTTCAAAACCGGCCTCTATGAATTTACAAGCGGTCTCCGCCCATATGAACAACCCGCTCGCGGAACTAGCTAGGTCTTGGATTTTCTCTCTAGGCCACTTGGGCCGATTATTAGATTTAGCGATATGATCCATGCGCCGCTCAACAAATGTGTAGATATCCGCGTCAGCATTGGCTAGAGCTATGTTGCGACAAACCGTTGGAATAACCTCTGGGTTGAATGCATCTTTGATGTCTTCATCTGGACGACTCGTGACTATGATATTGAGCCAGGGTACCAACTGGCACATATTTTGGAGGCAGATGAGAAGTGAGCTCCGCTCTTCGTCCTTCGTGATTTCATCAAGAGCATCAATCACTATCACCAGCCTCTTTGATCCCTTTCTGTTGCCGATACCCTTCAATGGGCGTTCGACAAGCGAAATATAGCGCCTCTGTATGTGGGTGGTGCATATTTGCGAGTCCTCCTGGATCGCATTCGCTACAGCTTGCCCATAGGATTTATGTCGCATAGCCAGTCCATATATCGCTGTATTTAATAGGCATTTTGCATCGCGTAGGTCACGGTGGTCACGTTTACAGAAAAAGCTCGCAGCTAGCATGCCCTTTTCATCCAGTAGCTTGCAAACTGACGCGGCGACAGCACTTTTACCAAGGCCAGCAAATCCATAGAGCCAGAGGAGCCGTCGTTCTGAGTTAAAATCCTGGGACCAGTCGATTATCTCCTCAATTAAGCAGACCCGTGTGCCTGTAGTGCAGACTCGACTAGGGTTGAAGCTCGCATTCGCAGCAGCACCAAGTTTTTCTAGACTCACTTGATGATCTAATATATCAGCATCATTTATAATTATAATTCTTCTTGAGCATTCATACGGACTTACGAGCCGATTGTGCTATTATCAGAGCCTGAGCCCCAACTCTGTTGTCAAATTCTGCTCTCAAGTTCATGAAAGTGTTAACGATGTTCCGAATACGATCTTGAGTGGCAGAATTCAAGGCTGGATGGAAGAGACGTGCTGTGAGCAAATATCCCGTCAAGCTATGTGTTCATATATGCCACAGCCTACATACCCCGAGGCCTGTGCGACCTGTAGTTTAGTATCAATAGTGACGCATCTTCGACAAGGTTCAGCATAGCGGTTAGAGTGTCCCCCAAGTCCGCATTGGCAATATCCTGCACCGAGGTAATTGTTGGCACTATTCTTCCAAGTTGGTTAACAAGGTCGTCCAATATTTCATCTGGTTGCATTTGGTTCTCAAGATACTACGTTTCTCGAAGGCTCAGTTTTTTGGAACAGTGAACTAAATGCTAGTGATGCGCATACCTCCCACGCCATGGCACAAACCGAGAACGTGACCTTTGTGGCACCTGTAGGATCTAGCTGCCAATATGTCGTAGCTCAGTTATACCCTGGTTAGTATCACAGATCATTTGCTCACCTCTGAGAGTCTACTCCCAAATTCAAGAAGACTCTTAAACCCGGAGGCAAGCGTCCCCGACATGTTGATTGTGCCTTTTCGGGCTTCGATATGTTCAACTCTATGCAATGCTGTCTTGTACGCTTGATTTGCCTCAGGGGCTATGAATGTTTAGTCTTGGCGGTTAATTGATAGGACCTACATCGCTTTGATTTGAGAGAGACACGCTCAGTTTGAACATCTTGTTATCGCACTCTATCAATCCATCGGTTAGTTATGGTAGTCATTATAATCTTGAGGTTAGGTATACCCATCGAAAGCCCGTCGCCCTCGATTAGTTTAGATGCTCGGTATGTAACCAGGCCGACTTGATCCCTTGTAAGTTTGTGAATTTTAGTGATCTGAAATGTTATGTTTGAATCTTCATTTATGTCGCTGCATAGTAGTTTTCATTTGGTCAGAACATCATATAGTCAGGTGTACCACAAACTAATCCTTGCCAAGGTAACATAAGACCCTCCCAAATCAAAGGTTTTCCGGTTGCTGTTAGTCTGTGTATCACCCTGTCATCTATTAGTACTTTAACTTCGACAGTGCGGTTTGAGTGACTCGGTAAAAGCTTGATTTCTGTACGATGAAGCATTAGATCCGTTAGAAGGTCATTCTGGACGTACACGTAGGCTCACCTTTCAGATGTATTCGGATTGTCATTGTACGTTGGCTAGTGCGTGAGATTCAAGAGAGGAAGTTCGACCTGGCGGTTGAGTAAAAATGGCCAGCACTAAGTGGGCGCCTAAAATCGGATGTTACAGGGGCTTGCGTAAACCGGCCGTCCAGTTTACGTGCCGCAAACGCAACCTATTTGCGCCTCCTACATCACGGAGGACAAGAGAATTGGGCCGGACTCTCAAATATATATATATGCAGGTACGAGTGCAAGTTTTATTTGTAGAGCGTCCGGCTTATCACCAAGGTCGATTACTGATATTCGGCATGTATCATGAAAATGTTAGTCTTCGAACTGATAGGCCATGAAAACAAGACCTGGGGAAGGGACACCGCAAGGCAAGCTCAGCTCCTTGCCCGCAATCTGTGTAAATCGTTCATCAGACTAAAAAGGACTTGATGTCGAAGCTTAATTGTATTTTATAAATGTCACCCTAATGAAATATTATTCATATCTTGAGTTACTTGTCTTGAATAGGATCCAATATCAGGCCCCGCCACCTTTTTGTATCCCGCGCGAATCACATCACCAATCTGCTCGTTTTCGGCCTGCTTTTTAGCAAGTCCCAGACTCGCACTGTGTGATCAGCTGAATCAGGCGCAATAAGTGAGCCAAGGAGGGAAAAGGCGAGAGAAGTAGCGTATTTCGAATGTCCGAATACCGGTTCACAGACCTCAGAGCCAGTCTCCGAATCTCAGGTCCTAATGCCTCTTTCGAAAGAAGTCGAAGCAATGCACTGGCCGTCCAGAGTAGACAATTACAAATCACTTGGGTATTAGGCATACTGAAGCCATAGGCTAAGTGCTGTCCCAGTCTCAGCATCCCATATTCGCACTATAGCGTCATTTCTACAGGTTGAAAATATTCGACAACTGTCTGGTAAGAACGCTGCAGAGAAAACTGAAGATGGATGCACAAACAAACCCCGGCTCTCAACCCTCTACGTTTATTTATTCGGTGCATCGTCTTTACTCTCTCTTGACCGTCTGCTCATGCGAGCCGTAGCCCATAGAATAATTACTTTTCATCACATATTGATACAAACAAACGAATTATGATGCTACATTTCATTAATTTACTTGTCTTGAATAGGAATATCGGACCCCGTCGCGCTCTTGTACCCCGAACGAATCGCATCACTAATCTGCTCGTCTTTGGCCTGTTCAAGGGCAGACTCGTTGGATTGGTCACCACCACCCATTTTCTGTTGCACAAAGTCAACACCTAGGTGGAGTTTGGTTAGCATTCGAAACGAATTGCACCGTTGGCGGGAGGTAGAGTAGCGAGTACTGACCCTTGTCGAGCATGTCTGCAAAAAGCGGTTGGTGAGCAACATAGACCAACAATGGGGCAACTTCAAATCAACTTACCCTCATTCTGCTCGCTCTTCTGACCGCCGCCCAAAGCGTTGTTGATAGCGTCCATGATGGTTTATGAGTACGATAGGATATATAGGAAGAAAAGATGTCTTTTCTGGCAAGCACTAGCGCGCGTTATATGCGCCTCCCTGCTATCCATGATGTCATCTATGACTGCTCGCCGCACGTCATTTGTTCCTTGTCACTGAACTTCTTAGATGGCGAAGGCGGTCGGAGATCTTTACTTGGCTAGCTTCAACTTGGCGTGCGTACTCGAGGAATCGGCTCTTTCAAAGCCCGAGGTGGAGTAACAAATAGGTTTCGATGCGAATAAGCATAGGTTTATTAGAATATATGCATCACACAGATTATCCTCCCTGTCTTTTGAAACTCAACCTTTTCTCTGTCTCTTCCTCCTACCTTTCTCTTCACCACCACCAGCAGAGTCTCCACCCAACCCCGCTCGACTGACCGCAGCCATCCGAATCTTCTCCGGCACCTTTTCCCAATAGTTCGCCTCCCTGACTCCACTCACGACTTCCATTTCAATCGCTCCACCTTTGTTAGCCGCGTGCCCCTCAGAGTCGAGACCGTCTTGTTGAGAAAGAGGGTGAGAAGTAAAGTGTGCGACGAGTGTAGATGCGTCATCCGGTGTCCGTAGTCGTATGTGGGCCTGTTTAGTAAAAGATAAGAAACGCGTCTTGTTAGAAGGCAGAAGGCAGACTCACGCTATCTATGCCCTTTTGGAAATCCAAATACTCGATAGCGTCTCCGGATTCCTTGGGAAACGCACGACCAAAAAGCGTCTTGAGTGTTGTTTTGTTCGTCTCTGGGTGAAGTCGACGAACGAATACCAGGATTCCAGGCGGGAACGGCGGAGGCCGCGCGGGACGTGTCTGTCTCCGGATGGGCGGTGCCGCGGTTGGTTCAGACGTGGGTAGGTAGGGGGTTTGCTTATCATTGTTAGAAACAGAAGGTACAGGTCGACGTTCGGCCCTCGGATTTTGTTTTAGAATTCGAGCTTGATGCGCCAAGTATTCTTGCTTGAGCTCGTGCCAGCGGGTTCTGCGATAGTCATAGCAATCAACAAACAATTGCACGGGTTTCCTAGGAATGACTTACTTGGTAATCGAGCGGAACCCGGAGAACGTTGCAGCCGCTACAGCATCCTCCGTTTTCCATTTCTCATTTCCAGCAGAATTGGAAGCTGAGCCAGCTCCACCTTTTGATTCCCACCCCCAACGGCTAGTAAAGGTTCGAGCTAGTTCCGTGGTAGAGAACACGACAAAGGCTTGGCCGCGAAATCGTTGCATTGTTTCGGGCGGACGAGTAGCGATGGTAGGTTCTGCTGTCGGTACGAATACATCTTGCACGATTTGAGACTCTAGCGGTTGATCTGAAGGCTGACACGCGCGAGCGAGCGTTGTGATAAAGTGGTATAATGTCCAAACGGAGCGGACAGCGGTTGGAACGCGCTCCTACGCGCTTAGACGCGTTAGATAGCACGTCGATTGGTCTTTGCTTCGAATGTAGACTCACGACATAGACCGTCTTTTCCTCCCAAGCCCACTCTTCCGTACCGGCCAAGTCGTCCATCCAGCCCTCCTCTCGTTCGGCCCATGGTTTGCATCGAACTTCGTATCCTCCAGCAGCGCCAACCCACGCAGACTGTGTTTTGCCCTTCCAAGCCGCATTACTGGGCGCCCGGATTTTCATTCGAGACTCGAACGCTCCAGAACCGTATGTACGAAGTGCGTTGATGAGTGCTGCATCTGGTATACGTGTAGAAGATTCGCTCAAGTATGGGGATAAAAATGGGTGGTCGTGAAGACGCGAAAACGGAATGTCTAAAGTTACGTGTGAGGGAGGATTAACGGGGGTTGGAGGATAGCGTCAACTCACACCAGTCCTGGCTTTCTGCTATGCGTCGGAATAGATTTTCGTTTCTCCATAAAGACAAATCTGATAGAGCGAGCTCGAGTCGTGCAGCAAGATCTGATTGAGTTTGTTGCTGCCGGGCCATGCCATTGGCGTTTTTGGTTTCTTTTGACCCCTTCAGGGAAGAGTCGGCAGGGTTCTTGGATACTTCACGCCCCTCGTTCGAGTCCGAATCCGAGTCTGAGCTAGTCTCTTGGCCGCTCGAGTCATCAGAATCAGTTGTTTTGTCGTCTGAGGATTCTCCATTTGCGTCGTCCTCGACAGCTCGCTTTTTTGGATTCGACGGACCGGGTAGAGAGTCGGCAGACACAGAGGGAGATGGAGTGCTACCAGATTTATGTGCAGGTGCGGTAGGCTTTCGGACGCGTTTGGGAGCAAGACTGCGGGGTGTAAACATGCCAAGGCCGTGGTAGGCACTGATCGGGACGCAGGCGCTTGGCCATCCGTCCCTCAAGCGCTCGATTTGAAACTTGCTCCCGACTTCATTTCAACCTGGGATTAATCCACTACACTTGCAAGTGTAGTAGCCATGACTGCAGTGCAACAGCCCTCTCGAGCAGATCTCGAAGCTTCGACTTTCCAACGTCTCCATCCCCGAGCGTATTTTGAACGATTCATTGCAGAAGGGTATAGGCCGGATGGGAGAAAGGCTGATTCATGGAGAGATGTCAATGTCAATGTCGGTGAGTATTCTATAGCCTTGTAAATTTTATACTGATTGAATGCTTGGAACAAGGTTCGATATCCACCGCCAACGGCTCGGCCCTTGTTCGTATAGGAGACACAACCATCGTCTGTGGAATTAAAGCAGAAATTGCCGAACCCGATCTCGAAAGACCCGACCAAGGCTTCATAGGTACTCTTTGTACTCTTCTCCCATTCACATTCTACTAATTTCTTTCCCAGTCCCAAACCTCGACCTCCCCGCCATTTGCTCGCCCAAATTTCGACCTGGTCCTCCAGCAGAAGAAGCACAAATGCTGTCCGAACAGATCAACGATATTCTTGTCTCGTAGGCACACAATCGCCCTTACTTTCATCATATATCCTGATGCTCTTCTACAGCTCATGCGCAATTGACCCTAAAACACTCTGCATTCACCCTGGAAAATCAGCATGGGTGATCTACATCGATGCCGTGTGCATAAACTATGACGGAAATATACTGGATGCAGCAATGTTGGCCGTTATTGCCGCCCTTCAAAATGGTACGTCTGACTTTCTGCACTCCACCCGGCACTCACATGTTCCGTTGTAGCACAGATACCAATAGCCACATATGACCCCGAAGCGGAGCGGACGACGTGTTCCCGAACAGAACGTGTGCCCTTGTCTCTGACCCACATGCCTATCACCATCTCGTTTGGCGTATTCGACCGGTACGTCATTCTCTTCTTTCCCTCTCGGCCTGTTTAACCTCTTCTCACTAGCACCCACCTCTTGTCTGATCCGTCCTCGTTCGAGGAACCCCTGCTGGACGCAACCATGACGGTCATCATAGACATATCATCAGGCACGCTGGGAGGCATCAACCAAGTAGGATTCTCAGCCCCAAATGCGGACGTAGAGACAATCACCCAACGTGCAATGGCCCGAAGCAAAGTTCTTGCCGAGGTTCTGATACAGAGTAAAACGAATTTATAGTGAATTAATTATATACGAACAAGAACTGGCTCGTGGCTACGATAAGCGAGATCAAAAGTCGGAACAAAAAGTATAATATATACAAGCTCGACTGGGGGAGCCTAAATGGGTCGAGTTTGAAAGTATGGAGAAAATATTAACCGGAGTAAGATTAACCGGCAACCGCGATACCATTGCCAGCAGCAAAGTCGTTTATGAGCTTCATCAAGTCGCCAGCGCCGGGTACCATAGGGTCGGGGTGCAGCATCCAATCGCCATTGTTGACACACAAGACTTTCATCTTCTCGTGGTAATGAAGGCCAGTCAGCAGTTTGGGCGTAATGAGGAAGTATCTGCAAGAGGAAATCAACTCGTTATGTTTGTTGGACCAATGTAAACCACTCACTGTCCACAGTCCGTGTTGCATGTCACTTCGACAAGCTGATTGTGCACGTCGCGTTCGGCACTAGCATCCATGCCCTAAGCAACCTATCAGCTATCCGCTGAGGGACATGCACAGCTAACGACAAACCTGGTTGATTTCGTCCACCAACGAGAATGGGATACGCGCATACTCGGTCAAACTGAGCAAATACATAATCGTAGACAGGGATCGTTCCTATTCCCAGACTCGTTAGAACAAATGTGTATGTAGCTGTATCCTGGTTAACTTACTCCTCCGGACTGACGATGGGCATCCAAGACTTGCAGTTTCTCCGTCTCACGGAACTTGACCAGAATGTCGATCGCCCACTCTGCATAGTTGTCTCCAGCATCGCGAACATGAATTTCTCCAGCTCGGCGAATACCTTCATGTTGGATCGGTAAGTTAACGCGAGTACGGGTAGAAAGCCAGGCGAAGACGCACGATCAAAAGCAGCCGAGAACTTCTTGCTGATCTGGCTAACAAGTTCTTCCAATGCAGGCTTCCACTTGTTCTATCATGGTGTCCATCAACAATCCGAATTATTTAATATTCACGAGGAGCATACCTTGGTACGTTCAACCCGAGAAGCGAGCTTGTTGACTTTCTTCTCTTGAGTTTCAACTCTTCTTTGCAGAACCAGAATCTACGCTAGAGTTAGTATGGGACAAATAGTATTGTTGACTGAAATGTACCTGAGCCGCTCGAACCTCGTACTGTTTTTAAAAACAAATTGAACTGAATTTAGCGATTCGGATATCCAAATCAACTATCTCTTACCTGTCGGATCGCTTCTTGGTTTGCCGGCTGGTTAAGTTCGAGTTCTCCTTGCTTCTCGGCCAGCTCGGCCTCGACTTGAGCGACTGGTGGAGGGTCTCCATTTGTTCTCTGTAGAAATCCATATCAGTAGATGAAAACCAATTGGGAAAAGTAATTCCTACATAATTTTCCTCAAACTCGGCTCTCATCTCGTCGCTCACTTGGGACATCCTAGCCTTGGTAGCTTCTAGGAGTTTTTTGCTTGTCGATTTCGCAGACTGGAACTCAGCATCAACTAAAAAAAAATGTCAATTTCGGATAGCACAGCGGGCCGGGCTGGACAAACTTTTGTCAAATTCCTTCTGGATACGCTGGACTTCTTGCTCATAGTTGGACAACAACTTTTCCACTGCATTAGCATTAGCAACCGCCTGCTGATGTCGCAAGGCCGCCGTCGTGGCTTGGACTTGAGTATCGTGAAGCTTTTGGAACAGATCCTAAGAGCGCATGTCAATAAGCATAAGGATAATGCCTCGTATTCAAGCACCTTGAGTTCATGCATAAGGATAGCACGCTTCAGAGCCCCCTTAAGGAGTCTCTTCTTCAACTTTTCCTCTTCGTCTTTGAGCTCAGGTGCGCTTTCTTCCTTCTTCAGGTTCTTTTGCGCAGCCTCTGTACTATGCTTAGCACCCCATATTGGCACCACCTAAAAGAGCAAGCCATACCCAGTTTGAGCTTGTTTACTTCATGCTGCTTCTTGGCGTTTTGAATTTTATTCATCTTGTCCTTGATTTCGTTCTACAAGCACCAGTTAATGTAGACCCAAGTTTGTGTAAATTGATGCGTACCAGCTTCTCCTCAAGTTCGGTAATACCCGCTCGCATAGGCTGATCGCGGGCATTGATGTCTGCCATTTTGGCCTCTTCGGCGTCAATGTGTGCACGAGCGGCGACGATCTCCTGCTCCAGCTGCTTCTGTCGCTCAGTGTCCACTGTAACAAGACACATTTATCAGCCGCGCAAACTAACACGCCTGGAAATCATACCTTGGCTTCCGCCAAACAACCTAGCGTTTGAAGTACGTCTCGTCGAAGTTTGGGCCAGACGACGGCCATACTGGGAACGTGTGACTTGATGCATAGTCGTCCCGGTGATAAAAGTACCTGATCCTTGAGCAGTCACTGCTTCTATCATTGCATCTATGTTGGCGTCTTCGCGGGTGGCGAGTGCCTTGTGACAAAATCAAAAGACTGATACACTCGTTATGGGAATACATACGATTCGATTAAGCCCTAGCTCTTTTTCGAGATAGTTGCGCATCCCCTCGGGTGCTTGGACGCGTTCAATAGCATAACAGTCAAATCCAAGATTTTGAAGCTATTGAAATACATATGTCAGGCTAAGATGGTGATGAGTATATGAAGCACATACGTTTTCGGGAGGAACTGGCGGTTGTGACTGCGAAGGCGGACGATACCAAATGTTCACGCGAACCCTAGGGCGGAATTCATGAGCAAATAACAGTGCTTCAGTAGAGATGACAACCACTTTCTACCGATAATACCGTCGTCGTTGACAGCCTTGTTCATGGCACGATAATCATCCTCGTTTTGGCAGACGAATGTCTTCAGAGCAGGCACGTTAAAAAGATCTTTTGAACAAACATGTGAGTCCTATGCTTCCCTCGAAATAAATCGCATACTCACTCTCTACCTGATGTTGGTATCTCCGATCCTTGACAAAAACAGAAAGCCAAGCCGGCATTATGATTTCTTCGCGAAACATTCCCTGGTTTTTTGATAACCACTCGGCGACATCCGCAACGTCCGGATCGCCCCTACGCAGTAACTCCATTCTTTGATTGGCCACGTTGCTCAACGCCTGAAGGCTATAGCCTGTGTTAGAAAGAACAAACAGGCTGAGCCAATTAAACCCCACCCTTTTTGAGCTTGTCCGGCTTGCTCTTTCCTACGGCCAATCTCTTCGGCAACCTGCCTCTGTTCATCTTGCAACTGCCGATACTCGTCCATCTTTGTCCGATGGTTACGCTGCAACTCGTTCTGTAATTATTCCCAGTTAATAAGCTCGGTCATCTAATCAGTACCGAGAACTACCTACCCTCTGCTCGGTCAGACCAGCTGCATCTCCCACGTCTGGCTCCCTCTCTACAATTTTCTCAAGTCTTGAAATATCGGCCTTTATTTTGGTTATCCGATTTTTGCGATTTTTCTCCTGAGTTTTCAGCTCCTGGCGCTTCTGGATAAGCGCATCGCTCTCCTTTTCGGCAGCCTCCTGTTCTTCGAGTTTGCGCTTGATCTTTTCCATGGCTCCACGAGGCTTTTCCGCAGCTTTTTTGCGCGCCGAATCAGCAGTACGGACCAAACCAGCAAACTCTCTATCTCAAAAATTTTAATCGTGAAGACTCGAGATGCACTTGAGCACGCACTCTTTCTTTCGCTCGATTGGTTGAATCTTTTCCTTCGCGGCATCCAGCATCTGGCGGACCTCCTCGCGCTGTCTCTTTAGCTCATCGTACGCTTTCTTTGATTCGTTGTACTGAGCAAAAGGTAAGAGGAGGTTGAGAAGCTCGACCTGCCAAAAGTGTTAGATACGTCCCAACGGCATGTTTGAGACGCTCACCTCACGCTCGAGTTCTCTCCTGCGTTGGTATCGAGCAATGGTATTTTCCATGGCAGCATTTTGACCCTCTAGATGCTGGAGTTCTCGCTTGTCGTTCTCGAGGTTCTTTATTTTTAATAAGCTAACGCTTAGCCCACAACTAGGAGGTACTTGCCTCCTTCGCGCCACGAAGCTCTCTGGAGTTCTCGATCAAACTATCATGCCACGCCGTAAGATTGGGATTTCCGGCCGCGCGCTGTGTTTCTCTCAACAACGTCTGGGGATTCATATTCGCAAATTCTGACACCTTGTCCTGAGGTAAGAATGCACTAAACCAGAGGTCAGATAATGACTCAGCGAGTGAACTTTTCAAGACTCACCAGAGATTCGTAACTTGAACGTTGAGTTCTTCCAGCTTGACCTTGAGGTCTCGATTGCTGATTGGCTCTCCATTCAGAGTAAACTTTGTGCCCTTGTTCGCTGTGGTGATTTGGCGTTGGATGACTAGATTGGGCTCGCCCGCAGGACCTTTCAGCTCGATCTCAACATGACCTTCCTTCTTTCCGTTTTTGACAAAGCCTTGTATTTCCGACTGACGCCCAAGAATCTAGGTAGCATCGCATATCAGTACTGTGACACGCAAAGGTGAAACATGGACCCATTACATTTGGCGAGCCGCCCAGCCCGATGGCAATTGCTCCCGCGATGGAACTTTTACCCGTTCCATTCGCACCAATCAACATATTCAGGTGTGGTCCACACTTGAAATCAACGTCGTCGTAGGTCAAAAAGTTGTGGAGTCTAATGCCAACGATTGCGCCCGGGATAAATCTTCGAGAATCTTAGTGGCGTAGACACCCGACTCGCTCATCATAACTCACCCATCCTTGGGGTCTCGAGGGAGTGTGACGCGAGGAGGTGCTTCCTGTACGGGCTCATTCTTAGGCTCTACGTCCATAGCGCCGCCTTCGCCAGAGACACGTGTCCGCTTTCGTGTCGGCCCGTCTTCGTCGTCGCTGCCCGCCACATCTTCGTTCACATCGACTTCGAATTGCTGGTCTCCGCCGTCGTCCTCTTCGTGTTCCCCTCCACCATTGAGGGTTTGCTGTTCGTTTTCTTCTTCCTCGTGCTCGTCGGGACTGGCCACCCGATTGCGTCTTGGAGCCATGATCGTCGAGCCGCGACAAGACGACCCGCGCCCACGTGACCTGTCGTAACAATGATGGCTCAGGACCACCCCGCGCATATATCGTACATGGCTTTAATATTAAACCTGCAGGTTCCCTACTAAACATGAGCAACTTCAGTTTTATAATGACCCCAAATTTTATATATACTCTAGCAATAGAGGACGTCTGCTCGGCCATAACGTTCATAGTCACGACACAATGGATCATGAAGCCTAAAGCATGTCTTATCGGTGATTCTAGTTAGCGCACGCCCTCTTAGCGGGTATTTTTGATACTCGCCGCCTCAGCTAAGTCTAACCAGCCGTTGATGATGCAAATACTTTCTAATAGCAGGCAAATACAGCAGAATGTTAATTAGATCTTTGAGCTAGCCTACTGGGAGATACCCCTATTCCGATATATCATGTTTAGCATAACTGCAGAAGGTTTCCACCTGGTGTACACTTGGAGCGCCGCCGCTTGCACTATATTTGACCATCCAGGAAATTGCGCTTTTGCTTCCGCCACAATTACATCGCTTTCCTCCACAAAACTCCATATCAACTCTTCTGCCCCAAATCCCTTGCCCTCAAATATCTGAAAGTCGTATTTCATGCAAACTGGGTTTTCCTGGCTCGTCCAAGCAGCGGGTGAACCGTCCGGCAATAACTTTGGCAGAAGTTTGCCGAAGTCCTTGTCATGACGGTACAACGCAAGGTCAAACCAGCTCCAAGATCCTTGCTACAAACATTAAAGTTCAATTCAGTATATCCATTTACTAATCATGTGGGTAATGAAATACGTACATCTGGGCGACTAACCCAGCCTTGGCGATGGGATTCTGTCATGAGCTGGATGCTATGAACATCCTCTATAAATCTCCTGCTCAACGGCAGAGTTTACAGCAAGATTTCGCTCCACACAATATTGCTTGGAGAGTGCACTTTGGGTTTTTCCCATTGCGTAACCGTGTAATTTGGATTGAGGATGTGGAAGCCAGTCATACGACATATCATGGTGACAAGTTCCTCAGGGAGTCCTCTCCTGCGACCCTTTTAGACCCATGTGCAAGTCCCAGTACGATTGCATAATATTCCCTTATTGGAGGTCGTTTAATGGTTATTTCAAGAGCTTCGGCCTGAGAAGATTCTGGATCTCGACGGCCCGCCCTTTGCCTGCGTCGATGGACGTGAGTACGACTCATAAAAAGTATTCTAGCGGTTGTTGTGAAATACGGCTCAGGGTTAGGAGGTGATCAGCCACATAGAGTTCTAGTCAACCGGCGGCAGTATCGTTTGCCGATCAATAGACGCAAACAAGAGCAAAGGAGTCCCCCTATCCGTCCATTACGTTTCTGCAAAGCGCCTGTATGGGCAACTTCTTAACATGGCTATTTTATCGAACGGCCAAACGCACAAGGTCAAGTTTTGTCAATCGGTGGCCATGATGCTCATTCATACAGAAAGAAGATGGCTTCAAAAGTGAGGCAGAAAGAAATTGAGGCAACGAAATTTATCTGCTGTATATAGAGCTTAGCATGGCCGAGGAAGGCTTCCACCAAGTGTACACCAACAGCACTCCTCTACGAACACGGTTCTCCCACCCCGGGAATTGGGCCTTGGCTTCGACCGTCAACACGTCTCCCGGCTCAACATAGTTCCATAGTGGATGCTCTATCCCGAAACGCTTCCCTTCGTTTATGGTATAGCCATGCATTTCGACTGCATGACTATGACTTTGCCATGAAGCGGGCGAGCCATCATCTAAGGTCTTGGAAATGAGTTGTCCAGAACCTTCGTCTCTACGGCAGAGAGTGATATCGAACCAGCTCCAGGATCCTGACTATTACGACATCCGGCCATAGTTTACTCTAGTGGACTTAATATAAAAACAAAATATTACTCACGTTCGGGTCGCTAACCCATCCTTGATGACAAGATTCCGTCAGAAGTTGGATACTATGGATCTCATTGATGATCTGCAGGGTCAAAGGTGGACTGCGCAGCCAAGTCTCGCTGGCGATTGAACCATCCGAACCAACATCGATGTCTCCGTTCTCCTCTCTAGAATATTCAATATTGAGACATATAAAATTCGCAAAGGTGCATATTAAGATCACAAGCTCCTCGGGAAGCGGTGGCCGGCGATTCCGTTTTGAACCTTGAGCAAGACCAAACACAACGGTGTAGTATTCCCTTAGAAGCCCTCGCTTCGCCGGCAGTAGTGGTTGGAAGGTCTCGGAGCGCGCTAATCCTGAGCTGAAATTACCCATGGAAGATGCTGGGAGTATTCTTATGTGGCAGAAGAATGGTGGCCCCATGAAAACACGTGGCCATCACGCGACGATCTGACAGAAGCATCAATATCATGATACGATAACTGGTACAAATAAGGTAGTCTAATAGATCGAAGACACCGGAGGAATCACAGCCGGATATCAAACAACGAAAAGAAGGAGTGTTTACCTTCTGTACGCTAGGTTAAGCATAGCTGCGGAAGGCTGCCAACGTGTGTTCAGACGGAGCATTCCCCTACGGGCGTGAATTGCCCATCCAGTTGAGCGCACATTCAACCTAACCACCAAAACGTCTCCCTCCTCTGCACAAGTCCACATAGGATGGTCTGGCCTATAAAGAGGGCCGATATTCAGCTCATACTCCGATTGGTCAACTCGGTTTTCATGGCTCATCCATACAGCCGGAGAACCATTAGCCTGAGACTTGAGAGATAGCTGCCCTGAGGCTTTATCTAAACTCGCAATACCGATTTCGAACCAGCCCCATAATTTGTCCTGCTGAATACATAACCATGTCAACGCAGAAGGAAGGAATGTGTGAATTAGACTGTACCTCTGGGTCACAAGCCTTCCCTTGATGGTAGGAATCAACCACGAGCTGGGCGCTGTGGATTTGGCGAAGAATTCGTTCATCCAAAGGCATACTCCTTATCCATATTTTCGTAGGTAGAGGATCCCCCCAACAATACACGTCCAAGACACGGTTTTCTTCAACCGTGTACTCTGGATCAGGTTGACAGAAGTCGGCCAGTTGACATATCAAGAGCACTAGCTCTTCAGGCAATCCCGGCCGCCGGGTGTGGTGTGAGCCTCGAGCGAGCCCGAGTATGGCAGTGTAGTACGTTTCTAGCTTTGGCGTTTCAAGTGGTAAAGACTTCCGGAACAGCGAAAGTTTATTATGCAGAGAGCCAGTATTACCCATGGGAATGATAAGTCCTCACAGAGACTCTGACGTAGTGTACTTGGGGTATGTGGTAGTTGTGAACAAGCGGAATTCGGCCGCATGATATATATACCGCTCCTGTCTAGCCCCTGACTGAGGCTGATGGGGCGGGAGCGCGTAACTTAGGCAAATAGAGACATTATAGTAATCATACCATACAGAGATTCTACTAGGCTGTGTAATTTTTGCTAGTGCGTTACCAGTTGCTCGGTCATTTTTGACTTTCCCCTTATTGCTGGGCCATATTTCTAAATCGATATATCTCAGTTGATGTGCTGTGTCCGAGCACAGATTTTACTCACGATGAGAACGAAAGGAATAGGAATACAAACTACTGCAAGGAATGCACAAAACATGCTACCCCATTGATCCCCGGCTCTACGAAAGAGATGAGGGATGAACAGAGGGAAAGCGAATGCGACGGTCGAACGCAAAATTCCGTTTGCAGCGAGGCAACTCGCCGCATACATCGGGTAAGAACTACGAAATCCATCAGTATCATATCGGACGTCGATACTTTAGAACATACTCGACCATATATGCGACAATGGAAGTAAAGCCGATGATCGCGCCAATTCCGAACGGCACGCCTGCGAGAATAGGGGCAATCCAGTGCACGGAGGGGTATGTTGTCCTGTGAATATCACTCAATTACTTCACGTGGCAATGAAGCCGATGGTTATGACTTGCCAAGAAAACCAAATTAGGGAGACTGGTAATAGAATAGCCGCAAAGCATGCTCCAACCAATCTTTGCTCCGGTGGCGCATGGCCTCCAGCCTTCTGCGCAGCCCGCAAGTATCGCTTGTTCTCGAAAGGCGCGATAACGGCCGCGATAAGAATTCCGACACCGATACCCAGAAACGCGAGCCCAGTTTCTCCAGCGGTAAAGCGTCTGTGTTGTTGAAACACTATCGGGAATGCTGCGAAGAATCCGTAGAGGATTCCATAAATGAGCGCCGTGTAAAATGAAAGAACCAGCACGATGGGTTCATATGCGAGCATAGCTATGGAAGACGTCATCATTACTCTGAAAGTTATTCCTGATAAGGGTGCTGACCTAATGGGCGCGTAAGTGTCGAACCAAGCGTTTGCAGTACGCTCTTGCAATCGGCCGTATCGTGTTTTGAGACATACGACACGCCATCCTCCGTAGATCCACGCTGTAGCTTCTCCGCTCGTTTACGCAACAGCACCGAGTGACACTAAGGCATTACCCGCAGATGAATTCAGGATGTAATGATGAGGGCAAGTTTGGACTTACAGTTTCAGGCACAATGGCAGCGTATAACGCAAAAATGACACTAGAAAATATCAGCATGACCCAGAAGTTCCAACGCCATGTGATATTGGATTGAGCTATGAACCCCTTTTAACCAAGAGTTATTCAGATACTTCCTAAACGAGCCTTGACTTCATACGCACCCCCACGAGTGGCCCACATACTGGACCAAGCAAAGGGCTTACTGCGAGCACTAAAAGTGCGAGCGGCCCTCTTTCTTCCTTGGTGAACAAATCTGCCAAGGATCCGCCAGGTACGCTAAAAACAGAGGAACCAAAGCATCCTCCAAGCAGACGCATAAGCAGTAATGTAGTGATATTCTGCGAAAGCCCTGCGCCTAAATGGAATAGCGTGTATGGGAAGAATGAGATTATGAATATGGTCCGACGGCCGTAAAGCTGGTGGTAGATGATCAACGCTAGTACATCTGGAGTTCAAGTCTGAGATTACCTCTGATAACGGCCCCCATATAAGAGGTCCCAGACCAAAACCGAGTACGAATAAAGATAATCCGAGCAAAGCAACGTCGAGTGTAGGCTTGAACTCGCGCATAATGCCCGGAATAGCTGCTGCATATGCGCTGGATGAGAATGCCACGCAAAATGCTGATAGCCCGATCTAAAGGAGGAAAGCGTGAGCACAATTGACCGGCCACAATCATCCAAGCCACTTACTAGCACCCCGAGAGTCCTTCGATACCCAACACTCCAGTTCATGGGATTTTCGGTATCATTGGGTTCCCAGTCTACGATAATAGTCTGCTTCGTGCCCTTGTATTGAGCATGTAACTGGACTTCGGTGGAATGTCGGAGGGATGGTGCCAACGTGGGTGAGGGGGACGCATAAGACTCTCGTCCTGATTGTGTGCTCTGCTTTTCAGCAAGTGTAGTCATAGTTAAATAGGACTTGTATACTCATTTGAGTAGCTCACGTCCGGTCCCCTTTTATACTAAATCACACCCTATGGCTTGGAAAGCCTCGCGATTATGACAGCATGAATGCCGGTGTGCCAAGGCCGACACCACAGGCGCCAGAGTGTACGGCCACCCGGTAGGCGAAATCAGCGACCCACAAGTTCGCGGGGTCAGGGTGGGGTACGGATAAGAGCTCATTCGAGGTGTGGGATCACGATAGTAAAAGGCAAAGCGACGCGTATGATTGGTGGATAAACCTACCAGTCCTGCCACAGCCACGGGAAAGCTCGGGCAGCTTTTGCCTCTGGTCCTCATGCATGTCAAGCGGCCCACAAACCTGTGTTCGAGGTTGGAATGGAGTCTTTATATGTGAGAAAGTTAGTTCGGGCATTACGGGCCAAGATTGGGCATCTGTATTGCGTATATGCGCGTCTAGGCTGCACCACTCATCTGGATTTGTTCCTAAATGACAGGAAATAATCGAATAAGCTAGGTTCGAGCGGTACGATCACGAGACTCACAAAGGTTAATCTCAAGAAAAATCACGCGCAACGTATCGGCGACCCCACTCTCCAGGTTGTCTCATGTGATTCTGGCAAGGCGCCGACCCGAAATGTATGATGAGATAGCTAAATTAATCCCACTTATCTCACAAATCCTCATAATCCAGAACCCGGAACCCGAAGGAGACCGTCATAGCTTTGCTTTCACCTTTGCCTCTCTGTTCTGCTCATTGGGCTCCCACCAAACTACCGTAACTGTGATATCATCTCGGTATCGTCGCGAGTATGGTGCTGGGATCGATAGTAGCTGGTGAAGCTTTTCTCGATCTGCGCCACCGAACGCGTTGCGAATGAGATGAGTTCCAACATTCTCGTCCACAAATGCCCATTCGCCTTCGGTTGATCCTTGCTTTGCTTTGCTCTCGGTCGATTTTCCTTCGATACCGGCGGTCTCGGCAGGGGTGAAAACTGACTTTGCCAGGTCTGATTTGGAGACGTTTCCTCGCCGACCGTTGAAATAAGCACCAACTAGAGAAACAACTTCTGAGGAAGATAATTCGTCCCATAGGCCGTCTGTAGCAAGGACAAGGAATCGAAGGTTGCTTTTTGAACCAGATCGTTGTTTTTGGTTGGGGGGTGTCAGGAAATGGAGCTCGCGTCGAGTAATGACAGGTTGACTGGTCACGTAAGGGGGTGTCTTGAGGTTGGTAGGACACTTGCGGAACGCAGATCCAGGAGGCAGGAGCGAGGATGTCAGCCTGGGATTAGTCATACCATAAGTGACCTTATAAGTTATTACACGGTGCCATATATTCACCTTTCTTGAACCTCACGAGGCCACTTGTAGTTTGAGTCTCCGAAAGCTCGAGTTGGTTCCAACCCACCTAGATCAAACGTCAGAAACACCATACAACTAACACTATTGTTCCGTACCTAGCACACGTCCCCTTTGAATAACGAATGAAGCCTCTTCAGGAGGATGCTCAGCCACCATCCTGAACAAGTAGATTCAAGTAAGTGCTCAATATAGTTGATATAAATAATAAAGCGACAGACCGTTGATACTCGTTAACATTCCGCCCGGTTTGATCTTCCGTCAATACTTCGACCCGCCACTTTCCCTCGCCGTTCACGTCTTCTTCCCAGTACCCCGCAACAGCACGGGAGTCTCCAGTCACTGCGACGTGTAAATCCCGCCTTGCCGTATCCAACACCGCCAAAAGAGCACAAGAACCCGAAAGTGCTGGCAACATGCTTGCCTCCGCCATCGGATGTTCCCAAGGCTTCAGCGAGCCGGCATTCGCCTGTAGCATCTCGAGTACTCTGATTGGAGCATTGACGATTTCTGAGTCGAGATTTGCGAAAGCGGTCTGGATGGCCAACTGGACATATTTAGGATCCTCTGAGGGGATGTGGGCGAAGGGTGATATAGAAGCCGGGAGTAGGGAGCCGAGGTAATGCAGTGTAGACTTGAGATAAGTGAGGGCAGAATAGTTTGAAGGTTCGAGGCTTCGTCTTTCAGTAGATGGTTGATCTAACGTTGATAGCTCTAGTGCAACGGCTGGGATGAGGGCTTTAGAAAGCAGCCTTGATGTATGAGGTCCCGCGTGTCCGTCCATCACAGCAAAGAACAGCAAGTCTCCAGGAGATACTTTGGCTTTGCCTTTGGGATTTTGGCGTAGAATAAGCTGTGCATTGGCATCCTCTATCGGATTGTTTGAATTGAGGGTAGCGGTCGCGTGCTTCCATGTTATTCCGTACGGGCGTTCAATAGACTCGCTTTTCGCATTCGCTCGTAGCAATGCCTCGATCTGGTCCTCGGGGAGCTGATATATCGACTTTTTTGTCATGGCCGTACCGCCGTCGGGAGTCCGTTGTCGGATGCGAATATCAAATGAGGGCCTGCCTGATAATCGAGCGCTAATTCCACTCGAGTAGATATAGTAGCCCGAGTAGCCCAGGCCTGCAGCAGTAACAACGTAAAGAGTGGGCCGCAGTAGGGTTCCCGGCCGGGGACGAAACATCACTTGGCTGGGTGCCTATCCCCTGCTATCGAAGATTGTCAGAATATCAATTGTCTATGGGTGGCTTTCTTACGACTATGATTATCACCTCGTAGCCTAGCAGCATCGTTTAGGATCATGCCAACAATGACCAGTACACGTCTACGCACCAACTGGCGGTGTCAAGCGATTTGCTCTCAGGGTCTCTGTGACGTAATACTTCCATGGTTTGATGGACGCGCGCTTACCAGAGCGCCCGAGGTTCATTCATAATCTACCACCAGCGCTTTTGTTTGTACTCTCGGCATCCGCAAGATATGTCCAACCATCATACCAGAACATACATTGCGCTATAAATTCTCGTAATATCAGCTTGTTGGGTCAAATATAATTGTTATATAACGTACTCAAGCTGCTCATCATCCAAGCGCCAGTGCAACACACCAGCCGCACTATTACTCACCTTCTAGCTTCCAACTCGCTATCCAGCTCATCTTTTATTTAGACGTCAGCCACAAATCCAGGCACCCCCGCACATCTACTCGGAGCCCAGTTGAATACATGCACGTCAATTATGTATCTAAGGCATAGCGCCAACGCTCTTCTGTGATACGGGCTGCTTTACTTGCGAATGAAGAGCGCCGTGAACTACTAGATCACCGGGGTCTGGTACTACTTACCATAAGAGCATCAACCCGTACGCCAAGCGCTCTCCGGCTAAAATCTTTTCTTCATCCGATCGGGCGCCCCTGATATGGGCGTTGTGGACGCGAAGGAAAAGAACTCACCCACGAATACGATAATAACATAATCAACCACATAATCACGACATACTGCCGATCTAGGGACGCGATCCGCGAACAATCAACGATTCAAAGGAGGTTTCGACTCTACGAAGCTGCCGCGACTATTACGGTTGCCCAACAACGCGTCCGTCCATTTGAGAAATTGTGGCCTTCCTCACACAACGGAAAAGGAGCTTCAGCAGGACCCTTGAACATGGATCTAGGCGATGCTCGGCCAAACCCCGAAAATCTAGCTAGCGCGAAGTAGCTCCGCCTGTCTAAGTATGCTTTTTAGCACTCACGAGGAGCCGAGTAGCACGCGCTACCGGCGCTACCAGGATCTCGTGGGCGCTAAAAAGCATACTTAGACGCCGGGCTTCTAGTGCGTGCTAATCAGATTTTTGGGTTTTGGCTGAGTGAGATAGAGTCAATGATGTTAATATGCACATCATATACAGCTAAGCTCAATCGAACGAATAGTCGGCTTGCCAACCTCTAGACATGCTTAAACTTTATTAGGATGAGCCTCCTATCTAAAGAAATTCACGGAGCGCTACAGTACACCGAAATCCTGGAATTGCAACACTTGATGAGCACATGAAGTGATCTGCCGGCCCAGCCACCACTCAGCCGCGTTGCTCATCGACACGAGGCTCATTACCGGCCCGAGGACCAGCTGTTTGTTTCCGGCATCAGGTTAAAAAGATAGGTACCGAGGCGAACTGGCGCCATCATCCCCCCACAGCTCTTGCATCTCAATGGATACCCGACCGCGCCCTCGGCTTTTTGGTTTCAGCGATGAGGATTATGTAGGTATATTCCTCAGCCTTCAAGCGGTATCATAACTTAATCTTAGTGGCAATATTAGCTCAACCTAGGCCTCCGGGCGCCCTTTGGGCGTGGCCGCGATACACATTCTATGGTTGGTTCTGTTATTTTATAGCTGCGGCGCATATTCTCATAGCGGCAATTAATCATGCTACTCAGACCAGTCACAATTCGAGCCCAACCGCTATATCCGTCTATGGCTCTGAACACCCGATCAATAACCGTAGAAATGTGCTGTTCGAGAACGTGGAACTTCAGCTCTCGAAGTCCGGCTCCTCCGCTTTCGACTACAAAGATGGATCCGGTGAATGGGTCCGTCCTCGTGCGGTAACCGAAATGTACTGGTACTGTGAGCAAGGCGGGGACATGAACGAATGGTTCGTGTTGAAGGTATCGGATTTTGCACACGGGACTGCGGCTTTTGTGCGATTGCGGCCATATGAAGGTTAGCTGTCTCACGCTTCACTTGGTCGTTCACTAACTCGTTGTTTCAGCCCTTGGTGAAGCCACATACAACTCAAATCTTGCCGTACCCCACAACTCATCGTTGCGGGCGACTATCTCGTTTGATAATGGGATCGATTACTACATGGTAATCAGCGAGCATTTGAAAGTCTTTAACCAGTACAAGGGGTTACCAGATGCCGTAAGAAATGAAGTGATATGTACAAAAATTTGTGCTTAGTTTGCTTTTCCAGTACAAGCGCTCTCGCAGTACTGTGGCTTTTGGTGAGAAGACCACCCTCCAAATCAACCTTGGTACTGGCTCGTGCACACCTCACGATCTCTGCGAGTTCTGGTCTTCCATGCCCGACTCTGATCGACGTCTCCAGTCCTTTTCCTGGTATGAGCAGAACGATGATTCTGGAACAGAGTTTATCGTTCTGCATGTTATCGGTTCGTCTAACTTCACGGCCATGCAAGAATGGTGGGTGCGACTAGAACGAGATGGATGTAAGTCTTCAGGACGCTGATGTTCAACGAGATATCCAAGCTAATACATATATAGCCCGCGATACAGCTCAAATTTCTACAAATAAAGATCTGGTTGTCCCATCTGGAGCAAGGAAGGCGAGGGAAGTTATGTTTGGGCAAGGCATCCCGTTCGCCCAAGTTATCGATGTGTTACGAGATATCCCTATAGGATTCGATCTGGCTACTGTAAGTATCCCACCCAGGCTTCATTTATCACACAATGAACGTCCACAAACAGGAAGACTGCTGGTATTACGCATCCACCCTCGCTCATAGGCTGAGCATGGAAGTTCACGACGATTTCTTCGAATGTCCAACCGAGGATCTGTTCGAGATTTGGTCCGGGGTACGTGGTGCCCAGTCGACCATCAATCGAGTACAATTGTACAGGGAAGGTTCTGGGGAAGGTTCCGAATACCTGATATTGAACGTCTCAACGACGCCGAATGATAAATACGGGCTATGGGTTCGTTTCGAGATGCTAGACGTACTTGGTATGTTTTTGGTAGGTTCGTATTACCAGCTCACTCATTTAACATTCGTAGGATCTTCCATGGCGGGTATCACTCGAAGCTATAGGCGCCTATTGAAGAAACATCCAGTCATGATTGCCGACATCACGTTCAGCGGTCTTCGATTCGGTAACGTAATGCAAAAAATGAAAATGATTAGCCGCAACATGAACAATACGTCTGCCTCCCAAGTGAGTGCATGCTGCGATATCTAAGGCTAGATGGCTGATCAACGACATATCACAGAGGGGCGGGTTGTCCAAAGCTGCTTCAATTGTGCAAGCGCTTACAACAATCGAAGATGTGGATCACTACTGGATCGAAGGTGACCAGGTCATGTTTTGTACCTCCTACTCATCCCTCCGAATTTGAATCTGGCTCCCGAGAAACTGACTGAAACTTAAATCGAGCCAGCTTCTTGTTTTAATCAATTTAATGATTTGCTCTCTTGAATGTGCGCTAATCCCCTATGCCTATGTACATTGTAACCGTGATGGAATTTCTTGCTCTTGTTTTCAATATGCTTTTGTATGATCTGTACTTGGGGAATTGACAGCGGATTTCTGTGAAATGATTGGATTGTTCATCGTGCCGGTACATATGTACGCGGATATCGCACAGGGCAACACCGTCCGGCTATTAGGGTTCTCTGGCAGCTGTTTACGATGACGAAACAAGTATATGCGCACGATGGTGAATATAAATAGTTGTGTTCAACGATGTAAGCTCCCTTCCGATATGAAGGATTTTGTGAAACGCTCACCTAGTAGACTGCTCGGTTATGGCTACATGAGGACGATGCATCAGTCTCAAATCGCCTCAAACATGGTGGCTTTCTGGGGCGCTTCATACAAAAGAACAGGGCATTTCGGTAGTATGTAAACTCAGCCTGTAAGCAATGGGCAACCTCATTGAGATTAGCATCCTGTGAACTCATTGGTCGATTGCAGGCGTTTAGCCCCGGGACTTACGAGTTTGGGCTTAGTCAAACTCACGCTAAGAACTTAGGGGTACATTTCGTAAGACCTGTAGAGTAACGAGTGGTGCTTTTTGATCGAGCGAGACTAATTCTGAGGATATCTAACTTGGAAACTTCGGCCCAACACCTTAAAAACAATATGCAGGTCGATGCCCTGATTAGCAGCTTAAGGCTACTGCTAGCACAGTATGATATGTATGGGAAGCCTCGGGCATAACCCTATTGTTTAATCAGCCACGAGCTCTGAGCGTCTACATCTCACAGAGTTCCCGGCTATCTCTTCAATGATGTTACGCGTATCTTTTTACTTTGAACCGTAGAAAACCATTTATTTTCACAGTTGAACTTTATGTACTGCGACAAGAGTACATCGGATGCAGCATAACAAGTTTCATCTACGCATAAAACTCGTTGAAGTGGATGAGTATGCATACATGCCGACAAATCAAAGGAACACAAATTAAAAGGGGTCAACCATAAAAGAACACATAATAAGAATGAGTGAGAAATCGATATCTGAGACTAGGCGCTACTCTCTGTGTTGCAAGAGGCCGTGAGAACGACTGCGCGTCTTTCTTGACTGGATCACGACGGTCAAGGGAAGAATCCCCACCGGAACCGGATGCATACATGCGGAGCTACACGCACACCCGATTCACACATGACAATACCGAATCGGGGAACGGAGCCGCTCAACATTCTGAAGTGGCACAGGAAATGTACGACCAAATGACCTAGGTTGCGATATTTATACGCCATATCCGTCTAATCTCTTGTCGCTCACCCGCATATAGTGACCCCAATTCTCGTGATATTTCAAACCTTCTAATCAGGCCCGATGTGCTGAGATAGTATGCGAGATCGGCCTCTATCTAAAAGCTCTGTAGGATTACTGGCGAAATCCTCGGACCCGTATCTTACGGGTGAGCAGGGGAAGCGTTTTTATACCACCGCTCTTGCCACTCGACCAAACACGAGGCTCTACTATCTTGCCAATGATGATTAATTTTTGCCTCCGTTCCCGGCTTCAAAAGCTGATTCCTAGACGATTGGCGCCAGCACCCCTTTAATCTCAACATCTAACTACGACTCTAATACATACGGAGGAATGAAAAGAAACAGAGCTCATGTAAGATTAAATATCTGCCGCGATTCTCAAACCTCATGCTGAGCAGTTCCGATCGTAATTCTAGTCGCCGCCGGTACAATCTCAACGTGAACAGCGCTACCGAGAAATCTGGACCAGGTATGCTAATTTTATTTCAGTAACATGATACTGACCTATGGCAGTAGCAGTCCCGTCCAGCGCTCCTTTGTGAGTCTTGCCCCATTTATATGAAGGATGGTCGCTTATTTAACTGCGATGTTCAGGAAACTTGCGGTTTTGAGATTGACCAGAATGTAAAGGGAAAAGAAACCTCTGTTTATGGACCCAGGCCAGAGATACATAAACGTAAAGACCTGGCGTAGACATTCATCGATGCGACCCTGGCTTTACTCCGTTCGACTATCAAAATGACAAGTGCGAATGGGTTCACTTTAGTACTGCAACGGAAATGCGTTGGTACAGCGAACGAAACGGAACCCATTAATGGTTTGTATTCAATGTGACGGACCCCGCCGGCGAAGGATCGGCGTACTTGCGAATTCAACCCTATGGAAACGGTTCGTTGCCTAAACCTTCACTCGGCCGTCTCGCTGAGCCATCCTCCAGCCAGCGGAGATATTACATGCGAATATGACCTTGCGATACCTCGCAACTCAAAGTTGCGGGCCAAGATCACACTTGGTTGGAGAATAGATTATCGAGATGTTCTTAGCGAGCACAAGACGGCCCTGGACCTGCATTGCAAAGGGTGACTCGATAAGGTATGCTGTCAGATCATACACGTTTACGGATTTATCTGATGCAGGTGATGCAGTTCAACCCTCTCCCACACGCCTTGGCATTCGCAGCAAAGGTTGTTACTTACGCTGGTAACAAGCTTGTATCATGTGCCATTGATGAACTATGCGAAATATGGTCAAGCGTACCCGAATGTGACTGATGCGTACACAATTTCTCCCGGTTTCAGCGCGGCACGGATCAATCTATCGTCATACATGTTGGAGAAACCTCTGGATCTATGAATTCGATTGATTGGTTCGTTCAGTTGCAACGAGATGAAAGTGCGTTTTCGCCATGCTAAATGATTTTTGTATACGCATCTAATCTAATGAAATTTCAGTAAGGAATTTGACTCTCTTCTCTACGGAGCGCAGATTCATCACACGTGATGGACACGTACAAGTGAGTGTTGAGTTTGAAGATGGTATTCCATTTGCTCGCGTCGCCCAGGTACTTAGAGATATCCCAAGAGGCTCCGATCCTATTACCGTAAGCAACGCTCTCACTTTTTGCTTTTTTATTTTATTTCTAAAATCCGTGCTTGTAGAAGACCTCCCAGCAGTTCTCTGCTGTCCTTGCACATAAGCTAATTATCGAAGTCGGCGACGACTGCTTCACATGCAGGAGGGTAATCGTGCACCGGAGCCGGCGGAGGAGCATGATGTGTACTGACACAGGGAAATGCACGGCGCTAGATATTAGCGCCACCACCGCGGATCCTCTTAGCATACCAGCTCCTGGACCCGCGCCTTCCTTCTGACCGCATCGTTAGTCTAGTTTCGCGCGTCATTTATCGCATCTTTTCGTCCCACCCGCCATTCCCCGCACTATCGAGTGCGCATATGCGAGGACTCACGTCCTGCTGTTTTGGTCCCACCTCGACCCAGCGAGTCTTGCTCGCTGCTCGAGATGGCCGGTCACGCTGGCGCGCGCGTCTCCCACCCTTACCGGTAGACCTTCCAGTATGCCGTTTGTACTCATGTATGCGCCCATCAAATATATATTATACTTGACTTATATATCATAGTTATAGCGCGTGAGAGCGCCGGCCCCAGAGTCAGTATAAGGATCTATTCACGGTCTGGTCAAGTGGCCATGGTTCTCAGCTACTCGTCAATCGAATCCACCTATACAAAAGCTAAAGCGCAGAAGAAGTAGATTGCCTGGTACTGAATGTCTCGGTTAAGTCAACCGATGACCGCGGGTTATGGGCTTGTTTGAGCCCAGCATCTACAGGTGAATTGACCACACTATTAAAGGTGTCGGCGTACTAACCTGATATGGTGTGGAAGAAACCGACGATACGGTGCGTGTAAGCGGGGTTTACAGACCCGCATGGAAAAAGAAAATGGAAATGTCGGCTGGCATTGCACCCCAAGGCCTTCATATTGGCCATACGATACCAACGATAAAAAAGGTGAGGTCCAAAATGGAAAGTATGCTCTCTAGCGAAGTGAGTAAATATACGCATATTTCAATGGTATGACCAACATCCTGCTGATCCTCCGTAAAGAACATCTCTGAGGCTGCTTCCATCATCAGAGCGCTCGTTGAGATTGAAGACCTGAAAAGCCACTGGATCAAAGGAGACTACGCTAGACTAACTGCCGATTTTTCCACTGTTGAAGCTTGGACTCACATGAGATTGAATTGGTTAGCTATTAGCGATTGGGGTGCAAAGTGTTTGTAGCGAACTGCATGTAGGCCGAGGAACAATCTGGACGGCCGATTGAAATTTGAATTGGGTTGGGCTACTTATTGTAGTGGATGTTCCAATTTGTTGAGAATGCAGTAAGACCTCTTGATTTGAAACCCCTCGTTTTGAAAGACGCACTAATTTTGACGTACAATGAATGCTGGAAGAATGGGGACACCGTACGAAAACGACGCTATATTCATTGACGTGCTTCTTTACCACGTCATTTCAGATCAAGAGGTTCTGCTGTATAATTTGGTACATTTCGAGACCTTGCATCCGTCCGTTTGATGAGGCTCGTTTGGCCTATCGTGAAAAGGGGGCATTTGTGTTGGTTCGTATCGGCATTTGCCGGTCGGTGTTCCCTGCCGACGGATGTTCAGGACCGACACAGCCACTGATTTGTCACCCCGTGCGACTGGATTGCGTGCTCGACCCTCCTCAGACTGACGCAAGGGCGCCGAGCAACTCGGATTCATAAGTAAGTTCTCGACAATCACACTCTCGACCAACACATCCTGACACCATGTCTCTCCCAGCTCGTGTCTCTCCTCTCGCTCGCTCACTCGCAGGTTCAAGCTCGCGACATGTGCTCCCACCTACAAAATCTTTTGCGGCCATCTCCGCATCCAAGTCAATAGGGGCTATCAAACGCAACATTTCATCCAACGTCGGTGGCCAACGCCCCGCATCCCATGCCGCGGTGGCTACAAACCGACCAGACCCCCGCTTTCCGTGCGTCGACGCGCACGCCGCTCGCGAGCTGCGAGTCGCACCGCAACCGACGTCTGATCCGTCGTCTTCGGGTCCAGAACCTGCCTACGGCCGACCCAAGCCGACATCCTACCACAAGTTCCATAGCACTGAACCTCTTCCTTTAGTCTACGGTGACGTCTTGCCCGAGTTCGAGATTGCGTACGAAACATGGGGTCAACTCAATGGAGCACGGGACAATGCTATTCTATTACATACTGGTCTGAGCGCTTCGTCTCATGCTGCGTCTACTGCTGTGAATCCTGCCGATGGATGGTGGGAAAAGTTCATCGGTCCTGGCAAAGCCATCGACACGAATCGATATTTTGTCATTTGCACCAACGTGCTAGGCGGATGTTACGGTTCAACGGGTCCATCCTCTCCAGACCCTTTGCGTGGCGGCGCTCCCTACGCTGCCCATTTCCCTATCCTCAGCATTCTCGACATGGTTCGGGCACAGTATAAGCTATTGGATCACCTTGGAATCGAAAAGCTTTACGCAAGCGTCGGAAGCTCGATGGGAGCCATGTCCAGTCTCGCTACGGCGTGGGTCCACCCGGAACGAGTCGGACGCGTAGTCAGCATTAGCGGGACAGCGCGAAGCAGCCCCGGAAGCATCGCGATGCGTTATGCTCAGAGAAGCGGTCAGTCAATCACATGCTTCAAGCCGTGCAACAATACTTATTTCTTTATTCCCAGTGCTCATGGCTGATCCAAACTGGAACAACGGATCGTACTACGAAGGCTCACCACCTCACACCGGGATGAAACTTGCACGCCAAATCGCGACGATCACGTATCGTTCTGGGCCTGAATGGGATCAACGATTCGGTCGAAATCTGCGCAAGCTGACTCCAGGAGAGCAAACGCAGGTCGAGATGACGGGTGGGATCCGACGACCGGCCTTGTGTCCAGACTTTTTGATCGAGACGTACCTCGATCATCAGGTAAGCGGGGTTTTCTGGGTGCCTGGAATTTATGCTGACAGCATCTGACGTTTAGGGGGAACAATTCTGCTTGAAATATGACGCCAACTCGTTCTTGTACATCTCAAAAGCCATGGATCTGTTCGACATGACCGAGACAAACCTTCGATCCCTATCCATACCTTTCCCCGAGGTACCCGCTTCACCCTCAGAGTCGGCAGCTTTTGTGGTACCTCAAAAATCGGCCAAGGCGCCTCTTCATCTTTCCCCTCCGCCATCCTATCTTTCCGATCTTTCTGCTGGATTGGCTCCTCTTTCCCAAACGCCTACACTCGTTCTCGGGGTGCAAAGCGATATACTGTTTCCGGTCGAGCAACAACGGGAGATGGCAGATGCACTGAGGATGGCTGGGAATAGCTCGGTGGTGTACTATGAACTTGGTGGGGTCTGGGGGCATGATACATTCCTGATTGATGTCATGAATGTAGGTGGGGCGATTCGGGGCTTTTTGGCATAAAAGCTCCCTTGAGTCTATGCTGTATTGAATAGTAGGGCTACGCGATCTGTAACTGATTCATAGTGGTGCTCAAAATAGTTTATCCTATGAAACTACCTGTACAGAAGAGGTTGGACAATCAACTCAGTTGCAGACTCGACCAATATTAGTCTCAATCACAAAAGAAGCATATCATTGGCAAGGTCGAAACAGATTTGGGGGCGATTTATCACTTTAGGTTCTGGATAGAGACAACAAGCGCGCATTGAAATATCATATGTATATGCGCAGCATAATCCCTCCCCCAAAAAACAGACCCATACACATGATGATACTGAATCAGGCTCACCCCAACAAGGAACCTTTCCCAAGCATTCCTGTGAACCCAGAGCCGGCGGGACGGATTAGCGAGCTATGGTGAATCGGAAAACCACTATATAAAATAATGGCGCTTCTCGTGCGCTTTTTTATTGAGAGGCGAATGTGGGTCAGCGGCCCGAGATTACCTTATATCAGGCGCCTCTCACGTTCCAGGTAGTGCGCTACTTGATTAAAAGCCAATTCTGGCATATATTTGATGGATTCTAGCTTTTTGAGAAATCCTGCTCATCAGCGCTATTTGCGAAAACGGGTGCTGTCAAAGTAAAAATCTTCAAGTGGTAGGAGACTCGAAGCCCCCCTCTCTCTGCTCCCCGACCAACACGACACAAATAGGTCTGTCAAACACGATCATCGATATTAAACGAACGTCTGCGGTTTGCTCAGCCGAATCCCTCGGAGATCCCGAGCACTCATCGCGATCCGTAGAATCCAGATCAGTCATGAGCCACACTCATGACCAATTTTGATTCTACGGATCGCCTAGCTCGCTCTTGAGCGCTTGGGATCTCCGGCGGATTTGCCTGAGTGAATCATGTCTAGGCGCTTATACCATACAGCTCCATCCGCCTACCCATATCTCCATAGGCCCTCCGTTCACCTGGACGACCGAGGAACTAGAGGCCGCCAAAGATCGAGGTCAAACGGCAGTACCGGATATGATTACGTGGGCGGGAGTGGTTTTGCAGGTTCCAGTAACGCCTACACTACTCCTGTTACTCAAGCAAGCCGCTACAGGCCCACGCGAAGCAGGCATTGCTCTCCAACTAGGTACTATGAGCGTGCAGAAGAGAGAGCTAGCTCCTCTATTTACGAACCCAATCTACCCAACTACCACACTCGGAATAGGAATGAACAAGATTACCCATACCGATCTCGCTCTCGAAATCCGTTTAGTTCGTCCAGCGGAGCGTCCTCGTTCGCTTCGTCGGACTGGGATCCTCTGGAAGCACAAGGAATTGGCAGATTACCACGATCTCGCTCCCCACAATTATCAAGGCCTCGCTCCGGAAGCGCGTTCAGATCTCATTCCCGGAGCTCTTTCAGACCTCATTCTCGATCGTCGGTTCGATCTCATTCAGAGACTCATCCATGGTTTGACGATTCAATTATATCCCCTCCGCGTACACCGACTCGTTCGAGGGCGTCTTCATTAGGAGCTCCCGGGTTCAGCCATGAAACTTCATTTAGACGTGACTCATCAACCACATTTGTTCGAGTTGTAGAACATACATGGGTTGAGCACTCTCGAGATTCCGCAGATTGTTCCGAATGGACGTCACAATCTGTACATGAGCTTGGTAAGTTTATCACGAGCCGCTCCAAGCTTGGAGTTATGCTAAACACCTAATCCTTCTGTCCCCGAACGCGTATTTCACTTGGAACTCGAAAAATCAATCCCCTGTAGATCGTCCAGATATTATCAGCAGCGCCATGGTTCGTATATTAATCTAGCTCTCGGAAGTGATTCTGACTCTCGGCGTTCCTTCACGACGGCACAGCCCATCAACGATGTAATCAACTTGCTGGCTCGCTATGGGTGTCCAGACATAACTCAAGATTTGGACTTACCCCACTGCGATATGTCACCTTATTCCAATGGCGGGTGCGGAGATGTGTATCGAGGTTTTCTGTTCGACGGTACCAAAGTTGCTTTAAAGTGCCTTCGTTCGTTTATAGCTGATAACGATAGCAATCAAAGAGCGCTAAAGGTGTGTTACTAATCTTGGTCAATGTTTGTGAAGGAGGCGCTCAACAACAGAGGGCCGATAGCGTGCAGCCCGTGAACTTTATGCTTGGTCACGATGCCAGCACAAGAACATTATGGAACTCTTCGGTTTGGTTGTGTTTCAGGGGAAGCTGGCCATGGTGTCTCCTTGGATGGACTTGGGTGGAGTCGATCGTTTGAACCCTCGTTCATTGGTCGATCGTTGTCGGTTGGTCAGTTTTCCAGCAGTCATCCCAACCAAACGAAATAATTCTAATCCAAGCGGATGATTAGTGTTCCCAAATTACTAGAGGACTACGGTATTTGCATAGAAAGGGAATAGTGAGTCGTGTCCATAGCTTTATATCATGGGTCGATTTCTGAGATATGCGCATGCTCTAGATACATGGCGATCTCAAAGGGGTATGTTTCTAAATGTAACCTGACGTATAACCCCCACCGAGACCTTCACCTCATTTAAGGCTAACGTTTTGCTCTCCAACAATAATATTGCTAAACTCACGGATTTTGGCAACGCTGTTCTAGAGAGTAGCTCTCTAGCCTTTACAGAAAGCTCGACTCCTCGGTTTTCGATCAGATGGGCGGTTTGTCCACCTGACAATATTCGTCGGCGCTAGGCACTTATACAACGTGTTTTTTCAGGCTCCAGAACAATTGGCAGATCAAGTACCATGCAGTTTTGAAGCAGATATATACTCACTTGGAATGGTCTGTGATTTTTTCTTCGATAAGTTAGTTGTTTTCTAAATCGGAGTGATGAAGACTATATTGGTATGTCAATTCGACGCTAGATCACGCGTCACGATTCGGCGCGCATTCCCAGATTGAATATCATATCCAGGAAGTAATGTCTGGACGAATACCGTTCGACCATATAACAACAGAAACGGCCGTAGTCGCAGCTGTATTTCGAAATCAAATCCCGAGGCGCCCTGAAGACGCTATCCCAACCGCGAGTAGACAAGGGGATACACTGTGGTGGCTGCTTGTTGCATGCTGGAACTCAGAGCCCGAATGTCGACCAATCGCGGAAGACGTTAACGAAATTGTGGGTGACGCTCATACATTAGCCTTTCCGATAGGTTTCACGAGGGTTTCAGATAAAAGCTATCAAACCGAGAGGTCTTGAGCCCTCGAGTCCAAATAGCCACATGCATAGTCGCCAATACCCCGCAGACTACATACCCTTCCAAAACGGCTTCGAAATGCCCTGGGAGGGAAGGAGGCGGGCGGACAGGGAAGGCAGAGGTGGGACCACGATAGGTGAAGAGTCTCGGGGTCGCCACCGCTATGTAGGCTAGGTGAAAACATTGATAAGTGAACGCATAATACACCTGTGTATTGAATTGTTGCTCATGAACTAGCAACACCCATTTAAATCACATAATTGGGGACCAAGTTCTAATGAGTATGGTGATAGCAGTACGTCATAGCCCTGGGGGGGGCATTGGTGTTGATCTACTCTCCTTGACTCTTGTGCAAGTGGGATGCTTCTTGGCGTACCTGTGAATATCTCAAGAGATGAGGTCTACACATTCTCATGATTGATTTATATCATGCGCAACCCACTGTATCTTGGCTATGACTGCCTATATGGAGGTCATACAATAAGCGCCGGTGATCCGTCTCATGCACCGCCCGCGGATGTTTCGTCCAATTTGGATCAAATTGAAGTGTTTGTTCTGATATTATTCAAAGCGGGTTGGTCATCGTGTACCTAGGCAACTGCGCTCACCTTAACGCAACGTTTTTTAGTGCTGGTTAAGCGCATATAATTGTGTTTTCATCTACCTTGTGTTATTCGCTACTTCATGAATTGCAAAAATCCTAATAGTATGCTCCGATTCGCTTGCGTATTGAATATCAATACTAGACATTATTACAATAGTCCAATAAGGTAATCCACCCATCGTTTCACTCGTTTATCCATCTACATGAGATACCCCATCCTATAACTGCATCCGCGTCTGCAAGATATCGCGCTTGGGTCCCATTGGTGTGTCTCGAGGCTTTCGATGTCGCCACCTGGTACTTTTTCCGAGTACCCGCTCCAACTGACTCCACCGAGGCACTCAGAGCCTTCTCGACCTCAACCAGGCAGGCACACGCCCGTGATTCGGCTTGCACGTCTTCGACGGTATGGTATCTGGAGACAATAATTTCAGGCTTGCGAAGACCTTTGGCCGTCAACAATTGGCGTGCGAGATAGTGTAGCCACTAGCATGGCTAAGGTTAGTTGAATGCTACTTTCCAAGAGTGAAAGGATGTAAACTCACCATAACGTTCGTTAAAGGTCGGTACTCTGCCCAACTATGTCCCCGATCCGAACAATGAGCTTTCATCATGCGATAAACGTCAAACTGATAGTCGCCTTCGCCCTCAAACACCTCAGATTCCGGTTCAGTATACCAGGGCGTGGATGTATGCGTGTCCATTCGCGATAAACCGAGATCGATCAACGTGATTTTGACCCTTGACTTGGACTTGGGAAGATTTTGGATGAGAATCTGTCCCCAGTGCAGGTCACGATGTTCGAACCGGACGAGTGACTCGGCTCGTGCAAGCGTTTGGGCAACTTGCCAGAAGATACTGAATGCTGTTCGCCAAGAGGTGCGAGGGACGAACGTGTAATGTTCAAGGTCAGGGCCACCATCTGGGAGGATTAGAAGTGCATATAATTGCGAGGGAGAGAACGAATCTAATCGCGCCAAGTTAATCTTAAATGGGAGCGTAGTTGGAAAATCTTACCAGGACGAATACTTTCGGAACCATATTCCCTCTTATATGCGTCCCAGAGACCCAAGAGTTCTTGAGGGTATGATCCTCGGACTACGTGAGCTCTACCGATAGAAGGTTCAGCTCAAGTCATTGCACACTGGATATAGCAGAAGATATACCTCACAAGCTTGATGAACCCGTCTTGAATCTCACCCATCGCCCTCGTGACCGATATCTCCTTTTCGACATCTTCCATTTCACTTACTGATGGACCCTCCATGTCCGCAACCGGACCCTCCATCTTTAAAGGGACAACCTTGACCACAACTCCTCCCAACCCAAACACCTCCGAATAACTCGCTTCACCGATTTTTCGCCATCGACGACGGGACGAGGAGGGATATAGCGCGTGGACCTCGTCTGTGGAAAATGTTGCCACGAATGCATCAAAGTCTATCGGCTCGGATTGGGAGCAAGTCGAAAGTAAGCTTTGTAGCGCAGGTTCAGAGGCCGGGTTTATGACTTTGGCCTTGGGTCGAGGTCGAGTTGGGACTTGTGGTACGGTCGAAGGACGAGAGCGAGAAGATGGGGCGCTGGATGATGCTTTGAATTCAGGCTGTAGGGCTGGAGGTGGTTGGATTGGGGCCGGTCTAAATGTTGTCTTGATGCTAGGTCGTTCAGCCGGCTTGGATTCTCGTATGATCACCGGTGTTTCGGCTGGAGTGGGTCGTTTCTCTACTCTCTTCGTGACCGGTGAAATAGCCACCGGCTTCTCCTGGGCTACAGGTTTCCTTTTCTTTCGAGGAACCGGTATCTCTACGGTCATAATGCTTGGTCTCGCCTTGAGAGGAGCAAGCGGCATAGACTTCCTGGATACCAGGGGCGGTTTTTGTTTCGAGGACGAAGCTATCGGAGGTTCCACGTTCGCAATCTTGGATTCGCTCAGCAGGGTGGTGACCGGCCTTGGTTGTGCTATTGGAATATCTGGGTTGACAGACCTGGAGGGTTCAGGTTCTGATTTTGTGCGATTGGGTAAAGGAAGTGGTACCGGTGGGGGCTCAGGCATCGCCTCCAGCTCTGCAACAGCGTCCAAAAACGCCTCTTCATCGTCCGAATCTACTGGACTAGGCAAATCGTCTTCGGGAGAGAACGGGCGAGGGGAAGTAGGGACAGAAAACGCTCCGCCGCTCAATCGGGCATGAAAACTTGGGACTAGCCCACCACTGAGTCTTGAACGAATGGGAGGAGAGCCAATGATGGCGTGTTGTCGTTTGAGTGGTTGGAGAGAAGGTTTTCGGGCGGGATGAGCGCCCGAATCGGAATCGTCCGAGAGGATGAGAATAGGCGGTGATTTTCGAGCAGGTATTTGCTGCGTACGCGTGGACACAACGGGAGATGCCCTACGGGTTGGATGTGTAGGAGGATAGCCTCCCGGAATTGTAGAAACGCTATCGTCTGAAATGGCGGTGGTTAGATTGCGACGCGGTTTCGGCCCCGGTTTTCGAGGCGAGCATCGCTGAGCCTGAGGTGAGGACTTAGCAAGATTAGAAACAGATCCTAGTGGCCGAGCTCTTTTATCAACCCGGCGCTGTCTGGGTGAACCTCGTATTTTGGGAGACGACACGACTAGAGGTTTTCGTTTCCTCGATTTGACAGGGGAGGATGAGATTGACAGCGCACTTAATTCTGCCACCAGGTTTTCTTTCTTATTTTTAGACAAGCGACCCGATGATAAATTTCTGCTAGATTTTTCTGCTGCAACAATAGGCTTTCGTGTGGTTTGAGCTTGCGTTCCACTAGGGCTTGAGGAGTGTTCAGACGACGGAGAGGTGGGTGGGTTTATCCGTTCTTTTTCTCGACTTGGAGTGTACAGACGTGCAGTAGATATGATTGCAGTCGACCGTCGCCCATAAGTGTTTACTCGTCTGGTTGGTAGCATCGCAAGCAGTAGCTAAAAAGAGGAGCTTGTTTGTTTGTTGATCATGGCTGTATGTCACGTGATACACCACCGCGCCGCCACAATAAATAAGTATAGTCACCTTGGGTCTGGCCGCATACATTAACGCGCTCTTGAGCCCATACATAATATCAATCACCCTGAGGACCTTGAAGTTATACTCCTCTTGGGATAGGGAAATCCCAAGGCTCAGCCCCCATGAGAAATACCCGACCGCCATTCTACGTAACCAGTCATGAATTAAAGTGCAGTACCTTTGATTACCACCATCCGAGATCTCTATGTTGTCTATTTGTCTTAGGCTGAAGCTCCATAGCTAAAGTGTTGTAATCTCCTGGCTACTAAAATTGTTAGGACGTTGTTAAACATCCCCATCAAGAGCTTCCTTTACTTAAGCATAAAGCAAGTCTATATGTGCTCTAGGAAATGATCATATTTGAGCCTCTACAGCTTGTTATAATATTCTTGTTATCACTTTCATGATTACCGGCTCCAGGAGCGGGGACGATGTAAAATTGTTATTCTCGCAAACACAAGCACTGGATATGTAGTATGCACAGGCAGTCACAGAGGCAAGGGTAGAAGATTGTTCTAAATTATCTACTAATACCAAGAAAGTTCGACGTTAGGAAGAGGCACTGAGAAGGCTGGAAATGAATCGAATGCGTCCTTCATTTGCACTCGTCCGGGACATTGAATCCATTGATATTCGAGCGAACCGTGCGTTCAAATTTCTTGGCATCGATTCCCTATTCGCGTTGCGTCATTTAGTATGAACCTTGGATGCAGCAAGACTGGCCACATACCAACCCACGACTGGCGAATCCAGCCCATAGCAAGCATTTGTTCTCGCCGCCGGTGAGCTTATCGTCAGCATCGATAATTGCATCGCGTGCTTGAATGAACGTAGGGTTGCACGGTTGCAATTTCATTGCGTTTACAACGAGCCTAGAATAAGTTTAATGCGCTATTTGACGAGTATTCGAGCATCAGTTATAACTGAAACTCACTGAAGCGCGAGTGTATTCCCGTTCCTCGGCACAAACTGTTTCACACCATCACTGCCGCTCGATGTTTTGTAGAAATCAACCTTCGATGTTGGAAAGAGCGAATCGGCAAAACCATGTTTCTCAATGAGCTTGTTCGAAACAACCCAGAGAATTTCAGCCCATATCTCGCCTATAGCATGCTGAAAGACATTTGTTGGTTATCAAAATATATGCGCCGCACATAAAGTAGACCTGCATACCACTTGATTCTGAACCTCGTGGAGAGAATTGTAATTCAAAGGATTAACCAGCACATTCTAAATCAAAAGTTCAACAATGAGCCGAGAATAATGATAAACCCAAAGCTTACCGTCGAGTAGATATGATCCCGATAGCCTTTGGCCCTATTTGTCGCCCAGGCTGCGATGGGATAATCGGAGTACGTGCTTGTGCTTCGCACTGTGGTCGCGATCCAGTCGCTCCACCCTTCCCCCATCCCCCCTGCTTGGTCACCGCCTACACATCCGCCTATACCAGGCCCACCAGTAAGGCGATATGACAACCCATGCGATAGCTCGTGGATGAGTATACTGGCATCGAGGCCCCCGTCGCGGTGGGGTTTCGATTGATAGAAGGGATACATCCGGCACAAACCCTTTTGACCATCGGGAAGCTTGACAAAATTATACGTCAGCGAAATTATATGCTTAGCAAAGCTGTTACAATACCGCAAGAAAGAATGCATTATCAAAGCCACTGCCATCTTGAGCATGGATAATGATGGCGTCACCCTCAACTCCTTTCTTTCCGAAATTGTGTTGCTGGAAGTTGCCACTTGGCTCGTCGAACCCGTACATATACAACAGATCGTGGAACATATTGGAGATGTAGAAAACATGGGCTACGGAAGCGTTGATGTACTCCCGTGGCTCGCGTTTTTGCCACCCGTCATCCCACGGGTTGGCACCGTAAGGGAAGTCAAAGACGAGCTCTAGCCCACCTTCGGGCCGATAATTGTTCTTCCAATCTGACCCCCCGGCCCAATTGGCCTGGGCGATGACCTACAAGCAAAACACGTTTCATATTGACCGTAAGTACGTTGCATGGTATTTGCAAACAAACTTACATTGTTTCCTATGGTGGTTGTGTAATTGACAAGGATGTCTGTATCGCGAGGGTTTATTGGGTCATTTCGTGCCGGAATGGAATGCCATCCAAGTGGGGAAGCAGTTTTGATATACGGGGAGACCTCTAAAGTCCGGTTGCCGCTAGCAGGGTCATTGATACCCCATTTCCAAACACGGTATTGCCCTCCAGGAGATTCGGACGAAATGGAGCCGGGGGCGGAACCGGACTTCGTAGATGATGTAAGGCGAATCAATAGCTCCATAACCGAGTACCGATCGGAACCAAGAATGTTTTGACCGAAGACCTTGGCCTGCAATGCGCTTGGCCATCCATCTTCTCTTGGAGTAGGGGCGTCCTTGACCCAGTCATCAGAAGAAATTATTTTCGAGGGATCGTGCGCAGAGACGAAGGCCTCGTAATAATTATATTTCATCTCCACTTCAAGCCGCCAAGCAAGATTAAGTTGAGTATGGCGACTTCCGGGAGCATGTGTTTGGATGTAGACCAGCTGTGCACGAACGGGGGATAAAACTCCAGGGAGCGACGATACGAGCCAGCAGTCGGCAAGAGATGGCCTGGGGCATTCTTCGCGAGATGCAACAACAGAGCCAATGTCAGCACTAGAAGATAGATTCTCAGGATTGGCAGCAATTGCGAAAAAGTGTGAGGCAGCAATTGGGGTTTCGTGGTTGATTCTACTGACGCCAGCTGAGTAATAAGAAGCTGCTAGGCGAATGCGATCAAGGGATACTCCGCATACAAACGGCTCCGTGCCCTGAGGAACCTCATTGCAGTACGTCTCTTGACTCCAGATGACTTGGCGCGGGATGTCTTTGGATGCCTCACCCATAAATATCTAGTGAGAAAAGATGATCAGAAACAAGGAGCCTGGTTAGCAATAAAGGACTTACAGAACTCCCGTAACTCAGAACACATCCGTTACGAATATTGATGTTGATATTACCATCTGCTACCTCAAGGCCACCTACGATTTGACGAACATATGTATGAGAAATGCCAGTATTTTGGTCGGTGTAAGAGTCATCGCGAATGTAGTACTTGAACTCATCAAATCCATCGTTTGACATCAAGTGCTTGATGAACAGATGCGCTACGGTATGTGGATCGGAATCATGAGGCGCACAAAAGGCGTCCAAGAGTGATTTGCTGACAAATTTGGTGTTAGGTAGCGGTTGTCTGAACGAAAGAGAGTTGCGCGTCGTCCTGTGAGCCACCGCTGATCGCGCCAACGCCAAGCAGGCGAGAGACGACAGAAAGACGCCGCCCCGGGTCGTTTTCATTGTAGTGCGAGCTGGAATCCGAGAGAGGTACGATGCAGCTTCGACTCGTCCAGCTGCTTCGTTTTATGCTCGGACGTCGGGGCAGGGTTTCCATCGCACGTACGTCCTATTGTCTGACTGCCAGTCGTGTGTTCCCCTCGCCCGTCCGCGGATATCTTGCGCGCGTTCGACCCCGCCCAGGAGCTTCCGTACGCCTACGTGTCTCGATCCTACATACCCGGCGCTGAAACACGGTCCGCATCGTCCCAGGCGATTCGCGGTCGAGCCAAACCTATGACCGCTCGGGTTCCGATCTGGGAGACCAGCAGTGCCCGAGACCGGATGGTTGTGCGCGAGCCGCTCGCTGTCCGGGCTCCCAGTTGAGTGGCCTCGGCTGCGGCGTTCCATGCATACACAATCAGCGCGATTGCCGAATGGTTGTAGCTCGAGCCTGTTGTCCCGGCCCCCGGCTATCGCATATAGCTCACTCGTTGCGAACGTCGAATAACCCCATCGGCGATTCGAGCCCGAGCCAGCCCTTGAGCCGACCGAGCGGCGGTACTTGCGGAGAACGCACGTCGAGCAGCCGGAGCGCCAAAAGCCGAGCCGCCAACCGCGGGCGGGATTGTCGCTCCATAACCGTCGTGTGCGACCTCCCGACTTAGGCAACCGCGCACCCGGCGATCTCACGGCACGAGCATCTTGCTTGTAGTTCAGCGTATAGGCCTTCGGCGGATCCCTTAGCTGTATATAACTCGGACTCTGCGAGATCGAGTCAACCATCCTCTGCAGACACTCACTCGATCCGGCGTCTTTTATATTCGACACATACTCTCTACAAGCATGGCAGCCATCGCAACCGGTCCCGTTCAGATCATCGGCGCCGAAGGTTCGTCCGCGGTCTCTGCTCTAGACTCGACGGCGTGTTCTGACCCCAGCTCGTTCCAGAGGCCGAGGCCAAGATCGGCGAGTGCTATCGCGAAGAGGACGGCACCTTTCTGGTTGTGCACCACAAAGGTCCGTCGCTCCTCGGCTTCGGCAACGAAATCACTTTCAGCTGGGGTTTCGGGCCCCTCGTGGTAAGCAAACGACACTACCTAACATACGTCTCCTCGCTCAAACTTCCGTTTCCAGTGCAAGGGAGTGGTGAACACCGCTCTGCTGTCGCTCTCTGGGGTGCTCACAGCCCACATCCCGTTCATCGGTTCGATCAAACTGGCGGAGCTAGCCGGCGACCTGAAGACAGGCATCGAAACTGGCATCAACGTTTTCGTTGCCGAAGGCCGCGCGCGACTTTACCTCAAAGACGGCAACCAGATTTGGCTCTCCTTGGAGCTATCTTCCAAGTTCTTCCCAACGATCAAGGGAGAATACAAGCTGATCACTATCTGTGAGTCGATATCGACTCAGTATATGCGCATCTGTCGCTGACCCACGACCCTCACAAGGAAACCGGCTGAGAACCGGAGTCTAGGATACTAGCTGCATTTTTTTAAGTCCTGTTTTGTCTTTATCCAGAAGCGTTTTCAGGTTGGCTCTATAGAGTGTGTCGGGGATTTGTCGTCGCGCCAAATCTTTTGTAGCTATCTCAAACAATCCAATCGAATTTGGCTTCATCTAGAGCGCTGTGGCTATCTAAACGCTGTTTACAATCGAGTGTAACAATCGTCGGCGTAAGAAAGAGCCTCACATACAGCTTTGCGGAACGTTTATTTCGACCCGTATAGCTTGAAGAGCGAAACGTAAGGGAGAAATAAAAAGAGGGACAGGAACCACACCCCCATTGAAAAACGGCCGGTCCCGTAGCTCAACCATCTGAGAACTTCAACAGCCTTGGAGCTTATTTCTTAAAATTTAATTCACCGCTCATGCTTCATCAAGAGCGGGCTCAGCGTTTGCCACTCAATGAAATAGCTACGGTTGATTTTACTTAAAATGTGCAACAATATATAGAGCTATCACAATAGGCCTTCTAAAGATTTTGAAGTTCTCAGATGGTTGAGCTACGGGACCGGCCGTTTTTCAATGGGGGTGTGGTTCCTGTCCCTCTTTTTATTTCTCCCTTACGTTTCGCTCTTCAAGCTATACGGGTCGAAATAAACGTTCCGCAAAGCTGTATGTGAGGCTCTTTCTTACGCCGACGATTGTTACACTCGATTGTAAACAGCGTTTAGATAGCCACAGCGCTCTAGATGAAGCCAAATTCGATTGGATTGTTTGAGATAGCTACAAAAGATTTGGCGCGACGACAAATCCCCGACACACTCTATAGAGCCAACCTGAAAACGCTTCTGGATAAAGACAAAACAGGACTTAAAAAAATGCAGCTAGTATCCTAGACTCCGGTTCTCAGCCGGTTTCCTTGTGAGGGTCGTGGGTCAGCGACAGATGCGCATATACTGAGTCGATATCGACTCACAGATAGTGATCAGCTTGTATTCTCCCTTGATCGTTGGGAAGAACTTGGAAGATAGCTCCAAGGAGAGCCAAATCTGGTTGCCGTCTTTGAGGTAAAGTCGCGCGCGGCCTTCGGCAACGAAAACGTTGATGCCAGTTTCGATGCCTGTCTTCAGGTCGCCGGCTAGCTCCGCCAGTTTGATCGAACCGATGAACGGGATGTGGGCTGTGAGCACCCCAGAGAGCGACAGCAGAGCGGTGTTCACCACTCCCTTGCACTGGAAACGGAAGTTTGAGCGAGGAGACGTATGTTAGGTAGTGTCGTTTGCTTACCACGAGGGGCCCGAAACCCCAGCTGAAAGTGATTTCGTTGCCGAAGCCGAGGAGCGACGGACCTTTGTGGTGCACAACCAGAAAGGTGCCGTCCTCTTCGCGATAGCACTCGCCGATCTTGGCCTCGGCCTCTGGAACGAGCTGGGGTCAGAACACGCCGTCGAGTCTAGAGCAGAGACCGCGGACGAACCTTCGGCGCCGATGATCTGAACGGGACCGGTTGCGATGGCTGCCATGCTTGTAGAGAGTATGTGTCGAATATAAAAGACGCCGGATCGAGTGAGTGTCTGCAGAGGATGGTTGACTCGATCTCGCAGAGTCCGAGTTATATACAGCTAAGGGATCCGCCGAAGGCCTATACGCTGAACTACAAGCAAGATGCTCGTGCCGTGAGATCGCCGGGTGCGCGGTTGCCTAAGTCGGGAGGTCGCACACGACGGTTATGGAGCGACAATCCCGCCCGCGGTTGGCGGCTCGGCTTTTGGCGCTCCGGCTGCTCGACGTGCGTTCTCCGCAAGTACCGCCGCTCGGTCGGCTCAAGGGCTGGCTCGGGCTCGAATCGCCGATGGGGTTATTCGACGTTCGCAACGAGTGAGCTATATGCGATAGCCGGGGGCCGGGACAACAGGCTCGAGCTACAACCATTCGGCAATCGCGCTGATTGTGTATGCATGGAACGCCGCAGCCGAGGCCACTCAACTGGGAGCCCGGACAGCGAGCGGCTCGCGCACAACCATCCGGTCTCGGGCACTGCTGGTCTCCCAGATCGGAACCCGAGCGGTCATAGGTTTGGCTCGACCGCGAATCGCCTGGGACGATGCGGACCGTGTTTCAGCGCCGGGTATGTAGGATCGAGACACGTAGGCGTACGGAAGCTCCTGGGCGGGGTCGAACGCGCGCAAGATATCCGCGGACGGGCGAGGGGAACACACGACTGGCAGTCAGACAATAGGACGTACGTGCGATGGAAACCCTGCCCCGACGTCCGAGCATAAAACGAAGCAGCTGGACGAGTCGAAGCTGCATCGTACCTCTCTCGGATTCCAGCTCGCACTACAATGAAAACGACCCGGGGCGGCGTCTTTCTGTCGTCTCTCGCCTGCTTGGCGTTGGCGCGATCAGCGGTGGCTCACAGGACGACGCGCAACTCTCTTTCGTTCAGACAACCGCTACCCAACTCAGGTGCCGATCACGTATACCCACCAAAACACCGGTATCACTCATTCGTTCATGATGTAACAAATATAGATGTGGCTGTGTACCTTCAGTTTTCATCCCTCCACGATGAGTCAGTCCTTTTTTTCCAGCGTGTAGTTCCATCTAATTCGTTCACATATACGAAGGTATATTCAAAGTTATTACAGAACAAAAATCCCGGTATCTGCTCCGATCTTATTACACAATCATCATAGCACTCAGATCCCTCCCTCCTGAACTCATCTTCTACATATGTCAACTCGCCAACTTTGTCTCGGCCCGGCCCGATCCAGAGGCTTCATCTTCCTACCAGCACAAACCAAGCAAATACCAGAGATCAATTTTCCGTACAACCGAAGCACGCAAAATCGTTCCCTGGTTCCGCACACCAGCCTTTTCACAATCAACGCTCAACACGGTACAACGCATCGAAGTCAAAGCATGTTCAAACATATCCTATCCGGCAAGTCGAAAGCTTAATGCCTATACATTTTACCACGGTTCCTCATCGACGACCCAGCGTCGTGTACCTTGGCGAAACTTTAGCCTCCGCCTCGTCTCGCCCAGACACCCCAAACGAGCCAAAACTCGATGGGATGATTCGCCTCTGAGTTGGCCGTGCTTTGAAGATTCGTCCCTCCCTCCTGACGCTGAACCGCAGCCGAGTGATCCAGGTGTGATGATTGTGCACAGGGAGCACGAACTTTGGAAGTGGATAGAGGCAGGTGATTGGTTAGAAGTTACGGTGCGGGCACATTTTAGTTGGGAATTGGCAAGTTTCAGGCTTGACGGAGTCGTATGGGTGTTCAGGTGGTGGGAGCCCTCAATAGAAATGTTGAATTTGATTCAGAAGCGAGTGCATTAGATGTGTATAAGTAGTGATAGAATTAATTCGGGCCAACGAATTGGTACAATATACGTCGCACCAGCCCGGATAAATCAGTCGGACTTGTCTGTAGCCAAGCATTAGCGAACGAGAATTGAATCTTTGGGGGTAGAGCTCACTTGATAAGTAGCCATAACCATACTCATCCCAACAGCACACAGCAAGTTTTCTCCGCCAGGAACGATGGGCACCCATCCTCGCCTCCTCATGACACTCCATGCGCTCTCTAGACCTCTCGGAAGGACGTACATAGCCAACTCGCCTCTTCGTCGTTTTTCTTCGACCAAAAGGGACAGCCCCGAAAGTAATCCACCAAGCCAGAAAGAGGCACGAGAGATGAGCGCGAAACGAACGCCAGGAGGGAGATGTTTGAGTCGCGGCGAGAGGTACAAGTTGTGCTTGAGACAGAAGAAACCTAGGACCAATCAGTTAGACGAGAAACATAGAAACCGAATAGAGCGAAATACGTACTTTGATAAATCACGACAAAGACTCCCAGGAAAGCCGAGCTCCTTGCAGTTCCATACACGCTCCTCTTGAGCATCTTTCCGGGATGCTTCATAAACTCCCCTCGTTTGAACAGAAGCATTGGAATAAAGTGCAACGCCCCGTAAATCGGTGCCATCCATGCTGAGACGGTCATGAACCTATCCAGGGGGACCGACCAACACGAATCGAAGAAAGGATGCACGGCCGCGCTGTGACAAGTCAATTTATATAACCCAAGCCTAAGGAAACGAAAGCATACCAGGACGCGAACCTTGGCCCAAAGTCGCCCCTTTGAGCAGCCTCGAGTTCAGCTTGAAGTCGGATCTTGTTTCCAGGTGTCGTTCGCTGTAGATTCCGATGAACATCCAAATGCGACCCAACACCATGGAGTCATAAGTACCTTCCATGAAATCAGACGTTTGACGTCCTCCAAATCAAAAGTACCCTTCCGAACCAAGCTATGATTCATGCTCACTGCTTCGGGCTGGACTTTAGATGCAGTTTGTATCCTAGTTTGAAAATGTGAATAACATATCGGAGATCCGGGACGTATATCTCATACCAAACCCGATAACTCCGAGGGATCGTATCTGGGCTCAAAAGGAACGCGTAGAGAATTTGGCCGCAACTAAACCCGAAAGTTGTTTAATAGGTGACGGAGACAACGCAAGTTCATGTACACTCACCATAAGCTAAAGACCATCACGTCTCCAAAGGGAATCTTAATCCCGAACCTCCCAGACCAGTAGTTGTAGGATCCTTGCAACCCACTGTTCGTGTTATGTAAACTCGGAGCAAATGACAAGTTCAAGTACGAGTTGCTTACCGAACAAACAACTGCTGCGCGATAGTAAGCCTCCTTCCTTCCGCCTCAAACGCAACGGCCAAACCAGCTATGCCACCGGCAACCAGCGCATGCCACCTTGCGACTGGTTTCCGCACAAACACATCGCGACTGGCCGGTTTTTCCTCTTCCGTCTGGACCACTTCAGTTTCTTGCCTTTGTTCACGTTTGGTCTTCATGTAGATGGGTGAGCTGGTGCCACCAGGCGTGTTTTGACCGGAGTTTGGTACCGGGGGTGTGTATCGCAAGATGGCAGGGAGTTGATCATTGGGTATGAGCGGGAGACTGTTGAGGAGAAATTTGTAGACCGCAACGAATCCACCGATCATTGCTGCGAAACGGAATGAGTCTGTTCCAAAAATCGCATGGCGGATGAGAGCAAATTGGAATTTTCTGATAGGCCAAAATGTGAGATGAGAACTTATACCAATATAGGGGTTGCTTACTTCGGTGTGCGAAAGATTTTGAAAAGTAATAGGAAGACATTGACTCCAGAACGGATGCCAAACGCCAGAGTTCCAGCACCTGTATAATATATAGATATGTCTAGCAATTTGACGTAAAGATTGGATCCAAAAAACGTACGTTGGCCGCCCTTCAATGCATGCACAAGACACTCCTCGACCGTCTCGAGCTCCGTGGGACTTTCACCCCTATCTCTCCATACTAGCTTTCTCGCCTCTTTTCTAAGTTCTTGGTGTTTGGCAAGGGCAACAAGATTTTCAAATGACCTTGTCGCGATGTTCATTGGGCTCCTGGGAGTCCATGTCCCTGGAGCATGAGAAGGCGCGACTTCAGAAAGCGGTCCAAGCGAGTGATGACGATTAAGCTCTGGACGAGACATGGTATCTAGACAATCATATGCCAAGAGAGTGACACTACAGGAGATTAGGGATATTCCCTCGGGGATAGTCGGATGAAGGCTTGGCGCTTGTTCGGCACTTTTGTTTGTGCAAGCATGGTTAAAACGCCGGACACTTTGCCCGTGTTTTGTACTCGCGAAGGAGCGTAGAAAGCCTCAACACTTCTTTCGACCTTTCTCCTTCCGTTTTCACCGTTGGGATATGTATGTAATTGACGGTCGCTTTTGCAAGAGAAAGGGCGGAAGAAAGCCCCACCCTTTTACCGGCTCTTACCGGCGGAAACGGCAGGTAATGCTTGAGCGCATTCTCCCAGTATGTTTCTAAGGATTCACGAACAATACGCGAGGATATCATCTCCCGTTTACCGTGAGAAAGTTTTAAACTTCCTCTCGACATTCCCTACCTTGAAATCTGGTTTAAATGTCCGAGATTTTTGTCGAGCATCTCCGGCGTTTGTGTTTGTAAATGCTTTCGCCTTTTCCCTCACCTTCTCTCGGTTTATGGGCTCTGGCTTTCTATGTACATTCACAGAGGAAAAGGCTGAGACATTGTATGTATATGTTCCCCGAAATATCTTCATACATTTTTGGCGTTGTCCCCGACAAAAGTTCCGAACCATTCCCAGAACATTCTCCTTCGCATATGTTACGCCTTCCTATGAGTTTTCGCCGGAGGAAAGGTCGATGTATGCGCTGTGATATTTCCTCGATATCCACACTGTTTCTCCGTACGTATGTGTTGTGATATTACCCAAATATTCAATCCGCTTTTCAATAGATATGTGTCATAACATTCTCCACGCTTCCCAACAAGTATGTGTTGTAATATTATCTCGACATTTACAGTACATTTCAATAAATATACTCTCTGACATTCCCTACACAAATGACTCACTTTCTCATGGGTATGTGCCGAAACATTCTCCACGCAACCAACAGGTTTTTCCGCCGGTATGTATTGCGACATACTCAAGATATTCTCAGCGCATTCCCGTAGACATGTGTTGACACATTTCCTGCGTCGTAGCTGTACTTTAGCCGTATACATAACGTACTGAACAACACACTCTGATGCTATCCGCCGAGACCCACTGTCCCGAAGGACGTCGCACCCTCTCTCGAGCCTTCTTGAGCACGCCCTCGTGACCTGGTTGTCTCTCGATCTGTCGATCCCCGGCTCTTCGAGTCAGGCGTGCCTATGACGGTTTTGTATCAAGTCCGCCATTTGTGCAATGAGAGCAGAAGCAACTCCTTACCCGTCAGCGATTCGGACCCCTCGTCTGTCACTCCCACTCGTCTTTCTGCGTTGATTGCGTCCCCTTGGCGTGGTGTCATAGGTCTGATCGCAGCGTGATTGTTCGGTTAGTTAGCGGCACCGGTCCGCCAGACAGGCGCAAGCCAACGACATACAAACTCTATGACGACCAACCAGATATGAGCTCTCACGCCAATTCTGCTATACTGCTCTGAAACGCTCTCTTCGCTTGCATTGTTCGAGCCGACGTCAAGCTGTGTCCAGACATGTTGGCGAGGAAACGGGGTTACTCGTATCGAACCTGGACGAGGTTAGTATGCCATAGGCCAATAGATCAATGGCTTCTAATTCGTAACAATCCGAGTACCTGTGAATAAAACATGAGTTAGGGCACGTGCTTCGATTACCTCAAGATCAAGTCTTTTGCGAAAGAGCGTACCTCTTGAACCGTCCCTAGAACATGATGTCCCATAGTCCACCCCCTTCGCTCAGCTCGGGTTTGTTAGTTTTCCGTTGAGTAGGACTCATTAATTAAATTACGCACTACTTATACATGGGGGCATATTCCCTCCACTCATCCCATCGCCAAACACCTTTTGCTGTCAGGAGGGCTGTAACGCGATCTGCTTGCAATCCACTCCTACAGTAGCGTGGTTTCTCTACACGTCCCAACAATAGAGGAGACAATGAGATCTTTTGGAAGTGCATAGTACATTTTCTGTCTTCGCTGTTGCAAGACTTCGCCGAGTTGACCAGCAAAGGACATGGCATGCGAAGGTCGTGGTGAGAGACAGGCGTAGAGAAAGCACGTGCCGTTGTATTAGGTAACCGTTGATAGTATGGTTCGAGGACAAGTATCTTATGAACCATGGCGCAATACATGGCTAGTAGTCTAGCTTGGGACACACGTCCCACTTTCTGTAATGATCAACCCGCTCGCAGACCCACTTCGCAGCCCCTAAGGTCACTACATTGAAGGTGCCACCTACTAACCCAATCATACCATATATAACTCTTCCTAACGATTGGAACTAGCATGCTCTCCTCATTAGAATGAAGCTCCAACGCGTATATGTCCACTTACCACCCATTCAGTCCATTGAGTTATCCGAAACAAAATGAAATCTCGTAACAACCGCGGTGCAAACATTAACCAGTAATAATGCCTTTTCAGGCCTGGTCGCATAATATCAGTTTCGTCGGATTCTTCAGTGCCTTCGAAAGCGGGCGCGCCTGGCGGACTTGTCGCTAACATAAGGACCAGGATAGACATAGTACATATGGCCTACGTTATTTTCTTATTACTTTGCTCTGCATTTGACCCAGCATCACTCACCCAGAATCTGACAGACCGTTTCATGGGACTACACCAATGGCGTGTACACGGCTTTGGCCTCCCTCTCAACCCACTATCACGTTCTTCCCACCCAACAAGCGCATCCGAGGCGGTAATCAAGGACGTTTTAGTCTTTTGAGGCTTGACTGTGTATCACGAGACTTATATACCGTCGAACCACAAACGGGAACTCAACTTACCAGCAACAACAACGGACGGGGCATAACACGTCAGTACGGTTTCCGAACCAGCCGAGGATCCAACTATTATTTTTTGCCCAAAAGTCTGCTCTATGCGTGAGTAATATGATCGTAGGGTTGGATAAACAAATAGGTGGACTAACTGCAATTGCTCGAATAACATGGTTCGGTCTCTCTGTGCGCATAGATCAATATGAATCCACTATATCAGAATACCAGGAGCCCACCGTGGTGAATCAACGTCGTCACACCGCCGTCATTGATCATTGGAACATCACCGCATGCCGTACCTCCAATAATCACACCATCCGAGGTGAATGCTATTGGGACAATTGGACAAGTACCGGATATATCTTCGTAGGGGTGTTCCTTCATGGATTCCAGGAGCGGACCGCCGTCACTTAGTTCGTATGTGATGATGCAGCGATCGAGAGCTGATATTGCGATTGATTTCTTGTCAGGGGACAACGTAACCGATCCTCTGCAAATAGTAAGTATACCCCCTAAACACAATCAACTTGTGAAACGTACATTCGACAGACGTTATGGTTGTGATCAGGACTAACTCGTTTCAAGCAGCCTGGTCTACTCCAAATGCTGAAGAATTAGTGACAATCAGTAAACGGCTTGTGACAAGGCAAACACAAATACCTCCAGCCCGCCTCAGCGTACCCAATAAAGAGATCTCTTTCGTTTTGCCTGGTTGGATAAAATAAAAGCGCAGTAACAAGACCTCTCTCGTCGTTATGAGGTCCTTTAATATTTTCGACACTCTTCCACTGCGGCTCGGAGTTTTTGACCCTTTCATGGTAAGTATACAACCCAACGCGATCACGATGTCCCGCTGCTAAAAGGTTTTGGCCAGGATCGAATTCTAGCGACCATATTTGTTCTTGCAGCTCTAGAATCGGGTTCATTGTGGCTGTGAATTTATGCTATTTTTTTCACTGGAAGATTAGCCTTTACTGGTCATGATCGATAGCGACTCACATTTGTAGGGTTGAAGCAAACTTGATAGATAACACCGTTTGAACCGCCAACGAATAGATTGCGACTCGAATACCATTTAGTTGAGGTTGCCCAGAACCGGTTCTCGAACGATAGGTTGGCTAGTACAGATCCATCCTCCATATTGATGAGGAGCATGTTGCAGTCTTTGGAAGCTACCACCAGACGAGCTCCATCAAGAGAGATAGCTAGACTTGTCAAAAGATTCTGTTGCTCGTTGACAATCTTCCATGAAGGATTATACGACACGCTCATGGTCGACATGAGCAGAGAGCGTGAGCAGAGGCTGGGAACTTGGAGCTCGGAGAGGATTGAGCTTGTATCCGTATGCCCCTGGCGCCAAAGAAACCCACTTTATTGAGACGTATGGGGAAGATGTGGCCGTAGTCCCGGACTTCGGCATCGTGTTCATCAAACCTAATAAATACATTTCTCGATATAGTAAAAGGTGGAAACAAACGATTCTCGTGCATCAAAGTTCCTCGTGACGAGCAAATGGGCTAGGCGACAAGTCCGCCGCCATTAGCCTCTCATCACGCTCCGACGCTCCTTCTGTAGGGTTCGAGGTAACTTGCTGGGCGACTGACAAAACCACCAACGGCGGATCGTGGGCTGGTGCCTCGGAGTCCAGAGTGGTTTGATCAAGGCTCAGCCCGGTGACCTGTGCTACTCGAGCGCGAAGCTCAGCAATTTCAGCGTTCTCGCCAAAAGTCTCTGCCCACTGAGAGTGCTCATTTAGCTGCGTGAGTGTCAAGGAGGATTGGGCTGGGCCTTGGGTCGAGTCAATTTGGCTTCGCTTGATAGCAATCTACAGAACAGTGAGCAACTCTACACATAAATTCGAGATCACCAACCGCTCTTTGAAGATCATTCAAAGCCTTGGATTGCGCACGCATCTTGTTGTCGTTCTGGGAAAAGGTCCGAGCTTCTTCCATCATACGAACAAGGTCTGTTTCGTTGACCTGGTGTCGGTCGCTAGTGATGGTGATTGACTCAATATTGCCACTAATGTGTACACGTTAGCTGTGTTTGAGAGGTATAGCATATACTCACCTATCTTTGTCTTGGGCGACGACGGTCAGTATACCGTTCCGGTCAATCTCAAGAGTGACCTCGATTTGAGGGACACCACGTGCGGCCGGGGGAATACCCGATAGCTTGAAGGTTCCAAGTAGGATGTTATCCTGGGCCCTATGATTATCCCCTTGTAGTATGTGGATTAGGACTGTTCGCTGGTTATCGCTAGCGGTTGAAAATGTCTCTGACTTGCGAACCGGGATTGGGGTGTTTCGGGGGATAAGCGGGCTGGACACGCCTCCTAAACGCAAATGTTTCAAGTATCTACTCGCCAGCATGTCGCCTCTCTTACCTCGAGTTTGAATACCCAAAGTGAAGGGGCACACATCGATTAAGACAATTTCGGTATCAAGCGGCGCAGCGCCCGACAACATGCTCCCCTGGATTGCCGCACCATAAGCCACGGCTTCATCTGGGCTGATACCCATTCGAGGCTCACGCCCTCCAAAGAAGTCCTTCAATAATTGTCGTACAAGTGGCACGCGAGTTGAGCCACCGACCAAAATGATCTATAGGCAGAAGCTTGAGCTTCGAGTATAACATTACGAAAGCTGAGAACTTACATCGTCAATATCTGAGGGTTTCAAGGCAGCATCCTTGAGAACCCTTGCGACGGGCTCAAGTGTCAATCTGAAGAGATCAAGATTCAACTCCTCGAATTTGGCACGAGTCAGGACGGTGGAGAAATCGTTTCCTCCCTCGAATGACTCAATCTCGAGCCTGGTGGTAAATTGGGACGATAAAGTTTGTTTTGCCTTCTCGACTTCGCGTTTGAGCTTTGATAAGGCGCGAACGTTCTTCGACACGTCGACAGTTGTCTGCTTCCGATATTTATCGATAAGATAGTCCATTATGCGATTGTCAAAATCCTCTCCGCCGAGGCGGGGGTTGCCGTCGGTTGCAAGTACTTCGAAGACGCCACCTTTCGCTCGTAGTAAAGAAACATCAAATGTACCGCCTCCTAAGTCATATACAATCATGTTAGACTTCCCTAAATAGGCCAAATCAGAGGAGCGCATAAGATATAATTAAATTGAATCCGACCGTACCGTTCTTATCAAGCCCATAAGCGATTGCTGCCGCAGTCGGCTCGTTGATAATGCGAAGGACATTGAGCCCGGCAATTTGGCCCGCATCCTTTGTAGCTTGACGTTGTTCGTCATTGAAGTAGGCGGGAACTGTGATAACCGCATGGGTCACCGGATGGCCAAGGTAGGATTCTGCTGTCTCCTTCAGTCTGCCCAAAATCATTGCCGAAATTTCCTGGGGCGTCTGCGAACTCTAATAGTTAGTGTGCATATAGTCGTTTGCAGTAGCTTCAGCTCACAAATACTTTTGTTTCCCCTTGAAAAATCACTTCGACCGCCGCCCGACCATAGTTGTCGATAACCTTGAATGGCCAGTGGCGAATATCTTTTTGCAGCGAATGCTCATTAAACTGCCGGCCCAGAAGCCGCTTTGCATCAAACACAGTTTGTGATGGATTGCTGTGAAACGCATGCTTTGCTGTTTCCCCAATCCTGTAGAGAAACAACATCTGAGCCTATCTAAAACAATATGAACATAAAAAACGTACAGTCGCTCTTGTCCACTAAACCCAACCCACGAGGGGGTAATTCGGTTTCCTTGGTCGTTCGGGATAATTTCAACTCGGCCACCCTGATAGATCGCAACACAGGAATAGGTTGTGCCCAGGTCAATGCCGATGACAGAGTCATGCTCAGGCGGCGAGGTCTCCGTCGTAATTGCGACGGCTATTGCTGCAAGACAAATGGAAAGTATGCGCATCATGAGATGATTCCGCGCGATCTCAAGCGGTACCCAGCAGTCCATTATTATGTTTCCATGCTAGTGCACCAAGCGAACGGCGACTTTTCGTCCCCTGATACGCATCCTTGCCTCGATGCGACAATGGGATACCAGTGGGGCTATATCAGAGCGAAAACGATGATCTGCGAATGCGCGTGATAAACCTTATCGTAACAATGGGTACAGGAATAGGATTAGATTCGATCATCAATAGCAATCCGGTACAGCGGTAAATATGCGAACCAAACGCCAACCGGCACAAATCATTCGGGGGTCTCAAGCAGCTCGACAGGGAACGAGAAGTCGTAGACAAGCTTTTCGTTGAATCTGAATAGTTCCTTCTGAACATCGGTTAACTTGGCCAGCCAAGCAGGATCCATGCAAGACAGCGGAAGCCCGGTGACCTTGAACTGGCGTGTACTAACAAGTCCAGTATCAATGCGTCGACGTAGCTGGCTCCCTTTGGATCCTGGGCCTTTATAACGTATAGCATAAGCCTGATCCAACTGCCTGTGAAGTGTGGATTTTTAATCAAACTCGAATGGTGGTGATATTCACACTTACTTCTTTAAGTGCTGTACCTTCGAAGATAGCTGCTTCTTGCGTTTCACATGGTAAGTACCCTTACGAGCGGTCTCCTCGTCAGAACTAGTTCCCTCGATCCCAAGTTGTTCGATGAGGCGACCGTGCCTAGCCAAGGCTGGTACCGCATCAATGATTTTCAAGCGGTGTTTGTATAGCTAGACATAGTGTTGTATTAGCAGGCAGAAACAATGGAGATGAGCTGAAGGTTCATTACGGTGTGTTTACGGCTGGTGGCGTTCGTGGAACGATGGCGTTGTGGTTCCTTGGCGGTGACTTCGGGCACATTTTGTCGTCGAAAACAGGTGCGCAAGTATTTAATGTGTTCAGTAACCAAATCGAAGACATCATCGATGTCTTCGACTCCCTCGGCGCATTTCACCAGCTCCGAGTAATCATCGACTACACGCTTGGCGACAATCCTAGCAGCAGTGGCGTTGAACTCAGATTTTTGGGATTCGTCCCACTTGAGATAGAACGCAGCAGCTGTAGGAGCCGCTACTTCGGGAGGCGGTCCTGGAGGCAGGCGATTCGTATCATTGACGTTGAGGAGTTCGTCAATGATAAGTCGGATACAAGCCTAGCAATACACACGTTGAATCAGCGAACGGAGAGGAGGCAGGCAGCTGGCGGGCACAACGACTTACCGAAAGCAAAACACGATCTTCATCCCGCCGCTGCGGGCCGTCGGTCACGACAAAGTCATTGTCTTGGACCCACTCGGACTTCGGGTCTCGATTATGGTTCTTGCGCTTGGAGCCGCCAGGACCTTGGGAGGCTGCGCCGTTGCCGGTAAGTTCTTCTAGCAGTGAAAAGACGGCCTCCTATGTGGGAATAAGCTATGAACTAGCGAACAAATGATAAGACGGTTATGTACCTTCATTTCCTTGGTCGGCTGCCGTTTGTAGAGCTCCTTCAAACGCTTGAGTAAAGCCGCATGCCTCTTGTTTGTTTCGTCGTTGACTTCGGATTCATCGTCGGATAGCCCCTCGTTCATAGGAACATCTTCGCTATCAGACTGAGCTTGAGTGTCGTCTTCGGAGGTCGATTTCTCCTCAAATGGCTCATCGGTTGACTCTGGAGGCGCCGGTTGGGCGTGCTCCGGACCGGTGTTGGTTGGGTACGTTGCTTCATGAAGAGTTTGGTTGACAAAATTCTGCTAACGAATTCAACCATATTCTCGACCCCTCTGCTTCAAATCATACCTCGCGAGCTTTACGACCCAAGCCTTCCGATCCATTGAGGTTGTGTGATGGACCTAAACAATATGAAGGAACACCTGATTACGTTGTCCTGGTACATATGAGGCACAGTACGTACCAGATGCTGGTCCAGGGTTAGGATCACCACTCCCAGAGCCAGCTAATTTGGACGTAAGCAGAAGTTAGCCGAGCTTGTGTATGCCAACTCACAAGGACGTGGCGCGGCGTCAGGCGCATTCTTCCCCGCATCCTTAGTAGCTGTTTTAGCCTTGTCGTGCTCACGTTTACGCTGCAATCAATGAAATTAGTCTAGCTTCCATGTTGATTTGTAAACACTGTACCCGCTTCAAACCTCGACCAGCTGTCACCTCGTCCAAGTCGATCGTATGCACTTTAACCTGCCCAGGCCAGTTAAAAATTCAGGCAAAATATGAAAAGAGTCATATATTCATACCCTCTTTTCAGCGCGTTCTTTAAGCTACCAGGGCAATAAACGTCAATCAACGATTGCGAGAAGAGTGAACATAACGTACAAGCTTTTGAAGTTTTCTATCGTTTTTCACGGCAGGCATGACGCTCGAAACCGATTAAGAAGTATTAGTCTAAGTAATGGATATCAGACAACAGAAACTCAGCGGCCAGCGTTGAGGGTTGGGGGTGGGAGAAATCGCGGGTATCACAGGAACGCACCCTCATTCTTATACCGAGGGGAGAGGCTTGACGCTAATCAATTCTTGCCCTGCCATAGGAGCGGTTTCAAACACTAAGATACTTGTGCCACTATATAAGCCTCAGGGGAGATCTCAACGAGTATGATTTGGACGAAACACGAAAGGAATGGATTCGGCTATTTCACGTGATGGCATAATTGCGCCACACAATCAACGCGCCCTTGCGGCAGTTTGCGCCGTTGTCGAATACATCGTCCTCAGATTGAAATACAGACGCAACACCATGTATATTCTATACCAATAGTAACTAATTTATTGTTTTCATGCAAGGGTCAAACACGTCGCCCAGCAGCTTAATCAAAATAACGATCTGGAACAAAGATTAAGCAACGATGTACATCCTATGCGAATCGACACTCACATAAACCGTCTACTCCTTCCATTCCATGGCCATAAGCGAAGGATATCATCCACCCAGCGACTTGAATAAGACCGATTGCAACAAAGAGTATCTATAAAGTAATGTAAATCCCGCAAAAGATTGCGACAATATGCAACTCACGATATACCTAACGGCAAGGATCAAGATCTTGACGAAGTTAGATTCAAGAAGAGCTAGATATGGTCCGTAGAGATGATCAGGACGCTATAATGGTATTAGCTACCAGCCGAATCGGGCAAGAATGAGCACCTACCATCACAATCCATGTCAATGCGAACCCCAAAGCAAGGCTTTTGAGCACAGAAAGACCGTCTGCCTTCGGAAGCAGCTTCTGAGCAGGAGCCGACAAAGAGTTTGAGAGTGGGCGCGTATGAGGCACAAGTGTAGAGCCAATCCTAGGGACAGGAGTCGGTTTGGCATCGGTGGATTCAATTACCATGACAGGAACAGTATGCGTAAACTTCTGGCGAGTGTGTAGGTCGAGTAGCAGTGTGAAGGGCGAACAGAGGAGGGGGCGGCTTTATATAGCCCAAGGCTCTTTGTTTGCGACGAAACACGATCAAGCTGACTTAGCTTTGACATTTGACCCAAATCAGTATATTAAGACAGCGTTTCACCAAGTGTCAGGATTGTTAGTCTCAAAGTCGTGTGGCCCAAATGTAACTAGGAAAACACTCGCCTTCAACAGATGATAAACTAAAATTGTTGAGTATAAGATATGCGTAGTCGTCCAGTTTGAACCACTAGTGTTCGGTGAATTAACCTGGCAAATATGTCTGGAGCGCTCGATAGCTTTGGACTTCAGTAAGATCGCGTGAACAGACACCCTACATTATGACCGGGAGATATATTTTCTGAACCATTTGATTTCCTCTTTGCTTCTACGTGACTCCACAACTGTTAGTTTCTGTGCAATCTCACTCGAGACTCGGAGCCTGAAATTGACGACTGTCCGTACTATCACCGGTAGCCAAAAGGTGTCCTGTTTATGACGCACCGGGAGATGAGGAAGGACTGAGTCACTATTGAAAGGAGAGAAGAGATAACTGTAAGTTATATCAGAAAATACGTATTGAGCAAGCGAGAGCTGTTGATAATTTGATTCTGTCCATGGTCGATGCGATAACGATCACCCGAGCCTAGGTCTTACGCCTCGGCGTACAACACATAACATCTATGCGGGAGGAGCAGCTTCGAGACAAGTGAGGTCGGGCAACTGATGATCTCATACAGACAGAACGTAACGGTATGGTTGTATAGCTTAGCCAATGGGATGTCATAAGCAGGGAATCGCTCAGCGCTTAAAAATGGCACCTCAGCCAAGGCAATGAGGTCCTCGTCTCGTCAACTCGTCGTGAGCTCATTTCTTGACCGGCTTTCATCCCGAACAGACAGCAATTACAAAATACTCGACACAATTACCCCAAAATCACAGCTCACTTAGGATCGAAAACAAATCCTGGGACTGCACCTTGTTACGCAAAAACATCATATTCGGACCAGTCTCGCCAGGTCAAATGAAGAGCGACATCGCTGGTGCGAAGCGGACACAGGCCATCAGGGAGCACGATGGAGTTGATTTGGAGGAGATAGAATTACTGTATTGGCGTCTGAACACATTGATCAGTTCGGCTGAGCTTTCGGATTGGTTAAGGTTCGTTCATATGTTTTGTTTGAGGTGGATGAGGGTTGATTAGGCTGAGCAGTTGTCTTCAGAACAAGGCGACAAGACTTATCTCAATTGCCCATATTCTCAGTAGTCTGTTCAGACGTCAGGTCTAGCCTAGGATCAAGCGACCACGACAAGGTGACAGGCAGTGCGTATTTGATCTTGGAGTGTATGAGCGGCTCGTATGCAAGGAGCTAAACGTTTGTTTCAACAGTTGTCCTATTGATAGGAGTGTTGAAATGATAATACGCAGCAATTCGGTCTACCTCAAGAGGGATCGAAAGACTCTGTCAAATGCGCCAAGAGCACTGCACTTTCACCAACCACATTTCGACCCCCCATCTCGACCTCCACCCTACGGGTCCAATACTTTCCCGCCCGCCTTGGGTCGGGAGAGTCTGTGCGTGCGTTGAAGTGGCAGTCCAGCACCAGCCTCGAAACTAGACGAGCCCTGTTCACAGTTATAGTCACGTTCGCTCGCAAAACTCAATTGTTTCAAACGTGCCCTGTGGTAAAGTACATCCAAGCAAGTTTTTGCCCTTAGAGACTATCATATTGCCATGGGGCTCGCAGGGCAGTGCTTCATCGCAGCCGATGGTTCTTTCCACGCCGTTGCTCTGTTTCGACACGCCCGCTAGCCATGTTCTCACGATTATATGTACGTCATATCCTTTGGAGACCCTGCTTGGATCCACCTCAACTCACTGGTCTTGTTTATTGTTCGAGATAGCCAGCTACACTAGTGCGTCTGCGGCGAATACACGTCTCCTATCCAAACCGACTAGTCTGGCAGTCGTGTACAATCTTTATGTCAACTGCAAATGTCTAGCATACAGTCTATGTCACCCCAGTGGGTTGATGTCAACCCCAAAATCAATCGAATTAAGCATTTTGTAGTCAATTCTGGTGAACCGTGTGGTGCTGTTGACTGAAAGCGTCGGTATTAGATATCTGGGAAATGTCAAAGCGCATACTATGCGAGTAACGGTAAGTGGATGTTGGAGATGGTGAGGATTGAATTGCTTCATCGTTGCTGTGGCTAATCATAGCTTCATATGGTCCGCCAAGGCATGCCCAAAAGAACGTTCCAACTTCCTCTCTATACGCTTGCTTTGAAAAGCTATCCATAACTGGCAATTGAACGCCAGCAACTTCAGTTTCGATGAGAGCTTCAATTTTGTCTTCAGAGTCCCTGATGAGAACGTATAAGCTTTTGTGTTCAGGAGAACGAGCGATTGGGCAGACGTTTCACACTTGTGATTACCGCTGGTGCTGCGTTCTATACTTAGTTGTATGGCTCGTCGATCACGTAGATCTACCCTTACACATTTTCTAGAACCCGTCTGGCAGTTCGTGCTCAAAGCTCTTCAAGCGTTGTGAACTCCCTTGGAAGGTCAGGAACGGACGGATGATTACCCGCAAAATGTGTTGCATCATGATCATCGGAGTTGTCCATAGGCTTACAAACGTATCAAATGTGGACTCCAGTACCCTGAGTACCAGAGTCCGGGCTCATGTCGCAAGAAATCGGCTCACTCCGAAAAGAACAAGGCATGACGGGCTGTAGGAGTAGACACAACACAGATGCGAGATACGGTGAATGATGGGTATTGGTTTGTGACTCGTAGATTTGGGCTTTATGCAGCAACCGGCTTAGAACAACGGTGTTGCAGGAGGACCCACTGGGCCACTTAGCAGAGTCAAGTGGCATGCGCGCTTCCACGTTTGGGGCTAATCTGTTCCAGGCGATTGGTTACGGGGCCGGTGGCCACCTATTAGCCGTAATGCTCTATGATGGTATATCTTGGCCCTGACGGAAAAGACTAACCACTAATACGGTTGTTGATTAGTCCACGTTCAACAGCATAGTGTAACACACTGCATATACCGTGTTTTCAGGCGCCACTTAGCCCAATTAGCAGAAGGCAGTAATATCTCTGTATGTTCGTGTATGGCTTTCTGTTGAAATAAATAACATCCAACGGACATACTCGGAGCGCTTTCCGTCGTATATCAACATATCCGAGTGGTTCTCAACAATTGCCAAAGTATCACTAGGCTTCTGAGAAGCAAGCCAGCCCGCTTCGACAGCCCCACATCTAATTGCGTAGGCTTTTCCGCCATAGGTTTGCTCTAAACCACTCAGATACAACCTGACCGAACAGTTATCAACAGTTACCGATGTATGCGCAACTAAACAGTTCTCAACGCCTCGGGCTGGCTCACAAAACATACACGGTTCGAGTATGCGTACAATGTGGGGATTATATGCCGTCCTAACTCAACACATCCCAACGGTTCTCGCCCCAAACATGAATGGTAGATCCACTTCTCAATGGGTTTCAACTACTCTAGAACGTCTCGCTTTGTTCTTGTCATTATTGTTCAATAAGTGGCTTCAGTGGTACGCTTCACTCCGCATTGCTGCTTGAATATGCTGGAGCAAACACGTTTTCATGTTTCTTTGTGACATGCCCGGGTAACTCCGTAGCCAAATTGGTGTACTTTGTCTTGTGGACCGGTAGAGTAAGCGGAGTTTACACGCAGTGGCGAGGCTGGCCAGTACGCGCCAATTCATACTTGCCGTGGGGTAACCTAAGACCTGATTTTTCGGCACATACCGCCGTCTTGTCCGTATCAAGCCAGATAGCTATAGAACCGGAGAATGGTTTGCAAAGACTTGTCGGAGGAACAAATGAAATACCCCCTGTCTGCCTTTGGCGAGTTTGCTTTATGCTACGGCTGGTGGCGCTAGCAAATATTCCGCAACAACATTTGCTCGCTATTGTTTAGAATCGTCACTCGAAGACGGTAAGCAATAATACGAAGGCGTACCGTCTGCTTAGGGGCACAGGCGATCCGACAATGAATCGAACCCTAAACGATACGAGCGCAAGCCCCGGCTTTTGGGGGCTGGTGCTTATAACTCCCGGTTCTCGTTCCCTCACTGGTCATTTCAGAGCCCCTCTACAAGTGTTCTATATCCACCTTCTTCCGTTGCACGCTGGACGTGTCCTCTTCTCATGTCGTCATATAATCCATATAGGTTTGTTGTATGCTCTGGGTAATATCGTGCCATGTTCTCATTACCGTTGGTATCGTCTAGTCCTCGCCGTCTAAGTATTCGCTCGGTCCCAAAACGCCCAACCCGAGGTAGCGTCGACAAGAGGTTGGTTCTTTTAGTAGTTGTTCTGCTCTATCTTCATTTCTTCCGGTAGGTCCGAAAGCTCAGGCACGCTCAAGTTTCGTACTCCCCCCGAAGGGTTGCGCGCCGACTGCACCGCACGCTGGTCGTACTCTCCGGACGGCATTCTCCGACAGAACCCTCTTACGCGAGAAGTGGGCGATCTTCACTATTCCTTCCTCCATGGACGGGCAGGCGCGACGTTCTGGGTTTGTGTGAAGCAGAAAGGGCGGCTTAGGCGATGGGCTCAGGTTGGACGGGGCGTTCCTCACCCGCTCTACCCAACTCATGTCCTACACCAGCGGGAGAATTCACCACCAGGCTGGATCCTGAAGACTACTTATGATTCCTATACTCGTTGCGCTCGTTGCTCATAGTTCACGTTCCTTACATGTTTGTATTTCCATATCCATATAACCCATACGGTTCTAGTAGTAGTTAAAACGCCTAATTTCATGTTGCATAAATTCAAGCCTATTGTCGATTATGAATAGGATTGACGGCTACCAATTGAACTGGTCCATTCTCGGCCCGTACACAACAAAATTGCCACGGCAAGACATAGGCCGTCCGTCTGAACTTCCAAAGAACCACGCGTACATAGAAACATATTGCGTGTGTATTTACAACCGAAACCATCTAATTACATAAAGCTACGTACACCAAAAGATGCTATCTAGCGCATCAGGACGACAGGAACCAAGACGAAGGCTAGGGATCGGTGCGGGGGTGGACTAGGAGAGGAGAAAATCACCGGGTTCGACGATAGGCATCGGGGCGAGTGGTTGAGCGAGCGAAGTGGATACAACGCCGGGTAAGCATGCAGCACAAGCGCGCCGGCGGAATGCGAACCATATGCGTTGTGTTGGCCAGGAGCATCGAAAAAAGGTCTGACAGCCGACGTTAGGGGCTCGACCTCGTCCTTAGGGGTGGCGTCCATGCGGCGTTGAACCATTGTCGGTTTGTGCCCTCGCCGCACATAACACGATCCATGGCTTGGCCAAATAGCACAAAGCTTTTGCTATGCGCCGCGACAGGTTAATCCCGAGCTATCAACGCGCGCGGCATCTTGCGCGAGCTTAACCGCACGCCGGGACGATGGAAGGCGGTCCAGTGACAAGGCCGGTGTCTGTGGCTGGGTTACTGCTTTGTGGCTAGAACCAAGGTGAGCCGCGCCCAAACGTCAAGCCAAACGGGCCCGTGTAAGTAGCCTAAGAACCGTCAATCAGAGCTTAGGAAGCGTTCTGAGCGACTCGCAGAGAGGTGCGGCGCAAACCGAGGGGCTGCGGCATTGGTGCGGCTCCGGTGGGTGCGGATTTCTGGTGTTCGGCAGGTCTGGATGTCGTATTGATCTAGGCTCGGTGAATGTCAGCTTCATGTCGATGTTAAGATTACGATTACAATTCGAAGCATTGGATTGATCCTTACACGAAGAGGGACAACCAGGAGAGCAGGAAAAACCGACGGTCGACTTACTGCAAGAGTAAAACGACATCGGAACCCTCTAAACCCCTGAGCGAGCCGGAATGGGAAAGGATGGGGATATGGTTGACTTATCAAGACCAACTGAAAGGCAGCCTGTAATGGAGGGTCGTCGTGTGGTTGTAGCTGACACTCTACACTATCAGCAAAAGGGAACGGGAGACGTGATAGGACGGCAAAAAAAAGTGTACAATCAGGCTGCTAGACGGACTGCCGAGGGGGTACTGAGACAGGGTTTTCTGGAGTGTGCATAGCACGATCATCCAAAAGACACCAGTTTGCGGATACCAAAACCGAGCAGCCACTCGGATAATAGGACAGCTGCAATGGCTTACTATGTTGCTTTAAGATGACTGTGAAAGGGCAAGCAGCTGAAAATCGAGCTGGTGCGACATCTCGAGGTGCCGCTTATCAACATATACCTACGCAAGCAACAGTTAGTAATCAAACGAATCGTTGAAAAAAAGCTTACGCGGTGTCATAGCCAGATGGTTTCAACTGTTGGCAGTGAAAAATCGAGCTCGCCTATGACCACAGCTTTGCAGTCCAACCTAGCTAGCCCGAGCGGTTGGCATCATAGAAACGCCGAGTCGTTGAAGAGACGAAAACCAGGTGGTTGTTGGTGAGAATGGTCGGTTGGTCATGTGACATGTATGCTGTGTAATCTTCAAGCGTGTCTCTCTCTGACTTGCTCCTCTTACTGCATCCGCCATGCATGTTGCTCAATCTTCTCCTTTGTCGTTTGGACAAGACCGCACCTTCGTTCTCTGTAAGTTTGCTAACAGTACATGAGTAACCGGCATTCTTCGTCGCTGTAATCCTCAGTTGGCGCTAGGTGATTCCCCAAGTGACCATTAATTAGTACGGTAAACATACTTCACGGCATGAATAATCGCGTATGGTGGCGCATACATTCTTTATTGACAAATAGCTTGATACTCTTACAACGATACACTATAGAGGAGCTAGTTTGCTTCAATTCCCGCAAAAGTATGTTTCTATACACAAATAAGCACAATAATACCTTATAGAGGTTGAGCAACGCACCAGGTCTAGATCCAAGATGATCGAGCATGGTGATGACATCGTGCCATCAGGGTCAGCGAACTTGCATACAGCCACATGTGAGACAATATCGTCGGGCTGGATGATGTGGACCCGTTGAGTATTGATAGTGTCGTAGCAGAGTTGCACTATTCTAAAATGCGACAAACCCATAATCGGATTATTGCGATATGGGTCATTCGCAGCATCTTCAGGGGTAAGATCGTCAAATGAGCGTGTCAGGACAATAATTCGAGGTTGATTTGGAGGTGAAACCGAGGCGGAATCTTCCTGTAGAATGGTTTCGATTCGGCCGGGAACCGCCGTTATGCTCCCTTGAGGCCGAAAACGAATACAACTATTGCCTTTAGCGTCCTTGAACGACTGATAAACCACGTTGCCGCGGCGAAGCTGCTGACAAACGTGCAAGCGGCGTGTGAACTTCCGCGTGCCAGTGGATTGGGCCCATCCACATAACGAGGAATATGTCTCGGCATCAACACTCATTGGTTCCCCATGGTGTCGCGTGTACCAGCCGGCGGATGAAGGTCGTTCGCTTCCAGGATATCTCGTCTGTAAGAACTCCCCAAGGATTTCGGAGTATGGCTTTAGAACATCAGAGAAGTTCCACTGTTCCACCATGCCCTTGAGGTTTGCGGCCATAATGAGTTCTTTGTGTAGCGTTTGCTCAAACTCGCCTGAAACCCCCTAATGAGATCTCTACGTTCTACATTTAGCATATGCGCACATACCAGATCGTGTATAAGATGACAGGTCCTCTAGCATGCCAATAAACATCTCGCTGGTGTTTTCACTAAAACGAGTAGGAGGCCCAAGAGCTCGCATGAAATATGGGATATGTAGTCCAAGATGTTGAACGGGTACTACCGAGCAGAAAGGATAGAGCGCCTGCAGGTCGTTCAGATATGCGCGATAATAGTACTCAAAATAGCGTATATCATGCTCGGTCAAGGATTGATAAGATAAAATTCGGATAGCCATAGACAAATTCAAGAAGTTTGTGAGCCGCTTTCGAAGTGTTGAGTTCCCGGTGCTCCAAAGCCTTATGAGCGTTATCGGCAAGGATACCAATCCGATGGTCTTGTACTCTTCTGCACCAATTTTCTCCAGCTGTGCGAAGGTTATGGGCGGGTGTTTTATCCAGCTTGGCAGAGTGGTGCGTTCCATATCGCCTTTTACTTCTTCAACTATCTCTAGTCCAAGAGGTCGTGTATCAGTTGGTTTGATAGTATCCTCAAGGACATCGACTGTAATGTTCGCTCGCTGGTAATCATAATGAACAACTGTTTTGAACCCAAGCAGAGAAGCTCACATGATGTTCAACTAGCCTCTTCATAAGCGTAAGTTTGGTGTCCTTGATATCCCAAGGCACCGAATACTGATTGCAAAGGCCCTGCAACCCAGGGACGGTTGAATTGTCTCTTAAAGTTGTTAGGGAATCCCCAGTTTTGCTCAAGTAATATTCAGCTTTTGCGATAGCTACTTTGTTAGTGAGGTCCTTTACAATGGGGGATCCATCTGGGTGAAGGATGTTGTGGCTATAGCGCTAATTGAAAGCATTGCTTGTCAGTTTCTCGCTGTTCTGTAATTATGGAGGACGTACATATGCATTAAGATCCTTTATCAGTTGCGCACGAGGAAGTCCCGCTTCATAAATTCCCCGGCCCCTGCAGATAAAGCGAAGCAGGGGCTCTGGTAGACCTTCTTTCTCTAAATCTGCAGCACTGAGGTGTAATGCCGCCTTGAACCCCCAAACCACCTCGACTGCTGTAAGCGCCCGGGATAACGGTGGTGTTTGCGTTTTGCCATCGTCTGCATGAAACTTAAGGCTTGCTCCCATATTTTCGCGAATTTGTTTCTCAAGGACATTCTTGGCCCAGTGCATTGGCGCAACAACTGTATATTTGAAGGGGTTCCACCAAGGAAACCGTGACCATTCGCTCCGTCGTACGGCATGATCCTTCCAGACGAGCTCGCGCTCTGCGGCCGTTTTTGCTTGATCCCAGTGATTGAGACCGATTTGGTACTCTTCCATAGTTCGCTCATGAAAGCAACCAGGTGTGAAATTGTTGATTTCCGAGATTGGAGTGTTGCAAAACGAACAGAAAATAGTATGCTTAGGTCCTCCAAGCCCAGCCATAGGACGGCCAGCCATTATATCCATGCTAGATACTGGGGCGACGCTTTGAACCTTGCGACCGGCTGGGTATTTATGCGTCTTTGAGATATAGACTCCAGATTCGTAATGTTCATAGAGATTGTCAATGATCGGTTTCATGAATTTATTGATATTCTCCCAGCCTGGCTCATGTGGGCCGGGTATCATAGCAGTAACGTAGATGTTCTTGAGGTCGTAGCGCACTTCGTGTGGGAGGTTGAGGCATACCATCATCACAAATCCGCTGCTGCATTGTTTCCCGGCTATCTTCAAAGTGAAGTAGTTGAATTGGTCGTAATAGAGTAAGAAAGCTAAGCGAAGCTCATCTCTAGGGCATTCAAAGAAGCTAGCTTGGCCGTTGCCGGGAAAATCATAGAGGTATGATCCACCCCAAATGTCAGTGCAGAGCGGTTCCTTCATTGGACGTGCTGACTCTAGCAAATCCTCAATCCCCGGACGGTTCAGGAAGCGAGAAAGCCATGACTCAAGTGGCTGGTGGGTATACCGACGGATTGGTTTCTTCCAAGTGCGATTCCCTCGGTGTTGCTCTGTGAAGAGAGAAGCGGAGCAAACTTCGCCTCGCGAATTGAGACTTGAACATTTGTCGGGAATGTTGCACTCATTTCCTTGCTTGTACAAGGAATCGCAGTCCGGGCACACAACAAAGAGATCTAATTCGTCCTTCAACCCCAGATAGTGAAGTGCGGTTGGAAGAGTTATGGGGATTGGGTTGATATGATTCTGGATGAAGCTGTCGGATCGGGAGTTCTGTAGATTGGCCGCGATTTGTAAGATGCACCGAAGACATTTTAGGATCAAGTTGCAGTGATCGCGAGCAACTCCCATCATACAGTGAATGATTGCGATGAGCACAACAGTTACCGATACCACAGGCGACCAATAGCGACCCTGGTTTGGAGGAACTATAAAATTAGGCTCATTATTTAAATTTCTACTATAAGTCATTTGATGTTCGGACTTACCAAAGTGTATGCGTCTTGCTCCGTTAGAGTGAGAACCCAAGGAGTCCTGAAACTTGAGTTTGTTTGTGGCCTCAACAAGTAGACTCCTTAGTTCTGTCGAAACAATTGTAATGAAGTCTTTGCGAAGTACGTCTAATCGACTGGATGAGCATTCTAGGTTCCGGAGATTAACCAGCAAGCTTTCGTAACCACGGGCCCTATATTCAAACTGTTTTGAGGCAGGTAGAGCCGCAGGAAGAAGTTCTGTGAGTAATTCAATGTCAAGAGCTTCAGTGTTGCCTAGTGGAAGGATGTTCGGTTGGTTCTTTAGATTGAACTGAAGCTCGGCAATATTCAAAGGAGCTTGAGAATAGGCAAGAAATTGTTCCTCCAGGAATTCAAGCTCGAGTTTGCAGGGATTATTCTCTAAAACAAGTTCCCCGACGTCATCCTCACCAGAACCAGGCTGGCGCACATGATCAAGTGGGTTTCCAGTAGTTCCAATTAATTCTTGAAGCTGTTTGCAATCGTCAATATAATAAGAAATAATGTCCTCTTGAGTCTTAGCATTTAGTAAAGACATTACGAGTCGAAATTCCTGCGGCCGATAGCGTTGAGTCAGTTCGAGCATAAACCACACGCTGGGACAAAGGTCTCCCAAATTAGCAAGTCCTCGTGACATGTGATTGCAGATCACAGGGGCAGGCCTTGATCCCAATGCTACCTGGGGGCTTTCCAAAGGCTTTGAGACGTCGAAAAATGCATAAAAGCCGGCTCTCAAATCCCCTACTCAACATCTCTCGTCAATCTTCTACGCTGGTCGTACAAAGGCTTTACGGTTAGGTATTTATCGCTTTCTAGGTCTGTCCATACGATTCTGGTTTATTTCTCTTGCGATCTCGTACTGCAAACATGCCTGTCGAACGAGTTGCAAAGTCTTACTCTAACCGTGCTTCGCCACTCCCAAAAAGCTGCTACACTATTCCGGAGAGTCTACCCCCGCCGTTTGGGCTTTGCGATTTATTTGACTGGTCGGCTTCAAGAGCATTCGCCAGCACAATGAGTTCTTTCGCTGGACGATCGAACAACTTGCCTTCTAGGTTCCTATCCATAACTGTCTTATCAATGTTTCCTGCTAACACTTTTCGTAACTGTGGTATTATAGCGCTCGAGGTCCCTCCAACCGCCACTCCCGGCGCAGGTGCGTTGTTACGGTGCAGCGATCTTCCGTTGGGAACTAACCATAGGTATGAATTCTAGCAAGTCCCCACAGCTGATTGAGCGATGGATCGAGAAACAACACAACCCTCCCGCTATGAAGAAAGAACCGTAAGTACTCTTTTATGTTTAGATCAGGACCAACACTACACGTACTCACATTCTAATGCGCAGCTCCGACGTGATCAGTATATCGAGCTCTGAGACTGAGGAAATTGATAGGCGTCCGTTATTTATGCCTACGTATGTGTTATTTATTCCTTGTCATATTTCTTGCCCTGAGACGTTGTCAGATCTTCGGTTGCAAGCGATAATACATTTTATGATGCCAAGTCCCAAGTTTCGACATTAACCTTATCTCCAACTCAAATTGCCCTACCGCCATCACCAATTGCATGTACAAGAGTGCCAGCGCCAGCGCCAACGCCAACGCCAACTCCAACGCCAACTCCAAGCTCGGCCCTACGACAATTCAAAAAAATCCAAAAGCTACCTTCTACACCCCCACCCCGACCCAACCTTGACAAGAAATCGCGTGGCCTCGATAAGACCAAAGGAGGTGCTAGAGGATCAGGGGCGGATTCGTTTTTGCGGACGATAAGGCTAGAAGCAAGGGGACCTGACGGGATGAGAAGGGAAGGGGGGAAAGCTGAGAGAAGGGAGACGGAAGGGAAGGGGCGAGCTGTCGAGGCAGATAACGGTGGGACGAATATGGATGAAGTTGAGGTCGAGGGGGTCGAGGTTGAGGTCGAGAATATGGAGTTGGAGGTAGAAGGGAGCACAGTCGAGGAGGAGGGGGTTGATCGTGGCGACGATGCTGGAAAGGCGGAGGAAGGTGCAAAGGAGCAGGGACCGGAAGACGAAGGGAGAGGAGAGACGGAGGAGGGACAAGGGGAATACGATGGTGGGGGGCGGTATGTTCGGAAGGCCAACAGCGAGGCAGGAAGCGAGTTGAGCAGCAACGCCTCACCCCACAACTCAGCAATCGCCAAGCTTGAAGGTTTGGTTCAGGCTTTCGAGGACGGGAAGAAGTTTGCAAAGCTGGACAGTGCAGCTTTGAATATTGACGAGTGAGTGTAAGCCTGTTGAGCTTATATGCGCCGGCTGATTCTGGAATATAGACCGCAGCAATCTCAACCTACTCCTCGGCCTGAAGCGGGTCCATGGAAGTGAGTTCTGCACTATAGAATTAGCCACTAGACGGCGCTGACAATGATCCCAATCAACAGAGGATCATCTCAAGGCCCATTGGCGTTTCGCAAGCGGCCAGGGCGCACGGATTCGGTGACCCCCGGAAGATGGTCTTACTCTTCGGATGGGGTGGAACGTCAGTCACTAAAGAATCGAGAGGTTGGAGACTTGCATTTCTCGCCTGGGTTCTCCGGTGGGGAAGAGCACGAATACTGGGTCGTGATTGGTGATGGCCCGAAGCGGTGGGTCTCGTGCGTGGAGGGTCAGCGTCATCCAACAATGGACGGATACGTGTTGAGATCGCGGGAGGATACCAAGCCACCAGCATGGGTTCGGGCTCAAACGTTCAGAGCAAACAAGTGTCAAAAGCGTAAAAGTCCATAGACCGTATGTATGATGCTTGTATGCTACGGATATCCGCAAATAGGCTGTTGGCCATGTATCGCGCTGTAATCTATACGACGCTTGTTCTCAGAACGATTGTCAACTCAAATATGCGATATCGATGTTTACCTAATACAACGGCACGTGCTTTCTCTACGCCTGTCTCTCACCACGACCTTCGCATGCCATGTCCTTTGCTGGTCAACTCGGCGAAGTCTTGCAACAGCGAAGACAGAAAATGTACTATGCACTTCCAAAAGATCTCATTGTCTCCTCTATTGTTGGGACGTGTAGAGAAACCACGCTACTGTAGGAGTGGATTGCAAGCAGATCGCGTTACAGCCCTCCTGACAGCAAAAGGTGTTTGGCGATGGGATGAGTGGAGGGAATATGCCCCCATGTATAAGTAGTGCGTAATTTAATTAATGAGTCCTACTCAACGGAAAACTAACAAACCCGAGCTGAGCGAAGGGGGTGGACTATGGGACATCATGTTCTAGGGACGGTTCAAGAGGTACGCTCTTTCGCAAAAGACTTGATCTTGAGGTAATCGAAGCACGTGCCCTAACTCATGTTTTATTCACAGGTACTCGGATTGTTACGAATTAGAAGCCATTGATCTATTGGCCTATGGCATACTAACCTCGTCCAGGTTCGATACGAGTAACCCCGTTTCCTCGCCAACATGTCTGGACACAGCTTGACGTCGGCTCGAACAATGCAAGCGAAGAGAGCGTTTCAGAGCAGTATAGCAGAATTGGCGTGAGAGCTCATATCTGGTTGGTCGTCATAGAGTTTGTATGTCGTTGGCTTGCGCCTGTCTGGCGGACCGGTGCCGCTAACTAACCGAACAATCACGCTGCGATCAGACCTATGACACCACGCCAAGGGGACGCAATCAACGCAGAAAGACGAGTGGGAGTGACAGACGAGGGGTCCGAATCGCTGACGGGTAAGGAGTTGCTTCTGCTCTCATTGCACAAATGGCGGACTTGATACAAAACCGTCATAGGCACGCCTGACTCGAAGAGCCGGGGATCGACAGATCGAGAGACAACCAGGTCACGAGGGCGTGCTCAAGAAGGCTCGAGAGAGGGTGCGACGTCCTTCGGGACAGTGGGTCTCGGCGGATAGCATCAGAGTGTGTTGTTCAGTACGTTATGTATACGGCTAAAGTACAGCTACGACGCAGGAAATGTGTCAACACATGTCTACGGGAATGCGCTGAGAATATCTTGAGTATGTCGCAATACATACCGGCGGAAAAACCTGTTGGTTGCGTGGAGAATGTTTCGGCACATACCCATGAGAAAGTGAGTCATTTGTGTAGGGAATGTCAGAGAGTATATTTATTGAAATGTACTGTAAATGTCGAGATAATATTACAACACATACTTGTTGGGAAGCGTGGAGAATGTTATGACACATATCTATTGAAAAGCGGATTGAATATTTGGGTAATATCACAACACATACGTACGGAGAAACAGTGTGGATATCGAGGAAATATCACAGCGCATACATCGACCTTTCCTCCGGCGAAAACTCATAGGAAGGCGTAACATATGCGAAGGAGAATGTTCTGGGAATGGTTCGGAACTTTTGTCGGGGACAACGCCAAAAATGTATGAAGATATTTCGGGGAACATATACATACAATGTCTCAGCCTTTTCCTCTGTGAATGTACATAGAAAGCCAGAGCCCATAAACCGAGAGAAGGTGAGGGAAAAGGCGAAAGCATTTACAAACACAAACGCCGGAGATGCTCGACAAAAATCTCGGACATTTAAACCAGATTTCAAGGTAGGGAATGTCGAGAGGAAGTTTAAAACTTTCTCACGGTAAACGGGAGATGATATCCTCGCGTATTGTTCGTGAATCCTTAGAAACATACTGGGAGAATGCGCTCAAGCATTACCTGCCGTTTCCGCCGGTAAGAGCCGGTAAAAGGGTGGGGCTTTCTTCCGCCCTTTCTCTTGCAAAAGCGACCGTCAATTACATACATATCCCAACGGTGAAAACGGAAGGAGAAAGGTCGAAAGAAGTGTTGAGGCTTTCTACGCTCCTTCGCGAGTACAAAACACGGGCAAAGTGTCCGGCGTTTTAACCATGCTTGCACAAACAAAAGTGCCGAACAAGCGCCAAGCCTTCATCCGACTATCCCCGAGGGAATATCCCTAATCTCCTGTAGTGTGATCGCAGAGAGGAACGAACGAATGTGGGGCTCCTCCAAAGTCGTGTCGCCGGTAAAAGCGTCGTCCCGTGCCTCCCGGACAAACACGTGAGAGTACCCCACGCAACTCAACTTAGCGCTGGCGCTAAGCTGACCCCCAAATCAGGTGACCATTTTTTGGCATACTTATTTGACTATCAGGTGGCCAAATCAGCCTTGCACGCTCCTCATGACCGCCATCCAAGGACTCGCCCGACGAACGGTGGCATGACCGGGATCTAAACAAAGGATTACACTGTCGTGCGCTTTCAATCTGGGCGTCTTTCCTTACTCTACCTCGGCGATCTGCCATTCTGGTTAGGATTTCGTAAGTCTGCGGGCATGTGGCACGGGCAGTGGCGCACAAGCTCGTCTCAATACTGCGCGGCAAGTCAGCACTTGGTGTTGGGATGTCTCGTCTACTATAAATGCTCGTACTAAGAGAGACTACTACTCCCAACTCCTCCAATGCATTTGCTCTGGTCTCTCCTAGCAGCCTTACAAGTGGCGAAACTCGCCTTTGGCGCAGGAACTTGTCCTTCTGATGGTGCTCTCAACGTCACTGCGCCAAAAACTAATATATGGGCACCTCTGAGTCTTTCTGACACGAAGAAAGTGGAAGACTGGCTATACAAACAGAAGCAACTCAATCTCACCCGAATAGAAAATGCGACTATGAGGCGGGTACCGTCTTTGTTGAAGCATATAACGTGTGAATTCTTACTCTTCAACTGTGAATAGCGATAACACGCTGTGGCTCATCGAGTCGATCATGCCGAACAAGACCGATGCTCTCGACTATCTGGACAAGAAGGGCGGGGCACCACCTAGGTTCTCTCGGGTCAGTTTCAACGCTCTTCCAATCGTCTACCGGCGCTAACATGACATGGGCCGTCCTATACTCCGGCGGACTAAGCGCTCCGCTAGTGCAAGAGTACATGGTTGGGCCGCTGCCCATCTCCTCGGCTACGGCCTATACTCCGTACTCGTACGTCTACCAAAACTCGACCGGAGGGGTTGGTGGGTCTAGGGTATTCCCGTTTAACGCGCGCTATATGATTCGTGTTGAAGGTAAGCGCTACTCTTGTTCTCTAGTAATGAAGTTATAATCTTGACATGTCTCGTCTTTTCGCTGAGGCACTTGATAGTAGGCTATTCTCACATCAGCGCTGATCCTACTACTAAGCTCTTTATCCCTACAGAACTCATTTTCTCGTTCATGAAGCCTCTTGCTCGCATTACGCAAGATTTGATCGGGGGATCCTATACTGGGTCAGATGACGACAAGATAACATACTCGTGGCAGGCAGGTTCACAATATATGCGCCTCCAAAACGTGTTTACCGATCCGTGCTCACTTGTTTACCTCTTAGGGACCTACCTCTTTTGACGGCAACTGGCGCGGGTAATTGTCGTTCCAATCCGTCCCGAACTTTATATTCTAAAACTACGAGCTAAATAGGTTTTGGATTTTCTTTACGGGTGCAGGGAACGGCGCTCAGTATCTCATACCAACGGGATTTTTAGCGTATGTCGACGTGAGCGGTACAGACGCATCGCAATGGTCTCTTAGGCAAGTTCCTTTTCCTTTTTCTAATTTCCGTTGATTAATATCAATTCCACAATAGGAAAATCGTGTACGACAACCAGGTCTTTACCTCTACTGATGCTTTCGTCGAGGCCTACAATTCTGGCAATCTTCAGCGCGGTATCAAACCAGATCTTAAGGACCAAGACTGGTCAACACGCAAGAAGATGGGCAAGGCACGCGCTTTGGATGACAGGGTTGCGCCGAGGAGCGTCCTATTTAAAGGCAACAGAATCAAGACAGACAAGACGCAGCAGTATGTCGAGTGGATGGGCTGGAGCTTCTACTTGGGGTTCAATTGGTAGGTCCATGCTTGGGGATTGTCGGGATGGTTGACTGGATGCTCTACGGCAGTGATACAGGTTTGAAAATGTGGAACATCAAGTTCAAGAGTGACAGGATCATATATGAGGTATGCTAATACGGTGGCTTCACGTAGTTTGGAAGGAACGGCCAGACGGTTTATCTTATCGCCAATAAGAATCAGAAGAACCAATGGGGCTATCCAAAGTCGTATCGGTTCCAACCTGGGCTGCACGCAGTACACAACGTAAGACTACAGTTGCATGATTACACTATCTACTAGAACTGATTTATTTGATTTACGATATGTTCAAATGCCCTCCGCTTCTGCTGATCTGCTCGCATACAACCTGTACAGGGGGCTAGACGGTTGTTGAGTAATGCCCGATGGGGTGAATGGGACTTGATGGTAGCAAAGCGGGAAGACACCGAGCCATCAACTTCTACAACGTGGAGTCAGCATCTGCCTATTGTCCCACCTGTCGACTTCAGCAAGGTAAGCATAATACAAGTACCACATGAAACTAATACAACAAAAACTAATAAAATCTAATCATTTACTCCTTTGGCTAGTTTTTCGATCCGGCCGAGAGTATAGATCGAGAGAGCCTAGTTATTTATGCTAATCTCGGAATGGTACGGACGAATTATATGCCATTGTTTCGCGCTTATGCTGATTTGACCGTGTAGCATCATGTCCCTAGGGCCGAAGACACACCGAACACATTATTCACTGATACGCGCTCCTCCTTCATTCTCAGCCCTTTCAATTATTACGATGACGTGCGTTTTGTGTCGCAACGTTATGCATGTGACTCGCAGCTTACATTTACCCTTAATCGTATTCAGGAACCACCTCGCGACATTCGCAACGCGATTCTGCTTCAGGTCGATAAAGACGGCAGCTACTTTGTCGCAGAGCCCGGCGAAACCGAAGCAACATGCGCACCTCAAGGTTCTTTCTCAGTCCATTACACCGGCCAGGTATCTTACAACACCTAATCCCTCTGGTTGGCTTTCCGCAAGTCGTAGCATGAATTTAATAGTCCATAGGTCGATTTGGTATCCAAACATAAACTTAGTATCTTGTTTTCCAGGTACCACTTGAAGTTTTCTTGCCTTACAACTAAGGTTTCGCACAGCTGGATCTGTTCCGTAGTGATTTGAATGAATGTTATATATTATACAAACAACCCCTCCATAGCAAGTCTGCACTGCGGAGATGCATCTACCTATATATAAGCATTGCGACTATGTATGCATCGATCAAATGCAAGTGCGCCAAACAGGGCTATGGTTACGCCGGGAAACCTCTTCTCGTTTTCTCAAATTCGATGCGTACAATTGTTCCTGTAGCACAGGATTAACTATACATCAGAATAGGCTGAGGCAAACCCCTTCAATAACGAGTCCGCTGAAGCCGACTATCAGCTGATGTTACCAAGCGGTCACTCAAATATACAACAAGTGGGCAAGATTATTCGTCCCGGTATCCAGCCCTTGCCGAAATTATACGTTTACGAGAGTAAGCAAATTCTCAAGATATTTGGTCAAGACCCTTATAAAGGTCTCCGGTCCGGCATCTTTGCAGTCTTCAAGAGCATATATGCGCGCGAATCCTCGACGTATCCATACATGAGTCACGCAGACATCCGATACATCGGTAAAGGAGTACAAAACATGTGAACCAGATCGTCCCAGTAGACCCGCCCGGGCCAGAAGGAGCGGAGGGGGGGGGGGGCGTGTCGGGGCGATGGGAAGGCAGGATGAAGAGACGCGAGTGAACTCCCAGGTTAGCAAATAAAAATAAAACCAAAGTTGATACAAACCCGCCGATATTCCCCTGTTGGAAAATTCGGGGCATGCGAGGAATTATCAATTCCGACGAGCAGCCCATTCCAACAAGCAGGTTGTTACGCTGCCCATTTGGACTACTTTACCTTCCAAATGGGATTCGCTAGTGTGACGTTGGCCATACCTCTCGACTCTGCACCCTAACAAATTTCTACCAGTCCCGTTATGTTAGACTTTTGTTATTCTCTGAAGGCACCCTTTGCCTTTACCGGCACAAACACCGACTTCGTTCACTGGCCACTACAGTAGAGCAAATCGGTCTAAGGCTTCCTTCCATACCAAAGTCTCATTCCGCGCCTTCCGAAAGCGGTCCACGGAAATTAGCGCCGGCGCTAAAGTCAACTTCTAAATCAAACCACCCATCAGGCTCGAACGTTCTCAACTGTCACCAGAACACTTGACTAATGGCCAGCGATAAGACTTGGGTCTAAGCGAGGGGGTGAGCTCCCGTATCTATCGGCTCGGGTGTCTTTTCTTATCGTAGCCTTGGCAAACTTGTATTCTATGTACGTTTCTGGTTAGGATTTCATCAGGTCCGTGCATCGCTCAGGATATGGTACCTAGGGTTATCTTGAATATTCACCTCATGAAATGAGCCAATTATTTGTCTTTGGGACGATTCGGCCGGCTATAAGTTCCCGTAACGAGATGATTCTTGGCTGAACTCTTCAAATGCGTTCACTCTGCTCTTTTGTCGCGGCCTTGCAGGTTGCGAAACTCGCCTTTGGTGCGGAAACTTGCCCTTCTGATGGTGCTCTCAGCGTCACTGCGCCCAAAACTAACATATGGGCCCCTCTGAGTCGCTCGGACACGAAAAAGGTGGAGGACTGGCTATACAAACAGAAGCCGCTTAATCTCACTCGCCTAGAGAACGCAACGATGAGGCGAGTGTCATTTTCAACAAATTAGGTGGATACTTACTCCGCGACGGTGGGCAGCGACAACACGCTGTGGCTCATCGAGCCTATCATGCCGAACAAGACCGATGCTCTTAACTACCTTGATAAGAAGGGCAAGGCACCAGCGAGGTTTGCTCGGGTCTGTTCCAATGCTCCTCCAGTGAATCGTCGGGGTTGACGTCATGACATAGGCCGTACTGTACTCTGGTGGACTAAGCACACCGCTGGTGCAAGAGTACATGGTTGGCCCATTGCCCATCTCTTCGGATACGGCCTATACTCCGTATTCGTATGTTTACCAAAACTCGACCGGAGGAGTTGGTGGGTCCGGGGCGTTCCCGTTTAACGCACGATACACAGCTAGCCTTGAAAGTAAGCGCTACCACTGTTCTCCAGCGATGAAGCGATTTTGACGTTGTTGGCTTTTAGCCGATGCACTGGATGGTAGGCCTTTCCAATGCCTAAGCCATCCCTACCGCTGAACCCGATATCCCTACAGAACTCATCGTCTCGTTCATGACGCCTCTCGCTAACATTACGGAAGATTTGATCGGGGGATCCTATACTGGATCAGATGACGACAAGATCACATACTCGTGGCAGGTGGGTTTTTCATATATGCCCTCCTAAAAAGTACTTAGGGGATTATGGATACGTGTTTGCCTGTCAGGGGCCAAATTCATTTGATGGTAACTGGCGTAGGCAAGTGACTGTTTTTGATTCGTTCCAAATGCGACAGTCTGAAAATTACGAGTTAGATATTGGCTATTCTTTATGGGTGTGGGAAACGGCGCACAGTATCTTGGGGCAACGGGATTTTTTGCATACATCGATGCAAGCGGTACGGACGTATCACAATGGTCTCTTAGGCGAGTTCCTCTTATTTGGTAGTTTGTGTCAATTGTATTGATTCTGTAATAGGAAAATCGTGTACAACAACCAAGTATTCACTTCTGCAGACGCATTTGTCGATGCCTACAACTCCGGAAGTCTTCAGCGAGGTGTCAAGCCAGACTTGAAAAACCAAGACTGGTCAACACGCAAGAAAATGGGTAAAGCGCGCGCCTTGGATGATCGGACTACGCCGAGGAACGTGCTGTTTGAAGGCAGTAGGATTAAGGCAGACAAGAAGCAGCAGTACGTAGAGTGGATGGGATGGAGCTTCTACCTGGGATTCAATCGGTGAGTGTGTTCGGCGTCGGGGAATAGTAAAGTGGATGATTTATGGTAGGGATACGGGGCTGACGATGTGGAACATCAAGTTCAAGGGGGATAGGATCATCTACGAGGTATATGCTGCTGCGATGATTTCGTGCAAGCTGGTGCTCACCAAACATACTAACAGCTATCCCTGCAAGAAGCTATAGCACAGTAAGTCCGCACTACCGCTGTAGTTTACCATGTTTACAAGTGATACCCGTGTACAGCTACGGTGGCAACGATCCCGTAAGTCAGACAATGAACTAGACCTGTCGCAGAAACTCAGTGGTGCCCTAGGTACAAGCATCTACAGCATACCTCGACCGTCACTATGGTGTAGGAGAGGAGACACGACAGCTTTTACCAGGCTACGATTGTCCCTATGGCGCTCTCGCGTTGAACGCCTCTTTTCATATGGAAGAAGAGCACCTCACATCTCCTGGCGCGATCTGTATATTCGAGGTTAGTGTTTTTCGTCCTTGCATAGAGATGAGTGGCATAATAGCCTTCGTACACTAGGCGGATCTAGGGTTCCCAACAAGTCGGCATGGCGATACTGTGTAATTTTGTTTGACTTCGCTCGCCTTCCTGCATAATGATGGGTATTGGGTTATCCTTAGGAACAACTGGTATGGAAGCACGAAAGGGATGGCGCTCACCGTCCGTACAATGGCCACTGTGTACAACTACGACTACATGTTCGATTACATCTTCTATCTTGAAGGAACAGTCGAAGTTAGAATGGCTGCTAGTGGGTATCTTCAGGCGAGTGCATGACACACACGAGAGATTGTGTCGATGGCATAACCCTGTATTGGTAGGCCACGTATTGGGACTCTTTGCAAGATGACTATGGCACAAGAATTCACAAGACTACTATGGGGTCGATCCATACTCATGTCATCAACTACAAAGTGGACTTAGACGGTATGCTCATCCATTTTCCTTCCCTGAGTAGGGCGAACACTAACAACGGCTCAAACCACTAGTCGCAGGCACATCCAACTCACTCCAGACCAATGATGTCTTTGTCGAGGAAGGTGAGCGGATTGCAGTGTGCCTCTACCACTATTGCTTATTCCTCAAACAAGTTACGAAACCATGGTTCGATGAGGAGGATGGGCCAACTCGACAACTCCGCATAAACCGCAGATGGGTTCCGACCGAGTCACAGATTAACTTCGGAAGCAACGGTCAGACGGTCTACCTAATAGCAAACAAAAACCAGAAGAACCAGTGGGGCTATCCTAAATCGTATCGGTTCCAGCCTGGCCTGCACGCAGTACACAACGTAAGAATTTAGTCGTATAATACCCCTATCCACGTAAACAGATCCACCCAAACCATAAAATGGCCATCAAACGTGTTTCACTTGCGCTGATCTGTTTGCATCCAGCCCGTACAGGGGGCTCGACGGCTGTTGAATAACGCCCGGTGGGGTGAGTGGGACCTTATGGTCGCCAGACGAAAAGATACAGAGCCATCAAGCTCTACAACGTGGAATCAGCATCTACCTGTTGTCCCACCTGTCGACTTCAGCAAGGTGAGGCAGGGCAAGAGTGCTGAGTGAAACTAGGGGCGTGGTACGACCCAACAAATTCTAATTATTTCCTCCTTTGGTTAGTTTTTCGACCCGGCTGAGAGCATAGATCAAGAGGATCTAGTGATCTATGCTAACCTTGGAATGGTACGGGCAAGTGAAGGCGATTTCTTCCTGCCCATGCTGATTCGATCTATGCAGCATCACATCCCAAGGGCTGAAGACACGCCGAACACACTGTTCACTGATACGCGCTCCTCCTTCCTCCTGAGCCCTTTCAATTACTACGACGACGTGCGCTTTGCAATTTTCACAGCCTCATGCAGCTAACTCACGGTTTGCACTCGTTTTCGTTAGGAGCCTTCCCGTGACATTCGTAACGCGATTCTGCTTCAGGCCGACGAGGACGGCAAGTACTCCGTTGCTGAGCCCGGCGAAACGGGAGCAACGTGCACACCTCGAGGTCCATTCTCAATCCAGTACACCGGCCAGCTATCTTACAATGTTTGACCCACCTTGTCGATATTTCCCAAGGCGCGGCGTGATGTAAATATTCCCGAGGTCGATGAGCTATCCGAACATGGATATTGTCTCTTTCTACCAGTTGGGCCAAAATTTCCTATCTCAATCGAAGTTTTATTATTTGTCTCAACTCAAAGGAAATCAATGACCGTGTTCGCGAGTTGAGCTACACGGTGACGCCATCAAGTGTCACGAGGCATCAGCCGCCGGATCGAAGCATTTAAACTGGCTAACGCGGCACCAGAAACTGCTATATACCATAATAAGGCTTTGATACACAGTAGCGACTGCTTTGTTACCCCTATGCATGCGTTCTTCGTTTAGACAACGGAGCCATTTGAAAAAGCTGCCACCGTGTGCATGCCTTTGTTATCAGGACATAACTTAAAACTGACATTAGCACGCGCTCGAAGACCATTAGTTTGACCTTACTTGTAGGTGCATCGCAAAGTGCCGATACGAGATTGTAGCTGGATAATCTACCCCATTCTACCACTATCTGGGAACTGGCCCGCGTTCCAGGACACTATAGGGCAGTCCGGTGATTTTCGCGCATAATGGGTAACAGAAGGCTACATATAAAGCACCATAGACCGAAACCAAAGTTCGAGAACACGTAGCTACATAAGTCAAGAAACCCAACATATATGTGTCATAACCTGAATTTGAGGATACCTTGCTGACTCTAAGGATGCACGGTAGTTAACAGTTCTTTATACGAGTTTGCTGTGTCTTGTTGTAACATATTGGATCTCCCCTGGTGGCGGTGAAGAACGAGGCCCAAGAAATGCGCTCCAGTTGCGGTAGCTCACCGAACAAAACCTCGTTCGCTGCTGTCTCAGCTATCGAAGTTTGATCTCCGAACTGTTCCGAACATTTATGGCATACTTGACCCCACGCCAGGTATTCAGCGCTCCCACAATTACTATGCTCTCGAAGATGTATCGAGATAGCCATATGCGGGGTAAGGTATAGACCCATGTGCAGGGCTCGAAGGTGCTCAAGCGATTTTAGTTCGCCACTTAGCGCCATCTGTTTCAACAGTTAGCTGAAATGAATCATGACTAAGATTTTGTCAGAGGTGTGAGACATACTGCGTATTCTTCTATCCCTTCATTGGCAAAGTAAGAGTCATGATCGCTGGGGAACCTGTTCCAGAAAGTGCATGCTGTTCGATCGCTGGCAGGATGCCTAAGACGAGGGCTGAACATGGTACATCTTGATATGGATAGCTCTTGCAGCTGCTGGCAGTTTGATCTAAGTGTTTGAATTATGGCTATGTCCGGGCCATGAGCATTAACTATGTGGAGGCGGCGTAGCGAAGAAGGCAAGAGTGGTGCGACATTATAGTACTGCCCGAGGGGCCCAGGTCCTCTGGCTGTACCCGGCTGTGATATGAGCTCAAAATCGTTGTGTGCATCTATCACTGCCGTGTGTAGCTCAGTAAATTGTCCGAACACATCTTGAGGTACGCCTCTTCCTAGTGCATCTGAGAGAACTCTCAACTCCCTATGCGTTGAATGGGTTTAAACAAGCTCTCAGAGTAGGCGTATACTAGAAACGCTCACCTTACACAGGATTGAATCCCGAGCTCCATGATGAAAACCCAGTCGTCTCTTTGCCGAACATATAAAGTGCGATACCAAGCCCTCTGTAGAGCATGGTGGAACATACGGCAAGAGCCGCTTAAACCGACCAGCGATCCAAATTTGGGCTTAGGAGGAACGCGTGGGTACGTGGAGCATTCGTCTAAGGGTACCTCCGGGCTGTTGCGCGCTGTAGTGGCGGCTATAGTAACTATGTGTATCAATAGCTCGTTTGGGAGTCTGTGGGCGGCGGGGCTACTTGGGTATTCAATTTTTAGCAGTTGAATATGTGAAGGCGAAAATACGAACCAGGAGAGCTGTTCGTGATGAGTGACATCAGCCCTTGAGAGGGGTTTCCTCATGCTGGAGCTGCCTTGAAGAAGATGGTAGATCGAAGACAGGGTGCTCCCCATGTTATTGAACTTCCGGAAAAGAAATATATATAAAAAAGATATCTAGCGAGTCTGCTAGTGTAGTTGCTTGTTTTATGCTCGTGGTGAAACGCAGGGCTCGGTATGAAACCAGTGCCCATCATCGTGGCCTTAGCTCGCCCTTCACTGGGTATGAAAATCGAACAAGTATCAGGTTCAACTCCAGGCGGCAAACTCGGGATGAATGATTTGCATCTGGACACAGGAATACAAACGCGGGCCGTTCCTACGCCCGGTAAAGCGAAATCCTTCCGAGACATGCTCGATCAGCCTTCGTCAACGTCAGCCTTGTCGCTCCAATTTTAGCACAAGAGACCTCAAAAGTTACCAACAAATGTTGGGTTAGAGACAGTATTTTAAGAAATCTCATCCACATTATATAGGAGAGGGCTGATGCTATCTGGCATCATGCAGCCTATTACAAGTATATCGGCAAACATACACTATCTAAGGTGTCTGAAAACATAGACGAGGGTGTTGCAGAAAAAGACTGTGTTGATACGACTGCTCGAACTTGACAAAATATTTGTGTCTCCAATGCCTTTACTATTATGGTAAATCGACGTCGTTGTTGCACTACTTCCTCGTCCCTCATAACGGTAGATCCGTTCTTCCATTTGAGGGGTGCTAGTTGGCCGCTCATCTTGAGTACATTTCATACTTCAGCTTCACTGGCAGTCGTTCAAACCATTTCAAAGTCCATGAAATCTTGGGCCTTATGCAAGATGCCACGAAGAGCGCGAGTTGCCGAAAGCCCGAGGACAAGGGGGCTCGGAGTATTGGTACGATAGTCATACCAGATTGTGGGAAAAAAGACTGTATACCAGTTGAGATACTAATAAAACACATTCAAGCTCCTTGGAGAAAGGAAAATCTGATTTATACGAAGTCGACTATGTATTATACTATAAGTGACTTACATTGCTAGGCTTAGACGCTCAGCGCCAATAATTTCACTTGCCTTACACCGATTTGCAAATGTATTTTCCAAGCGCCGAAAAATGTTTGTGTTTTGCGTTTTCGGTCCAGCAAAGAAAACCGCCATACCTCCACAGTTTCTGGGTCAAATGCTTTATAAACCAGCTCAAACTGATCACAAAAAATGTGTTATTCGAATGATGTAAGATAACCATGAATGGAACCACTTGGCGGGAGTTCGGGTTTCTGGAGCTCTTTCGTCTCTCAGTACCGGAGACCGTCAGTTGCAGGTTAGCTACTTTGCGAAATATCTCTAACATAGTATATGATAAATCTTAAATTGAAAAACAAACCTCGTATGGCCCTAAGGCCCCCAACTCGAGGTGGTGGCTTCACCGGTTGGATGAAACTGCCTTAAGAGCCTGCTATACTTAGGCAGTGAGGTATCTCTCATGGTTCAATTATCGCTCTTAAGGTGTTTCTGGTCTTCACAACGCAACTCGGCAGCATGCCGTGGAAGAATCCACCAAAAACCCATGGAACAGTATCCTCTAGTGAAGTGGTTGTATTCGCAAGCAGCTTATACTATTTGAACCGCACATTTTTTACAGTCAATTTGAGGTCATTCTAGAAGAACTTAACCCCGAAATCGTGGTGGTACGACGGTTTTCTTCGTTGGGCCGAAAACGCAAAACACAAACATCTTTCGGCGCTTGGAAAATACATTTGCAAACGGCTATAAATGGATCCTACGTGTCACAACCTAAAAGAACTGCTTATAGAACGTATCAAAGAGCACCCGGTATGAGGTTATATATGCCTGAAGATGAGCAGTGCGAGTATGAATGATCACTTCTTGCTGTGGTGGCTCTACGTCATCACTTTCGCTTGAGTTAGAGTTAGATATCACACAATGAAAGACCCGCGGGGGGCGTGCTATGGAACCAGAGGGTCGGGAGTAGGGACATTTGTGCCGAGCGAGCGAAGCGAGTCTCGCCACAAAGAAGTTGAATGGATAAAATGAATGTATGCATTATATTAGGTATATAAATGTGACAGAATAAAATGAGGGAACAGTGGTGGGAGAGTCCAGAAAACGAATGTCCTGGTGGCCGTAATAACCAGCCGCTCAGTACCTAGGGACTGTGGCTACGATCAAGGTAAATGTGCGAATACGTATACATGTCCAGCCAAAAGCCAGGCCTTAAAACATTTTTTAAGTCACGGTTATACTTAGGGATGTTGCACATGCCAGAATAACATTCTAAACATTTTGGATTACTTACCGTTAATTACAGGAATCTGCGGAAGTATTCTGTACCCATTGCCATCTTAGATACCAATCTCAGCAGCCAGCGTGGATACTCAGCCCTGTGTATGCGTGCGATCTGCTACCGGTAAAGCCCAGGGGACGGAGGTGGTGGCACGCGCACCTCAGGCCCCCGACTACGAGGGCGAGTCACTAGACGAGGAGGGTCCAGCTGAGCCAACCAGCTGACACAAGTAGGCGAGTGACGGTGGGTAAGACAAAATTACGACGCTCATCAATAGGCGCCACTATCATGTCGTTATTGGTGCTTAGCTCACGCAACCCGCACACTCGTGTCGGTCTGTCCTTCGCCCAGTGTTCCTTGTAAACCTGAGGGGCCGTGGTTCACAAACCAGACCACGGATTCGATCTAATAATTTGTGCGAATAAGTCCCGCTCTACCACAGCCATACTCAAACTGCTTCATATATCATAAGACTGCCCTGCAGCCTTAAGTCCTCGGCAACATGGGTCTACCGCGATTGGTAGTTTAGTTTCTACCTAATTTGCGCTATCTCGATAACGACGATGGCGCATATAATCTCTTGACACGATGGATGTGATATGTGAATATAACATCTCACTATTTAATTAAAATGAATTGTTTAAACTGTTCCTAGGCGAAAAAAATCTTGGCACGTACACGTACGTGAGAGAAATGAGAGAGAGAATACAACCGGCCGAGCCCGATACCAAGCAATTGATTGCATTGCATTCGCTTAACTACATTCCAGCAGTAGACCTCCCTAGTTAATGAGTCATCCTAGTCTTTTATATATACCTTACTTTCGTGCTAACAAGCCGTTCGTGTAAAGCGTAGGACTTCTTGCGTTTTTCCGTGCCTGGGTCTGGGTGTTTGGCGGTTATTGTATGGGGCACGCCCAGTGCTCATGACAGTCGAACATTTTCAAAAGGTCGCACCTGTACCTATCGTTTCTTGGTATAAGCCTGGATTACGTTTCTGGCATCGATTCCACACTCTCTGTGTGAGCCAGATTACCTGCTTTATAGATGGTCCCTTTTGTGTACGTTTGGCGTGTTTGATAGGATGTGTCGACCCGTTAATCTGGGCCGGGTGCGTGACTACCTATTTTTATAGACCGTTTGCTAAGTGCCAAGTGGTCGCTTTGGGCCAAAAATCACGCGTTTTATCAAAAGCGTGCTATAAAAATAGGATGGCCACCTAATAAATAAGCTTTCTGTCCGCCGTAGAGACTTGGTAAGTGCTTCCACAGATGTATATGTGGGATCTTATACAGTTTAGTAATCACAGATGTTGTATATTCAAAGTTATGTATGTCTGGTAAAGTATACTCTAAAAATTAGGTAGGTAGCCCCTTGTTACACTTCGGATATGCGTGAGCCGAAGTACGGTATTTTCTCCGTTGTGATATTCTGTTTATTTTGCATGACATAAGTCGTACCGTCAGGCGCGGCCTCCAGAAGACTATAAAAAAGACTACATAGCAGCAGCTAACCCAGGGATTGTAACGCAAAACGAAAAGACTGAATTTACCACAGTTTCTCCACTCCAATAGGATTTAGTTGGCCTCATGCAATACCGATGCCATGCTGATGCCAGATGTATCTGCAACATTTAGGGCCCACTTACAACTTAGTACAATCGATTAGCTGCTCAGGCCTAGTATACAGCACAGCAGACAAATGCAAGCCGCAGCCAGAGATGAGTACAACCCGTCACACCAACGGTCCATCTTAGAACAGCATGTGCTTTCTCTCATATTTTTGCCAGATTAGGATTGGGCACGATTGAATCACGATAGTGTTGTATCTCCTAAACACGCACGTTCTTCGCTTAATTTCAAGATGGTGATCAAAAGCTAACGTTAAGGGAGTATGAAGTGTTTCTCATACGCGACAATGTGTCTAGCCACATGGGCCGAAAATAACCCCAAGCGGCTTAAGCTCCTCTGAATTTTGATGCATTTGTTAGACAGGTTGCGCTAGGCGCCTATCTGTTTAGAAACGCTGCGCCATGTGTCTAACGCACTGCCAAATCCGCCCTGGCACACGTGGTGCCACAGGCGCTCACAGGGTGACGAGCACGGGACGCGCATACCCCTAATAGCGAGCGCGAAGAACCAACCAAGAGCCTAGGGATCGGTTCTCGGGGGTCATCACGGTCATTCACAAGCGCTCGTGAGCACCAGTCATGGGATTATCACGAAATCTAGCTCACACGAGGAACATGAGGCTCGTGGCCATAATCACATTCTCCCGAAGCGGGTTCAGCGGTTCATGCTCGTTTTTGCAGATCCCAGCATTTGTAAGGCTTGGGAACAGTATAATACTTGCTACCAGAGCTCGAAGTTGCTTCTTGAACCGGTCAGACGCGCCTAAATTGGGTATGTCGATATGCACAGGTGGAGTCACCAACGATATGAACGCTCCCGAGGTACGTGAGCATTACAGAACCAAACGTGTATATCATATTTCTACCGTATTTTTGAGAGATGATCTCGTAGAACAAGAAAAATTGCGAAGTCGTTGGTTTTAGAAACGGTTGGATAGGCACGTGGCACAACCTGTATATGATCTAGTCATCCTTGAATATAAGGCTCGGTCTCTCTATGTTGGAAGTATTGGTCCACTGACGCTTACGGCGCTTACGAGTGGCTGGCTATACAGTACCAACCACATGTAACTTAGTTCGGGCGAAGCTTCTCTTGTATCTTGGCTCTTGTACACAATCTTATCCGTTCTATGTGACTTGTAAAACTCCACACTTACGATGCACCTCCCACGTTTATTTAGAGACAAGATGATATCGCCCAAACTCGCATAGAGTCTTACATGAAGCTCTCCTATCTCCCAGAACCGACAAGCTCTTGGTAGCTATCTTAGGCGCCCCCGGCCTCAGAGAATTACACGCCTACACGGCTGATGGAGGGAAAAGTAGCTATATCGAAACGATATGTACATGGAAATGGTCGCTGTAATTTTGCACTTCGTAACATGTATCTCCGTCTTTGATAGCTATCAATGTTCGTGAGATCTGAAGTTCATTCGCTTTTCGCCCTTTCTACATTTACCCTTTAGCCAGTACAAACTTTTGACAATGGTAGCAACACGGCAAAATCTTAGATTTAGATAGTATAAAAAGTATACATATTTTATCAAAGGTAGTGGTATGCCAACTATCGTCAATAGTACTACAGAAAAACCAAATGCATAGGGAAATAGCCAAAGCCTATTTTGTGCACAAACTAACCCCTAACCGATCTTCACTAAAAAAGGATGACCATGATAGCTCTACCAGATTTGATTGGGACGTGAAAATTATTTGGTTGGCCGTTTCTTCATTTTCCTTGGTTGACTCTTGGTATGCTTCCGCGCATTCCCGGCATGATATGTTCCACGAGCACATGGCGAGGGCGGTGCCGGCATGCACCCTCGCATGCTCCTTGACTGCATCAAACGGCGTCAAGTACAGGCCCATATGGAGCTTCTTCAGGTTTGATAGGTGTTTAATCTCATGCGCTAAAGATTTCTGTTGATTGAGGCATTAATTGGGCTTGCCGTCTTCTGCTAGGAGGCTCGTAGAACATACCGCATATTCCTCTATTCCATCTGCGCCGAAATACGAGTCGTGCTCTCCTGGGAATAGTTCCCAGTATCGACATGTATCAACCCCAGGCTGCTTTGGGTGATTTCTCAAGCGAGGGCTGAAAAGCGTGCACCTCGATATTGAAAGTTCCTCGAGCTCCGGACAAGATCTGCAAAGTCCTCGTATAAGTGAGGCATCTGGACCATGAGCATTTACGACCCATAGGCGTCTAAGTGATCTAGGCATATTTGATGTAAGGATCTGGTAGCGCCCAAGAGTAGTTGAACGAAAATGTGAGGAGGGCGCCTGGTTGTTTGGTACGAAATCGTGGTGAACATCTACAAACGCAGTATGCAAGTTTAGGTAGTCGAGAAACGCCGTACTTGGCGTATCCCCTGTCAGCGCACCCGAACAAACGCGAATCTCTCTAGATACGGTCAACGAGTTTGAGGAGGCGAACAATGATACGGATAAGACTGTAACTGACCTAACGTATTGACAAACGTCGAAGGACTTGGCGGTTACCCAGTCTTCTTGCACCCGGATATAGAGAATTGTGAACCAATGCTGGCGTACCAACTCGTGAAGCCAACGACAAGCAGAAGACAAGTGTTTTAAACCCGCAAAGTCTTGCTTTCGCTGAGCACGAGGAAAGTCTGAGGTTGAGTCCAGAGGTTCAAGTGGTACAGGGGCCATAGTTAGCGCTGCGCATTGAACGATCAGGACCATAATCTCTGGTGGAAAACTCATAGCTCAGTTTTGGTAGTTTGGGGTTGCCGTTTTGGATGCTGAGTCTATCCTGTGTTTAGGCGTATGCATTATAACCAGGTGTAGAGTGTAGCATTGATCCGATCCTTCAAGCTCAATAGTACTACACTATAATGCTCCATCATGATGCATGAAGTTTAGAGATAATACGCAGAAATGCGTGAAGACAGAGGAGCGTAGGGACGTCAAAGATGGCATCAAAGTCTAGAGCCAGCACACAGTAGGTTTGACGCTATGATTGGCATTGGGCGTACGATATTTGGCTGATATTTGATCAAGTTCGCAGGAATCACATGGCTCACAACTGCGATCCAGCGTCTGACGACAAGGTCCACGCCGCAGAAGTCTCTCTACCTGTACGCGCCTATTGTCGCTGGCGCCAACAATCAAGAAGTCAAATCCCATCATTGGTGGAAAAGTTCGATAGGCGATCAGGAGCGGTAGCCACAGGGGGTGGCGCTTTGTTTGCTCTCTACATGGGCTTATTCATCGGACCCTATGTCACGTGGCCAGATGCGTGATTCCCTTGCACCGCGCCGACCGTTGGTGGCCATCGTCATATTCATTCTCCCAATAAATGGCATATCCTCATGGAGCGCAAAATACAATATCATGCACCGAAATACACCTTGTTGGATCTCGCCACAGCGTCAAAAGACCTCGAGAGCGATCTAGTATGTCTACAGTGGTGCACCATTGTTCGTCCGCTTGTTCTGATTGTTTATTGTCTAGCATCACCACATTTTGATGATGGGGCTGGGGGGAATACTCAACCAGAAATCGATCCCGAGGAAAATGTGCTCAGTCTTTCCGATCTGATTCGGCCTCTCAGCACAACGCCCTCCCCAGAACCGTCTTTGCACTTCGGAACTCCGCCTGCTATTGTCAGACTCGGCAATACTGCAGTCACCAGTCTATCACAAGATGACTCGAATCGCCCCTATACCCAAGTAGATACCACCGCAGAGGATGATCTTGACGAGATAATCGACGATTCGAAGGCTGCGGAGATGAGAAAGGCTGTTGTTGACTGGGGACTCGTGACAGACAATGGCGAATTGAACCAAAACATAGGCAGTCGGGAGAGGAAGCTCACTATGATGGTGAGCCAGGCGGCTCGAATGGAATGATGTGACACTTATCAGGAACCTTGTGGACAGGTTATGGCTTTGACTCATCCGGCTCGGCCTACTGCTTCTCAAATCGCAGCCCAAGCCGACCATATTCGCGCACTGCTAGCTGAGCGGAGCGTCATGGTTCAACAGCTCGAGGTAGGTGGGAAACACCTAGTGGCGTAGAACGTGTAGCCTAACCATGACGCTAGGATTTGAATGAATTTCGCCATGCGGATCGAGTTGGTTTCGAAAGGACTGCACAAGCACTCAACGCGCGCGTGGTAGTGAGTGATATGAGTCCCATCTGCTCTTCAATTATGCGACTGATCTAGATTGGTCTGTCTATCCTGTGCAGAAGGGGACGAAGTCGAATGGCTCGAGTGATATTGCCAACGAGGGCTTGTACCAAGACGAGCGAACTCAACATGTTGAACTTCACGCTCGGAACGAACGTCTACACACGGAAAACGTTCGGCTGGAACGTGAATTGAAAGACGCCAAGCGGGAGATCGTTGAGTTGAGGCAGAGTATTGAAGGGCTGCGTGTAAATTTGCTGATCAGGCAAGTCACTGATTTGCAACTCAAAACTGTGAATCTTTAATTGATTACCATATCAGTCCCAAGACATCTCACATAGACGCCCAGAGCGCCTTCCACTCGGCTGTATGGCCTCGTTGTCTTAGCGCCTGTGAAATATACTGAGACATTCTATCACAGGTGATATCTCCGACGCCCAACCCCCGCGGTCGCCCCCGGAAATACCCACTTTCATCTCCGACTCATACCCCTATTTTTCATCACTCTGTTCATTCGAATCCAGCGGCCCAGCTTCCTGTCTCTTCCGTGTCGGTTCTCAATCCAGGATTACCACTTTCCACATCTGCACAACCGCCGCCCGAAAAACGTATGCGACCGACTCAGCCTGACGCTCGTGCAGAGCTTCTACTTGCTGCGGCTAGGCGGGTTGGAAAAGACCGAGTCGTGGAAGTCCTAGAGGGCCCAGAACATATCAAACAGGACATCCTCGAGCCAAGTGCGGAGATAGAGACAGTCCAGCCTATCGTATACCCTCAATCGCATACCCCACGAACATCGCAGCGTGAATCTGTTTCGGCTGCTCACTCCGATCAACCTGCTCGCCGCGGGCGCCCACCGAAAGCGAGCGCCTCATTTCCATCTACCGCGCGACACCAATTTAATCAATTCTCCTTGGAGGAAAGCAACAAATCATATTCTAGGGTCGTACAAGGGACCAACGTGGAGATCGCTGGGGGCTCGAGTGATACACAGAGGTCCGTCCGCAGGCTAACCATTAATGATTCAGTTTATTCACCTGTTTTGTATGCAGTGCAAATAACCAGCGGCAATCCCAGCGCTCCCAACAGCCGCAGCAGGTTATTGTGGCCTTCACTGGAAACCCGCAGGCAGACGCGCAAGCCTGTTTAGATTCATTCGTGGCACAATATCCAGGGATTCAGCCTGCTCCAAGTTGGAGAGTAGGCGCAGGGAGCACAAGACCAGATTCGGGGATTACGGGCGAGCTCCAAACGACGGATGCGGCTCGGTCAGCGGCAAACAAAGCGGCTGGAGGCGTTCAGAGGACTTACTCCACACCTGAGCTTGCGCAAAGCGGAAATCGGAACATGGGTCTCGAAAACCTCCTGTCTGCCGCGAGGACTGTCCTTCGGGCCCGAAGTCGTAGCACGACTCCCACCCCTCGGCGACACATCTCCTCTGGGTCAGAGTTGGCATCACCTTATCGATCATCTCCTCGACCAAAGAATTCGCAGCCTCGAACAAACTCTGGTCGGAGTGGGCCGAATCAACGTCGCCATTCCTCTCCTGCCGTGCCTGTCGGCGACAGCGATACAGAGCCCGAAGACTCTCCCAAAGGCCATAGAGTCTATTCAGCTTTGGACGTATTGGCTGATCAGGCTGCTGCCGTACGCACCTTTTCACCCGATCCGCCAGCAGATGGCCAAGATGAGTCGCCTGAACAACCGGTTGGGAGATTGTCACACACTCTTGGTTCACCCGCGTTGCTGTCTGCGTTCAGATCGGTGGGTAGCACGAGCTTGCTGGATTCGTCGCCGGGTTTCAGTTTGCCGCCGTCCGACTTGGATTCATCACCTGTTTCGCTTGACGTGGTTGGGTCTCAGCCAAGATCCGCCTCCAAGAGCCCGTTTGGAGGACCAATCCTTGGGCTTTCCGATACGATTCCCAGCACGAGAGATAATCGTGCAAGTACAAGCACGCACGCTGACGAACATTCCGACGCAATAACGGTCAGCGGAGTGGACAACGATGGCCGTCAACGAGACTCTACAAGCGGGCATGTTGAATCGTCCGAGCCGTCTGTGCATACACCCCCTAGATCACAAAAGGCGCGTGGAAAACAACGAGTTTAACGTGGCTCTGCGGGAAGAAGCGACGAGACAAATGAGCCTAGCCATGGGAAGGCAAGCCCCGTTTAGGGATTGCAGCTCATTATTCAACATGGCGATCATCCGCCTCGGTGTCGGGCTTGAACCGCCGTGAGCCTATGGGAGAGCTGGGGGAGAAAGGAGATTGGAAATATTGGGATCTCGGGGCGGGTTCGGCATTGGTCGAGTGTGCCAGCCCGTTCTTGGGTTTAGCCTTGGTCAAAACCACGCTTGCGTGTAGACGGTTTAGTCATGGTATGCTGCAGCCTGGAGATGAGATTGATGTAATACAGGTTCCTTGGTGTTGTCTTCGTGTAACTGCCGCGCATGGTGACGAATCACGCGCGAAGGCGCGCATATAGCTAGTCGTGGATCTCTCTGTGATTTATTCGCACTGCCATTGTATTTGTATCTTATCGCATATATTCGTACAATCTACTGGCTCGTGCCGCATTCAATCACTCCTAACAAGCGGGACTTCCGTTCTGGGTGGTGGCTGTGTATGCGTGTTTGGTAACAAGGATGGTAGCCACTGGATGTATTTTTAACGTTACTACAGCGACACCGCCCATCAGCACGGCTCCAATCACGTATGCGGTGCTTGGCCTTGTGCTTCTCGATGAGAGATCTTGCTACAAGCCTGAAAGAGCAGATATAATTAACTCGTATTTTCCTGCCGATCATCACGCAATTGCGTATCGCCAAGGCTGTGGTGATTGGCCCACTCACTGCCTAGCTGCTGCGCGTCGAAGAGACCACAGGCACCGGCCCCCGAGACATCCGCTTGCGGTTGGTTGTCCTCCGTCTTGCCGGCCGAAGAAAAAACAAAAAGCTGACCAAACGGTCTAGGACTTCCGGTGGTTCGCCATCCGGAGTCTACAAACCGACTGTCGGGGGTGGCGGCTCTCTGCGCGCGTGATACGTCTCTTTGTTCGTGGGCAAAACGATTGGCGCTGGGCAGGACGGACGGACAGACGGGTGTCGGGTCAAGCCGCGCGTGGGCCGCGCTTTGGCGTGCGCAAGTAAAGCCAAGGCACGAACCGGTTGGAGGTCATGTCGAGTACCGGCTAATGGCGTTCCTCTATCCCGTCCAGCCAAGCAACGGTCATGAGTCGATTGACCGAGGGCGGGGGGGCGAGGCGCCCACTTATCCAACACCCCAGGGGGGCGAGAAATAGTTTCTCGAAAAGGAAAAGTCTGGGATACGGGGGGTCACCCCTTGCGACCGGAACACGCCCGTGCAAGTGGGGTTCCTGCCACGGCAGAATTCGCGGAAATCGTGGGGAAGGAAAAGGACGATCTCTTTCGTCATAGGAGCCGGATGCGCGATCGCGTCGGTTCATTTGAAGGCACAAAGAAAGTTATGAGCGCTCCGCACGAGCATCGGGTTGACGGGGAAAGTAGAGTATAGGGGTGAGAGCCACCCGGCAATGAAATGCTTAAACGACAATACCGAGCTTATGAAACCGGGTAAACCATCACGCTATACCTGTTTATGTATGCGTGAAATGCTGAGATGGAAATGGATAAATGGGCGTTTACGGTGAACGATTCAAACGTGGAGATCGTCAGAAACAAGCCGAGATGAACGGGTGAGAGCTCGGCCTGGTGATCTCCCCATCGAGACTGGACTCGCGCGTGTCGGACCCAAAAACAGAGAGCGTGACGAATCCTGCCACGGGTGTGGCCAGAGCGTCGTCATCCAGCCCTGGGCAATCAGTCTCATGTGACGTATTGTCCGACGGTGGGCGTCAAACAGTCGCCCAGGACGCTGCGTGCAGTGCCACCCGAGGCCTGCCACTGGATATGCGGCGGCGGCTAGGGAACGGCTACAAGCCCGAAGGCAAAGGCGTTTCCCAGACGAGTATCTCCGCCGATAGCCGCTTGGTGGTGATAATGGTAGCGCGTAGGAGCAAGATGGACGCAGGAGAAAGGACGCATTGGATGGGATGATGCTGAGCGGATCGGGTTGTTAGCCGATGGATGCCGAGTCACTCATGGCCGAGTATGGACGCACCTGTAGACACGACAAGCTGGCGTTTTTGCTCAACGCACGCCAGAGGTCGGATGAGACAAGTGGGAGGAGAGGGAGCCAACTGTGGCAGTGCGCAACATCAGGTGGAGAAGTGAGCCCGAAGCGCAATATGTCCAAACGACCGTTGCTCGAGCAAAAAAGACTGACGATCGGCGCTGATCGGGGCGTGCGCTCGTTTTCAGACTGCGCGCGCTGATAGCTAATTTTGCCAAGTTCAATCAGTGTATCATCGATCCATCGAATGCCGGGCGCGAACAGCGTCGATTCGATCGAGACTAGCGAGCAGCATACACGCGATGACGATGGGACAACAATGCGGGTGACGAGCCGCCACGAGCTGTTGCGTCAGGCAGCCCGAGCCGAGACCGAGATGTGGAGACGAGCAGCCTGAAAACTTGACCAGGTACGGCCTAGGCGGCGCTCGCGATCAGTGTGGGCTCGCCACATGGCTGAAAACCCGGAGCCGCTCCGAGGAGAGTCAACCGGCCAGCCGTGGGCCAAACTCATTTAAACAGTGTGCGCGCAACACAGCCGGCTTAAACGCGACCAGGAACAGCGCGCTTGGTGGTGGGCCATCTGAGTTTGGAATGATTAGTCGGTGTTTGTCCGGCCATGAGTCAATGCGCATGATGACCGAAGGAGAGCACGGGGCGGCAGAACGCTGGCGGACCGACAGGTACGTGGGACGATGTAGGCATCAACCCGCTGGCGAGGGCATGTGCTCGAGACAGCAGAGATTGGGCGCTCAACAGCAGAAGCTGGGGGTTAGCCGCCCTGGGGATTTGTGCTTGTTTGCGTGCGCTACCTGGACCGGTTTGAGCGCCTAATTGCGCCGCTGACGACCTCAAAAGGCGCACCGATGCAGCCTCCACTCGGAACACACCCCGCCGGCAGCCGCCATCCCCCACTGAACTTACCCGTCCACCGCGCCCAGCACGGTGCCGCCCTCTGCCGCCCACCCAAACTATGAGCACCAGCGCACCAGTGCGCACACACTCCGTAAGTCGCACTCGCCCGGCCGGCCATCTTCGCCCCGGCTCGGACGCCGGCGGGCGTGGGTTTCGCCCGGCTCGTGTTGCTTGGCCCCGTCGTGTCTTATTGACGTCTGTTGCCAATAGCAGCTTGATCAGTCTCCAGTGCGTACTCTATAAAAAACACGCGAGCTTCGACTCATGAGCCTTGACAGTACTCGGTGGCAAGCTCTTCGGTCATTTCTCCCCAGCCACTGCCCCTTGACAACACCTATGGCCATGGCGTATACCGATACGGTAATCGGCCAGGCCAACGAAGCCCCGCACCTCATGTAAGTCCCTTCCATTTGTTCGGAGCTATCCGCCTTCCTAACGCTGTGCGTGTTGGATTTCTCAGTACTTCAGGCCCGCAACCACCACCATACCAGGAATGCATCTATATGGACGTGTCCCTCATGCACCATACCACTCTCGTACACCCGACCTTCAAGCTTGCGCCTCGTCGTAGCACCCCAACCTCATCCCCAGTATCGAGGCCCATGTCATGCAGGAGCACATCACCCTTCCTTCCTCTACCCGACGAGATTTTCGCCCAGATTGCCCAGTACGCGCTCGGCAACCCGTTTGACAACTTGGACGTCGCACGACCAGCCCCAGAATACCGAAAGCCAGCGTTTGGAAACATGGATGGCATGACTCGGGCATCTCGGAGGTTACGCGCTATCTCACTTCCCGAGTGGTTCAGGCTGTTCATCGTGAATCGTGCCGATGATTGGGAACGAGCCAGACGCCTGAGCGGCATGCACTCTTGGGTCAGGTATGTGCTTTAGAGTTTTCTCGAATCAGTGTTCTAGTTTAATCTGACGCCCTTGTTGCCAAGGCACATCATATGCCCAGCCAAGGCCTTGGACCTGCCTACTCCCGAAGACGTGCTCGCGAGGTTCCCGTACCTGCGCTCAGCCTCATTGGCGCTTTCTCGCGACTATCATTTTACCCCGATCTTGCCCCTCAGCCGTGAGAGTCTATACCCGAGCGCCCCTGCTACTCTCGAGATTACCCCCGGCTTCAACTATCGCCAACCGGTGTCTTCTTTCCCTCCTACCATGACTTCGCTCTCCGTTCGAGGGACCCATGGCAGTGAAACTCCGTTGCTGCGGAATCTGGGGCTCCAATGTCCTGACCTGCGCGTCCTACGGTTGGCCAAATGCACCATGTTTGACAGCTGCACAAAGGCTTGCGGAGCCAAATCCAATGGATCACGACACACCGATCGATACCGTCAGCTGGGTGACGGCAGTGATTGCTCCTTTTGGGGAACGTTTCCATTTAGTCATGATATTTATTTTGGCGGTGAAAACGTCGAGGCTTATGCAGTACGTACACGTTTACTCGAGTCCAAACCCACATTCTTTCCCCCTCACTCACCTCTCGATTGTGTCATTGATCTGAACTCATGAGGCCTTTTCGCTAATCAAGTCACGTATACAGGATGAACTTGCCGCCGAACTTGCGCCGCTGCAAAACCTCGAAGAGGTCTCAGTTGGGGTGTATCTCACACCCAACGCGGCGTTGACCGAACACCGCCTCGCGCATTATCCGTTACGACATTTACCAGACGACGATCCCCTCATCCAGAACCTGATCGCAGCCGCATCTCCTAATTTATCACAGCCGCCGATCCTTTTGCCCTCTCAATCGACCGCTGTGATTGAACAGCCACCCGCGCCGCATATCCCGCCTCCGGTTACGACCGCCGTGCCGTGGTCTACGTCCCAGGTTCCTCCGCCGCAGTACACGGATCCGTCGTTGTGGTCGTACGACTGCCATGCGTGTCGGAAGATATACACCGCGTCGACGACCACGGCGGAGCATACCGCGGGGCTGGTCCTCGCATCTGCCTTGCCCCGTCTGAAAAAGATCGAGTGGGCGTCGTTTTTCGAGTCCCATCCACACGCCCACGAGTTTGAGCGCGGGACGGGTATGCACGAGTGGCGTGTCGTGCGAGACGCGTGCGGGGCAGTTCTAGACGTCGAGCGAGTATTCTGTTAGACCATTTCCGGGGCATTCATGGGGTAACATTATAGACTACGCAGTGTTATTTGGTCATGGCATCCACACTTCTTTTCCTGTTGTATTCCTATATCTATACTCTTTTATTGGATTTGCTCTCTCATTTGTCACATGTATATTTCTGTAGCAAGGTATGTTGAATGTGAGGCACCTCTTTTTATAATGATTATGTGGGCGAAATGAAGCGGCGCTTGTGGGATTAGTCACCGACAGGGGTTCTGGCTTGACCACCAACATCACCGGCTAATCAGTGACTATGACTTTTGTCGGGCTCTTAGGCTCTGTTCTGAGCTTTGGATTGTATGTCTCGCTTTGGATCGACTCGAGTGGGCATGTGGAGATGTTCTCGACTTGGCTTCTTTATTGGGTCGGTATACAGGTGATTGGCTCGCATCGGTTTAGCTCAGTGTGCTGACCCATTATGGGGTGTTATCAGATTGCCGTCTTGGTCTTCTCGCTTGCAATGCACAGGACTGCCTCGTTGCCGACCCGACGTCCGTCCAGGCCTCGAACCGTATTTGTGAAGAGTGACATGCGAACATCTTGCGTGTTTTCGAAATCGCGAAAACGTGAATCAAAGCACCCTCGTTTGCCTTTGGAAATCATGGATGTCATTGTGAACGTTTTGACTAGCGCTCAGGAACCCGCGCACACGTTGGACGGAACCTTTACACTCTCGAAACCTAATTTCAGTGATCTGCGCGGACTGACTTGTGTTAATCGGGAGATCCGCGTAATGATGATGAGAGCGTGGTTTCGGTCCATATGGATTCGCGAAGACGAGGATTGGGACGAGGTTGTTCGGCTAGAGCTGTGCAGTTCAGTTTTTGTAAGCCGAATAGGTTCTAGTCGGTCTTTCTAGCTCCACTCACGGCATTTCACAGCGAAGTCTGGATTTTGGCGCCGGCTTTGGATATGAAAGACCTCTCGTCCAATACGATCTTTACCCGGTTTACGACATTGCATACGGTGTGCGTTGGCGCGCATGACGATTTTGTGCCTCGCGATCTCGTGGAACGCAATCGCAAATTCAAGCTTCTCCTCGAGGCGTATCCCCATGCGAGGTGTCTGCCATTGTTCTCTCGCCTCGTTTTGCCGAGCACGCTTCGTCGTCTTTGGATTGTGAATGCGCATTATGGTGTTCGTTTGGTTGTGCATGTTGTCAGCATGTGCCCGGACCTCGAGGAGTTGTCCATCACTCGGTGTACGCCTTGTGAACCTAGACCTAGCCGGCGTTGCCAGTTTTATGGACAGGATCTCACGTCATGGAAAGACTATTTGCTCGTAACAGGAGGGGTGAGTGGTGTTGATGTTTATCATTTCGGCTAATAATATGCGTATATAGTCGAATGCCTCTTGGAACTTCTTGTTACATCATCCGCTATCAAATCTCAAGAGACTCAGCTTGGGGACGTTCAACTATTTAGGAAATCCGTTCAAGCAGAGCGCCACGAAACCACCACCTGGACGAACCTTGGATCCTGTCTGTGCGCACGACAAAACATGGATCGAAGACTGTCCCACATGTGTAGAAGAGTCTTTACCAAGAGAGGTCTTGACCGGAATCTTCATTGCTCGATTGCTCGTCATCCATATGCCAGATTTGGAGGAAATTACCTGGCCGCTTTTGTGCTGGAGAGGAAAAAAGGTGGCTGTGTGGACTCCCCAAGAGATCCGTGTACCTCGTGAGATGTTCGATAAGGTTCAGCCTGCGATCCTTGCTGCTGGAGTGGTTTCAAAATTAGTCGGGTTGTTTGTTTGATTCTTGTAATTTCTGCTTTGAGTGAAGAACCAAGTCTTTTAAAGTTAGACTGTGATTGTTCGAGTGCGCATGAGTCGGGTTTAGGTTGTTGTGGCGCCGTCGGAGGAGGCGTGTATGCAGTTGTTTGTAAGCGATCTCTCATCATAGGGGCCGGTTGGGTCTAAGACCGCGACCACTACCTACCCATGTGGTTACCAATAACGCTGAGAGAAATGGATATGTTTCTTGCACTTCCCGAACGCGACTTTCATCACTACACGCGACTTTTATGTCACGTTGGCGCCATTTCGTTATGTTTTCATATTGCCCTGAAACTTACTGCCCCGTCGACGCTCTTGACCTCGCTGGTGCAGTTCTTCGAGTTATGGTTTTGGTGCTGCTTCATGATGCGCCTGCTGATAATGTTTCTCCAAACTTGTTTTGAATGGTCGAAACTGTCAAGGACGACGGGCCCATCACGCCCAAAACCCCTGCCCCATCTCCCTGCGGAAGTAATATGCAAGATAGTAGACATCCTTGCTGACCTACGAGATGATAAGCTTGGGCCCTTGGACAAGAATTCTTTGTTCCCTCGAGCTCCTGCTAAACCTTGCTTCGACGACTTGCGGTCCCTCAGCCTTGCGAATTACGGCATGCGGAAGGTGGTTATGGCCTCCTGGTTCCGAACCTTTTATATTATTGGACGCCGCGATTGGGGTATAATATCCGAGACGGGATTATGTGGATTCGTGCGGTGAGTAGTAGTAGCTATAGCCGAGCTCTTACTTACCCGCACATCACAGCGAGGTACGGGTAATGGCGACCGCCATGGATATGAGATTTCCGTTCCTGTTTGAGCTTTTCCCTTGTCTCCACACGGTATTCATCGATTCGCATAGCGCTTTCATGCCCCGCGTTCAGCTAGAGATGAACCCCCACTTTGGACCCCAATTAGCTGCAGATCCTCATCAGCAATCTTTCCCTGCACTTTCACGTCTGGTCTTTCCCTCTACGATCCGTCGCCTCTGGATTACAAACGCGCATCCAGATCCTATGTTTATTCCCTGCTTGAGCGCAGCACACCCATTTTTGACCGACCTTTCCATTACACTTTGCACCATGTTTCCGTTTGATCCTGCGCGTCGCCGTTGTCAGCTTTGGGATGACCCCACCAGTCATGATCAGTACGTCATTCAGGAGTATGGGGTACGTATTTCCAATGCACTGAGAACCATAGACTAAAAATTGAGGGCAGGAGAGCCTTCTGGGCGAGCAATTGATGAACCATCCCATGCCAAACCTGCAAAATCTTCACCTTGGAACATACGGCCTACCAAGGGTCGACCTGCTGGCCCACCTGGATAGACACAATTTGTTTACCTTTACCACCCTTCTTCTTGGACCGAAAAGTGGAAATTGCTCTCGTTGCCTTCGGGAGTTTGGTGCAAAAGAGATTGGAAATGACGTGAGGCAGTCCGAAGCACTCATGTCAATAATGCCAGGATTGGAGAGAATCACTTGGCCGTTATTTTGCTCGACAGAAAATATCGGCATCATGGAATTTCATACTAGCTACCGGTATTATCTTCCAGGAGAAGTTCGGTCTGGGTTGGCAGCGATCCTGGCATCTGAACTAGCACTGCAGGGACATTAGAGCAGGGATCATGGCATCGTGTTTTTATCGAATAATCGATTTCTCTCCTTCTCTGTTGTGGTATAAAAATAATGAAGCTCTGTTTCTGTATTGAACTCTGAGCCGTTGGCGGCATTTGTTTGCAACACCACGAAATACTTGAGCAGAAATGTGCTCGGGTGACTCGCATGAACCAAGCTCCCCGCTCGAGCAAGGGATCGATAGGTAAAAGTTGAGAGGGAGGGAGATTGTATGAAGCGGGAACCACACATGAAAGAGTTCGTATAGTGTTTGAACGACGGATGAGTTGCTTACAGGTCCCTCTAGACGCTTGCCCGTACCTGTAGGTCATAGACAGGTACTGGTCGCAAGTGTTAACAACTTCACCTCAAGCCGAATTGGGCTTTCTAATCTGTCTTTGTACATGCTGAGAGCTCAGTTGTCCATCGAGACGTGCGCATACAATTTACGAACCTACCGGTCGACCATTGATCTTGTTAAATGTATAAATTACACCTCATAGACGTTCCAAAAGACCATTACAACGAAATCTGCATAGCATAATCAACACTGGAAATAACTAAAAATACGTCCTGATGAAACGCACGCAACCAACGAAACTAATGGTCCAAATGTAGAGCGCGGGCAAGGTGCTAAGCCCGGTCACGGGCCCTTTCTAGTGTTAATGCTTGGACTCTATTGATGGTATCCACAGCGAACTACGAATCCTGGAAGATGCTCCTAGAATTCACCGTTCAGAACGATTTCTAGCTATTTTCTCTTGTATCCACACAGCTGTCATTGATGTCCATGGTAACTTTGGACTCCATGATCCTGCGAACAACCTCATCCATCGCGGATTCCTGGCTCTTTGTTTCATTTGGCCCAAAAATCTTCGTCGCCTCTGTATCTTGAACATCCGTCCAGATCGAGGGCTCATTCCTCATATCAGTTCCGGATATCCTCTTCTTGAAGAACTGGAAATTACACAGTGCACCATGTTCAACAAGGTAACATCCAAGGACGGAAAGCTTTGTGGGTACTGGGATAGATATATGGCTAGTCATCAGGACTATCTCCATGATTTGCTGGCGAGTTGATTTGCTCATTCTCTTGTGTTATCTAACGTGGGTTTCTAGAGCGATGATATTCCGCGGAAGCAACTCCTGACTTACCCCATGCCAAACCTCCGGAAACTGAACCTTGGAACCTACAACATGCTTGATATTTTTATAACGAACCATTGGATTGCCCATCAAATTGAACCATACTGATCCGAATCTCATTCGCGAGCCCGCTTCCAACGAGGGACGGATATGAAAAAGGTGTATTCGGGTGTACGGTCTGGAAGAAGTTCGATTTGAGGTCTCCGTATCTCGAGCCCTGGCTAAGATAATGCCCCAACTACAAGAGTTTTGTTGGCCTATGTATTGCTCTAGGGGTAATACTTCTCTGCTTGTCTGGCGTCAGAGGGAAGTGATTATCCCCAAACATGTGGCTAGCCACTTCCCGGCGCCCGCTTACAGTTTGGCACGGCGATTGGGTTGAGTCATCTTTTTGTAATTTAATTTCTTTTGTAAAAATAATTCGTCTTGATTGAATCGTTTTTGCGGGAAGCATTTCAGAAAGCAAGGCGTTGATGATTTGGGTACGGGTATGAGGCTCGTTGACACTTGTTTGTCGTTCAGTGAACCTTCTTCCAACCACTACCACCAGACCTTTTACTATGGAGCCGAAACCATTGGATTCGAAACTTGCGAGGCTTACAGGAAGCTATCATTCAAGACGTTTTCTTGCCGTGCTAGTGGCCCCCTTGACCGATTTGTGTCTTCATGGATTATCCCAGTTGGTCGCTCCCGTGACGTCAATGACAGCAGCGATAGAAACCATCCGGCTATGCCTAAACTATTGCACTACTTTATCCATACTTGCCGCTATTCCTTATGACTTTATCAGTTGGCGAGACTCGTTGGATCTACCCAACCATGATTTGCCTCAGGAACGGCCAGCCCTAGTGGGTGCAACCGCACAAGCCGTTTCCGACTTGGACCAAGCCGAACCGTTCGCCTGTTCTTTCAGCCACTCTTTTGCTCCTGATGCTTCTACAATTCTTGTGATTTTAACTTTGCATATCGACACTCGACTTCAAATATCTCCTCTATCCGAACGTAATGTCAGGCTACCTATAGAAGTATCCCGGCGTCTTGCGAACATCCTTGCTAGCCCCAAAGTCGGAGAGCTCGAGACTTTGGACGGGATACCAAGCTCTCCTATTGCACCTGCAAAACCTTGTTTCGATGATCTACGTGGATTGAGTTGTGGAAATCGTGAAATACGAACGGCGGTCATGAAGGCGTGGTTTCGGATAATGTATATTCGAGAGGCCAAGGATTGGGATATTGCAGTTGGTATGCAAATTTGCGAGCATTTACGGTGAGTTGAGGATGTTTATAGTTGGAGATTATTATAACGACTTTGTTGTCTAGCAAAATCCGAGTCTAGGCAGCAGGACTAAACATTGGAAACTCCCTTTCAAATCAGCCCTTGGAGCGATTCTATCACGTTCATACCGCATTCATCGACGCCCACGACAGCAATATTGCTTGCAACCAACGGAAAATATATGACAAGTGCGCTCACCCCAGCAATCAGCGTCTCTCGGTTCTGGTACGGTTTATCTGGCCCCAGTCGCTTCGACGGATCTGGATCACCAATGTACACTATGATATTCGTCTTATTCCACAGATAAGTCGGGACTGCCCCAGTTTGGAAGAGTTGTGTATTTTTCGTTGTGGTACGCTGTGCGAGGATCTTGCTGGGGATTATAATCAGTGTCAGGCTTGGGACGAGCTTGTGGGCCTTCGCGAGGAGCATCTTCTCCATGACATGGGGTGAATGGGATGTCAAAATGTTTGGTTTAACTTACCAACAAGAGTTATGCAGGTCAATGCGGCTTGCACTCAAATCATGGAAAATCCCATGCCGAAACTTGAAACCCTACACCTGGGAACGTACAACATCCCAGAACTCTACATAAGGACACACCGCATGAATCACCAAGGTTCAAGTTGGATTCGGGGCTGTCTGGAGACCGGAATGGGTCTGTGTCCTACATGCGTCTGGGAGTTTGCAGTGGCGGAGATAAAGCTCGGTGCTTTGGCGTCCCGGGTGCTGTACTCGAAGATGCCTCGACTTGGAGCAGTCTCCTGGCCGTTGTTTTGCTCTCTTGGCGACGTTCACAAGTTTGTATGGGCCCCTGGCGATCGCGTTCATCTCCCCCAGCACGTGTTTGAAGAGATTCCTAGTATTCCCTGCACGCGAACGTCCGGATGTGGTTGTCTCGACTGCATATTCGGCTCTGGTGTTGTGGTTCTGTAGAGACATCAAAGTCAACCCTGAAACACAATTTCAATCATTGTGTTGCACTTGGACTTTAGCCATATGTCTAACTAGGATCACACGTGCAAAGGGCGACGAAACCACCAGGCGGATGTATGCATGTGCGTGTTTCGCACGGTCAGCTGACGTTATTCCCACATGGCCGACGGGCGAGCGGGCACGGACGCGGGGGCTTAGAAAGCGTGCCCAACCAAGCTTTCCGATCGCTAAGCTCGGCCCAGACCGACGTCACCGAGGGCAATGCCAACCGTCCAATCAGGAGCGAGATGCTCAACAACCAGCGCGATGGCAAGGTACGTGTCCTGCGACCATGACGCTCCTCATCGCCGTCCGATGAATGGGCATTGCGCTCTGCACGATCGGAGTCGCCATGGATATAATGCGTCTGCTTGAGAACCAGTCTTCATCGTCCTCCAGCGCCTTCTCTTCCTCCCAATGGACTCTAAACCAGCCACTCCACCTGCCGCCCAACCGACTACCAAGTCCGACGACCAGGTTACTGTAGTTGGCCAATCAAATCCAACTTCCGAGCCTCAAAAGAAAAAGGATGTCCGTTTCTGGCTCATTTTCCTGGCCCTTTGTGTCTCGACATTTTTAAGCGCGCTGGAAGTCGTAAGTCCACAATCACAGTCTTTGCGATGGTTCCTGACGAATATACCACCAGACATCTGTGTCCACCGCACTTCCAACTATTGTCGAATCTTTGCAAGGACATGACTTTGCCTGGGTCGGATCTGCGTTTACGCTTGGTTCAACGGCATTTATGCCTATGAGCGGCGGCCTTGCGGAGATCTTTGGACGGCAAGTTCTTACTATCAGTCTGGCATCCTTTATATTAATGTTTTGGTTGGTATAGACGACCAATCATGTTGGCCTCTCTCCTCCTGTTCGCTATCGGTTCGGCAGTATGCGGGGCTGCTCAGTCTATGGACATGCTCATTGCGGGTCGGACCATTCAAGGAATCGGCGGAGGAGGGATCCTTACCTTGACCGATATTATCGTTGCCGACTTGGTACCACTCGCCGAACGCGGGCCTTTTCTCGGTATCGTGGGTGCCGTTTGGGCTATTGCGAGCGCTATTGGCCCCCCGATCGGAGGCGCGTTTGCTGAGAGCAGCTGGCGATGGCTCTTTTGTGAGTCTGTCGAGTCTCAAGTTATGGAATGTTGTACTTACATGCACACTCAGACATAAATTTGCCTCTGGCGGGAATTGCTATGGCTCTGGTTCTAGCGTTCCTTCGTCTCAACACTCCAAAGGAGCCGTTTAGGCAAAAGATCGCTCGGATTGACTGGATGTACGTGTTACCCGGACTGGGCTAACATTATGTTGGCTAATCTCGACCTTCCTATAGCGGCAACTTTCTCGTTATCGGATCCACGGCTTCGGCTGTCATTGCCCTCACCTGGGCTGGCGCTCGCTATTCTTGGAGCTCCGTTCAGGTCCTTGCCCCGCTCATCATCGGCTTGGTCGGATTGATCGTGGCCTTGGGCTACGAGTTTACATTCGCGGTCGAGCCAATCATCCCGCGCGAGCTGGTTTCGAACATGACCAGCTTGAGTGGATATCTCGCCACATTCTTCCACGGCATCGTGGTAACCGCAATTCTCTGTAAGTCATCGTGAACATGATTAATCGACTCATACTTATTCGCATCAGATTTCCTCCCCGTTTACTTCCAGGCATCCAGGGGTGATTCACCTATCAAGTCTGGGATTGACTTGTTTGGTGTTGCGTTTACGATTGTGAGTATCATGATTTCCTATATATATGCACACCGGTTAACCCAATCTTCCCGAATTACAGGCACCAGCTGCGATTGTGAGTATACTACCACACGCTTGTATTCGGCGAGCTAATGTGATACTCCTTAGGTCACGGGTATCTCAACTGCGATATTTAAAAAATACCGCCCACAAAACTACCTTGCTTGGGTCTTTTTGCTCATCGGAACAGGTGTCCTCAGTACTCTTAAGTACGACAGCCCAAAAGCTAGCTCGATTGGGTTCCAGGTGAGTTGAAACGGCCCTCCATTCTAACTATATCTAACTCTGCCCTCGCAATAGATTTTGATCGGTATTGGTGCGGGCATCCTCTACGCTAGCACAACATTCCCAGTCTTGGCGCCCCTCCCAGTCTCGCGCAACGCGTCGGCGCTGGCGCTCTTTGCCTTTGTCCGAACATTCGCAGGGACATATGGCGTCGCCATTGGTTCTTCCGTCCTCCAAACCGAACTCGGCCGTCGTCTTCCGGTCGAGTTTAGCACGCAGTTTCCAGGCGGTTCCGATATCGCGTTTGCCGCCATTCCGTTCATTCGTGGATTGAACGAGCCGTTGCGAAGCCAGGTCCGCGCTGCGTTTGCGGACGCTTTGGCGGTGTTGTGGAAGGTCCTGATTGGTATCTCTGGGATGGGGTTGCTGTCGGTTCTTTTGATGAAGGAGATTGAGATGAACACGGAGACGGACGACAAGTGGGCTATGGAACAGCAGCAAAAGGTGGATGCTCATGAGAAGGCGTGAGGTTGATATGTTTTATGTTAGGGGGATGTTTGCATGTGACTACTAGATTCGTTTACTATTTACTGTAAAATAATTTTAACAGCTCTTTTGTTTTCAATCGATATACCTTATTCGCGGTCAGAGCGGAGAGTGAGGGACACTTGACTTAGGTCTCCGGACTGCCCCGGCGGTTGCGGATTGAGGTGGGTAGTTTAATTGACCTAACTCTTCCAATTTCGAGCAACTTTGTCTTTGGCTCACGTTTTTAGTTCCTAGGGCTTAGCTCTACTCGGAACCAGGTCGTCTAACAACAAAAACCGTTTTCGCCCCAAGAACGGTATTTGCGACCGGATACATGGAGACCAACACAGTACGTTGCTATATGCATGCTATATGCGAGGTGGGGCATGTCTAATAGTCTAATCGACCTCTCTCTCGAACTCATCTCACCGGCAGAGAACGGGCTTGGACTCGGCCAGTGTTCGAACCTTTTGCCCGGAATTGGCTCGGCCTTTCGATTCCCCGCATGCCTATGTCTACTATGGCTTATGGGACTGGCATAGCCACAATGCATGCTTCACGCAGCGTAATGGTATCACTCGAGACTGACCATGGCCATACGGTGCAAGGGCTACTGCGCTTTGCATGGCCAACGAACATAGGGATATAATACGCCTGCCTGAGAACAAAGAGCCCCCTCGTGATGGAGCTTACACCTAATACCTCACCGGCACCTCGAAAAATCAAGCCCACTATCGCGTCTGACCAACGAGGTGATCACGCGAACTCAAACATAGCGCCCTCTAGACGGAAAAGTGCTCGTTTCTAGCTTATTTTCGTGGCTCTCTGCGTATCTACCTTTTTGAGTGCACTAGAGCTTGTAAGTCTGGAACCAAGGCCGTTAGACGTTTCTGACAAGGATATGCTTAAACCTCTGTATCGACCGCACTTCCGACTATTGTTGGATCACTGAAAAGGCACGACTTTGCATGAGTTGGGTCCGCATATACTCCTGGTTAGACAGCGTTTATGCCTATGAGCGGCGGTCTTGCTAAAATTTTTGGAGGGCAAGTACCCTCCCCGTTGGTTTGAGATAGTTGATGCAATTCTTCTTCCCCTGAAATAGGCGACCAATCATACTACTCTCACACCTTGTGTTCGTCATTGGGTCTGCAATCGCTGGAGCCTCTAAGTCTATGGATATGCTCATCGCTGGTCGCACCTTGCAAGGCATTGGCGGAGGAGGAATCATTGCTTTGACAGATATTACCGTTGCCGACTTGGTCCCGCTGGCTGAGCGAGGGCCTTAACTCGGCAGTGTGGGAGCCGTGTGGGCCGTTGCTGGCGCCATTAGACCCCCTATTGGGGGTGCATTTGCTGAGAAGAATTGGCGGTGGTTGTTTTGTAAGTCTTTCGTGGCCCTGTCCAAGAATCATATAGATGATTTTTGTAAACATGAATTTACCGATAGCATGGGCTACCATGGTGTTAGTTTTTGCGTTCCTTAGTCTCAACGCCCCGAGGCAGCCGTTTAAGCAAAAAATGGCTCGAATTGATTGGGTGTATGTGCCAAGTCTATAGCTCCAAGATTCTATCTGATGTGAATTATATTTCTCAGGGGGAATGTTGTGATCCGATCCACTGCCTTGACTATCATCGGACTCACCTGGGCTGGCGCTCGTTACTCTTGGACTTCTGTGCATTTACTCGCCCCCCGCCCCCCCAATCGTGGGTTTGATTGGGTTAATCGCAGCAATGAACTACGAGTTTAAACTCGCTGTCGAACCGATCATCCCACGAGAATTGCTTTCGAACAGAACCAGTTTCAGTGGATACGTGGGCATATTTTTCCACGGAATTGTTATGGTGGCCGTTGTTTGTGAGTTATAATATCGAAAAAGACGGTGCCCGCACCCATCCAATGTTAGACTACCTTCCTGTGTACTTCCGGGCGTCGAGGGGTGACCCGCCAATCAAGTCAGGGATCGATGTGTTTGGTATGGCGTTCACGGTCGTGAGTGATATCGTAACGCTCTTTACATACATGGGCCGACTCTCATGATAGATTTCGTGTTTAGGCACCATTTGGAGTGGTAAGCATAACCTTATGCGTTTGGATAACATGCGTTATAAGAATGTCCTCAGTTCACCGGGATCTCGACGGCTGTATTCAAGAAATATCGCCCCCAGAACTACGTTGCTTGGGTATTTATGCTTGTAGGGATGGGTGTTCTTAGCACTCTGAAGTATGATAGCCCGAAGGCAAATTCAATAGGCTTCCAAATAAGTCGGATTGTTTCTCAATCGGGGGTTTATCTAATCTTGACTTTGGTTAGATCTTAGTCGGTATTGGAGCAGGCATCCTTTTCGCTAGTACCAGGTTCGCGGTCCCGGCCCCCCCCCCCCCACCTGTTTCACGAAATGCTCCTGCGTTAGCTCTCTTTTCCTTTGTTCGAACGTTCGCGAGTACCTACGGGGTCGCCATTGGCTCCTCCCTCTTTAAAATGTAGACGTACGGAAATTCCGCATGTAACAGCTTTTCTCACGTAATGTGCCCAAATCGGTCTATATAAACGTCCGGAAATTTTTGACCCGGATGATTAGATAGACCGTTTTTGGTACAATTCTAACCTCCACCTTCCCGAATGGGCAGAAGCTGGTATGATGCACCACAATTTCTGGTACGTTTCCGGTCGAATTCGTGAGGCTGTTTCTTACGGACTTTCAGCATATTCCGTCGCCGCAGTGTCCGTCCTCCAAACTGAGCTCGCACACCGCTTGCCGGTCGAGTTTAGTGCACAGTTTCCAGGCGGTTCCGATATCGCATTTGCTGCTATTCCGCTCATTGGTAAATTGGATGATTCTTTACGAAGCCAAGTTCGTGCTGCGTTTGCGGACGCCTTGGCGGTGTTATGGCAGGTGATGATTGGTATCTCCGGCATGGGGTTGCTTTCGGTTGTTCTAACGAAGGAGATCGAGATGAGCACGCAAACGGATGAGAAGTGGGGCGTGGAGCAACGGAAGAAGTCAACTGTCAATGAGAATCCGTGATGCTCATATAGTATAGGCCAGACGAACAGAGCTATATAACTCTGAAATTAGTTCACCGTTTTTTACTGTAAAGTTTCAATATTGTTAAGTAGCTCATCATGTATTCATAAGATTTAAGAATATGTTGGAATTAACCCTTGAGAGCTCTTATACCGGTTGCGTGTGATGGCTAGCCTGACTGAGGGACTATTTGCCACGCGAAGCCACGCAATGGAGCTGACTAAAAGCGCCCAGCGTTTAGCATTTAGACGGATTTTTGCCCTGAATGAACACAACCAGCACCAGCGATAGCTTTTTTCAATCGGTGCTTCCTCACGAGCTTGTTGGTATCATTGCGTCTCATTTGCTCAGCCCACATGACCTAGCAAACTTTGCTCGCGCCTCGCGTACATGTCACATTGAAGCCACTCCTCATCTATACTCCAGTATCAGCTTCGCCCCGGCAACTTCGGGATCTCGCGCAACATGGATCAAGACAATTGTATTATGGGCTCGCACTATGAAATCAAATGGAACCCTCGCTCACAAAGTAGAGAAATTGGTTCTGCATGTTCCTGAGGCGGACTTTCCAGCAATGTTCCGCCAGACGCTCGACGCGCTTCAAGCGTGCGTCAATCTTCGAGACCTAGAGTTGTATCGGGCATCGCACAGGATCCCTCCATTCTGGCTTTTGCCCGAAGCTCCTCGCTTCAAGCTGACTAGTTTTGCCACGGATATCTCCGCCTATCTACATCTTGGTCGTTTCCTCGAGTCACAGCCCTCAATCCGGAAACTTTTGCTCGAAGCGTTTGATATGCGGCTGTCCCTCAAGCCGGGCACGCTCCCGTTGCTCACGAGCTACAACGGATTCACAATGCTCATATCGGGAGCCCGACCACCTGGCACAGTGTGGGAGAACCTAACCCATGCCGAACTTCGCGACGCCTATCGCTGGGAGAAGGGATTGCTAGACTCAATGCCACACCTCAGAGTACTCGACATTACGGTTGCCGCAGCCGGTGGAGATTTACTATCACGAATAGCCGAAAAGTGTGCGGAACTGAGGGTGTTGACGCTCAGAGACGGGAATGGACTTTTACATGACCGCCACGAGCTTGGCGACGGTCGTCTATCTGGTGTAAGTCACAGCCATCGCGACCGCGCATCGTCCCCTCACTTCGAGCTGTGTAGGTCACATTACTTCCGGAGTTTGCGAAGTCCTTCTCAAACTTTCGACACTTGTCATCATTAACCATTGATCCCGTGTATAAATCTCGCAACCACGCTCCCGCATCCACAGAGCATAAGCATCTCATCAGATGGCATAGGCATTGCCCGACTTTGTGTCATTTCATTTCTTCCACTGGGCGCCAATGGATCTACCTTCCGAGCACCCACTCTTCGGCGGATCTGAGCCAGTGGGTTGTTCTGCACGAGCCCGCCTCGAACGAGAATATCTTCGCTACAGATCCAGGTCTTTTCGGGATGCGCCGTCCGAGCGAGATCCGAGAACGGTCAGATGGTGGGAGCATGGACGAGTTGATCGCCATAATTGAGAGGCTAAACCGCCAAAGGGTATCTGGATGAATAATGATGCATGTGAAAAACGTACGCTCCTGCTCGCCATTCCCAATGCAACCATATTTATACCGCCCGCGGGCCGAACAAGGGGATGATACGAGTCATATCGGGCTGGGACTCGTGACCGAACCGAACCTCCAAAGTCGAATAGATGGGCGAGGATGAGCAATACACTAATCGCTCATCAGGCACCCATATCTACTTGCGCGAGTATATAAAGGTTCAGCTCTCTGGTAGCCCACCACTCGTCAGCATGTCGAACAAACTCGAGCTCCCGTGGGCGGACTGTCCTTCAGACACCGAGGCCGTCCGCTCCGGCAATTTGACTGGATCCTTGAGAGGACTTCCGTTCAAACTCAAACAACTACTGCCATGGCCGCGCCGGATAGTGCCGCCTTTTCCCTATGAACTATATGTGGCTATTATAAGCCTTTACATAGATGCCGTCATCAACGTGTTTCACGTTCGGCAGTACCGTCTTGGGCACGATATTTCGACCCAGAGCCATGCTCTGGTGCAGGTTATGCTTGCATCGTCGCCATTTGGTGACCTCGTCTGTCACGAGTGGAACAAGTATTGGCCTGTGCTAATACCCAAAAGATGGCTCTTGGCTCGGTACGTGGTGATATTTTTTTCGGCCATCCACCTCCTTACTGGAGTTACATAGTCCAATCGTCTACTTTGAAATTCCGTTCGCATTAGCTATCGATCTATCCCCCTTCACCCGTCTACGCTTCGTGAGTCTTCCTTTCAATGAGGCTTTCGAGTATCGGGACAATACGTGGCGTATACTCCCTTTTATCGCTATTCTTCCACCTGGTCTCCAGGAGATTGAATTTTTGTGGTGTCACAATTTGGAAACCGAGATTATTGCGTTAGTCAAGGTGCTCTGCCCGACGGTAACCACCATTCGCATTGTGCCTTGTGGTCTGTTTAATAACCCTTCTTGCTTGTGGTGGTCGGGACACCAAGAGACAACTGACCACGCCCATTATATGCGGGGCCACGAGCTTGTAGACGCGGAAAACTATGCGGTAGGTGGGACTCATCCGGAGGACTGACATTACTTATAATACTATATCAGCGCACGATTTCACTTTCGCTCCCTGGCCTGTCGTGCCTTGAGAGGCTTCATCTAGGAGTCTACTTTGCGCCATTCGAAGCAGTGGTGACCCACCGTTCAGATCATGTCGAACATCATACAGTTGAAGACTCGACTGAGTGGTTTGACGGCACTAACATCCAAAATAACGCACATTTTAACGCCATATGGAATGCCAAGTACCCCAATCTCCCGCCACCCAACACCGAAATTCCCCGTTTGGCGGATCAGAAACTTTGGATGTCATCTTGTCCACGATGCGTTGAAGAATGGTCAACAAAAACAGAACAGGCAGAACGACTGGTAGCAAGTTTTCTTGCTATCAAATGCTGGTCTCTCAAGAATGTTTCTTTCTGCTCATTTGTGGCAGACAAACGGATTGACCCGAGTGAATGGGAAGTATGTCGGGCAAAGATCGTTCGTCCCCCCTCTGCACCGATTGAAACACACACAGCCCCCTCTGAATATCCCGAAGGAACGCTGGTCTACGTTCGCACCAAACGCCCTGGAACGCCTTGCGCTGAAGGCAGGTATCTTATCTTCCGGTGGTCTGGTACGGATTGGGACTGCGTCAGCGAGGAGTAGGATCGAGCGGTTTGCGGTCCTATACTCAGCCAAAAGCCCAAAAGCCAACTAGCGCCAAGTAGCTCCATCTGTCTAAGTATGCTTTTTAGCACTCACTAGCTCCGAGTAGCACGGACTACCGGCGCTACCAGGGCCTACTGAGTGCTAAAAAGCATACTTAGACGCTGGGCTGCTAGTTTATGCTAGTCAGATTTTGGGCTTTTGGCTGAGTATTGCTTTTACACTAATTTATGTGCTGGCACATTCGTTGTACACAATGTAATATAGTGGCTATGAATAGATAGCTGTGAGTTGTCCTTTGCTGACGTGTTCTTTGCCGACGTGTTCTTTGCCGTATTTTTGAGTATATTTGTAACTCTGTTCGGATTGCACCAACGTCCGAGCAGTTGCTCCCGCTTACACCCACTAAATAGTTTCGGCTACTTGAATTATGTTCCTCTTGTTCTTTATGTTCTTTCAAGAATTTGCTAATCTCTATAGAAAACCTGCAACGCCAGCGGAGCACCGCGTTGGGTATAATCGTCCCATCTTTAGTTTCTGTATCGAATCACTGGTTTAGCCTCAGGAATATGTCACACTGCGTGCAAAACGCACCCCGCTTGAAATGAAACCGAAACACAGCACCCCAGCACTGCTATGAGTCTCAATGCTGCCCAACTATACAGCCTAGATTATCCCGTGAGCATTTGATGAGCGATCAATGCTGTGTCACGCCTCATGGAATAGGACCTAATATTATAACCACATGGCTCTACCTCGTACCATACAAACCCTGTAACATGGCCCTTGCACCAAACGACCCATGCGACCGAGAGGCCGTGAGTTCTGGCTCGCCTTTACTTCGTTCGTTGCGCTCTGTGATTTTAGTCCCGTGGGCACTCCGATTGTGGCACAAGGGGTCGCGGCCGCCAGAGTCAAATCCGCCGGCCGTGGCTCGCGCAATGGCTATCCCAGAGATATGCATGGCGATAGTAGCTCACTATACCAACGACATCGTCAATACACTTGACGTGAGGCAATATCGCCACGGAAAGGAAACACCCGGTCAAAGGGAAGCGCTCATCCAACTGATGCTCGTCTCGAAAGACTTTTGCCTTTGGGTTTGTCAGGATTGGAATTGCCGATGGCTGAGGACGACAGCCACCGGCGCGAGGACTTTAGCCTAGTGAGATTTACGCTTGCCGCCGATCGATCTTGGGTGCTCACTTTCTTTTCCCCCCAGCCCAATAGTTCTCTTTGAGCTATGCGGGTATCCTATCGATCTGTCGAGATTCGATAACCTTCGATACTTCAGCCTCAACTTGGAGCGTGCGTTCAGGTACAGGGATGGCTCATGGGAGCTTCTTGAATGCAGAGCCGTTTTCCCACCATCAATCGAAGAGATCGAGTTCCTTTGGGCTCACACCACCGGGCACGAGATGCTCGGTATTGTGAAACGATACTGTCCTCGAATCACCACACTTCGTATAGTGCCCTGTACTCTCTTCAACAACCCTTCGTGTGTTTGGTGGTCCTGCCACCAGCTTGAAGCCGACCATGCACACTACCTTATGGGGGACAGCGTAACGAGGGCCGACGAATACGTGGTGAGACGTTCTATCTCTATCAATAGACCAATACGTATGAGCCTAAAATCCGATAAAAATAGATGACTATTATCCCGGAGCTTCGTTATATGCCCAATCTCAAAAATTTACACATTGGTTCATATTTCGTCCCCTTTGAAGCAATCACAGCTCACCGCTTTTCGGAAGAGCATATGCGTCATCACCCCCGAACCTTCGGAGACTCGAGCGAGTGGTTTGACGGCATACATATCCAGAACGTCGCACAGTTCCAGGCGAGGTGGAGCATCGAGAATCCGGGTTATCCTTTCCCAGATACCGAGCTTGCTCCCCTGGCCGCTCGGGAACTCTGGACAACGCCGTGCCTACCATGTATCGAGCGCTGGTGCAAAACGAGCGAAGGGGCTGAGCGCTCGGCAGCAAGCTTACTAGCAGCCGAAATCTCGTCGCTCCAGCTTGTTTCCTTTGGCTCGTTTGTCGCAGAATATCGGAAGACCCCTAGTGAATGGTCGATTGGTCGAATTCATGCTGTTCCGTCGCCAGATGGGAACGAACGGGTCTGGATTCGTACCAAGCACCCAGACGCACCTTGTTCGTCAAGTGTGCGTCTAATGTTCGAACAGTCTGGCTCGAGCTGGGTTCACGTTGACTAAGATTGAGCCATTCGTTGGCTTCACATTTTTACTGGGTTCATATGCATTTATTGCAATTCTGTATTCTCGGGGGACAAAAATCTTCTCATATGCGCGCTTGCTGGTTCGACTGTAAGTGTCTTTCTACGTTGCGTTCCGTTACGCCGTACGTCTTTTTATTTATTTATTTATTCTACGATTCTACACCTGCATATACGAGTTCATTCACTCTTTTTCTGGAGTTTCTCAGTACGTTCGGCGTGTAGAATCGAAGACAAATACAATCAGAGTGTGCCCAGATTCTAGGTTCTCAATGTGAGAATTTGAAGAGCGTGACCGCAATCAGATTCCATCGTTATGATACAGATTATAAGAAAAATGAAATCATTGTGGTCCAGCGAGAATGGTTTACAGAATGTGGCGATTGCAGTAACTTTGGCTGGCGTGAACAGCCCTCGTACACGTGCCATCCCCGAGTTCACCTTACTGTGGCCTCCTTTTGCACAGGTTTAAACGTAAAACACAGGAATAAGTCGCACAAGTAGATAATCGATCGGCTCACAGCGCTCATCAGGCATCGTTGACGCTGGATAAGAGTCGCGCGCCTCTTCACGCTCGCCCTGCCCCTGAAAATCTACCAAAATGCCAACTAAAGACATTAGCGCCAGGAATGTCTTTGGTAATCTACTTGCTTCACTAAATGGAATTTTGCTCTCCCCTTGCGCCAGGGAGCCGCCGCAATCCTCTAAATCATCTGATGTTGATTTTTTGCCCAGAGAGATTCACTTCAAGATCTTGAAACGCTATGTGAAACGCCTCATCTATTCGTTCGATATTCGGCAATATCGCCTTCGGCGTGACAAGTTTCCCCAGCACCGTCACCTAGTACTAGTAATGCTTGTCTCTAAAGCGTTTTGCAAGATGGTTCGGGACGAATGGAATAGGCACTGGCCAACTTCAAGAACGATATTGGGGAGCGCATGGTCGTTGGCTCGGTAAGTTTATATTTGTGGTAGCGATGCATACACTCATGAGTTACAGCCCGAACGTCTTTTTCGAGCGGTTCACTCAGCCCTTCGATATTTCTCCCTTTGGTCAACTGCGGCTTGCGAGCTTAGACTTTGGATATGCATTTGAACATAGAGATCGCAACTGGCAACTTCTTCCTCTTGTGGCGAAACTTCCCCAATCACTCAAGGAGATAGAATTCTTACGGGCTCATGCGTCCGAACGCGATGTGATTGGTCTTGTGGTGCAGCTTTGTCCCTCCATCGAGGTGCTCAGAGTGGTATTTTGTACAATGTTCAACAACCCTGCGTGTACATGGTGGGCTTGCCACCAAGGCCCCACCGACCACGATTATTACATGAAAGGGGATGACTTAATAAGAGTTAAACACTACGCGGTAAGCCCCACGAATGTAGTTTCAATGCCTTGATACACGACCTTTTGTAACAGGAAACCGTTGCTGATATGCTTCAACTCCTACCCCGACTCAAACATCTCCATCTCGGCGTTTACTTTGTTTCCCTTCCAGATGTTAATGTTCATCGTTTTCATCCAGAACATGTTAGGCACCACCCAATCAAGGACTCGACACGATGGCTGGATCGCCTTAATGCTCGGAATTATGCCGAGTTCGAGGCCGTTTGGAATGTCCGACATCCAACTGTTCCTCCTCCGAACATTCACCAGGCATGTCTCGCAGAAAAGAGGCTGTGGGAAGTGCCTTGCGAACCATGCCATGCACAATGGTCAAATACTATCAAGCGCGCTGAGCAAGAAGCCGCGAAAGTCATCGCTCTTGGGTGCCCGTCGCTTCAAACCATCTCATTTGCATCATTTGTGAGCAAGAATCGCACGTCACCAAGCAAGTGGGGAATTGGTCGGTCGATGATGGTTATCCCGATGGCTGGCCGCGTCCACTCTGGAGGGTACCTTGTGGGCGCACACGCATTTATGCTCTCTCTCGTTTTGTCTCGGATACATCTCATACCCATTCCATAAAAACCTTTTGTACTCCGCTTTCTCACTTATAGATCATGTACAGTCCTAAAAGTCTAGAGTGGCTTTGCCTTTCCCCGCAGCCCATGCTTCTTCCCTCGTAGGATGGAAACAAACGGACCTGGATCCGTACCAGGCGCCCGAACGAACCTTGTTCGCCCAGCGTCCGCTTAGCATCTGAACAGTCCGACTTCGGCTGATCTCATTTTACCCACGAGTAGATCATCTGTTGCTCCCGCGAGATTTTGATACGTATGGTATGTCTTTACTGCACTTTTGCATTCTGCATTAGAGATCGAGTTTGCGATTGAATCCCTATTTTTATTTTGGGACTCATGGACCGTTGGAGAGGGCGCCGCGGTGAGCACGGCGGAACAAGAGATGTATTGCAAGTGCAAGTCACATGAGTATATGTAGGCGCTCAGGACAGAACCCTGGCCTCCGCCGGAACCCCTACTACACCGTCTACAAGCAGACGCCTGCTGGGCTTTTTACGTGTAGATATGTACCACCTACTGCCTCCAGAAAGTCGTGAGTTCAGTAAAACCTCCTCAGATGAGCTTGAAGATGCTGGGCGTTGGCGCTCAAAATAGAAATAGGGATTCTATCGCAAAATCTCTATTCTATTAGACGTCGACTTTTCGCATATATGCGTACTTACCAGCTCAAATGCAAGTTTTTCTTGTTACTCACTATCTCAATTTACATCCTAAGTAGCTACGATCTAGCGAACTATAATTAATAGAATATGCCAGTAATATTTGCCAATACGGAGTAAAGGGTACCCGACACGTGTTATCCTCGAGTACTAATGCCTCAGAAAACCAATGCCGGGGATAAGCATAAGAACGTTGCCGGAGGACATGAAACGAAGCGTTGCGGTATGATTGATTGGCACCGAGCGCTCATCTGAGGCTGTGCTTACTCTGGAAGCAGGGTATATAGGCGTCAATTTTACCCTGACCACCATGAGCATCTATCAGAATGTCCAGCATAGATCTCAGCCCTAAAGAAGTGGTCGACAATCTGTTCTCCTCACTATACGGCATATCTTTACTGCCACTTCGAGCCACGAAAGCATTGTTATCACCTCCCAAGTCACCCAGAGCGATCCCCTTACCCTACGAGATTTACCTGACAGTCTTGAAACGTTATGTCAAGAACATAATCCATGCTCTTGACATACGCCAATACCGCCACGAACGTGACACGCCTCTTCAATGTCTTTCCCTCATGCAGGTGATGCTTGTATCCAAAGCGTTTTGTAAACTGGTTCGCGACGAATGGAATCGCCACTGGCCAACTTCAAGGCCAATGATCAATATCTGGAAGTTAGCTCGGTAAGTTTTGCTTTTTGGCGGTATTATGCGTGCTTGTAGTACTCATATTCTGTAGTCCGAACGTTTCTTTTGGAATTCTAATAAAACCCATCGATCTGTCACCCTTTCCACGGCTACGTTTTGCCAGTTTGGATTTCAAGGACGCGTTTCAACACGTGGGTCATAACTGGCAGCTCACCTGCCCAGTTATTAAGCTTCCCTCGTCTCTCAAAGAAATTGAATTCTTAAGAGTTCATGCGTTCGGACGGGATGTTATTGAACTTGTGAAGCGGCTTTGTCCTGATATCACAACACTTCGAGTAGTATTTTGTACTATGTTTAACAACCCCGGTTGTACATGGTGGGCTTGGCACCAAGACCTAAATGACCATGGCCATTACATGATAGGTTATGACTTGTTAGGCGTACAAGATCATGCTGTGAGTCTTCTCTTGCAGTTCTCAAGTAAATTGGTTGGCCCTGACGAATGTCTTGGTACAACAGAGAGATATCGCGAGTGCACTCCGCCACCTACCTAGACTCAGACATTTCCATCTTGGCGTATATTTTGCGCCGCTACAGGCTATCCATACCCACCGATTTAACCGAGAGCACATCAAGCACCACCCCATAAAAGACTCGACAAATTGGCTTGATCGTTTAGGTGTTCAGACGCCTGTACAGTTCCAGGCTGTTTGGACTGTGCAACATCCGGCTGTCCCCGTCCCAGACATTCATCAGCAAAGTCTTGCAGACAAGAGGCTATGGGAAACACCTTGTGAACCGTGTCGCAAACAATGGTCAAACCCCATCGAGCGCGCTGAACGCAGGGCTGCCGAAATTATAGCGCTCGAATGTCCATCACTTCGAACTATCTCTTTTGCGTCATTTGTGGAGGAGAGCCGGAAACTACCGAGCAAATGGGAGATTGGTCGATCAGTGGAGGCTGGATGGATCTCCAAGCTTGTGGGAACGCATACACTTATGTTTCAGCGTTTTATCTTCTTCCGGATAGTTCTCAGCGCCATCTCATAGAAGAACTTTTCATCACTCCACACATGTTTATAGAAGACGTCAGAAAGTTAGAGCATCCTCATTCTCTGACTTCAATAGAAACGAACTGCTGGATGACGCGCTAAGAGGCAGTACCAACCTATAACACGAAGTCACGTGGGGATCAGGCCAAACAGTTAACCCCAACGAGTCCCACCAACCCGAACGTTCCCGAACCAAATCTCCAGTTGGGAAAAGGCCTATTTTGTAGAATATTTTCCACGGTGCACACCATCTGGTCGTGTCCCCCCGCTGCTCGACCTCGTTCGTGAGCGATGACCCAGGAATCAAACCCATGCGACGGGGCGCTGCGGTGGACCATTCACATTTGTGCCGGCCGGGTACTCAGTACAGAACAAAACGTCCGTCGGCTTCATTTCTGGTGCTCTACACTTGAACGAAACACCCGATCGCGTCTCGCATGTCTGTCTCTTATCCAGCTCAACGACATTGTCTGACACACTTGGAATTATCGTAAGCGGATGCTCTGATCCGATGGAATGGCACGTCCGGCGTGTGTTGGATCAGCGAGACTAGCGCTTGGCCAGCAGTGGAGCACACTGCCTAGGCAATCCTGTTTTGCGGACCGACTGGTTTCCAACCAAGCTCGTCCCCATCGACCTCACGTACCACTTACCACGTATCACGTAGGACCCCGCTGTTTTTCTTTTGGGTCCAGGCCTCAAAGACGTGCTCTTCTATGGGATCGGTCCATGGATCCTATACAACTCAGTTGTTGCACTTCTCACCTCTGAGCCACCAAACGTTCTGGATACCATGCATCCAAACGCGTGGTAGTCGACCCTGTCAAGTTAGGTTGTTGCAGGCTTACGACTCTTTGACTCGCTGTTTACGGGATGCCCGGCAGGCCAAGACGTGTTTGGTGAGGGAGACCACCTCTTCTAAGCATTGACGATCATTATTTGCGTGACGATGACCGGGCAGTGGTGCCCGTATATCCAGTGCGTCTCAAATTTCCTAATTGGATCAAGCGAACTGACGCGCGCCAGCAGGAAGGTCCCACGCTCTTACCCCGCGACTGACCAAATCAAGAAACTCGTGCTCAACATTCATTTCGCGACCTTGCAGGGCACCAACACCTCGTACCACCCGTACTACACACGGCCCGCGCAGGTTTTGCAATTCCACAACGTAGCCTGAATACTTGGACGCTTCAGTCAACAACATAGCAAGTGTTCAGCAAACTGGCCATACTTGGCACACACACGGCCGACTAGCCATCTCTCCCCGACTTATCATGTCCGCTCGATGGAGAACTATGGGCTACTCTTTGCCCATAGTGTGTCAGATTGCAGTCCCAATCTACCATTCTTCTGAAGATCACGGCCGCACGAGCGCTCGAGCTCTAGTCGCTCAAGTCTGTTTGACTTGGTTCCTTGGCTTCCAGCGGGCACTTTTGTCCGAGTTAATGGGTGATCTTTTGAATGCCCGCTCCGCCGTCGCTGACTGGCGATGTGGCTTGGGGGTCGATCATTCGGCCATTCGTCGGGCATACTCCGGGCGCAGGTGTCTGAAGGAGTTGAGTGTCCCAGGACTGTTACATCCCTCCATAGAGTTTCTTGTGCACCTTCTTCTACCTGAGGAGGATGGAAGGGCGTGCCAGTCTATTTGTATTTGTGTCGGCCTCTGTGTCCTGTTCGGTAACGTATTATTATTGTGATACTTAGGATTTATTCACAAATAAATATAAAGTAGGCTCTTTTGACATCCTTCGTTGGAGAATACCAACTCGGTGTTCGAGATCTCTAAAGATAGGGGTAAAACCTCGAAAGCGGAAAGCGACAAGCGCGGGAATATCAGCAGTTGATCTGTTTTGTTTGGCCGGCTTGGCCTGCGATCTTTGCTGGCCGTCACGCGACGATCACTTAGCAACAACGCCCACCGGCCCCACGTCGCCGGCAGCCATAACCCCTCATTCCTCTCTTTGCTGAATCGACTACATTGGGAGCACAAGAACCAATTTGATGACCTAACTCGTGGAACCGACACCATCTAGGTCCTCGTTCTCCCCACTCTGAACCGCAAGCGCATACGTGCTTTCCCACCCACCCCTTCGGTGTCAGCCCATCCTGATGATCGACCAATCCGACTGAATTTATTTGCCGCCAAGCTCAAAGACGTCAAACAAAGGATAGTGTCTCGCCGGACCATAAGCTTGGGTGGCCCGGCTGGTGCTGCTCGATCCAATTCTCCATCAGCTAGTGAACTGCGTTTGTGCGCAGTATTCCGATCGACTCTGGACGGTGACTCACCCCATAGTTTCGTTTGGCCGTGACTCGCTGGCTGGCGGGTGTTGGGAGCAGCTGGCTATGGACACAAAAACAAACATAATCGAAAAGGTAGAAGGGACATTAACCTCTGCTCGATTTTTGCTGACGATCCAATGATCCAAATGAAATCCGTGCATGGGGATAGCTTGGAAAAGTTGGGATCTCGAGGATGAGCACCGCCTGATTTGCACCGCAGTCGGCAACCCGCTCCAGGCCGAAGGTGTATAAATTGTGGTCTCGCCCGCTCGTCACACCACCATCATGCACATCCACCACTATGCCTCTTGAACCCAATTTCCCACCCAGCGGAGAGCCTATCGATTCAAAGTCACCTCTCTTGCCGTCTCTGTGCCTCGTCAAATTAATATGGCGGCGCCTCAGGTCCAAGTCCAACCAGGAGCCAGAGATGCCCCCGCCCAAACCACAGAAAGTGATCCGCCTCCCTCCCGAAGTCTATTGCCATATTGTATCGTACTGCGTTGACTCGATCGTTACTACGCTCCACGTACGAGAATACCGTCTCGGAAGGGAGACGCTCAGTCAAGGACAGACGCTTCTGGCTTTGATGCGTGTATCGAAACCTTTCTCCAACTTGGTTCTTCACGCTTGGAATCGCTACTGGCCGGTATCTGCTGCCAGTACTTGGCCGCTGGCTCGGTACGTGCTGTCCTTTCGAATGCATGTATTACTCTGCTTACGCATACCGCAATAGACCGATTGTCTTCTTTGAGCTCTTCACTTACCCGGTCGATCTCTCGTCTTTTACGCACCTCCGTTTTGCCAGCCTGGATTTTGCATGCGCGTTTAGATACTCTGACGGAGCTTGGCATAACCTGCCTTTCCGAGCGGTACTTCCTCCGGCCATCGAAGAGATCGAGCTGCTGTGGTCTCATGCGCCCTTGCCGGAGCTCATCGATATCGTGAGAGAGCACTGTCCCCGAGTCACAACACTCCGGATTGTCCCATGCACCATGTTCAACCATCCTTCATGCGCTTGGTGGTCTGGGCATCAATTCTCGGGTCACCATGACCACTACATCAAGGGTACAAACATTGCAGGAGTAATCGAATGCGCGGTAAGACATCTCGCATTATGAATCGACCGGCCAAGCTGAAGTTGTGTCGCAGAGGGCACTTGCTTTGGGAATCCAGGATCTGGTTCATTTAAAGAATCTGTATATTGGCTATTATTTCGTGCCCTTCGAGGCAGTCAACACCCATCGCTCTGCAGGGGATCATATCCGTCCTATCAAAGACACGGTCAAATGGATCGACGGCGTGCATACCCAAAGCATCGTCCAGTTCAACGCCAAGTGGGCAGCCGACCATCCTGGCATTCCCCCTCCGAACATTCATCTCCCACGGCTAGCAGGTCGACAGTTATGGGCAAAGCCTTGTCCTCGATGTATCGAGCAGTAGTCAGAAGGGAGCAAGCGTGCTGGCCGCTCAGCTCCCCCAGCTCGAGACGGCCTCGTTTAGCTCTTTTGTGGCCGAGCAGCGAGTAGCGCCTAGTGAATGGGTAGTTGGCCGAGTTGACGTTCCTTCTCCACCAAGTGGGGAACAACAAGTCTGGACTCGCACGAAACGTTCAGGCACACCTTGTTCATCTGGGAAGCGTCTGTCGTTCAGGCGGTCTGTATTGCGGTGAATTTGTACGGACGACGAGTAGGCGGTTTGTCTGGCCTTCTCGTGGGTCCCGCCCTTTTGATTATTCTTGCGGGTACTAAGCATGTACATTTGTATATGTGCGTTCCTTGGTTCGTGTTTCTATTCCCCAAACATAGCTCATGCCATCATCGGGTTCAACTTAGTTCTGCCATGGCTCGATTTCGTATCGTATGTACATGGCGCCAACAGATCCTAAGGATCGTTCTTGCCCCTGAAGCCGTAACAATTGACGCTGGTTCAGGCCAGTTCGCTTCCCCCTTCTATGGTCTCGATTGATTTCTAGTCGTGTGCCTTGTACAGTCAGATATCGGGACAATTGCTTATTAGTGGCGTTTGAGTGTTGTCAAGTCATGACTAACTGATCGTTTGATACTACAGTTTGGCATGGCGATCCAGACTGACCGACAGTTGACAGCCGATTGAAATCGAATGTGTTGGCGGGTGCATGGCTTGTTTGGTCTACCCCTGTCGTCCGTTGTTCTGCTGTCGTGGGGTGGCTGTGCTTACTCGCGATTCTATTCCGCACCACCACGACCATGCATCTTACCGCTACCTGCTGAGTTACCCAACGTCATGGGTGTCCACGCCATTCCTACCCAGTGTTTACAGCACGTTCTCCATTCTAAGCGTCTGTGATTTGCGCATCAGCCCAACCCGACGGTTGGTCAGCCATCTTCTAGCCTCGCTCATTCGACACGCAAACAAAGGATACAGCGCCTTGCTGAACACCTAATCCTAGGAGGGCACCATCCGCGTTCGATCCAGGCCAATGTCACGCAGCGAACTTTAGAAAGCTGGGCAGTTGAACCAGGTGTTCCGACTGTCTTCGGTCCATGGTGCGTTTGCCATGATTCTGGGCTCCTTTCTCTATAGTTTACAGCGCCGATGGTGCGCGGCAATGATCGGCTCTGGTGAGCGCCTCAAATCTACGACAAGAACGATCCAGGAATCGACAAAAACAGACAACATTCATTTCAGTGGTCTTGGCGCGTCATCTGAATCATTCAAACCTTGGCAGCCTGGTGTGTGGGTGGCACCGCCCGGTTCGCACTGGAATCGGCGATCTATCCTATGCCGAACTTGCATAAACCCCTGTCTGACTCACTCCTCCTATCGCCACTCTGCATATCCATCGCCATGTCTCTTGAACCCGAATCTCGATCTAACCAGGGGACTGCTACTTCCAAGTCGCCTTTTTTGCCGTCTCTGTGCCCTCTAGGATTATTCAGATCACTTTTACGGAGGTGGGAGCTCAAGCGTGAGCTCAAGCCACCCGATCTTCCTCCGCCAGTAGCAACACGCCTTCCCCCGGAACTCTACTGGATCATCATAACGTACTGCGTAGATTCCATCATTACTGCACTCCATATAAGACAATATCGCATCGGGAGAGAGACACCCAGCCAAGGCCAAATACTTCGAGACTTGGTTCTTGTTTCAAAGTATTTTTCCCGCTTGGTCCTCCAGGCTTGGAATCGCTATTGGCCTGTATCCAGCCCTGGCACATGGGCCTTGTCCCGGTACGCTCTATTCTTTCAAACGCAGATTATTCTTTGCTTAGATTTATACCAATAGTCCAATAGTCTTCTTCGAGCTAATTACGCGCCCTGTTGATCTCTCGGCATTCAAGCATCTTCGCTTCGTCGGCCTAGACTTCGAACACGCTTTTCGATACGCAGATGACTCTTGGCATATAATTCCCTTCACAGCTGCACTTCCATCTTCAATCGAAGAGATAGAATTTCTTTGGTCTCATGCCCCCGTTTCTGACCTAATCACTATCGTGAAGAAGGACTGTCCTCGAGTCACTACAGTCCGGATAGTTCCGTGCACCATGTTTAACAATCCCACCTGTCTGTGGTGGTCTGCTCACCAACAATCAGAAGATCATGAGCACTACTTGAAGGGCGTCAATGTAGTAGAGGCAATGGACTACGCGGTGAGGTGCTTTCCTCACAAATAAGCCAACGGGTTGAGCTAATACATTTTCAAAGAAAACCATCGCTTCTGAGGTCCGGGATCTGCTTTGCTTGAGGCATATTCACATTGGTCTATATTTTGTGCCTTTGGAGGCGGTCACTGCTCATCGCTCCTTGGCAGATCACACCCGCTACCACTGCATCAAGGACTGTACCAAGTGGGTCGACGGTGTGCGCATCCAAAGCGCCGTCCAGTTCAACGCCAAGTGGGCGGCTGACCATCCCGGTGTCCCTCCGCCAAACGTTGATCTGCCACGACTGGCAAACCGAGGGCTGTGGGCTACCCCTTGTCCTCGGTGTATCGAGCAGTGGTCGGAAGTGAGTGGGCGAGCCGAGAGGGCTGCCGCGAGTATGTTAGCTGCCGAGCTTCCGCAACTGGAGACCGTGTCGTTTAGCTCGTTCGTGACCGAGGGGCGAGTGGCCCCGAGCGAGTGGGCCGTTCGCCGGTTCGAATCGTCTCCTTCGCCGGACGGAGAGGAGCAAGTGTGGATTGGTACCGAGCGTTCAGGCACACAGCGCTCGTTAGGGAAGGGTTTGCTATTTAGGCAGTCTGGCACGGGGTGGATTTGTATGGACCAAGAGTAGGCTACCGGTTATATCTCTCTTGGGTTCTGTAGGTTCGACTATTCTTTTTATGGGGGTAACCCCTCTCGGTCAATGCCCAGAACCGTCACTCGCATGGAGCCACATTTATGGTATCCAGCCCCTGTTCCTTAAACGAGATTCTGTTTGTTTACTTCGACTTTATCCCGACTCTCGTAACTTTGTACCCCACGCGTATAATACAATATCAATCTCGTAGATCACTTTCGCCCCTGTGCCTGGATAAACTTGCACGATCGACGCTGGCCGAGTCTTGTTCGCTTCCCAAACTTCCGGGGTAAAACTATTTTAACTACCGTAGGTTACGCCACGGAATGCAGGGATGATAACATTCTTCTATCACCGTTCATCTTCGTTCTCCACCGTCGGCGCCTGTATGTACATCATGATGCATGTCGAATGCTGTCAGTATATACTCTTTTGGTCGGTGTATGCTGGTTCCTGATACCTCGAAAAGGATACTGCAAACACTCGTCGACTTTTAGCGCTCAAATGGATTCATTTCGGCATGAATTGGAGTCGTATTCTAGGTGTCATGGCTCGCTGTGTACATGTTGAGAGCGTGCAGAACCTTCAGGGGGACATTTCGACTTAGTCAATTGTTTTAAGCCGATGAAGGCAATTTCAGGTTGTGGACGTTATCGGCTCCGCACAATGCCGTCCCTTGGATGTTGAATATCTCTTAGCACAGGATAGGATTCACGTTGGCACTGATGCTCTTTGGACCGCTTCTTATACATTTGCTCCCCTTTGTAGAAGCTTAGATGGCCGGCATTTATATCGTTATTGGCGTTTTCTCCGGGTGTGACGCTATGGATCTATGAGCGCCACCACTACCCTTACGTTACTTTCTCCTTGCGTTCATCTACCTTGCAATGTTCATAAAATTTAGCAGAAATGTGATTATTGCGTCATTTCTCGTCGTGAGAGGACTTTGATATTAAGCGTCAAATTCCCTCAATAGGATGGAGATTAGAATAAAATCTAAGCAGAAAACAAGCAATAGCCAAACCCCCGCTAGCTAGCCTAGTAATGAGCCAACCCTCGCTTTTCCTATTTTCTTTTATAATACACTAGTACACAGATGTAGAGAACGATCGGACTACTTTTCTAATGCTCAATTGCACAAGCCAATAACAAAAACTATCGTACGTCGACGGGATCGTTTGGGTGGCGCATGGTACGCAACTGCTACTTAGATCTTCCCCTAAGTGACTCGAACACCCAATTCAGATGAAACTTCTCGGTGCAAAGAAGCCTTACGTGTGTGAGCTTGCTTAGAAGCATATTGCCTATACTAATGTGATCTGGGTAGGGAAGCTGTTACGGTGCGCATGGCACCGTCAACACGTGTGGTTGATTGGCTGATTGCCCCAGGCGCTCATCAAGTAGTTTACCAAAGGCAGTGCCCAAAAGAGTACAAAACCGTGTGGTCTCTTTTTTTCATCCCATCTCGAGAACCTGCCTATATGTCGTCCGCAATCTGCTCACCCAGCTCCAAGAACTCGGGACACAAGCACTTGCTTGCTTCTTTGTTCGGAATAACTCTGTTTTCGACTAATATGCCGTTTCAGCTCAGTAAAAAAAGCTTGATACAACAAAACCCCAAATCACCTGAGCTAGCAGTTGGGATTACCTTTCCTTATGAGATCTGGTGTCTGGTTTTGCGGATCTATGTCAATTCGTTGATCAACACGCTTGGTATGCGGCAATACTGGCTTGGGTGTGACACCTTTACCCAGAAACAGCTGGTACCTATTATGCTTGTCTCAAAATCGTTTAGTAAAATAGTCCGTTTCCAGTGGAACAATCAGTGGCCAATATCAATACCACTATCGCGCGGTACCTGGAGTTTAGTTCGGTAAGATTTGCGATTCACGCCGGTACTTTTCACTTATCAATTACGCAGCCCAAGACTATCATTTGACTGTCTTGTGCAGCCTGTTGACCTCTCTCCTTTTCAACGACTAAGGTTTGCAAGCCTAGACTTCAAAGGTGTTTTCGAGCGTGATGATAATTCTCATCATCTTACTCCTCTTGTATCCAAATCTCGGTCAAAAGCCGATTTGCTAGCTAGAACCCCGGTGCTAGCTAAGCTCAACGAGCGCCCAGTAGCTCAAATTAGCACGTGCTACCGGCGCTCGTTCAGCTCAGCTAGACACGGCGCTCTAATTAGCTCTAACTAGCAAATCGGCTTTTGGCCGAGCTCCCACGGTCCCTCGAAGAGATTGAGTTCCTTCGAGCCCACGTGAACGAAGACGAATCAATCGAACATGTCAGGCATCTTGCCCCGAAGTCACAACACTTCGTATAGTGCTTTGTACGATGTTCAACAATCCTGATTGCACATGGTAGGCTTCGCATCAGAGTCATGCTGATCATAGCCACTATATGAGAGGATACGAGTTAGCAGCCACGGAAGAATACGCTGTGAGATATTCCAACCCCCAATTCGACGAGTGAACCCTGATCACCATCCTTATATGCTAGAGAAAAATTGCTGTTGCGATACGTCCCCTATCTCAGTTGAAATCCCTCCATCTGGGTGTGTACTTCACACCCATACAAGCCATAAATACACATCGCCCTTCTGCAGAGCACGTCAGATTCCACCCTATCCGAGACTCTAAACAATGGATTAGTCCCTTAAACGTCCAAAGCCTCGAACAGTTTAAGGCTGTCTGGAGCACGCAGTACCCAATGATTCCCATTGCCAACATTCATCTATCATGTCTTGCGGATCGTCGGCTCTGGGAGCGGCCCTGTAAACCATGTCATGAACGGTGGTCGGCGTGCGCAGAACAGGCTGAACGTCTCGCTGCAGGAATTTTATTTTCTGAGTGCCCCTCTCTTCAAAATGTCTCGTTTGCTTCATTCACGTCTAGAAACCGAACAGCCCCGAGCAAGTGGGAGGTTTGTCAAGTTCAGGCCGTATCATCCTTACTTCTGGTCAAAGGCTATACGAGTATTACTGGGTATATTATGGCTGTTTTCATAAGCCCGTTCCAAACAGAAAAATAAATGCCGAGAGCACAAGCCGGTATTTCGACAAGTGCTTTCCAACCCGGCGCGCTATCAAAAATGTAAATATATAAGTGAGATCGCCTCTCCGAGCCGCGCATTTCTATATACACGGTATTATACTAGCCTGAGTTTCAGTCCGACCCCTCCTAGAAAGTGGTATACGTCGAAGCGTGAGGCAAAGGAGACACCTATCAAAGTGCGACTTTGTGAAGGGCTATCGTACCGTATACAGTACATGTTAATCAAGTTTTGCGTTGATGACTCAGCAAGAGAGCGAAATATGCCTCATACAGCTCGTGAACCCGGCTTTCGTCGCCGGTATATAGGCGATATCTCGGTTCATAGGAATTCAATCAACACAAAAAATTATTTACATGCACTCTATATGGTATAATAGACCTTCACAAAGTCGCGCTTCGATGGGTATGTTCTTTGCCTCACGCTTCGACGTATACCCCTTTCTAGGAGGGGTCGGACTGAAACTCAGGCTAGTATAATACCGTGTATATAGAAATGCGCGGCTCGGAGAGTCGATCTCACTTATATATTTACATTTTTGATAGCGCGCCGGGTTGGAAAGCACTTGTCGAAATACCGGCTTGTGCTCTCGGCGTTTATTTTTCTGTTTGGAACGGACTTATGAAAACAGCCATAACAGTGCTCCGATTCAAGTTTGGAAGAAAAGCAATAGCATCCTATCATGACTCCGAGTAACGCTTTAATCTCCTATGATCCAACTGAGCTATTATCACCTCACTTCAAGCATTGTACTACTTGATTTTCTGCGCTCCACACATGGGTGATCAAACCATATATACTGCTCCTTCATGTCTTCAAGGCTCTTCGACAGCGTATGACTAATCTCCGTACACCTAAAGGCCGTTTTTTTGCTTTCCCATACATAGGATTCAGTCGTTTTAAATAGTTGGACCTCGTTTCTTTGTCCAATACCATCCATTTCTATTGCTTGCGCTCTCATTCCACCATGTAAAACGATTGATTTTCCCGTGTAGTTGATTTAGAATCCTTACGGGCTACTGGTAGAGCGCTCATACGATTGTGTCTCTACGATGCAAAAATTATTTAGATTAGGTCGTCTCTTTTATACTGCTATTCTGCCTATTGAAGCGGATCCTCCAACCGGAACCGTTGCTGGAAGTGGAAGTAGAAGGCATTATCAACCTAACCATAGGCTTATTTATGCTCTCGGTCCCTATCTCTGAAATACAGCTAATGTTACTGTTGACTTCTTTAGGTTTCGGTCCATCGGGGTCTCATGACGCTGCATCTTACATAGACAATAGCCCCAGTCAAAGCTCACTCGCAGTGGCAGTGAATTTTCTACATATCCTTCAGATTTCACATATTTATCTAAAACTGACGCTATCCGTCGGATAGGGGAAACCACCCGGTGTGGCGCCGATTTGGCTCTTGTTTGTAAATCATTCTATTGTAGTCCAATAGACCCGGTTTTGGCGGTACTCCTACTCTCCAAAACACAAATAATGCCGCTTCACTAGGCATTGCCAACTCGGCCGCGGAACAACCCGCGTCCGCCCTCTCTGTTGCTTTGTGCTGTTCAATGAGATCGAAAACGATGATACAGAAGATAAGCTCTCAGATATTGACGATAAAGATGAAATGAAGGATAACCATGTGTTCGTCAACAACTCGAGCTTGCCATGGACACCTATCAAGGTCAAGCTCGCTGTGGCGCTCTATCTCCTTGGTCGATTCGGCAGCCGCACCACGATGGGGCAGAGGATGCATATATGCATTATAATAAACACAAAAAGAGCGAAAATAATAGAAAACTAATAGTAGAAAAGGGTTAAAAGCATAAAATGGTGTCGAAGAGTGGGGGCCAGTGGTTGTGTAGCGGCTGACGGGGATACCAGGCCACCAGAGACGCGAGGGGCGTTTCGCACGTTCGATGGCCATTCTGAACTGCGTTCAGAGTATTCTTCTGGGCGAGTACGAGAACGCTTACAGTGAAATGGGGGTGTCAGAAACGAATGACGCTAGGGAAGAGCGGGACACAAGCTCAATAGCCAATGAGAGGGGCATGTGACAGGCGGCACTCCTGGTGGACAATGTATGCCGTGGGCCCCGCGGACCACACTCTCCAAATATGGTTGAGTGTCGTTTGTCATGTTTGGCGCCTCCTGCGGATAAAATTTCGGGTGCTAAATGAACCGGAGACTAGGGTTTTCTGAAAGCTATGAAGGTTCTGAACGATATGCATACTTTGCTCGTCGAACGCCAACTAGCTTTGACTCGGGCTAATAACTTGCCAAGACTCGCACATCGTTCTCATTCCCGTGTCTTCAGAGCCTCTAGTGCTGATCGACCTCGGTTGAGCCCAGCCCCCACATAGCCTACGCTAAATGCTTCTGAGATTCTCAAAATAAACCGGTTTATTCTAAGAGACATCTATAGCTAAGGTCGTACAAAGCGTATGAGAGCCCTTCGTCCACAGAATCTTGACCAACCGGTGCATCAGATCAGACGCATGCCCTGATGTATACGGGCCCGGTCCGGCGACCCGATATCTCCGTGTCCCACCATGAATAAGCTCTCGCGCCCATCAAAGCCTAATATGACCGACCCAAGGCAGATACAGTGAGCGCCCCACGAAATTGAAGTAAAAGTCGGGCGAAGTATAAGGGACCCTTTGCATTTTTTGTTGCCGCTACCTGGGCGATAACTTGTCATCGATGAACAACCTAGGTATGCTTGATTATCCTCCGGAGAGGTACGCTCGTCCGAATAAACCGAAACGGCTGGGAGCGCCCAAGCCAGCACGCATATAACCAGGTTCATACCTATCTTGGACGGGTGACGTGGCAACTGTCAACAAGTTAACGCGAATAATTCCACATGCCCTGCTGTGATCGGCGTGGCGTCGGATCTCATTAGGGAATGGGGCGGATGGAGACATAAATGGGCGACCGATGAGCGGAACGTTCATCCAAACAATCATCAAGGCAGTGCGCAGACTAGTATAACCCCTCCCCAGGCCTCGTCGCTCCCTCCCTCCACGAAGAAACCAACAACACTGAGATGTCGTTCGAGGGTGGCTCGTGTGACAGGAGAGGCGTTCGGAGGCGCCTGTTCGGTTTATTCCTCGGCATACCTCTACTTGGCAACGGAGCCCCCTTTCGAATCGGAAGGGCGCTGTTGCGTGCATACAGGCCACCGGCACCAATCCCCCTTCCGAATGAGATTCACTTGGCGATTTTGGGAAGATACACAATGTCATTGGTATATGAAAAAGGTATCCGCCAATATCGCATTGCTGGTAACAGGTTTTGCCAAAGCCGAGCGCTCGTGCCAGTGATGTTAGTTTCGAAGCTTTTTGGGAAGTTGATTCGGGACGAATGGAATAGTCATTGGCCTACATCAGTACCAATGCTGGGGAGTGCATGGATGCTGGCTCGGTAAGGCTCGGACCGATAATGGTATCTCATGTTACATTATTAAATGTGTTGCCTTTTCTAGACCCAAAGTCTTCTTCGAGCGATTCATAAGCCCGGTAGACTTGTCGCCTTTTTCAAGATTAAGATTTGCCAGCTTAGACTTTAGAGATGCGTTTAAACACATGGATAACACTTGGGATGTCATCCCACTCGCAGCCAAGCTTCCTTCCTCGCTGGAGGAACTCGAATTTCTTAGAGTTCACGTTCCCGAGTGTGAAGTAATCGACCTTGTGAAACAACTTTGCCCGAATATTAGAACACTCCGACTAGTATTTTGTACCCAGTTCAACAACCCAGATTGCACTTGGTGGAGCTGGCATCAGGCACCTGGCGATCACGGCTATTATATGAAGGGGCATGAGCTGCCCAGGGTAAAGGAGTACGCGGTAAGCTAGCTCGGAATATACTCCTATATGCTATTCTCATTTATCGGATGGTAGAAAACGGTGGGCCGTGCCCTCCGTCAGTTACCCTACCTCACAAATCTGCATGTTGGCGTGTATTTCATCCCGCATGAGGCTGTTCAAACTCATCGTACATCTGCAGAACATATCAGGTATCATCCAATCCAGGACTCGGCTCGATGGCTCGATCGGTTCAACGTGCAGAGCCCTGTTCAGTTCCAAGCTATCTGGGCTGTCCGATACCCGAGTGCCCCTGCGCCGAATATCGATCTGCCATGCCTCGCGGATCGAAGACTATGGGAGACGCCCTGTCCACTATGCCAACGGCAATGCGCTGACCGTATCGAACGCGCCGAGCGTCTAGCTGCTAGTATTTTCACCGCCAAGAACCCGAATCTCCGAAGGGTATCATTCGCTTCATTCGTGGCCGAGAAGCGAATCTCACCGAGCGAGTGGGAAGTCTGTCGATCTGAGGAGATTCATCCACCATCTCGATCGGCTGTCGAGCGCGTTCTTAATGCTGGACCTCCTTTGGGCGCACAAGTCCAGGTTTGGACCAAGCACGTTGGTGCTTCTGATCGCTCTGCGAAAGGGCTCGTGTTCAGGTTGACTGAAACCGGTTGGGAAGACGCTGGCCACGCGTAAATCAATTCCGTTTTTTTCTGGGTAATGGTTCTCTTCGGGATTCGTGAACAAATTCGATGGTTGTATCAAGTGAGTGTATGCGGTGACACTTGCACGATACGCTCACTTGTTTAGCCGCGATATTTCTCTGGGCTCTTGGCGTCGTTTACTATTTAAGTCTACCCATGTAATTGTAGAATTTTGTTGTGAGATCATTGCGATATAACACGCAGCCTGTACCATGATTCGAATTTTAGCAAGACGTTGTTTGTGCTTTATTCATTTATGATAAGCATACGCGTCCACGTGAAATGGCCTTGTTGAGATCCGTCCGCGTGACTGGATTGATGCGCACGGATCCTATTCAGAGTCTGAATATCATATCACGACCGACTCCCCGACGGCGAGAGTGTTCCGGAAAGATAAGAGATGGGAAACCAAACCAACACGCATTCTTCCTGCCACCACGATGCCAGCGACAGTTGCACTACCAGATGCTTATCTCACCACATGTTCTTCACTAGTCAAGTCATTTGCTGGATGGGATCTATCGCGCTCGTCTCCGAAACACTTAGAGTTGCCTAATCTGCCGGGAGAAATACAGCGAGAGATCGTGCGCGTCTATGTCGACCAGGTCGTGAGCACGCAGCACACCGTGTGGCAGCTGCGCTTTGGGGATTGCCTAACCAAACGGAACCGTGCGCTTTTGCCTCTTATGCTCGCATGTCACCATTTCCACGAATGGGTCTGTGACGACTGGGCTTTTTACTGGCGCGCGCCAATCTCTGGTGGCGGCGCAGTGCTTCCAGGCAACGTAAGACCGGTCTTGGCCCAGTGAGTTCTATGTTTGTCGACGGCAAAATACCAGCCACTTACGTTGACTTACAGGTATTCCGTCTATTTTGGACCGGAGTTGCTCCGATCCCCTGTCGATCTCCCCTGGTATGAGGGGCTTCGTTTCGCGAGCTTGGGCCTCGAAGGCATCTTTGAACGCACAAACGGCGTTTGGGCTTCGTGTGTCCCGGCGGTCACGCTCCCTCCGTTGCTGCAGGAGCTTCACCTGTGGAGGTACCATGCTCCGGACCACGTGGTAATTGACCTTGTGAGGGCCGGATGCCCCAACCTTAGGGCGCTCTACCTCGGCCCTTGTACCATGTTCACCAATCCAAGGTGTGATTGGTGGCCGAGGCATCCTCTTCGCGATCAGCATGAACATTATTTACCAGGCCACGACCCTGCTGCGGTGGTGGCGTATGCGGTGTGTGCGCTCGGTCTTCTATTCGGATTACATGAACTTATGTCTATCCACAGAAAAGGCTCGCAAACTTGCTGCGCTCGTGGCCGAACCTCAAGACGCTCGTGCTTGGTGTTCATTTCACCACCTTTGATATCGTCGAGGCTCATCGTGCCGACCACGTCGCGCACCATCCTCAGGGCTTTGACGATGCTAGGACATGGTTAGAACATTTGGGCGTTCAAAATAACAACCTGGTAGAGTACGGAGCTCGGTGGCACGCACATCCCACATACGGCCGTCTCAATATCCTCCCTCCGAATCCTGACCTACCTTGTCCGCCCAGCACGGGATTATGGAGAACACCGTGTCCCCAATGTGTAAAGCTCTGGTCCCGGTCGGTCAAACTCGCGCACATAACGGCCGTACAGACGCTGGCGCTCGGACTCGAGTCGCTTCAGGCCATCTGGCTTGGCTCATTTGCCCCTGGTGGGCAGTTGTGTCCGAGGAAACACGAGATTTATCGACTCTCCATGCCGCCATCGCCAAACGGAGAGACTCGGGTCCGGGTTGGAGTAGACTGTCCTGGCGTCTATGGTCTCTCGTCAAAGGTTTTTCGACGAGCTGAGTCTGAATGGCTCGAAGACGAAAGCGATTTCCCCGGGCACTTTGTCGTCTGATTCAGGCAATATTTTCCTTCACTATCTAGGGTCTCCCCTCCATTGATTGACCGCAGGGCGGCATAGGGGCATGAGGGAGTTTGATTATTTGCATTTTGGCATCGGTGCTATGTTTGCTTTTCATTCACAGCTATCGTGCAACAACGCATATCATTATATTATTCGTACACATGTGTGTTGATTGGCCATAACCACATCATTTCGAGCTGCCCCACTAGATACATATCCATTCGGTACCCAAGAAATACACGCCAACGATACACGGGAATTGTAACCCAAAAGCAGGAAATAACCATAAAGAAAGAGAGCGTGATTAGCGAATCATAGGCGTCGTTTCAGTTCATTTTAGCATTACTGTCATCATCCAGTGACCATATCCGTGCGTCGAACATCCCGACTGACAACCACAAATCCGGCATCTGTATCCTGCCTAGACAAGTTTGCCCGCTTGGGCGTACGCAATAGGACACCCGAAGTGCCTTTTTTCGTATCGAGGGCGTCTTGGGCATCCATGTCCCGGTCCAACGCATCTCTCCTTTTAGCCCGGTACCCTCCATACCAAACATCCTGACTTTTCGCAACGACCCGCTCCGACGATCGACGAGTCCTTCTATGCTCTCTCGTTTGATTCTCTCGCATCCTCGAAGGGTGAGCGTATCGAGCAACGGACCGGGCGCCTGGTCGAATGGTTGGATCTGGGATGGAGCGATGGGCGTTCGTCCGGACGCGTTTCGCAAGTGCCGTGCGAGTGTGTTGAGAATCCGACTGGGCATATCTTTGCCTAGTTCGAGTTTGATGAGGTCTGGCAGGCATTGGAAGAGGCGAATGTGGGGCACATTCGGGCCGTCTAGCCATAAATCGACGATTTGGTGTCCGTGCGGCGGAGCGCGGGCGGTATCAGACCGTGTACCGAGAGATGGGTCAAGAAGGGCAAAACGATAGCGGGAGGCGAACTAGCTCCCAATGCACCGTCGTCTGAACCTGGGGTCGAGATGACGGTGTTCCTTCAATCTTCGCGAAATCCGCTGGTGGTTATAAGCGCGAGTGCCCATTTTATGTAATCGGGATTGGTCACGAGTTTGCATCACGACCAATTCTGATTAAATAAAACATTCACTCGTGACCTCTCATACTGCCCGTGAGCCATGGCCTATTTTGATGATGCGACCAACCTTAATCGACGTGCTTTGCAACGAAGATGCGCCGCCTTGAGGTTATTTCTATTTGAACGAACCACGGTGTTTGGCATACCCCTAAGTTCGATTTCCATCACATGCGTGGTCATGACCGTGCTGCGGTGCTCGCGTACTATATTCAGTGCGTGCATCTGATCTTCTGTTTATAGCAGATGAGTTGATCGATCAACAACACGACCTCGCAACTTCACTCCACGCCTAGACAAACCTCAGTTTCAGGATATGACTAGAAGATTTTGACGCTCCAAATGATACGGACTATGCTACCAGGAGGCACGCGCATGGTACGTGCAGCCGCTTGGACACCATGCCTCCAAGTTAATTCCCGTGTGTCTTGTCTATTTGGTGTGGAGCCGTGAAAAAGGCATCCTCTGAAATGCATAAAGCCATGGCCTAAATTAGCCTTCTTCGCATGGCTGATGATTGTAAAGGCGGTAATTAGCGATTGAGTTGGAGTCGCTCAGAGAATCTAACTTCGCATCTGCCCGGATAGCCGCTCGGCGGAAGTAAGTAAATCAGTCAAGTCTCTCAGCTCTCACACCGCCATTGTCAATTGCCGAGATTTGAGTGTGGACTGGAATGTACCTTCTAGGCACGCTCTTTCAACGACGCTCTTTGGATGGGCTGGACTTGAACGACTCAAAAAGGAGGGTAGCTTTCTGGAGAGCCTGTTGGCTGATGCGGGCATGATCTTCCACTAATGATGGTGATTTAGTTTTGACTACAGGACAGGGCGAGGGATTGACGGCTAGGACGTCGCATGTCCAACTTTATAGTGTTTGGCTGTATATAACTTTTCAGCATATAGCAATATTTTATTTTTGTGATACCAATCCTAACATCCAATAAATACATCATGGCAAAACACAATTGGTGTCAATCGCTCACGGATGCGAGGCTCACCACACGAATTCGGACTGGCCCTATGGCTATTGCTGTAAAATTGGTTCTCGTAAAATGGCTCCTGGGTTACGTGGGATGAACTCCGCATTCTGCTTTTGTTGAATTTCACTCACATCTCAAGGATTTGCAGGAAAGCTTGCATCACTCATGTTAATAGAAGGATACAGCCTCGGTGAATCCTGATTCTCTGCGACTATTCTCACAGTATCCATTCATTCATCGCCATCCACAGTATTGTGCAGCATCACCATGCTGTGATCCCATGAACCGGACTAGACAAAACAGGAAGTCCGAACTTCTGGTTGTCATTGAGTAGACGGCCGGCGCTATCTCCTGTTGCCTGTATTTAAGTAGAGCTCGTAACTTTGAGTATTGACCGCAGCTACGTATCTCAAATTTACATTCGATATACAAATTTTGGATTTCGCTCTACCAACCAGCCAGCATCCTCAATCGCTTAGAGGCCACGACTATGGATCACGACCAAGTCACTGTAGCCAGCTCGCCACCAGTCAGAAGTAATTTAGACGTAAAGTGTAAAAACAATTCACAGGTGAGAGGCGTCTTGCGTTTCCTTAATTTAGTAGTTTAATATATGTCGTTTGGGTATTTCAGATAGCGAAATGTGGTCTCTCGCGAGTCCACGACAATCCGGATAGTGGAGGACTAAGGCGTACTTCAATGCTATCAGTACGTACTCAGTTTATTGCTAGATTGCCTAGGTTTATGCTGTTTTCATGCTGACATAGTGAACTTTAGCTTGCACCTGAAACTCGATGTACAGCACCTAACAACAACCAAGGTATTGTGAAACATTACATGCAATCACCCAATCTTATAATTTCTGATAGGGTTAGCCGGAATACCTGTTATATCCAAAAAAATGGTTTGCAATACCGTTTTATCTGCTTCCTTGCTCATCTTCTTACGCCGCCCTATAGAGCGCCTTGAACATGATTTCCTTGCTTTCTATTAAAGGGTGCCTCGATGTTACTGCTCAAATTGACTTGAACAAGTGCACTATACGCCCGGTTGCAACGGGCGGTTTTGCTGATATATACCAAGGAGAGCTACTTGGAGGTCAGAAGGTGGCCATCAAGTGTCCAAGAATTCTTTCACAAGATGATGACCGCCGACCCAAGGCGTCAAGGGTAATAAAAGAGGCTGTTTATAGAGATATATTACTCAACACTTGTTTGCAGGATATGGCCCGGGAAATATACTTATGGTCAAAACTGAAACACCCGAATGTTCTTGAGGTGATTGGTTTGACGAGCTTTCCTGAGAATATCTCAGTGGTATTGCCATGGATGGAAAACGGAACATTACGTCAATACATTTTCAAGAACCCCGAGACTGACCGTTATAGGCTAGTAAGCATGCGCCTTACGCCATAAATTATAACAAGCTCGACGGTTTCTTAGTGCACGCAGATTGCTGACGGCTTGAGTTACCTGCACACGGCTGGAATAGTAAGTCCAAGTGAAATGTCTCGAATCAACGGCTTTTTGATTGGAATTGTAGACGCACGGCGACCTTAAAGGGGTAAGTGATATAAACTACTAGCTTGGATTTCCGCAAGCCAACACTGCTCTCAGGGAAATGTATTGGTCTCAGACGACGGCACGGTAAAACTCGCCGATTTTGGCAACGCTGCTCTGAAGGAATGGGCCACGCTCGAGTTTACGAATTCAGGTGATGGTACCGGCTGCTCAATGCGCTGGACAGTAAGAAATTTAGTAAAACGCGTTAATTAATGCTAACCGATGTATTTTAATATCTAGGCGCCAGAAATTCTAGCCGGGACATCCGAGAAACATACCACAGAATCAGATGTATATGCGCTTGGAATGGTGAGGAGCTTTTTCTGCAAGTAGACTTTACCTACCCTTACCCTTTTGTCTCTAGACGCTTTATGTGAGACCACATACTTATCTTCACTTTTATCGACTTGATCTCATGTGTGCGAGTTGGATAGGAAGCAGTTACTGGAGAGTCACCTTTCACTGGCAAACAGGATCGAGCGATACCGTATATAGTCACGGTAATGAAGGAGACTCCTGCGCGGCCTACGCGATTGGACCTTATAGAGCTATCTCAGGCGACCGCTCTTTGGGAGGTCATGTCAACTTGCTGGGCCTATAAGCCCGCACACCGACCTAGTGCCCATGACGTATATACCATAGTAAGTCCTTTTCGTGAGCATTATAAGCCATTAATTTGGACATCATGGCGTAGCTCAAGCAAGCAGAAATTTCTTCCAAGCTTGGGATACTAAACACTACTCCTCAATTCCCCCACGATGTCCTTCTAATGATTATTCGGATTCGCATTAGGACTTTAGTCCACTCGTTTAGCACATTGCGACGCCGAGAGACAGGAGACGAAGCATCAGATCATTGGCAGGATCTCGTAGATTTGATGCTACTCTCAGCTCTATTTGCTGACATGGTCTGTGAGGAATGGAACCGACACTGGCCGGCGATTGTACCCAGAAAAAGGTTACTAGCTGAGTAAGGACGTATATGCACCGAGTGGTTATCCATCTACTTACAAACCAACAGCCCGGCAACGTATTACGAAATACCGTTTAGACCGCACCTAGATATTTCGGCTTTCAACTGGCTTCGTTGTTTGTCGCTGAACTTTGACTCATTTCCCGGGTATGGGGTTCATTTATTGTGTAATATGGTCACAGCCCTTCCTGCGGCCCTCGAAGAGCTTGAGTTGCGTGGGACCCATACCCCGGAAAATGAGCTAATCGAGCTCGTGAAGCCAACTTGCCCCAAAATCAGGATCCTACGAATAATTCCTTGTACCATGTTCAATAACCCCAGCTGCTTGTGGTGGGCGACCCATCAGGAACCGGAATATCTTACTCATTACCGTCGAGGCTGTGATCTACGAGATATATTGGATTACGCTGTGAGTATGTTTATGGGGGTTTTATGAATCAAAGGTGACTTACGTTGGATTAGCGGCCCCTTGCGAACTCCCTTTATGGTCTGGTTGGCCTTAAGAGTCTTCACTGGGGGGTCTGTTTTACCGAATTCGAAGCAGTGACGACACACCATTACAATCACTCGAGGTACCATACAGTTCAAGACTCAACTGACTGGTTTGACGGCATGCGTATCCGAGATCCTATGCACTTCTCGGCGCGTTGGGGCAGTTGCTATTCCGACATCGATCTACCCGCAGCTAGGAACCTTTGGGGAACGTCCTTTGAAGCATATATCGAAGAATGGTCGAGGGAGGCAAAAGCTGCCGAAGAAAAAGTGGCAGCCATGCTAGCGATCAAATGCTCGTCACTCAAGACCGTCTCGTTTTCCTCGTTTGGGGCAGGGGAGCCGACCGACCGAAGCGAATGGGATATATGCGAGTTGGATTGGATTCTTCCGCAGCGGGAGCCAAGTGAGCGCGTCCTTGATGCCGAGTACCCGGTAGGCACGCAGGTTCGCGTCCTGATTAAACATACTACCGCGCGAACTCGCGATGAGCGGCAGATTTCCTTCATGTGGTCTGGGACTGAATGGGATATTTGTTAACTGAATATAGGCTAATCTTCTGCACTCGGTGGCTGTTTATTTCATATTTTTATTATGGTAGCATTATCCGTCGTATTGTATTACATAGCTCGCTTTCGTTCGTTTTGCTCAGTTCTTATACCTGTTGATTGGATTTCTCTTCGGATTCCCCCATGCTTCTCCTAAAATGCTTCGATCTTGGTTTAAAATTGTAGCACGATCATGCACCCCGTTCCCATCCCTATACTTCTCATTGACCTATCCATGTAGAATCTGTTGTGACGGTTATGAAATATATGCTTCCAAATTCATCATATTACAGCAAGGGCTTGTTCGTACATATATGTCTACTCGGCATAGTCATCTCGTTCCATTCGGCCCTGCTAAACATACACCCAGCTTTCGCATCCAAGAAATACACGCCAACGATACACGGGCATAGTAACCCAAAAGCAGGAAATAATCATAAAGGAAGAAAGCATAATCAGCGAATCATAAATGTCGTTTCGGCATTATTGCCATCATCCAGTCACCATACCCGTGCGCCTAACATCCCGACTCACAACCACAAACCCGGCATCTGTATCCCTCCTAGACAAGTTTGCCCGCTTGGGCGTACGCAACAGGACGTCCGAAGTGCCGGTTTTTCGTACCGACGGCGTCTTGGGCATCCATGTTCCCGTCCGACGTATCTCGCCCTTGAGCCCGATACCCTCCATCCCAAACATCCGAACCTTTCGCAACGACCCGCCTCGACGGTCGACGAGCCCTTCTATACTCTCGCGTTTGATTCGTTCGCATCCTCGTAGGGTGAGTGTATCGAGCAACGGACAGAGCGCTTCGTCGAACGGTTGAACCTGCGATGGAGCGATGGGCGTTCGTTCCGGGTCTTCTTCAGACGCGCTCCGTGAATGCCATGCGAGTGTGTCGAGAATCCGACCGGGCATGTCTTTGCCTAATTCGAGTCTGACGAGATCTGGCAGACATTGAAAGAGGCGAATGTGGGGCACGTTGGGGCCGTCGAGTCGTAAATCGACGATTTGGTGTCCGCGCGGGAGGAGTGGGGTGGGCGCTCGACGTGGAAGTGTAAGGTCTAGACGACGGAGTGCGGGCGTGTTGAATAGTCTGAGTAATGTGGGTGGTATCGCGCCGTGTACGGACAGATGAGTCAAGAATGGCAACACGATGGAGGGAGGCGAACTAGCCCCCGATGTGTCGTCGTCTGAACCTGGGGTCGAGATGACGGCGTTTCCTTCAACCTTGATCGACAGGCTTCGCAACGACGCTGCGCCCACCAACGTGCCAAAATACGAAGGAAGATCATAGACCCTCGAACCCTCGTCGGGATTGACCAAGCGGATCGTCAGATCCGAGACGCAGCCCAACGCATACGGACTCCATTGCCACGCCATGTTGGTCAGCCGTACACGCTTGAGCGACTCGCATTCAGAGGACAAGAACCCCTCGAGCTGGTCGAAATCCGACGCGCTCGACTCGATGCCGGTCAAGCGCGTGACGCCGAGCTCGAGTTGGCGCAGCGCACGTGTTCCGCCTGCGCGTGCGCAAAACCCGAGGACACGCTGCATGGAGAACACATCGGGCGCTTGAACGCAGAGTGAGCTCCAGGTCTGGACGAGGGGCAAAACGGGGGACAAGAGTCGTTCGAGTTCGCGTTCGCGCAGCATTTCGGCGTCGCCTGGTCGCTTTAGGTTCGACCATGCCCAGTCGACACGTTCGCCGTTTGCCGGTTCGGGTAGGAAGAGTTCGACTTGGAGGGGGACGGTGCGTGCTCGTTTGATGTATGCTCGTGCGCAGACGGGTCCTCGGTGCAGCTGGATCGTGTTCCAGAGTTCGGGACACGAGAGCGCCGTCCGTCGCCACCGTTTACACACCAACATGACTCCGGACTCGAGTGTGGGCGCATCCAAGTATTGGAATATCGACGAGAGGACAAACGTCGACAGACTCAGCAGGTTCGCCGGTTTTCGAAAGAGGGTGTGCAGACGGGTGAGCGCTTGTTGTTTGCGGGTGCGCACATGGGCGAGTGCGTGGCGCAGCTCGGCCTCTTCTGCGTCGCATTGGGCGATTTCGGCGCGGAGAGCGATGAGCTGTTCGTGTTCGTGGGTGGACGCCGTGCGGGACTGCTTCGGTCTGAGCGAGGGCTGGACCAGGATGGGTTGTCTGGAATCAAGCGACTGATAGGATCGATGACGATGGGGGAAAAGCGAGGAGAAACACATACGGCTCGGGCGTGGAGGGGGAATCGTCCTCAGGGATATAGTCGTGTTCGGGCCTGGTGGGCTTGCGTGCTGGAAACGTGAGGGAGCGCTCGAGTGCACGACGGATGGACATGATCGCTACAAGCAGGAGACCGTCGCCACCCACGGTCACGCGGCGTGCAGCGTGGTTCACGTCATGTTGTCCGCCGAGAAGTGTCCCGGACACGACATTTATCGGGTTCAATTTTGGTGCAATGCATGGTGCATCTCGCGTCGCGAATACGGACAAAAGTAGCTCTATTTGATATAGCGGGCTTTATTTGATCCCGGCGGTCCAGTCGGTGTCGTCGGTGGCAAACCACCGCTGCTGGTGGTCGTCGAGTCTCGTGTTGTGTGCTCTGTGCTCTTGCTGCCATCCCCAAGGCCTCCCTTCACGTCCAACGTGCCGAATAAAGGATAGGCTCATTAGAAGGCGCTTGGGTTCCTCGCTTCGAGCTGATCCCTCGCTCCTTTTTCGTCGAACAACACACCCCAAAACACGTCTCGCACGCCTTTCTCCTGGCCTAGCGACGCCCAAAACACACCCACGACATGCCGAGCCGTCATCCCAGCACTCTGCATTAACTAATCGATTTTTTCCCGTTTTCGCGCAGGAAGACCAGGGGCCTAACGCCGAGCAGGGCCGGATGATGACATTTGACATCGCTCCTTGGTTCGACCCGGCTCGTTCAGGCTAGATATAGACATGATCCTCATCTCTTGCTCTCATCCCCCTCTCGCTTCCCACCATGTCGACCGGTACTCCCTATCCCTTCGTGAGTGCGGCCAGAGATGATAGCCCCAAGCGACTCATTTTGCCTCTGTTTAGAACGTTTCGCTCCCGTCGGCGCTCATCCACGCCGCCCCGTTTACATCCAACACTTCGTCGGGATGGGCAGCCAGCTGCAACGAGTGCGCCAACGGCGTATGGTCCACCAACGCGGTCAACTCGTCGATCAGCTTTTCCTTCTACGGTGTGTCCAGCTCATTCTTCGCACTACACACAACGCTGAACTGGATCTACAGGATGGGACGTTGCGTTTGATGGTCAGGTCCAGGGCGATATGTCCATCAAACTCGCTGTCGACGGGATCGACACGAGCCTGACCTCGGTTCCCGGCTCGATCTTTGAGCTCAAGGGCTTGGATCCCTTCAAGCAGCATTCGGTCGAGCTCTCAGTTCACTCGGCGTCGTCTGGCTCGCTTTTGAGCGTCAGTCAAGCAAGAGTCAACGGATCGACGTTTTCGGATTTGCGGTGAGTATTTGTACGGGTCCGGTTGAAGACCGCGCTGACGATGTGCGATACAGACAAGACCGCGCAATCTGGGATCTTCCGACCAACGACGGATCTGTCACATGGAACGGATTCCAGCAACAGCCAAGCGCGTCGGGCTCGTTTTCACCCACGACGTACGTCTCATCCAAAGCGGGCGACACTGGCTCGGTCCAATTCAACGGTCCGTCTACCTTTCTCGCTTCCTTTCTTCCTGGCTAAATCGTATTTTCACATAGGCTCAGCAGTCACGATCTATGGTCCATGTTCACCCACTTCAGGCCTGCTCCGCGTTCAACTAGACAGTAACGAAGCAGTGACAGTCAACACGTCCTCACCCATCACATCGCCCAACTGCCTGCTCTACCAAACCCCCGGCTTCTCGGCTCTCAGTGTACACACTCTCTCTGTCACATCCGCCGACCAAAACCCAGTCTCGATCAACCACTTTGAGTTTTGCCGCGTGTTTGCGTTTGCGAGCACCACGAATAACGTGGCGCCTGGCGCAATCGTCGGGGGTGTCATCGGCGGAATCGTGTTGATTGCGATTCTGATTGTGGTTTATTCGATGAGGAGTCGCAAGACGCGGCAAAAGGTCAACCGGGCGTTTTCGATGTTTTGCTCGTAAAGCTCTCCGTTCTGTCTTCTACACTCGTGTCATCTGCCTCGTTCGATGTACACACATTTCGTCTTTCCTTGGTTCATTCCTTATTTAGGGTAGCGCGGTATATATTGGACGCGCGATTCGGTTGGATATTTCGGTCGTGTTTTTGAGTTACCCATATTTGTCGGCTTGTTTTTCTATTTTTACTGTTTTTGTCGTTCCTTAATGTATCCTAGTACAGTCATCGTGCAATCGACAATCGTTGTAAGTTATATATTGATCGGGGATGGAGCGGCGCCACTTGGGGTTTGATCGTTGCACGGCGTGTTACGATCGGCAAGGCGCGAGCCTGTAGTTCTAGGATGACCTTTGCATATATATAGCAGACGACAGGTATCATATCGTGCGCAGGGATGCAAGATCATAGGCGACAGGCATTCAGATGAATACTTCAGGTTGCATACCTCTGCAAGTGTAAAATTGAATAAAAAAAATGGCGAACTCTTCAAATACAAACCCGAGCTGCCAATCACAACATTGGGATCGAGTTTTCAGTGCAGGAAATGACAACGACAAGAAATAGAGAACTATCAACAAAAATTGATGCAGAATCCACGACACTACCTGTCCCTTTAATAAAGAAGGATGATCCCTCATTCCGAGTTTTATTAGGCCTCTATAGGTGGTGCAGAGTGGTTGGTACCCACTGTAAATGGGTTCGATCAGCGGACGAATCGATATGGACATCCCCGCATCGCCGATGGCGACTTACCAAAATCGCTCCGCGCCTTTGCTCTTGAACATACTCCGCAGGTATCCGGATACGTGTATGCCTCAGCGCTATCTCATAGAGGTCGTGGGTTACAATGAGTGTAGGCGAGTCGACCAAGGCACCCAATCGTAAGCGGGGCAGTCCATAGGGTCCTGACAGCCCAAGGGGACAGACGAGCAACACTCACAGTCACCACCCCGAGGTACGTGCCAGCAAGCAACAAAGACACCTGGAGGGTAGGCACACACGTTATTGCACCACATCGGACGGCGGAGCCGCCCAACAACGCAGTCGGATGCTGTCGGAACCAAACGACAATGCGAGAGGTCGGGACATAGGGCGTCGGACTGGGCCCGTACATATTGGGGCATGCATCTGGTCCGATGCACCAGTTGGTCGAGATCCTATGTCTGAAGGGCCCTCATACACTCACGACCTTGGATATAGAAACCTTTTCGAACGAATCGGTTGATTTCGAGAATCTCAGACGCATTCTAGCGTAGACTACGTGGGGGCTGAGGTCAACCGAGACCGATCAGCACTAGAGCGTATGAAGACGTGAGAACGCACAACCCTCACACATAGCGCAATTTTTTGTGACCAGAACGAGCGCCCGATGCGGCAACTTGCTTTCTCGTGCGCATTGTTGGAGGTGTCCCGATGTGAGTGTTTCACGAGCTTGAGCGGTTGCTGCCGCCACCTCGAGTCGGTCCAATCTGGCCTTCTATAATGATCTGCATTGTATTAATTAATGGTTAGCACCGGGGCGATCTCAACATTGTCGGTGATCGGCCAGCCGTTGTACGCATTGGACCCGCTTTTAATAAGTTGTCGGGACCATCAAGAATATCGCATATCTGAGAGTCTTAAGTCGCCAGTTCAACTACACCTAGTGCTCTTCAATTTCGAGCTGATCCCAGGGTAAGCGTCGAGGATCCCCAGCATTTAGTTACCGAAAGTCTAGATGTACTTTCCGTCTGGCAGTATATTGGGCAACGATATGATTTTCAAACACAATCGCTCCAATACATATCATGATCTGTGGGCCAGCTCCTTCCTTCCGGAGTTGAAGGGCAGGGAATGTGAACATCCAGCCCGTTTTCTCCCATGTCTCACCTCACGCTTCACTAGTGAGCAGCCGCGCTCGTCGTTTGCGGATTTAACCGCACTCACTATGAAAAATTATCCATGTAAGTTTATATGGGTAGCCCATGTGTGCTATCGGTATTACCTGTAGAGCACGTAAGTTCGTACATGTGAATCACGCATACATGCATTTTAACCTGTGATTTTACCTTGGTACCTGCTCGGCCAGTGTGCTCGGCTATGCAAGTATACATTCAAGTACCGCATACATGTATCTTAAACGGTCGCTTACGCGGACCCCGTAAGTTGGCCGATGTCACCAGTTTACAGACAAAATCATATGCACGTAGTTTCAGTATCATATTTATACTGTTATTGGCCAATCACCCGTTTCAAACCCTGCTCTTCCTGGCGGGACGACTTTTAGTATAGACCTTTGCTTCGGTCTAGGATGAATCACTCTCCATTCGGCCTGTCTGCCTTCGTCTCCGTTCGTCCTACCGCGCACTTCATGGCAGTGATGTCCACCATGAACGATCAGCCCATGTCGGCGCGCGAGATACTGTAAGCTGTGTCAACGCATCGCCAATAGCTCCCTTTACCTCGGCTATATAGGCTAAGATGTGGACTTGGGGGGATTTGATGTCGAAACAGAGATCGGCGGGAAGGATAACAGCGAGGATACAGTCGAGGCGACCGTATCCGGTCTCCTCGAGCATTTCAACCCGCCTACTGTTTCTGGAGTTTTTGTTGTATTCAAATGTAAGTTATGAGGAATATACAAAAATGCAAATGATTGAGACGTTTGACTCACCCGTACAAACAAGTTACCTCTTTTCTAAGCTGAAAGCGGGTTTTGTACGCACGCAGTCCCAATCGGTCCCCACCCATCGTTATTGCTGTTTGCAAAATAGTTGGCGCCGGCGCCAAAGTCTGTTTTTGACCAAATAAATACCTGCGGAGTATTTCCGCTTGTTGCGTACGATAAAGCCATCCTATCGAGGATGTGTTGGTCTCAGAATGGCCGCACGGATGAGGTGAATGCAGCTACAGAAATAAATTTATACAATTCGAAGTTTTGTAAGTTGTCCCCCTGAACACTCTCGAAGGTATCACGCAGCGTCTGGGTCACGAGCTAGGAATCATATAAGATAGAAAGGCTTGTATTGATCTTGCAAGTACCGCTACAGAGAGACTCTGGCTAATCAGCGGATTTTGAATCATTTTTAGATGCAAGGTCACTTGTGTAGGACCGAGCGGACTGAAAACACCTGAATTCAACTATTTCTCTCTGTAGCGATGTTTGAAAGATCAATACAAGCCTTTCTATCTTATATGATTCCTAGCTCGTGACCCAGACGCTGCGTGATACCTTCGAGAGTGTTCAGGGGGACAACTTACAAAACTTCGAATTGTATAAATTTATTTCTGTAGCTGCATTCACCTCCTCCGTGCGGCCATTCTGAGACCAACACATCCTCGATAGGATGGCTTTATCGTACGCAACAAGCGGAAATACTCCGCAGGTATTTATTTGGTCAAAAACAGACTTTGGCGCCGGCGCCAACTATTTTGCAAACAGCAATAAATAACCATACCCTCTTCTAATTACCCCTTGTTTATTGCTGTCTCGCTTCCTTGTAACCTCAGTTGAAACTGGCCAAATGTACGTTAGGTGTGAGCTCCGGGCCACGTCCCATATACTGCCAGGCTAGCAGAAATGATTTCCCGTTCGTTCACGTTGCACAAATGTTAGCTTCGAGTCGCAATAACCGACAGAAGGAACGATTCGTTTGCAGAATCATTACCGGGCGGTTGTACTATTGGAGGTAAGCCTATGCCAGCACTTGGTATCTATTTATAACCCACCCAATGCAGGGTGATAGTCCAATAGGGTAAACGTTCCAGCCTCTACTTCGCACTTTTATCGGATTGCTTCGCTCCCTACCAACATTTTCGACTCACCAACCACCTTCTAGTTACTGTCGCGTGCGCGGGCCGGGGCGGCCCATACTTCCTTGTGCTTCGGCGAAGCGGGCAATGTTTTAACCATCGGCTCAGACCTACTCTTCACAGTGGTCACAAGTGCATCCTTCGGCGTAATTATTTTCTCACTTGCTCCATCCGACATTTAAATACGAGCTGCTATGGGGTTGCTTGACCAGAAATCGTCCTGCTTTGTCGTCTACCCTAATGAGGTCTTTCGCTGTTGCTCTTGCCTCTCTCACTGCCTTGGCACACGCTGTTGCCGGTGCTGCCTTATGGGGCGCGGAAGGAGCTACTCCGGTTAAAAGGGCGACCATTCCTAAGGGTACTCTGGCCCCGGTATGTAACCTATCTGAGCTTTGTCCAAGGATTTGTTTACTTATCCGTCGTAAGATCTCAAACTTTGGCAGCAACCCAACTAACGTCAAGCTCTACGCCTACGTTCCCAACTCCGTGAAATCAAACCCCGCCATGCTCGTCGCCCTTCACTACTGCCAGGGTTCCGCCCAGGCTCTGTACTCTGGCACGTCATTCAAGCAATACGCTGACCAGTACGGGTTCGTTGTCATGTACCCCAGCGCTCCAGACTCGGGAGGGTGCTGGGATGTTCACACCAACGCCACCTTCACCCACAACGCCGGCGGCGATTCTCTCGGAATTGCAAGCGGCATTCGCTACCTCACCAGTGCCCTCAACGTCAACCCAGCTCGAGTCGTCGCCGTCGGAATGTCCTCAGGTGCGATGATGACCAACGTGCTGGCGGGCGCATACCCGGACTTGATTAAGGCTGCTAGCGTATGCTCGGGTGTCCCCTACGGATGCTTCGCCGGTTCTGGCTTGTGGAGTGTGCAGTGCGCTCATGGCGAGCTCGTCAAGACTCCTCAGCAATGGGGAGATCTCGTGAGATCGGGGTACAAGGGCTACACCGGGTCGCGTCCCAAGATGCAGCTGTGGCACGGCTCGGCTGACACGACTCTGTACCCGCAAAACTTCCAGGAGGAAGTGAAGCAGTGGACGAACGTATTTGGCGTGAGCCAGACCCCGACGGCGACGACGCAAAACTACCTGCAGTCCGGCTGGACCAAGACGGACTATGGGTCGAACGTGCAGGGCATTTACGGTGCAGGCCAGGGACATGGTATGCCGGTGCAGTACCCGCAGATTATGGCCTGGCTGGGCTTGAACCAGTAGATATGGGGGCAAGTTAGGTGCCATGTGATGTAGTATGCTGGCTTGATATGTTTGAATCTAACTCGATTGGTTTATTTCGTTCGAGTGCACATTGCATCCTAGATCCACCAACGGACACTTAGCCTCGCTGTTGAGTTGCCATTTTTGGTGCGAAATCGACCGAGTGCATGGTTGAAACAGAATTGCTCTTGCAATGCTGTTGGATCCAAGGCTAGAAGTACAGGTGGTCTTGGTACGCGAGACTGGATATGTGCTATCCTTGTCGCCAGTTCATTCCCAGAGGGCTGCGAGCGATTTTGGCAAACGGCAAGTACACTATACCCTCTAGTGCAACCGTTTGAGAGATGAGTTTCCACATTCAGAAAGGGGAATTGTGTTGGATGATGTAACGCTTAGCCTGCGTCGGGAAATAAGTGACTCCATGGGGTAAAGCAGACGACATCCATATCAGGCCTGCGTGACCTGTAGGGTGCTGCCCTGGCGTGACAAAACCACTCGGCGGACCGTATCTCCCCAACCAGGACAAAATTGAGGAATCGGCTTGCGCATAAATGTAGATAAATCGCCAATGAATCTCGATATCGAGCGCACGCAGCGTTTTCTGAAGCGGATGTGCTTAAAGTGTCGCATCAGTGCTTATCGTGCTCAGGGTGAGCCTCGACAGCACAGCCGCTGTGCGGCTCCTGAGGCGCGTCGAAGCGGGCGGACGGAGTCTGGGGTCTTCACAAGGCTTGCGAGCAGAGAAAGCATCAATTGCGAACAAAATTAACACGATTACAAGCTTGTTGGCGACGAAATTCGGCCTCAACCTCTTGGACAATCTCAGGCGGTAGCATTCTATGTCCCCGATACCGTTTATTTGCCCACGCTGCGGCTTGACCGCTCAATCCGAGCCGATACGCATGGACCAACCGATGCGATCTGTTAAAGAATCTACGGAAAGAACGGTTAGATCGACTAACCTCCGTATTGAGTCCAGGAGGCACTGAATTCAAGGCGGCAAGCATGTTCGACTTGAGGTCAGCTTGTGATTTGGAGGGAGGGAACTCTCGGTATACACGCTGAGCATAACCCCAACACTGTTCAATTGGGTTGAGTTCGCAGTGGAATTTTGGGAGGAAGAGAACGCGACAACCGTGCGATTCTGCGATCTCTTCAAGTGCTGATTGTTGCTCCTCAAAACCGGGCTGGTCCGACAAGACTTGTCGAGCGCAACACCTTGAATTTGCAATACACTTCTTGCCTGCCGCACACTGCAGTCTCAGCCTAGTGGCACTTATCCCTCTCTCCCATAACAACTGAGCGATCCCCTTGAAATAGCCTGGATATTTCGGGTGATCATCTGGGAAATAGAGGCTCTGAGGCGAGCCGTCTGGAAATTGAACATCAGCCAACCGAACCCGTATCTTTTCGGTGTTGCCGTGCCCATCCGTCCGAGTCTCAATCACATCGCCTACATTCTGCGATGGTTGCAGAGTCATCTTTGCGATCGAAGCCAAAGCGGAAGCTAAGTTCTTAAGAGCAGATGCTCTTTTTCTAGAAAATCCCATTCCTTGCGGAGGCCCAGAAGAACAACATGTTCGGGGATATGTTGCCTTTTTAGTCGAGACCCCGGACTCCGTCCGCCCGCTTCGACGCGCCTCAGGAGCCGCACAGCGGCTGTGCTGTCGAGGCTCACCCTGAGCACGATAAGCACTGATGCGACACTTTAAGCACATCCGCTTCAGAAAACGCTGCGTGCGCTCGATATCGAGATTCATTGGCGATTTATCTACATTTATGCGCAAGCCGATTCCTCAATTTTGTCCTGGTTGGGGAGATACGGTCCGCCGAGTGGTTTTGTCACGCCAGGGCAGCACCCTACAGGTCACGCAGGCCTGATATGGATGTCGTCTGCTTTATCAATTTTGATCGGACGTTTCGAATGGTAGGACTCATTCATTAACGGGAGCTTCGGAGCTAACGATATCTTTTGTATTCCATTTTAGGGCTTTCCATATAAAACAGCACGCTCGATTTCTGCTTGCATCGGATAAAAGTCTGAGGTTTTGATTTTGGGCGAAGACTCCCACCTATTGTAACTAGAATCAAGCGACTCTTAGAGACACCGGATATTCTTAGCCACGAGCAGACTAGTTTTTGTTGCGGCCTTCCCGTTGGACCTTCTTCAAATATATACATTAAGCCGTACCAACAGTCGAATACTCAGAGCGTCCGGAACCTGGGCCGGCTCTTCGAGCGTACAATCTATGCGTTCGCGTTTAAGGACTTTCGGATTGTGCACTCATGAAATGTCGCTCGCTTCCATGAGGTGCTACATACCAAACGACTAGGATCTTATCACGATTTCTGTTGATCACTAGGCCGGCTCAAGTCAAGCCATCCCATGTCCTGTCTGATTTCCGCGCGCTTTCTTTTTCCGCGCGTTAGAATTTGATCAACTGTTCAGCCATCAGATCGGCCGCCCTGTCGTACCTTTTGGCGTTTGTTCGGTGGGTACACTCTCTGCGTATATCAAGAGCGTTCAAACCGACCTTAGTCTCATCATTCAATAGTCCTTCCATCTCAAAGTGTTTACGACAATGACAACCCCCACTTTTCCTATGCGCAAAATCGGCAACGACGATGTGTCTGCAATTGGTTTTGGTAGCATGGTTGAGTCGATGATTGGCTACCAGTCCGGCCGATCTGACTCCAGTGCTCCTTATAGGGCCTTAGCGGAATGGCGTACGGCTCGGCTGGAGACGATGAGACACGATTCAAAGTAAGAATCTTTGGTTACAAGCGAGTGTGACTTGATATTACGTTCTCATTAGGTGCTTGATAAGCTCGTAGAGTTGGGATGTACCTGTTGAAACCGATGCTGAATATAATCACGCAATAAATGCGCGTAGCGCAGTGTGCTTAAGACGATAGAATTGATATGATATTAACAACGGGGATGAGTACCTACGGAGCCTGCATGCGCTCCTTATATACATGTATTTCAGTCTTTCTAGTATCTCCTAGAACATTCTGTAGGTATCTAGTACATATATGCGAGTCATGCGATTGCTACACTATTCTAGTACATTCGATATTCCATACTGGGATTCAACACTCCCCCTCAAGAGCATGGCTCGCATGAAATCAACTAATCAAAATAATCATTCGTGAATAAGTGAAAATCAATCAAAGAAATTTTAGATATGCATATATCGATGTAACTAATCGATTTCTTCAATTTCTATAGCTAAGTTCTCCTTTGTGTCGTCATCAAGTGGCAGAGCAAGTCCCTGCTCAATGGGTTTAGATTGGCATTGGTATTGCGATTCGAGATTCGTGGGTACGAAGGTTCGAGCGAAATCTTGACTTGGAGTTTGTCGGTATCCTTTGATAATCGGTCGCGCCTTGTAGCCGGTGATTTGGCCGTTTCGATTGTGCGTGAGCTCGTATACCCAATAGATATTGGATAGTTTCGTATGGGCGGGTATCTTGGTTCGTTTGCGTGTGCCAGTTCGCTCTAACTGTGCGATCTTGTCTTTGATCGTCTTGGATGTATCGAGCTTGGTCTGATGGGTTCGGTCTTCAGTAATCCCATAGTTTGGGTTAGTATGTGCGAGTGCGAGCGGGCTTGAAGTCGATAGCTCGATATTCGGTGATTCGTTTGAGTTGTTTTTGTCGATACCCCCATAATTTGACTCGTTATTATCAATTGAACTAGTATCGATGGGTTCGACAGACGGTTCTAGACGAAGCGTACACTTTCCAGTATTGTCGCTGCAAGTCTGAGTATGAAAAGATGGGTTTATGTCGCTGGGTACATGTGTAGGATCTGGATGAGGGCTGTCGGTCTCAGCAGTTGTGCTAGATGTCATACAAGATTGTGCGGTAGTCGCAGGTGATGTAGGTGACTGAGAGGTCGACGGGTAGTGTGTAGACTTTGTAGTAGATAAATTAGAAAATATATTTCGCTTCGAGTCAATCGGAACTTGAAGTAAATGCGCCGTTGGCGACTCTGTGTCGGCTATATGCTCCGAGTTTGTAACTTTCAAAGCTCCCCCTGTCCCTTCGGACTCTTTCAATCGCTCTGAACTGCTGCAAAATTCCCTCCTTATCTCCCCCTCAGCAGGAGGAGCGATTCGAACTAACGTTTCGTCCTTGTTCTCTGTAGCTTGTTTATCGTGATTTATTACATCTTGAACAATCTTGGATTCGGATTGGGTGTATATATGCGGTGCTTCTATGGATTCGCATAGAATTTGCCATAAGTTACCGCTATTCTGGTCCTGGATCTTCTGTCCTAAAGCGATCGTATCGCCGGTAGGTGACGATATCCTAAGATTATTTGCACTCATGTTTACGTTTAAGCCTTGTTCTGTAGCAAGCGAAAGACTAATTAGGTTAGTTGGGCATGTGGGTATATATGCAACGTTTCTCAAGGTAATATTTCTATATTCTGTATCATTGGAATCAACCTTACATTTCAATTTAACAGTTCCTCTTCCTAGGATCGCATTCTTACCAGTTACACCATGTATAGTACCTGTTGTGTTCATGTAATCGCTAAATAATGATTTGTCACGAGCTATATGCGTCGTTGTTCCGCTGTCTGCTATCCAGAAGTCATTGGTTCTATTGATGAGAACCCAATCTTCGTCATTCGCTGAAAATGACCAGCTGTCACGTGAGTTGTACGAAGCCATATGAGTGTCGTCATCATTCCTATTGTTTGGTTGCTTGAATCGGTTGTAAGTTGCTTTGCCTTGTCGTCTGTAGCTTGACTCATTGTTTCCTTCTCTATATGCTCCACCCCCGGGTTGTCGGCATTCTGCAGCCCAATGGCCAAGGCGGCCGCAATTGTTACATTCAGAGTTAAACTTGTTGGAGTGTTGTGGAGCTGATCTAGGTATATTGTATGCGGGGTTAGAGTTGTTGTATGGTCGATTGTTTGTATAGTATGCCCTATTGGAGTCTTGTCGGGTATGACGCCTGTGCGCTTCGGCGAGTATGCGCGATCGGAGATCAGCTATCTTGCTGCTCAGAAGATTGGTGTCGCTAAAATCGAAGTTGAAATCGATGGACTGAGTAAATGCGTCCCATGTATCAGGGAGGCTGGCGACTAAAGTAGTAATCCAATCCACTTCAGTGATTGCTGCGGGTGATATAATATTGATTTGTTGGAACCAATCTCGCATCTTACGCATGTGTTCCTCAACGTCTTCGCCGTCAGCCATTCGGTGACTGAAGAATTTACGTCTTAAGTCAATAAGTCCCACGGTTCCTTGCACTTGGAACGTGTTGGTAAGTAGATCCCACGCTGCTTTCGACGTATCGCATGATTGTATATGCGTTAGGGCGTGTGCGTCGACACGTAGTCGGATTTGCGATAGAGCCTTTCGATCGGCTTTACTCCACGTCTTCTGGTCTTCGTTCATTACGGTGGAGGTAGTATGTGTGATAACATCGGCAGGTTGTTTGCCGTTCTCATCCTTTGGTGGAGTATGTATATCAGTCTTGATATCATATGGTGGAAACTTCTTGACGCCAGTAACGTAGTCCATAAGATCAAGGTCGGTAAGTATGTCTTGTATCTGAATTCGCCATGTATTGAAGTTCTCCGTGCCTTGAAGCGACGGGATGCGGTAAACGGATGTCGTGAAGCTCATCTTCGTGTCGGACATGATCGATTCTCAGGTATGTAGTCGTCTGAGGTCTTAGATACGCTGTCCCAGGGCGTATAACGATGCGTACGATGTATGCGACGCTAAAAATATATTCTACAATGTGCAACTATATATGTACAGTAACTATGACGTCTTAAACAGTGAGCTCGGGGCTCATAACCTGTTGAAACCGATGCTGAATATAATCACGCAATAAATGCGCGTAGCGCAGTGTGCTTAAGACGATAGAATTGATATGATATTAACAACGGGGATGAGTACCTACGGAGCCTGCATGCGCTCCTTATATACATGTATTTCAGTCTTTCTAGTATCTCCTAGAACATTCTGTAGGTATCTAGTACATATATGCGAGTCATGCGATTGCTACACTATTCTAGTACATTCGATATTCCATACTGGGATTCAACAGTACCAACTGGGATACTGCCGACCACTATGTGGGTAGTTGATTTCTACAAGAGCGTTGCGGGCGTACTTGAAGATATGTTTATAGGGAGACGCCGAAGAGTTGATTGGGAAATGGATCAAGAGGACAGGGAAGCGCGATCAAGTAAGTGTTGTGAATGTATCGAATCGGGACATGAAACTAATGCTTCTAGTTAGATTTTCCTAGCAACAAAGGTCGGTTTGTTAATCTGATACTTGGTATGAGACCTCTAAAACTGAGCTTGTGCAGTTTGGAATCACGGAAGCCATGGCGAAAGGTGATCCGAACGGTGTGCGCGGAGATCCCGAATAGTGAGTGTCTTGCGCCCGGATCCAGAGCATGATTTTTGACAGTGGTGGTAGCGTCAAGCTATCGATCGAAAAGTCCTTGTCGCGCCTAGGAGTGGATACGATGGACCTATATTACGTCCATCGCATTGATCCAAAAGTGCCGATTGAGGTCACCATGCGTGCTCTGGTAGAGCTGGTAAAGTGAGCAGACGTGTAAATATACGCATATATGCTGACATACGAGGCTCTAGGGAAGGGAAAATACGCTACATTGGCCTATCGGTGCCTTCACCCACCACCTTACGCCGTGCGCATAAAGTGCATCCGGTTGCCGCAATCCAAGTTGAGGTGCGTGTTTGACTCTAATCAATTGGTGGTTTATCGAACCTCCCCTTGCAGTATTCCCCGTTTGTGTTGGATATAGAGGCCAAGGGACACCTGCTCGATACTGCACGGGAGCTTGGTATTGCAGTGGTCGCATATACTCCGACCGGCACGGGTTTGTTGAGTGGCCACATCGTAAGCATTAAATCTTTAAAACCGGTGCGCTTCCTACATGGACTGAACGCTCCTTCAGACTTGCCATGCGGATCTTCCCGAGCGCGACTTTCGTCGGTTATCTCCCAAGTTCTCCGATGAAAACTTTCCTGCTATTTTGGCACTGGCAGCCAAATTCAAAGAGGTCAGCAGTACTCATAACGCGACTGGAAGTCAAGTTGCCTTGGCGTTCTTGCTCGCTCAAGGAGACAGTATCCTCCCCATTCCAGGGTAAGCTGAAAGATGGAGTCGGTCGTCGAACGCTTATAAGTAACTGCCGGGCACTAGATCGAGAACCATAGAGCACAACGAAGAAAACATGCTCGCGGCATACATCAAGCTAACGCCGGAGGAAGTTGCATCGCTTCGCAAGGCTATTGAAGAGACGGAGATACCTGGAGATCGGTACCCGCAGTGGGTTACACAGACCCTGTTCAGAGATACGCCCGAGGAGTCTGCTATTTAAGATGTAGAGTTTGATCGAGACAAATCCAATCGCCTCTCCTATTTACAGACAGTGAATGAAGCCGCAACAGTTCCCCACAGAAAGGCCAAGCCCGAGAAGTTAGAGCGGGCCATTTTTTGAGCGACACCGCCCCCCGGGGCCCGGATTCATGCGTAGGCTTGCCGACAAGTACGTGCCCATTCGGATTGGCAGTGAAGAGCGGTCTCTGGGGTCTCGGGATTGGCGGTGATAAAAGTCTTGTTGATCTGTGCACTCGCTGCCAGCCGCGATGCCCAGCTTCGACCTCCCCCCAGACGACTGCCCAGATGCCCGCCGGCGGGAAAGGACAACGCCCCTGCTTAGATCTCTGCTCGGTAGGTTCAAATGGACGGCCGACCCGAACCCGCCACCTCTTTCCTGCGAAATCTACCGAATGATCGTCGCCGCCTTTATCAGTTCGCTCATAGACCAACACAGCGTCCGACAATACCGCATCGGAAATTGTGCACTAGAGCAGAAGAAGGCGCTCGTCTCGGTGATGCTTGTATCGAGAATGTTTCTCGAGCTAGTATGCGCGTTCTGGAACCGCCACTGGTCGGAGACGGGGTTACTAACCCTTGAAGTGCCGACTTTGCTAAAGTAAGTCCAAAATATGCCAAAGGCATGTTTGTCTGCTCATCCTGGTCATAGGCCAGCCACTCTTTTTAGCTTACCAACGTCTCTGCGAGACCCCTCGTGCTTCGCACACCTTCGAGTTGCAAGCCTAGATTTCGGACGCGCATTCGAATACAGTAATAGCACATGGCGGCCCCTTGTACCCAATATCAGCCTACCTCCGTCCCTCCGAGAACTCGAAATACTGTGGTTCCACGCTTCTGAAGAGGACAAGATTGCACTCGTAGGCCGGCTCTGCCCCAATATAACTGCACTTCGATTGGTGTTCTGCACCATGTTCAATCGTCCGAGGTGTATATGGTGGGCAGGGCATCAACACTCTGCGGACCATGAACATTATCTGAAGGGTTGCGGGTTGGCGGAGGTAGAAATATATGCTGTAAGTTTTATTGGTAGACTAAATGCGATGTATCTAACAAACGGTACTGCAGCGGACTGTCGCACTTGCACTCGGCGCCTTGCCCAATCTCAAGTCCATCCACCTGGGCGTATACTTTATCCCTCCCCGAGCGATCAACAACCACCGTACCCTACCATCCCATGCCCGATATCATCCTCACCGAGACTCGAACCGATGGCTAAATCACTCGCCTGTTCAAAACGCCACCCAGTTTGCGGCCATGTGGAATGCTCAGCATCCTGGTTTCCCCTCTCCGAACATCCATCTTCCTTGCCTTGCGGACAAGAAGATCTGGGAAGCGTCGTGTCCGCGATGCTTTCGCGTCTGGACCGATCGTGTAGAGCGTGCAGAGAGGCTCGCGGCGACTATTTTGGCAGTCGAACTTTGCTCGCTCAAGTCTGTGTCGTTTGGATCGTTTGTTGCTGAGCGACGGACGAGTCCGAGCGAGTGGATGGTCTGTCGGTCGGCTGGCGAGGATCGAGTTTGGGTCCGTGCTCAACGCTCAGGTGTGGATTGTCGGTCGGTCGTACCGATCCTGTTCCAGCGGTCTGGAGCGAAGTGGGTTCAAGTCGAAAGACCTATGTAATGATTTATGAGTATATTTATTAGTTCACGTTTATCGCATGTTTTTATTGAGAATGTATCAAGATGCACGACTGTCCGCTGTACTTATTGCTATACGCACTCTCGCCCTTTGATGTTTCGATATTCGATCCAATATTAGTATATTATAAGACCAAGGACGTCGCCAGGCAATGATTCGGTCGTGGATACGATATCATAGTTCATATCACTTAGTATCTTGAATCTCTCGAGTAACATAGACCACGGAGGCTCGATGTGGTGAGAGTTAACTTATCCCTAAGTTTAGATGGGCGTCGACCCAGACCGACTGTCTTTGAGACGCAAGTCGAGAACCTCCCACAGCATCCGACTGCCCTGTTGGGCAACTCGGTTGCCCAATATCGTGCCCGGCCCTGAAGTGAAACGTGACTGGGAAGTGAAGCGGCTGGTTTATCAGCAAAATCGGGCCGTTTTGAATGATCTGAAGTACAAAAGATGGACCATAGGATGCTGCAAACAATATATAACCATTGGATTGGTGGACCATATTTAGCTTTAAGGAGAAATTGGCGTGTTATTCAAATTCCCAGCTCAAGCCGGGTGATCAAAGTAGGACTGGTTTATGGGGCCTTTGTTTGAAGTGCTGATATTGCTAGAACATTTTTCTACAGGCTTATTGGATCTAACGAGTCGCTGTATGCGGTTGCAGGGCTCTTAGTGCCGTTTCTCGTTCGAAAGTGGTACATGCACGCAACCGGTGATCAATCACCTTGGTTGCTAATAGCTAGATTCAGCCACCAGAGTGTGCACCCTACGTTCCAGAACGTCAAATCTTACTGTAGATGAAATTTGGAATAACTGAGATGGTCAAAAATGTTGACACGTCAAAAGTCACGATTTCACCTTTTCTCCATTGGTATTTGTGGATTGCCAGGAGTTGCCGAAGATTGAGCGCTCAAAACCAGCTTCAACGCTTACATATATATTGTGAAATGTGTGCGAATGATAAGTAAAAGTAGGATTGTGATGGTTCACCAAGTAGAATTTGGGCGTTTCACTTTCCGGTCGCAATATCCATTTCAGGCTAAACTTGAATTCCAATCGCCACACCATACAGGCAATAGAACCTCTTGGTACTCTATGGGTGATATGATACGACCCAAGGCTACCCCTTGAATAAGAAAGAATGAAACCTACCCGTGTTCACCGAGTATGATATCACTAACTTGAAGTCCGTTTCACTTCAGGGCTGGGCACGGTACCTGTCAGTTTGTTCTGTTAGTATCGATTGACCATAAATTAGGGATCATCCTAGCCCCTTTGACGTCAACACGCTGACAGTTGATTCGGGTCTCATATAGAACTGGTGGGCCGAAGTTACCATCGAGCCGTACCTGATCCTCCTGTGTCGGCTATGCCTGCTCTGCTGCCCTAAGATGCGAGCAGCCCCAAATACTTACGCCTGTGGTTCGATATTAACTCTTGATATAGGCTGAATAAAACACTGCAAGCCGCTTCCTGCGTAGACAAAACAAGCAAGTACCAGAATCATCGTGCGTTACCAAAAAGAATCAATCACCTTCATCTTAGGAGCATCCCTAGCTTGCTGTGAACGCATCGCATTTGCTTGAATTGCGCATCAAGATCCACACCTACCGAGGCAGTAGTGACTGGCGCGGAGTCGAATTGTTTGATATTACCAGCAATGTCGTCCATTGGCTCATCGTCAAAAGGTTTGAGAGTGAGTCCGAGGCCAAGCGATTCGAGGTCTGCGGCAGTAACGGAAACCCGGCCAGATTCGTATTTGAGTAGGGCTCAAAGCGCAGATTTTCGGTAAGCTCAACAATATCGCCACGCTGCTTGTTTCCAAGGATTCTAACTTCTCTTTGATACCTTCTATAGTCGAGGTCAACTTCCCTTTCAAGTCCAAGACGAAGCTTGTGCCTCAACCATGCCCCTCGATCTTACCCTTGCTCGCACGCACCAACCCCTATGGACCAGTCTCATTGGGTTCGAAACCAACGAAGCGAGCCCCTTCAAACATCTTCTGCACTTGGAACAGGTGGGGTGAGGCTCCTGTCTTCCTGGGAACCGTTGGCCCAGGGACGTACGTGTTCATCCGAAACATGGGGCTCGACTCCGTCAGCACCCAGTGAGGTCACTAGACCGCCCCCGTTCGTAGTATACTTGAATTACATCGGATTATCGGATTGTCAACTAAGGCGACAAAGTCGCCCGAGTAGTTCATTCGATTATATGTATCAAGGTATCTAACGAAATCCCCACCTCTGTGTATAAGTGTCCTTTCATGTCTAGTCGGACTGTTTGGCGAAACTTCTTATTGTTTTGTAATTTCGTGTGCTTGTATGTGCTGCATGAAACTTGATCCCAATAACCTACAAGCCGCTCGCTCCATTGAATCGACGAATTGCAAAGCCTTGAAATGGTGCCAGCGCCCTCCCGTTAAGCTTCCGTGGTTCTTTGCGCTCCCTCGACGTATGCGGAGTAGTGGGCGATTCCGGTCGCACAAGCGGAGTCAGAGGTGCCCATTGATCATGTGAGAGCGGACCGGGATCGGGAGTAGTAGTTCAAACAAGAGCGCGAAGTTTGTAGCTCGACAATATGTCGCCACGTCTACTCTGCTGCCTCAACCGGCCGAACACTTTGAACCGACACAGCGAAGTACTCCAACTCGTCCTTCGACGCTGCCCGAGCCTTGAACAGCAATCTGCAACACATCTGGACTGCTGTCGAGTGTGATGAGGGTACCACCCACATACCCTCACTTGCCGCCACCTGGTAAATTGACAATTGCGGTCAACAGATCGACAAAGAAGTTGCTTGTAGCATCGCTCAAGGCTGGCATGCTTGGTCGCCGGTGGACGATCATCTGCTTTGTGACGTTGCTCTTGACATTCCGGACATTCGACACTTGCCCCTAGTACGCTAGAGCTTCTTTTCCCCTTCAGGGTCTCACAGCACGATCCCATTTGACAAGGTGGGCTGAGGTTCTAGTTGAATTTTTTGGGGTTTATTCACTGCACCACAAAAGAATTCTCTTGCGTGGTTGGTCCGGCTGCTTCTTACTGCAACGAGCGACTCTGTGGTGATAGAAATGAGAGAAAAGTGCAATCGAGTGCGCGCCATCCCCATGTATATACGTATCTAATATCAGAAAGGTTGACGCAGGACTAATCGTGACTGGCTATCGCCGAAAGAAGCCTAGGGGCAAGGAAAAACCAGTTGCGCGAGAGGGTGTGTGCGACACAACCTGTATTCAAGTCCCGTATTGATCATACATGGTTGGGTATACTCCACGCTCCTTATGCAAAGGTTTTTTTGCGATAAGAAGCCGCGTGGAGTGAGCATCAAAAATACAACCACAGAATGCGTTTTGATGTAGTAGCCAGCCTAGATCGAACCAGACTGTATTCAAAAGACCAATATAGCATGTCTTTTCTTCCCTGGACCCCTATGAGTCAGCATATATGCGTATATTTATCCCACGTCTGCTCACTTTACCGGCTCTACTAGAGCACGCATGGTGGCCTCCGTCGGCATTGTTGGATCAATGCGGTGAAGATAATATAAGTCAATTGTTATCCACTCCCAGGCGAGTCAAGGATTTTTAGATCGATAACCTTACACTAAAACCACTGTTAAAAACAATGCTTCGAGCTTGGGTGCAAGAAACGCACTACTCGGGATCTCCACGCACACCATTGGGGTCACCTTTTGCCATGACTTCCGTGACTCCAAAATTCAAAAACGCAAGCTTAGAGGGATTGCATCAAGTATTGAGTTAGTAAACGGACCTTTGTTGCTTGGAAAATCCAACTCGAAGCATCGGTCTCCTGTCCTAGTTTAGTACATCTTGAGCACTTACTTGATCGCGCTTCCCTGTTCTCTTAGACCGTTTCCCAATCAACTCTTCAGCTCTCCCTACGAAAATGACTTCCAGTACGCGTGCAAAGTTCCTGTAGAAACGAACTACTCACATAGTGGTCGGCAATATCTCAGTTGGTACATCCTAACTCTACGACTTGGAGCTTATCAAGCACCTAATGAGGATGTGATATCAGAACATACTTGACTTTGGGTAAGGACTCTTACTTTGAATTGGGTTTTGTCATCTCCAGCTGCCCCGTATGCTAGTCTGCTAAGGCCCTATAAAGATAAATGGAGTCGGACAAGCCCTACTACTAGCCACTCGACTCACCATATTACCAAAACCAATGGCGGACAGATCGTTGTTGCCAATTTTGCGCGTGGGAGGGGCCGGGGTCGTCATTGTTGCAGGTTCTGTGAGATGCAAGGACTGTTGGATGATGCGATTAAAGTCAGCTTCAATGCTCTTACACCGATTTGCAAATGTATTTTCCAAGCGCCGAAAAATGTTTGTGTTTTGCGTTTTCGGTCCAGCAAAGAAAACCGCCATACCTCCACAGTTTCTGGGTCAAATGCTTTATAAACCAGCTCAAACTGATCACAAAAAATGTGTGATTCGAATGATGTAAGATAACCATGAATGGAACCACTCGGCGGGAGTTCGGGTTTCTGGAGCTCTTTCGTCTCTCAGTACCGGAGACCGTCAGTTGCAGGTTAGCTACTTTGCGAAATATCTCTAACATAGTATATGATAAATCTTAAATTGAAAAACAAACCTCGTATGGCCCTAAGGCCCCCAACTCGAGGTGTTGGCTTCACCGGTTGGATGAAACTGCCTTAAGAGCCTGCTATACTTAGGCAGTGAGGTATCTCTCATGGTTCAATTATCGCTCTTAAGGTGTTTCTGGTCTTCACAACGCAACTCGGCAGCACGCCGTGGAAGAATCCACCAAAAACCCATGGAACAGTATCCTCTAGTGAAGTGGTTGTATTCGCAAGCAGCTTATACTATTTGAACCGCACATTTTTTACAGTCAATTTGAGGTCATTCTAGAAGAACTTAACCCCGAAATCGTGGTGGTACGACGGTTTTCTTCGTTGGGCCGAAAACGCAAAACACAAACATCTTTCGGCGCTTGGAAAATACATTTGCAAACGGCTATAATATACGTGCAGAGTACACATGGAGTAAGCGCCAAATGTGTGACAGGGCGGCCTATCTGATTGATCAAGTTCTAACGTGCGGAAAAAGAAAGCGCGCGGAAATCGGACAGGACACAGGCCGGCTTGACCGGAGACGGCCTAGCGATCAGACCATCAAGCGGAGAGTAAGATGCAAGTAGTTTGGTATGTAGTACTTCATGGGAGTGAGCGACATTTCATAAGTTACAAGCCAAGAGTACTTAAACGTCAAAGCCTTGATTATATGCACGAAGAGCTGGCCCAGATTTCGGGTGCTCCGAGTGTCCCACTGCTAGTATGACTCAATCCATTTTCATGAGAGGATAAGTGAAAAGGCTGCAAGAAAGGTGACCTGCTCATGACTAAGAATATCCATTGTCGCTCGGGTCTAGTTATCACGGTCAGGGGGTTTTGTCCAGAAGTGAACTTTCAGACGTTTGTTCGGTTTAAACAGAGGTTCAGTGTGCTGTTCCACATGGAATATATATACTGGAATACAAAAGATATCGTTAGTCCCGAAGGCTGTTTTGGCAAATAAAGCCTACCGCTTGAACGTCTGATCGAAATGGATAACTCCATGGGAGGTTGGACTCAAGTCACTTCCATGTGTTACATCACCCAACGCAATTCCCCTCTCTAAACTTCGAGAACCATATCAGGAGTGGTTGTACGAAAGGGTGTGGTGTGTTTATTGTTCGATGAGTTCGCTCGTAGCCCTGTAGAAGCAGATTGGCGACGAGGATAAGGCGTATTTAGTCTCGCCTTCAAGGCCACCCAGACTTCCAGCCTTGGATCCAATGACACCACAAGAGCAATTCTGTTTCAACCATGCACTCGGTCGATTTCGCACCAAAAATGGCAACTCAACAGCGAGGCTAAGTGTCAGTTGGTGGATCTAGGATGCAATGTGCACTCGAACGAAATAAACCAATCGAGTTAGATTCAAACATATCAAGCCAGCATACTACATCACATGGCACCTAACTTGCCCCCATATCTACTGGTTCAAGCCCAGCCAGGCCATGATCTGCGGGTACTGCACCGGCATACCATGTCCCTGGCCTGCACCGTAAATGCCCTGCACGTTCGACCCATAGTCCGTCTTGGTCCAGCCGGACTGCAGGTAGTTTTGCGTCGTCGCCGTCGGGGTCTGGCTCACGCCAAACACGTTCGTCCACTGCTTCACTTCCTCCTGGAAGTTTTGCGGGTACAGAGTCGTGTCAGCCGAGCCGTGCCACAGCTGCATCTTGGGACGCGACCCGGTGTAGCCCTTGTACCCCGATCTCACGAGATCTCCCCATTGCTGAGGAGTCTTGACGAGCTCGCCATGAGCGCACTGCACACTCCACAAGCCAGAACCGGCGAAGCATCCGTAGGGGACACCCGAGCATACGCTAGCAGCCTTGATCAAGTCCGGGTATGCGCCCGCCAGCACGTTGGTCATCATCGCACCTGAGGACATTCCGACGGCGACGACTCGAGCTGGGTTGACGTTGAGGGCACTGGTGAGGTAGCGAATGCCGCTTGCAATTCCGAGAGAATCGCCGCCGGCGTTGTGGGTGAAGGTGGCGTTGGTGTGAACATCCCAGCACCCTCCCGAGTCTGGAGCGCTGGGGTACATGACAACGAACCCGTACTGGTCGGCGTATTGCTTGAATGACGTGCCCGAGTACAGAGCCTGGGCGGAACCCTGGCAGTAGTGAAGGGCGACGAGCATGGCGGGGTTTGATTTCACGGAGTTGGGAACGTAGGCGTAGAGCTTGACGTTAGTTGGGTTGCTGCCAAAGTTTGAGATCTTATGACACGTAAGTAAACAATTTTCAAGAAAAAGTTGAGAGAGAATACGCACCGGGGCTAGCGTCCCTTTGGGGATGTTCACGCTCCCAGTCGGAGTGGACCCTGCCTTTGTGGTAGATGTGGGAGTGGTGCCGCCGCCACCACCACTACCTGGTTGACACCTGTACATATGAGTGTGAGAAGACAGTTATGTATCCAGTACGCATTGAGCTCACTGGTAGTAATAGTCATTGACGTGCACACAAGTAGTCCCTGCGTCGCATACAGTCGAGCCGGAATATCCGATTCCCTATTGCACCATTAGCAGACGATTGAGAGTTTTGCGCAGCCCGTGACCTACACCACATTGGCCCCAGACGGCAACACCGGCAACACCGCGCGCCAAGGCGGCGAAAGAAACGAGAGCGATAATAGTAGACCTCATTAGAGTAATAACCAAGAAGGGGCTAATTTATGTTGAGAGATCCCGTCATAGTGCGTATTTAAGTGTTGGATGGAGCAACTGAGCAATTAGTTACGCCGAAGGGTAGACTTGTGACCATGATGAAGAATCAAGAGCTGCCGGGCAACAGCCTTGTGGTATGGACCTGAGCCGATGGATAAAATATTGTCCGTTTCGCCGAACCACAGGCAAGCGTTGATCGCTCCGGCCCGGCCATATGCCAATAGTTGGAAGCTGATCGATGAGTCGAAAATGTTGCCAGGCAAGGAGCCAATCCGATAAAAGTGCGAAGTAGTGGCTCGAATGTTTAGCCTATTGAACTATCATCCATACTTAAGTAAAATAAAAATAGGTGCCAAGTACTGAGATAGGCATACCTCCAATAGTACGTATGCCCGGCAATGATTCTGCTACCGAAAGGCAGCTTCTGTTGATTGGCGTGACCTAAAACCAGCCGCAACAACGTAAACGACTGAGCCATTATTTATCCTAGGATAAAATCACGGGGTGCGCGGGCCGGACTTCAAGCTCAGCGTATATTCTGCCAGCTTCAACTGAGGTTACCAGGAGGCAACGCCGAACGAAACAAGGAATAATCAGGAGGAATGGCATTGGTTCAGTCGGAGAAAGCCGATGGTAAGGAATTTCAGTTCATTTTATAAGCGCACGGTCGTACAGAGTCCAGGTCGGTGTGATAAAAATCCTCGGTGCTTGGCTCAGATGGCGGTTGGTGTCAGAGTAATTAACTCTAATTGGGCTCAAATGATTTCTCAATGGCACGTGACCAGCCGACCACGTCGCTCCCATCCCTACCCTCTGTGCCCTAAACTCTAGCACTTCGTTACGAAGATGCTCCTCGATGTAAACGTGAGTTAAATGTATCAAATCTCGCCTTTAATATATTGAACAAGTACCAAAATCCCAGCGCAAACTCTTTGCCCGGTCTGACCGCGTCAAATCTGTCGACTTTCACCCTACCGAGCCTTGGCTCCTGGCTGGGTTGTACAACGGCACAGTCAACATCTACAACACAGAGACAGGAGCTCTCATCAAAACTTTTGAGGTCGCCGAGGTTCCCGTCCGTTGCGTGCGTTTCATAACGCGCAAGTCTTGGTTTGTCGCGGGATCCGACGACTTTCAATTACGCGCGTTCAACTACAACACACACGAAAAAGTCGTCGCATTCGAGGCACACCCAGACTATATTCGATGTCTCACCGTCCATCCGACTGCAAGTTTGGTTTTGACGGGTAGCGATGATATGACTATCAAAGCATGGGATTGGGACAAGGGTTGGAAGTGCATCCAGGTGAGTCTGCTCCAAAATGTTAAACAAACGTATCCAAACAAGATTTGTGTGCATAGGTCTACGAGGGACACACGCATTATATCATGAATATCGCGGTCAACCCTAAAGACAGCAACACCTTTGCCTCTGCCTGTCTCGATCGAACCGTCAAAATATGGTCTATCGGCAGCGCTACGCCCAATTTTACCCTCGACGCGCATGAAAAGGGTGTAAACTATGTCGAATACTACCACGGCGCTGATAAACCCTATATCGTTACGACGGGTGACGACCGAACGGTCAAGGTCTGGGACTACCACGCCAAAAGCTGCATCCAGACGCTCGAAGGACACACCGGCAACGTATCGTTTGCGATTTTCCACCCGAACCTGCCCATCATCGTTAGTGGTAGCGAGGATGGAACTGTCAAGATCTGGCATGCGAATACCTACAGGCTCGAAAATACCCTAAGCTACTCTCTGGAGCGCGCGTGGTGTGTGGCCTACAAGCGAGGGTCAAACGACGTTGCCGTTGGATACGACGAGGGTGTGGTCGTCGTCAAACTCGGCCGAGAGGAGCCGAGCTTCAGCATGGACCAGGCTGGGAAGATCGTGTACGCGCGAAACAACGAGATCTTGGGTGCCAATTTGCAGACGGCACTGGGTATGTGGTAATGCTCTTATATGTGATGTACTGGGATTGACCCGGTGCGCAGAGGACCAAACTCCTGACGGCCAAAAGCTCCCCCTCGCGCCCCGAGAACTTGGGAGCACCGAGGTCTTCCCCTCGACTATCGCGCACTCTCCAAACGGCCGTTTTGTCGCAGTCTGCGGAGACAACGAGTACATCATCTATACCGCGCTCGCATGGCGTAACAAAGCCTTTGGTCAAGGCACAGCGTTCGCCTGGGCCGAAGACTCGAACACATACGCTGTGTTAGAGGGCAAGTCGCGGATCAAGGTGTTCAAGAACTTCAAAGAGAAGTCGGGGGCGGGTCTCAAAGGGCTTGGTGGATGGGTGATCGACGGGCTACATGGGGGATCATTATTGAGTGCGCGGAGCAGCTCAGGATTTGTGGTATTTTGGGATTGGGAGAGCGGCGAGATTGTCAGGCGGATCGAAGCAGACGCGAAGAACGTGAGCACGAGCTTTGACTCGTGTATACTCAAAAACTAACCCTCGCCTCTAGATCTTTTGGTCTGCAACCGGGTCCCTAGTTGCTATCACTGCGGACGACTCGTTCTATATCCTCAAGTTTGATCGAGACGCATACGTTGCCGCACTCGAAGCTGGTCCTGTGGGGGATGAAGGTGTTGAAGATGCATTCGACCTCATCGCCGAGATTCCAGAGAAGTGAGTAGCGGGTGCGTGGGCCCGAGTTAATGGCGTTGACGGCTGGGCTTTAGCGTCAAGACGGCCAAATGGGTTGGGGACTGCTTCGTCTACACCAACTCAGCAAACCGACTGAGCTATGTCGTTGGATCTCAGACACATACCGTGCAACAGTTCGACACGTAGGTATATGATTGTCGTGAGCCCGCATACAGCTCACACAGTATGTTACAGCCCGATGTTCCTGCTGGGATATATGCCGTCGCACAACCGCATATACTTGGCGGACCAGAACGTGAATATCTTTGGATATGCGTTATCGCTAGCCCTAGTCGAGTACCAGACGGCCGTTCTGCGGGGGGATATGGATGCAGCAGCAGAGATACTGCCAACTATCCCAGCCGATCAACGGAATAAGGTTGCTAGGTTCTTGGAGGCTCAAGGTGCGCCACCGCATCACCTAGTATCTAACCCGATTAACGTTTCTTTGCGTCCAGACCAGAAAGAGTTGGCGCTGAGCGTATCTACAGATCCGGATCACAAGTTCGAACTCGCTATCCAGCTCGACGACCTGCCGACCGCACTCAACATCGCAACGGAGACGCCCGCTCCAGAAAACGAGGTCAAGTGGAAAGCAGTCGGCGACCGCGCATTGGCGGCTTGGCGATTCGCGCTCGCAAAGGAATGCTTCGAAAAGGCCAACGATATTAGCTCATTGATGTTACTCTTGCTCGCAATGGGTGATAGGGATGCCTTACAGCAACTCGCACAAACGGCCGGTGAGTCAGAAAGAGTTGGGTCCCTCAAACATGGCTGGTTTTACTGATTGCATCTCAAACAGTCGAGAAAGGACAGAACAACATTGCATTCGCGACCCTGCTCCAACTCGGTGACACAAAAGGGTGCGCTGATCTTTTAGTCAAAACCGAACGAGCCCCAGAAGCCGCATTATTCGCAAGAACATATGCGCCAAGGTAAGCGCGTTGAATTACGACACCCTGATGATACAACCTGACATGCTGACGATGACACACAAATATACTCGTTATCTCTACACTGCCTTGCACGTGTTGACAGCTATGCTCCAACCGCCGCACGCGCCTGGCGCGAGGATCTTATCTCCAAAAACAAGGCCAAACTTGCCGATACGATTGCTAATCCTGACGAAAACCCCGAATTATTCGAAGAGGGATGGGACTCGGCCCTTGCAAAGGAAGTCAGTCAGGAGCATGAGGCCGCCGCGCCGAATGGAGCATCCAACGAGAGTGAACCAGCCATTGACGAACAAGCAGATGACGAGGAGTCAAAAGAGGACGCATAACAACTTTGTAGACGTCTTGCCGTATATAATTTTTTTTTAAAAAAAAAACGCCCGCTGTTGAGACGCTATCAAGTGGCTAGTCGGGTGGTTGGCCGTCACATGATGGACTGCGTGGCGACGAGGGTGGGCACGTGTCAATAGACTCTTGCTCCCAACCTCGGCCTGGGCTCGGTATTGGCACTGCGTTTGACGCGCCCGGCATGGCGACGCCCGCCACATACCAAACAGAGGTTGGTCTGGTAAGCGATTGCACGCCTCTTGGCCCCAAAGCGCGGCGTCGGCGCACAAGCCGCTCGTTTCTCTGAATATGGTCTGATCCCGTATTTTAGTCCCGCCTCCGCCAAAAGCAGCTACGCGCAGCCGAGCAGCCGGGTGAGGCTGATGTTTCCATAACCCGAGTAGAAGAGAACATCGAGGGTGTGGCTCACCTTCACTCCGACAAACCATTTTCGCGAAATACGGAGAAACGGCTCGAGTTGAAGACGGTTAGAGGCACTATGGACGTCGATGTTGTCATGGACGGCAGAGAGAGGCTCGTGCTTGAAGCGATTGGGGAGAAGAGGGAGGCGAACATCAGCCTAAAGATTGTATGTCGCTGTCTTGTGCCGGATGCTAGTAGCAATAGTCTTATCCTTCAGACCCGGCGTGCTCAATACAGCCGATTCGATCTACTTATACAGACGCCTGGCGACATCGATCTCGGACTTCCTCTCGATTTCACGGGCATCTTCATCTATGAACACGCAAAAACCGCATACTTCTCGTCTCGTGCCAAGACAATCCTTGGACCGGATAGCGAATTTGTAGAGTATCTTCCGGATGGATGCGTGCGAAGAAAGCTGGGTAACATGGTTCGTATCGCCGGATCGAGAGAGCTTGTCGGAGACAGCATTCTCATTCGTTGCGAGCACGAAGATGCTCAAGTGCGGGTCATGATGTGGGATGAAGAGGTAGGGAGCCCTGCGCTCTCTTTATCCGCCCTAGCGAGGCGGTTAAGAAAAAAGAGCGAAAGGGATGGCCCTGTGTCGTTTCGCCGCAGAGACCCGACCGAGAGTAGACTATGTTCCCTGCCTGCGCTAAATAGCGACTTCTAGAGAATATCTGTATAACATGAAACGAATCTATTACACCGATGCATCAGTTTACTGGATGGCTGAGCTATATCCCGATAGGTCTCGCGAAGGTTTCTGCTTTTCAACAGGCGTAGTCTACCGACCGTCATCTCTTTGATACCACATGCCTTGAACCATTCTTGATCTAAATTTTCAGTTTTTGTGGTGTATTGTCCTAAACTGTATGACCCAATTCCCGCAGGAAATCGCGTCCGGGAAAAGCACCAGATTGTCAACCACGTGGTGGACCAACATGTGCACATACCCCAGTGCGCCCTCCTCGTTAGACCTTATGCACTGCATTGCAAGCATGTTCACACCTTGAAGATACAACATGTCGAGAGTACACTGTTCTAGTTCGAGTCAGAAATTACTCTGCGAACCAGATTAGGTACTATGAATCCTATAAGAGGCAAATACGCGACAATGGCTGACGTGCAGAGTTTGGGAGCATCAAATCCCTGTATGTTGAAATGAAGGGCGCCCGATTTGCCACTCTATCTTGGTAACACCCTGCTTCTTCGTAGTGTTTTATCCACATATATAAATACAGGCTCCGGGCTTGACCGAGTTTGTCACTGCTGCCCCTCCCCCATGCCGTCCTGCGACATCTTGAGTCTCATCAGTCCTCCATTCCATCATTTCTTCGTAGCCATTGAGTCTTGGCTATACCCCAAACCACTGTAAATGTCCACGGTACTATTCCCACCGCAGACCGATTGCTTACCTCTACCCTTAGTCCGCACGATCCGCCAGTCCTTCCTGTCGAGATAATGCAGCTTATTATCACACATGCTGCATCATTGAAACATTCTGATTACTCGGTGCCCCTCGACCACACTTCGTACCAACCAAAGGCCCGAAGCAAACCAAGCTTTGACGGTCTCCGTGGCTTAAGTTGTGCAACTCGCCCCATTCGAAAAGTCACCCTCGCAGCTTGGTTCCAGGTTCTCATAGTGAGAAAAAACGAAGATTGGAGTCGAATCGCCGCTTTGGGAATATCCAACTATGTATTGTAAGTGAGGATGAGACCATTATGAGGCTGAAACATCCTTCTCGTAACGCTTCTGAAGGGCATTGTGCTGTACATTCCGCATAATTTGGTTGTTCCTCGTCTCAACATTATCTATCATCTACATCCAGTCTCTAAAACGATGTGGCTCCGGGTAGGTTTTATGCGTGTCGTTCGGCTGATTTCTGTTGGCGTTCAGTATGTCCCCCTTTTGTTTGGTGCCGATTACAATATATGCTTGGTCTGATGATCGTACGCATCTGTTTCGTTTCACCACAGTCCCAAACCGTTCTTCCACTTGATTGACTGGCTAACCTCTTGTCATTACAGAGAGATCCGTGTATTAGCCCCTGCATTACTCAAGTCGGTCCCGGGCGATGTCCTTTTACGATTTCCACGTCTACACACGGCTTTTGTCGACTCGCACAATGACTTCGTACTCAATGGCCCTCAAGACACAAGCCCAGACCAACCGATAGGCTACTATCGACTCGTTATCCCCAAGCTTCCAAAGAGTCTTCGCAGGTTGTGGCTCACTAACGCGCACGGACCAGATGCTCGCGTAATTCAGTCTGTGCGCGAACAGTGTCCTCGTCTGCAAGATCTTTGGATCGAAAGGTGTACGCTATTCAGTCCTCGAATGACGACCGACAATGGAGATGAAGCGGATCGCTGCATTTTTTGGGACTATTTCCCAAATGATCACGACGCGTACTTTGCCGCAGTCGGGGTAAAGGAATATGCGGTAAGACCGAGTCAGATCATGGAGCTGGGCCAACCATAGGCGCGGTTATCGATGCCAATATGCTTATAATTTTGAGCATTTTGGCGCTATATATACGCAGCAGCATAGATAAACGTATCTGTGGTTAGCCCGGGTCTGTGTTCATGATGACTACCTCATTCGCGGATTCCTTTCACTAACATACAAGCCCATACAGCACTCTCTAGCTTTGGAGTTGTCTCAGCTAACGGAGCTAGAGCATTTACACATGGGACTGTATCTGACTCCGTTCGAGGCACTGGAGTCCCATCGGGCTCACCACCAGGAGCAGAACGCGCATGAGCCTCTCTGGGACTCGACCTGCAAACATTGCACAGACGAATATGGTGATGCTACTCACACGGCAGAGCTGAGCGCTAGCAAAACTCTAGTACGTATTCTACCTCATCTGAAAGAGGTATCTTGGTCGTCGTATCATACATATAAGAAAGCTGCGAGAAGTGTATATCGAGTGGAGCCGGGTTTGAAGATGTCTTGCATGTGCCGTAGTCACGGGTTTCATGACTTGGTCGACTAATCGATTACACAAGTCCGGCCACATACGATATCCCCTCTGAATGCCTTCACTTTTTCGATTCATTTCAACACATCTTGATTTCTCAGCCTCGGATGTTCCACGCTCTTCGACTTCAGCCCGAACCTACAGCGCATTTACTTTGAAACTTTATATCCATACGCGAATTGACATAACGCTAAATCACATCGTGGTAAATTTGATTTTTATTATTCGTGAAGATTCAATTTCGTGCGTGGCACATCATTAGAAGCAGTTTCAATCTTACAAAAGAAACATGCAGCAAGTACTGTAAAGCCGAAAGAGGATCTAGATATATGTGTGGTGACCACACCTTCGAGAAATAACTCAGGCTGAGAGACATTACAAAAACTAAATATATGAGCTCAATCCGCGAAGGGAGAGGAGTTCAAAAAGTAGTAGCTATTGCATGAGAACCCATCCATCGTTGGACCACTGAAACCTATGGTCAATGTGTGTTGTGGAGAGGCCACCAGGCCTCTTTGTGTACACATGAAGCCGAGAATTTGCGGAGTGTTCGATTGAACTAGGCGTAGCTCCATCCACAAGCACTTGATGGCCGGGAGTTGACTCCTTTATGCACGCTGGACAGTCCGTCTCCCACTGGCACTGGTCGGCGAGTGGAGGAATGCTTGTGTCTGGAGGGGGGAAAGGGGCGTTTCTACTAGAGTACCATTGCGCGATGAAGTGGGCAGGGCTGTGGTATTCGATTTCATCAACATATTCCATCTTATCCTGTACAGGATGATATTTGGTGTGAGTAGATTGAGTTCTATGGGTTTCAACTGCGTTGAGCGGGGCAAAATAGACACCGATGTGGAGTCTCCTTAGGCGGGTAAGAGGTTCAAGCTGCTTTGAAAGTAATATCTAGTGAACGCCATACCTGAATCTGAGAAAGCCCCAAAGTTTAAAATAATCAAGCCTACCGTGTAGCTGAGAATAGATTCGTGATCGCATCTCTTCATATAATGATGATGCTCTTGATCTTGGTGTCCGAACCACCATGGGCACTCTGGGTTGTTGAACATCGTACAATACACGAGGCGAAATTCAAGGACCTGGGGGCAAAGCCTTCCAACAAGCCCGATCATCTCAAATTCCGACTCATGCAACCTCCAGAACTCCACTCCCTCGAGGTTTCTAGGGAGCTTTTCGACTAGAGGGGGAAGATACCAAACTCCCTCTTGGTAAACAAAAGTTTGGTCAGAATTAATGCTTGCCAGCCTAAGCCCTCTAGCGCGAGAAAGGTTGATAGGTAACGATGTGAGGGCTTTAAAGCACGCTACACTGAACGGGAGGACGAAACAATGAGCTAGTCTAGAGCTGGTGTGAGTAGTAGTCTACATACCGTACCAGATCCTTAGCCCAATTAAAAGACCAAGTAGATACTACGAATGCTTCATTCCACTCGCTACGAAGGAGCTGATACATGGACTTTGACGAGAGAGCGATTGCAGCGGCAACCAAAGGGAGGTTGAACTTCTGATACCGACATCTTCGCACATGCAGGTATGAAATGATACTTCGGTCGATGAAAAACTGGACGACTAGCTGATAAACTTCGTAAGGCAGGTTTGGGAGGTTTTTGCAATAAAACCATTCCTCCAGTGTTACGGTCGGCCGGTCGGGTTCTGGAGAGGGATTGCCTAGCTCTTGAAAGAAGTCGTAATCCTTAGATTCTGGGCCAGTGTCCACCCAGGTGACAAGATTCAAGGCTAGATGCAAGAATAGAATCGGAGCTAGGAAGAGGAAATATAGGAAAATTTGAACAGCGGAAATGGGCATCATTGTATCATATATCCACATGCCTATACCGGAGCCAACGGCATATTGGTCTTGGTTAAGTACTGTAGGATTATGAGGCTATACAGTGACCTCAACTTAGCCCAGAGGAATACATTACACAGATCAAAGTACAAAACACCGTAGAGCCGTATGATTTTGGTTTCTGTAGATCTACGACACCTCAATTATCTAGTTTAGCTGATTATGTGGACAGGCTGTGCAGTAACGTGGCTGTAATCTGCGTCGAAGGTTTTCATCCTGTGTCAATGAGTGGTAGTGTAGGCCAAACTTTATCGGCCGAACGAGGTGAACCGAACAAACAAACTTTAATATCCAAGGCAGTAGGGTAGAGTGCAGCGTCGAAAAACAATATGCCCGTCTTTAACGGGGCAAGCTAGCCGGTAGCTATGTCACCCGTTCCATTATTTTGAGAAGTGGTGCTGGGAAGTTGATTGAGCTGCGAGTGTCATGGGGTACTTGTTACGATGCTGTAGAAGAAACCTAACGAGTGCCTCCAAAGCAGAGCTAGCGCTAAGCAATAATAAAAGAAGTTAGGCTAATGGTGTTTAGTATAAGGGTGTATCGCAATCAATGGGTGTATGCGCCTCCAACCATGGCGCAAGGCCAGGTTGTTGCTGTTCACTCCAGTGGCGTGATAATCATAAAACGGGCTAGCACCTTCACCTTGAGACACACTTCATTACAAGCCTCTAGTTAAATAACTTTACACGATTAAACCATGCATATGGATAAGGGCATGTAAGATACGGCTTAACTGGTACCAAATGCCAAACACAACGGGTTTACCTACCTCTCGTGTATCAATCATAGCCAGAACTTCTGCACGCAGCTCTTTAGATAATATCTTGTTTTCGGATTACGGTGGATGCGTAGATTTTTACTCACCCGCTGGTTCCCATCAAACAGAATCACTAATTTTCAAGACTAGATCACTCGTCTAACAGCCAAAACCCCGATAGAGTCTGTGGGTTCATAAACCACCGCAAGTCTGCCTGCTGCAGAGGATCCATCTGCAATCCCAAATCATTATACGTCAATCCTATATCGATTGAAGGTATAGTTGCATCTAGGTTCGTGTCTATGTTTTTGGGAAAAGGGGCAGTCAAGCCAGGGTCATTGAGCATCGCACAGCTAAAAACGGATGAGGAGTGATCCCACGAAGTAGTGAGCTGACTTTGACTCTGACCACATGCATTCTCAGAGGCAGAATTGGAAGGCACCGAAATCTCTGGGCTTAATTGCCCGGAAACTAGAGGTGTTACGTTCCATCTCTTGGCCAGAGCCCATATTCTTTTCCGAGCATCATCAGCCGCGCCCACCCAATAGTAACTTTTTTCTAGCCTATCCAAGTATTCAAGGCCAAGCCGCACACCTCTCATGGCTTCTGGATCATCGGGAGAAAGTAACAAGATTGTGCAAGCAGCGAAAATGTCGTGGGCAGTCGTAAAACATGGAGAATGCATGAAATATTCGACTAAGGCTAGTATGCGCAGGGCCGCTGTACGACAGTAGCTGAACGCTAGAGATCTATATCGTCGCTCGGTATCCTGATCAGCTGGAGGGGCGATTTGCGCGCGATGTCGCCCCAGAAAAGGGCGGTTGAGCATTATGATGAACAGGTTGAGGAATATACTGCAAATATAATGAGTAAATGGGCCACAGGTGAGCCAGAAACCGTTTACTGAAGACTGATTGGCCTCAAGTTATTGGCCTGAATTGCGACATCAACGTTAGTGCTATTCGGAAGGTTATCCATATAGGCTTGAATAACGCCTGCATTTTTGTTTATTGTAATGAGTTCGTCATTTGGTGTACGATCAGGTGAATCAAGAGCGTATCTTTCCTCAGGGTCAGTTCAATATGAACAACACTTAACACGTATCAGACTCACAGCTCGAGTAGCATAGTCTCAACTGCATCGCACAAATCCCGGATCCATATTGAGGTCACTTCGACAGGGGCGAGCGTGTCATGAGTTAATGTCCCATCGGGTTCGCCCCCAACCAGCGTGATACCTCCTGGGAGAAGGCCAGAACGCATACCACCTGTCGGTCGTCGAGTGGAAATAAACCGCCAATTTTGCAGTGGATGTACTCCCATAATGATCGAGAACAAGCTTTGATCGAAGTGTCAGTAAAGATATCCGGTTAAGTGTCAGGTCGAGGCAAACATACCGATCCAACACAAACACATCCCAGAATAAAGCGTCTCGCATCTCTTTCATGGGCTTAGACATGATTCCTTGTGACACTAGACCAGTAGAATCAATGTGCAACCCAAGCCTATTGGATAGCGCTACAGCGAGCCCTATGGGATGAATGTTACATGGGTTCGATTGGTTGTGGCCAACTGCTTACCGTTGAGACTCCAAGCGACGGACGGTTTCCCAGTCCCCATGTGGAATATTGACATGAGCTGAATAGCTTGCATTGTTGCCATCCTCGGCCGGACAAGCTCGTGTACCACCATAGCTTCTGCGCGCGCAGAATGCACGTCTGTTCGACTCCCATGCCCTTGATACCCAAATTGTTCCCCAATTGCCAACATCATTTCGATCAACATGGGAGAGACCCATTCGGAGTCGCGTTCGCCGTCACGATAAGATTTGAGGAAAAAGGTACGGTTAACTACCGTGCGGTGAATGTCTTGCCAGATCCAAAATTTGTTGAGCAAAGCAATTTCGTGCTCATCCTCTGCTATGCCAGTGGAAGTCCGAATGTTAAAACCCTGCCCCGAGTCGCACACGAGGTGTAAATGTGTTGGGGAAGGTTCAGGTTCGTCTGCGGCAGCACATTGCAGTCCAGTCGTAGGCGCGTAGGAAAAGTTTGATGTATCCCCTTCATTCAACGTGCTTCCCTTTTCTATCTTTCGCACGCACAGCCGCAGTCTCCCGAAGTCGAGCATAGCGATATCAGAAGCACCACTGTCCTCAGGTAGAATTTCGCTAGAGCTCAATTGAAAGAGGTTGTTCAAAGTAGTGGGGGCAGAACTTGGCTGGTCCTGTTGGGTGATGGTATCGCCTCCAACTGGCTCCATTGCCGCTTCTCCGGCCACAGCGATGATCATGCCCTCCAGAGCCTTTATACGAGCCTCCAGTGCCGAAACGTACGAGCGTGAAACAGATCTGGCGCGGGCAAGAAACACCGAAATTACATCAATATCAAAGTAAACTGATGAATCTGGCCTCACCTTCGTCCATCAGGAGCCGCCTCGAATGTGCAGGTTCCATGTTTCAGAGATCGGCAGTATCCGCATATAGGACGAACGCCATCACACTTTCCGCATGGGTAAGCATTACAAGCCAGGATGGTCATACATGAATGTCTACGCTCACCTTTCGTTTCCTTGCTCGGCAAAAATTGCAGGCTTTGTGGTTCTGAGGCCTCCCAGTGGGCGTAGATCTCTCGGTCAAAGGCAGCATAGAGAGCGATGGTATTGTACGGTGGTAGGCTTTGATATGTCGGGTGTTTTATCAACTGAGCAGGTAGCACACTGGTGTAAAGCGAATAATAAATCGGCTTTGCAATCGTGTCAAGTAGTAAGTGCCACAGAGGATATATCTTGTCTATTGGAGAGTTGAGCTGAGAATCTGTTTAGAACGAGACACGTAATAAAGGTTTGAAGCTTGGTTGGTTGTAGAAGTAGGTAAGAAGGCCGATATGGCTCACCTCAGATACAGAAACCATAACAGACGCACACAACCCGTGTTCGGCCACAAGTTTGCACGACCTTAAATATAAAGAACAGACGCGCAGGTTCTATAGAGATAATCTCCTCAAAGCACTAGCAATGACGTCACAATAATATATACAGATCGGATATTTGAACAATGGGTACCTCGCAGGGGAAACTTCAAACACGTCTTCCGCCCCGTTTCGGTGAACATATGAAGACATGGCCGTCCTATTGCACATGATGCTCTTCATTGCGCCAACAAACATAAGGATGGTAAGTACTATGCCCCAGCTTAGATGCTACTAGTTTTCGGGTCCTGAAGCTGAAGCTGCAATTTTCAGGACTTCGGACGTCGCCCAACAACAGAGTAAATGCACGAGTAATAGGCTGGCGTAGTAGAATAATTCGCCGTAATTCTATGACGAGAAAATAATGTATGTAGTATATGAACAGTACTTACTTCAACATCAGCCGATTCGTCGCAGTCATCGCCCCAAAGCCCTTGGCTACCGTACTTAACTATGTAACTCCAGAGGATACTGAGTATAATCACTCAATCTCACATGAGCCCTAGATGCTTAAAATAATCCATAAGCATTCGGGCATAACGAACCCCAAAAACACCACAGGCCGAAACTGGGACCGCGCATTACCATTACTACAGATATGGCGTACCCTGCCCTCAAGACTGATAAAGATGTCGTACAAACGTAAAGCGCGAGAGCCGACCAGCTAGTTAGGGTCTAATCCTACCCCACACAAACGTGGTTCGCTTACTTACCTACGAAATACTTGGCGAGTTGAGTACGTCGTGGTTCAGCCAATAGTGCTTCAAGCGATCCAGCATGACCTCTCCAGATATATGAAGCCGAAAGATGAAGTTATAATTGGCGTGTGAAATGAACGTCATTTACAATACGCTCATTCAAGCGTTGAGCTGCTCATATCAAATCAAAGTACCACGAATCTCCCTTGAAGAATGCCAGTATGAGGAGCGAAGATAGGATTCTCCAACCTGTAGATGATCGGAGAGGCGCGGAGGTGCCATCTGTTCTTCGAGCAGCACGTGATACTTCCTCTCTAGCTCCAGCATACCAAGGAGAATAGCAGAAGGCGCATTTAGCATAGTCGTCCTCGAGCAATACACACCGGTCGCCACACCAAAGCGAAACCACTTGCGCCCAAGTCTTATACCAGCCAAGTTCATCCAAACACCGACATCTGATACACATTTTTTGACGTATGTACTTTCAGTCAAATATCAAAATCCAAAGCAAACACAACCGACAACAATCGTATAGCAAACACAAAGAGTGCTGAAGAGGAGGAGAGATTAGCGAGCTCTGTATACAGCGAGAGCGCAGGATAGGAACGGGAGAGCACGAGTAATAAAAAAAAGTAGGGAGTTTTTGTAGAGTGCAATGTTGGGCGTATGAGAGAGAAGTACCGTTCGAATGATGATAATAGTGAGACAGCGAGAGATCAGCAACGAGTACGGACGGATAGACGGATCGGAGCGGTAAAATGACAAGAATGAAGCGAATAAACAAACAAATGGATAGCACAAAGCAAAGAAAGGGGGGATAACCAGAGCACGGACAGGACCTCGAAGACGCCCTTTCAGTCCTCTAGTGGATATACATATGGTCAGCCTTGCTGGCGCTGTTCGTGTTATTGTTGAGTGGAGCGGAGAGCGGGCCCCCGTCGAGTCCGAACTCGCGACGCTGATTCAAGTTCAAGCCGGCTAGACCAAGGTTTAGGCTCTTGACGCCACTTGAAGGTGCAGTCTGTTGCCGCTCGCGTCCGCTCTGAAGACCAAACGACTGGGGCTCGAATGCGAGCGACGCCCTGCGTTCGTACCCTGGAGCCAAATCATTCGAAAACGGTTGGAAGGCAGAGTTGCTATATGCGCGAGACATGCCAGCAGAAGGACTAGGTTCATAAGAATGAGTAAACTGGCCGGCCGGAGGCGACTGGACAGGAGGCGACAAGCTTTGAGGCTGGTTCTGTGAGAATGGGAATGATTTCGGGCCTTGGAATCCGGTAGTGCCAGCCGGAGTCTGAAAGTTGGCGGGGTGTTGAGCCGGGAACATACCGCTGACTTGCGATCCCTGGAATCCTCCAGCTTGCGGACCCTGGAACTGTTGACCTTGAAACCCAGCCAGCTGCTGAGCCTGGAATCCCGGAGCCTGTGATCCCAAAAGTCCTCCGTTCTGAGTCTGAGGGACACTCGAATACCCAAGCGCCTCGAGCGTCTGGAACAAACGAGCCGAATCCGCCGCTGATAGACTATTGAGATGAAGCCCGCCGAGGTTGAGTCCGAGCTGGGCAGCCTGAGCAGCAGCTTGGGCGGCCTTGTCGGCTACAAATGCGAGCAATATGTCAGTATCCGCAAGAAACTTGAATCCAATCTGTCCCAACACACAGCCCTAGTTACGACCGCATCCATCCCCGCATCGCGAGATATTTCTCACAACTCAAAGTCCGACAGATAAACCCCAACCCCATCCCGCCCAGCGATATAAGCGAAAGGAAACTCACATTGACTCCTACCCCAGCTCAAACGAATCTTTCCGCCTCCGATCGGGAATCCCTGCATACGCTCAATCGCACGCTCAGCGTCCGCCTTGCGCACAAACTGGACAAATCCACAGCCCTTGCCCGGAGGGATTTTGACCTGCATCATCCGACCAAATGATTAGTATCCCAAAACAACGAAAGCAAAAAGACTAAACGCACATAATGAATCTCCCCAAACGGCGCAAAGAACCCACGCAACGTCTCCTCCGCAATCAACCCGCTCAGTCCCCCAACAAACACCGTGGTATTATACGGATCCGCACTATTGAGCGCACCCAACAACGCACGTGCACTCTCCAACCTCGCTCCATCGCTCAACCCTCCGCCGCCACGCGAGCCTTCAACACCCAGCACGCGACCGCCCTCGACACCCAAGACCCGGCCGGCTCCCCCCATCTCGGCATTGAAAAGTTCCTCGGCATCGATGCTTCTGGGTCGGGAAGGACTGGTATTGGAAAAGAAGGCCGCGTCGGGAGCGGGTCCAGAAACTGAATGATGACGTCCTCCAGGAGCGTACGCATCCAGATTCATGCGCGCATACAAATCGTGAGGACGTCCGAGCACGTACGAGTCGCGTTCGTCGGTAGGATAGTGGTTAAAGGCTCCGGTACCATTCGGCACACTGCTCGTGATAGGCTTGGTTTTGGCCGTCGCGTGGGACAAACGCACTACAGAAACAGGCACCGGTTAGCTTGTGATCAAAATTGGTACAGCGCTCCAACTATCCAAAAGGGGCAAGTGGCGCCACACAAGGGGGGCGGGACAAGGACTCACTGGGACGAGATAGGCAATACAGGCCTTGCATCTCAATCAAAGCGCGCTGCTGGTCGGCCTCGTCGGTAAAGCGCACGAATCCGTACCCCTTGCTGATCCCAGTTTCAGGATTGACCTGTAATCGTACGTCAACATTCGTCGGGGGGAACGTCACGTCAGGACAAAGAACAAAGAACGTACCATGATTTTCGCGCTGCGGCAACTCGCAAACGGCCGGATAACCCTTGGCTCGCGGTCAGGCCTCAGCCCGAGCAACGGATTGCGAAAGACAGCGACGAGATCGGCGTTGGTTGTCTCGGGCGCGAGGTCGCCCACAAAGATGCTAAACTCGAGCTGTTTCCCCGCGTTGGGGCCTACTCCGGGAGCAGTATGGGGACCCGGACGGGCGGCCACGTATTCTTCTTCGTTGGCACGGCCTACCGCGCCAGCCCAGTGCGCCTGGACACGAGCCCCGGCGCCTGCACCCACCCAGGAAACGCCCTCGGGGCTACTGTTGACTTGGGTAAACGCACGGGCGGCCCCCGCAGCCGAGGCGAAGACGAGGACAGCGCCATGGGACTGCATACGCACGTCGGCCACGTCCCAGCCTTGGGTGTGGGCCATTTGAAGCACATAGGGGGTGTCCATCCAGGGCTCGGGGAGTACGACATGCAGTTCGCGCTCAGCAGCAGGAGCATGGACCCGGTAGTCCGTGCCGTGGGTGAGATCGTGAGTGAGGAGCATGGGTGGGTACGGACGCAAGACAGTCGACGCAGGCTTTTGTGGTTGGGGTTGCGACGGCCAGCGCGGGGGAGAGGGGCTGTCGGCGCTGTTGGTGCTGCCGGAGCTCGTGCGGCTGCTAAAGAACCGGCTCGTGCCTTCGTCGCTGGTCGTGTCTAGACTACGGTCGGCCCAGATCGAGTTCGGGTGGGGCGCAGCAGGTTTGGTGGTGACGGGTGGGGAGACCGACGAGGGCGAACTGGGAGACGGGGGATACGGATGCGAGATACGAGTAGTCTGCATAGTGGGGCCAGACAGGGGGAACTGAGCAGATGCTGGGTCTATATAGCCAGAACTTACCATCGGCAGCGGCATGATGGTCGTCGAGCGCAAGCAACAGACCGTCTGGAAAGACGTAATCAGACCAGAACGAGCGGTGCACGAATCCGACTGGCGGAAGCTGATCGCCCGATAGCTCGCAATTTTCCACTCAGGGGTCCATGCCCCTTCCCGCCCCGCCCGTCCCCCGCCCGCCGCCCGCCGACCTTGCACTTTGCACTCCGCCCGGCTGCCGGGACGACTCGGCTCCGGACCCGATGTCGCTTGTCGAACGACCTGGTCTAGCACAGCTGCCACAAACAGCACATCATTGACACTGTGACTGTCGGCTGTTGTTTGTGCTCCGATGATGTGTACGTCGAGAACGACGCATGGCTCTCGACGTAGTGCGCCCGTTGTCTGGCTCGCGCTTGCCCATTCCGGACACACGATCACCGATACCCACACGCACGTGCACGTGTACAGGAACACATATACAACCACAAACTCATTCCCGCGGCCATTCCGTCCATTCCGGTGGCGCACTCGAACCCAGAGAACCAGCTAGACCAACGCCCAGTTGCAAGACCGACCATCGAATCGACGCTCCATCCTCGTATTCTTGCATCGCCCACATGCACACTGCGGACCCTCGACCCGCAATCACCGTCCCAGAACGCATCTAGCGTAGCTTCGCTTCTTGCCATTCCTCATCTCCATGCACCTCCCCTCGACCCTTCGTGGCTGGAGTCTATTCCCCTGGACACCCGGCGAAACACAACCCTCCATTGTCATTCCCACAACGATTTCACACAACGGGGGCATTCTGCAACACTCTCACAAGAAAACCACTCCAATTTAACCTCCCCATCCGATCAGATCATTGACCGGCGGGGTTGATTTTTTCGGCAAGCAGGCCCGGGTTCATACACATATCCACATATTTTCGGACTCAGACTGCCCTCCACTTTACAATAACCCTATGACTCACCACGTTCAGGGGTGCCCGCTCCGCTCTGCCCAATCTCGCATTCACTTCTCGACGAGTTTGGGGGCCATCCCCAATCCAAAGTATTTGTCCCAAATGTATCCGAGGACCGTTGAATAGATACCAACCCACCTTCCGAGTTGCTATATGGGTAAATGCTTACAAGCACGATCTAGCTGTTTTTATTGCAAGAACGTTGGCGACCATCGAGAGATACGTCATTCATGCCATCAGTATGATTCAACCCATGCTTGACGACTTCCACACTCATATCTGAGAAGCATCAAGAGCCGGTCGTGCGGAAGGACAGTTTATGCGAGCATACTGTACACACGCAGCAGCTTGACCAAACGGATGCCGGTAATCCGCAGCCTCGCATAGCCGTTGACGCGAATCATATGTTTGTGGGGCCTAGAATTCTAAAGGACCTTGGTCTAGCTCGTTACCGAGTGGTCCGGACGTGCGTCGAAACTCAACGGGATACGGCCAACCTGATGCATTCAAGCGGAAGGACACGACAATTCTCGTTCCATACTATGACGTATGATTTAACTCTTTAGACATACGGCAGAACACGTAACGGTTTAAACGCCTCATTCCATATTTGCAACCGTTCACACCTGGTTCCTGGATGTGTCGCGTGGTGGAGTTCCACGTGACTTTGCCAAATGCTTCATGGGCTATTGTCGCCCAGGCTCGCTCTGTACCCGCACGTCAGGCTGTTTCTACAGCTTACGACGGATCAAAACGAATAGACTTCAGCCTACCTCATGGCCTATTCTACCTCAAACATAGCCGCCCCCTCTAGTCCACAAGGCGCCCGTGTCAACGATACTTTCCGAGGGACAGTGGGATAGGCTTTACTGTACCGAGTCGGAACCAGCCGAGTCAACTCATGATGATTTAGGCCGATTGCCCTGTTCGGCTGTCCCGCGCGAACATCACGAGTGTAACTCATCACTCTGATTGACCTTGTTCTGCCAACATCCTCGGATCGGAACATGAAAAAAACTGAGAAAAAAAAGAACGTACAAGTGACGTGAGTTACACACGCTTCTATGACTCAAGTGCGCTAGGCGGAGTTAGTCTGTGGCTGTTAGAGAGTTGGTATTTGCGATTGCTTGGTCTTGTAGGCCTCGGATACGCCCAAGTACACAATGGTTGTTGAGTGAAAGCGAAGGTCGTCTCGACGCAAATGTTGACCCGGTAATCAATCAATTGTAACTATGAATATGGTCGAAAGACTTTCGCCCGTCGTAAGCTTCCATAGCCTGGTGGGGAGGGAATCCGGTCGACGCTCGGTAACAATTGATCACTCAGCTTTGTTGGTCGAGGCCCGCAGGTAAAAGGCGTAGCATCAGATCCTCGCTTACATAGACGATACGGTGTAATAGTTTTTAATGATACCATGAAATGGAACACACCTTTTCGTCTCGGGCATAGTTCACCATTAAATGGTAGTGTGTACAATGTGGCCCGAGAAAACCAATACAATCCAACGTTCATGGCACGTCACTTGACTTGCCAGCTTACATTTGACCCTGAAAAGTGCTTTGCGTGTGATGGCTAGTGCCTTTGGCTGTATTCATAAAATTTATAGGGTTAAAGCTCTTTAGAACAAAGGTTCAGCCCACTTTGATTATCGGTACGGCGGCCTGACTCTTCTTGGAATTTTAGACCAGTTTCTGATTCATATGCTCGGCTTTGCAATTATACTACCCACTTATAGCTAATTCATGAGCAAAAGATGTCAAAGATGTCAATAACATTGAATAAATGTCGTTGTCCCACATGCTGCCTTTAGTGGGCAATCAAAGAACGTTGTGCTTCAGATTGATAAGAGAGAGTAGCTGGGGGCCTGTATTCCAGTTCGGCACTGCCAAAGCGCAGAAGAAAACTCGTTTGGAAAGCGGGGGTAGTTTGCTGGCCGGTTGCTATCCTGAGCATGACGGCCAACCCACGTAAACATCTCGCTTGAAGAAATCCCTGGGCTTGACTGTTAGTATATGGAACCAATGCAAATAATTGCTTGCGCCATCGAGTGTAAACAAGAACCAGATAAAGCCTCGAGGCAGCTATCGCATTGATCCAAGACCTATGGCCGATGAAACGGACTGAAATAGTATAGCTAATAGCACCTATCAGCGTGTTGTTGTTCTTAGCGAGTACACTCGTACATAAGTGTCGACATCCGACTATGTTGTTGGTGAACGGGTTGATTTATTAGAGGACATTGTTCGGTTAGTCGTCGCTGTGCATGTATTTGGGGTTTGAGAGCGCATACATCTAGGTTATTCTGCTGGTTGTACCGTTAGGTCATAGCCTTTACCCTAATCCCGTTTCTGAGCACATGAACAGAGCTCATGTGCCACAGGGGTAGGAACCGTTCCGCAGTAAGGTGCCATGTGAATCGAGCAACACTGCATTACAGTATCTCATGTCTGCACAGATTCTAGAACTCGGATGCGTTTCCCCCGATAGATAGGGGTAAAAGCATGTTGGGATGAATAGCCTGATGCGTCTTGTGGATAGATCCTTCATTTTAAACAAAAGAGACATCCAGACTAAGATTGTTTGCTCACAACTTTACTTGGGCCATTAGGCAAGAACGTGTTATTGTCTCTTGATGGGTGTATTATGCACGGAGAGAGTGTGCTGATAATATGATTATTGATGGAGATACTTTAGCGGCGTGAATCGTCGGATGGAACCTATTGCTGTTCTTCGCAAATCTCAAGACCTGATTCCTTTGACACTATTTGTCCCACACTTTCGGGACCATCCGTCCAAGACGAACAGCACAGTTTTACTTCCAGAACTTTTTGTCTGGACAAAGATCGCGGCCAGATGCGAGGGAGCATGGTAGAGTCACAGAAGCTGTTGTCCCCTCGATTAGTATTAGTTTGTTGCCGTACCATTCCACATTCAGACCTGTAAGATTACACTATCAAGATATCATAAAATAAATGTGTACGGGACTCGATAATTCATACCACTAGAGCTACATGTATGATAACGCTGAATGATTGTATCCGTGCACATCTGTGAGGCTGTTATAGATGGGCGTGCAAGCGAATTTTGAATATGTCAATTAACAATAGAGCCGCTAAGCTTAGTTTACGGTGTTCTCGTGGGCCATTGAATCTATGAATCTGCATTTGGTAATCAAATATCGATGCGGTTGTTCGGAAGTGGGCTTGAAGATGCCGCTCCATTACCTAATCACGTGATTCACACTTTTTTCGGCATACACATACATATTTTACTAGCTACATGAACGTGAGGTCAAACCGCTAGGATCCCGAGACACACAGCAAAATTCAGGCTCATTGGCGGGGGTCATCATCGAACGAAGCGAAGAACTAGAGGGGGGAGCGAACACCAAGCATCAGTCTGAGTGGGGCGTAATCAGCTGTAAACCCTTTCAGCTCACGTGATTCACACCGTGCCCTTCTCTTCTCTGTCCTTCTTCGCCCTCTCTCCTTCCTACATCTAGATCAATGTAGCTATGTGTTAGTCGCAGAAAATCGATAGTGTATTGGATATTAAACTGAATCGAAGCGGTTGATCCCGTGTTTATGTAACTCGCTGAGTTCTATATGCCGAAAGATCCCAATTACGCAGCATGTCCTTTTCTTAACGCTGCAGCAGGTGCATGTAAAGCACCTTTCTTTTGATACAAAAGGATAATATCGGTTATAAGTGCCATTCCTCATAAAGAAACTGTCGTGCCCGACTGGAGAAGTTGATTGATAACATGTATGATTTTGCAGATTTCATTAGCATGTGTTTTGCGCTGACGCCTCGCTCAGCTCAATACGGGATTTCCGATGATGTGTTTCAATCCCGAAGACAGGTGTATATCAGCCTTCCTACGTAGATATTCACAAATGTGGCGCATTCGATTCACGAGCGTTTGGCCTGGGAAGTATACCTGCTTCCGCATACATCGAAGACTTATAAGACTGCTGTAGAGGGATATGTTCATCGCCAGTCTCTTTTATTTTAACTCCTTTTTCTTACTCTTACTGCAGGCAGTTGTACAATTTCTAATGGACGCAATAGAGACATTTACTCTAGGGCATCGTCGTATTGAGCTTGCGAGGTATTTTATGGGTCAGTACACTGAAGTAATATAGAGAAGCCAATCATCTTCCACTCCCTCTTAGTAGCTTCTCGTACGCTACTGGTTTATGATATCCTGAGCAACATGGATAATGAAGTTCGTTACATATGGACGAAACCGTGGTCGGTTATTAGGTTTGTCTATCATTTGAATAGACTATGGCCTATTGTTTTATTGGGGTGAGTGACCTCTGCATACAGGCTATGGTCAGTATCTTATATTTCAGTTGTTTAGGATTACTACGCCAGGTATATTTGTGTTTGACCAGCCTCACTTTCGACTCAGCTTGTACTCCGTAGTATTCTTTCTTCGTTCGCCATCTCTCCAGGTGTGTCTTTTTTTGCGACAAGCCGTGTTCCAGAGGACTGAAAAGTTTGATCGAAAAGACGTAAGCTAGAACCGATCGAGAGACTGAAGGATGGTGCTATGTTGAAAAACCATAGGTGCAAGGCGATTGTCACGGCGGGCGAATACGGGACCACCATAGCACTTACTTGCTTAGGCCGTGAGTTCCCGAGGACTATACTTATATACATAAAATTGTGACCTGCATATAGCTGTGATAATAATTCGTGTGTGGGCGCTGTATGAGAGGCAGTGAGTTAATGCGCACTATATGGGGCTTCATAGCTCATTCTGAATATCATAATAGAACAACCATTCTCGTGTCAGTACAATTTATTCGATAGATTACCCTACAGCGAAACTCATTGGGATTAGATGGTTGGTGACAGGGATAGTAATCATGATCATTCCAGCCCTCATCGAGGCCAAGATTCAAGCAGACGTAAGTACATGCTCATCCCGATCGCATGTTCTAAAGACGTCGTCCAGAGCAATTTATACATAGAGAACCCAGGTAGGTAGCGATTTTGCAGATGAGGCCAATCTGACAATGATATTTTAAAGTCCCAGAACTTCTAACTGGATGCTTGGTTCGCATGACGGATTTTGCGTGGGTTCCGTATGTGTTTGCACTGACCTACGAGTCCGGTGTGTTCGGGCTGACCATATGGAAGACATGGAAGCTGAGAAGAGAATTTGGAGCCATTGAGTTGGCAAATCGCTTCATGATTGAGTATGATGTCACTTTCTACCGTCGCCTTCCTTCTAACCTCTATCGTTTAGTGGTACGCTGTATTATGTCGTTGTGCTCGCTGTATTATTGTTTTCCTGTTGGGGTGCCACGAACGAAGTGTTCAAAATTGCAACGTCGGCCTCTGGGTAAGGCTTAGAATCCAATTTATCAATATCTAACAATTATTGCGATAGATTTACCGTTGCGATGAACAGCATAATGTGTAGCCGTATGATCCTGTCTCTGCATGTGTTCACTGAGGCGCGGTCGCAGAAGGAGCCGAGGATAGACACCATTCGAAGTAGCCAGATTGCTTAACGACGTACGCACTCTAAAGAAATGTTAAAACCTCACATGTGTTATCGAACATCCCGCTCTGTCTCGATTTTTAATGAGTCGTAGATGGAGCTGGTAGCTACTGGAAAGAGCGATAATATCCCCAGATTGTTTTCCCATTCATTTATTCATACTGTGTTGCCTGATGAATCAGCATCCGCATACAACAAGTATAATTGCGGTTGCCGGTTACACGTACTGAAGCTGTCAACTACTGACCTATTACGGGAGTTTTCGATAGGATTCACTGATTGAATCTAGCTGATTTAAAGGCTTCCCGATGATGATACCTGTCGATTGACAGTGGCGGACGCCCGCGGTCCCGCTCTAGATCTAGCACCGTAACGATAGGGCTCCTACATTAAAACTCCAAAACAATTACCGAAGGGCTCAACCCTTCCTATCTACCATTCCTTCAATGACTCTCAGCCATGAGGGTAGCTTGCGTGGCTTTATCCAAGTATATCGACAACTTCAGATTGTGCGATATTGCGTTGGTGATGAGACTTCTTATAACAGCCACGACGATTGGACGCTGAGGATTCCTGAATAGTTGCAACCCGGACACTGCTGCTATATGACAGCCTGGTCAGTATCAGCCATGAGGTCCATTACATATGGGGAAAGCCCTGGTCGTTGATAAGGATCGTTTACCATGTGAATCGAATTTGGCCAATATTTCTACTTGGGTAAGCAATCTGGCATATTAAAGTTAGCATACTATGCTCGTGCTGAAAGCTTTAAACCTAGTTTCACGACATCAAGTAGGTGCCTCAATCCCCCAGACTGAATCGTACTTGTTGATGCCCGTCAGCCTTTTTCTTGGACTCGCCTTCGCCTCAGGTTCGCATCTAACGTTTGGAAGCTCGTTCAACCCTAACACTTTTTATTAAGACGTCAGTGGCCTCCCAATAACGCTATCATCAACAAATTGAGGGTCGTATTTTGTTTATGTAGATGTAAAGTAATCGTAGCCGCGAGCTCTTATGCAACCGTCGCCGCGATAACATGTATCGCCCGTAAGTAGGTCCAATTCAAGTTATGCAGATGTTCCCCACTAACGTAGGGGTTCTAGCTGTAATGGCAGTGCGAGTTTGGACATTATATGGTCGACAGTAAGTGATATTCGTTCATTACCTTGATCGTGGCGAGTATGCTGAATAGCGAATTGGGCCCATTTAAAGAATCTGGATATTGAGGAAAGTCTGATGTTCAATTGAAGAAAGTACGATCTGATCTTCGCTACAGTTTGCTACTACTTGGACTGGCCGTAACAACTGTGGCTTCATTTATTGAGGTCAAATTCCAGGTAGATGTAAGTGTGTGCGGCACTATCACGTAACGACATTGAATGACACATCCTGTTACTTTAAAGGACAATGTGTATCTGCCGAATCCAGGTGTGTAGCGCTTGATTAAACTCGTCCAACTAAAGTTGACATTTTTCTTTAGTCCCCGAACTGCTTAATGTTTGCCTCGTGCGAGTTAGTTCGTATGCATGGATCCCGTACCTGTTTACACTAGCATATGAAACTACGGTATTTGGGCTGACAGTTTGGAAGACATGGGATATAACGAAAGAGTTTGGGACGATGAAGCTGACCAATCGACTACTCCTTGAGTAAGCCTTCTGTTATGTGAACGCTACCATGATTGAGTCTTGCGTCTTAGTGGGTCTCTGTATTATGCCACCGTATTGCTCGTGCTATTGTTTTGTTGCGTAGGCAGTACCTTCGAAGCTTTCAGAGGTGCTGCGATTGGATCCGGGTGCGCATCCTTGGTTATTTATCTTGTATCCCATTACGCTCAACTTGGGAGCCGTAGGTTTCTTGTCGCGATAGACAGCATTGTGTGCAATCGCATGATTTTGTCATTGCATGCATTCACGGAGAATGCGGGCTATGCAGATCCCAAACTTCCGACAATATCCGTTCACCCGAACTCTGGGTTGCCTTCATCAGGAGATGAAGGAAACGTTGTATAGCAATGAACGAAATTATGAAAATAATCACGTGTCATTTAGGCGCTGAGGCTCCTCTGCAGAGACTTCCACATGTCCCAAAGAATTGGAAAGGTACGTCGGACATTATTCCATTGAACCCAAAACAATTAGACAAGATGCAATAAATAGACTGCTTTGGCATACGCAAGGTCATGGCATCATGTTGACGCTTCGAACCGTGTTCTCGGAAAGCTTGCCCAACGGATCGCCATTGTGTTGATGGGAAAGCACAAGCCATTATTTGACCGTGGTGGTATGTAGAGCGTTTCAGTTAGAGATATGACGATTAACATGATCAACTTGGTAGCTGATTGTGGTGATTATGTTTGTGTGACAAATGCTCGTAAAGTTGTTGTCACTGGTCGGAAGGCTGACCAAGTTGTCTACCGGCGCCATACTATGTATCCCGGAGGGCTGAAGGAGATAAAGTATAGAACAATGATGGAAAGAAAACCGGACGAGGTCAGTTTGAGATTTGTTTATGGCCACTTTGACACTCTAAGCCTTTACCTTCAATCTAGATTATTCGACAGGCGGTGTCTGGGATGCTACCCAAAAACCGCTTAAGAGATAGGAGACTCGAGAGATTAAGGATATTTGAAGGGTCGGAGAATCCACTGCAGGCGAATATAAAGCGGCAGTGGGAGGACTTGGCTTCTAAAACCCCCCTATAATATCGCAGGACTTGTGTATTAAACTTGTTTGCTCAAAACGAATCATTAAATGCTCCTGAAATTATCATGGCTGGGGAGATGTACCATGGCATAAGGTGGGGGAGAGGCGAAATCAGGTGAGCCTGTGTTACATTTGTGCCAACGTCTTAATGCTGGGTTTTAGTTTGAGCGGTTTGTCAAATTGCGTCTGGGAGATGCCCTAGAGCACGTTCGAGAGCAAACACGGAAAGCAAAGGATGTGTAGGTTACCGCAGAGCCTCTCAACCCACACAGCCATTATGGCATTATGACGGGCGTAGGTGCGTGCTGGGTTTCATTATGTGCAACTGCAACGAGGCAGCTATAGTCCTCGACACCCGAGCCAATCTGGACACTTGTCGAGTTATTGGGCGATCGCTCGACTCTTACTGTCCTGATTGAAGGGGCCAGAGCAGCCCCTATCTCTGCGAAACGAGAGAGTGGGGTGTTGTGGGCGGTACTGGAGGACCCGCTGGACTCCCAACTTTTGCGGCGCTTCTTGATGGCAAGGCCATTTGGGCTGGTGTTCGGGGGGTCTGCTCATCAATTCACCAAAAGGTGGTGGCCTTTTGTGTTCCGGGCGTTGGACGCCTCTGGTTTCTCTTTCCCGCATCCCCGTCCTCGTCAATGGGAAGATACCATGTACACTCTGAATCCACTATATTCTTTGGCAAGATCGTCTTTGGCGAGATTATTCGGCCCAGGGTGAGCCAGCCGGCAGCACGTTTTTTGCACGTAGCTGACTGTTTACAGTTCTAATTCGTCTAGTGACCCTCCTCTGCCCGAAGCACCACCACCGCCTCCTGTGCTTGACCTTAGCCGTTCGCTCCCGGGTTTGCCACCTGAACTGGTTCAACACATTGCTAATTATGTAGTGGAGCCTGTGCTGCCACCTGGTCGCGCGCCTTACGATACCTATTTCCGAGAGCGGAAGATGGTTCTGAAGTCTTTCATTGGCTTCGCTAGCTCGAGTAAATATTACAGGGGCCTGCTGTTTAGGAAATGGTTCCATGTCGTTGTGATCGTTGAACCTTCTGACTGGGATTTGGTTCGGGACACATGTTGGCTCGGCTTTATCCAGCCACATGTCAGGTAATTGCTCACCGCTAGGCGCCAAAAGCGATACTGACATTTGTACGGCCAGGATCATGATTGCAGCTCCCGGCGCTCTAACTTCATCGCCAAGGCTTCAAACCGACACCGAAATCTTAGCACACTTTGAGCATCTGACCTCAGTTTCCGTCGACTACCACAACGACTTCCTGCGCTCTGGGGGTCAATTTCCGTACTACCAACTTGTTCGCAAGCTGCCCGCTTCCTTGCAAACGCTGGAGATATTGAACGCCCACGGCCCTGACGAACAAATCATAAACCTGGTAGCTCGTTGCTGTCCTGACTTGATTGAGTTGAGGCTTGGGAGATGCACTATGTTCAGCAACCGAGACTGTGTGTGGTGGAAGGCTCACCCCGCTGATCACGATGCTTATATGGCGGACAGAGGCGTAGAGGCGTACGCGGTAAGAGCAGTTTCCCGCTGATCGAAATGAAAAGAAGCAGACGAGCTTGACATAATTGGGTATATCGTACAGGGTGCTGTCGGTAACTTAATAAAGACCGTACCTAAACTTCGCAGTTTGCACATAGGCGTCTATCTAACTCCTATCGAAGCGGTCTGGGCTCATCGTGTAGACCACCGCAAACTACATCCCATTTTCGACTCCATGACGCACGAGAACCCAGAAGGCGTGCACAATCACCTCCATCAGGTTGCATTGGCCATGGCAAATGGAGAGGACCCCGATCCGCCGATCAATTACAATTATCCACCTCTGGCGCGGAAAGAGATTTGGGAAGCCCCCTGCGAGCTTTGCGAACAGCGTTTTAGAGGACCGGCCGAAAGGGCAGAAATGCGAACAGCAGCAGTCATAGCCGCTCGGACTTGGTCCCTTCGTGAAGTATCATTTGCTTCGTTCACATCCCCAGGTCGGGTTGGCGCTAGCGCTTGGCAGGTCGTTCCCAGAGATGCCATTACTGGAGAAGAATTAGCGAACAAGGACTCTGAGTGGATGGAGCAACTCCTCGAAGAAAAGGGGGAAGCGGGGCATACAATAACTGTGGACGTTAGGCGGTTATACAGCTATGGGGAGACAAGTACCCGAATGCGATTCACGTTCAGCATGACCTGGTCCGAGGGAGAAATCAAAGTGTCTCAACCGCTCACTGGACCAAGTATATCTCCGGTGTGTTTTTGATACTTATGCAACCATATCGATAGCCCTAACCCCATTCCTAGATATTTTAATGACTATATGCTAATTAGTTCGTTCTTCTCTCGACTCCAAGAAATTAAGCGAGTACTACGATCTACTGGCAGGATCGTTTGAAACAGGCAGCGCAACCTACTTGTAGCGTCGTAGGATCAACATACCGGCAAAAAAGTAATTGCCAGATGGTAAAAATGTCGCTATCGAGGCTGGTCACTTAATTGGTGCCATCAAACTTGGAAATCATGCTCTGTTGAGAGAATAGTATACCGATTCCCTTACACTTCATTGCCCTTCCTGTGGTGGGCTGACGGACAATATATGTTATCTGCGACCTCTTTTGCCCTCCATGGTTTGTATTTGTTTATTACGCAACCCAATACAATCTTCCCGCCAACCACTATGTCTCGTCTGACAGAACCATTCATCGCGGAAAGGATACGCCCATTGGCTCATTCTCCGTAAGTACATGTCCGGTTAACGCTTCCTTGCAAGCGTTTTCACTAGCACATCGGTCAGATAGCTGGCCGATCTGGACATCTGGCTTGATATGTGAGCCCTCAGATTTTACAAACACATTTCAAGAGCCCTAACTGATCTCCTGCAAGTCATGTCAACGGCAGGATTGAAATCAGCAGGACTGCCCCCACTTTATCAGCGGATAGGGTTCCCGTTTATATTCCTAGGCGCAGGGTACGTGCTCAACACGGGCGATAAGTACAATGGCAGCGGAATTGCCACAGGTGCGTTCGTCCCGGTCGCCGAAGAAAATCCAGACTCTGACTGTCCTCGTGTACCCAGCCTGGTCTGCCACGTACTTGTTCCTCAACGGCCGAAACGCCCTACGCGCAAGAACTCCTGCCTCGTTGATGCTGGCCGTGACTGCAGCGAGCACGTTGTCACTATACGGAAGCGAATACTTCTATTTTAATAGAAACGATGCTGTGGAGGAGGTTGTGCCGTATAAACGTTCGGCATACGGTCGACCAGAATAACTTTAGTGCCACCGGGGATAGCCTGGAGATAGCCTTTGGCTCTGGGTGACGCCCAATGACGTCTGTTGACAGGCTGGTGTGGATGTATCGATAGGACACAAGGATCGCTCTGCATTCTCTATCGGGTCGAGTAAAATACATTCGGAGGCATGACGCCAGACCAAGGAAGTAGGAAAAGTTAAAGACAGACACCGGACAACAAACATCGGAGAACATACAGATATCAGGCTTTTCGAGGAAACATGAAAGACCGAAGCCACAACAATAAATAAGGACAGAAAGATAGCAGACATATTTTGATACAAACGCCTCATACGAAAAAACACATACATGAAAGAACAAATTTAGTCCATTTACCAAGTGCCCCAGAGCCTAATCAGGCCCTGTGAGCTTGCCTCCGCCCAGCCCGGTCGATTCGATTCAGACCCGAGTCCGCCAGAGCCATGCCCAGACCCACCGTCGCGGCGCACGAGGCCCCCAAGCCAGCGACCCCCAGCTTGGTCCGCGCGCCACGAATCGTCAAAGTATAGCCTGGTAAAAGGATCGTCCAGCGGGGCTAAAGATCGAGTAGAGGGATTGTTAGCGAAAAACAAGCCCTGTTGATGTACAGATAGCAACGTACACACCTGCCCGCGCCACGAGTATGCTGCGAGCCCGGCGACGAGCGCCGAACCCGCGTACGCCGAGAGCACGAGCGGAAGCGACCGCGCGAACGTTCGCAGCGCGGACGGCTTGGGCTCGTCCTCTCGCGTCTCCTCGCTCTGGCCGGATCGTGACGAAGGGATTCGGAGTCGGAGAATGCCGGCGGCGAGACTGCCGAGTGAACAAGCGGCTGCGGCTACACCCGCTAAACGAGCGATGTCCTCCAAATCGGGGATCGCAAGGAACGAAACTGAAGCACCGAGCATCAAAGCCGACTGGAATCGCGATCAGCCGCGGCTTTCACGAACACATCAAAGACAATAACCGTACCATCAAGTTGGTGCTCGCGTCGGCAACCATCAGCCGCTGTCGGTCTTCGACCTTTTCGTCTGGCTGTTCCACGAACAAGTACGGAATGCCCAATCCAAGCAAACCCGCGAGGGTTCGGAGAGGCACACCCACAAACGGATTGGCAGCCACACGACGACGGCGGATACGCTCTGCGGGGCTCATCACCTCGAGATTAACCGCGTCGTGAACAGCCTGGAGCTTGGCCAATCGCCATTCCGCTATGTTCCGGGGATATCAGCCATCACGTCATTTAGACGCTTGAATCAGACTAACCGGTGCGAACGTGAACTCGGGCAACCGTGCGAGTCTTGAGCACGGCGTTTGCGTGAGAGTGCTCTTGAGATAGGGACTTGAGAAACTCGAGGACTTCATGCGACTCTTCGGGTGTGAACGGCGGCTTGACGCTGACAGTCTCCTTCTCGCCAGCTTTCTTCTTCTCAGCAAGTAGCCGGTCTATAGAAAACTTAGACTCGTGTTTAGACTCGAGGCAATAGGATCATACCGGTATAGTGCCAAGTCAACAGCTCAATAGCCTCCTGCACCGCACGTGGGTTGACATCCCCGTGAGCCGGGTGGGTCTCGACATATGCCCAGTAGCGCCGTTCCATCTCAAGATCTAATCCCGGACAACCAAATTAGCACAAGCCCTCGCATAAACCACAAACACATACCAAACTCGGCATCCTCACCCTCGACAAATCGAGTTTCAGGACCTTGGGGACCAACCCTCCTGCGCTTGTGCGAGACATAACTCCATACGAGCGTAAGCGGGGCCCCGTAGCCCAAGTCAATCTCCTCGCCCGGCCCATCAACTTCGCTGGCGCCACTGCCACTTGCGCTCGACACCTCCCAATCAAGTTGCTCACTCGCTCCGGCTGCATGAACCCAAACCTCCCATCCGTTTGGAAGATCAGTGTCCCGCTCCTGGAGGCATTTGTCCACAAACGCGTTGACGCCTTGATGCGTGGCATTATCGGCCATGTCCAAGTCCGTGACGAGGGTGACGGGCAACGGAGCCGAGGGCGTAGGGATAATCAGCACCTTGGTCTCGCTGTTGACGTGTTCAAGCTGATTCTTGGCGGGCGACTCGGACGCGAGAAGCCGGTGCGTATAGTACATCTTGCCACTCGGCAACGACTGCGCAACCCACTCGCGCGGATGCCGTTCGACGACGGGCAGGCCACCGAGGTTCCCGAGTCGGGTGGCCAGACGCGACATGAGCGTCGACCGACGGTCCATGTGTGACATCAATCGGGACAAGACGGAACTGTAGACTTGAGCGCGCTCGGACTGAGGCTGTTGGATTTCTTGCGAGGATGGTTGGAGTTGAATCGGAGGCTGAAGAGTGGGTGTATGCGACTGAGAGAGCGCCGAGCGTGGGCGAGATGGGACAGCCCCATTGGACCCAGCAGCTTCGTTCTCGGGTAACATCATCCTCACCGTCCTGCTAAACATGTCAGAATGCATCTGAAGCAGGAAAGTAAAACACTTACTTGGGAGTACGACCCTCGCCTTCGTACCAATCTCGCAATTCGGTTCCCGCAAGACCTCTCAAATCGTTGTCCTCAACACCGCCATTTGCGGCAGCACGCACACTCGGGCTGATCATCTCGTGCACCGACATGTCAGGTGCGAGCATCGTGTCGATCGAGGGCCGAACACTAATTCCAAAAAAAAAACGTGTTAAATCCAGACCAAACCAAAAACAACAAACAAGAAAAACGTACGCGGCAACACCTCCCAAACGCTCCTGGACGCCAGAGCCATCAGGTTCTGCATCACCAAAGACGCCCATGGTGCTCATCGAGCGCTCGAAATGACGAGGGTTCAATCTCTCCACATTACGCGGGTGGAAGAACGATTCGGACATGTTCGAAACGGGCGGAGGCGGAGTCTGATCACCCGCATATGGCGAATAGGTGCCCGACATGCGAGAGGGTGAAGGAGTGTCAGGGCTCTCCTGGGTGGCGGCGCCAGCTGGAGTCGAAGTGGAGCCTGGGTAGAATGCAGATCCGGTTTGCGCGGGTGGCGTTTCTGGGGGGCTGAATGCGACTCGTGGGCGAGGTGGAGTAACCGAACGAGGCGGGGTTGGAACCGACGAGATCCATTTGGGATGAGTTTCCACCTGGGGCGTGTCGATAAAGATGCCGGATGGTCCTAGGTCACCCCTGCAAGAGACGAGAGATAAGAGATTTGAAATCTATGCTAAAAACAGAGGAACTCACGATTGCGACTGCTGGCGGGTCGGCGGGCCGTGAGTTCCTTCGGGGGAGAGAACAAATGCGCCATTCATGAGCACTTCCTCTTCGTCATCGGGGACTGCGAGCGGGGTACGTTCGCCCGAGGCGGGAAGTGACCTGAAAACACGAGTTAGCCAGTAATCTCACGTAATAGAGAGCAGACATACGATGGGACGGGCAGCTCATTGACGTCTGTCTCGGCGGCATCTTCGACCTTGGGAGCAGCCTGGACAGTAACGACGGGAGTCTCCTCGATCTTGATTGGGACCTCTTCAACCTTGACGACCGGTTCCTCGACTTTGGCAGTGGCCTCGTCGACTTTACTGGGGACTGAAGCAGACATGTCTTCGACCTTGATCTGGACCTGGCTCTTGACAGCCTCATCCTCAGGCTCGTCCTCTTCCTTTGTGGGTTCGAGGATAGACCAACCGAGGTCGCTTCCGACGGTGCTAGCAGCACGGCTCAAGCCAGTGCCTGGCTCCCTGGTAGCGCTTGACTCGCGCGAGTGTCCGAGAGAGGCGTCACGAGTGCTTGCAGACACATTGCTCGTGGTCGACAATTCAAGACTAGCAGAGGGCTCGACGACCTGGGGCGTGATCTCGGTCTTGGGAGTCGGAGCAGTAAATACGTCTGTATTGGGCGCTGTAATGACGTCAGGGATTGACGGCTGTGTAGGGGGAGAGGCTGCCAGAGGAGGCGCTGTGATCTCCGCCTCGGGAGAGTCGACAAGGGGAGCGGGAGTACCGTCGGCGCTAGGAGAGACAATAGGCTCGGGCTTGGTCGGAGCAGTATCGTTGGCCTGTTGCATCGCGGCACCAAAAGAGAATGTCGTGTCCTGGACAGCAGTAGGGCTAGCGGCTTGGATAGGACTTGCGGCGAGCGGATGAGAGAGTGTGCGCTCGCGTTTAGGGATCGGAACAGTGAGCTTTCCGTGTTCACCAGCTTGGCCGAGACCGGCACCAACACTGCTGAGACGTACAAGACTCTCGAGGGCGCTGCTCGAGCCAGGAGTCGAGACCGTGCGCGCTCGGCCGACAGTTGCGGCTCCGTCGTCAGCCTTGTTTTTGCGCGGAGAGCGGGGGAAGCCAAGAATGGACAAGCGTCTAGGCGTTGTCGAAGGACTGGACGGGGCGGTGACGGTGAGATGGCCACTGGCAGACTGGGAAGACGTCATCGGAGGTTGAGGACTCGAGGGACGGCTGCCTGGTCGGCTGCCGGCGTGGCTACCAAACAACGAATGGCGCCTGCTGCCGGCCGAGCTCGTGCGCGAGCGACCCGAGTGCTGCGAGTGGTCGTCGCCCGAGTCGACGTGCTCGTGTTCGTGCTCGCTGTTGTGGGACTTGTTCTCGTCTTCGGTGTGCTTGTGCTCGTCGTCTGGGTCGGTCGACGTCGCGCGGTCGCTGTGGGTGGGCTCCTCGGACGTGCCGCGCGACTTGCCTTGCTTGCTGCCGCGGCGGATGACGGAGACGACGCGCTTGCGCATCTTGCGGACGCTCTCACGCAGCTGGTTGTCGCCCTTGTCCTTCTCGGCCTTGGGGGTCGACGGGGCCGACGACGGCCACGCCGCGTAGTGGTCAGACATGATGGAGGGGGGGTCGAGGATGGAGATGTGGGGGACGTTCGGCTACGCTTTTGGCTCGGTAGATATACGGTCTGGACGGGTGCCTCGAGGCCGGCGTGCGAGCTGTCCGTGGCACACAGGAAAATGACACCCTTTATTTCGATGAGATCTGTCACGTGACGGGGCTGCCGGGGATACGGTATCGTCTGATGCGCATCGCTCCGGTCTTTGCGATTGGACCGTGCCGTGCCCAATGCGGTCAACCCACTTGCGCTCGTGCAAATATCGTTTCTGTCGGACACTTCTGTGCCTCGAACTCTATGCTCGGTATGGCACCCACTCTTGCGGCTGCTGCTTACCCGGCCGACGGTTCACCTATCCCGGTACGGCAGGTGTCATATTCCCTGTCAGGACGAGCGCCTAGTTGCATCACCGACGCCCGCACATCAAAACGCCGGACGGTTCCTGTATACGAGACCAGTCACCAACATCCAAGGCGGTCCTTGTTCTATCTTTTGTGTCCCGACTCGGAAACGAACCGCCCGTTACAGAAACATCGAACGACGGCCCGTATTCGGGCCATCCCCCCACACACACTCTCTCCGCGCCAGACGTTTATCCCCCACGATCTCCCCCCCCCCCCCCTTGTACCGCCCCCCTGCAAGCTGGCGTTTGGACCGAGAATTAACCGCTACGCGTACATCTTATATGCGAGTTCTCCGAATAGGTACCACATGTTGTTCCCATGTGTCGTCCATCCAAACCGAGCTGTCCTCGACCACGCCTTAAGGTTGTACGTCATATCCGACTTTGATGTGAGAACAATTCCGCTCAATCGATATCGATTCGGCGCCTCAGTCGATTATCCCTGCCTAAACTGAAAATCCTTTCAAAACGAAAACTTATCCCAGGCTTTTTCTTTATCGATGCAGGATCGAGAAGTGTCAACTCGTGTTGCAGAAGCCTCGCCAGCTCATATGGATCTAACCGGACATTGCGATGTAGCATATACATCTCGGCCACGCCAACACGATCAAACTTTTGCTGGAGTGTGGCTGTGCCTGATGGAGTTCAGCCGAAAAAAGGAATCGCCCCAGGTTCAATTGAACCTGGGACGTCGTAAAGCACACCTGAGCTTTATGTCCAACGAAATGCTACGCTAGATACACGGGGCTCCAAATATCAGAATGCCTGATACGGGGCTGGTTTTCGCCGCAGGAGGGGGGGAGGGGGGTCGACCCTGATGACTGGCGACTTTTTCACCCGCAAACAGTACCTTTTCGCCCGCATCACCTGACCAGTTTGAAATAAATGCGTGATCGTTTATTACGACTCATGGTTAACACACGCGACCAGGAAACATGCGCCGGCGTGACCAGTCAATAAATAGATGAACAGATTGAGTCAGTGGGAGAGTAGGTGACCCGACCAAGCTACGTCGTCAATGCCAACGTACTTATATAGATCGATTGTTTTGCAATCAAGTGGACCACATCGAAGCTGTGGGCCGACGATTTGAGCGCGTAAAACGCAGATTGAATAAGACACTGAATCGACAATGTTATTAAATATTTACATGTTCCAACCGGTGGTACACTAGATAGTACGGTTTCACTTAGCATCATTGCATGGCAATAGAGCGAGCGCCAGCATACACTTATAGAAGTGAAACCAGTCGCTGGAAGATCTTCTGTGAAGTTTTTAAACCAAACATGAACTCCAATCACAGTCTAGGGTTGCGCTTGAGACAGCCTAGACCTTTGACGCTTTGACGTGCTCGTGGCTTGAGCAATGGTCTGCGGATCTGGGCTATTTGTTGTAGAGAGAGCTCGTTTAGAGCGGCCAGCTTGAAGGGCAGGAGACGCAGACGACGAGCCAGCAGATGACTCAGAAGCTGTCGTCCCAATCGAGTGGGTATTTTGGCTTGGTTTGGTGCCTTTCTTTCGACTGCCACTGGCTATTCGAACGGTTTGTGTCACTTAGGGGCCCAAAAGGCCTAGGCGCTGTCGTTCGTCAATCGAAACGGCGAACGATTTTGCGAAATCGCTCTCTAGCGACACGGCAGCTGTTGGATGAGCGGTTCGAATATGTTCTGGCATGTTATACGACCAAAATACATGGTCATTATCTATTTGCCTATTTTGCACAGCTTGCTGCTTGCAGATATGGCATTCGAGAGGTCGGTTCGTGCTCGGGTTTGTGTCGGTTGAGTTACCCGCAGACCTGAGAGTGAATTTATGTCGATACGGACAAGAAGAATCAGGTACTAGTGTTTTCTGTGGTCGTATCAGCTTGACAGTGCAAGTACGGCTTACCCCACAGTATCCACAGGGCATAGACCCAATCTTTTCGGCAGTTAAGAAATCAGCATATATGCGTTGCTACATTGCCTTTTTGACATACCAGATCTGGGAGCATCACGCTTGGATCGCTAACACCCAACTGCACCGCTAGTATATGTTTTGCAACATGTTTTCGCATGTCGCATATCTTGTATTCTGCGTAACACAAGTAACATGGCCACAAAGCATTCGGATTTGCTGAAGTATCTAGTGAAACACTCTCTTGTTGCAGGAAGCATGGTTCGTCTATTTTATATTTAGTAAATGAAGTAGTTAGAGGAGCAAGTAACACTCTGTGCAACCCAAAATACCTATATATTAGGTGTCCACAATAGGTGAAAGTTGCTTGTTTTATAGAGCATCTGTTTGCAAATAATAGGCATTATTGACTCATTATTATAGCCTATAGAGATAGGTATTAGTACTAGGTGGTACCTTTTGAGTTGTTTCTGCCTATTTTTATAGATATTTTGTACATGTTTTAAATGCCATACCAGAGAGAGTTTGCACACAATTACCAGCAAGAATAACATATAATACTGTATGAAGCTACAAATGTAAACTACTGCCACTGAACAAGTACAATGATAAACAGGTAAATTCCAAATAAGGCAAGTGATTAAGTCTTGTCTGAATTAGGCAATATATGAGTTGTGACATCAGATGGACAAACATGTGACATCAAAATGGTCATGTCACAAGGCACCCTGTCACTCTGCTCCACTGCTGCAAAGTTCTGCCTTGCCCTGGGTCCGCCACACATGCCCCTCCCTCTGCCTCTGTGTGTGGCCTGGACATCATGCCCAGGGGTACTTTATAGCATATGGTCCACTTGGTGCACAAGGAAAAAAGAATTAATGGCTAGATAAGGAAATTGATCTAATCAGTCAAATATATGACATTATATGCTGTGCAATTTCAAATTTATGAAAGTTGCAGACTGGTCCAAAAGTTATGTAAGCTCAATCAGATTGGAAATTGTTAAGTAAACTGCAGAGAAATTCATGTTTTTTGTTTGGAGACGCGATTCTTTTCAAGTTGTGTGGACTGTTTTGCTTGTTTCTCAATCAATTCATGTTGGAATCAAGTTCTGATTGAAGTTTTGGTACTTTCAGGGCTAAGGGCTCCTCTTGGCCAAATCTTGTACATTTCCTTTTTGGGAAGGAGAGGGCTAAAAAATAGGTGAAGGCTAGGTGGTACCTTTTGATTGGTTTTTGCTTATATAAATAGAGATTATCAGCCTATTTTATGCTATTCACAATATCTCTCAATTACTGTTGAATTGAGCAGTTCTGTCAACTTGCTTGAGTCAGAAATGATATTTCTTGCTGAGACACTCTGATATCCCAGCTTGCACACACTGAACACAAAACTGACCTGCCTATTTTTTTTAGGTGCCTATCCTAAAAAATAGGCCAGATGACTCCCACAGAGTACACACCATTGTGGTTTCAATATGGGAATGTTGCTGTTCCTGAGCGGACTGGTACTAGGTCCTTATTTTGGAGTATGGAAGCCCAATGTTGTGCTACAAGCAGCTCTAGCGACTTGTGTTCAAAAGACCATATACTTTTGGACTGTTCTTGAGTACCTGGGTTAATTGGCACGACCAGACAAGCAGGTATTTGCACAATGTAAGCTTGCTTTGCTGTATGCGAACTGCTGCTAGAGCCTGACTTCTGGGTTGTTGTTTTGGAAGCTGTAGCAAGGTTTTCCCATTTGGTTGACTCATTCCAAGACCAGATTTCAGAGTCTTTGTCAAAATTCATAGCCAAGATCTGACCCTGTAATTGTATCGAAGTATTATTGAGTTGGGAATATGGTAAACTCTCAATTTGAGTACTATCTCCTCTCGTAATTGACGTAACCCTGTAAATTGCTGCTGCTGGGATATTTTCAATTGAAATAAATGTTAGCACAAGGTTTCCAATTATGAAATCAGTGCCAAGTATTCTACTATCAGCACTGAGGTTATGCTTGTATGGTGAACGTGACATCCCATGACACGTCGGAGTCGGTCGGTTGGCTTGATGCCACCATCAAGCCCAAGAGAGCAACAAACCACTGATTCTAGGTGCACTGGCTTTCCCTTAATATCCATCCACCCATATTTATCTGAGGGTAGTTTCTTTCCATGAGCATGTGGGGGAGGGAGAAGTTCCTCAATGTTCACATCTTGAGCGGAAAATTCAGGAATTTGATTGATAGGTTCTGCAGCTGCTCCTTGCAATAAGCTAGACTCTATGTTTGGAACCTCAATTTCAATTGAGTCAACATGAATCCCAATGTATTGTCCAAATGGACGCATCATGTCGATAGTGAGATCTGAAGCCTGGTTGAGATTTTGTGAATTCTGGTTGAGAATTAGCTGCTCTTTGTTGTAATTTGGTGTAACTCCAGCACGTTGGAATATTTCTACAGCACGCATCTGGCCAGCCATCCAACTTGAGCGTATACCCACACTAGAGGCAGTAACAACACCTTTCCAAGATGCAGGACTCATACGATCAACTCCAGTGGTACCATCATGAGATAACCGGTAAGTAGGTTTATTGAGGTCAGGATTGCACGCATATATTTCTTCAATGTGTTGAGCAGCCTCTGCACAGTCACACAACTGCATGATATCCATATTCCGGTTGTGTGTCATAGTGTGCAGTGTAGAGAATTGTGACTCGAGTCAATCAGTGCCCAACTGAAGCAAGTAAACTGGACTGCTTGGGCTATAAAGCTGCATCTTGGCAACTGTAAAATATGCAGTTTTGATGGTTGTTTGGATATCATAGTAGAGCTGCACAGGTATAAATGCCCCTTTGTCAGCTCAATGTAGTGTAAAAAGCATATGAGAGCAGGTAGATAAAAGGATGAGCTGCTCTTGCAAGTCTAGATTTAAGTTGGTGAATGGCTGGATGAAAGAATATAAAACCTCACCAAGTAAAACAAATGCTTGCTGCTCCGGCGCAGAAGAAATTTTGGGTAGCTGACCTGCCTGGTAGATTAGATTCAGTAGTCGGTTTGCCTTTGGAACATTCTGGTGATCAGTTATATCCAGTAACTGATTAACGCTTGACGCAGATTGGTTAGGAAGACATAGAATATTCTGTTTTATCAAGCTGGAATTTATGACAGTTCCTGTCGCGAAAATTCCATCCTTAGTCCGCAACGCAGCAGCAAGTTGTTTCTCTTCATGCTTAAAATTGCAATCATGTGTCTCATAGTTCCTCCCACAGCATTGATTAAAAAGTGGGAGCGATCCTAGTAGCCCATGTAGCTCAGAAGAAGCTGGCAACTCTTGCTCATTACATAAGGCATGGAAAACATGATGTTGGACACCGTCCCTGTCAGTAGCAAAAGAAACAAGAGGACCATACATTGCCTCGCCCTGTGGCGATTTCCTCCAGGCTTCAGCTGCATTAAACATGAGCTCATATGTCACAACCCTCGTTTCTAAGGGTGTTTACTTTCTGTTCTGGATGCAGCGGCGTCAGCGTCGGATCCTAGCCTGATGCGTGGCAGCCTCCTGTGGCTGTTTGTAGATGTAGTCGAGTGTGGAGGTGTCGATGACAGCCCTGTGTAGGGTATCGAGCCTCTTAGTCTTAGGAGTATAGTCTTCTGCTCGTCTAGCGAGTATCTCAGCAAAAATTGTTGGTTACATTATACCAGGGGGTGGTTCACAACTCTCATGAACCCAAATGAACCAAATTTCCGCAAATGAACTAATGTTTGTTGGGTTCCTTTGAGTTCATGACCCCCTGAACCACCCCTTGGTATAATGTGAGTACATGAACTCATATTTGACCTACCGGTTATTGCAGAGTAGGACGTCGAAGGCACCCGTCTCCTGGAGAGACTGTGATTGACTCGTGGCTTGCTGTATATTACTAAGTACCTAAGTTAATAGGACCTAGTACCGATAGTTGAGTCTTAAGTGTATAAGTTTGATATGTATCTCTTAGTAGTTATCACCCTTGAGGGGAGATCGACGAGGTAGAGCAAGCTGGTTTGAGAGCAGCTTGCACACCGTGTATTTATACTCATGAGTACATGGTCTGTGCGTACAGTTCCAAGAATACATGAGTTAAAGATAGTACGTGTTTCTAAAAGAAGGTGATTTAAGAATAGGGCATAGCTAAGAATAGTCCAAGAAGACCGTATGCGCGCTAAAGATAGCTTTGCTCAGTAAGCATCCATGTGGAGGCTTAGTGATACGCCAATCAGTCTTACTAAGTGGAAGAAAGGAAGTTAGTGGCTTATACAGCGTGTAAGCCACGAGAAAAAGATAGAGGTCATGTGTACGGCTCATGACATCATAGCCTTTTTTTTGCTGTTTCTGTTTTGCATGTACCTGAGACAAGAATGATTCGAGCATTATAGTATCTTGAATTCCTAGAAAATGCTGCAAGTGAAATAACCGTAGCCTCTTTAGCATGGTGGCAAACACCATCTTCCAGAGCTTTCTGAACTGCCAATATTCCAGTATAGCCCAAGTCCAAGATCCTAGATAAGTCCATATCACCAGTATGCTCTCAACAAAGGCCCACAATTGTATCGCCAGATGCATTCCATTGTGGTCGTAACTCAATCGCAACTTCATCAACGTTCACATCAGAGAAAACCCCCCAGAATTATTGCAGCTTATAGCTGTAAATACATGTAAATAAACCAGTTGCGGGAATTTCTCACCCCCCCCTTTTTGTTGACTTGAATTGACATGAATTTATCAAGGGGGGGCCTTGATTTACAATAATTTATGTGGATAAACCCCAGTTTATGAAATTTATGAATTTGAAATTCCTGCAACTTTCCTCCAATGGGCTTCCTGGGAGAATTGGAGGTCTATAAACTTGAGTTTATGAAATTTATGTAAATTACATATAATCCTATAAACCCTGATTTATCATAAATCCATATTTTCCTGACGCATACTCCACAGACATTTTTCAGGCAGGTTGTCTGATGTTTCTTCTATAATGCTGCGGAACATTGAGTCGATATTGACAGCAATATTATTCACAGTTGGGAAATAAGTGCTTGGAATTAGTTCCGGGCAGTTCATTTGCTTGTAGGTTGTCGAAATTCCAGGAAGGCCGAGTGCTTCAGACATAGCATACGTAAGGCAAGGCCCGCCAGCTCGCAGATTAAGGGCAGAGAGATCCAATTCGCGTTGCTTAAAATCAATAAGTAATCCTGCTAGGAGTGCAAACTAGGTAAATACCGTAAAGCTTTTCACATGATATAGTGAACTTCCAGCTTGCTCAATGCGCTTCATAATAGCTGTTACAGACATATTCTGTTGCACAGCTACACGAATCAGTCAAGCTAACCTGGGTACGTCGTTTGTTGCTAATGTCGAAACAAACTGGTTGTGCTCGTCAACCTTCCTGATCAAAGACGCAACCTTCCTGGCGTTCAAAAGCCCCTGAAAATTGAGCATTGAAACGGAATCTTAAATTAATACTGACTTATTCTGTACGTACCTCGATTTTTTGAGTGATAATCGTGTTATTTTTTTCTGCCAACCGTTCGACAAGTTGTGTATAATTCATGAATCGGAAGTTGGTTCCAGATGTAGGTTTAATGGTTGCACAAGCCTTAAGGCTTGCAACTTCTTCGTGGCCATCCAGATTTAGGCAAGACGCGCACTTTGTCTTATTACGAATCAAATGTATCGAGCACTTAATGCTCCGTATACGAAGAGTGTGCCGGTTATCCCCAATCGATATTATAGAATATGGCATTTGGTGGAACTCATGCAACTGACAGGGATAGCTTGTGTAGACTGACGATTCGAAGTGCATTTCGGTTCCCGGGCATAGACTAACATCGCTGAGTCGAGGCGACGAGACAGCTGACGATGGGTTAGATACCCCAAATAGCTGGGGTAGTGCGCCGAGCAGTGGTGAGTCACGAGGTGTTAGTATGGGCGGTAAATTGCCGTGTGGACTAAAAGCTCTCGATTGTATCGTTGGGCTTGGAGAAGCTGTCGCCGATTTCGACTGTTCGCGTATTTTCCCTTCTTTTATGCATTTCTTGCTCTTTTGGTGCTCTGTAAGCGCGGTATCGCCTGCGCCAGGAACCCAAGTTAACCAATTTCGAGCATATGGGGCATTTCTTCTCAGCCAAATCCCTCGGAGATCCCGAGCACTCATCGCGATCCGTAGAATCCAGATCAGTCATGAGCCACACTCATGACCAATTTTGATTCTACGGATCGCCTAGCTCGCTCTTGAGCGCTCGGGATCTCCGGCGGATTTGCCTGAGTTGAAACGTGTCATCTCGGGCCCTCGTCCAATGTCTTGAATCGCAAACTGCGGTTGATTTGGATCGATTACTGGCACAGGTAGCGCCACAGAGGCTGCCCCGGCAATACTGGCAATTTGCTCAGTAGTAGACAGTCCAAGTGTGTTGTTCTGAGTCTCCAGACTCTGCGCAGCAAACTCGAAATCGAATAAATCGATCGGTAAATCAGCTGGAGTACTCAAAAGAAGCAATTCATCGGCACCCAAAAGCCCCAATACATTTTCATTAGGCGAGTCGAAGTACTCTTGCTCCCAGGAGTTGATTGAAATCGTCGTAAATGCCCATTTCAAGGGAGGCTAGCGGCGCATTGGTTTCAGTGACCGGGGGGTATGCGTTCATCCTCCATGACAATTCTCTTGAACAGCGTAATATATACTGTTAAAATGTGCACTAAATGTGGTCGTTGCGTACAAAATGTATCCAAATCATGCATGCAACCACCGCAAGGTGTTCGCCGGCGTGTTAGGCACGCGGCCGCTCACGTGATAGGTTCACACACTAGTAGCCTGTCTGTTTGTTGCTTTTTTGTCCGTTTCTATCACTAAATAAACGCATATTTGATGATTTGTGGGGTTCAGATACACTATAAACTGGCCCCATAACAATCAAATACACAAAATATGTGAGATATAAGTGAAAACGCCGGATAGGACATTTTCGCCCGCACTAGTGACATTTTCGCCCCCAGCTAAGCGCCGAGGGTACCCCCCCACCCCCCCGGTCGGCCTCGTGTCGAAAATTACAGTCTTTGGAGCCCCGTGGCTAGATATGTAGCGATATTTCATGGCTCACAAAACGCGCATAAGACACCCGCTAGATTCCGACATCATTAGCGCCGACTTAGGCGGCGTCCACTTTGTCAGGCAAGGCAACCGCTACCGGCTCGGGATGCACAGATAGGCCATGGATTTAGATGTTCGAGATAACGGTTATTTTGTTGAATTCCCACATGGATTCTATTTGTTTCCCACCACTCTGCCCATAGTCGAAGCCGAGCTCCAGGATGATGAAATAGGGACCTTCTGCATAGGTGATCTTTCGATAGGTGTTTGCAGCTTACCACCGGCTGTTACTCCACAGTACAAAAAGCGGGGGAAGGGGAGCTAAAGGTTCTTGCTCACGCTCCACATCGTGCTGAACGGGGCTAGGAGTACCAGTTCCAGCAAGTTTATTCGAGCGATTCTCGATAAGAAACTTGCGCAAAATCGCTTCTGCAGAAGGCGCCTACTAATAGCGCAGAAACGACACGATACCAGACTAACATGATATGCTTACAAGACATCAAGAAGCGCGGTGCAGTGGGGGGGTACGACAACTGAAATCCATCTTAATTGGTCCCGGTGGTCTTGTGCTTCCTCTTGTCCTCCATAGATATCGAGAGTTACTTTTAACGCCCATAAGCGGATCCACCGCTTTCTCTACCTCATCGGGAGGCATCACTTCATAGCTCTAATCAAAAAATATTCAATGCATTATTCAATGGCCATTATCTATCCTCCCGCTTTAAACGATTTCCACACTGTAGGCAGCTGCACTTCGCAAGCGAGGAAGGTGTTTACGCCAATTGTCCAAATGCACCATTTCTCCAAGCCAAGCTGAGACTAGCAACGGGCACCGAACTTCATCGTCAGCCAAGTGGATGACTAAGCGTTCAAGACGAGGGAATCCAGGACATGTCTGCAGAGTTTTTAAACGAAGTACGATAGTTTCTTGGAGACTCGTTCCGATTGGACCCTGTGTACACATAAATGTCAATACCAGGTATAGGAGATTGGAGGTGTAAATATACCGAGAAGGGCTCATATACCGCCAGCTTGGTGATCGTTTGGTCCTGTCCCTGTTCGCGAAGCGAAGTCAGAAAACGCACCCAGTAGTTGTTGCTCGACCTCGGCATCTTGTAGTATTCCGCTTGATAATAGAGTCCCGCGGAGCAAAGCGGGGTCTGACTAGCATATCGATCCCACGGCATTGGGTTGTTGTGATAGTTGCCATTATCCAAGATAATTTCGGACAGCGCTCGCTTCGGCGCAATTTGTTGAAGCCAGTCCATAGGTCCAGTAAAGCTGTCGAGGCGAGGAAGGACTTCCAAGTTTGTAGCAATATAATTACAGGTGTTGAGGTCCAGATGACTCTGCACACAAACTAACCGAAGATGTTCGATCTCGGTCTGCCTAGACAGAAAACGGTCCAGGGCTCGAGAGTTCGCGCATGGAAGTTCGAGTTTTTGAAGCTTGAATGGAATCCTAGGCTCGTATAGGCATCTGTTTATGGCTGTCGCTGAGCCTGCTATCGATAATTCGCGGAGACGAGGCAGCTCGAGTAACGCAAACCGCAATCGCTCGCCAGTCGACCCTTTTAAGTTCCAAGCACCACATTCGAAGGGGCGGAGCTTTTTGCTGACCTTGAGAGTTTGAACAAATCTTCCAGGATTCGTACGAGGAACGCGAACCGCCCAAGCAAACATTTGAACCGCCAGGTCGGAGGACAATACGACATGCCTGAATACAAGGTGAATAAGCGCCTGGGACATTCGCCGGTTGACAATTAGCAGATTAGTGATAGATCCTTCGTCATTTTTGACATTCTCAGCGATGAGGATGACGAGTTCAAGAGGTAGACGATCCATGGTCACGGCCGAGTTAGGGGTACCTTCGAAGCACGTGAAACGATCTGCTCATAATGCAGCGCAATCCAATCCAAACACTGCAACGCCACACCGCCTCCCTTGGTGATGATCTTTCCATTAGAGTTCGGGCTTGTTATCGTCGGCAAGCTACGCCATGACAAACAAACAACACTCAGAATCTGCTCATCGAGTCATGAACGGTATTCTCTATTACTCCAGACCATGTATTTACGAACATGTCCATTTGCGCGGTCAACTTCAGCCCTCTCGTCCATTTGTCGAACTCTGGCAGCAAATTCCAGCACTTTCGCCCCTTGGTTACGGTGCTTAAAAACTGCCGATCATTTCGGCCCATGCAACCCACAAATATGTATGCGAGAGGCTGACTCCAATGACGCATTGATATATAAAGCCCAATCACATCATGTTCGCTCACTGCTTGACCTCCTGCATAATCTCAGCGAGCTGTATCTATCTGCTTCCAGATCTGCTCTAAAATTATGTCTTGAAGGACTTGATCTATATTTCAAGCCCCGCAAACTCGAAACATCTTGTATGTCACCCTTTCCCCCTTTTGAGTTTCTACGCGACCAATCATGGTAGACAACGCTACATATCAGCCCAACTGCGTTTGCCAACAAGACAGCAGTTCAAAGCTTCTTCGACATCTCTCCTGGTCTTCGCCCTCACATTGAATAAGTATCTTTCGATGTCGTTATATATTGTGCTGATGCTCATGGCAGAGCCCTGGCATGTTTCGGCAGTACGATGTAAAACAGAGCATCGACGGCACAGACAGCAAGTCCAGATAGACGAGACGAGGCGTATCACAGGCGTAAGAACCCAGTCAGCAGAGAGTGGCTTGGGCTGTACTATGTAGTATGAAATCGAAGTAGAGTGTTTTAGGGACAAACAAGTACGACTTGGTTACTATTGTATCGCACATAGCTTTGTCTTTTATCTGTCTTAGTTACTATTATCCCTATCACACCTGTATACTATTTTATCTAATTGTCTTGTGTCACATATATGCGCTGTGTTCTATACGCCAAAGAGCATCCAATTCTACTGCTACTGCTCACTTCCAAGATAGAGGTTGGTTAAAATCACCTTGCTCGCCAACGTCACTCCTCCCCCCTCCTCCGGAATTGTAGCATCAAAAAATGAGGGCTCCAAGGGCTAATATTTGTCAGTAGACCCTTGGCCACATACCAGTGCTTGCCTAGTACTCGTCATACCCAACTCATTCCTTCGCGCAACGGCGTGGTCAAGGCAAGACGGTAGGCAATCTTATCTCCAGATAGTATAGCGTACAGGAGCTTGATCCACAAACAACTCTTGCCGAGTTTCCTGTTCCAGCGAAGGGTCGATTCATGATATATGGCATAGCAGCAAGGAGATTGTACGAAGCGCGAATTATAAACGAAACACATACATGCTCTGTGTCTGGTGAAAGAATTACTCAAATGTAGGAGAGGCCGAGCGATTAGAATATGGCGTTCAGATTGTAAAAAAATACTTTTCACCCACATTTCGACTTTTTACTGGTAGATTTACTACGAGAGAGTGTGGGTGTGGAAATGCGGAAATGTGGGCCAAAAATCGCCCACAATAACTATTTTGAGTGCATATATGAAGTGTGAAATGGAAGCCACAATTTCTATATGGGGTAACATGGGCTTCAGTGAGTATGGTTATGGGTTTCGTATTGTGAATGTGGACTTTCGGTCAAGATCTTCGCCACAATTCCACAATTCCACATCTCACAACATCTAGTTCCAAAATCCTACAGCCCCACAGCCCCACAAATCGACGGAGAGGATACTCCGATATTCAAAGACCTTAGTGTATGAATTTCGTATTGGCCTGTATGCGCCTCTATTGCAAAGTCCACACTTCCGGTATCAGCAAAATCGTACATTCTGCTATCGCGGTCACGATAATACATGGTAAAGCGGCGGGCTACCCATCAATATTGCAAATTTAACTAATACATTCGTTCCCGCCGTGTTCCAATCGCGCCACTCGCATGCTCGTTCGATTCGCCGAGTACTCGGCTGCCTGTTCCTGTAATCGGTGCATATTTGGGCCACCCACGTGTACGACCTCTTTTATGGTGCCTGGACGCGGTCTGGACATCCAACAACGCCTGGCGCGTCTATGCAATCAATCGCGAAGGTGGCCCGATCCCACCAAGTGCTAGTTACACGGGCTCAGTGTTGGTTGGGCTTGCTTCCAAGTCACGTTCGTCACACTGTCGCATACCTCGACACGAGGTTTGTGTCTCCCTTTCGTCGGCGCGACCAATAATGTTATTCCGCTATGAGCAGATTGAAGGCATCGCCTTCGTTGTGCCTCAGCGACTGCGACAGGCGTCGCGTTGTGTAATACTTTGCCCGCCAGGCGGGCACACCGTCGGTCGGGCTGTGTGCACGTTTCGAGGGATAACTCGTTGTGCGGCGCCCTTGGCGCATTCGGAGTGTGCCACCTGAATCGTCCGAGCGGTTCCCCGCGTTGCCCATGGTTTCGAGCGTTACCGCGTATCGCACTCGTCCGCTCGTTTTGTCCCTCGTGTCTGGGTCGATTGCTCGAGCTCAATGACTTCCGATACGTTCTACCGAATACCTCGTCACGGGCGCAACCGACTAAACACTCGATTGAATCGAGTCACCATCCGGACAAGCTGTATTGGCTTGCAGCTGCGCGTATAGCAGCATGTGACTCAGCCAATCCCCGAATATCTAGCTAGCACGTGATAAGGCCCCACTGTCTAACGATGCTTCTGAGCACTGACGAGATGCCGTTAGCACCGGTAGGCCGTGCTACTTCAGATCTAGTGAGCGCTAAAAAGCATCGTTAGACAGTTGATTTTGTAGCAAATACAATGACTCAGACTAGTCTTCCCACAGACTCATGCGCAACCAAGCGCACCCTGCAGCGTTGTTGTGACCCGCACAACGGACACAAAGCACAGGAATAATTTAAAACTGATTTATAGCATTTTCTCCAAGGTTGTACATGCTATAAACAAGGTCACGTGACCGTGGCGCTTATTTGCTGAGTAAGCGTTTGGTGCTCAAAAGCTATGAGCTGGGTCACGTGACTTCGGCGCTCAGTTTGGCGCTTATCCAACTCGCTCCTCAAACTTCTCTCCCTTGTAATGAGGAGCGAGGAGCGAGTTGTCACGTGATTACCAGATAAGCGCCGGCGCTTAACTCGGCGCTCATCCAACTCGCTCCTCAAACATCTCTCCCCTGTAATGAGGAGCGAGGAGCGAGTTGTCACGTGATCCCGGCGTTTAAATCACGTGACCCTCGGACTAAGCGCGGTGTCATGAGCCGCGCACATGACCTCTATCCTTTTCTCGTGGCTTACACGCTGTATAAGCCACTCACTTCTTTTCTTCTCCTTAGTAAGGCTGATTGGCGTATTAACTAAGCCTCCACATGGATGCTTACTGATCAAAGCTATCTTTAGCACGCACCACATGGATGCTTACTGATCAAGGCTATTTGTAGTACGCATACAGTCTTCTTGGACTATTCTTAGCTACGCTCTACTTTTAGACACACTTTCTTTTAGAAACACGTACTATCTTTAGCTCATGTATTCTTGGAACTGTACGCACAGACCATGTACCCATGAGTATAAATACTCGGTGTGCAAGCTGCTCCAAGACCAGCTTGCTCTACCTCGTCGATCTCCCCTCAAGGGTGATAACTACTAAGAGATATACATAAGACTTATACACTTAAGACTCAACTATCGATACTAGGTCCTATTAACTTAGGTACTTAGTAATACACTGCAAGCCACGAGTCAATCACAGTCTCTCCAAGAGACGGGTGCCTTCGACGTCCTACTCGCCAGACGAGCAGAGGACTATACCTCTAAGACTAAGAGGCTCGATACCCTACACAGGGCTGTCATCGACGCTTCCACACTCGACTACATCTACGAACAGCCACAGGAGGCTGCCACGCATCAGGCTAGGATCCGACGCCGACGCCGTCGCATCCAGAACAGAAAGTAAACACCCTTAGAAACGAGGGTTGTGACATTGTAGAGCAAGCTTCACACTGATCCGTGGCTATGTCTCAACGATCTTCATCAAGAGTAACCAGGAGCCAGTCGGCTCAAGGAGAACCACTAGTGCCACCGGTAGATAACCCTGACCGGCCGTCGGTATCTAGATCAGATAACGCAACATCCCTATCCGCTTTAAGGGAACAAGTATTACAAATGACTACAGAAGCAACCGATGCTATCCACGCTCGAGTGAGCATACCAGGATCATATGCAGATCCAGACGAAACTATCCAGGCTGAATCTACCATTATAGTGGGCGAAGGAAATCCAAATGAGTCAACCGCGACAGCAGCTGATATCGTCGGTGGAAGATCTATACCAAGAACCACTGTGGAGTCAGTATCGGATCCCGAGGAATCCCGACTTTCCGAGGATATAGGGCGAACCCCAGATACAACTGAGCCCGTAGTAACACAAGAAACAGTACAAACGACAGGACCCGAACACTTCTGGAATGCGAGGGCCAGCATATCCCCAGGAAGGATAATTTCCGTAAGAAGAAGGGCACAAATGGACCCCACAGCAGGGATAGAAGACCAAATTGACCCTGTACCTCCATATGCACCAAACCCCTTGGAGATACCTACCGGAAGATATGGTCCCACAAACATTCCAAGAGAGGAAAGACACCTATACTCGGCACATCCCCTAACGGGGATAAGAACCCGATCACAAGCATCAAATGCCATAGAAGCGCCCATACCACAGAGACCCATACAAGTACCAGAACAGATAGAAGCCCCTCCCCAAATTAGGATTGAGCAAAGACCAGCGAATCCTACACCACCTAGACCTCACTCAGCGTCACCTGCACCTGAAGAAGTACCAGTGGAAAGGGATGAAGACGAATATGAAAGGCTTCTTAACGGACCTATAGAAGATATCCGAAGAGCAGCAGCCAGGGACCCCACACTGGGATTTTTCTTCAGGGTACTAGACGACATCAAGGATCAACTCTTTGAAGGTATCACAGCCCAAATACAGGTACAAGAGAACCGACAAGATACAGGGGTACAAACACTCAATACTACCCTACAACAAATGACTAATTCCATTTCTAAACTGGAAGTGTCCACCGGCAATATTAGACAGCAAGTAGAGAGTGCAGCCCAGAATGCATGGACAGCAGCAAACAGCTCTCAATTAGGAGTCAACGAACAAATAAAAACCCAGAATGCCATCGACAAGCTCAGTCAACAAATGGATACTATTGTCGTAGCCATGGGGGCTATGGGTAAACAAGTATCCGCTGCCCTAAATAAGCAAGAAGAGGCCATTAAGAAACTCAAGGCCGATACAGAAACCCTTCAAGAGACACTACAAGTAGTAGAAGAAAGGGTCTCAAACATTGATATTATGGACCAAGACCATCAATGGGAACCAGAAGCTGAATCCTCTCGAGCACAAGCCCCAAAAAGGCCTCAAGGACTATTCCCAGGGGATAATCCCCCAGGACCCCCATCGGGACCTCCATCAAGGGGTAACACGCCTCCTCCTAGAAACCCCTTTTACTACCATGGCCCCCATCCGCTCCAACAAGTCTGCCAAGGCCACCACCGTCCGCTACGACCCCCGGGACGCTCGGATCGTCGTCGACCACACCCCCAAGTCAGTATGGGGAAAACAGCGCGTATCACACAAACTCACATGGGGCCATGGTGGCGATAGACTCTATAGCTACCAAGACGCCATTAGGCGCTGCGATAGCTTCATTAGAAGCGCCGACTACGCCAAGTCCCTCGACCCGGGCCTTACCCTTGACTACATCCCCATGGCCGAGCGGTGGAACTGCAGATGGCTCGCCACCCACACCCTCCAATGCCCTAAACGGGGTAACCTGTACTGGGTCGGCAAGGGGCCTCGGCCGGAGTCCGATAAGGCCATGCAGGCCACCAAATTATTTGTAATTGAGGAGTGGGTGGGGAGTGAAGTCGAGCACCTGGTGAGGGAGGTGCAAAAGGTCAAGAAGATGAGCTGGTACGAAGATTATACCAGGACCAAAGATCGAAATGACCGGCTAATTAAAAAATCAATAAACCAATTCAGCACCCCCCACCTCATCAAACGACTGGAGGAATGGGAAAACCAAGGAAAGGAGAAGGCGGTGCCCAAGTGGGTGGAAAACTCGACAGAATGGTGGTTCCGTCTGAGCGATATAGAGGAGATGAAGAAGGAATGGATGAGGTCGCTGGGCGATAAAGGGCAGAAGATGGCCATTGTGGCAAGGGTAGTCGAAGAGTGGTGTCAGGCACCCGACATTTCGAAAAGCTACCAGGAGGTACTAAAGGAAATCTCCTTTGGAGAAGTAGTCGAGCTGGCTGAGAAGGAAAGGTGGTCAAAGAGGGAGCTACTGGACTGGCTAGATCAGAGAGCCTGGGACAAAGGCAACGAAGATCTCTCGGTCGACATGGCCGATCTCCTACTGGAACCTCTAGATGAGGATGAGGAGTGGGTGAAGCTAAAAGAGGAGGTCTGGGGAGCAGAAGCCCCAAATGGTAGCCATAATGTCAAGTCTCATCTCCCGCCTGCCGATTTCTAATGGACAATCTTTGTATACGGACTTGAAAATTTGTAATCTTTTACCTTTTTCTATCTATCCTCCACAAACTTTTGTCTTGTTCGCTTCGTCTCATGTCCCCTAAGACTCGCCATTAAGAGGGGGGTAATGTCATGAGCCGCGCACATGACCTCTATCCTTTTCTCGTGGCTTACACGCTGTATAAGCCACTCACTTCTTTTCTTCTCCTTAGTAAGGCTGATTGGCGTATTAACTAAGCCTCCACATGGATGCTTACTGATCAAAGCTATCTTTAGCACGCACCACATGGATGCTTACTGATCAAGGCTATTTGTAGTACGCATACAGTCTTCTTGGACTATTCTTAGCTACGCTCTACTTTTAGACACACTTTCTTTTAGAAACACGTACTATCTTTAGCTCATGTATTCTTGGAACTGTACGCACAGACCATGTACCCATGAGTATAAATACTCGGTGTGCAAGCTGCTCCAAGACCAGCTTGCTCTACCTCGTCGATCTCCCCTCAAGGGTGATAACTACTAAGAGATATACATAAGACTTATACACTTAAGACTCAACTATCGATACTAGGTCCTATTAACTTAGGTACTTAGTAATACACTGCAAGCCACGAGTCAATCACAGTCTCTCCAAGAGACGGGTGCCTTCGACGTCCTACTCGCCAGACGAGCAGAGGACTATACCTCTAAGACTAAGAGGCTCGATACCCTACACAGGGCTGTCATCGACGCTTCCACACTCGACTACATCTACGAACAGCCACAGGAGGCTGCCACGCATCAGGCTAGGATCCGACGCCGACGCCGTCGCATCCAGAACAGAAAGTAAACACCCTTAGAAACGAGGGTTGTGACACGCGGCTCTATAAGATTTGGAGCCGCACAAACCTAAGAGCGAGTTACATAATGTGTAAACAATGTCACATGACCCCCTAACACTACCATCACATACTCAAACAGGTCATGTGACCAGTAAACAACTGCGGGCTGCGCCGCAGCAATTGTGACAACTATGCGTCAACCGGCGCTTCGCTAGTCTGAGCGTAGCCGCCCAGCGCTTCGGTCCTAGTCAAGATGTATACCTGCATCATGTGATTGCATGTCATCCCATGGGTCTATGCGCATATATTCTGTAGTTTCTATATTTATGGATTAGGCTGTACGTATATGCTGTGTCATACACTGCTTTCATCATATTCCTGTGTATCACACTGCATGTACAGCAATGCTATGATTGATGCTCCACAGAGGCTCCACCGTACTGCCCTACACTGGTATGCACTGGTACGCACTGCTATCCTATGCTCAGGCAGTGCGCACCTGTGCTGGACACACAGCTTAGCTGTGAGATGGACACTGGTTTGCTGTGTATCGTATAGCTTATCTGTGTAGCGTAGCATTCATGTACTGCCTCATCCTCATGTATATAAGGAGGCTCTCCAAAGCCCCTCTCTGTACCGAATTCACATCTTATTGTCACAACCCTCGTTTCTAAGGGTGTTTACTTTCTGTTCTGGATGCGACGGCGTCGGCGTCGGATCCTAGCCTGATGCGTGGCAGCCTCCTGTGGCTGTTCGTAGATGTAGTCGAGTATGGAAGCGTCGATGACAGCCCTGTGTAGGGTATTGAGCCTCTTAGTCTTAGGAGTATAGTCCTCTGCTCGTCTAGCGAGTAGGACGTCGAAGGCACCCGTCTCCTGGAGAGACTGTGATTGACTCGTGGCTTGCAGTATATTACCAAGTACCTAAGTTAATAGGACCTAGTACCGATAGTTGAGTCTTAAGTGTATAAGTTTGATATGTATCTCTTAGTAGTTATCACCCTTGAGGGGAGATCGACGAGGTAGAGCAAGCTGGTCTTGGAGCAGCTTGCACACTGAGTATTTATACTCATGGGTACATGGTCTGTGCGTACAGTTCCAATAATACATGAGCTAAAGATAGTACGTGTTTCTAAAAGAGTGTGTGTCTAAAAGTAGAGCGTAGCTAAGAATAGTCCAAGAAGACTGTATGCGTGCTACGAATAGCCTTGATCAGTAAGCATCCATGTGGTGCGTGCTAAAGATAGCTTTGATCAGTAAGCGTCCATGTGGAGGCTTAGTTGATACGCCAATCAGCCTTACTAAGGGGAAGAAAAGAAGTGAGTGGCTTATACAGCGTGTAAGCCACAAGAAAAGATAGAGGTCATGTGCGCGGCTCATGACACTTATTACTCTCTACACTTGTGTGCATCAAGCCACCATAAGAGACTCTGTTGAGCACCGCTCCAGAAACGTTGAGCTCAGCTCCGTCATTAACCCGCTGCCATTGACTGCAGTGCGCGTACTCCCATAAGCGACTTAAGACTACGACAGTCGTCCCTCTTAGCGACATTAGGCCCGTGAGTCCCACAAACGGTAGCACCAGCCACTAGTGCGCTCCCAGCGACAAACCAAGACATATCATAATTACTTCGAGCGCTTCGGACATACTCCTGCTCTCAGTCACGCCCAGGGTTATACAACGGTTCCCAGCCTCGTACTCTTAGTGTAGATTGTTGATAGTGTAAATCATCGGCAACACGTCTAGTAATACCTTGCATATAGAACTCACTCCGTAGTTACATTAATTTGTCCACTACGGCTAATTGTTATTTGTACCTGCTCATCACGGCCCTAGAGCACTCTGTCATTCTAGTGCTTACCTACCTTCCCACTACACCTTCACAAGCGCGTATATTTAACAACAGCAACCGGGTATCGATCTCCCGTCAATAGATTTGCTTTGCGGAGGCTTTCTGAGACAATTTCTTGTGCATATAGTGATCAAATCTCCGCCAAGGTTCAATGTATGCGCCGGATAATGCATAGAGTTATATTTTTATGACTTATCATACATATATTTCTCATATACGCAGGAACTCGGTATTCAGTTCTTCGCTTTGCGTTTGCGCCGTACGATGCATCGGTTTTGGCGCCACAACGGTGTGCATCACACCCATTAGGTGCGAGCCGATCAGCCGATCAGCCAAGCCCGCCTTCTTGTGTAAAGCCTGACCTTTAGTACTCCAACAGCCCCTCCATTCTCTCGTACCCAATCTGGCCTTTCCAGAACCCGGAGTAATGTCGGTGATTAGCAATCACCCTGTGCAACGGTTCTGTCAAATCAATTTCACACCCTCATTTAACCAGCGTTTGCAGAATTGAGTACCGCTAGTGGGTTGTGGAGGTAGGTGTGGAGAGGTAAGCGTGGGTAAAGGGTAGTTCTGAACAGAACTCCGAGTGCAGAGTAATTGCAGATGTTGTATTGCAAATCGGTAATCTCAAAATATGATTTGACTGTGCGGTTGATTCAATTTCCATAGCCAAGAGTAGATGTTTGAGTTGATGTTTTTGTGTTGAGGTGAAGCAGAGAAGTCATGCAAACGCAAGTGCTGGCAGGTCCATGCTAGGTGATGTGACTAAAATCTTGAGATGTATTCAAGGAAGCGCATAGATAGTTACAGAACGTGCAAACAAACAGAGAATAAAAATGTGCTGGAGGGCCGGAAGCTATTGAGACCAGACAGTTTTGCCCAGCAATAGCCGAAGCGAAATATGAAATGGATATATGTGGTACCGGAGTATTGTGAGAGTGAAACAGATGTGTAATTGGCAAACCCACAGGAAAGAGTCGATGTGTCAACCATGCGCGCAGGAGATCTGTCATACCGGAGGTTGATCAGCCGCAATGCGCAGACCGAGTAGATCACTGTGCCTATACACCTAGGAGAAAATTCAAAGTGCAAAACAAGAGAGAGCAAATTACAAATCAGTAAACATACTGTGCCGACGCAAAGTAAGGAGTCGTCTTCTCCACTCACAGCTGTTACAGTCGGACCTCTTGATCTGGGATGACGTGGGTAAGAAGCACGTCAAAATCCGACAGCGTTTCACGCTAAGATCTTGATGACATAATCATCCGGGTGGATGGCTCGCTCGCATACAATTTTACAAGAAATGTATCGCATTAAAACTCAAATTGTATATATATGCGCTTTGTACAGTACTGGTGTGATTAAAGAATGTGTGGTAATTGTTCGTAGACCTGCTATATGCATCACATGTACATTCTCGCGATCTCTTCGTCGCTCCAAAGACCCTCTGTCTCGAACTGGTCGTCAACCTGTGCGAGGGCAGCAGCATCTTCCATAGAAAGGCCAAGCTCTGTGTTGTTGTCCCACGGATACTGAGCTGGCTCGAAATGCGCTGGTACTGGAGGACCGTAGTAGGCACCCGTTGATGGGACAAGGCCAACATGTCGCCAGCAGTTGTGAATAGTCTGTGGAGTTACTGCTTCCCAAGCAGCATGAGCCATTCGCATCGCATCGAGTTGACTTATCTTGTACATATCCTCAGCGGTCGCACCCCGACTGTTCCGATCAAGAGCATATCGTATAAAGCGACGCCGATACTGAGCTTTCCAAGAGGCTATGATACCACCGTCCATCGGCTGAAGCCACGCTGTGACGTTTGGCATCATTGGTTTAATGTGAATGTTGGAGTAATCGTTGTTATCGTGCTTGTGCGAGGGTGCATTATCGCACAATAGTAATATGTAGCGATTCTGGCGACGCATATCCTCATTCAGTTCCGACAAGAATCTAGAAGATAGTCAGCGAATAGGTACATATATGCGCAAAAAAAAAACTCACATCTTCCAAATTGAGTGCACCATCCATGCCTTTTCGTTCCAGAAGTAATAAAAACCATGCTCACGAACTGAGCGATCACCAAAGCAGTGAGGTTTCTTGGATTTACCGATAATCAACGGCCTTCGCTATCCGAACCATCCAAATTGGCGCAATGCAGGTACGTGAGTCGTTTTTATCGAGCTTTAACCCCGGCATTGAATGAAAGGCCAAGCCAGCAGCAGGAATAAGTGACCAAAGGAGCGCAGTTTCGTCGCAATTGTACACGTTGAAAGGCATATACCATATGATCATAGAAAGCAAGCGATAGCGTTCATCTTGGAGCCGCTCTATTGGCGCAGAAGCTGCCTCTCCGTAGAATAAATAGTGAGAAAGGCCCATCCTAATCTTGAAACGATGTAGCCAGCCATTCGAAAACGCCAGCGCATCATCAGGTATCCCCATCAGCCGGCAAAACTCGCGCGCTTTCTCACAAATCATCTCCCCAGTGATACGAGCGCGAGGTGAATGAAGCGTTTGGATGACCCACTGTGCTGTCGCCGCATCGACCTGTGGTAGCCTGAGTTTTGGCGTGTGCTTCTCGTAAAGTCTTCGAGAGTCGACTGCCACATATTCACGTATATCCCACTCGGCGTGGAGGTAGCGAGAAAGCGTCGATGTAGAGACAGTCGTGTATCCTCTCTGACGAAGGACTGGAATCGCACGAGCAAGACTCCTCCCGGCAGGCAACGAATGGTAAATATCGATGACTTGGAGCTTGTCGAAGTTAGTAAGGTGTTGGATCTTGACCGTCACAGTTGGGCGCGCAGGCGCGACCGAAAGCGGTCGCTGATTTGCTGACGACCGTTTTCGGCGCTGTTCTAAGTGTTAGAATCGCTCAAATCGCATGCACAAAGTCATACCGTCATATATAAGTAACAAATGAGTGCGATAAACGACCAGGACGAGCAAATAGAAAGTAAGGAAAGTGTGGACAGGATGATTTTTTCGTGCAGCAACGCAACACTGTTATATAGCTTTGTTGTACGACATTATGACTTAAAGATGTACCAGTGCGCGGCTCGTTTTTTTAACTGATTTGCTTATTTCCCTGCATATATGTGTAATTATGTACGTATATTCTGGTGCATACAGGCTTGCATCAGTCCCGGCCGCCGAGTCGCTTCCCCACATTCCGTCCGTGGTTCTCCCCACATCGATCACGTCAAGATTAGTGCTGTTGCAAAACCAGGGGTTTCAAATCAAGAGGTCCGACTGTAGTTTGTACCATTGTCCACTGTTGAATCAAACCGTCATGCCGCCATTGAATGTTCTACGCTTGCGTGCGTCGCGCTCTGAATTGTCGCTTTACTCAACAGTTTCAGCATCGTCCAACTCTTCTGCGCAGACACTACAACGTTGTCGTCACTGTCTGGAGATTATACCTCCTGGGAGCTTGGTTTCCAACCATATCCGGGCTTCAATAACATGCCAAGAGGCAGAGGCTCACGATATCCGACAAGGACGGGCGAGTATGGCACGTAAGCGCGAGTGGGATCAGGAACGGGAGCGCGAACGACTGAATAGGGTCAATCACAAACGCCGGGTTCGACTGGAGCACGAGCAAAAGAGGAGGGAGAGAGAGTTGGATCAAGGACAGGAGCACAGTGCAGCAACACCGATTGAGGTCAACCAGGACTCATCCGCTCCCAACGAGACTAGGCGGCATAGTGTGTCGATTGAAGAGATAGAAGATGAAGACGCACCACAGATCATACCGCCCCCCAGATCACCCACTCCAGAACCCTCCATTCGGCCAGCCACAGAGAACAGAGCACCCAATACAAGTCCGACTCTATCCCCACCCGATCCAGTACACACGCGTCAACCACACTCATTAATGCGGCGGAGGAGGTTTCGCCGGTGGAAGGGCATGCTTGTTGAGGAGTTTCTAGATCAATTAGCCGGTGCACCTATATCGAGCGAGCGAGTCCCAAAACCCAAGTTGGACGAATACATCAAGTCAACAGGCGTATTTGCCGATCCGAGGAACTTTGAGATAGCCGAATTATTGATGACAACTGGATTGACCGACAGCGCAAAGGAGCAGCATCTACAGAGTGTCTTGGTAAGTATAAATAGTTATTGTACAGACACGTTCCTTACAGACAAATTACCAGTATCGTGGCAATACACCTTGGCCAAACTCCAAAACCTTGAACACGGATGTCGACAGCCTTCCTCATGGACCCAAGTTCATAACTAGTGATGTCGATGTCACCAGTGCGCCCCGTCCGCAGCCCCAGTTCATGGTCCACCGAAATGCGTTGGAGGTACTCCAAGCGTTGTTTGCGACGAGAGCGTTTGACCAGCACTTTGTTTATGCACCAGCCAAATATTGGACAACAGGGAGGAAGAAGGAGCGGGTGTACGTAGGGATGCGTTCAGCAGTGTAATGGTAGAGAAAACAAGTGAATATGATACACAGCAGAGCAGACAGACAACACTTACCGGTTCAACAGCTCAAGTTGATGAGGGCCGGCAAGCGGAACGCTACCATTGCGCCAATTATTATCTCGAGTGATGAGACCAACCTCTCAATCATGTCCGGTGGGCAGACCGCATATCCGGTTTACATAACCATTGGCAATATTGACAAGGACTGGCGACAGAAGCCACTGAAGCGAACAACAGTGTTATTCGGGTTTTTGCCAACCGACCCATTTGAAGATGTCGAGAACGACGAAGAGAGGCGTCGCTTGAAAGCTGATCTGGTTCACCGGGCCATGGAGGCCATGCTGGAGCCATTGAAGCAGGCAATGGAGGAGGGAGTGGAGATGTGGTGCCCTGATGGTCGCCGTCAACTAGTCTTCCCCAGGATCGCAGCATATCTTGCTGACTGGCCAGAGCAGAACCTGCAGTGCTGTACGTCAATCGCAAGTTGCCCAATCTGCGAGACAAAGCAGAAGGGACGAGGAGACTGGGGGAATCCATCAGATCCACGCGACCGCGAAGAGACTCTGGAGGCGCTCCAACCCTACTTTGACGGGAACGGTGTCCAGGAGCTAAAACGGCTGTCTTTGAAGCCAGTGTGGCCATGGTGGGGCGATATGGAGGACGTTGACTTACATAAAGCCATCCCACCCGACATACTCCATCAGCTATACCAGGGAATCTTCAAGTCCCATCTCGTCAAATGGCTGAAATACCTAGTCGGCACTGATGTCTTGGATGAGCGGTTTGCAGCGATGCCAAAAGCCGAGGGGTTGAAGCACTTTCCGAAAGGAATTAGTGTTGTGAAACAGTGGACGGGCAAGGAGAGCAAAGAGATGATGCGACAAATCTTACCTGCTGTACTAGGCGACCTACGCCCGGAGGAAGCGCAGATGATACGCTCCCTCATCGACTTCATCTATCAGTCCCATGCGTCGAGTATGACCGAGACCGACCTCGCGCACATGGAGCTTGAACTAGATACGTTTCATCAGTTCAAGGATTTGTTGGTGGCTAAAGATTATTACCAGTCCAACGCACGATTCGATCGCATCGCCAAACTCCACGCACTCAGCCACTATGTTGACTCAATTCGAGAGTTTGGGACACCAGATGGGTACAGCACCGAAGTACCAGAGAACCTGCACATTGAATACGCCAAGATACCCTGGCGTGCTTCAAACAAGGTGCGACCCTTACCACAGATGTTAACATACATCCAGAGACAGGAAGCAATAAGGATACATCGTGCTTACCGGGATCAGTATTTGGGGCAAGACGAGGACAACAGTCACGTTGAGAACGAGCCGACAGAAGTTGTTGATGGGAGGACAGGCAGAGTCATGTCACGTAATTTAAGCGAGTTACTGCCCGAAGCTGTGGCCGAGGACGACTGGGTGGAGGAGGATGACGTTGAAGGGGGAAACAGTGCCGAGGAGGAATGGACGTGGGAATCCGAACCTGTTGCCTATCCGAATCCACACCGCCATATGGCCACAGGGCCAACCAAGCACAACGTACCAGTCAAGGACGTTATTCGGAAATATCAGGCATCGGACTTACTACTGGCAACCACTGACTTTCTTGTTCGTCGACAAGGCATCCCACGGCATGACATAATCATCTCCCCTGAGAACCGAGTTGACATCTGGCATCGACTCTACCTCCACCACGATCCGCTCCCGTTTGCTCCCTTTGAACCCCTTCGACGTGATGTTATACGAGCCATAGCACCTGTGCGTGGCCCTGGTGGCCGCTGGCACACTGAGGGTACATGGGATACTGCACTATATCTCGAACAACCAAACCAGATTCGTATGTTTTTCTCTTAATATGTCTGGCGCTTAACTAAAACAAACACTATGCATGACAGGATCGAACAGCAGGGACCAGAGAGAAAAGCATGGCCTTCAGCGTGAGTGTCTCATGATTTGCTACTTTTTGTAGATATATACCTGGTTCTAACCTCTGTTGGCGACCAGGTTATCGTGCCGGCAGAGTTCGCGCATTTTTCTCTTTGCCTGGTCACATTCGGGATTACTACCCTGGCCCACTGGCTTACGTCGAAGTCTTTCGGTCGTTTGAGGCAACTCCAGCTTCACCGTATGGACGCATGTTCTCGACCGGACCTGAGCTTGATGCAAGGGACCGCCGCCGGATCATTGTTGTTCTTGTCAACGAGATCGTTGCGGCTTGCCACCTAGTCCCAAAATTCAACGAACTCGATCCAGATCTTCGTCTTGACCCATACACCGATGTTTTGTCAATCGGTCGACATTTCTGGTTTAATCACTACTACACCCATTACATATTCCTACTCGTACAACATTGGCGGCAGCGGCGTCCCACTCTATTTGATCGACTTCTTAGTCAACAAGGACTCTGATCCCACCGCCCACGCTTTCTCTGTTCCCCAATCCACTTGCCAAGCCCACGCCCCAGTTCCTTATTTCATGCTCCTAATCCACCTCGTCGCCCCTCCAGCCGATCGCAATATCCACTTTTAGCCTTGAATTCGACCCCTCATGTCCCAATATCCGGCCACACGAGCGAATTCCTGGATGGGATAATTTTTGCATTTCTTTGCTCGTCGTCTCGACTCGTTCAAATTCCTTGTTTTTTTGCTTTTCAGCTTTGCCTTGTCGCCCTTCCGGCCCGTCGCAATATCCGCCTACGGTGCTGAATTTGAACCCTCGTGTCCCAATATCCGGCTACGCGAGCAAATTCCCGGTCAGGGCGACATTGCCTTGCTACCCAACTCCTCCCCCCATTTCTCTCCTTGCTTTTGGTGCTATTATTGCACTTTAATGCGGCCGAAATACATTGCCAGACACGGATTACCGCGAGTGTGAGCTCACGCCACCGTCACCTTAAACAAGGCTTGAGCGTGGTAAGTACAGCTATTTTTTGTCTATGTTTATCCGAAGTAATATCAATTGGCGATAGCATCAAAGCACTCGAAGTGCGAAAACGTGAACCTCTCCTTGGTTCAACGCTTGCTCTGTACCCAGGGTGGGCGCGAGGAGGGTAGCGCTTGATCCGTGGCTCACGCAGCGCGGGACGTTTTTTTTTCCTATTGAAAAAAAACGAGTGCCGATTTTGCCACACGTTGGAGTATTTAATTCCTTCCTATGAGTCAGTTGTAAGTCGTTTTCACGTTCAATGCTGTCTGCAGGTACTCACCCTTAGCTCTCAGATGGATATACCCCCTTCGCAACTCCGGTTTTTTTCTCCTATTGAAAAAAAACCCTCCGAGACTCGGAGGTGAGCGCCCAAACCGGGGACCGGCCAAATCCGCTACCCCTCGGCTCCGGTGGCTCAGCGTTAGTCGTGGCTCTTTTTTGAAGCTTCCGGTGAGATGCAAAGTGTTATTCTGGTACTGTTTTTTTTCTAAAATGCAAGTTCCAAGAACCAGCACTAGTTTTGTTGGTCTTTGGCCCGGCCCTCCTATCCGTACTCCGCTCGAGTTGGCAACTTTGGTCACTTATCGAAACTACGCCCAAACAATATGATAGGCTAATCCCCGGCTACGTCGTTCATCCCGTTTTGCCACCGTTCAGGCCGTTTGATGGGGCCGGACATCATCGCGATTCGGACCGACAAAGTGCACGCACGTTCCGGCCACGGTTTCAACCATACATCAAACTGGATCCCCTGGGCGAGTGCTGATTGGAGGAGTCAGTAGTGGCTAGGTTTTGCGGGGACTTTACGCATACGGGTGCCGTGAGCACTAGATTCGATTTCGAAACTTAGCCCCCCTCGTTATGGATTTTTCTTTTTAGCTTCTGGCTCTCGTTCTTGCCTTTATTCTCCCGTCAGGCACACTGTACCCTTGTATTATGTTTAAAGGCTAGTTCATTTTTAACGCTAGCTGATGGATTTGCTTAGCCCTAGATCGTTGGTTGGATCAGCGTAGAATTTATTTGGGCACACGTAAGAGATCCATTGGGAGGTGACCACCGTTCGGCTGATAAAAGTATATGTCGCGCCAATACGCACATTCGGCCTGTGCTCGAACTCACTAATACTTGTTAGGGCATTTCTTAGGGGGACCGGATGCATTGTGGTGGTTCTAAGTAGCACCCCGGTAGCGGTGCTACCGCTGCGCTACCCCGAACCTTATGGGCGCTAACTACGGTACTAAGAGAACCGGGCGCTAAGTAGCCAGGAAGATTTCGCCGACGTTAATCACACCAGTACTGTACAAACCGCATATATATACAATTCAAGTTTTAATGTGATACATTTCTTGTAAAACTGTATGCGAGCAAGCCATCTACCCAGATGAGTATGTCATCAAGATCTTAGCGTGAAGCGCTGTCGGATTTGGACGTGCTTCTTACCCCCGTCATCCCCGATCAAGAGGTCCGATGGTAGATCTCTCGCGTCACGCGATCTAAACCTAAATTGGTCTTGCGCAACCACACCTAAAACCTAAACGACTTCTCATCAACTCTGCAAGAAGATGTCCACTGAGTGAATACGCATACGTATATGAGTTCTGCAAACGCCAAGATAGATGTTGAAGTTATCCATGTCCGTTGTACCTGGCAGCAATAAGTGGTTTGTGTAAGTAATCATATATGCATGGCTGACTGACGTTAGGAGGATCATTCGGGCCAGGATGATACTTCACGAGAACATTTTACACATATTTACAACTATAGAATTATTCTAAATCAGCTCCTGCAGGACGCAGGAATACGCGAGGTACTTTGTATCCATGAGTATTTCAGGTTTTAGGTCGGGTCACGCAAGTGTGAACAAGCATAGGTCGCGTGACGCAATAGCTCTAATGTGCGATGAGCGATCCTTTTGTGGTATAATCAAGCTGCCCACATTCGATTGTGCATGAAATACCACATTGCTCGCCAAGGTCATTCCCCCCCCCGGAATTGTGGCATCAAAAAAATATCCCACACAAGCGTTTATAAAACGGAGACATTCGGGCAAAAAGTGGCGGACTTTCATATTGGGTGGTGCAAGGAGTGGTGATATACTGTATGCGGCTTTATAATGACATTCCGTATTCACTGGTCAACCACATGTACATAATTTTGAACTTCTTCATCGGGGACGTTGTGTCTGTCGTGCACAAATGATAAGTGGCGCTAGTACATGTTCTTGAAGATATACTCACTCTTCCCTCACATGAAAACGACACATATCCATGCAAATAGTAGGATAATAGCATCGAAATGTCAGGTCCTGAACTCCAGCGGCTTTGCACAGTAGACAGGCTACTTCATACAGATCTTCTTGCTGAAGAAGTTCCTCCTCTTCAGTGACCTCGGCAAGAGGTGTGGCATTGCCGGAGTCTATCTCATGGCGAAACGAGTATCTGGATAATGACTCGATATTCCCAGTCCCAAGTCGCGCCACGAATTGTTCGCGCCGCTCTGCGGCCTCCAAATAATGCTCGACCTAGAAAGCAAGTAGGACGGATTTGTTAGAACATTCGGCATAGGATTCGCTACATAAGACGAACCACTTCAAACCCCTTTAGATTTGAGGCAGGGCATCGACTGCATCGGAAAAACTGCGCTTTGAACTCCATGAAGCACATATGCTGATTGGGAAGGACGAGCAGTATATTATGGAGGACTTTGGATGCCTGTGAATAGGGCCTATACTCATTCAGTCGAATTAGATCACGAGAATTGATTCGGTCTTGGTCCTGAAGTTCAATTATAATATCGTCGAAGGACCACACCTCGGTGCCAGGCTCATCGCCCCGATAAAATACCGTATCTGCCCGATAAAGTATCGAGACATCCAGGGCGACCCCTTCGAAAATGTCGATACCGTTTGGCAGGTCATACCACGGTCGAGGAGGATCAGGGTTAAGCCCATCCATTTGCCACACGGTGCGAACCGTTTCCACCAGCTGGTGTCTACCTGCTTGACGTGAAAGGTCGATCGCCCGAAGCACCCGGGGGGTATTTCTACGGACCCAGAGTCGGCATCCGTGCCATGAGGAAAGTCATCTGATTTTAACCAATTTTCGACAGCAGGCAAGGTGAGCAGGTCTTGATACGGTGGGACCGGGCACCAGCTTGTAAGTAAGCCCAAGTGCACACTAATGGGTGCGTCTTCTGAGAGCGCGTGAGCCAGTTCAGCATCCGCCGCGCACATCGGATCATAGCACAGACGAATCAGTTCCCCTTGCCGCTGGCGTCCAAGCTCAAAACGTTCGTCGGCATTTCTGTTTCTTCTCTGGAGTCTGATCAAACGTGGCGAGAGTGACGCCCATGCTATATGCGGATGTGTCTAAAATCGCAGTACGTGTGGCGGAGCCACTCACCCTGTTCGCTGAAGAAGTATCCACACCAGGATGAGATGCCAGCCCATTTGGCCTGATTTTTATCGTCCAATTCCAGTTCTGGATCGCAAATCAATACTTCCGCTGCATTTTTGCTAGGGAAGTTGTTATTATAGAGGTTCTAAACGAATACTGCTAACGTCGACCGTTCGCACCTCTGGTCCCACATTTCTCTTTGTGTGGTTCTGTCCCAGTCTAAATATTCCTGCACGATATTCGCATGCTACAATTCGTATAATGTTTGAGCTGAGAAAATGCATGAATGGGAGCGAGTAACCTCCTGCCTCTCACGGCATTCGTCCACCCACTCGTTCCAGTTCACGTGAGCCTCGCTGTTTGCTTCTCGCTGGTCTACGCGCTTCTTGCATTTATTGTATTCGGAGAGTAGAGCGTAGTTGATTCCATGGCTACGTTCGCCCCAATTTCCTATGCCTGAGTACAATTCAGCAGTCAGGTGCTTCGTGCTCTCGCTAGCATACTAGTGCCCCTTACTATCAGAACACATAAGAATGGACTTGATCTCTTCGCCGTCGTCGTCGCCGAGCTGATGAAGACTAAGGCCCTCGGGGTGAGTATCTCAAGTTGACCACAGAAATAAGCGAAACACCCACCAATGTTGGCGGCATTTGTGACACAACCGAACTCGCAGCTTAGCATCCGGCCTATTGCATCCCCGAGTACCGCATGCCTACAGATGCAGATGCAGAGAGATGCATTATTTAGCGTCTCATTCGACTCTAGTGGATATGAACTGCCACCACTAACCGTGCAGCATGGGTGGTGCAAAAATGATAGCCACTCCCAGTAAGTGAAGCCGTTCGGACGAGGAGGGATCCTTTTCTTTAGGATATAACTCTTCAACATCCTACCTGCGTTGTCTCCGAACAGTGCCTTGCGGAAGTGTTGGGAGGTCGATCCCAGGGCAAGGAGTGCCCGTGGCTCCAGCAGGTGCGCCAGGTTCTGCATCGGACGTCAGCCATAGCTCAGAGGACATATGCGCGACGGCAACGCGCTTACATCAATAATCTCGGGAGTAATATCTTTCAAAGATGGACCGCTCATTGCGAAGTAGTACGTGAGTAACAGTTAGGGGTCGGGAATTCTTAAGCTGTGGCTAACACGTGATGTCTCCGGATATGGGTGCTGACATCAGTGGTGGGCGATAAAGAACACAGGCCGCTCCCGAGGCCATCTCGGGACATTTGTACGTACAAATATTATTCTGTCTAGCTACGAAATGCGGTAGTGTAGAATTGCGCCTGATTCGTTTGCGCACTTCTAGCAAAAGAAATGTTTTGCTTCTTAGCTTGAGCTGCCAGGCTCGTAAGTAAATAAGTGAGAGTAAATCGGATTCGGCTGGTGAAGATACATGGTAAAGAGCTTCGCTCTTTATACGTGATTCGAGAGAACATTGGAGACAGAGCGACGTGATGACATATCGTCGTTAACATGTCGGTGAATGTACACGTAGTAGTGAAATGTAAAGAGATAGTGAAATACACGCAGCGCATTACACCAGTATTCGTCAGATCGCAACACGAGCCACAGCGCCCCAGTTCTCGGAGTTATCTCGTTCATAGCAAACAGCATCTTGAGAACAGAGTGCTTGTATTTAAGCACTATCGACAGGAGCGAGGGAATTTCAGCCCTTGAAAATTGATACGAAACTTATTTATTTGTAGGGGCAGTCATTATTGTAACTCTGTGCTATAAAATACGCCAACGAAAATTCCAGAATACCCTGTATTGATGTATCGGAAGTATGCGGATTATGGTCTTAGACGCTCAAATCACGCAGCACAAGTACTATCAGTAGAATGCACAAGAGTAGAGAGTAGAGTCAGTAATGCAAATATCTCAGCATAGATGTAAATGGACTGGGTTGATTGAACGCCGACTGACGAATAGCACGGTCCAAAGTCTGCACCGGGCCTCAGGACTCGTGAAGCACGACCGTGCGACAGTAATAGGAATCGCGAGGAACCATGCTGTTTGCAACCCATAATTGAGATGCCCTCGTCGTCCCAAGTGTTACTACATGCTTTTTATCGCAAGCAAACACCTTGTCGTGAACTAGATTCAAATAAGTACCAAAACCGGGAGAACGCATACACCCGTAGGAATTTGCCTTGGGCTCACAGCCACAACCCAGATTAACAACAGGCCACATTTGCCGACGGGCCCCGCTTACAACATCCACCCATAAAACATCTGTTGATATCCACCGGGGCCCGAGAATCGAGTGATCACACTTGGCACCATGAGCTCGCCGATTTGTTTATAAGCCACGAGGGATACTCGGGCTCTGACATCCCCCCTTCTCCTCTGCTTCTCTTCACAATGGCCTGGGCTGCGACGCTCGCCTTTCTATGTGCGCAAAGCATGGCTGTCGTGGCCGCCCGACCAAAAAACCTTCCACCGCCTGGGGATCCATTTATTGATCCTTACAACGATCCTTACAACCCTCTTGTGAGTCTTGTCTTGTGTGCGATAAAGATTCGCGGAAATAATGTCGTTTTGCGTAGCGATACATTCCCTCTAATATCCTCACCGGTGTAAGCTTTGCGCTCTACTTTCTCACTGCGACAGCTTTGGCACTGTGCATGAGGAAGTGGGGTGCCAAATGGATGATGTGCCTTGTGATCGGGGCTTATACGTTCTCGATAGGGTTAGCGTTGCGATTCGGTGAGTACATGACGTGCGATAGACTGTGCAGAGTTGACGTGATGACGCTGGCAGGTCTCTCGAAGAATCCTCATTCCAAAGGAATCTATATCGCAGAATATCTATTTGTCGTTCTTTCGGTATGTGTACAATCAATCGCTCAACCCTCCACCACTGATGTTTGCTGTGCAACCAGCCATGTGCTTTCCTGGCAGCAGATTATATCCTCCTCGGGCATCTCGTTCGACACCTCAATGCGGGCCAATACCTGTTTATCCGCCCGGATCGCGTGATGAAGATCTTCTTGGCGTCTGATATTGTCACGTTTGCCATCCAGGTACGTCATCACTTGCTATACTACACATTCGTCATATCGACGCATATCCAATGTAGGCATGCGGGGGCGGAATGTCGACTACCCAAGACCAAAAGACAATCGAGACAGGTCAACATGTACGTCTTATCTTTTCTCAATATACTCAGCTCACGCCTCTGTAGATCTTCTTGGCGGGTCTCGCCGCTCAAATGGCTTCCTTTGCGCTGTTCAGTGCACTCTACATCGTCTTCCTCCTTCGGCTCTACAGAAACGCTCCTGACATTTGGCACCACCAAACCCCAGTCCCGTGGTACCGAAACTGGAAAGCGTTGGCTGCAGCCTTGGGCTTGAGCTGCGTCGGCATCCTCGTAAGTTTCTGGCGATGACACAAAAGAAGTCCCAACTGATCCGCCTGCAGATCCGTTCCGTCTATCGAACGGTCGAACTCTCTGAAGGCTTCCGCGGCCATCTCGCAACGACCGAGTCCTTGTTCTATGGGCTGGATACGTATCCGCTGTTTGTTGCTATAGTGTAAGGACTCCCCTTGGTCTTGCCGCTTGTATTCTGATGTCGGTGATACTGTAGGGTTTATGTGCCGTTCTGGCCTGGGAGGTTCATCAACGAGGTCGAACGGGTTGATACGAGGGAGACAGTGAATGGAACGCCGGTTGCGGAAGAGAAGGCGTAGGTTCGATGTCAAGAGGTCTGAATCCGAGCGGGGTTTGCCGCTGTATTGGTTTAGGCTTTTTAAATTTGGTGCATAGATTGGATGTTTACAGTATAGAGGGATAATTCATTGTTGGCCACTGGCTCTGGACAGATAGCTGAGCCTTTGCTCATTTAGAGAGACCTCAATTGTACACCTCGCCACCGGCACAGCGAGACTATGTTGGTTGGGTGGCAAGTGTATATCAAACTATGCACAGCCGCAAACTGACAGGTATCACAGACAGGTACCATAGAAGGCGTCGATCCTTTCAGCCGCATGCTCGCACCGGCCCGGCGGCAAGGAATATGCACAACTATAGCAGGATCTACAACCCCTGGAGAAATGAAGCAAGGCTGGTGGTGGGAGTGCTCGCCTTTTGCGACTCGTGCATCTCGCGTTCTCGATTCCGTTGGAGCATGCTCTGAAGACCACTTTTGGATCTCGGTTGCTTGCCCGCAGACCGATCACCCACTGATCTTTCTCGGGCGAGCGAGACCGATGTGGCGGCGAGCGATGAGATGGTTGCGGCGGGCTGAGCACTCTTGAGCTCTTGATGTGGCTGATTTCCTGCCTGGGACCGGGCATGGGTGCGGGACCTGACGCTCGGAAAGGTCGGCCTCGTGCTGCTGTCTAGTCTTCGGGATGCACTGACCGCCCCGCACACACGGCAGTCCTTAACCAGAGCCTGTCTGGCCCAAGTTCAGGGACGGGTACTTCCCGACATGATAGACTCACCCGGCCATGCGGATGTTTCCCCTTCCATGAGCGAATATATTCCCACAACGCGGACACGATATCGGCGTTAGAGCAGGAAGCGAGGGATTCAGCTTGCGTAAGCGAGCAGTGTAGCGCCGAGCGAGGGCCGGAGAGTGAGGAAGGACGTGTAGAGCGAGTTTCTGTCGATAGGCTATCGTTTCTGGCGCTGTCGTTGGGGTTGTGGACATCGAGGGAGGCAAGGTAAAATGAGATGAAATGATCCACGTGACCCCATCCTGACAGATCAGGTGATGGTGGCTGTACCCATAGCTTCCTTTGTGCTGGTCCATTGTCTGACGACGATCCGACACTGGGACTTGGACTGTTTGGGTACAATGGATTTCGACTATTCCTTTTCGAAATACACGCGATAATGATAGTCTGGCCGCCCGAAGAATAAATACAGCCTGGGGCCGATGCGTTCCTCAGTTTTTTGCCGCCTCTGATCCCCCAATTGCCGCCGCCGCACTTGTCCATGGCGACTATGGTCTCTCGTCAGCCCTCTGCCAACGACCTCAGCTCGTACTACAACACTCCGCCCTCGCCCAAGTCGTCTGTGTTCAAGTCTCACTCTCGGCGCCCCTCGTTCCCCTCTTGGCTCAGCCGCGGCCCAGGCCAAGCACCACCCTCTCCTGCGACAAAGGTCTTCCAGATCTCGGACCCCCAACCGACCAACGCATACGATGCTGCAGCCAAAGCTCCTGGTGCACTTGGAAAAGGGGCTACCGTTGTTCGGACGCCGCAGCAAGCTGTCAACGTCGGCTTCCCCCAAAATGAAACACCCGACGAGACCGACGAGCACACTCAAGACAGCATCCCTATTGTCGATATCAAACCTCTTGAACCGAAGCCTGACGAGCCAATCCAGGAGAGAGCAGTCTCGCCGATCCCGCCAACCATGCCCCTTGTTCCACGTCGTGACTCGCTCGTGCCCCGGCGCGAGTCACCGGTACCACGTCGTGTCGAGTCGCCTGCTCCGCTCGCGGACTATCCGGCATCCTCCCGCGCTTCTCCGGTCCTGTCGGGTGTTCGCAGTCTACACACCTCCAAGAGCTACTCCTACCTCCAGAGTCCCCCGCGCAAGACAACAACTTTGCCTGCTCGGAATGCCCCTCTCCCACTTAACCTGGTCACCTCTAGCCGCCAGCCGCTCTTGCGCTCGTCACTGAAACCGCCCTCGCCAACCAAACCCACTGCCGGCCCCTTTTTGCCTCTTTTACCGCCACCAGCATCCCTTTCAAACTCGAAAGAGTCACCATCTTCTCCCCTCCCGCCATTCCATCCTGTGCTCCTCTCAGGAGTCCCAACCGCCCCCATCCCTCCTTCACAAGTGATCGTTACTCTCGAAACTTCGACAGTCAGCCAACGAACAACGGTCGCAACACTTACATCACGACCTTCCAGATTGGGATCTTATCTCCAAGCGCTCGTTCCAACCGCGAATCGGGAACAAACTGCTGACTCAAACTTTTCGTCCCTTTTTGCCGCTCATCTCGCCCAAGCCGGACTCGCGCCGCAAATGCATCCCGCGCATAGTGGTCCGATCCATATTTTTTTGGACAGGCCGAGCGCACCCTATGCGCACATCTTGACGTACCTCCGCACGACCCCAGCCTCGGCGGGTACATTGCCTCGAGCTGCATCCCTCGCGCTGGACACGGACCCAACACGAGTCGAAGCACTGTGCGAACTCCGGGACGAAGCACGCTATCTCGAACTCTCCGAGTTAGCCGAGTTGTGTGACAAGGAACTGCGTGCCCGAGCTCCTAAACTCCGGACCACCGCTTCGTCTTCGAGTTTACGAGACTTCAAATTTGGGAGCACATCGGGGTCCGAAGGGCGGGGATCGGGTGAAGTAGAAGCGCGGCTGAGAGACTATCGGTTTGGGGAGCCGTTGAAAGAAGAGGCCGAGGGGGAAGCCGATGGAGAAGCATCGGCGGAAGAGGTGCCACCGGTCGTGTACGAGAAAAAGGGCTCGCACGCGGGTATTGTTGTGACTATCCCACCGCGCGGAGCTCAATTTACCGGATCGAAACTCGGGCACGGGCGGACTTCGAGTGCCCGAGCGCCGTCGTCCTTGGGCGGACGGGTACGCACGATAAGCGATGCGCAATATACACGCGTGCACGAGCAAAAAAAGACTTGGATATGATTTGATACTTGCGATGATCCTACTTCGATTTTACTTTCGGTTTTTTGGGTGAGTGTCAGTTCTGCTTCTTTTCATCGGCGTGAAGTCTAACTTGCTCTCTACTAGAATGGCCTTTGCTTCTTACGACAATGAAACGATTCACCCGAATGGTCTCTTTGTATTTCCGTCCACCCTCGTTTTTTAACCTCTTTATTTGTCATGATACTCATACTCTAACCTACCTAATACATTCTTACCTTTCGTTATTCTAGTTGTATCCCACACAATAGTTCTCGCCATTTGCTATCTGATGATCGCTACACATGTATCTTGTATCAGTGTACGTGTTAACCAAAATTGAATGTCCATGTTTATATGCGCCGCATTTATCTAGACAAAGGTACAAAGCCAGGATGTCAAAAGAAACAACAAGAGCCATATTTCTATAGCACCTTGAGGGAATCTGGTATTCAAATATCCGCGTTCCTCATTTCAGGTTCAATGTACTCCAGCCCGAGCGCCTTGAATACGTCTGGCTCACTATACGCAACTATTGGCTTCTTGTCTCGTTCCCTCGTTCTAGAACGCATGGCGATCTTTCGGTTCAGCGGGGCCTCCCGGTAGAACTGGAACAATAAGACTCACATCCCACCGCTCGCGAATTTCATCCCACTGTGATCGAGTATGACAAGTTGAAGTGTCGGGGGGCACAAATAATCAGCACATCGATCCACGAACACGATTCGAATCACTTGCTTTTGCTTTGCATGGATGCGAAGATCGCGCTCAAACTGCTTGGAGCCGGTCCTGGTAAATGAATGCGTTTATTCCCCCATTTCATACAAAGTAGAAACGTGGGGTTGACTTGCCATCCGACGATCGCCGTCCAGTACACGCTGTAGGGTGCACATATCAGATCGACGCGGCGGTGGGGCAGACCCGGAAGTTTGAGTATGACGAGCGCTTTATCGAGAACATCCATAGATGCACGACTAAACGGAGCGGTGTGAGAGAAAGGATAACGACAGTGGAGAGCGAATGAATTTACTTGGAGACTTGACGCCCGTGAGTATTTTCGTGATTGGACGTAAAGGAAGATTGGTCTATTGTAAAGTATCAGAGTTGGGGGTTGGAGCAGGTGCAGTGGCGTTTGACGTACTGAGAACGTGGGTAACCATGTTCGATTCCTTCAATCGGTCGACAAGGCGCTCGCAGAGGTGTTTTTCCGTCCCCTCGTTTGGGTGTGTGAATATAAAATCGATGTCGTCGTGTTGTTCTTTGCCTCGGCGATAACCTTGGATCATAGTGAGCTATACAGGGATGTCGCGCGAACCAAGACACTTGCTTCCACAGATCATGTATTCACAGCCGTCTTGCACTGAACTGAGCTGCTTGTAAATTGTCTGGGCGGTCGCTTCTACTTCTGACCGAGGAATCCTAACCACGGATAAGAAGAGGAGTGTATGCACACTAGAGAGAACTTACTTGATCGCTAGTTCATCTCGAAGCTCGAGCGCGGCCAAGATGCCATTCACCAATTTCCCTTTTTTCATAGATCGATAAACTTCGATAAGGTCTTCGATATTTCGACAGCCTGCGTCATAATGTTCTCGTGCCTTGGCGGTGCCAATACTGTGTATAGAGGCAAACTGGGATAAGGTCTGAAACCGCTTGGAGACAACAGTCTCACGGGCTTCGGCAATGCTCCCTTTCTTGAGAAATTCGTCCACCTAGAGTCATCAGTGTAAGCTCGAACTACTAACAGCCACGTTTAATCCAGCTCACATATTTAGTCACCTTGGGCCCTATTCCCGGCAACTTGCGTATCTCTTCGGCATCATTGATAACTTTGGGGTACGCTATTCGAAGAAAGACTATTTAGGGTCATAGTATTGCTTCTGTGACACATGGATCGCACATTTAATTATCTGAATTGACACTGAGCAAGGTTCTGTATTGTAGCCTCGTTTGGACTCACAGCTATGGCACGAGAATAGGCCAACTCGTTGTTGACTTCACCTTCCAAGAAACGTGACTTCATGATAATTGCAAGCTCTTGGCACAACGCCTGGTTGGGACAAACAAGTGGGCAGCGTCGATGCGTTGACAAAGGATGGGTGTAGTCTCCAGCCGAAGCTGCAGGTTTAGAACGAGATGGACCAGCAGCAGCTGAAGAAGTAGAAAGGCTTGCAATACCCGAGGTATATGCAGGCCCGGACACTCGCCGTTCTGATTTGATAGTCTCAAACGGTGAAAAGGGGAGGAGCTTGTCCTGTGCGACGCAAGCGCGCAGCCATTGGGGTGATACGATATGTTTTGTGCTCTAGCATCTTCCTTAGTATACAATAGCAGGTTTTGAATTCAACTTGGACATACCGCTACATCCCAGGATATATGTCTCTCCAACCTCCGCCTCATCGTCAGAGCAGTAATTAAGACGGAAGCATTTTGTGGTGCAGATGAGAGCTTTGCACCGGCATTCCGTGCAAGTGTGAACATCTCTCCGATCTCAGGGGGACTCAATTTAGCATTGACGACGTGTATAGTAAGTCCTGCCAAGATCTGAGACTCGGCAGGCGGAGTTGCGCAAGGTGATGTCGAGGGGGACGGAGAGCGACGGGCTTTAGGCATCAGAAAAGCTTATTAGATATTAGGGTATATGTTGAATGTGATATACAAGTTTACCAAGTTCAAGAACTAAATGTTTGCGTCGAGATAATGCGGGGTATGGTGGTCGACCGACACACGAGAGGACGGATCAAACGTGAAGGCTCCGCGGCGACGCAGATTGCAAATGATCTCGATCGCTTCTTCACCACGACCGACTTGCACTCGTTTGTCAACATGAACGCGAACAGTCAACGGCAGTCCAGCATTTGGTCTTCGAGCTCGAGCGCAAAACAGATTCACGCGCTTGGCGAAGTTGAAAAGGTGAGTGCTCAGCGCCTTCTGGTTACGGTGTCGTGTTCTAATACCAAAACATCAACAGGACATAGCTCGCTTGCTGCATACTGCCGCTACTGCTCTATCTTTGCTAACAGTGCCACAAGCTGATCCTCCAGACACCCCCAGTGAGGAACGATTGCCCGATGGAGAGGAGCGTGCGGAGATGTTTGTCCAAGAGGCAACCAAATACTACGAGACACTCAACGTAAGCACCTTTCTTACAACATGTCATTCTAATAACGCTTTTGTGGTGCAGTCTGTTCAAAAAGGTCTTCGAAAGGCGATCGCGAATCTACGAGAGGCGAGAATATCATCAGCGTCGATTGCGCCTAGCGCCCAAACAGCGTTGCTGGCCCCCGGAGTCAATACGGAGGGCATACAGGGAGACGACGGGTCGCACTATGCTCTTCAAGAGAGTCTGGTGGAGAGAGATGCATGGTTGGCCCTAGCTCAAACGCTGGAATCCCTGCCAAAACGACCGACATTGTAATCTCACTCGTTTTCAGTCATATACAATATTGTAAAGTACGCACGGAGAAAAACTGAATCATTTGGGGGTATGATATCCCAGTCATCATTATCTGATTGGCTCGTAAACGTTCAGACTCATTGGCGCAGCGCACAGGGCGATCTAAGCGCTTCCGTGGCGCCAGCCTTGCACAACGCCACTCGCTATGCCAGAAAACCTGCCGGACCAAGTACAACGAAGCCCAGTTTGTCTCAGATAACAAAAACGCTCACTCGCTTATTCGGAAATGTTTTCTGAATCAGGATTGGGCCGAGCAGTCGCGTACCACGTGACCAGTAAACATTGCGTCTGATCTGCAGCCCCCCACCAACACCTCAGTCACTGCTGACTTGTTCGAGCTCCAAACACAATGGTAACGACTGTACGAGGCGGAGAATCTCCTCAGGCTGGACCTTCTAGAAAAAAGCGCTCCAGGCCATCAGACGGCGATGGTGACAACGATGCGAGCCCGAGGAAGAGGCCGACGGCGCGAAAGAGCACGGGCGGGAAAGCTCCAAGGAAATCCAGCACAACAGGGAAGGAAAAGTCGAGAGGTGAGGGTTTCAGACGATTCATTTGTTCAAATTGCTCAGTGGTATGCTCCAGCTCGAGGAGACGATGATGATGAGGCAGGGAAAAAGAAGAGGCGATTCCGACCTGGAGTGGTCGCCCTTCGTGAAATTCGTCGCTACCAAAAATCAACCGACTTGCTGATAGCCAAACTGCCCTTTTCGCGAGTGGTATGTACTATTAATCTCCATATTAACTGGGCTAACTCGAATTGGCAGGTTCGTGAAGTAGCCGAGTCAATGACGACTCAAGCCGGAGGTGGATATCCCTCAGGGCTGCGTTGGCAAAGCTCTGCGCTGTTAGCGCTGCAAGAAGCTACAGAGGCGTATCTTGTACATCTGTTTGAAGACACGTGCGTTGTGCTTTACACCGTATTGACGCTCGGCTAACCCCTTGGCAGAAATCTTTGCGCGATTCACGCCAAGCGTGTGACGATCATGCAGCGGGACATTCAACTCGCTCGTCGTATTCGGGGTCGGATGTAGAGTCTTGGGTTTAGACTGGTATTTATGTTGTATAAGATGTACTTATATTAGTAGGATTTTTGGCATATCTGGCTATTGATTAACGATAAAACTATATCATTCACTCGAGCATTCCGTAATTTCCCGTTGCAGGTACTTCTCCAAATTCTTCGCTGGACATTACTAGACGTTTGCCTCCTGGAGCTGCGTCTCTGCGGCAGTTAGATCAGCATCATCCTTGAATGCGGGTACGGTTCGAGCATAGACCTGGATACTACCGTCAGGGATAGGTCATAGATGTATAAAGAGGGACATACGACGAGCTCCCGGAGTTCAATGACTGCCTTGGCTAATCGATTCTCGGAATCCGGGATCATCCTCTCGCCCTCTTCAAGAACCTTTTTCTGTGTGCCGAAGAGCGTGTAATTAGCTTGATCCAGTGAGGTCAGGGCTGCAACATACCGCGTTCTTGATATCCCATTCATCTGCCCCGTCAGCTACCAGCTTGTCGTACTTGACCTTGAACTGCAGAGCTTCTTGGCGATACAGGTTGTGCTCCTTCCACAGTCTGTCGACTCAACCTGTGAGCATGGCTTGAGGACCAGAAAGTGGCGAAAACGTACCGTTTGACCGAGCCGGTCTTGATCTTCATCTGGCGCCGAACGTTAGCAATATCACTCTCGCTCATATTGAACTTGGGGTGGTGGTGGTAGATTGGAGTGTGTGGTCTACAAGTGGCGGACAGTTATAAATCCTTCCAGAGGAGAGACGCGCGAATCTCGCGTATGACGCCCAGGGTCTCGAGCCTCTCGGTCACGTGCGTATGATTTTCTGCTTTTCGACTCTGACTGCTTCAATTTAATTTGCTAGTCCTTGTCTGTCTGCTATTGTAAACACCCCTCTCTGGTTATATTCAACGGGCATCTCTCTGAGTGACCATGACGGATCCAGGACCATCCACCCTCCTCCGAAAACTAAGAACTTCGACATCCTCAGTTACCAGCGATTCCACTGCCGTCTCACAGTCCTCAAGTGTCTGTGCACTTTGTTCTACTCCATCCAAGTATACATGTCCTCGTTGCTCTACCAAAACCTGCTCTCTCGCTTGTTCCAAGTCCCACAAGAGCTCGACAGGTTGTACCGGGGAACGGGACCGTGCCGCATACGTCCCAATGAATACGTACACATGGGGTACCCTGGCCGATGACTATGTTTTTCTCGAAGACATTGGGAGAAAAGCAATTGACTGGGGTCGAGATATTGTCAATACGGGTCGAGGCAGGGGAGGAAAGCGCGGAGGGAGGGCCGGACGGGGAGTACTATCGCCAAAGTGCGAATCCCTACGAGTTCAGCTGGCCGCAAGAGATATCGGGATCAGTTTTGTGGCAGAAGGAATGGAGAAGAGGCGGCTGAGCCAAAGTTTATGGGACGTACGGTGCGTTCTTTTGTATGTACGAATCATTCGCATTCTCTAATCAAACAAATTGCACATAGAACAAAAACTGTCTACTTGACAGTCGAGTTTGTCTTTCATTTGAAAATCTCGCAACAGAAACACAAGAAACCAACGTCACCCACCTCACTTCTTACACATCGAAACGACCTAGCGACCCCACTCGCAGCCTCCCTTGTCTCTCACATTAAACGAAAATCGGATGTTCCACCAGACGCACTCGGCCTTGTCAACTCCTCTAATGATTTACCTGAAGATGTTCCTGCACTACCACCTATTCTATTCTTCGCTGTTTCTCAAGTAGAGAGGCCAAAACCGGGAATAGCTCCATACCAAGCACCGGCCCTTCCGATCCGTATGCGTCCCCAGCAAACTTCCACCTCAACACCCGCCTATGCTCTAGATCCGTCTCTCAAACCTCAGAAGGTGTTTTACCCAATAAACCCTAGCGATTCGTTACGAACGTGCCTACGACATCGATCGTTTGTCGAATGGCCAACGATTGAAGTCTTTCCTTCTCGGCAAGTGTTTGTGGAAGGAAAATTCGGAATTTTGGGAGACGGCTCAAGCACGTTTGCAAATCCACTACCAGAACCGGGATTCAATAAGCGAAGGAAGACCGAAACCGGGCTAGTACAACTGATTGGAGGCTACGGAGAGGAGAGTGGTTCAGATGCTGAAGGTTCCCCGCTCCAAGAGAATGGTGTTCTAGGAATAACCGCACTAGGGAACTACGCGAGTGATGAAGACGAAGAGACTGAAAACATCGAGGAGCAGACGTGATGAGCCTTTGATCGTTTAATATATCAAGCGCTTTTCATTTCAACTGTATCATATCACAAACGGAACTTGATAACATGTGCACAATCTAAAAGACTCAAAACAAGTGGAATTGCCTAAATATCATCCATACCAGCGTCAATCTGAACCTGCTGACCCGGCTCAAACGCGGGAAGACCTAGAACGAAAGCATCAGTTACCGAATGAAATTTCTCAGACACAATATCCGCTCACCCAGGTAAGGACAACTGGCACACCGGAAAGCGTCTCCCAAGAAGCAGCTCCCACAACTACTCGTAGCCTTGGGCGCAGCCTTGGCAGCTGCAATTAGCCTGGCCTTTTCGTCCCCGCTCACAGCTTTGGCGTTTCCATCGACCATTCCGTCGAGCATCACCACCGCCTCAGCAGCCTCGATCTCTGCAAGACCGCAAGTGCAACCCTTGCATGCACGCTTCCTCCGTGGCGCACCATCCGCCGGAGGAGCACAGGTAGGTACGGGACGTTCCTTGTCCGCAGCAGTCAGGAGCGAGTCGGGGTCAATCGTGGAGGCAGAGGGTGCGTTGAGTGCCCATAATGCTGCTTTGGAAGCCTTGTCTCCATTGGTTCGTCGAGGCAATCGCACAGCGGCTGCCGCAGCTGGTACTTGAGCCACTATCCTGCCGTCGGACCGAGAAACTATTTGAAGTCCAGCAGCAGTAAGTTCAGATTCAAGTGATGCAGGCGGATTGCTAAAATGGGCTTTTCCGTTGGGTGCAAGAGCTTTGGCGAGGGTTGCGGCAAGGAAATGAAGCTGGGCAGCAGAGGAGGCGTAATCTGCTGGTGTGACGAGGACATGGGCAGACGAATAGTACTTGGGCGACAAAATAGTGCCTGTAAAGTTTCTTTAAACTCTCCTATCAACGAATTGTAAAAGAGACTTGCCTCCGTCGAGGATTCGGTCCAGAATTTGCCGCTCCACAGCATCGGAGCCCAAGGACTTCAAATCTTCACTCTGCGAGAGCTCGGTGATAAGAGCTTGGTATCTTCCATCCTGAGCCGTACCAAGCGATCCAACGACCAGTGCTGGGCCGGGGGGTGTTGCAACTGCAGCCATAGTAGTGGTGGTAGAATGAGTAAGACCGATCGGCCGAGTAACACATGCTGGATATGCTCGTATCGGTGGCTGTGCTGTTAGTCATCATTTGGTGGAGGTGGCTACCATATTCGTTGGTCACCCATGGTGAGGCGCCATCAGAAGCCAGTTTCAAGCCGCAACCCCGTTGTTGTTTTAGGACGAGAGTGCTTATACTTCGATGGCGTTTGGAATTGATTACACGAATGACAAAGACACTGTGCGCTGCATATATATGAAAATAACATAGACTAGGGAATCAAAAGTAATGCAGAACATCCTGGATGTATGCACCGGGTATGTAGGACACTCCGCATTATAGTATTGTGTGATGGCCGGCTTGCCTCGCTCATCAAGACGGACCTGTGGGTCTTTGTCATTTAGCGTCCGGGTGTACGGGTTTTCTACTATGTACACTATACGATATCCCTCGATGAGGATAATATCTGGCTTGAGGACATTGTGGCTGGCATAAACTTTGAGTGAGCTTTATGATCTTGAAACGAGCATGCAACGTACACATCACTTAAATGCCTAAACATGTCGATCGGTGTTACATAGCGGAAAGGGACCTTCATCTGCTCGCACATTTTGCACTTGAAGACATCAGTTTTCTTTGGGAGCTTTGCTTTCAACACGGGTACGCGTGCGACAAGCGGCTTTAACGCGTTGGATCGAAGGTCGTGGGCATATTTATAGGTGATACCAGACCGATCCGAAAGAAGAAGGATGTTTTTTATCTTCTTCCATTGACGCTTCTCGTCCAAGTAATGGTGAAGCTAATCGAGCATTGAGCTCCGAGAACGGAACGAACGCGACGCAATAGACTTACCAAAGATAACCACGACCCATGGGTGCTATGGCACCTACCACACACAAGGCGGGTTTCATCCGAAGCGTCCAGTTCGACAAACGCTGCATCTTTGCCCCCCAATTCCGAGAGCAAAATACGAGCAATAGATGCGACCTCTGTATCGTAATGACTTTTGGCAAGACGTCCTATGCTCAATTTCAAGGAGTCGAAATAGAGAACGTTCGAGTTTGGATCATCGCCAAAGCGTAACAGACTGTCTGCGCGCAAGAGTAGTGCAGTGTTCGCATCCACACCTTCTAAAAGATCACGGTTCGCCGCACCCAATACAAGACGTGGTCGGACCGGGTCAGTAGCAACTCCATGTTTCCTGAGTCCCTCTCGAATTTTGTTAGCCAGTACTCCCCTGGTAAATGCACCCCAACCGGTAACCAACTCTCCAATTTCGGCCTGACGCGCCTGAAACCGCCCACGAAGATCTTGCATATTTTTGCTCTTCTCCAGTATTTCTAGCGGAATCTAATTGGCGTCAATTAAATCTTGATAGTTAGCCAGAGGCATCCGCGAGATCGCCTTGATTGCTCTGCCTAACACGAGGAAGTTCGTTTCTGGGATATCGCCACTGTGGTATTCGCTATGACCCCAGTTTGCGTAGACGGGTGGGGGCAGCTTGCGGCTTAGCGAGTTGAGCAACTCTAGGAGCACCCCACCTCGTTGCTGGCGGAATTCTGCCAGTGCCCCGATTAGGCGTTGCTCATCTTCTTTCTTGGCTAGTGCAATAACTTCGTCTTTGACTTTATTCCTCTCTATGATCAGGCGATCGTTTTTATCAGCCAGTACATTACAAACTGTGAAGTACCTACTCTTTTGGGTAAACTTTGACCAGGGCGGCCGATTCATGATGGCGTTCCATCAGTTTCGTTTCTCGTATGGTATACCCTTGTGATCTACCCACGTCAACCCTAGTTCTAAAAGCTTTAGCTCTACCCTATAGAAGAAATATATTTTAGTTTGGGAGATCTAGAGTGGGGCTGAATTTCGATCAAGCATACCCTCCGCTCCACAATCCCTTCCTAGACGTATCTACTTCAGCATAACATATTTCAAGACATCTGGTAACACACTTTTCGATAAAAATCGACCAGCTATTCTCCAAACTGTGGCTCGTTTCAATCAATGACTACAATACCTTTCTTTGTGTTCTCCTTACCTTTCGTCGACTCGTAAGTTCAGACTTGCGGGTTTTGATCCAAACTTGAAGCGCAGTCTCGTTGCTCGATGACTCGAAACGATGTAAAGATTCCTGGGCCGCCCTTAAATCTGATACAAGACAGAATTTCTCGTCCCTATCTGCTCATTTGTAAAACAGGCAATTAACCGAATATGCAGGCAGCTCGGCACTCCAACGGACCTGCTGAAACAAACACTAAATCCTTTGATCGACCAGGCTTGACTGTTTTCATATTGAGTGTTCTGTGAGCAAACAAATTAGCTTGCCGTAATATGCATATGTCTTGTTAAGACGTTACACACTTATCCTTCCAGCACGGCCCGCAGGAACGTACTAGCAGGTAAGGATTAGGATCTTGGTGCTGCTGGCTCCTACAGCCCTATTCAAAGGATATTGGCGGTAGCAACAGACGCAGGAGGATCATACTTACTGAGCAAACAGGTACACATTAAAGCAACGTACTTTCCTGGAGGAAGCTCTGTCGGGCAAGCAGGGAGCCCGAAACGTGTGACGGATGCTCGTAATATACGACTCCCGGGTTGACCTGTTAGGATGTCCGGACCAACGTGTTAAAGCGAGCTAGATACAAAGATTCAACTGGAGCTAGGTAAAGCGCTAACTTTAAGCATTCATATTGAGCCTTCAACCCTGACCCGTCCATAAATATGCTTACTCGAAGAAGGATGCTCGCTGGCAGTTTCAAAAATAGGCTCGGAGTTAATCGTCGCCCGCGAATAAGTGGCTGATGGTCATTGGGTTTGATTTTTTGTGTGCAGGCTGCGGGTCACTAGTTGGAGTTGGCGGGGGTTGCACCAACGGAGGGGGTGGAGAGTGAGACACTAGAGCTTCAGGACGTGTAGCTGGAAGCTGAGGGCGTGAAGGCACTGGATGGTAATGTGAAGCTAGAGCATAAGGACGGTATGACTGGCGAGGTGGACCACGCTCCCATCGCCCATCGTACTTTCTCTCTCTTCTGTAGCGGTCTTCACATCCTGGTACATCTCTGCGCTGGCTTGACCTAGGTCATTCGCAATGTCAGGTTTCAAAACATGCCAGGACTCATTTAGCTGATAGACGGTCCTACCTCAGCCATCGTGACTATTCCAGCTTGTTCTATCCAACCTATGATTAACAGTCAGGCTCAAATTTCGCTCTGTAAATCGGCAGTTGACTTGCATGGCTATCCAGATTGACTCGAGCAAAGGGAGATAGTGCCAAAAACCGGCGATCGAAGTTGAAACAAGAGTCGGTGGCGGGCTGACATGCGCACGTGATCCAGGATCCAAAGGCTAACTCAGACGAGTAAAACGCAAAACCGCCTGTTTTTAGCCTGCGTAAAGGAATATGGTTGTTGCATTCATCCCCCGAGAATTGCATACAAAAAATTGTATTTGACTTGTCATAGTGGCGGTACAAGTTTCAACCGTATTAAGCAAAAGCTACAAATCTATCCAGGCCAGACAATCTATAAACATGCATAAAACAAATAAGATATATGCGTGTGGGGAAATCTCGAAAATGTATGTGTGGTACCCAAAGAACAAAAGGCTCGAATGGAGTCGTAACGCTACGTCGTTAGAATAAGTGATGACTTTTTTAAGCAGCAGAGCGGGCATCTGCGTGCCTCTTCTCGGCCTCAACCTCGGCCTCCCTGTCCAACTCACGCTCAACCACTTCCGGGACAGGATTTCCAGCTGAAGTCGGTGGGCTGACCGAGAATTGCGAGCGCTTTCTGATAGTAGGACCATAGCGATAGAACAAGAACGGCATCGGGGTGCAAGCCAGCGCGAGAAAAGCGAACACCATACATGCCCACTGATCTCCGAGGGACGCATACATCTTGGGTGTGAACAATGGGAAGACAGCACCCATGATGGAGCGAAGAACGGCGTTGGCAGCAAGGGCGCTAGCGGCGTAGAGAGTGTAGGAGTCGATGAGGTACGAGATAACCGAAGTAAAGACCAACAACATGCCAGCTCCGAATGGAACGCCTGCGATGATGGGAACAATGTAGTGGACTGACGGGTACGTGGTCCAGGCAAACCAGGTCATGGAAATCGGAAGCAGGACAGCGCCAACGCAACCCATGACAAGGCGAGCTTCAGGAGGAGCGACACCGTTGCCTTTCTCCATCGCGCGGTAGTAGATCTTGTTGCTGATTGGAGTAAGAGCCGTCGCGATCACAATACCGAGACCAACGCCGAGGAAAGCGAGGCCGCCCTCTCCAGGAGTGAAGTGACGACCACGTTGGAAGACGACGGGGAAGGCAGCGAAGAGGCCGTAAAGGGTACCGTAGACGAGTGCGGTGTAGATGGAAAATAACAAGACGATCGGTTCCTTGAAGAGGAAGATGAACGGTCGGCTAAGGTTAATCTTCATGATTTCACCAAAAGTCTTCTTGTTGCCCTTTTCAAACTTGCTGACGTAGTGAACTTTGCCCTCAGATTCGGCGTGCAGGGTACGAGCACGACGGCGGAGAAGAACTGGCGCAAACTATGGGCTTGTCAGCAAAGCCTAGACGCAGGAAGAGATATATGCGTACCGTTTCAGGGACGAGCAATGCGCTCAGGATAAACATGACGGCCGAGAAGATGAACATGATCCAAAAGTTCCAGCGCCAGCCGGCAGAAGACTCGGAAACATAGCCTCCAACGATAGGTCCTAGAACTGGGCCGGCGAAGGGAGCCATGGCAAATAACGCACTGGCGAGACCACGTTCCCGAGCCGTAAACATGTCCGCGATAGTTCCACCCGCGTTGGTCAACGGAGAAGAGCCGAATGCACCCGCCAAGAAACGAGTAATAAGAAGCGTCTCGACGTTGTGAGCAAGGGCGCCGCCGAGATGGAAAAGAACGAATGGCAGGAATGAAACTAGGAAAATCAATCGCCGACCATACATCTAAATTTTAAGTTAGTAACTTTTCGGTGCCTCATACATCGTAAACATACCTCAGACAGCGGCCCCCACAAGAGCGGACCAAGACCAAAGCCAACAACGTAGAGCGAGATGCCGAGAATCGCAACATACTGGCCCATATGGAGGTCGGCCATCATGTATTGAATGCCTCCAGAGTAGGAACTCGAGGCAAATGCAATACACAAGGTGGTGATGGCAAGCTACGAAGATAACTAATTAATCAACAGTCTAAACTTAAACTCGGTGCTCGACTTACAATTGCAGTGATCCTCCATCGCTTGAAACCGGACCAGTTGAAAGGATTTTCTGGGTCCTCCGGTAACCAGTCTACAATGTACGGATCCTCGGTCGTACCAGAGCCAGCGTATTGTGCCTTTTCGTCAACGACAGTTTGGAGTGACGCAGTGCGTTCCCATCGGACGGTGGTTGGCGGGGTGGACTCGCTCGAAGGTTTGTTGAGATCCTTCTCGTTCCCCGACAAGGACGGTGCCTTTGAAGGAATAGGGGTCTGCTCCTCTGGATCGAATCGGTGTGAGGTCGATGAGGCGTTCATGGCGAACTAGAGTGCCAGGGACAGAAGGCGAGAGGGGCAAGGTTCACGAGTTCTGTCTCGGCTACAGCGCGCAGAGCTTAAATGCATCCCGAAGGTTCTGACAAAAGAAAAAATGTTGACTAAACATTATCCGGCCAGGCAGTCTCGGCACGAACAAGGTGGAGTGTGGTCATCGGTTATGAGTTTTATTTGGAGTCCCCGCACGCGGACCGGCCCGATAAGAACCCGAGCCCGGAATCCCTCTCTTTCTGGGAAGTTTCACGGTTATGCCGCCGTTGCCTGGTTGATTTATCATCCATGTCCAATGCCTGGCGACGCGGCCTCCGACCCCCCGCTAACTGTCTATCTTAGTCCGGCAGCATTGAGCCGGCCGATTCACGAGCCATGACGAACGAGCCCTCGTTGCCCTCGCTCCATCGAGTCAGACGTTGAGCTCGGTAATCAGTCGGGGTAGACTTAGTAACATCGGGCGAGAAAGTTGGGGAACATTCGAGACGCATATACTTCACTCCTCCACTCTGCTTGTTTAACATGGCCGCCCAGGCGATGTATCTGACCCTACGCGGGTCCAGTACCCATCGCCTGGACGTGGGCGATACCGTCTATCGCGAACCACAGGGGTCGTAATCTGAACTGAGGGGATACCTCCTCGACGCTTGATGCCTCTATCCCCTTCACTTCACGCTGTGGACTATGCGGGTAGCATCGGCCGGGCGCCGTCATTCGTCACGTCACAATCCATCGCAGCTGTAAACTACGACCATATGCATGGAACAACATTCCCGATAATGACGAACCACCCCAAATCATATTGTTCCTTCATTGTGAGCTGAGGATTGGTGGGGCGACAAGGCACGCCCTGTAACCAGGTTTCAGTCATAAAACAGCCCAATCAGCAGGGGGATACGTCGGACCGGATATGTTGTACATAATGTATGTCATATACAATCGATGTACTTTGTGAAATCATGTGCCAGGCTCCGGTGTGATCGGTTATCGATAGAATTTACCGTCTTGTACAAAAAGCCAAGGCAACGTCGGCGTTCGTGGGCCCTCTCGGCTGTATTACTGTCGCGCATTCCGTTCTGTCGCCTAGCAATCGAGCGGAAGTAGGCGCATCTGACACTTCTTATCTGCGCCCTAGAAGTCTGACACCTGGAGTCCTTTAGGATATCGCACCCTGCATCTATGTACACTCAGAGACGATCCTAGTTGTAGGCTACTCAAGGATTGTGCTGCACAGACGGTGCACGAGGTCTGGCGGGATCAAAGTCTTCAGACAGTCTGGTTAGCCCGACTACAGTACAAAGCCGCCAAGAAGACAAAGCTGGCCAGCCACATGAGCCACCATTCCACACGTGATACATCTCTTTCCTGAAAAACACACACCAAATGCTGTAACATCTAGCCGAATCACGGTTCTCTGAGACCAGAACGGCAGTCTCAGACGAGGCTATAGGGGCTTGGCGGGTAAGCAAAACACTATCAGACCAATACCCACTTCCAAATGAGCCGAAAACACTTCTCGCTCATCGAACTACTCAAGTTGCCACCGAAGCCCTTCTCACTCGCTCCACGCAAGAATCACAACAAAATGAAGTCAACCTTTATGCGCCACTTTATTTAACATACATATTCCAATGATTAACGAAAAAACGAATGTAAAGCAAGCCCTAGATACCAAACGAGTGATGATTAAGGTGGGAGTAACGAACGTAGTGAGCGAGTGTGAGCCAAGAGTTCCGAGAATCGAAAGAAAGTTCGTCCGAGACAACAAGACAGCATTGCGAGCGGGAATAAAGAGCAAGTCCGACATGGGGATTTGGATGGTGAATAAATATAGGACCGAATGCATAAACCGGTCGCATGCACGAGATGGGATCGATGAAGAAAAAAGCCAAGAAAAGAAACAACGACAGAGAGAGCGAGAGATCCAAAAAAAGGTGTAGAATAGAAAATGAAAAAGGGAGAAACGAACGCGCCGTCTAGTCATATCATATCGCATATCGTACACTGAGAATCTCTCCCCGCCATTGTTTCGTTCAAGTGATTACCACGGTTCCCGGTACGGGGCGCGGCCTGGAACTGTAGATTCCGGTCGGAATGGATGGCATAGGCGGTGCGTCGGCAATGGGACTAAGCTTGGATGTTCGTCGTCCGGGTGAGGGCATGTTTGAATGCTCGGAGCGCGAATGAGCGTGTCGGGGTTGTGTCTGCACAGTTGCCCGCGCGGCCTCTCGGTCTCCAGCCATGGATCCTCCTCGCCTGACCTTGTCTCCCACAGTCGAACGCCTGTCTCCAGCCATAGACCTCCTGTCCCCATTTGCAGAACCCGCAGCAGAATCCGAATATAGTTGCATGGGCGACGGTCCAGGTCGTGTGTTCACACTTCTGCTCCTGGGCGCAGTCCCGGAGGGCAAATGAGACATTCCACTCCCACGGCCACGTCGTGCAGAACCATTTGAACTGCCACTGCCACTTGCGTTGCCCGCAAATGGAGGATTAGGTGCGCCGAGGTTCGAGATCATTGCCTGATGCGCAGCCAGCATTGCAGCATTGTTGGCGATCACCGCTTGGTTGAACATGATCGCATTGTTTGCCATTGTACCAAACTCGTCCTGACCGAGCGCAAACGACGCACGCAAGGGCGAGCGTGCACCGCTGAACGAGCCCTGAGCCTGAGGTGAAGGAAGGGCTGAAACCGATCCATTGGCCGAGCCCGCACGTGAATGGTGCGATTGGGTGAGTGGAAACGAGTTGGAATGAGGGAAGCTGCGAGTCGAGGCCGAAGGTGAAGGAGAGCTAGAGCCGAAACCGACCGGGAAGGCCGCGGTTGTTGATGGAGCCGAAGATGGCAGACCGAGCGAGGCAGCATTGGGCGAAGAAGGCAGACTAGACGAAGTAGGTATCCAAGGCATAGGAGGAGTAGGCAACGGACCGGGAGCTTCAAGGTTTGCGTCTCCAACGGTGTTTCTCCTCTTGTGGGCAGCACTTGCGCTGGCAGTTGTTCCCCCGCTTCCGGTCCTAGCGTGTCCTGCACCGGCAGGCCGAGCCGAGCCATGAGTCTCTCGTCTAGGTTCAGACCGTGCGTTGTCGTGCTTCCCCTCTGCTTCCCGGACAAAACTCGCAGGCCGTTCCATTCCCGCGCGCGCCGATTCCCGAAGTACACGTGCACGCGCAAGCTCCTCCGCATACGAACGATGCTTCTTATCCCTTGGTCGATCAGATGCTGGTCCACCATCGAGCTCGTATCGCCGGTCAAGGTTCCGGGTGCGGTTCGCTTGCTCGTTCATCAGCGTCTGGTGTCTGGCCCGGGCTTCGCGCTCGGCCCGCTTCTTCTGGACAGCGACGAGCACGGCGAGCGGGAGGTCGTCACCGTCTGTTGCATCGTCGTCATCCGCAAAGCGAACGCCACGCACCGCCGGGACAGCTCTTTTTCGGCCCTGGCCCGATCCTGACCCTGGGGCCCCGGATTCTCTCCTCGAAGAACTACCTTCTGCCCCGAGGAGCGATGATGAGCGTGCGGGCGACGTTGGTGACGGAGTGTGGGAAGACGGCACGAGTGACTGCCGGCGTGACGAGGACGTCTGGATGTGCAGTGACGGCTTGGCCTCGGATGGCAGTGAGCCTAGAGAGAGATTAAGGGGATGGGTCAGTCGAAGCGAACAAGGGTCCTGAAATGAGGCCGCCGAGTCTGGGGGCAAAGCTGCTCACCTAGTTCGCCATCGGATTCGCCATCCGAATCCAGGGCGAGTCCAGCCATTGCCAGCGTCCCATCGGAGAAATCGAGCATTTCGGTTCCTAGGCCACGAGCCGGGCGTACGATGTCTGCCGCCACACCTTCATGTGAGGGTGCGTATACGCTCATGCGATCCTCAAAGACGGGGCGGGCGACCCACCGACGAAGGCCGCGACTCCATCTGCCGGTACCTGTGCCAAGCTCAGCGATCGCTTCTTCGGTGCTTACGCTTGGCCGTGCGCGGCGTGATGGGGTGGGTGGCGATCTGGGCGACCGGGACGCAAAGGGCATGATCGAGGCTTCTTCAGCTGCGGTGAGAGCGCCTTCCTCGAGCCGGCGAAGCACGCGGGCGCGGTGCATATGTGTACGTAGCGAGTGTGACGGCGGAAGTTTGCCGCGCATCGCCGAGACGGAGCGTGGAAACATGGCGGGCGAAGCAGCATCGGGCGCAGTGAGCGGATGGGGTGTAGGGGCGCCTGCGCCGAATACGAGTGGCTGGGTAAACGTCTGCAGGGCGATATTGGCTCGCGAGGGAGGCGCCCGCCGCTGGACCTGAGCTAGCCCCGCCCGGAAGACACTGCTCGCAGGGCTCGATGTGCGCCGGCCGGGCGAGGCAAAGGCCGGCGCAGGCGGGTGAAGCAGCGCTGGCGGTGGTGGCGAGCGTGGACGGGAGCTGTGGGTCGACTGGGTGTCTGACGAGGCATCGTCGGCTGGCTCGCTCGGAGGCTGATCAGAGTCATGTCAGCCTTTGCGATGAAAAACGAATCGAGCGGCTCACCGCCAGAGGTTGTGCGGGCGGTGGGGCCGAGACGCGCCGTTTGCGACTGAGCGAGCGGATGAGCGCAGCAGGCAGCCAGCGGGTCGATTTTGTCGAGCGGGTCGAGTGGGCGACGCTCTCGGTCGAGGCGGAAGCGGCGACGGTGGGGACGCTGAGGAGGTCGTGGGCGTCGACGTCGCTGGGGGTGCGGACGCCGGAGCTGGAGGACGAGTCGGGGATGTGGTGGACGAGGGCGGGGGTGCTCTCGGACGCACGGAGGGTCGGAGGGGGGCGGCGGTCTGCTCTGTGGGAGTCGGCGCGGGAGAGGCCGAGGGCAGCGGTGATGCGGCGCATGGTGAGAGCAGCAGCAGACGTGGTCCCCCCTCGACGTCGGCAAGAGGAACAAAATGCAAAACGACGCGCTTCCAGGGTTCGGCCACAACCGCGCACGTGCTCCGTACATCACACATCTGCGCCATATATACCCATCCGGTGCCGGTCCCACGTCCCCTATCCCGTCCCATCGTCTCGTCTCAACCGCCTCGTTGACCTCATCCCACGCCTCGCCACAGACAAGTGTCACACACCCGACCTAATCTGGCTTACATGTCACCCCGAGTCACCGATGCTGTGGCCACCGACCCCAGATGATGCAATACTCCGCCTACGCCGAGCCGAGCATCGACATCGACATCCAACGGCGAATCCTGCCTCGAGCACGTCCGTACCACTCCACCCTCCACCCCGCTCTGACACTAGAACCAGCCCCGCGCTGAAGATCGCTTGGAGCACGTCAAGTTGGGCCAATAATTAGTGATTTTCAAAGGTTATCCCCTATTGTTAGACGCTCATCGGGGCTCAGTCAGCTCGGCTTGCTTGCCTGTATGCGATGCACAGCTGTCAGCCTGGCAGACTAATCCTCCCCCCAGATCCTCAAACTGTGCTGACACGTTTTTGCTCCGCTTCTGCATGGGAGAAAAGTCTGAAAGCCTGCTTTCGTCCGACCCCCCACAATCGCATCCACGCACCCCATAAACCCGCCGACAGATTCACGTTCTATAGGATCCTCTTCAGGGTTAACAGCCCGCATGTATCTTTGACGTACAAAAATGCATATAGAGTCCAGCCCAAGCCTGCATCATATCTACGCACCAGACGTTGTTGAGTTGAATGCGTCATTTCAGACCATCGCACCCAAACTCCAACCAATAATCGGCGTTTCACATGTCGTCATTGTTCGCTGCAATAGCCCAAATACAGCCGCGATAAGCAGGACCCTGCTCCCGGAATAACGGAGGCTGAGACATTTATGGGTTGTCGAGATCGTTGGTCTGATCGGCAGTGGTGCCAGCCACTTGCCATTCTCGTCTGCCAATCAGCGTTATGTAAACACCACCATAAAGCGCCCTCACGTGCTGTCTGGCCGTTCACCAACCCGCCGCCCATGGCTAACGACGACGACGTTAGAGTAGGCCTTGTCACCGAGGGATACTACAGGTACGGGCTCTTGTCTTTGATGCAGCCTCTAGGGATACTGATAAATGAGCAGGGTCAGTGATTGTGGCTACGCGCCGAAATGAAGTGGCTAATTCTTATGGATCACAGTATACCGATATCGTATTCGAATGGTATGCATGCATGTCACGTAATCAGACATGTCGATTGAATTATATCAGGTGGAGAGTAACCGACAATCTGAGCGACCGATCCGCCCTCAAGGCGTTTCTCCACACGGATGCGCTGATCAGCGAAGAATGCCCATGGCATCCAGGAAAACGAGGCGTCGAACTCTACATGGGTAAACTCATACCTAGGATCTCTTCTTGAATTATTCACATTCACTCTGGTAGGCACAATTCACAATGGCGAATCCCGTCTCCTCTTTTCCCTCAAACAAATCTCGTACCTCTCTTACTGGCTACATGCCATGAAACTCACAGACGAGCCTCTCCCAATACCCACCCCCTACTATCTCCTCACCCCATCCGACTTGCGCGGCCCTCCATCACCAGTCACATACAACACCATCGCCGAACTTCGGAACGCCCTCAAAGACGTCGGAAAGCACAACAAACGCGTCAAGACATTTGCGGGAGACATCGCACTCGGTGAAATGAGGACCGTATTTGAGCGCGTGAGGACCGTCTGGGGCGAGAAGTGTGGTGTGTGGATCGCGATCGATTTCGAGGGATGGGAGCGGGATCACACAATGATCACCGAGTTTGGATGGTCTCTCATCCGGTGGGAGGAAAAGGAGGACGTCAAAGAGGGAGAAGACAAGTTTGAAGAGATTCGAGAAGAAGGTCATTGGACTGTGAAAGAGTATGCGGCGTATCGTAATGGGACATTTGTCGCAGACAATCGTAACGTGAGTCTTTTCTGCGCATAAATTTACGCTTGACTGATTATATGCCCAGCGCTACGACTTTGGCAAAACTGAAGCCTTGTCAAAAGAAACATTCAAAAAACGAATCGGTGATATGATTAATCAATATGCTACTCAAGGGCCCCTGTACCTTGTTTTCCACGACCGATACGGAGACGTCAAGTACGTTGGCAACCCGCGTTTCATTATATGCGCCATGAACATTGTTGATCTCTTGGCAGGTACCTTCAACAACTCCAAGTTCCAGGCATATCCAACATCGCTGCAGTTCCGAGCAAACCACCTGGCCCAGGCATGTACTGTATAGACACGGCAAGCTTCTCCGGAATTACTTTTTTACGTCCTCGTAACTGAATCTAAATTTAGAGAGACATGTTTGCCGCACTCGAGGGAAGTTCTTCACAGCAACGCTCTCTCGAACGTGTATGCGGTCTGCTCAAGATCCGAGGATTCGACCACCCGCACAATGCCGGAAATGACGCACATGTACGTTCCTAGCTATGCCTATTCTCTCTTAGCTCGCCTGATCAACGTCCTTTCTTCCCCTCCTCGTTCACATGGATCCCGGCGAATAGTTTACGCTCGAGATTTTGCGCGAAATGGCGTCGGGTCAGCCTGTGGACTTGCAGCGCGAGGCGCGCTGGCCGAACCAGACAGAGGTGCTGTTCGGTCAGCAGAGAGGCGTAAAAGGCAAGTTTTCTGTTTTGAGCATGGTTGATCGGTTGATTTTGACGGGTCGGGCTGGTACAGTTGAATGGACAGAACAGGACATGGACAGCGATTGGGAAGATTACTAAATGTTCTGGCTTCTGGAAAGGATTTTCAGGATGGGATGCAGGGATAAAGACGTTATGGACATATTGTACTGTGTGAAATCTACATTTATGGACAAGATGTACAGCTTGATCAGGATCGGCCGGGCGCTTACTCGGCGAAAACATCGCACAAACAACCACGAGGCGCCCAAACGATGAATGACTACGTGTTCAGACATTTCTTGCACAAAAACGTTTTGCTCTGCACATCCCAGTCCGTTTTTCTCAAACCAAACGTAGATCTGTGAATGGCACCTAGCAATGAAAACGTTCATGCTTCTACAGTTTTGACGGCCGTTTTGCAATCGACGTTGGCACAATGGACATTTATCCTGTCGCTGATCTTTGGCGGGTGTTGCAGGTGAGAACTATACTATAAACAATCTGACGATCCCTTTTTCCATTGACATGATAAAATATATAATTTAGTAATGCGCTCGCCCTCGAATACACAGCCAGGCACAATCCAGACGCGGGTTCGCTCATTACGTTTGCCCAGTTTCTTCTCGTCGCCATAGCCGGTCTCCGGAACAGGCTTTACGTTGCTCCTCCACAGCCATCCAGCAGAAAAGGTCTAGTCGACGAGATTGCTCGTGCATTGCTCAGGGCGAGAGCCGGTGCCGAACGGACGATTAGAGTTGTTATAAACGCAAACGTCGAGGCGGAAGCGAACGCCTTGGCCGCGGATGTGGCCGAACGGCTGAGAACACTGTCACCCGTAACAGTCATTCGGGCTTCTCTAGATGATTTTCGACGTACCCCGTTGAGCAAAAACGAGGCTTCTGCTTCAGACTTTGATTATTCGGCTCTCAAGTCTGGGCTGCTCGAGCCACTCTCTCCCGGTGGCACCCAAAAGTATGTGGCCAAGGTTTACGAACGCTCTACTGGTCGACCACTGGCGCCACCAAGAGTCTTGCCTACTGCTACGCGACGTTCTATCTTGCTTGTCGACGGCTCTGCGTTACTCGAAAATGACTTGGATCAATTCTGGGACTTTCGAGTCATCCTAGATGAATCCGGCAAAAACCAAGACGGAAACCTGTGCCCGACAATGGTGGTAACTGGCGTGGAGAAAAAGCGTCCGCGTATCACTTGGTCGAACATTGTTGTGCCCATGCCTCCGCTGGTCCAACTGTTCAGATTAAGGTTCCGCCCACTCAAAGTTCCGCTATCACACTGGATTGTGCAGGTGGTACTATTCTTGGTAACTTCTCTATTGAACAACGCCGCATTCAGGTATTCAATTCCGATGGTATGTGTGATTATATTTAATGAGTTACGTACCTGGATGAACACATGGCCTAGGCTGTTCATATTATTTTTCGGTCGGGCGGACTCGTAATTAATCTACTACTTGGTTTGGCTTTGGGTAAAAGGTGTGTTCATCCGCAGTTTCTCCAATCGCTTGCCACTTATGTTCGTATCAGATACACTCCAACTCAAATTATATCTGTCCTCATTGTGACCATCGGAGTCGCCATGTCCACGCTCTCCTCGCTATCCCATAAACGTTCGAAACGCACCGACGACACGATGTCGGTCACAAGCGTATCATATCAAGAACAATTTGTTGGTTTAGCCTTTCTTACCCTCGCCCTGGTTCTCTCGAGCCTCATGGGATTCGCCCAAGAACGCACATATGCTATGTTCGGACGCCACTGGGAAGAAGGAATGTTCTACTTGCATTTTTTAGCGTTGCCGATGTTCGCGTTTCCTGGAATTGGCGGAGACCTCGTTCAACAGATCAAGGTCGCAAACGCTAGTCCAAAGGTCGAAGTCAGCCTTCCGGGGTTGGTTGCTCCGATGCATTCGTTTGTGAAGAGTTCCTCGGCTTTTAGACCCGGTGGGCCTCTGGGTCAGTACCCGGTGGGCATCGTGGACTGGATCATGGGGAAAATCATGGCGTTTCCATTATTGGCGTTTACACTGCCTTCGTTCTATATCCCACTTGCGATCAATGTCTTTACTCAGTTCTTATGCGTTGGTGGCGTGCACAGGTTGACAAGCCGAGTGTCAAGTTTAACTGTGACGCTCGTGCTGGTCGTCCGAAAGGCAGTCTCGTTATGGATTAGCGTTGTGCTCGTAGGTGGATCCAAGGGTGACATATGGTTGTGGGGCGGTGCATTGGCTGTGGTAGCAGGAACTGTAGCATATAGCTTGGATCGTGGTCAACTGAAACCAAAGCCCCAGCCGAAAGGCGACAAGGAGCTCTGAATATATGTCTTTCATCTCAATCATGTTCACCGTAGAGAGGCTCGCAGGCCAAAGAGTTTTGAACGTGACATGAGTGTGAGTACAGCGAAATGCATAACGTAAAAAAGATGAAGACAAGTCGAGTATAACACCACATCTACTCGTCGTCGTCGTCCGCAGCATCCTGTCCGGCCTGGAACATGGAGATCTTTTGTTGGATGTTCTCCTTGCGTTGAGCGTAGGTAAGTTTGGGCGTCCTGTGCTTGAGGGACTCGGCCTTCCAGTCCTTGTCCTTATCGGTCGGCTTGAATGTCGGGTCCTCACGGATGGCAGCGTAGGCGTTGGTATAGATTTCCTCGATATCCTCGGAACCAACACCATCAGCAAGATAGGACGCGAACTGCTTCTTGAAACTGCAATGCGCATTGAATTATGCGAACACAAAGGCACAATCGATGGAAACTTACCGCTCGTCGTCTTCCTCTTCGAGACTCTCCATATATTCCGCAACGTGTCCACCGAAGATATACTTCTTGAGGACCTCGGCGTCGAGGCTCTTGCCCTCGGTATCGTAACCAGGGAAGCGCTTCTCGGAGTGGGGAATGTAAATGCCACCATCAGACGCTCCCTTGAGAGCGCCGAACACACGAGAACCAGTGGAAGTACGCTTGAGACCGACATCGAGATAAGCCTTGAATGGTCGGGGTGCGTCTTCGACCGCCTCGGTCATGGTGATAGTGCCATCGGGTTCAGTAACACCCTGGTACTTGTCGGCGAGGCCAAGCTTGGTGAGTGCTCGGCGGGCGGCGAGGAGACCAGTCGCGTAGGCTGATGAAAGGTTTATTATTTGAATACTCGCATTGAATGAAGATAGGCTTACCAGCAGTCCAGTTGGTAAGACCGTGCTCAATCCCATACCTCGGGAGCTCGCGAGAGTTGGCTGCGACAAGAACAAAGTCACCTTGCAGGCGCGCATAGACGACCTGGACGGTGATGTTCTTGTTGGAGAAACGAACGACAAGGCGGTACTTGGGCGCGTTGCTGTTTCCATCATCAATATTTAGCCGAAATGAGGTATATTTTTGCATACTATTTGTTCTTGGCCTGAACGACGAGGCGCTTGCGGGCGTAGTCTGGTTCAAATATGCGACTTAGCTGGGCCTCGAAATAGTATGGTTACACATGAAGACTCACAATCGGTCTTGCCCTCCCTGCGGCGGCGGTACTTCACCTGGTATCGCGAGAAGTAGGCGTTGGTCTTGACCTGCTTGACGAAAGGCTAGAAGACAGCCTGTTAGCATCTTTTCAACCTTGAGTATCGATCATAACTCACCATCTAGAGTAGAAGGAGAGCGAGACACTTTGTCAGCTCATGTGTACATCCAGGTTTCAGCCGTCGCATCCAGCCATGCAAACTCCATCCCATGCAGCCAAATCATGCTCAGCCATACCAGAGAGAACTATGGCCGCAAAATGACAGATATTCGGTCTATGCCTCACCTTGGGGGCCCGGGAACGGATGTGATGAGGGGGAAGTGTGTTGCGACGACACGGAAACTGGTCCCTGAACTCTGCTTCCGGGCCGAGTCTTACCGAAATGGCTGTGCACAGGCTTATCAAGCAAAACGCCTTTCTCCCCAACCACCACCGCCTCCACCAGTCCGACAGCCTACTCTCTCATACTCTCTCATGGACTACTCTGGATACTACGGACAGGGCTACAGCAGCGCCGAGACGAATCCTTACCATCAGCCATACCAGCCCTCTGCGGCTGCGCTTGCGTGGCAACAGGGCGGATCGTCTTCGCGTGCCCCGGCCAACGCCTATGAATACGATGTAGGAGCCGCAGCACAGGGGAGTGCATATGTGCCAGGTGCAATGCTTGACAGGAAGGGCGGATCCGGGGGGAAGCTGGCCAAGGGAGGGAAGCGGACAACTGTGCTGCGCAAAGGCGCTGGAAAAGTCTGGGAGGATCAGACGCTTCTCGAGTGGGACCCAAGTAAGTCATTCTTTATTGCTACCAGGCTCTATGCTAATATTTGTTCATTCAGGCTGGTCTCGACTATTCGTTGGCGATCTGAGCAACGACGTCTCTGATGATGTCCTGGCAAATGCTTTTAATAAGTATCCCTCTTTCCAAAAGGCCAAGGTGATTAGGGATCGTTTGTCGCAGAAAGCCAAGTTCGGCTTCGTTGCATTCTCCGATCCAGAGGACTTTTTGAGGGCATGGAAAGAAATGGATGGTAAGTTTACTACTTTGACGGCGCTAATCGGTACTGATTTCGTGATAGGCAAATACGTTGGCAACCGACCAGTCAAGCTCAAGCGTGCTGACAATACGGTTCGCCCCGTCGAGATTGGGCACCGCAAGGCGAGGCAGCTGGACAAGGAGAGAAAGAACGCCCACAAACACAAGCCCTACTAAGTTATTCTCTGTTATCGTTCCACAATTGGTGTCTGTGCTATGATTGACCTCTACAAATACCTTAGCGGTGTTTCTAGGACTAAATGTATTATTTGCGATTTTCTTATTCTATGCGTGAGTATCATAAGCACTATTCATTCTTCAGAAATGCTACCCGTCGTCCTACAACCAGCATCGTTCGTCACGAACATAGTGGGGTGACCTGGGATCCGAACTGAGACGGCAAGTACATTTCCCCATGATCATTTTGGTCCTTTAGGATCTTTTGGCGCAAACAGCTCCATCGCGTTCTGCTGAATAGTTAAATGCAAGTATCTTATTGAACAATGAATATACATACCTCGGGTCTAAGATCGATGCCGGCCTTGCGAATCTCGGTCATAGCTTGGCGAGTAAGCTCTCGAAACTCGGAATTGGTTGCAAGTCTGAGATACTAAAGTTGGTAAAAGTGTCTAAAATTGAAATATGGGCGCATACTTGAACAGAGTCATGCTGGACGGGGGTGTGGACAGGTCGATGTCTGAAAGTAACGGCTCAATTTCATGATCGCCGCAACCTAAGCAACTGCAGCTTTACCTTGTTTCTTGAGGTATTCTGCCATTTTGCCTAGGCAAATTTTAGTGAAGATGTTCCATGGTTCATGGTCAAGAGACTCACTCAATGCAGCGATAGCCTCTGGTTTGTCTGCAAGCTGATTGAATATTGGAGAGTTTCTAAATCCCGCCATAAACGAGTCCGAATCTTCAGATGCTCTTCGGATAGGCGTATAAGAGAAGGAGCGAGCAAGGAGGCTCTGACGTGCAACTATAACCGGCCGGGGCACTCGTATTGCGAGTCTGAGTGCATTCATAGTGGTCGAGCGTGACAAGTTCAAACGGTTGCACGTGATCTGACGCTTGACTTTCGTACGATGATGGATGGTGACTATTACTCGATCGATTCTGTCATTGCGGATCATCAGGTCTGTCTGCCGAGCCTATTCGTTATACAGACTTGCTGAAGGGACAGAATGTCTAGAAATTAGTATGTAGATTCAAACTGGACGTCCCGGACATGGGCTTCATCGATGGCGGACACGAGAAAGATGTACGTGAGCTCGAGTTCATCTCGCCGGCTAATATTAAACTGCTATTGCAGATAAAAGAAAACAGCGAAGTCTCAATCCCATTCTGGCTTGTGCCTTCTCTTCTCTCTGGTGAATGGATCGACTTTGATATCCCCGCACCATTTGGCCCGCGCGTCCAACGCGCGCTCAAGGCCGATACAAAGAACGTCAGGCTTGCCGGTCTTGTTGGAGGGAATGGGCTATGGTACAGCTTTGGGAGAGGGATAGCCGAGATGTAGGTATGTTGGTTTTGGATTGTTATGTGCCGAGGTTCATGGACGGCGCGGTAGGCTGGTGGATGACCAACAAGAGAAATTGTGCAAGCTGCTTTCAGAGGTAAGTCTCTTCTCGTATAACAAACTTATTGGCTAAAGCGATGGCGTCTTGACTCGATAGACTTTCAATGCTCGTATCGGAGACATTTGGGATCAGGCAGTATACTTTGGTGGTGGATCCGGCACGCGAGGGGGTCAAGGAAATGATGCTTCGGAAGAATTTAGGCAGGGGCTCGAGTCGACAGAACGCCAGCGTACGTGTTTGTATGCCCCATTCTCTGCGTTGTGGCGAGCTGAATTCGCTCCAGTGTTCCTCATCGCGCAGGAAAGTACCAAACAGATGCGCGAGTGGTCAGAGAGTTCTGACCGTCCTCGGTAGAATGGATGATAGATATGGATATGTGCACAGGATGGTATACAGGTGACATGTCATCGTTCCTTCTTAGGCTCTATTTGGCTTCCTTCCGCCTCCGCAGCTTCCTGCGCATGCACTTTACGCAGCTCGTGTAGGAACCTACGTGGTTTTAGCTATGATACCCAGATTTCATGACATACTGGACGCACCATTTAATGCTACCCCATAAGCAACACTCTATGCCGATCAATGCCATGATATGGACGTTTCCCGACGTCAGGTAAAGCAGCGAGAGCAGAACAGAGAGCAGCAATGCCAACGCGCCATCCACGATCATAAGGAACACAGGGTGACGGGACGACCCAGGCCGAAGTATCTCAGCGAATATCGAAGGAATGGCCGAGTCTGTAGCTGTATCGCCTGCATCTTGGACATGCTCGTCGGTCGACATTGCGGTGGAGGCGGAAGAGGAAGTGAGCGCGCTTAGCGTCGAGGACTTTTATTTGAAATTGGTTGTTTGGCGCTTGACGTTGACCTCATGGCCTCTGATCATCCACCTTCGTCTCCTCTGGTCTCTGTCCAAGATCTGTTTCTAAGCACCCAGGACCCTTTTCCAAGCGAGGAGCCACCGGATGAGCCCCTATCAGCTACTACGCCTGCCCCCCTGCCCTCGGCTTCTGGTGTCGCCCATGCCTTGCCTGCTCAAAATCTGTTCTACGCCGTAGAGTACCCGGGCTATGTCCAATCACAACCATCGTCTACCAACTATGCCATTCGCACAATGGGCGGCCAAAAAGCGCTCGATCGCGCGTTTGGTGAAGGCGGACGTATCCTAGAACTCAAACTTCAACCCGACAATCCATTCGCACACCCGATTACTGGGGACGTTGTGGCTACAAATAAGTTACTGGTCAAGGTTGTCACCCGCCGAAAGAAGAGAATACTTGGCCAGGAGGCTGGTTCTTCTATCGCCCCTGCTACCACGGATGGGAGCAGTGTAGACAAGGGAAAGGGGAAAGAAGTCGAAGCTGGTACGCAGTCTGCTGGGACATATACGACAGAGATTCTCGGTATCATACCAAAGACCATCAGGTTCAGAAGTAAGCTATCCCTATACGCTTTCGTTCAATTGCCTTTTCTCGTACTCATGGGTCTCTTAGGCATGGCAGATTTTCAGTACCAGCCCGACGAAAGCGATTACGTTGTTCAAATGCGGCGCGCTATGGATAGATTGGATAGTATGTCTCTATTATTATCACCCAAACCAGACCTCTCACTGCGGTTCACAGTCGATGCCGTTCAATCATTTGATTTCAAGCCGTTGGAAGAGCCATATGGTGAACCTCGGCCTTCTCAAACCCCAGCTCCCACCGATCCAGACAGCATGGACGTCGATATAGATCCTTCTCCAGATGGAGAAACGACCAGCGCTCCAAAAAGTCGCTTGAACTTGCTCCCGCCTCCTCTATTTTCTCGCCAGAGTATTGCCCAACATTACAAGTAGGTCAAACTTTTTGTTTGTCTTTTTTGCGTAAAGCTAATTTTGAAAAGTCTCAAGCAGAATCCAATGTCTGTTATTCACTCGAGCGTGGATCCTATAACCGGGGAAGAGACACAGCGATATATTCACAAGCATCGGTTGAAAGGGAGCATGGCGCCCGCAGCAATTTCTTGGGAGAGCGAAACGGTCGGTGTTCTATCATTCCATATGACTGTAACCTAAATTCAACACTTGCCAAAGGTCCCGACCGAACCGCCGAAGCATATACTCGATGCTAAAGGTGAAGCAAAGCCACATTTGCTGGCGAAGTTACAAGAGGTAATCGTAGTATTTCAACTTTATCGACAAGTTCTAAGGCTCGACCCCTTTTAGCTCTTCCGACAACGCCCGGCGTGGAGTCGTATTGCTTTAGCCAACCAGTTCCCTGCTCTCGAAGGAAGAGAACTTAACAAGTACGTCACGCTACTCTCACACTGATTAAATTTGACCTATTGAGTCTGCTTAGTATGAAAGTACATATCGCTCTCGTCTCATACACATTCAATGATGGTGCATGGCGCGATACGCTCGTGAGACTAGGGTATGACCCAAGGAAAGACCCACAAGCGCGCTTGTGAGTTTCAGACCCCAATAACGTGTGATATTCACTCGTGAAACCATACCCTTCGCAGTTATCAGCGAGTCTATTTTAGAAACGCAGCCAACGAAGAGGCTCGTCGAAAATCCATTGTAGAGCGTCGACCAGGGCGCGAAAATTCTACCGAGGCAGAGCGAGTGTTTCATCTTCTTATTCACTATTCGCATATATTGATCATGCGATAGACCCCCCGCTGGCGACCGGGAATCCCATATATTCGATGGCCGAACGCTTCGGACTGGGGCTGCGTCTTTCCAGCTGTGCGATATTACCGACTCGTTGCTCGTTCCCCTCATAAACGACGAGCGCTCCGTTAGGAAGGAGCCAGATGCAAGTCATATTTCAACTCTGTTACCCAATATATCCCTATCTCAACCTTCCTCAGATTGCAGATGGCTGGTACACATCTCACGAATTTGCCTTGATCAAAGCAGTCGTTCGGCGCAAACACTTCAATCTTCTGCAAGGCAAAGTTATTTCGGACAAGGATTGTGCAGATCTATTCGTTCCTGGAGGGTTGACCGCCTCAAATAGTGCTGCACGCAACGGCATGCCACACGTGGGCAAGAAGTTCCCAAGAAAGGCCAAGGGGAACCGACGTCCTGTCGCGCCTGAGCGTTTGATGGTAAGTTCGGCCGTTCTGACGATTACAACGCAATGCTGATATTTTTTGTCACTCTAAAGGCTGCCGAGCTTGAGATTGCGCTCAGGAAGGAGAGGGAGACGACAGGTTCGAGAGAGATGCAGAGGGCTGGAGATAGCGAGGCTGAGGATAGTGCAGCGATGGATGAAGACGAGGATTAGGTGTCAAACATAATGTCGATCCGGCGTTCTACTTTTATCAGCTAGACGCGAGAAATTTCAAACGAAAAGGGCCGTGCATGTCATAACGATAGCGAAAGGCATATGGTGTACAGGATGGGTGTGATGATGCCAAATCAAACGGCCGTTTATGCCTGGGCCTTTTTTTCAGCCAACGCCCGTTGCTGAGACACAAACACATATCGGTAAGCAATGTAGAAGAGGTTGACGAGCTACTCACTGTGCCTGCTCGCGCGAACTTCTGGTTTCGTCGGAACTAGATATACCCATTAGATGTTTTGTTCCGTCTCGACAATCTATACATACCTTGGCGTCAACCTAGAGGAAAGTGGTCAGCGTTATGTCCTGTATGAAAGCCGAGACCCAACGAACTCACCCCCTTCATCGAGCCAGCATAGTGCGTTTTGGGTTTCTTGATTCCGTTGCGGTGGGCCTTCTTGTTCTGGTTGTGATTGGTATGGCTAAGGATTTCGTCTATAGTGTCAGCATCGTTGTTTCTAAACTCATAATACCTTTGACGACGTACTTCTTAGATTTGGCCATCCTGTCGAGTGGAAACGGGTCGTTGACGTCGGTCTCTGGGTTTCGGCATCCCGGGCGGATAGTTGCTTCCGGCGTCCACTGCGGTGGTGCTGGCAAGGACCAAGCAGTGGATATATGCCGACTCGAGGTTAAGTTCTATGTAGTACAAGTTGTGTGCAGCGGATTCGACTCAGACGGCTTTTTAGAAATATTATGGAGGACACAACGTTTAGTCGATGCTTAAAAGACAGGCACAGCAGATGTACTCAAGGCAGCACGACGAGGACACGATATGGTCGTTGCTAGAGCCCTCTCTCGGCGCTAGATTCAGTACTATGATATACAGACACCCCGCTCGACTGTGACTCAAAGGCCACTTGAAGTTTGGCCAGCAAAGACAGGCGAAATAGAGCCGTCTACCCTGTGCACGTTATGGGTTTCAGACTAGAAATAATTTCCCAACACACGAGAGGGCACTAATGCGTACTGATTGGAGCGCTGCTCCATGCATCGTCTGGTTGGAAGCGTTGATGGTTACCAGTGGATAGTGGCTCAGTCAACACTGTCGCGCGGTCGCGTTCACGATCTCGCGCAATAATTTTCGAGTATGTCTTTCTACTACAAATTCCTCCTCGCCCCACCAGAATTTCACAACATCGATAACTTTCATTATTATGCTCAAACTTTACGAATCTACAGGCCAAGCTTCAAGTCGCCCCTCTTTTTAGTCATCGACTCGACGTTGTGTCCTCCACAATCTTCTTTGTACAACGACGTCAAATTTAAATCGACTGTACCCAAGTCGCACTATACGCAATCCTTCCCGGCGGGTATGTTTATATACACTTGCGGACAAAATCGACTTGCCACGTGACCAATAGCTGTTGACATTGCTTGAATCTCTTCACACAAGATCATTTCAGCTACGATCAGGTAACGAGATTTGTAAATAAATATCTGCCGTATAACCATGCCAATTTTTGAGTCTTTCCGTGGGGTTGTTGTGGACATATATGCAATGTACCGGACGATCTCATTGGTAGTTTGTGTGACTCCGTGCGTTGCCGAGTACTTGCTCTGCTTGCTAACAAAGACGCAAACACCCGCTACCACCCTAAAAACCCATTATAAGTCCTTATATGCAGTGCCCCTGTTTGAAAACAGAAGTTCCTAGCCTGAGGAGACATCACTGGTTGGCCCGAAAAGCGCCCAACACGAATTTCTCACCTGCACTACCAATGTATGAGTCCAAGTTTGGCGCACAGGTACCAATCCCACATCTCCAAAACTTTTGTTACTTGACCATAGCTCAAGCGATTCTGTGTGAGATTTGAGTGATTTCGACGCATTGATCACGTGGCAAGTCGATTTTGTCCGCAAGTGTACTTATATGTTTCGATCGATCTACTCTCAAATACCTCCCACGACCACTTTGAAAGACCTTCGCTACGCGGAATTTGATGAATTAGCAGATCATACGCATATACCCCCGCCCCAACCTCTCCCGTCATTCAGCTCCCGCCATGCTGGTCCTGCATACGTCCGTCCATGACTCATCGCCGTCGGCCGACCAAGTCCGATAGGGTCTCGCTCCGGCCGAGGCCAATTAGGTGACGTCCATTCGTATAAATATCCAAACTCCACATGTCGATCACGAACATTCAGCCTGCTCGATATCTTCCACTGCTTGCCACTACTCTTGAGTGAATTCTAGTTCAACAACAAAAAGCAACCATGCCCACCGCTATCCCGCTCCCGCGCACGCTATATGACAAGATCTGGGACGACCATGTTGTGTGAGTGGAGGATCGTTTGTCGCGTTTGGGCGCAGTGTCTGATCGTTCGAGATAGTCACACGCAAGACGATGGGGTTACGCTGCTCTACATTGATAGGTGCGTGGATCCCTCTTCGACGGTAGGTTTTTGTGTCTTGAGCAGGGTTGGCATATAGGCATCTCGTGCATGAAGTAACGAGTCCTCAAGCGTTTGAGGGACTGTAAGTTTTCTCGGTACTCGAAATCTCGAATAGCCCTTGACCTATATTCCGCTCTAGGCGAAATGCAAACCGCCCGGTCCGTCGTCCGGATTGCACGCTCGCGACCGTCGACCACAATGTTCCGTAAGCACCCATCGACTCGGGCGTTCGCACATCTTGACGTGGTCCATGTAGAACATCCTCTCGGAAAAACATGACGACCGTCTCCGAATTCATCGCCGAGCCCGATTCGCGTGCGCAATGCGTGGCGCTCGAGGAGAACGTGCGCGAGTTTGGGCTCACGTACTTTGGGATGAAGGACCGGAGGCAAGGGATCGTGCATATCATCGGGCCCGAGCAGGGGTTCACTGTGAGTCTATTCTGGTGTCTCCGGTGTGCCGAATAATGACTTGATCCGTGTAGCTACCGGGAACGACCATCGTTTGCGGCGACTCGCATACATCCAGTATGTCGCATGTTTATTCGTGGAATGTGCTTGACTGACGGTCCGCCAGCCCACGGTGCATTCGGAGCGATCGCATTCGGCATCGGCACATCCGAAGTCGAGCACGTCCTAGCAACCCAAACACTGATGCAAAAGAAATCCAAAAACATGCGGATCAGCGTCGAGGGCACGCTCCCGCCCGGGGTGACGTCCAAAGACGTGATCCTACACATCATTGGCGTGATCGGCACGGCGGGCGGCACTGGGTGCGTCATCGAGTACGCCGGGTCGGTGTTTAGGGGCTTCAGCATGGAAGCGCGGATGAGTGTGTGCAACATGAGCATCGAGGCGGGTGCGCGTGCGGGCATGATCGCGCCCGACGACATCACGTTTGCGTATCTCAAGGGACGACCGCTCGCGCCGAGGGAAGGACCCGAATGGGATCGGGCCGAGCAGTACTGGCGCACGCTGAAGACGGACGAGGGTGCCAAGTTTGACGTCGAGGTCTCGATCCGGGCCGAGGATATTGTACCGACGGTGACGTGGGGAACGTCCCCGCAAGATGTGGTTCCCATTACCGGACGGGTACCCGATCCTGCGGCTGAGTCCGACCCGATCAAGCGCAAAGGGATGGAACGCGCGCTCGCGTACATGGGTCTGGAGCCCAATACGCCGATGGAGGAGATCAAAGTCGACAAGGTGTTCCTCGGGTCGTGCACAAACGGACGGATCGAAGACATGCGAGCAGCTGCGGCGGTGGTGACCGCTGCTGGACCGGGCGCCAAGGTCGCCGATGGAGTGCTTGCGATGATCGTTCCTGGCTCTGGGTTGGTCAAGCAGCAGGCCGAGGCGGAAGGTCTGGACGGCGTCTTTACTCGTGCTGGGTTCGACTGGCGCGAGGCTGGATGCTCGATGTGTCTCGGAATGAACCCCGATCAGCTGTCCCCCGGCGAACGATGTGCGAGCACGAGCAACCGGAATTTCGAGGGCCGCCAAGGAGCCGGCGGTCGAACGCATCTCGTGAGCCCGGCGATGGCGGCTGCGGCGGCGATGAAGGGCCATTTGACCGACGTGCGCAAGCTGGTGGGTGGGGAGAGCACCGGGCCTGGATCGTTCAAGGTGACAAGCGCGATGGATTATTTGACCGATGATGTTCTGCCACCCCCCAACCCGATCGTGCCAGCCGATGCGCAGGACGCGGGTGTGGATCCCGCGGCCAAGACGGGTGCGCCGGCCAACCAGTTCACGGTCGTCAAGGGCATCGCTGCTCCGCTGGACATGGCCAACGTCGACACGGACATGATCATCCCGAAGCAGTTTCTGAAGACGCTGAAGCGGACTGGTTTGGGCAACGCTCTGTTCCACACGTTGCGAATCGATCCCAAGACGGGCGACAAGACGGATTTCGTGCTGAACAAGGCGCCGTGGGACAAGGCCAAGATTCTCGTGGTGACGGGTGAGAACTTTGGGTGCGGGAGCAGTCGAGAGCATGCGCCATGGAGTTTGTGAGTCGAGTCTGGACGTCTGAAACAGGGCTAGTCGCTGATGGATGCGTACAGGAAGGACTTTGGGATCCAGACTGTGATCGCACCGAGCTTTGCAGAGATCTTCAAGGGCAACTCGATGCAAAACGGGCTGCTGCCTGTGGTCCTGCCGGCCGAGTCGTGTGGGCTGTTGTACCAGGATGCGTTGGCAGAGCAAGAGCTCGAGGTCGACTTGGAGAAGCAGGAAGTCCGACGACCCAACGGCCAGCCGCCTATTCCCTTTGAGAGTGAGTGATGAATATCCAGGCACGGGCGCGCACTAACTGCTGTGTAGTCGATCCGTTCAGACGGCACTGCTTGCTCAACGGGCTGGACGACATTGGCATCACGCTGCAAAAGGGGGCGGCAATCGAGGCGTTTGAGACACGGCGGTCGGATACATGGCCGTGGCTGGATGGGTTTGGGTATGCCAAGGGAGGGGGGCGGGTGGATGCGCCTGCGGTTCGGAGCCGAGGGAAGAAGATGGAGTGGTGATTTGAAATGTAGTTACATGACAGTTTAAAATAGGGTTTTGGTTTCGACGACTTCGGTTGAGGTAATACACATAACACGATGACCCCCAGTACGCCCGTCGCTGTCTGTTTGGGCCGTCTTTGCTAACACGCTGCAGGGCCTGAGCCCAAGCGCCAGGACACGAGCCAGGTCCTGTCCTACTACTTCCATCCCGCCGACGACCACGACGTCTACCGCCGCACCCCTGCCAACGCACCCACCGACAGCGCGCCCAACCGCCGCCTCGCCATCGTCGAGGTCGACGCCCCCTCCGACGTCGAGCGTCACCATCTTGCGCTCGTGGGCCCACCTGCGACAGCTCCACCGGCGAGGAGCGGAAACACCTCACCACACGACGTGGGCATTGTCGGTGGCTCGTTTACTGCGCTCATGGATCGCAGACCGTTGCCCTCGCTCGCGCCCTTGCCGGCCTTTCAGCCGTCGGAGAAGCAAACAACTCCAGTGGTCACTCCAGCCATTGGCGAGTCCAAGCAGATTGACGTCAAGGTCGCGCCTCCCGTCATGACTCGGCTCAGCTCGCAGGACGACTGGCTGACGAACAAACCTGCCTCGCCGACAAAGCCCTTGCCGACACCTGCCGGACCGCGAGGAGCACCTCCGCCACGTCCACCTCGGCTCCACTCGCCTCCCCCACGCGCCAGCCCCGTCTCGCTCAGCTCGGCGGCTTCATCTATATCTGGCACAGCTGGCGACCCGGTCAAATTGGTTGCTCCGAGCGGGATCGTACGCGGTAATTCCGATTATTCGATCTTTGCCGTGTCGGATACCAGTGCTAGCGAGTGAGTACCGGGGTTTCTTGTTCTGGACATAATGGCTGAGTGTGGGGTTAGACGCAATACGCCCATATCTAGGCCTCCATCGCCCGACAAGCCGCCGGCGAGCGCATCAGGCTCTTCCCATAGGCGCGAGGGCGCGTTTCCAGCTCACTCGGTCTTTACTACACAGTCAAATTCTATTTCTGGCGACGGCCTCCCGAGCACGGATTCGCTCACGGACGAACGCTCGTTTTACCTAGCTGACAGGTCACCCTTGCGCGTTGTCGGCGAGCCCGAGCCCGAGAGTGACGAAGATGACGGTCAAGTCGACCACGAACGCACCCCCAATGCTCGAAAGAATACGATTACCTCGCGATCTTCCCGTACCCAAACGACTACGTCTTCCTTGTCACATTACACCCAATCATCTGGCTCCCACTATACATCTTCCAACGTCTCACGCAAGAATACCCAGCAAAAGCACGAAGAAATTCATTCCGGGGAAGACGACATGGAAGATCTCATCGCAACTGTGGGGACTGCTCTCGCTGACCTAGGCGTCAACCCTGCCGACGTTCCTCCCCCAACAGTTTTCCCACCCCCAGATGAATCGAAACCATCCCGGCCAGCGAGCACAGACGGGCACGGCACGCGTTCATCACCCATGTCGAGTGCCGTCAACCTCGTCCACTCGAACAACTCTCCCCGAACGAGCGCGCGAAACTCGCCCAGGACAAATGCCAAAGACATCACGCGCGGATCACCCCGAACGAGCGTGTCCGACCTGGCGCGCGGCTCACCCCGACCAGGCTCGATTGATTTCCCGAGGACCGAGGCGCGCGGCTCGCCCCGGACGAGTATGACCGAAATTCAACGAGGTTCGCCCCGTCCGAGCTTGCGGGGTGACGTGGGACGTCCGGGGAGTTTGTTGGGGTCGAGGTCGGGATCAAGGTCGGGGTCGCCTGCGTCCCGACCGAGGGAGCTGTCTCCGGACAAGCAGCGAGTTGGCAATGGCAATGGGAACCGGGCAAGAGAAGCCAGGACAAAGCAGGATGCGCCGATGCGTGGGCCCGTACGTTCGCGGTCTCCTGAGAAGCCCAGTCTGCCGACGATCACAAGGAGTTCGTATGAGCAGAAGTCTCCGAGTGTTGCAGCATCCACGTCTACGGGGAGTTCCCATACATATCCGTCTCCTCAAACTCCTACTTCATCATCTCCCCAATCCAATGTCCGAGGTCTTCCTCGTGCTCGGAGTTCAAATTCGCTTGCGCGGGGAGCAAAGTCTTCACCCCTTCGAAATCTCGTCGATCAGCCTCGGTTCAGGGATCGCGGCGCCGCGATGCCCGAGAGTTTTATGTTTGACGATGTGTTGAGGATGAAGACCAGTGCGGAACGAGCGCAAGGATATGTACGCAAGATTAACCAGCTCGCGGCGGAAGATTCTGGATTGGGATATTGGGTTGCGTTTATGAAGGGTCGAGGTGCGTCTGCTCATATACACTAAATGGCTTGGTGCTAATATCGTGTCCAGTTCGCCCGCCGGGTCCCGACGGCCGGCCTCCACCCGTGGGACCGATTTCACCTAGCGCATTACTCACCACCTTTGGTCCACACGGCCCGGGCACACGACGTCAACAACCACGACACGTCTCGGGTGGTTCGACTACCTCGGAAGCGACGTTTGCGGTTCGACCCGACGCATATGTCGCGACTAATATCAGTATCAGAGCCGAGTCGCCTCCGCTCGGTCCGCCTCCGGCCTTGCCCTATCCATCACTGGCCCGGGATATCGGCATGCGGAGTGTGGCGCCTTCGTCTTCTACTGGTGTTGGTGGAGGAGGCGGGTTAAAAGCCAAGGCCGGGGCTGTCGGGTTCTTTTCATCGATTGGACGTAAGACAAGCACTAGAAATCGGGACCGAGCCGTGATGCAGCAAGCACGCAAACCACATCCTGGTGCTGCTGGAGGATACGCCGAACTACCAGCTTCCGCCCGACCAGTCCAGTTGAGTGCTGTGCCGACCATCCCGGGCGGACCGAGAGCGCGAGGAGCTAGACCCGGGGCTGGGACGCCGAGGCAACAGGCGGAGAGCATCCGGTCGGTGGACACGGGTAGTTCAGGCGCGACGTTGAACCCCCATCCGCGTTCGAGCGTGATCATGATTGGCGGAAGGGACTCGTTTCAAACTCTGGATGCGAGTGGGAGGCCAGTCTCGATCCGGGTCCCGTCCTCAAACGGACATGGCGTTGTTGTTCCCAATTTGCCTCCAATGAGTCCGAGTTCTTCGCCCATGTTTGGGTCCAGTCCGACGGACACGAGTACGATTCGGAGTGGGATGAAGAGTCCGGACGCGAGGTCGTCGTTTAGGGGGGAAAGTGGGAGTGTGTATAGCGGGCGGGAGAGTATCCGAGAGAGGGAGAGCATCAGGGAGAGGGAAAGCATGAGAGATCGGGAGAGCGTGTATGGCGTGCGCGGGAGCAGTGTTCCTGGACATGGCGGGAACCTCGACCAGGTGGCGGATGTGTTGCCCCATGTCGATCGAGCGGTGTTGGCTGGGTATCTCGAGCGCGCGGATGGTCATGAGATTGACGCGATCAGCGCGTATTTGGAGGACGAGAGGCGGGCAAACGCTGCTGCTTCCAATGGTGGGGGTATGGGGTCGGGTGGAAGGTATATATGAACCGTTGGATGACTGGATAATTGGTTGAAAAAGCCTTGTACTCTATGTGTTTTCTCTGGTCGTGCGTTCTTTCGTTCTGTTTCACACTTGGTTCGTCGCTCGTTGAAGTACTTTTTGTTTCATTTCAGGACATAATAATGATATAGTCTCGGTTCTGGTCTTTCATTGTGCTCCGAATCCTACGCCTGCAGGTCTGAAACCTTGTCCTCCTGTACGGGCTTGCGTGGGTTGTGCGACTACTGAATGTATGCACAGTGAGTTTGCGCTCTTGTCTCCTGCTCGTGATTTTGCGTACCTCTTGGCGCATTTCTACCCTTTCCATATATACCACCCCCCACGGATTGGAACATACTCTGGCCAGCGCTATGTTGGAAACGATCCTCTTCGCCCTCGATCTCTGAACCAGATATGGATGCCGGGGGACGTTGTTGGATGCTAAACGCGCGCGAAGCGGCAGTGGTCGTGGCTCGCCGTTGAAGGTTGCTCATCCCGATATTTATTCCCATCCGTGTCGGCTGTTGGATGAACCCGTTCGAAGCCTGGGCTTGGCGAAGTGGTGTGCGCTGAACCTGCTCCGAGGATGGTAGACAGGAAAACGATACGGCCATGGAGAAACTTACTCTATTCGCGTCCATCCCTCCCGCAATATCCGCCATGTTCCCTATACGTTGGGTCTGATGTGGTTCGATGGGGGAAGTGCGATTATTGAGCTGGTGCGCGGCCTCGTTTGCTGCTGCTGTGGCAAGAGTGCCCGGTGCGAGGATTGTCTTGCGCTTGAGATTGTCGTACTGGGTCTTTTGGAGGATTGAGATCGGGATAATTTGAAGGGAAGATGCGGCGACTCACCTTGAGCTTTTGATATTCCTTGTCTTTTTCACGAGCAGCGTCCATGAGATCTCGTGCTTTGCGACGTTCGAGTTCGAGGTCGCGTTCTACGCCTAATTCGGAAATGGAGGATTTCCTAGTTGGTAGGCGAGTAGGCATGTGTGAGAACGTACCAGTGAGCTTGTTATTGAGCAGTGTGAGTTCGCTGTTAGCTTTCGTAGGCTGATGTTATCGACTAGCCAAGCGTACAAAAAAGCAAGCACTGACCTTCTCGGACAACATTATCTAGCTGTTTTTGAAGATGGGCATTACGATCGTTTACATTTTTTAGGATGGCTGCTTGGAACAGGCTGTGAATACTGGGTGAGAATGTGAGTCAAATGTATGCACCAGGACTTGCCTTTCTTGATGCACTTGGTACTGCCAGAACGAGATTGCGCTAGGGAAAGATGAAAATAACCGAAGGAAGAGCAACTTTAGCCAAAATTAATACTTACCGTCCACCAATTTCTAGGATGAGTGCTGGACTAAGGCCGGAAAGAATGGACTTGCCGGGGATAAAATAGAAAGAGGGAATATCAGACGCTTTGACTTACTGTTTTGTAGTCGTTGGTGGGATGAAGTGTACATATCTATGGATTTCCTCAGTGAGCCCACGTCCTTGAGACAGATCATACCACTTACAACGATATCGTCTCTAAAGTTTTGACCTTTGGCATGAGAATGTCGAAACCCCCAAAGGCGAGACTCACGGTTCGGTCAAGGAAGACTCGCACGCTGGACAAGTCTGAGATGGACCGAAAAGTTCGTTGGCGCACTCGACTAGAATGACTTTAGAAAGTTGTTCTGGAGTCCGCAATCTCACCTACGGCAGAAAATATCTGTAGAGAATATGAACATGCGCGCGAATCAGTCAAATATAAGACTTACGCGAGCACGTAGTGACAACCGCCTTCTCGGTCAAAGTCGTGCGGCAGGTGAGCCTGTTGCATTTCAGGTCAGCTTCCATGCTGGTGGTGGCGAACCGCAGGTGGGTGGCTCATCAATTTGTAAATCGAGGAGCTTGGCGCTAAGCGGATGAGGCAGTCGCGTAGAAAGAAGAAACCATCGCCGCTTGAGTACAATTCAGAACATGCCATTTATTATGTAAAAAAAATCAATGTACTCACGTAGTCCTCGTGAAGGAGCCTTGAACATTGCTTATAGTGGGTTTTGCTTCCATACTTGGTATTTAGTAATTACATATAGTTGATAGTTCAAACCTGAGTATCTGGGTAGTTTGCTACTATGTCCAGGGCCTATTTTTTAAGCTCTACTCAGCATCAAGTACATGTTCACGTTAAAGGAGCGCGATCTGCCGGACGTCAGGTTTCGGCTCGTGCTGATTGGTACTATATATTTTCTCCTCTGACGCGCCCACGTGATCGCGTACTTTTCATCTCGACCCTCATCTTAGCGCGACGGAGACGAGGCAACAGGGACGAACGATGTAGGACGTCTTCCATTTCAATCGGATACACTCAAATATGAAGTGCTGATTCCAGTCAAGGTCAAACTCTTCTGGTGTTAAGAAGAACCAAAGCAATCCAACCGGTCAACTCTAACCTTTCCGTTGCGCAGCAGATTAATCTAACACGAGCCACTGTATACTCTAGCTAACAAGCCCAACAAGAAAAAGCGGGTATGGCTGAATCGCAGTGCTAGGGCTGCTGCTACAGCAGGTGCGTCCATCCAATGACATCCTCTGGGTGGTGTCACTCAGCACATCTGGCCCAGACCGGAGCGCTAAACCCGCGACTTCGACACATAGCCATCCATCCGCCCCACGCGCAACCACTGCTCCTTTTACAAGGCCGCAACAGACAACACCTAGTTCATTCCTACGATTACCTGCAGATATTTTTGGACAAGTAAGCCTGGAAGATGATTTTTGCCCAATTCGGGTTCTGATCCAGCTGGTCCAGATATCTTGTCATTTGTATCCAAATGACATGATTAATCTGGCTCGGGTCAACACATCTGTCCGGAAAATGCTGATGCATCGGTCTGCGAGATCGATGTGGCGAGCGTGTATTCAGAATGCTGGTTTACCAGCATGCCCGGAAGAGCTGAGCGAGCCCAAATACATGTCGGTTCTCTTCCTACAAATATGTTCTGTAAGACATCGCCCAAGATTATAGGTTAAGCTTCTGAACGATTACTCCGATAATATCTAGGTCTGTGGTGTCAACGAGCAACGTAAAGCGGACGCCTATCTATTGGTTCGGCTATGTTCGCGCTGCCGTAGACAAAAGTGAGAAAAAATCTCGAAGAACGTTATAGAGTACCGACACGTATACAGGCTAGTTGAATGGAGGAGTATACAACCAGCTGATCTGAAGGGCTTAGTTCTTGATTCTGACCGTAAGTGCCTTTTGCCTCTAAAGAGTTCCGTTTACAAACTGTATTGACCAATTATAGAGAGTTGCTTCAACCGGGAGATGGGATTGAGACACAGTATAAGAAAAGAGGTGGAGAACGTTCGAGGTCGCTGGAACGAGCTTAAATCCTTGGGCGACGAAGCAACTCTCGAAACATGGAGGGAGACTCTGATTTCTCAGGTACAAATACGAAGAAAGGCAAGTAAGACTGAAACACAGCCTTGGGACAGATTTTAATGATCTGGATTGAATAGCGCGGAGATATCGTGGCTCGTTGCCTTGAGAAAACCCGTCAGAAATGGACTGAAGAGGTGAAGCAAGAGTGGCGAAAACAGTATGTTCATAATATGCCCAAGTCTATTACATATTTCATCTTAACCACGCGACAGGATCGAAGAGAGGATAAGGAAGCTAGGATATGTTATTGAGTTTGACCAACTACCACCTGCCAAGCAAATTCGTTGGGCTGGGTTCTATAATCGTACGGATCTATTCACAGAAGAAAGTAGGCTACTATCAACCCGTGTTTCCCTTCTTCGACCCAACTAACCTACATCGTAGAGTGGGAAAAGCTCAAGCCGCGCGTCTTCGAGCTAATCGAAACCGAAGCAAGAGAGCGACCAGAACGGGAACGAAAGCAAAGACGCTCCAACCGAAACTTTCAGCTTCGCGAGTTATTTTCAGCACTACAAGCCGAGCTCGACACTCTACCCGATGACTTTCTTGATCTCTCCGTTATACAACAAACAACCCTTTTGGTCAATTGGCTGCCACTTCCAGATTACGCCGATGCACTCAAATGGCCGATCTTCCAGGGCTGGTTGGACGAAGAAATCGACTCTGTAGAGATCGAAACTCGGTTTAGCACACAGCGAGACGAAATTACGCGGCTAATCCTGGATTGGGGGAACCAGGTCAGAAGAGAGCTGGCGAACATGGTCAGGGAAGGGCTTCAGGAGGATGGTCTTGTAGATGTACCAATTCGCCCCCGCCTGCCGGTAGGCGAGGGTGAAAAGGACCCTTTCGACAACGCGGACGCGGACGCGAGCTTGCTTCTCCGAGCGGATAGCTTCTTCAAGAACGAAGAATATGCTATTTGCTCTTACGACGTACTCATCTTAAACTCAAGAAGAAACTTTGATGGGATCGATTGGTCATCTTGCACGTTTAATTCCGAGGCTTCGGCAATCGCACGAGCATTTCTGACATCTCTTGGCCGTCCCGATGTGTCTGGGCCGGAGTTTAATGGTAGCTCTGGTGAATGGTTCCAGTGTGGGAGGTGCCAAACGCACAGAAAGGCTTGGCACCCTATGGTGAGTTCTATTTATACCTCAGCACCTTATCCCTGTAACAACGGCACCCAGATCGAACATTATCATCTTGCATCACAAGACTGGATCGTTATTCAAAATCACCTTTCGAACTTCTCAGACCTTGGGATCGCTTATAACAACACACATCGCTTGGACAACATAGCCGCCAGTTCTTTATTGATTCAGCTCTCATCGCAAGCTATAGCGGAGATTGATATAAAATATGCAAACAGTAAGAAGGCGGGATGGATTGAACAAGTCAAAGAATCGGGGATTCCATTTCCAACTCGGACTGAGCAGGCGACCGCCGATGAAACCAATACCCCGCAATCTGAGGAAGAAGGAAACCCCGAGGGGATGGGGGAGGAAGAAGAAGAGAACGAAGGACAAGGATACGAAGACGAGGGCGAAAATGACGAGGAAAGTGAAATCGAACTTTGGCAGAGGGACCGCTTTGCGTGCAAGCTATGCGAACGAGCTCAACTCGAGGCCAAAATGTTTGTGTTTATGGATATGCTCGCCCTTTTTGACCATCTTCGAAATGTGTGAGTACCACGAGACTATAACGCGCAGGATTCATGAACCTAATGTTCCGGCTGCAGCCACAACATCACCGACCCATATCTCGGGCTCGACGTGGAAGATCGGGAATCGATCCAGGAAAGCCCATACTTGCGTCTGGCTGGAGAATTCGAAGGACTGATACTGACCTGGGGGGTCACGGTGTCCTATGGTTGATTTGACTCAGGTTTAATTTGCGCTTTTGTGCTTTGCACGCCTTTTGTCTCCCGCGAGCATACACAGTCGGCTATACCTTTCCTGTAGATGTCATAAATCGTTGTTGGATATGACTCGTTTATATCGTCCGAGGAGTGTTATCAATTGACTGTCTAAGAGCCTCACCCACCTGCGCTAACCTACGAACTATACAATTAAGCAGATCGCATTCAGTCCTATCATTTTGGGCTGACCCTAACAACGTGGGCAAGCGTGCGTGCCGAGTTTAGCATAGGTCTCCGGGTTTTCATCTCGCACCACTCTAGGCTGTTGTTAAGAGCGGACATTAGCTAGAAGTTTGGCAAACAGACCGCTGTCAGGTACAATAAATGTAGTGGGAGCGTCATCAAAGTTCAGCCTTTGCTCTTGTATAGTACCACGTGATCGTTTTTTTTTTGGGTACATATTTAACGTCCTACACGAACACAGGGTCGAACCGGACACGAGAGAGGAAACCAGAACAAACAAGAGCAGGAAACGAAAAGGGGCGGAACGGGGGACCACGTGATCGTGTTTCGCATTCCCCCTCTGCCACCATAGCGTCGTGTACTGAATCCAACTATGTAAGGACAGAAAACACGATTTACACGTTCACTCACACCTAGATGTAGGTACTCCGACCGTCGCACCTATCATTTGCCACCGCGGCCCAAACAAAGCAACCAGTCCAAGCCGGCTCCTAGGACTGCAACCCTCGAAGAGATAAAAAGAGAATGGCGCGAACGGTGAATAAAATACCCATAAGAGAACTTTTAATCTCGACATGCAGCTAAACTTTGCACGTTTCAGAATTGAGGGCTGGCTTCGCGACAACGGATACCCGCAGAAAGAGGAAGACTTCCCGCCGAAGAAACGAGGCCAATGGCGAAACCTGGTCAATCGAACCGACCCTTGGACAGAAACCAGTAAGCGAGGGAAAGTATCCAGTTATACTAGGCTCATGTAATACAGAATGGAACAAGTTCATTCGGAACCTCACCAAATTCCTAGAGGCCGAAACGGCGGGAGATCGCAAGTCCTCACTGTCAATACGCCGTCCCAGTGCGTTTCTGAAGCTACCCGCCGATGTGCTCGCACAGGTAGGCCTGAACCGCTTATTTGAATGGATTGTGAAACTAAACCCCCCAAGATTGTTGCCTACCTATATCCAGTAGACGTTATGTGTTTGTCTCATACCAACAAGTCAATCCGCAATGTGATCATGAGCAGATCCGCCTCCTCGATGTGGCGAACATGTATTAAGAACGTCGGGCTAACTACATGCCCACCCAATTTAAGCGAACCAAAATACATATCTATCCTCTTTTCTCAGATATGCTCGGTGATTATTCATTTAATTTGCTATTTTCGCCCTTCTGATTATACCTCCCCATCCCCCATATTCACAGTCATGTGGAGACAAGGTTTGGTCCCCTCCGAATACGTGTTTATTTATGAACTTGTGCAAAAGCTGCATCCCACAAATGTGAGTACGAACATTTCTGCCAAGACACCACAACCACATCACCAAAAATGGCTTACAGGCTCGTTAGCTGGGACGATATCCAGCCGGCGGAAATCAAGCCATTAGTACTCAATGTATTCGGTTAGTGACCATTGTATCTAAAAGGCGCAGCAATTTTACCAATAATCGATACTTTAGAGCCTTCATGGGGTTTCGGCCGAAAAAGCTTAAAGGAAGAAGTAGAAGTCGTGAAAGCTCGTTTCTGTGACCTTCAATCCCAGAACGATCAGGAAACAATCGAGACTTGGACTCAGGCTCAGAAAAAGGACATACGAACGCGATTCGAGGTGTGTCTTGATCGAGATGTTTAGTTGTGTGGCTGATACATGTTTGGATAGATCGGCCATATGGTCTATCGGTCGATGAAAGAAGTTGATGAGGCCAGGGATAAAGAGCTTAAGCGGATGTGGCGTGAGCGGTGCGTCAGTCAGGTCTACGCTATGCTTCACATGAATTTATACGTTTCCGTTAGGGCTATCGAAAAGATTCTTGAAATGGGATATACACCCTTCAAAGAAGAAGACCTACCCGTTGATAAACGAGGCAAATGGAAATCGCTCACCGAGCGAGGAGTATCTTGGTCTGAAACAGGTAAGTTAGCTTAGATTGTACTAAAGCACAATACCTGATTATAGTGGCGCTAGAATGGAATCGCCAAAAGCACCAGGTGGTGCAGTTCATTAAGAACGACGAAAAGGAACGTCCAGAGCGACAGAGAAAGGAGCGTCGTGCTGCTAGGGACGCCAAACTGCGCGAACTCCTTGACTCGTTTCAGCTCACGATGAATGTTCTCCCAAGCAACAGGAGTGAGCTGTCTATGACCGAAATAGCCAACGCAATGGCCGGCTGGCTTCCACTCCCTCGTCTCTCCGACATGGTTGAATTGCCGATTATTCAAAGTCTCCTCGAGACAGACGTTCCAACTACGGAAATGGTGGTTCAATTTGAACAATCTCGTGATGTGATCGCAACACAGATCCTAGAATTCGGCGCCCAGGTCAAGAAAGAATGGGCTAAGATAGTTAGGGATGGAAGGGCCCAAGACGAACCAGCCATCCCTCTATCTACGCCCTGCCTGCTCGCTATTGGATCAGAGCTCAACCCGTTTGATAAGTTGGACGAAGATACCTGTCTCCTCTTTCGTGCGGATACCTTGCTCGACTTTGAACCCGACCAACATACTAGAAGCAAAACGCAGTCCTATGACTCGCTGGTTGGGCTGGTGCTTCCTGGGCAACCCATTCATACCCCTCAAAACAAGTCAAAGTTTGCCGCTAAAGATTACAACTGGAACTCAAAGGCATCCTCAATGGCTCGGATGCTTCTATCCTCTATGGGACACCCGATCAATACGGCATCTATTGAATTTAGCGCAGCCAACGGTCGATGGTTCGCGTGCGGCCGATGCACTGGCCCCCGGATGTCTTGGGCTGGCTTGGTACGGTTGCGCTGTCCTGATTACCGCGTCACAGTCTGACTAAAAGTTTAAACTGCCTGTCAGGTCTCACACTATTGCAAGGAGGCCGGCATCTGGGAGGACGCGCAAGAACACATTTCCGAGCTACCAGATGGGATCTTCTACCGTAACATCCATGCAATGGAATTTGATGCTCGACCGCTGGTGAAGTGCTTATCTGCTGCAGAAGCAGAGGAACTGGAGACTAGATACCCAGGTGGCGAAGAGGCTATCTGGGATGAAGAGTTGGCTCGCGAAAGGAAGTTCTACGATGATGATTACAGGCTGGGCTGTAGGTTATGCATGGGTGCAAACATTGGGTCTCCAATGTCATTTCACCCTGAGGACATATATCCTCATGTGGTCCATGTGTAAGTGCCACTTATGAGGTTCATTCTTTCGCTGATCGTAATTCTGCTACTTGACTGTGTAGTCACGGCGTCTCCGATCCTGAAAACAACGTCGACGATGAACTTTCTATTGAGGAGAATCCATATGTTTGCGTGCTCGAGATAATGCCTGGTTGGGGGTGGTGCTCGGTCGCTTAGTTCATCTTCACCCCTGCCAAATTGATGATTGATGTTTTCAGATTTATTTCAACACTTAATCCAGCGCTTTGTATGGTTTCTCTTGTGCAATATTTCACTATTTATGTACATATATGCGCTTTCGTCTCCATCGTATAGATGATCTATTTCAACCCGAACCCGAACAACTGCGACCTTCAGGTCAACTGAGCTTGTAAAGTAGCTACCAGCTTAGCATCACGATGAAAACACCACAAGGACCGTAACGCACACCGCGAACTAGTCGAGGAAAAGGTCTGTGCTCACATCTTCGTCGTGTTTCAACCGCCGATTTACTCTTGGGGGAGCCATACTTGACCGTGTGGTGCTTCAACCGTGGCCTAGGCCTTTGCTTTCGCATTTCATCTATTGTATGACATCTAGCCAAACCCCCAGCCCGGTCGAGACCTGGCGAGCCATTTGAAACCTAAATCATTTATTCGTGTATGATCGCTCAAATCTGTACGATAGGAGATTTCGATTTCATTCTTTGCGCCTAAATTCTTTGACCTCGTCATTATTCCACTCCACAAACGAGCCCGAGAGCGACTGTTTGGCAGCAATAGACAATCCTGCAATAACATGGCCAGTATCCCCGGGTTTGACAAGCATGGAGTCTGCGTGAAGTTTAGTAAACCTCTCATGTTCATCGGGCCGCATGGCAGAGAGTCCTGTCCAGAGGCTAATGAGGTTTATTCACGTGTGGGCAAATTAAATGCATACCTCGCTGTCTGATGGCGGCTTGCATCTTAGAAAATCGTCAGATTCAAGGTAGGTATATGCGAGATGCGAGGAAAGTCACCTCGGTATCAACTACTCCGGGCCGAACTGCAATCGACACTATGTCTTTCTCCTCATTCGCTAATGTCCTGCGATCAATCACACCACTATGAGTCTACCAAGAAGTTGATTTACTAACTGAAGCTCACCGAGCCAATGAGTTGAGGGCAGCCTTGGAAGCACTATAAGGGCCCCAACCAACAACCCCGCCAGTGGCGGCGCCAGAACTATAATGTAATAATTTGGACGAGCCTCGGGATCAAGGGACTAGACAACATGCCTCACAAATATTACACGGCCTCGAGTTTCACGTAAAGACGGAAGTCCTGCCTTGATGAGATAGAGTGTTGAGAACAAATTGATATCGAACGCAGCCTTCCACCCTTCAACGGTTGATTCCGGAGAACTTATGCGTCCGAGAGGATCGAGTGTTCCAGCATTGAGGACAAGCCCATCCAAGCGGCCGAATTTGGATTTGGCGAGCTCAACAGCTGAGATGGCCGACTGCTCTTGAGTTCTACCGAGAATCTGAACATTAGGTGGATCAAGGAATTAAGAGCTAATGGTGAGGCTTACGCATCTCCTTCCAGAAGAACCAGGCTGTCCGGGTGCTCAGATGCCAACGCGCTGATTTCTGGGGTACGAGTGCGAGATAATGTGACAACGCGCGCCTCGTACGAATTGAGAAGTGCTCCTACGACCGCAAGTCCAATACCTCTACGACCGAGCAGCGATGCCATCATCAGTTTCGCCAACGCATACAAGAGGGAATCAGCTCACCGAGAGGCTCCCGTGACGATGACTACTGGTGCACCCGACATTTTATAGGTAGCAAGATAGGTCTCGAGCCCAAAATGACAGTTGTATCGGTGATGGTGGGAATCGAGCAATCGAACGACAATCAGCGCTTCCCACGTGAGGCTGACCAAGCCATCCAGGGCGCTCGGCCAAACTCAAATCCCCGAGCCTGCTAAGCGCCTCATTGCGACCACGACCTCGTCATGATTAGTTACGTTCTTTTGGTCTCCCGTCAGGGTATTATTTCTCCATGAAACAAAGTTAGATAAAGCACTGAAAGGGGACGGAACCTAGGGAAAGTTAGACTCGCGAAATGGTACTCCACACTATCACCCAAGGTCAAGACAAAGATCGTCAAGGATGTGACGCAGCTCGTACTCGCTCGACGGACTCGGATGTGTAACTTTTTGGAATACAAAGGTACGCGACACTGTATTTCTAATGTACAAGCCATCATGTTCTGATGAATCCCGACTTCTTACCCTCGCGTAGATACCAAAGTCGTGTACCGACGCTACGCCTCGCTTTTCTTCGTTTGCGGCATTAATTCCGGGGACAACGAGCTTGTAACACTCGAGGTTATTCATCGGTATGTCGAGGTGCTTGATCGGTATTTTGGAAACGTGAGTACCGAATTTATGTGTGATGGCAACCATCTAAATACGCGTTTTTTTGGCGACCTGGGTTAGGTTTGCGAGTTGGACTTGTAAGTTTAGGTATCTCGGCCGGTATGATTCGTCCAATCTAACTTGTCTTCAAGGATTTTCAACTTCCAAAAGGCCTATGCAGTACGCTTGCACGGCTAGTATTACCCTATCTACCCTGCTGATATGTCTACCTCAACAGATCCTAGACGAACTCATCATTGCAGGCGAACTTCAAGAATCGTCCAAGAAGTCAGTTCTCCGAGTCGTAAGTCTCCTCTCTCTCCGTACCCATTTACCCTATTCCAACCATATCCGCGTCAACCAGGTTGCCCAATCAGATGCAATAGAAGAGACCGAAAACAGTGAGGACACCCTCGCCCGCCTGGGCTCACGAAGTGCATAAGATAGATTTATTCAATCGTTCTTTTGTTTCTGTTCTTCCCTGTTACATCTGACAATTTCATTGGTGCTTCCTCTATCAAAAGTGGGCGACGCACTCCAAGAAGCTGGCTTGTAGGATTAGGGTTCTGTCTTTTGTACGCCTTCTATCTTTTGCTGTTTGTACTGTTAGCCTAACGAATGTATCCGTAGATCTTGGATATTCAACCAATTCAACCGATGGTCGTAGCACATTAATGAATTATACGTCAACATAGGTCGTTACATTAGTCAAAGCGGTATCAACGAGACCCCAGAACCCAATAGATAGAACAAGATCCGAAGGAGAAAGTGTCTAATCGCTCTTTTCATCGTCATCGTCACCTTCATCATCTCCATCGCACTCGTCGTCCGACCTGTCATCATCAACCTTATCGAGATCTGGTGCAAAGAGTGCCCTGATGGGATGTTAGAAGAGGGACAGCGGTCACCTGTGCATTGAATGCTAACCTGATAAGAATCCGCCAAATGAGGAAGTACCAGAAGAGGTTGACGAGCTGCAAGAGGAAGATCGGGAAGAATACCACAGGCCGACCCCTGATTTTTTCACACGTTAGTGTCCTGTGAGCGTATGCAACGTGAACACAACATACCACCAAGGCATGTACGCATGGTCGGCGAAATCTAGCTTCATATATTGCTCCCTGTGAAGATAAAGGGGTTAACAGGGACGTGGGTTTGGCATGCCAAAGGACGTACGGAATCAAGTCGAATTCAAACCAAACGGAATACAGGAACTTCAAGTTCAAGTAGTGGCGACAGTAACTGGGCGCAATAACATCGTTAGTCTCAAGTCCGTTCGTCCTAGTGAAAGCACGCACGTCCATACAACAGTCGACCACGCGAATGCAACAAATTTGCTCTTGTTCATCTTCAAGTAGTTGAAGATTTTCGAGAGCTGGTGGGCCCCTAGTCAGCTCTGTCCAGTCGAGGGTTTTGTGGATTAAAAACCCACCGCCAAAAATACATCAGATACATCCATAGTGATGAAAACAGCGTTGCCGATCCAGGTCAAGTTAACAATATAGCTCGAGCTGACAAGGAAAATCGTGACAAGGTGGTGAATGACGAGCTCGACAAAGTCTTTGCGGGGCTTTTCGAGGCCAAGGACCATGACGAGAAGTTGCTGAATCCAGTATGCTGCTTGGAGGAGATAGTAAGTCTTCATAATGCCGGTCATGCGCCAGTGAGGATATTCTGTTCAAGGAGGATTCAGTAGGACCAAACGTTTCAGAGCCATCTAACCGACCAAGCCAGAAATGCTCCGTCCTGAACCACCAAGTCGGCATTCCACTCATGACGTATAGTCCTAGAGAACCAAAGAATCCGAAATAAAGAACCGCATATCCTTGCTCGGCGAACCTGAGTAAAAATAGCACCCTGTCAGTATCATAGAGTAGTCTATTTTTGACAAACGTACCTATCGAATTTGGACTCTTTCTTGATCCCGAGAACTTTTGCCAACGGGATCAGGACATGAATAGTGATCGATTGCCGCAAGAACGAAAAGAAAATGACGTAGTAGGCTAAGAAGACGAGATCCTGATTTCCTAATTTAGCGCGCGAGTCTAAATGCCTAACCGGAATCGAGCGCTTACCAACCATCCCTTGTCAAATCGTGGGTCAGACGGGTCAGAGTCAGGCAGGTAGTACGAGATGAATAGCAAAGGTGCGAATGGATTTTTGTAAGGACGCTCGAGGACGTATCGTATGACCAGCTCGAAATTGGCATAGAGCACGATTGGAATCATAAGAAGCTTGAACGAGGAAGCTAAAATAGTTCTAGGATAAGCCAAGGGATTCCGCGCTAAAAACGGGCTTTAGTTACCGGGCTCTCTCATCCATCGCATTGTTTTCACGTCGTGCCAGAGACCAGAGGGTTGAGTTCGGTCAGCTCCTACACCAGGCAAATCCAAGCCCCGCCGTTTTTCGTTAGCATATCGAAGCTTGGTATTCGAGAGCGAGTTGATGTTCGGGCTCGACGAAGGGGTCGAGTTTGCGCTGTCAGCCATGGCTCCTGCAATGTGGTGGTTGGGATCATGTCTGAAAGCCTAACGTTTAGCGTAGATTTTGCAAGCAATTAAGAGTATACTTACTCGATGTTCTCCAAGGCCTCCTTGATAGAGCCCGCCCTCGGCCTATTTTTGCGAGCAGCTGGCCTGTGGCGAGCGGTTGACGAGTCGCTTTCAGACATTCCGCCGACGATTAGTGAGCCTGGCAGTGGCCAAACGAGAGGGGGGGATCTCTAGGAGATGGTGGGAGGGAAGAGAGCACAACCAGACCCTTACAAGCACGGCCGCCGCCAGGAGGTTGAAGGCCGGCAGCCCGAGGCTCTCACGAACGCTAAGCGCCTGGACCGTCACTATTTCCAATTGTCCCGATTCAGTCAACGAACCGATTACTTTGACCTTTCCGCCACCTCAGTTGACGCGTCTATCTTCTTGTCGTCCGAGAATGGCACTACCACCCGCTCTTCTGCATGGTACGACACCACATGAGCTCGAATTCATCGCAGCTGAGGAGATTGTCACCGTTGTGCCGACATTTTCGATGGAGAGGATACGGCTCATGTCGGTGCGTACAATTAGCAATCAATCTATCTGTGGCTTGTGTCTAACTGGATATTCATGTGGGCAGTAGGGAGTATACGGCCCATTCCGACCTCCAGCTCGCTCGCAAGTACCTCTTTGGTTCGCGTCAGATCTCAAGTTGAAGAGGAAATGTTATATTGTCCCGCCAGACTGGATGAGCGTTGGTAAGTTCTACGTTACAATCTCTTCCCAGTACTAATATGTTTGAAATAGAATGGTTGCAGGAGAAACTCCGAGAGGAGACAACAGCAGACACGTTCAGCAAAATGCCCTTTCGATATATTGAAATATCTAAGATTTTGTTAGACGTGTACGTTTAGCCCCTTCCACCTGTTCGCCTCGACACTCACTTGGAGATATCAGAGCGCATGATGACATAACGTCTTCAGAACGGGTTCGAAACCTGCTCAAAGATATTCAAGAAGCCCGGCAAGCCAAGCTTCGCGCTGGTCTCAGAGATCTCGATCACCTTCAGCTCTCCGTTAGTCTTTATCTATCTTCACCAAGAAACATTCCAAATAGTATATATAACAGATCCCGAACATCTGTGCAATGGAAATCAATGAACTGCGACCTTTCTTCATCAAGGCAATGGAGGTCAAGGGCCGGCTCTTTGCCACACCATCAGGCGACAATGATACTACCATAGGCGGCACAGCCGACGCGACATTCGGGACCACACAAACCCAGACGCAAAGTGGATGGGGGCATAGCTACGATATGGACACGACTTGAACGAAAGCGAGTATAATAAATATGCAAGTGTACTAAAAATACAACAGCTACGCAATAACCCCGGGCAGCATGCGAGAAAGCGAGGACAGATGAGATTACAACTAAATCAAACCATAACACGGCTATGAAGGCGGAAGGCCTGCTCTACGTCGTTGGTCTTGAACCCAAAATTTGACGAGATCGAGGGTTGCGACAGCGTCTTCCAGACTGGAGTGACCTTGAGTCTCCGTCCCATCAACATTGCCGTTTTGAATGAGTAGCCCAAGATGTTCTCGGGCTCTGAGTGACCAAACTTTCAGCAAGATGCAACCCCAGTGATTAGATCGGACTCACAAGTCTCGCAAAGCTCTCCGGTACGGGAATCCTGACCCATGGGGAAACAAAACTGTTGTATCCACCACTTTCAAGTGAACCATCCGCAACGCACGCATATCGTTCTCAAGCCTAGAGAAAAACGAGTCACTTATGTGGCTATGCCAATAGTAGCAAACAGCATACGCATGTCCTATGAGGATAGTCTCTGGTCCAATCAGCTTCCTCAGCTCTCTTCGCACACCATCCAGGTCCACTTTGGCATCATCCAGCGATTTAACACCAGAGAACCGAGTATTGTAATCCCTAAGCCGAGGGTCTCAATCACAAACTCTGATATAAAATGGACGTTTTACTCACAAGACTTCGACCCCGGGATCCATCTTCACCAACTTGTCATAGACAGACTTGCCAGCTCCATCAATCACGGACACGCGTGCAAGACTCATTCCGGCTGTGGTATATATCATCTCGCAATCCAGTGCAGCAACCTCTAGTTCAGAGGATGAATCCCTAGCATGCGAAATACTTTCAAACTCTGATGATAGAGAGTATGGGTGTCGTGCGTGAAGGAGATTGAAGTCTTCCGGATCCTTGAATACGTGCGCGCCAAGCACGCAACCTGGTGAACCGTTGGGGGCGCTACAGCATTTATACAGTATTTCCCGCACACCTATGAATCGTTAATCCTGTACTACCCGAAGAAGTTACGATCGAAAGTCACTCACCTCCAATCCTGCTCACATATGTCCGACCCCAGTGATAAGTGCACTTCTCTGATAGCTCCTTCGCCTCCTGTTTGCTCCTCGGTGCCCTCACAACAAACAGCGTCTGGCAGCGCTCACACGTTGCCTCCTCCCCTTCATCACTAACCCTTGTCTCGCCAGGTCCTTCAGGCACTTCTACTAGATAGCCCCACTTCACGAGCTGCTCCTGTGACAGCACAGCATGTTCAATCTGCGCACGTTTCAGCATCGAGTTTTTCTGTGCGCGTCGTGCATCAACAGTGCCTTGCGTGCCGACAGAAGGATGAGATATTTGGTTTGGTTTGGGGCGTTTCTTTATCATAGTGATCGTGTGCGCGCCGTTCTATAGCGAGGGACAAGGTGAGATGGCGTGCTACAAGAACAAAGAACGTGATTAACGTACATTTTTGTATGTGCTTCTTTGGGACCTGGCGTAGACCTCCGCTTCCTGGGCTATCGCATGCTGACCGGGCAAAGTTGCCGTTTGAGCGTTGTTCGGGAGGTTACTGTAAAGCGTTCGAAACGTCTGTAATAAGTTAAGTATGAAGAACAGCGGTTGAAGAGAGGATGATGCGCACCTCATATATCACGGTCACCATCCTTTGACGTTCCTTGAGAGGTACGTTGGTATTCGCAGCGTTGATGTTTAGAATAGGCGCCCCAGTAGGAGACAACGATGTCTTGAATTCCCAACAATCACACGTCAGTCGATAACACGACTCAAACGCAACCCTACGAAGCACTCACCACAGAGGGAGGGGCAGGTTTACGAACAGGCCCTGGCCCAACCTTGGGGACTTTTGCAGGCGGGGGTGGGGATGATGCGAGCGATGGGGTCTCGACGGGTCGCTTAGCTGTCTCCACGCGAGGAGCAGATGTCGGACGGCTAGGTCGGGGAACTCCAATCGGCGGTCGGCTCACACTTGTAGATGCAGAATTGGCGAGAGGAATATTCGGTGCTTTCGAGGTCGATGGTCCGGGTATGGTGTCATTGTTATTGCTCCCTCGCGTTACGCCGATTGGACCTTTTAAGGATGCTCCCGGTTTCCTTGGCAAAGGAAATATACTTTCGGTAGTAACGAGGTTAGGTTGTGCACCTGTCGTGTTCTTTGGTAGTTGCGTCGGGACATGTGACAAGGGGCAAGGAGAGCGGGTGCAATGTTGGTCGGGACATGCTGTTGTTTGTCAGACTTTCTGTTGGATGCTAACGAGCCCGGCGCGGCTCACGATTTGACTTGAACAATCCAGCCGGCCTGAACATTTAATGCAGTTCAAGAGGGATGCGAGTGAGTGTCTGATCGAAGTTGAATTCAGGTCAGCATTGTAGCCACGTGAGACGGCTTGGAAATCGTACACGCCCACGAGACACTCCAAGGACATAGCCACTTCATTCATTCATTCATTCATTCATTCATTCATTCAAGCTGTATCCATAGAATATTGGCAAGCGGTATTCAGAATATCATTATTTAGCGTTAAATTGTCACGGTCTGCTTAGGAGGCCAAGCTGGACGATAGCTCCGTTTCACGACGCGCTTGAAGAGACCTTCTACAGTCCCCGGTACTGCCCTGTGTTTGATCTCGCCGTCCTCGAAGTACTCTTCAAATCCCGTCACTTGCCTCGCACGTTCTATTTGAGCAATACGCTCGGCACCGCAGATAGCAAGTGCCATGCTGGTGAGCGTCTATAATTTCACACAAGCCTGTCATTCTAGCAAGTCTAACGACATATGAACTAGCATACCGGGTTAGCAGCAAATGCAGTATCAATTACGCCATTTCCCTGATAAAATGTGAGCAACATTTCACAGCCGAAGAGACAAATCTTACAGCTACAAAGAGGTTTGGGCTATTCCATGCGTTGTTTGGCACCCTATCGACGAGAGATTTCTTGAGCACAACTTGAGAGAAAGCCATCCTAGGACCATGAATTAATGTCACGACTATTCCGTTTGACTGTAAGCCTACGGTTGTTCAATGATATACTTGCCCTACGACCATTGCTACCAATCCATTCAATGTTTGTGATGACTCTACAGACCAAAGCAGGGAGCATGGGACTCTTTTGAATAGCATTGATCTCATTTCCGCCGAAGCTTTTTAGACCAGAATTATACAGAATCCTGGATTAGATAGAAAGTTATTAAACATACAAAAATGATCGTAGCATGCTCACTGAGGGGTTGCAACTGCTCCCGCGGCAGTCACAAAGTATTTTGCCTCTGAGCCTGTTAGCGAGATCAAGCGAAAGCACAGGCTAAAATCCGTACTGACGTAGAAGTTCATGCTCGGCCAAACCCCGAAAATCTAGCTAGCGCGAAGTAGCTCCACCTGTCTAAGTATGCTTTTTAGCACTCACGAGGAGCCGAGTAGCACGCGCTACCGGCGCTACCAGGATCTCGTGGGCGCTAAAAAGCATACTTAGACGCCGGGCTTCTAGTGCGTGCTAATCAGATTTTTGGGTTTTGGCTGAGTGGGCCTATTCTCACTCGCAGGATGTTTGCGATCGCCGAACATATTCTGGACTAATTGTGAAGTAAAATTGGTTTGTCGCTGTAAAAGGAGACTCTAGGGGCTTTTGACCTTCAACAGCCATAACCTTTCGTTCTTTGCTGAACGCGTAACGAGTTACCTGATGGTTAGTGAGGTGCCTAAACTTCTTCCTAAACGTCTCCACGCCGGCCTTCTCGATTCCGAGCGTCTTCCGTTTGCCCTCGAATACGTGTTGTTGAACAATCAGGTCATCGTAATACTAGTCATACGAGCAGTTATGAGAGTGTTTGACAAACTCGAGAAGATATATTACAAACCGATTCGGCGCTCATCCACTCTGGAAAATATATGTATTAGCGCGAATGAAAATAGGGCGGTGAATAAGGTACTTGCCCACATATCGAGGCGAGTTGGTCAAACGACGGGCCGCCAAAGGAAGAGAGCTGTATTCTCGGCCCTTCTGAGAGGGTGGGCGTTCGAGGTTGGTTTCTCCACCAGAAATTGAGCTTTGACCCTGTCCATCCTCTGGTTTTGGATCTCCGCCAGACGAGTTGATGTTGGGCTCTTCCTTTAATGTGTTCAAGACCAAAGTATGACTATGCGTTGCAAAGGAAGATAAGGATATAAATATAGCCGTGGCCCTGGAACATACCGAATAGATAGCCCGTTAAACTCGGTCTCGGAACGATAAACAAGCTCGCTAGCACTAGCAGAAGTTAGTGCTATCATCCCGCCAAATGTGGTAAACAGCATTTACCCTTCGTATAACCCGAAAAGAGCTTAAAATTCGACCAAATAATATAAGGCAACGGCCACTCACGACTCCCACTCCTTATCATCTTTGCCGCCCCCGCTGATGTCGTCGGGATGGATGACAGGGCCTTCGATTCCCTTCAGGAAATGTGGCACTGCGCAGGTCCAGGGTATGGCTATGCATCCGGTACCAGGAGTGACCGCCTGAGCTGATACGTTAAAAGACTCTTTTTGCTTTGGGTTCTTGCCATTGGAAACAAAAGAGTTGTCGTCGTTCCGAGATGTGGGGTCGAGAGTATCGACAAAAGCTCTATTAGAGGAGACGGAGACTGGCGAAAGAGCACCGTTGATACCATTCACGAAACGATCAATATCTTTCTGATATTCGATCTTGTTCTATCATTCAATATTAGCTAGGTCTAGTAGAAAGTAACCAAATCTTTTTGTGAGAGGCTGGGGGCGCTTGGTATCGCTATCATAGGTATATTATAATTAAATGCTTCAGTCCCGTTAGAATATACTTACGTGGCCCCTGTTTCACACATGACAACACCAAGACCAGCATCAACCAATTTACCCGCATATGTTGCACCAACGGGGCCGGAACCGGCGATGAACACCTATGTTTAAGTGAAATAATCAATATGGCAGTGGTTATTTAGATTATGACACCACGGATCACGTCGACGCCGTTGATACCAAAGCCGTCCATCTCCGAGTGGACTCGATGAAGCGGGACTCTCTTCTCGTCCTCATACGGTGTCTTGGGGTCATACACGGGGTTCGGGAAGGTTGGCCACCTCCTTACCATCCGGGCCGTATATGACTTTGTGATTAGCGGCCAAGACGTCCCAGTACTCATCCATGCTGGTCGCTTTGTCGAACCTCTGAGCCATTTCTTGAGTGGTCAATGCTCGCCATTTGAGTGGAGTTCCAAGATGGTAGACCCCGGTCATGTTAGAAATATTTCAAGTTTCGGTTGGAAGGGGGAAGATGTGACCGAGCACGACAACCAAAGACAGCGGAGAGGTTGTCTTAAATACTAGACCAGTGTGCAAAACTAGTAGGACAAGGGACACGACGAATACTTACCCCAAATTTCTTCGTTGTCGCCCTCGGAGTGCACCGACAAGCGTGTTCTCGGTGGACTTTCCCCAAAAATCAACGCTTTCAGGTTATCCCACTAATCGGTGCCCAATGTATGCGCCCAAACAACCTAAGGCTGCCATGAGGGTGCACGAAAAGACCAGATGCTATCATAGAAGATAGAGCCACAAGGTTGAGCTCAAATGTTACACAACTTGACGGATGCTTCTATTCTACCAGGATCGCATCATAATTAGCATTCAACAAGAAAGAAGCTTTACTGAGGTGCATATGCTGACCGGTAAGACTTCTCCGTTGAGTGGGATGATGCCGAAGGACTTGACCGACGGAAACGGCCCATTCGGGTCTGGCCAAGTAACCCGCATACACTTACGGGGCCCATCACATCGAGGAAGGCGGCCAGAATGTGAACCTGTCGTTCGCTGTCAATATTTAGATATCGCCATCGTCTCACCAGAAATCCTATCTACGAGATATCCTCAAACCAACATAGTGCCCGATAGACTGACAAAAGATTATGGCACCACGCAGCCATCAAACCAAAAAAGATACCTGTCGTAAAATCCATTAACCCAACAAACGCACTCGTTTCGCAGCTCGACTCGCCTCAAGCCCCTACGAGGTGTGTACTTATTGCTTCTCGGTCTGGCCCCTCAGACGGCTGATAACACCATCCAATCCTTCACTCCTGGCAATGAGCCCGCTCCCGTGACGTCCCTCGGGATGGAAGCTGACTCTTGTGTGAACTCCTTGGGAACGTAGATAATGACGTGCACGCTACGGAAGGAGAAGCCGGCAAATCGGGTCCAGCGATGGAGCTGCAACCATTACCTCTCCATCGATGACCGAGCCCTTCCCCCGACGAAGAGCGCAGAACTGCTCGGATCGCGTGCCGCCGAGATTCCCCCAAACCAAAGCGAGTTTGCGGACCACTGGTGTACACCCCAGAATGGTCAGTGGTGGAATGTAGATCGACCATTGCTCGACCCCATCGCTCAACCGCGATGGGACATGTGTCGAATTCCGTACCGACAAAGTCGCATCGTAGCCACGTGAGATGATTTGGGAATCGCGAGACATAAAGCACTGGCAAACTTCAACAGTGCAATTGATTCATTCACAAAATATTCATAGCATCCAGCCTCCAACACGACGTGCTTATAACATTCCCTTTGCGTTAAGCGGGAGGCCAAGGTGCGCGAGTACGCGGTACCACGCGCTTGAATAACTCCTTAACCTTGCCTTCCTTTCGGGCATAGTTTCCCTTTTCGTCTTTCTCAAATCCACATACCTCCCTGTCACCTTCCTTGTTGGCGATGTCTTCGGCGCTATAGATAGCGAGGGCCATACTTGTGAGGGTCTTAACACCATGGCATTCAGTTATCCACTGATTGTAACCATTATGGAGATTAACTTACCGGATTGGCAGCGAATGGCGTGTCAATAGCACCATTTCCCTACAAAAGTTTAAGTCTCATCCGGTGAATTCCAATACAAAACTTACGGCTACATATAGATTTTGGCTGTTAGGTATTTCCATAGTCAGTGTCCGTATCTCTGTTACCAGCAGTATATTCGCTACTTACAAACCATGAACCTAGTGGCATTAGAGAAGTCAGTAGGAGTAAACAGAAATATCATATTCTTACCTGGCCACGGAAGTTGGCGCATGATTGCTTGTTGTCGTCGTGTCTGGTGGGATGATTAAATGCCTTCTCCAAATTACACAATCCGGACATACCCCAAGCGAGTAGTACCCTAATAAGACAGATGGTGAGGTACCGGTCAACTGAAGTATCATTGGTAATGACTTACTCCAAGGTGCAGCGCAAGACCTGGTGCCATAAACTGAGGCTCTGAGCCCGGCAAGTAGCCCCCGACACGCTGTGCGACCTACATCGTTCCCATAAAGTTAACACGCGGGCCAAAATCAGTAGTCTGAGCACCAACATTGCACATGCTGAAAAACATGTGAATGCGTCAGCCAATTTCTCTGTACAGTCTATTATACTTACTCGGTCATCATCAAATGGGCTTCGCGCACGGATTCGGCGTTCTGCTTGTAGAAGAAAGTCGGCTGAATTATGAGGCGTTGGTGGGAGCTCGGGACACAATAAGCATAATAGGAATCACCTGAGGCATTCCGTAGGCATCGGTAAGGTCTCGCTCAAACAATATCTTGTTGCTCTCTTCCGGCTGGGTCCGGCCAAACCATCTGAAATCGCAGACGAGCCGAGAATCAATCGTTGCAGCAATAGCGCCGTATGAGAACGCTGAAACAAAGTAATTGTGAGCATGGTTATGGTATTAAAGCCTGACTTACCATCGCGGTGAATCTATTTCAATACGTTAGGTTAGTGGAGCACAGTAAACCCTTATGACAACATACCTGTGTGTGCCAGGGGCGCTCCTTGGTCACAGGAGAAGTAATCTGAGGCTCTGGATCGTATCGAGGCTATATGCGTTTCATTAGTGCGCATACGACATTATTTTCTACCTCTACGTACGAATGGTAACGGGTCCTTGTTCTTAGTATATTGGTTTTCCTCCTCGTGCTCCTTGTATGCTGCAGCCCACCAGTCCAGATTCCACGGGTTCTTCGACACTATATCGACCAACGACTTCTTGAGGACGACTTGACAAAAGGCCATTCTAGATGTGCAAGTCAGATATCAGGACATTCATGTCCGGGTTGACGACACGCAATACGCACGGTTGCTCGGTAATGTATTTGCCCTAACCAGTCCTTGCTGTTAAATTCGTAATTTCACGACTAGTGGCACGACTCACCAAAGCAGGAAGCATTGGTGCTTTTTGGATCGTATTGGGTCGCGATGTGTCATTCCCCTTCTTGTCATGCGTGGCGAAATTGTTCAATCCGGAGTTGTAAAGGATCCTACATTTAGGCGTCCAGTTAATATTTAATATACTCAGTGAAATTCAGGATGCACGAACTGAGGGTTTGCTACAGCTCCAGCGGCAGTGACGAAGTACTTTGCCTCTGCACACGGTTAGGAGTTAGAAATACGTTACAGGTGACAGTGGTCAAATGGCTCACTGATGTAGAAATTGATTGGCATGTTGGCTTCGTCCTGATGGTCTCGATCGCTCATCATGTCTTGAACTGAATACAAGGCGAGTTAGACCGCGTTGATTGCGAACAAAAATGACCTAACCTTCAACGGCAGTGACACACCCTTTCCGGCTGAGCGCATACCGGGTTACGCGGTGGTTGGTGAGAAGCCTAAACTTCTTCTGGTACATTGGCGGATTTTCCTCAAATTTGAGTCCGATCCTTTCCCGCTCCCTCCTGAAGACATGTTGTTGGACAATGAGGTCTTCATAGATCTGATGGAAGTAGAGTTAGTGTGTGCAGTATGAAAACCAAACTTGCAGACAAACCGACTCAGCGCTCATCCACTCTACGACACCAGAATATCAGCTCAAGAGACCTAGTAACGAAGAAAGGCAACACTAACCGACGTATCGCGGCGAATTCGTCAAGCGGCGAGCTGCCAAAGGCAAAGGCCGGTACACTCGCCCATTCTGAGGAGGTTCGTTGGCTAGATTTACGTCTTGAACACCGATCGAGCTTGGTCCTTGTCCGTCCTTTGGATTAGGCTCCTTGATATCTTTGTTGACAATTGGTGTTTCCTTCAAGGTGTTTAGGATAAGAGTGTGGCTATGTAGTCTTGGCTTAGTAACGCGTCTGCTGAAGCGGGGTGGCGGCTTACCGAATCGAACACTCGTCAAACTCGGTCTCAGAGCGATAGATAAGCTCGCCAGCGCTATAGGACGGTGTCTTAGTATATAATTTCCAGTTACCCGCACTTCTTACCCCTTGTAGAGCCTAATAAAACCTCAGTCACGCCAGACACTATATACATACAACTACTCACTCATTCCATTCCTGATCATCTTTATCCTCCTGCTGTGGATGGATTACAGGGCGTTCGACTCCCTTGAGGAAATGTGGGACAGCGCAAGTCCAATGGGTTGCCATTCCTCCAGTCCCGCGAGTAACCGCTTGAGCTGACAAGTTGGTGGCTGGGTCCTGTTCAGGATTTTTGCCGTTGGTCACAAACGGCGTCTCGGAGTTCCAAGAAGCGGGATCGAGTGTATCAACAAAGGCTTGATGCGGCGAGACAGAAACTGGGGAGAGAGCTCCCTTGATAACGTTCACGAAGCGGTCGATATCCTTTTGGTACTCGATTTCGTTCTGCCAAAGCAGATCAGCCAAAGTTTCACCATACACAAATAGTTCAAACCTTTTTGTGCGAGGCGGCAGGTTTGGTATCACTTCAATGTATGCGTTAGTCTGAATACAGTTTGGAGCTAAGACGAAGTATTCTTACGTTGCACCCAGCTCACACATGACGACACTGAGCCCAGCATCGACCAACTTGCGAGCGTAGGTGGCACCAACGGGACCGGAGCCGGCAATAAACACCTGTTTTCGAATAATACATTTGAGACTTCGACAATCACTACCATAACATTACTACTTACATCAACCCCATCTACACCAAAGCCGTCATCGTCCGAGTGGACACGGTGAAGAGGAAGTCTCTTCTTATCCGTGTACGGCTTGGTTGGATCGTAAACGGGAGGCTCGGGGAGGTTAAGGACTTCCTGGCCGTCAACCTCCTTGACTTCGTGGTTGGCAGCTAGAACGTCCCAATAGTCATCCACGTTGGTGGCCGCATCGAGCTTGGCAGCCATTTGCTGGGTCGTCCAAGCACGCCAGTTGGTGGGAGTCGCGAGACGATAGCCTCCAGTCATGTTGGAAAGATTTCAAGTTTCAGTTGAGAGAGAAGGATGTGACCGAGCACAACGACCAAGAACGCGAAACCGGCCGTCTTAAATACCAACTGTAACACGGAACCATCTAGATGAGGAACAGGGTGAACGGCCACCCCAAATCTCTTCAGCACGACCCTCGGAGCACAATGACGAACATTTTCTCGGTAATCCCGCCCGAAAAATCAGCACCATGAGGTTATGACGCCAACGGACCCCCAGAAATGAGCGGAATGTATGCGCCCAGAGCGCTCAGGACTGCTATAGGAGTGCGCGAAAAGACCGGACGCGAGCAAGGAAGGTAGTGGCACAAGGCAAAAGTTACGCAGCTTGACAGGTCACTTCTATTCCACCAGGATCATATCATAATCAGACACATAGTAGGAAAGTCACTCTACGGGGGTGCGTATACGGACGGCTAGATCTTCTTCGTTGGGGAGTGGGATGATGCCGAAGGATTTTTGACCGACGGAAAGGGCTCATTCAAGTTTAGCCAAGTAAGTTATTCGCATACACTTATCAGGTTCATCGTATCGGACTTGATAATTCATCGGGGAAGTAGACCGGAACATGAACCTGTCAGTTGCTGTCAATATCTATGATATCATGATCCTGACATCGGAAATGCTATCTGCCTACCATCCTAAAGGCAACAAGACGCACGTTAGAGCCAACAAAAAGAAAATTATCGCATTATGTAGTCGTCAAGCCAAACAAGATGTCTGTCCGCGAAATCCATTAACCCAACAAACGTGCTCGCTCCGCAGCCGCCAAGCATTACAAGATGAGCACCTATTGCTTCTCGGTAGGGCCCCTCAGCCAGGTCATAACACTATCCAATCCTTCGCTCCCGGCAATGAGCGCACTCCCATGACGTCCCTCGGGATCGAACCTAACTCCTTTACGCACCCCATGGGATCGTAGATAACGGCGTACGCGCTATACATCGGGAAACTCAGCTAACCACGCCCAAAGATAGAATCATGACCCTTACCTCCCCATCAATGATCGAGTCCTTGCCCCCGATAAAGAACGCAGAACGGGCCGGATCGCGCGCAGCCGGGATTTCCTCGAACCAAAGCGAGTTGGCAGACCACTGGTGTACGTCCCAGAGCGGTCAGTACGGAAATACGGCTCGACTCCATCACTCGACGGCGACGAGGGTTAGGTATGGGACTCACGTCGAACTGGCGTTGAATGTGATTCGCGACCCCGAGCTCCGTACCGACAAAGTACCTCATGAGAATATCCAATCCCTGTCCACGAGTTAGTGACGTCGGGATAAAACTTAAAGTAATAAGGAACTCACGTTTGTCGGCCGCTTGTAGACAAAGTTGTAACAAACATCACCCTCCCAGAGACAAAAAGTGACGGGATCAACGAAGCAATTACGCCGCAGGAGCTGAGGGTAGGTCTTGAGCATCCACGCGTGCGGTACACTCCCGCTAAATCAAGGCAATAGATGAGATGGATCAGCACGCGGACGATCTGAGCCGAACAGAAGATGATTGCGTACTTGGAGTGGCTCATGAATGTGATGTTGTATTCGCTCGATTTCTCGTCGTCGGCTTGCGCCCACCCGAGCTCTTGGAGCAGGCCGCGAAGGGAAGATACCAATTCGGTCTTGCTGAGGCATTCGAGATGGCCGGGATGAATTATCGATTGCGAGATGTGCGGCTGCAAGGGTACAAGCACAGGGCGATTCGGGAACTCGCGGAGAATACAGCTGATAAACATGGAATACTGCGCAGGGCCAATACCAAGTCCGTGCATGAAGACGATGGGCTCTCGGGCCTCGTCCGATGAGATTATCGGCATGCGCAAGAAGTAACTGACCATGTGAATGAGAAGATGTGCAGGTACGATGGGTGCCATTCACTTACTCGAGCTTTCCAAACTTGCCATGAACAACCCCAAACTTTCTTTTCAGATAAGCACGAAATGCCAAGTTGGCCAGGGCAGTTACTGCGTAGCAAAGGGCCGGGCGTCCGATGATATCGATGGGATCCAAGGTCAGGCGAAGAGGTTGAACGGGCTTAGATTGCTTGGAAAGAGCGACCTCGACCTCTGAGCGCAGTTTGCTTCCCGACCTCTTTTCCAACATGTCTAGAGCTTCACGAAGGACTAGTTCGTTCGCAGGTCGTTGGATTGCGACTTCGTATGGTGCGTTGAAGCAAGACCAAGCTAGCCAGGACAGCATTGCCTCCCTCGAAATGGACGACCATTCCTCCTTGTGGAACCTGCAAATTTTGTCCAGGTTAGAGCGAGAATATTTGAACTCAAAGTGAACGTACCATGTACGGAGTCTCTGTCTGAAATCGACCGCACGCGGGTCGTCCCACTCCAGCCGATCAATAGCCTCGGCCGGACTTCCAGGCCGATCGCCAGCAGCCTCGTCCTCAATGTCGCCATCATCGTCAGGGTATGCAGGAGCCAATCCAGTTTGCAATATACGGGTAAACAAGTTGCGCAGGTGGTGTAAGTCGTATTGTGGTAACACAGAGGGTTTTGCCCGGAGTCGTTGAGCTACAATTAAATGGTATATACAAAATATAGTCTGATTGGGTTCAGCTGCCATTTTGGCCTATGAAAAACAATTGAACTTACTTCGATCGTACAATATGTGAACAAGGCTAGCTCCCAGTAGCTCATGGATAGTACAGGCCGAGTTGCAGCGAGCCAGCCGACGGTAAAAATACTGAGAGGGGTGACTGCCCAGACAGGACCAACGATACAGAGCAAGGTAGCATAAAAAGACAGTTGTCGTTTGGGAAAGACTGTGGGTGTATTAGAAAGACATGTTGCTTCGGCCATGGTCGAGGTGTCTAGCCAGCGCAGAGAGCCAGCACGGGACAAGAGGGGGATGCAGCCGGACGAGTTGAACACAAAAACAGACGAATTGCAAATTGCATGCCATGTGAATGTTCCTGAGCGGTCACCTGAGATGAGGTCATCGGCACCCGTCATCCCACCCGCATCTCGCTCGAGATGGCAGCCAACGCAGGCAACCGAGTTCGTACCCTCGAGTCGTAACAGTCTGAAATATCATTATCTACGATTAAATCTGGGAGGTCATGTGATCAGATAAGATAAGATAGCGAGATCCCGAAAGTGCCCGGATAAGCAATAATCCATTCCCGAACCTCCCACAGAAAACTTCGCCGTCATTCTTACCAACCTCCCTCACCGAGTCGCTATCCAGCCATGCTCCGCTCTGCTGTGTCTGCCGCGACCAAGTCGCCCGTCCTCCGGCCTACGTCTCAGGCGAGTTGACATGAACTCTATGCGTGCGACCTACCTAATCTCGACTGCATCATAGACAATCCAGGCGCTACGGCCTGCTACTACCCTCGCGGCCTATTACCCCAAGGTTTCGCGTCGTGTGAGTGCGATAAAATCAACATAAACACAATAGATATCATTAAACCATGACAATAGCTGCCGACCAAGTATGGCGGAGTGTACACGGTATGTATGAGCATATTGCCCCCCTGATAGCATGCTAACCAATGTTATGCACTCTAGGTTACGTTGATTCCAGGTGACGGTATCGGTGCTGAAATCACCGACTCGGTCAAGGAGATCTTCGAGCACGTCAACGCCCCTATCGAGTGGGAGCAATACGACGTATCCGGACTCTCCTCCGCAGGCGAGAGTCTCTTCAAAGAGGCCATGGAGAGTCTGAAACGCAACAAAGTCGGTCTCAAGGGTACGCTACACGATTCCCCTTTCCATACCCTCTTCTCATTCCGCCCCGCGCCCAGGTATCCTATACACCCCCATCGACCGTTCGGGACACAACTCTTGGAACGTCGCGATGCGTCAACAACTAGACATTTACGCCTCCGTCGTTCTCTGCAAGTCTATTCGCGGGTTCCCGACTCGTCACAGTGGTGTCGACTTTGCGATCATCCGTGAAAATACCGAGGGAGAGTACGCTGGTCTTGAACACCAGAGCTATCCGGGTGTCGTCGAGAGTCTAAAGGTCACGACCCGTGCCAAGTCGGAACGTATCATCCGATTCGCTTTCGACTTTGCTCTCAAGAACAACCGCAAGGCGAGTCGTCGATCAGATCGTGTCGCGTAGATCACTGATCGGAACGTGTTCATGCAGAAAGTCACTTGCGTCCACAAGGCGAACATCATGAAGCTCGGTGACGGTCTCTTCTTGAACACTTTCCGCCAGGTCGCGGAGGAGTACAAGTCGTCTGGCATCCAGTTCAACGACATGATCGTCGATAACACGTATGCATGATCTCATCCCTATCGTAGCTCAGAACTAACGCATGATAATTAGCTCTATGCAACTTGTCGCCAAGCCGGGCCAATTCGACGTGATGGTCATGCCAAACTTGTACGGTGCGATTGTCTCGAACATTGGAGCTGCGTTGGTCGGTGGCCCTGGTATCGTTCCTGGGTGCAACGTTGGTCGGGTGAGTGGGTCTTGTATGCATAGCTTGAACTGTTTCTCATAGGACATCTGCTTGTAGGAATACGCCCTCTTTGAACCTGGATGCCGTCACGTCGCCAAGGACCTTATGGGTACCAACAAGGCCAATCCAGCTGCGATGATCCTTTCCTCCACCATGATGCTTAGGCATCTCGGGTACGTGCTGTGGTTCCTATATGTGCCCCGAGCCATACTAACGTAGCATTCCCGTAGTCTCGAGTCCCTGGCCAACTCCATCGCCCAATCGACATTCGACGTGATCAACGAGGGCAAGGTTCGCACTGTCGATATGGGTGGTAAGTATCAGCCCTTTACGATCCCAGCTAACCAAGCTAAACTGTTACACAATAGGATCCGCTTCTACCAGTGACTTTACGGCGGCAGTTATCAAGGGGCTCTAGTTGTGGACTTTGCATGTATCATAGCTTTCTATTCCAGGATGTTCACTGCCAGCTGAAAATTTAATCCACGTATGCGAAAGCGTTAGACATACGTCCAACCCCCAAAAAGCAAACGACTCTACAAGATTTCTAGCCAAGGACATGTACACTTCTATCGGCGTTTGTTCGCCTTGCGTTTCTTTCCACTAGCCTTTTCTACACCTGTAGCAGTCGCAGCATCGGACCCCTCTGCCTCGGACGTATTCGCACTTTGGTCTACGCCATTTTCATGAACTGATTCACCAGTTTGCTTCTTGCCAGTGATTTTCGCAACAGCCGATTTGAAGAGCGAGGGGGCCCAAGTTGTGCCCATCGACGGCTTGGACAGAATGCCTTCGTCAAAGAGTTGCTCCCCTTCCTCGTCAATCTGTCGAATAATTTGAATTAGTCTACAGCATAGTATTAATGCGATCGCACTTACATGCCAGACACTGCCGTCTCCATCAACCACAAACTCAATGGTCCTGGCCCGCTGTTGATCCATCGTGTTCATAGCATCTGCTGCGGCGGGAGAGGCTGGGATCCTAACTTTCCTCGAACCCTCGACAGGAACCAGACGGGGGCCCCACGCAGCGAGCTTAGCACGGCTCACGAGATCCCTGACACGCTCCAGATCGCGCGAGTAGTTCATTCGTTTGACTTGATACTCAAGGACGCAGGTAAGGAGCGCAAGGAAAACAAGGACCGTGCCAAGACCAGGACGGAAGCGCGAGTAGTAGTAGCCGGTGCCACGCCATTTAGGTACGCCGTTTTTGTAGAAGAAGTTGTACCTGTTCCGCTGTGAGATTTATGTTCGGAGCAAGGTTGGTAAAGCATACCGGTCGCGTCCTTCGCCGCTTTTCAGGATAGCATTTACTTTGCCAAGACGGGCGTAGCGTTCGTGCGCGCCTTTTACACCGGGATTCTATATCATAGTTGATTTAGTAGAGAATCTTGAGACGTCACCGTTGGTTCACAGGACACACCTTGTCGGGGTGGAGCTTAATGCTGAGTTTCTTGTATGCCTTGTTGATAGTCGCCAGAGATGCGGTGTGCGGGACATCCAACCACGAATAAAAGGTTGTTCCCGGTCCTAAAAACCAGCCGGTCTCTCAGCACACGGAGACTTGTCGCACACTCTTGGCAATACTCACCTTCAGCTGCCTCGATCTCGCTAACCAAGTCGAATATCTCATGGTCCTCTTTTGTCCATGCGATGGCGGCTGTAATGACCGCGAAGAGCGTACACAAGTACAAGAGAGCTCGCATGGCGCGGTTGTCCGCAAGAGCAATTTCTATTGCAAATTCCCCGTGCCAGCGGATAGTGGAATATCACGTGTGCGATGGCTGGAAATGCTAATGCGTAAATTGCAACCCAGTATTTGTATGTGCCTCCCAATCTCCAGGAGCTTTACGGAACCATTCAACAGAGTATACATAGGCTGCACTTTTTTTAGCCGTATCAGCTGCGTAAGTTGACCCGTGTAACAAGCCGTTTCTGTCTTACACCCGAGTAGGTCCATCAGCGAGAGTCCGAACGAACCGAAGCCAGTTCAACCGAATCATCTGCAGAAACGCTGCTCGCTACCTCCCAGAAGCTGGACGCTATCGTCAGCGGGCAACAGCCCATATCTCTACCGCTCGTCGACTCAGATTTGAACGCTTTCACTCCGTCTCGCTTGTCCGTCAAAATCAATATCATTTGTTTTCTTTCTCTCAGCCTAAGTATTACCGTGTCCCTGATATTCATGCTCCTAAGGAATGGCCCCAACCCTGCCGCTTTGAATCTGGCGTGATCACTACGCAGCACAATTGGCGACAGGGTAGGCTCATGTGTGTGAGTTATTTGCCAGCAAAGCCGCCTAACTATATCGGAAAGCACGTCAAAACACTCTGTTATATCATCCACACGCTACCAAGAATGCATGATGGATACGCTGGACTTCCAAAAGGCATTCGCTGAAGTATATGCCAGTAGCTGATGTAATTTAGGCAAACACGTGCACAAGTACAAACACCAAGGGGCAAGGTCCCATCCCGCACCTCAGCGCCCTCTACACGTCCATCGCCACTAGTTTTGCGAGCCCCAATCACCAACACAAAATGAGCGATAACACCGATACTGAACCTTCCCGACAATATTGTGCTAGACGTGAGCAGAGTGCCTCCTTTGTTCCTCGTATTCCAGCATGTATGCTCTTAGTTGAATATATGGGAGATGCTATTCTTTACCCTGGTCTACAAACCGGCCTATCTAGTTCTCCGACGGCAGCATTCGGTGTTTGGCGGCGGAACCGCTCGATGGGGCCTCATTACGTGTGTTCCGGATACATATTTAGTCTCACGTATATGCATCCGGGTTCTGGGGGATCCCCCCCCCCGACCGTCCTGTTCTGAGGCAATGAAGTCGCGCGGTCGCGCTCACGACCTAGCACAACATGCGGATGGCTTGTGGAAACGCGTTGCTCGGAACAGAGCAGTACCCAGGTCGCCTCCAGGGGCTCTCGCTTCGTACTGGCTTTCAATACTAACCCTACCTTTCTCCTCGGTGAGTGTGCATAATCGAAATATGGTCCTTGTCTCATAAAAACCTCTCTTGGTTGCTCTGTTTTTTTTTTTCTTTTCTTTTTTTTTTTTTTGCAGCATGCAGGATTAATGTGGAGTTTTGGGGAACGGCAGATTCGCAACTACTCGTGCGTCTGTGCCTTAAATGCCGAACAAACTAGTGAGCCTGCTAGTCTCCTTTTTACTACCACGGATAGCAAGACGCTGAATCTTGTCAGTTTTGTTTCATGTGGCGTGGCAAAGTTACAAAAGCAATCCAAAGACCAGAGGACCCGTATGAAGCATACCTTTGCTAGGAGGGTAAGGGCCGACCGAGTGGAGCTAGCATTACCAGGATATCCACCTCGACCCCGGCTATCGGACCTCTCTTTGTCTAGCGGTCCACATGTGGAGATCCCAGATCAAATATTTAAGGATTCCGACGGGCACTATAGTACCGAGGATCCCGACAAGCATTCTACCCAGGATCCTGACGACCACTCTGATAAGGCAGATATCGGGGGCCAACAAGTGGAGACGTTGTTTGCGTCCATGACTCGCGAGACAGTCGTTTGGTTTCAGGAACATATGCGCTGATGCTGTCTACCCAATATTTTAGACTTTTTCCAATCCCCAGGGCCGCCAGAACGGCGTTGAACACTCTTATGGACCACACGTCGAAAAGGGCCTGGTGCTCTGGAGTAGAATGCAGTCTGGCGATGAGATGGATTGCCAGAGCTGGGAGGAATGGAAGACAGCGCATCAGCGCAGGCAGGAGGTACGAGGATAAACTGGGTTGATTATATCTACTTTCTGACAATTTCTGTGGTCCAAAAGCTGTCTACTAGCGTGGAGGAATTTTCAGTACAAGAAAAGCTATGTATTGGACAGGAGTGGAGGACTGCGTGAGTAGCTCGTGTTTATACGCCATGCTTAATCCTTCCACAAACGTTCATCTGATCGATTCCTTCAGATTTCCCATGCGAGCGAAGGGAACCGATATCGATCCTGAACAGCTATTGCCAGAGAATAGGCGAGTATACTCTTTTGTCTTTTGTCAAATAGACATCATGAACACAATAAGTGAGTGCGAAGCAGAGGTACCAAAATCAAGCTCACTTTGTATACTCAGAATGGGCATAGGTCACAGGAAGACTGGATCTTATGTTCTTGAAAGAAGCCAGGATGCGCCGATGAATTGAGCGAGAGGACCAGATAACTGCCCTCCGTGGCCCTCTCGAGTCTGATGCAATGACTCTAGCCAATGGTCTATCTTCGGCAAACATACTCGCTCGTGCCGACACTGTCTTCTGCGTTGCTACCGGATTTACAGTGCAGATTTTTACGTATGACACTCTGATCAAGGGGTTCTATGGAGAGACCGACGGAGGTCTCGAGTTCAAGTCTTTCGCTGGAATCAAACAACACTATGGCGCGTCATTGAAAGTTCAGGAGATTCTTTCCAGTGCCGGGTATCAGATCGTCTCCTGCGTTGAACTAAATAGTTTTTGATTTGAATGTGGGCGCTGTGCTTTTCCAAATATTTCTGGGATAGTTCCTGTGGTGAGTTGGATAGCCGCCATCGCTGGCATACAAAGCTTGACCTGAATTGTATAGATCATTCACTATGTCGAACTTGAAAATCTCCACACCAGAATTAAATTACAGCGCGCCGAGTTGGAAGGGCAAAATATACATTATAAATACGGTCATGACTTGGAAGGCAGCACAACACCAGCTCTCGTGCAAGCACCAGTCGAACCTTCGTTGACTTCGGAAGAGTCCACAGCAATTCGCAGGGTTTGTATGATCTGCCAAGGAGCTGGAGTGGAGGGGCCTTGGCTCAGCCCGCACCACCCGATATCATAGTATATCTACAGGTGCTGCGTTGGCATCTATCTGCGAGTGAGTGCTTTCTCCTGCTGTTTGGCTTTTACCCTATAATGAACACAACCTGCGATAGACATAAGATCCAGGTCAGAAATTCCAAGGACTGCGGAGCGGTGAGGATGCCATAATCCAACGCGTAACGCTATGGTAATTTCAGGCTTCGATTATATGCGCACTTTCGATACTTTGTACTTGTTTACTGCTTGTAGCTTTGTTCTAAAAATGGTCATTCCCTTGTACGATTTGTTTGTTGATTATACGTGCATACTTATGCTTATTTAGTATGAATGAGAGCCCGATCAAAGGGTAATCTTTCAGCATTGTCTCAAATGGCAGCGCCAATTGCCCCGTATAGGATCTAGAGGACTCAGGAACAACAGGTGTCGACTTAACTGTTATAAACGCAATATTATAAACAGACATATTAAAAGTCGTACGGCTCAAATCAGTTTAGACACTATCACCAGTATAAAAACCGGTGCATGATTTTGATAGATCAGTCAAAATAGTGATTCGCACCTACAATGAAGATACTTATATTGGGGCCGCGTAACAATCATCATTTAAGGGGCTACATGAAAACGAGGTCAAAACGCTCGGAGGAAAAAGGGGAGGGCAAGCAGACGGTGAGTAGACGAGACAGGGAAGGGAAGAGGGGAGGAGAGGCCGGGGAGGCGGTAGCCACGTGACAATCCTCAACTTCAATCGGTCTTTATTATGTTCACGGCTGAGATCATGAGCGCCATACCAATTTTGCACCTTTGAGTTTCCGGAAGAAGTTAAATAGGTCCACACAAATCGCTGGGCTAACTATGGCTTTACCGCATTGATTTCAATAGTCCCTGGGTGCGTATATTGGGGTAATACCGTCACGTGATGCATGACCCAGCCCAGCTCAAATCGAGCTCAGTACACTCGCAGTGAATGGATTGATCAGAGCGGCCCTGGGTCCAAATTTGGGCCAGGAGTAAAATGGTGAGCTTTAGGAAAGAAAATAACTGTGAAGACTGCTGGCCGCTGTTGACACCCGAGCAGGCGCCAAGCGGTTGCCACCGCTGCCCTGAGTCCGATAAAAGCAGATTGGACACTTTAGCCCCAACGGCTCCAACGATAGTTGAGTAGACTCGTATATAGGTATTTTCACCAATCGTCTACACTTCTGCGCAAGCCGATTCCTTGAACTTCATCTTGTTCGGGAGATAAGCCTCGCCGAGTGGGTTTGTCACGTCAGGGCGACACCCTGAGGGTCACGCGGGCCTGATTTGGATGTCGTCTGCTTTAGTAACAACACTGACTGCTGCATCTTTAAGCCTCAGGGTGTACTACTGAATGAGTAGCTCCAATAAATTGTATGGTACCGGTGTAACACACCAACCAATTCATTGAGCCAGTGGGAGAACGGGGAGGGAAATGATAAGCTGACAGTGGATTGACGAATATACGTAACACAAAGGGAGTGAAATAGTCGAGGGGTATTTAAACATACGCACGACGGGCGCTGAGGATGAAATGAGCGCACAGTTCAACAACACGACGCTCGACCCATCCATTTAGTGTGGTAGAAAAGGAGATGAGGTGCTGCACCGCAAGGAGGAAAAGAACGTGGAGATGGTGGAGACCGTGGGCTCAAGGAACACATTGCTAGCCGGTGGTGCGTAGTGGCCTTATAAGGATAAACCACTGGGGTCCTGGCTCAGCGCTGGCAGACTAGGTACAAGCGACAGCTAAATGCGCAAAAGGCTAGAACTCCCTTGACCAATAGTAGGATCGAACAGCCGCACAAAACCAGAATGAAGTTGCATTAGCGTGGATCTTCCAGGTAACGGGAGGGCGCAGGAGTACGAGGTTGAGGTGTGATGTTCGTTACCGCCCATGACTAGACGCCGAACACGACGCGACACGACATCGAGATGCTTGTCGCAACAAGTAGCTACTCATCTCGTCTGGAACCATTCGACAGATCTTTCGGAGTTCGCGCTCGCAAGGAGAAATGCCGTGAACGATAGGAAATAAGCATTGTAGTTTGTGATGGGGTCTCCAAACATGATCAATAAATACGACGTCTAAAGCAAGGAAAAACCTGCATAAAATGACCTCTTGCTCAAGCTTTGGGCGCCCATAAATCATATAACTCCTTGTCCCTGGGGTCAAAACATGTGAATAACGCAGGATCCGAACGAATGGTGATCTTTTGTCGGTTGGTGAGCGGTTGCTGGACAGGAGGAATGGACACAGGAACAATATCGGGTGTCGCAAGTGTCGAAGCGACGCTACCCGCAGTCGGACTCGCGTCAAACTATAGACACATGGGTGAATACTTCACATGTATCGAATCGGAACGAATGCAACGCTCACCTGACCGACCATGGATGATTGCCCAGCCCTTCGAGACCTCAGCGAAGGCGCCAGCGCACGTTCTACATTCAGAGGAATAACGTCAGTATACGCCATCCACGCTCGCATAGAATACAAAACGAGAAACACAACACAGACGCCGAGACCTGGCTCACTCTGATCTTCAGAAACGGCCCGAACTTCGCCAGAGGCGAGACTGATGACACTTCCGAAACGACTGTCTGGTCTCGGTGCTGGTGTAGGTGTTTCGAATGCGAAGGACGGACCTTCGGTTCGTTCATCACTAGCCGTACTGTGGATTGTGGACGCTCGGGAAGTGGGACGTGACATTGTGGGGATGTGGTAGTGGTTCGAGTCGAAATGTGGCGCGGTCACGTGAGGCTTGGTGCTTTTCACGGCCTGTAAGCTAAAATGTCTCAGGCTAAATAGATGTAGAGATGTAGAGATGTGGCTGTGATGAGAAGTTATCTCAGTCCAATGATCCGCCACTCAGCCTGGAAGAAGGGACAAGTCTAGTTCGAGTGGATCAAGCCGCAGGGCGATGTCCGCGCCCTTTTAGCTAGCGAGGGCAGAGCTTTAGAGAGCCGACTAGACGTAGACCACCGGGGACTCTTGTCGACGTAACATTGCAGTACGGCGGCGGAACAGCTTCCAAAAACGGGACAGGTCATAGCCAGAGCGAGATCACGTGGTCCGAGCCACACAAGCCACTTGATCATTCTTTGCACCTCAGCCTTGAGCTAAAGTCGTGCCTCTCACAGAGAGACCTCAGCCTCTTGGCTGAGTTAATTTGTTATACGATGGGTATAATGAATAGAAGTGTTTAGTGTCCCACACAATCCTTGGATCCAACAGGGATATACTGTAGCCTCATCAAGGATCAACCAGCATCATTTATGGTGCGTTGATTCATTTTCCATTCTCAGCCACCAGGTCTCTCCTCGCTCGCCCCAACCCCGCATCGACCACGGCGGCTGCTTTCATTCCCCGCTTGAACAGCCCCTCCGATCCCCCGCAACGGCGGCCCTGCACACTGCCTTCTCCTCGAGGCTCAAGATCCGTCGGTGACAGCTCAATCACCCCACACTCAGGTTTCTTGTCTATCAAGTCTTCGCGAAACACCTCCAAAACAGGTATGAATTTGTTCATTTTAGTCAAAATGGGGCTAGCCTCCCGTGAACCGCTCAGGCGCCGGCTGGCTACTACCCTCAAACGTCAGCCTCTAGGTCCCCGAGCGAGTCCCGCCCAACACGTTGCAGCCTCGGGCCGTCGCTCCCCCACACAAGTGCTCGTACGTTAGTTGGTTCCCCACAGTTTCGTTTACCCCACACTCGTCCCGTGCCTCATTAGGACACGTAAAATAGACTCTCGCCCCGTAATTGGTTTGGGACTTTTAACGAGCTCCGTTGGGGAGAGAGTAGAAACTCAGACACGGTGGTTCTACGGCGAAAGTACGGACCAGTATTCGTCACGCTATTGGACCACAACCGGCAAAATACGGTGCGGTTATTTCATATGCCAGAAAATTCGCATTTCTGATGCGACCGGTAACGTCAAAACCGTTTTTTCTGCCTGGCAGTTCTTTCTCCATTCAGACAAGGGTTTGTTCTGCCAAAGACTGTGTTGGAAAGACTTCTGTTCGCTGTGTGATGACCGCGCCACGTTTCTTCTTTTGCGTTGTTGCGAGCTGGGCAAGCGCGACCATCTGATGATCCTAATCTGAATCGCATCTATGATGTTTGCGAGATGGCGCATATACGGCGTACTCGGGGGCTTTTTCGTAATAATGCGTATGATTCTGGGTACCGCATAGCACCACCCAGTGCACCACTCGTGCATGATCCGACGCATGTGACAAAGAGTATCAGAGGATAATTTTATCTAATCGGCCATCTACACAAAGGACAGAACGGTCAGGCACCAAGGACGGCTTGCTCACGTTGTTCGCAAGGCCTTATCGTCCAGTCCGAGCACAACCGACCATGCCCGAAAAGAAGCGGGCTCGATGTGGTATGGATCAGTAGCGCATATAGCAAGTGTGCTCTGTATGGAACCAAGCACTGCGGCCCGAGGGCATGTTCGGACGACCACCTCGCTTTTGTGTTCGCAAGGCCGGCTGGTTTCGTCGAGCTGCGAGCGAGATGAAGCCCCAACCGGGTGGTCTCTCGGCCGATGAGGTCACGGCTGAAATAGCGGGAGTGGGAGGAGAGCGGTGGCAGGAGTCCGGATGCTTATCGTTCTGGCCCCATCTAGCCGCCGATAGGGTCCTGCGGCGGGCGAGAGCGATAAATGCCCCCACATTATGCCCTGGCCGCCATCCTGCCCCCTCCAATCACCACACCTCGATTCCACCATGGCCGGCCTCTACAAGCCCGACTTGCTCGCCCCCTACCTCGCGCTCGACCAGGGCTCCAGCATCCAGGCCGAGTGTGAGTCGCGTTCATCTCGATTGTCGCCCAACCACTCACTCTTGCTCCAGACATCTGGATCGACGGCGATGGCGGCCTGCGCTCCAAGACCATGGTACGCGTCTTCTCATCCCATTTGTCCTCGTTTGGCGCGTTGACTGGGCGAACAGACCGTGACGAAAGAGGTCAAGAGCATCGACGACCTCCGCATCTGGGACTTTGATGGCTCGTCCACCAACCAGGCCCCAGGCCACGATTCCGACGTCCACCTCCGCCCTGCAGCCATCTTCCGGGATCCGTTCCGCGGCGGCAAGAACATTCTCGTGCTTGCCGAGACCTACAACAACGACGGCACGCCCAACCGCACCAACTACAGGCACCACGCCAAGAAGGTCATGGATCTCGCCAAGGACCACGAGCCGTGGTTCGGTCTCGAGCAAGAGTACACGCTCTTTGATGCCGACGGCACTCCCTACGGCTGGCCCAAGGGCGGTTTCCCCGGTCCCCAGGGTCCGTACTACTGCGGTGTCGGTATGTATTGTCTCCATTTCGAGGCCGGGGCTTTTTTATTCAGGTCTATTTAGGAACTGGCAAGGTCTTTGCCCGTGACTTGATCGAGGCGCACTACCGCGCCTGCTTGTACGCTGGCATCAAGATCTCGGGTATCAACGCCGAGGTCATGCCCTCCCAGTGGGAGTTCCAGGTCGGCCCGTGCGAGGGCATCGAGATGGGCGACCACCTTTGGATGGCGCGCTTCCTGCTCGTCCGCATCGCTGAAGAGTGGGGCATCAAGGTCTCGTTCCACCCCAAGCCGCTCAAGGGCGACTGGAACGGCGCCGGCTGCCACTCGAACTACTCGACCAAGGAGATGCGCGAAAAGGGCGGCATCAAGGCGATCGAGGCTGCGATCGAGAAGCTCGCGAAGCGCCACGAGGACCATATCGCCGTCTATGGCGAGGACAACGACTTGCGGTTGACCGGCCGTCACGAGACTGGCCACATTTCGTCGTTTAGCTCGGGTGTGGCCAACCGTGGTGCGTCGATTCGTATCCCGCGGCATGTTGCCGCCCAGGGCTTTGGTTATCTCGAAGATCGCCGCCCGGCTTCCAACGTTGGTGAGTAACCCAGATACCGTTTGATCTTGAGATTAGTCGTTGATTGAGATCTTGTAGACCCCTACCGCGTCACCGGCATCATTGTCGAGACCACCTGCCTCCAGTAGATGATTGATTCAAGTACATAGTTATATTTTCGGTAGTTGGATAGACTGGGTGTCAATATACATTTTTAACACTACACTTGTGTGGCGACAGCATTTGGAAGGGGTACATGGATTACAGGGGAATAATGATACGGTCATACCAGATGAGTCGCAAGAGACCAGCTAGAACGAATGGGCATGGGCAAACGAAATCTATAAACCAACCATCGATTCGAGCCGGCGAGCGACATGTACGATCGTTGGGCGCTGCTCGGGCGCGGGCGCACACATGTCCTTTAATAAAAACAGCAATTCTTCGGGTACCCGTATGCTCGCCCTCGTTGCTTCGTCCAATCCAGGGAAATATGCTGCAGGCGATCCGTCCGAATATGGATCGATATCAAAGCGATTGTCATTGGTTGGAGGGTCGACATGTAGGGACGGAGAAGCCATCAACGATTCGAGTTCGGCAGGTGTACATTCTCGCCCGAGCACCGATTCAAACTGTTCCTTTCCGACGACCGCATTTTCCTCTTCGTCCGACATCGAGCCCGACCGTCTGGCCGATCGACAGACTTGCTCGCCCGCTCCGTCGACCCGTTCCCGTTCTTCGTACATCCAATAAGCCCCCTTGGACACCCACTGCCGACACGCGCGTGCAGACCCAAGTCTCGCGTACGGCTCTCGTCCCAACAGCGCCGCGCTCAACGTCACGCCCGCACTAAACACGTCGGCTGGGAACCCGAATTCGCTTGGCGGCGGGCGGAAAAACTCGGGGGCGGAATACACGAGTGTGCCGAGGCCGGCTGCGTCTGTGGGCAGACCGGATGGGAGGGATGGGAGGTGGAGTGCCGAGCCGAAATCGGCCAGACGGACCGACAGCGGAGCGATCGAGAGGAGGACGTTGGCGGTTTTGACGTCGGTGTGAAGGATGCCTCGGGCGTGGCAGTATGCGAGCGCGTGCGTGAGTTCGGATGCGAGGCGGGTAAAAGTCGTGGGGGTGAGGAGGTTTGGGTGGGTCGACAAGAGAGAGGAGAGGGTGAGTGGGTAGTATTCGAGGACGAGGAGGGTGCGCCCGGGTGCGTAGCGCTGGCGATGCGAGCCTTGGAGTGCGCCGCGCAGCATGTCGGCTGCCGAGTCTGACACTGAGCGCGAGTGGCCATAGGTCGGTGAGATCTTCTGTAATGAAGACGATGGGCGTTAATTTAGTGGCACATCAACGATTGAATGAAGCCTGATCGGGCGAGTAGCCGAGATGGCGCTCACCTCTTTCTCCTCGACCTCGACAGCGAGCAGACGGGTAATAAAGTGCTGGCCGGGGTGTGTGTCTGATGCCGAAGCACGGAGTTGACGGAGGAACCAGGCTTCACGAAGACCTAGCGCCTGGGACTCGTCGTCTGGCTCGAGCCGTTTGACGACGCATACACGCCACTTGTCATCTACTGTTCGCACACGGCATGACGCCAGGTAAACTTTGGAGAACCGACCCTGGCCGAGTTTGAATTCCGGGCGCGGCGTGAATCGAAGCTGTACAGGCTGAAGTGGGGTACACGTCGGCGGGGACGGTGGGAGGGATGCGGCGAGTGACGGGTTCGTGGATGAGCTGCTAAGCGAGGCTGTGGATATGCTTCGTGTCGAGTAGGGCGAGGGCGGAGGGAAGAGACCCGTGTTTGGCGAGATGTCGAAGAAGGAAGAGGTGCGTGCAGAAGATAGGGGCGAAGGGGTCGCGTCGAGCTCGGTCTGGAGGTGCAGAGCGGGTGGGATTGGCGGTGGCGAGTGGCCGAGATTAATCCTCGCGTCTGGCTCGGGAAAGATGCTGTCGGCGTGCGGCGGGGATTTACGTGGACGACGCCATGCTGGACCTGTTGTGCGTCGGCGGACGAGGTCCGAGGAGGGGGGCAGAGCCGGGACGAGCGACTCGGACGACTGCCATGAGGTCGAGAAGATGTCGTTGCGGCTCGGGGCGCGGGCAGAGTGCATGGCGAGGGATGCAGGGGGGATGTCAGAGAGGCATGGGATATAAGCAGGCGGGAGTGGTGGTGGGTGACGGGGAGTTGCCAACGTGTGTGGTGTGAGAGGATGGCCGCTGGATCAGCGAAGTCAGATGCTGGCTGGCCAAGATAAAGTTGCCCTCCCAATCGAGATGACGGGCCCCAATTCTCCAGTTCTCTCGGCCCGCAGCTCAGAAGCTCTCTATGAACTATTATCCTGATCGTCCGCTGGAGTGGAGTGACGTATATCGTATTTAGTTACGACTCAGGTGGCTGTCCGCTTGGCTTGATCTTGACCACCATGACCGCTCTCAGATCGGCAGCCGCTCGACTCCCCCAACGCCGCTCACTGTTCTCTCTTCCCACTTTGCCCTCGGCCGGACCTTCCAAATCGACATTTCACACTAGGAAAATTCTGCCGTATGTCCCGACGAGGCTCTGTTCGGCGAAATCTCACGTCCATTAGCGGATTCGTCTAGGTACACCCAGCGGCAACTCTATAACCTCGTCGCAGACGTCGATTCGTACCATCGATTTCTACCGTTTTGTACGGGATCAAAGGTACTGACACCGACACCCAAGGAGGGATTCGATATTGGGAAACCGTACCAGGTCGAGGCCGAATTATCCGTCGGGTTCATGAGCGTGAGCGAGTCCTATACGAGCATAGTGACGTTTAGGCCGTACGAGTTTGTTCAGGTGAGTTCTGTTCTTTGATGGACTTCAGATCGGGTGTTGCGGCCTATCGGTATTGCTCCTACATCGGGGCAATCTGGTCCAACGTTCTGTGGCTCGCTCTTCGTTTACATTAACGGGAGAGCTTGCTATACTTTATCGGGCCACTCTCTTTTGGCACTATTCAACTGCCTTGTGCTTTCCATCTGCTTGGCATAGTCCTATGGAACGAATCTGGGTGCCGTTTTTAACGCATCCGAATTCCTGTTCATCCTGGCTATTTGCCTTCACAAGACCTCCATCTAGTGCTGCTGTTTCCCACCATCTTGATGCTATGTGCGCCACTTGGAACCGAACACGTTCTGGACCTCGTGTGGCGCGAGGCGGCCGTTTCCGGACACATGGTTGTTTAGACTTTTGCTCCACTTCTATTTTTGTACCCCCTCATTAACGCATACCCGCCGAAACTACGTCACCCTAGGTGTACGGCATTGCACAATTCCTTTGCGTATCCCCCCATTTAGTGGTCGCACGAGGGCTGACTGAATTCTCGTGACCTAGGCCGTCGCATCATCCTCCACACCACTTTTCAAATCTCTCGAAACCGTTTGGCGATTCCAGCCAGCCTCGGCGTCTTCCCCCCACCCCTCGTCCTCCCCTCCTACGCGCGCATCCAGCCATGGCCAGGGGATTGACGTTGGACCAGCTCTACTGAGCATCGATCTCGAGTACGAGTTTGCGAACCCATTGCATGCAGCTATCGCTTCTAGGTCGTTTGGGCGTGTGTCTGACATGATGGTCCAGGCGTTTGAGAGGCGGTGCGTCGAGGTGTATGGAAAGGGCGAGGCGTAGGGGGTGATATCTCTAGGTTAGTTGTTCAACTAAACACTATTGCTATGAATATATATTTAATACTTTTGTTGATTTATAGATAGATTTACAGCAGCTCGTAGAATAATCAATGAACCGATTTCCTTCAATCATTGTATCTATAATGCCGTAGTTTAGCTATCACATGCAAGACCTCATAAACAGGATTCACATCTCTATCTATACAGTACGATTCAGGTTGAATTTTACAATCCAAACCAAAAAGAACCTACTATGAATCCTTTGCAAGATCTAACCGAGTAAAGCCTCCGCTACGCATACTTTTTTAGCATGCCCAAGCGTTTGTTGGTGCCAGTTTGGTTTCAAAGCTGTGTCAGGGTCCAAAAGGCGAAAGGAGGAGCCCCTATCATCAAGTTTAGTTCTCATTTCAATCCCGACCCTCTGCCCCATCTCGTCACCTCGGCTGGATTTATTTATTTGCACACTTTTTGGACGGCGAGTCACCCAATCCGGTATTATCACGTGTGTCTCGAATGTGTATATATTCCCACGTATATGCGTCCGGTTCTAGGGGGGATTTCTCCCCCCGACAGTCGCCTCTCAGTTAACGTAGTCGCGCGGTCGCGCTCAAGACCTCATGAAACACCCTTTGCTCCATTATTTTTTATTATTATTTTGTTATCGATACGTCTAACGCTATTGTATCACATCTCTCATGATGGGCCAAATGGAGACCTCTTTCGTCAAATACCCCTGGAACCATTCTTCCAGGCGAGTCAATATTCTACCATCTCAAGCGCTAGATCTCCGACTGGATCAATATCAGATCGTGTCTGAGCTGGGACCTCTCGAAATGTTCGTACTTACAACGGTGAACACATCGTTTCGCCAACTGTTACTGTGCCCGTCGGCGATGCTATACTGGCAGTTATGCCTGCATAACACCGGAATACCTCATGGTTGGTCAACCGTGAACGCAAGGGACTACCTGTCCCTGTGGTTCCGGCACATAGGGACGGTGGGTTGCCCTGGGTCTAGTTTATATCGGCCGACGCCATCGACTTATGATGTGATTAGGAATGCCACCAGCCGACGAGCCGTTTGGCGAACCTACGCCTGGAAGTCCGCCTGTGTTCGCGGGAGTGCATGGAGAAAGTGTGAGTTTTTGTTAATCGAGATGGAGTCTTGCGGATGATTCTGAAGGTTTGTAGGCTGGTAACTCGGTGGTTAGTACCCGTGGAGATTCGAGAACATGTTCGGTCTTCGACGGGTAAATGTTTCCTTCGTCGCTGTCATTGGCCATAGTACAGGTTTACGACTTTTTGTCCTACTTGTCCAGCGTCCTCCACCTTTCGGCGTAAACGAACCTACTACCTTCGGTCGGAGGTAGAGGCGGTCAAACGATATCACGCCGAAATATCTGGAGACCAGGCCGCAGTGTCCTCTTGGGAACGGACCCAGCGGGGCACTCAGACCGACAAATCATCCGTACGAGAGCTTCATTCATTTAGAATTATTGTCAAGGTTGAGCATACATATTCCCGGCAGCGGGCCCAGAAAACAATTGAACTGATTGTTTCCATTCGGTCCAATTGGGAAGAGGGTCTGGAGGCTCGCTATGCTGAGGAGCAAGTCCATTCTGCTCTAACGTACAACAACCTTCAAACTGAGGTACCGGCACGGCAGGGTCCTGGGTAGACTGGAGCACACCCCCGTTTGACGTCCAAGTGGTCAAGCTGCTTCCGAACCGGGTAGCAGCGTTCAACAGGATGATCCGGCAGCCCAAGGTTTTCGACGGGCAAGGTAACTTACAAAGAGCTGGGTATGTGTGTATGCGCTGCCTGATTTTCTTAATGCATTACTAGAGTGGGTCGCTAACGTGAAGCCTTCGGTCATCAAGTTCCTGAAGAAAAACGTCCAGGATACGCCCAGAGAACTTCGCAAGAGACTAGCACCTAGAACAAGAAAAGGACCGTGTTTGACCTAAGCGGCGCACAGAGCAAGTTGTCTAATAGTCATAGCCCAAGTTTACACTAAACAGTAACTAAAGCTGACACTGAGCCCCTTTAGCCTCAACAAGCACGCGCTTGAGAAAGCTTACAATTTCAACCCCAGCTGTCTATTGCCAAGGAACCGCAATGAATCCCTGAGGATCTGGAACCTTGTAGACGTCATGAACAGCAGTAGTGAGTGACCTGGACAGACGGAAATACACCACTGATCCCTGCATCTAGAGCTAGCCTGGGCCAAAAACAAAACCGACTCGCTTATGCGAAAAGAGGCGAAGGAACGGATCGATATGATAACTGGCTGCGCGCATCTCTCGCGTTCGACATGGACGTTGTGGTCGCTAGTTTATCACTTGTCTCAAATGCGCAAAAATCGAATTACTCGATAGGTGGTGGCTGGTTCCATTGTTCGACGACACCTGCAAACTGCCTGTCGTCAAAACGTGGCTCAGAACTCACGTATCTGGTCGGGACTTGCGTGAAGCCTTCGGGGGATGCCGTCACGGCACCGCCGAGGACATCGATGACAAGGGGGTGCAGACGAAACGCAAGTCCGTGGAGAGGTTGACAGACGGTCGAGCGACGTGAGCGCTCCCTGAATACCCTCGACTTGGACTGCTAAAGGCCCTATATCGTAAGGACAAACGTATGCGACTCGGTTACTATTGTACGAATGTAGTTTTGTGTCTTATCTCTCTTAGTTACTATGATCTATGTCGTTGCTTTGTACCATTTCTCTTACTGTCTTGTATCGCATATATCATGCGCTATGTTCCACATATTGAATAGCATCCTATTCCACTACCTCCACTGCCCACTTTCAACACCCTACTTGAAGACGATATATGCGCAAAAGTTAATCGACTGACACGCATGGTTATCCGAGCTGACACCATATTTTCTGTCGAGAAGGACGGATCGAGCTACATATTCACGTACGAAAATCTTGTCCTAGCCCCCAACAGGAAGCCCGAGGGTGTCGTCAAGCTCAGCTCTTTCGACAAAGCGGAGTTCTACTACGAGGCGCCGGAGGCAGTTGGTCAATACTCGCCAGCGTCGAATATCAAGAAGCTTTGTGTGTGGAGCCCAGTGAGCTTTGGTTCAAGTGCAAGGGCTATGTGTATTCAGATATAGAGAGACTGACCGACGTGGTACGCATATTTGCTAGCTATTAGGTCATTTCAATGTTCATGAGCTTTGAGTAGAATTTCTGAGAGTAGGACCTTTAGCCCCGTCGTACCTCCGGCGGGTTTTTATTGCTTGTGGCTGCATGCATTGCTTGAAGCGAGGCCAGATGATATTAGGGTTTTATGACGCTGCTTGCGCCAGCATACAGCCCAGTCTTAGCCGCAAACCGTGGGCCGCTTCGAGGCACGTCCACCGGTACATATACACGATCGAGTGTCATAACACCCCTCGCTCTCGACCGCTCTGTCTCGAACACCGCGCCTTTCTTTACCTGTATGTTCTCTTTTTTTCCTGCGCCCCATCCCGTCGTCCGACAGTCGCCGCCCAATTTGGCCACCCGACCCGCCAGTTCACTCGTGTCTCGGTGCCCCGGTCTCCCCGTCGCTCTGCTCGGGCCTCCCTACCCCCTCCAGTTCAGACAGCGCTTGTTGTATCGATAATTATCTATGTATCTAGTCGTGCGTGCTTTCAATAGCAGTTTTCTATCCCCGCACACATACATGTGCGCCGAGAGGCTGCCACAGCGCGGTCGAAGGCAAGGATGTCTATCCTCGACTCGCAATAGGTGTCCCGTGTTGGTTACCATACCACGTCATGTTCTTGTTCTTTTTTCATTTCTAATTCCGAATTTCAGTACACTCCTGTGTCTTTTCGTACCCACCCATCATCCCTTATTGCATCAATCATTGTTGCCTACTATTGGTCAGCGCCCCGTTGTTACACACCCATTTCCATATATATGTATTATCCTATATAGTCCCACTTGTTGCAACCTCACCGCCTTGCCCTGTGCCAATGGCCACCCATCAGTCCCGGGTTTGAGCAACTAATTCGCGAAGAAGGCTTTTTGATACACCAAGAACCGTCTTATCACTGCATAGGTGAAAAGTATCCAGGGTACCGCCAGTTATGCGGGACATTCCGACAATGTATCTTGACTCTTAGTCCACATATTTGAGTCCACATATATGATGGCTAGTGGCAAACTTGGTGAGATCGGCAGCCTCTTGAGCCTTCGCGCTTAGATAGTACGCCCGGCGCTTTCCTCTTAAACCCTGAATAGCTTATGACTAAGCTTCCCACGGTCGTCGTTCCATTATTAGTAGATGTATTGATGAATTGACTATTTCGTCAATCGGGTATGGTTACCCGTCTTTAAAGCTGATTATCGCTAGGAGTAGTGTATTAGACCCTAAGTTCATGAGTTCAGCCACATACACGCGCAGAAAAAGTGTGCCAGACCGTGCTGGCACCTGACCGATTTGATCGACTCTTGCCCCATTATCCGACAGCTATAGCTCGATGCATCGCTCTATAAGTTCTGGTTTTTATCTCACGGGGTAATAAATTAGGCACCTTCTGGACAAGCGACTTTGCGTAAATCGCTTATCCAAAATCGCTTAAACAAACTTGCTGAGACTAGTACTCCTAGCATTGGTGAGCGCGATATATGGTGTAAATGACAACCTTTAGCTCCCCTACACCCGCCTTCTGTTTTGTTGACTAATAGCCGGTGATATGTTACAAGCGTGTATCGAAAATCGCTTATGCAGAAGGTGCCTATTATAAGGTGTACCACGATTGTCCCAAAATCGAGGGAAGCACCCAGCGGCATTAAGGGTTTCTGCTGAGGACTTCAAAAATAAAAATACAAGGACGAACGATCCTTGAGGGTGTTCGCATACTTACACACATCAGATGTATCCTTTTTTGGACGCCGTAAAGTAGCGTTAAGCGAGCTCGGCTCCAAGCGAATTGACTTGGCTTGATCTACATTTACACTGCGTAGGCATAGGCCGACTCGGAGCGCCCAAGAATATGACGTATGCATGCCAGAAAAGGGGCAGTCGCCTGAGATGTTCGTAAGTTGTAATCGAATTGAATTGGTGGACTAAATTGAGGCCAGATCATATAGTAGATCAGAAACGCTATCCAATAGGTACACCCTAGAAGGGAGATGAATTTGATGAGAATTTATTGAGCATGCTATCGAGATAGTCCCATAATCTGTACTCAACTATTTACACAGGCGCTCGCCGCCGCAGCTAATATAGAAAGACCGAGAATGCCTAACGATCAAGTTCCACAGAAATACCTCGGGGTGCAATACAAATATGTCGGCTATGTATGGAATCTGTTCTGGGGTTCACGGCAGTCACGGCACGTTCGGAGCCATCACGCGGGGGTATAAAGGAGACAGGTTTGAGACACATAGGTATCATCCAAAGAGCCTCGAGCTTTCGATATATCTGCACTCTTGATCAGCTCTCACTATGCGTTTCTTTGCTTACACCGCACTATCTGTGTCCGCCTTTGTTGCCTCTGGCGTACAGGCCGCTCATACTCTTACTCTCAAGAATAACTGCGGCTTGTAAGTCCCCCTTCCTGTTTTTAGAGCCGTTTGTATGCGCAACAGTCTGTTTTACATAGCGCTGTGGGCCTCAAGTTGAGCAACTGGCCCGGCCATCCCGCTTACACTGGTCCAGCCATTGGCACTATTTCGTCCAAAGGCAGCAAGACGGTCACTGTCCCCAACGGATGGGACGATCGTATCTGTGACGCTGCAGGCGGATGTGGTAACGGTGACTGTTATGGGGTAAGTTCTTTTGTTGTGCGGACTAATTATTGAGCTAAGTCCAGTGTAGAAATGCTCCATGACCGAATTCAACATGGACGCTAACGGTCTAAACTACTACGACATTTCTAACATACAAGCCTACACAGTTGTACGTAAAAATACTTTTGGTACTCAACCCCTCTTGAACTCACTATTGCCACAGCCTCAAAAAATCACATCGAACTGCGACAGCGTCACATGCGGATCAGCTACTTGCCCGTGCGACCAGGTAAGATCAAGAACGCCGGATGCATCTGCAAGCTAGGTCTAACTACAAGTCTACTAGGCTTATGGAATAGGCAACACGGCAGGAACGTGCCCAGGATCTAACACGCCTGACCGACGTAAGTGCCTCAACCATCTAGGATCAAGCTTGCACCTGAATTTTATGCGCTATAGCGGTCCGGGCCTGTGGCAGCCCCAACTTCACGATTACATACTGCCCGTAGTCGGCCCTACAATGGACCTTTATTTTGCCCTAGCATGTAATATATAGCTGGTGTGCTGAGATAAGGGTCAGGGAATGCAAGTTGACTCATTGCTGATGAACGTGTATGCCGATCTTTGATCGACCTGTCAGCTTAAGCTTCTAATTAGTGGGTTGACAGAATCATCAATTCCGTTATTAACCACATTTGGAAGTCTGTCACAAAAACTTGAAAAAGGCTGAGTAATGGGTACATACATATCCAAATGCATAATTCACATCATCTAGTCGTCGAAAATATACGTAACCACAAAAAAGCAAGTTAAAAGCGATACAGCCAACTACAATCAACTCTTCAACACGGATTTGCTCGGCACATACTTTGGTCGAGACCGGGTGCCGCCTGATATAATGACTTGCTCCGAGTTCTCGTTTGGCCCGTTTCTATATGAGGCCGCTTCTCGTAACTGACGAGTAGCTAGGATTTTGTCCACCCAATCTTCCTTGCCCACAGTGTTCTTGGCAGCTTGGATCCCTGCGTTGTATAGATTCAGTTCGGCTTGTGGGTCGGACAGAGGTCCAACTTGAGTACGGATCCCTCGGCGGTAGCTAAGAATGAATGCAGCAGCTTCGGGATAGAGAACATCGGACACATACTATGAAACGAGGTACATGTCAACGAAAACACAAGGCGAGAAAGCAAAGTGCTTACGCCCATACGTTCTCCCGGAGCAAGCCGCTCGTATTCTGGTCCTCCCACAGGTCGAGGGGGTTGTTGGCTGATGAGTTCGTGAAAGCCCGTATTGTCTGGAGCCGGCTCGGTCTCGACCGGGGTCTCACTAGCCCCGACATCTTCTGCGATTGTATCGGGCGTAGAACGACCCTCTACAGGGCCATTATCCTCCCTCACCTCCTTGCTGTTAGCTTCAGGACCGTTGGTACCCTGAGTTTCCATGGTCAAGTCGCGCATCTCTGTATCCCCAGCCGTTTGTGTCGCAGCAAGTGTACCCAGGTCCGCTGGTTGGGAGTCGACGACCATCTTGCTATCTTGAACATCGGTCGCTTGTGTAGACGGAGGATCTTCGTTGGTCGCACTCGGCCCAGCAGGTACTTCGTCAACTGGGCGTGAAGTCTCCAGGACGGCTGTCGCATCTACAACAATCGCTGGGACAGCACCTGAAACGCCTGACTCCACATCTTCGGGTTTCTCCAAACGTTCGGCCCATCGTTCACCTCTCAGAGCCCACCTTGAAACCTCGTACATCAAGGCTTCGCAGTCGTCCTCGTTCAGATCACCTGTATGCACCGAAAATGCCAAGCTCTTTCGCGTTCGACCACCCTGCATATAGGCCGCATGTCTGTCCAAGGGTTCGTCTGCTTGTTCTGTCCCTCGACCTGGGACGTAGGTTCTCGAGATGATACCTTGCAAAAACGGCAACACTGGCTTGAGCTGGTCACGCATTCGTTCGAGTGCACAATATTCAGCTGTGTCAATAGTTGATCTGGACTCAGGTGGCTCAGGTGAAGAAGCGCGAGGTTCGGGTGTTGGTGGACGACCGATCCAGGATTGGCCGGGATAGGTGGATGCCTTTTGGGTATACTGACCGAGCTAGTTCGAGGGAGTTAGAGTGAAATCGCGGACAGCCTGAAGAAAAGCTTACGGGACACTTCACAAATCCTGGATCCAGTTGAGTATGAATCTCGTGTCGGGGAGCAAGGCGTGTGCTGTCATCGGCAAACCTACACATATACTTCCCCCGGGGCCCACGTTCGCCTCGAGGATAGTATTCACACACTTTAGCGGGATAGTATCGCGTCTGAGGTGGATATGAATAAGATGGGCCGTGAAATCGGGATGAAGACATACTCGATACCGACATAGCACGACTGAATCCACCTCAAGACTGTATGGGCGATTAGTATCGTGCTGGAACAGAGAGCGAAAATTGCGCGCACATGTCGCCCTCGTCTGTCCTGTACCCCTCATCTTCCGCCTCTACTGGATCCAACACACTCCCTTGGACCGATTCATCCCTCTCGCTCCTAGTCTTTTGTGAGAACAGCAGAAAGATGTCTTCCAATCCATCGTTCTTTTCTGCGTCGATCTCAAAAGCGCGGGTGCATGCGGTTTTCCAAGCAATCTCGAGTTTCTCGTCCGGAGGTTCCTCGGATTCGGGTTGATTCGGCGACTGCTGGGAGCTAAAAGCGGCTTTGAATGTAGGAAAGCGCACGGATGAGGGATATCTGAAAGTGAGGATGTTGGATTCAGAAAGTGAAGATGGGAGGAGCTCGAGTGGCGGAGTGGAAGTGATTATTGGGTTCGGTGGCGGCCCGCAAAGTGTGAGCTTTAGATAGTTTGGTGTTCTTTCTGTAACCTGCAAAGCACTATTAAGCCAACTAAGGTCTGAAATGAAACGAAATGGGACAAGTGGCGTACCTGTGCGGGCCACCAACATAACCTTCCCGCCGTCTGATCATCGCCGGCTATCTTCGGACTCTCGTTTGCACCCTCTAGATCCAGCTTGACCCAAACCAGTCCATCCAACTCGGCATAGCTCCATACGTCAGTCCTGGGCTTGACGTTTGGAATGTAAAGCCCAGGAGCCGACAGAACAGATTTGGTCAAGAATGAAGACTGCCGAGCCTCGAGCTTTTTCAGATTTGCAAGCGGCGTAGGCTCAGGTCGAGGCGGTGCAGGAGCAAAAATAGGTATTTTGGATGTAGACGGGCGTGGTCGATGAGCTCCTTTCTCCCGTCTCGGCGGATTGGTAACGTCGGGATTAGAGCTTGGGGCGTCGACACTGGGTTTCGGTTGGGAGAGTTCCGATTTGGATTTTGGCTGAGAAGGGTCAGTCTTGAGCTTTGGTTCTACTCGAGACTTTGGTTGAGATATTTCTGATTTAGGTTTTGGCTGAGCCCGACGTTTGCGCGGCTTTCTGCGCTCTTGTTCGTCCTCGGTTGACGTGGGCGTTTCTTCGCTCGTTGACGCTTTTGCGAGTTGGGTTGAGCGCTGGCGTTGTTTGTATGTTCGTTTCTTTGGAAGTGTAGGCGCTGTGTTGGGCGGTGGAGTAGCTCTGAGTGGTTTCGCGTTGGGAAGTGTGGACGTTGATGTGGATGATGCGCCGAGACCTGCGGCTGGTTTGCGTCGTTTAGATCGGCCAAATGGGGGTGGTGCTACAGATATGGATGCAAGGGGAGCTGGAGACGAGGGTCGAGATGAAGGTGGGGAGGGAGGCGCAGACGAGAGCGACGAGTAGTCTGACTCTGGTCCGAGGCCACTGCAAGTTCAAGTTTTGTGAGCGCGAGTGCATCAACTGAATTATATCAGGATACTTACTGGCCCATCTTTGCACGTCGTTGATGTGGTGGGGTGAGAGACGTGATTCGCGCTCGTGATGGGACTCACGTGATCGTTTCAGGTGAATGTCGGGGTGTATTTGTGTCTGGTGGACAATGGTCCATTCTCATTTGGATACACCTTTGATTATCCTCATTTAGTCACGGGCATCACGGCGTGAGTATTACGCTCTACCAAGAAAGGAATTTATAGTGGCTTATGTCCAGCGAGTGGCAAACGGAAATTACCACGGAAAATCTCGGCTCATAACCGGCCAGTATACTCCCACCACAAAAAAGGCACAACTCATAGCCAGATGGGTGGGCAAGGTATACATCTAGTGACGTGTCCAGACAGTTTGATATAAGCCAAATGCCAACAAGATGGTGCATTTCCCAGTAGTTTTGTACAAAGGTATGAGATCAACAGAATATCTACGATATATATGCTTTGTAAATCTTCACCTCTTCTCGAGGCCTGTATGACCAACGAGAACAATAAGCAACGGAACGATGCGCAGATCACGAGCTGGCCCACCTGTCTTGTGCATCCGTAGCAACGGCTCCTACTCTCTGTAATACTCGCATCCCGCTACTCACGCGCCCGAAAATGGTGTGCTTCCCGTCAAGGTACGGCGTTGGGGCCAGCGTCAAGAAGAACTGAGAGCCTGTGGTCAAATCGTGAGTTACACGTGAAGGAATGATGACAAAGTGATGCAGCTTGCCATTTGTGTTGGGTCCTGAATTCGCTGTGGGAAGGTGGAAAAAGTTTAAGTTGAGGCGTGTATGAGGCGTGGTGTGAAACATACCCATGGCAAGAATCCCAGCTCCGACAAACCTTAACTCGGGACTGATCTCGTCCTCGAATTTCTGGCCATAGATGCTGGTGCCACCTCGTCCCGTGCCCGTTGGATCTCCACTTTGCGCCATAAAGTCCTACCATACACATTTCAGTCTAGCGAAGAACGGGAATGAAATACAAACACACGGCAATTATGCGATGAAATATAACGCCGTTGTAGTAGCCTCGCTAGAAGCACATCAGATTCAGGCTGAAAACAGCTAGCTGAAAAGCGCGTACCTTGGCCAGCTCGGAGAAATTCTTACATGTCTTGCTTGAGAGTATTCAGATTGATGTTTCATAAATGGATAGAGATACAGACCTTGGGAGCATGGTCCCAATACAGCTCGAGAGAGATGTTGCCCATACTGGTCTCGAATGTGACGGAAGACATGGTGGTGGTGGAGAGCAGTGGCGCCGGTATCACGTGACTGGCCACGAGAAGCCAGGGCAAAACGATCCGGAATCCCTTGTGCAAGGCCAGGGCTGGGTTGTACATAATAGCCATGCCTGCGTCGTCCTCGTCGACAGCGGGAGCGATGCATCATCTCCACCGGCCGTCAGACTCGGCCTCGACGCTCCTTCCGCAGCAAAAGACGATGTCGAGCCTCGCACTCGTCGCTACCCCCAACTCCCACAACGCCATCATCAATGCGCTCGTCAACCGACTCAAGGTCAAGGTACGTACTCTGCCGTCTACAGCTTACGGTGCTAACTGCAGCAGCTACCGTGCAACTCGGGTCTCAATCTTCATGCCGTCGAGTCCGACGCGGCGCTGCAGCAAGCCGTCGAGCTCCTCATCCAGCTCTCGCGAACTCAGCTCCATACGGTTGTCTACGCCCTCTCCCAGGTGCTCGACAAAATAACCAAGGTTTATCACTTCATGTGCTGTGTTGCTCGAATTAACGCTTTCATTTACAGCAAGCGCAGCCCAACGGAGACGGATACCTCTCGCTCGACGTTCTCCACTCGCAGTTCTATATTCTTAAAATTATTTCCGCCGCCCTATCTTTTCGATGGCAACTCTATCTCGACTCCCAGCGCGACCCCCAATCCCCGAATGCGACCAACGTAGATCCATCCCAACCCCGTCGCCAGCCGTCGCGAAGCTCAATGATGACAGCGTTCGGCGAACTCGTTCCCCTAAGCGAAGAAATTGCCCAATATACTCTAAACGTAATGGTTCTCATTCTCCGCCAGACGAGTCAAGTCGCCGATCGACCGCGCACAGTTGGGCTCATGTATAACGAATACGTCCCCGATTTTCACACCATCGACGCTATCGGCCTCACAAACGTATCTCCGAGCGCAACAGTCGCGGGCAGCAGCACCGGTACTAATCGTCCTGGTGCCGCACCTGAAAGCTCCGCTGGGCGAGGAAGCTCCCTCCGAAGCGCAATGGAGCTTGAGAATATCTCGCCATCCTGGACTGCTCCAGGGGCTTCGTCCATCCCGTCCCTACCTACTTCGGCCTATCCGTACGCTTCGGGAATGCATGGTCCATCCAAACCGCCCCGGTCGGCCGGAGGAGGCGGGTCGAACCCAACTCCGGCACTCACGTCGCTCGTCGCGCCTGCTGCCGCGTCGTATTCAGACACGCCTGAGAGCGTGAGCTGGCTTGTGTATCGGTATGCGGCGCGTGTGGTTTATGGTGTCAGTCGCTCGAATTGGGATGTTGTGTTTGCCAAGGTTCGGGGCTGGATCCGTGCAGCGCATGCGAGCAGTGCGGGTGGAACTGTTGATGAGCTTCTGGACGTAATGGACATGAGGCTCGTCACTTGTAGTGCACTCGACCACAATCGCCTTAGCCAGGTTCTCTCAGGTGAGCGCTCTGTTTATTATTATTATTCGATTTCATTTACCAAACTTTATTATTAGAAAAATCCTCGCTGCTCCTCGGAATGAAGGACAAACCCAAGCTAGCGATCGCCAATGCACTCCGGCAAGCAATATGGAACTGGATCGAAATCCTTCCGAAAGAATATACCGACCTTCTCGCAGGGAGGCGTAGACTCGACGGCGCACCCGAGCGCATCTTTGACACGCTTTACACTCAATCGGAACGTGACGGCAAACAACGGACCTATTGGCCGACACTCACAATCCTCTTGGCCATCTCGCCTGAACGACTGAAGGCCCTTGAGACGCGTTCAAAGAAAGATAGAAAGCCGTTGGCGTTTATGGATGCGTTAGCAAAAGGACTCCAGAGCGGGAATCGCCCCCAGCGAGAAACTGCTATTGCATGCTTGGTGGATTTGGCTAGAGCAGCTTCGTATGCCAGCGGTGGTGCTTACTCGGAAGGAATGGCGATCAAGAGTCTAGCCCCGGACCTAGTAGATGACGTTCGGGCAAGTCGAACTTTTGAACATGACAATTCTCGAGACTAATTCGCCTTGAATAATAGAACCGGCTCATGACGCCTCCAGCCCCGCACAGATCGTTTACTGAACAAATTGACGCAATAGATGTGTCATTACACGTCGACAGTCTGGTTGCCATCTTTCGGTGGGTCTTGCACTGATCTACATTTCATCCTCATTGACGTCCTGGTCGTTAGCTTCTTTCCACACGTGGCCGTCCAATCGGTCTTTCCGGCTGTTCTAGCCCCAGAGTGCTCAGAGGCCGTCAAGTTGACAGGTGTGAGGGCGTGTCTGCTATTGGCTAGCGAGGTGTGTGCGAGTACATGCCAAGATGATGGAGTGGAGTAATTGATGTGTGATATTCTAGGTCACTCGGGTTCCATCGCAGCCGCCGCTGGATGAACTGATCAATATGGCTTGTGTTCGTCTCAGGAAAATCATGCAGGTATGTCCATTCCATGTACAAATTTTGCTGACCATATTTATGTAACTTTACCATTTTCAGTGCACCACTGAACAAGTCGGCGAAACAATGCCAGACGGGAGCACTGTCATTCCTCGACCGCACCCGGCTGCATTTCGCACAACATCTGATTTAACCGACAAGGATCAGCTCATCCTCGCCCTGCTTGCCCTCTTCCGAACCGACGCCCGATTCTTCTTCACTCTCCGACCGAACATTCCATCTGACATTCCGCGCTGCGTACGCGATTCGTTGCTGCTGCTGCGCCACCCTTTTGATCCGTGCATACGTACGGCTGCTGCGCGAAGCTTTGGAATGCTCGCTGCTTGCGCGAGGGGTATGCCCCCTGGGCATCCGTTGAGTGTTGGCGCAAGGGAATTGGCGGCGCATACAGGGTGGGTTCGAGCACATCCTCTTACGGTGTTGGGAACTAATTGGCTTGTAGACCAAACGCGTTGCGTGCCGGAGCATTACTTATTTACTCTTCTACCAATCCTAAAGATCTCCGACTTGCATACAACTCGCTCATCTCTATCGTTCTCGCACGGTACGCAAATCCAGTCGAGGTACGTTGACCGTGTGGATCTTATTCCCAGTAATCTAACAGGTACAAGTTCTCCTCAACTACAAAGATGCTAAATACCAAGGCCGCTCTATCACTTTTTCCCATCCCCCCATCCAAGTTCTTGATCATGGTTGAAGTCGCGTGCCTCATCGCGCTCACATCGGTCCATCAGGATATTGTCACACACGCAAGTCGAAACTTGGGTCATCTTGTGACTATCGAGCGGTTGGAGCTTGCACCTGAGCCATCTGGGTGTAGTGCAGATCTGTTACTGAAGCGCGCTTCGGTGTATGAGGCTCTTGGTGACCCGAATGTGTTGATTGTTGGAAGGATTGCGCATCAAAAAAGGGTACGAAGACTTTTGAGGACTGCTGCTGCGCCAAGCACGATCAATCTTGCGACTTGGTCCGAATGTTTCGTACGATGGGATGAGAGAACGTCGAGGTTGGATCATATGACAGACGTAAGTATTTTTATCTCTTTGTACAGTTTGAATTTTCGTAACGTATTTTGTTGCTGATTGGATCGGCCGCTAGGCCTCCCAGGACGGGCTCATGGAATGGCAAAACCTCACGATGTTTCTCGCTACGTGGGGCGGATGCTGTGTTTGTGATGAGACCCGGTTTCCGGCGTTTCGAGATCTCATCCAGCTTGAAGATATCCCTAAACGAATGCTCTGGCCCGCGTCGGCGAACAAGCGCGTTGAAGATTTTATCGTACGGATGGTGGACATGCTCGGGAGCACGCATTTATTCTGCCGAGAGACGGTTAAGGATGCCCTTGGACAAGAGCTTCATCCCAGGTTATACTCGATGCTGTTGAATCGATTTTTGGGGTAAGTTCTTCGGTTAGTTTTCAAGGGCGGGTGAGCTGACAAAGGTGCTGTTAGCTTGGTCAACTCTAGGTTGGAGGACGATGTTGTTTGGGATGAAAGCGTTTGCAAGTTCATCGAACAGGTAAGCTGCCTATGCTTTTTCACGAACACAGCTCACCGGCGTGCTATTTCAAGGTCGTGACCGTGCTCAGGCTTATCTTCGAGCGCATCGAATCTGAAACCGACACTTCACATATCAAAGTCAGCGTTAGCACGCTCATCCGAGGCCTACTCCAGTTGCTGCATGCTGCACCAAAGGATCACTCGTGGGCAATGCGCATTCGCGTCAAGTTTTGCACCATGGCTCATCACTTATTTGAAAAGAGAGATTTCTTGGCGCTGGAAAAGGAGTTGCAGCTCAGGGGTGAACTCTTGGAGGCGTTTGCTGAGTGGGCTATGGTTGAACTGCCGGTAAGCCTGAGTGTTTATGCGAGATATATGCGTGGCTGAGCTAGCGGAATAGCCGAACACGCCGGATGCCCAGCATCGAACGCAGAGCGAGGTTAACGCTGCTTGTTTGAAGAGCGTTGTATTGTTGTTGGATCGGTTCCAGCTCAGCGCTTTGGAGAGTAACTCCGAGGACGATGCGTTCAACGCCCGGTCCCGACTGTTCTATCGGTATTTCCAGTTCTTCGTTCGGGTTGTCAAACAGTGCTCCGAAAGGGTAAGCAGTATCAGTTGTTCCTAGTTCTCAGGTGCTGAAAGATAGATAGTCCCCTGCTAGCGATGATCGTACCCAGGTTCGTCAGGTTTTTTTCCTTGGCTGCGGACGTGTGGTGAGCTAACAAATTACACTCAAAGCGAGTGGCATTTGGACTCGCAAAGGATGTACCCATGTACCGGCAACTCACAGTTCAGGGTCTCTCGCTGTTGTTGGACGCAAATATGGACGTCGGTCTCAAGCACTGTCTCTCAATGGCCTACCATGATGATCCACATGTTCGCACGGTTTTTATTCATGTCTTCTCCCAGGTTCTCGGTGCGGACCCTAGGGACAATGAAGGCGTTAAATCAACCGACAATGAGACAACCACCGCCGACATTGAGACCAAAAGTAGAGCTGGGACAGAGCAGAGCCATGAGCAGGAGGAAAAGGAGGATGACCCCGAGAAGATCCATGAGGAGAAAAAGAAGCGGTTCCAGATTGCAGACCGAAAATCCGAGGGACAGATTCAGCCGAGCCGGCTGTGCGAGGTAAATGATTGGTTTGGTTACTATGTCGCTCTGTACTGAACTCGTATCTCAAAAGATGGTGCGCGGACCGAATGTGAGTCGACAATAGCGGGTTTAGAAAGTGTGCACTGACAATAATCCTCAGATTATGATAGCAATGGCGATGTGCAATGTTTGTCCCGCGCAAGAGATAGAGAACCTGATACATGTGATCCTCAACATCTTCGATACCCGAAAAAGCTTGTTACGACTTCTCAAGGCACTCATCGACCAAGAAGTCGCGCAAACCAGTGAGTTAAGGAAGTACGCCACGCAAGACCGCTTCTAATCGTTCTGTTATAGCGAGCGAGTCAAACATCTTCAGGTCAAACACCATGTGTATGCGTGTCTTATCGGCCTTTGCACGCATGCATGGGTACAAGTGAGTGGGTTATCCAAGTATCGAGCCTTTCGCTAAGATTCTCTGTCAAAGTTATCTGCGTCAGATTCTTTCCCCTCTCATCTCACAAATGATAGCCATGCCGGCAGACCGGTCCTACGAACTCGACCCGAAACGACCGGATGGGCGAGGAAATATCGAGGAGAACGCAAAAAACCTGTCAATTATTGCTCAGGCCTTTTTAAATGTCATTTGCGAATCGGCTCCTATTCTTCCTCCGTAAGTGCTGATATCCATCACACGAGTTCTTTCATGTCAACATTGCACAGGATTATCCGTGAGGTCTGCAACTTTATTGCCGACTCCGTGTAAGTTTATTTCCCCTTTGTGAACATAACAAAATTGCCTAAATATCTCTACTAGCAACCTCGTTTGGCCCGAAAGCAGCTTTCCTGCAGTCGGAAGTTTCATGTTCCTTCGGTACAAAAGTTTGCATACGGTTACGCTTGCAGTGCTCATAGTTCTTTAGGTTTATTTGTCCAACCATTGTGTCGCCAGAGAACGTCGATATCGAACTACCCCGAGAAAATGCTCGGATTCGTCGGGGGTTAATGTTGATCACAAAAATCATTCAAAATCTCGCGAACAACGTACTTTTTGGCAAAGAACCATACTTAATTCCGCTTAACAAGCTCCTTGAGGAAAATATCGTCCCACTCGCCCGGTTCTTGAACGAGGTTATTGTAAGCATCATAAGCGTACCCTGAAGGGCTCTCTAATGATGTTGTTTAGCATTACACGCCTCCGCCAGATGAGGAGCCTGTAGAAGAGTGGCTCGGAACAACTTACGATGAGGTCGATCAGATGGTGCTTCACCAATATTTCTCTACTCACGTCCACAAAATCGGCAAAGACCTACTGACGACGGGCAAACCAACGGCACACGCGAACGATACTGTGGCCGGAAAACGTCAATGGGATCAGTTAGTCAATGTACTTGTCGAACTGGGCCAGCCAGTCGAAGTTCCAGCGCTAGTTCGGAACACGTCCGAAGATCATCCCCTGTATAAGCCATTTATGCGCTCACAAGCTCATCGAAACCCGGATGCGTCGATCCGCGATATGTTTATCGAGGCTCCCGGCGCCAAGGTAGGCTAAAGTCAGTCCAGGATGAACATTATTGTTAACACAAGCTCAACAGAACGGAGCGAGCATCCCGAGCGAGCATCGGACGCTTTCAGGAACAGAAGAATCCACCGTTTACATATTTAGGATCTCACAGTTAAACATAGAGACAGTAGAGTTTCAACTACTTTTGTACAGAGTTTTCAGCGTGAGCGCCTTCCTCGCGGTTGATCAGTATTTATACTAACATCCCATGGGATAAGCTCTTGGGTTCTAATACAGCTCCTTTTGATTTGATCCTAGACTGCACCGTATGCCTTTCCGCCCATTTGAACCATCGAATTGTTGCTGATCCGAATGCTCAGGCTTTCTCCGCAACGTCCGAGATTCCTACCCAATGGATCAATGAGTTTGTCGAAGTCACTCCCTTCGATTTTGTCGAACGCCTTCGCACTATCTACATTGTTAACCCGAATAACATGGCTCAAAAGTTCCTTCGAAAATTATACCATCGCTTTTCAGGTACGCGAGTGTGAACTTTTACAAAGCTTCAACACCTAGAATTTCGGGTTATTATAGGTCCAGGTTTTGGAAAAACCGTTGTGGCAGTCTCGGCCACTACGGATCTGTTGGAAAGGGTTCACCCCGATAGCCTTGCGCCTCTGACAGCCGCAAGTAAGCCCATGTTTTCAGTTTTTATACGCATCACCAGCTAAATCACGCATATAGGTAGTCTAGAGCGTGAAGTTCTGCAGACATTTTCCAACGTGTACCAATATTCTCCTCAGCGAATGCGCACACCTGTCACTGTCAGTGTTGCAACGTCGCACATTCGTATTACAAGCGTAAGTGTCATGCATGCGATTCGTTTGTAGCGGTGTGCTGATTACCATCCAGGGCCGCCCCATGCCAATTTACCCTGGCTTAAACTGCAAACTTACCGACATTATTTTCTTGAGGGACATCGACGATGTCTACAACGTTGCTGTTGGTCGCGAAGCTGGAGAATTTGTTGTACGGCGCCACGATGGTGGCAGAACGCTACTGTTTGCCTCGAGGGACCGGGAAGAAATCGTCAAAGCAAGTGCAAGCAAGCAATCTTTTCATAATTTTTCACTTACATCTAAATCGGATTTTAGGCCATTCGAACTTCGAAGAACAACCTTAACATGGAAGGTAAATTTGGAGGAAGGGACCATTTCGCTCATTTGGGAGACATTTCGGCTACACTCCTCAATGTCGCCTTATTGAACCTCGGGGCCGAAAACGAACAGCTTCGCTCCAGTGCATATGAGCTACTCTGTTCTGTGTGCTTCTATCTTGAGTACAAGGATATCAGGCTAGTTACATCCAGAGGTGCGCGGTTTGTTTCATCCATTCCAAAGCCCAATTGAACTGTTCTGTAGGGTTCTTCATCCCAACGAATAACTCGGCGTTTGCGGCGTATTTCAGTGACAAGCTTGCCTCGCATTCCCCTCGTCTTACTCTAGACTTCCTCAATGAGTTTGTCGTCGGGTTCAATAAAGCAACCCCTTCACAGCAGGTCACTTCTCTGAACTATTTACATCCGTGGATATCCAACCTGGGATTATTTTTGGATCCAAATTCTGATCATTTTGAGCCATCTTCCGACAAGGTTCGATTGTGCATCCGCGCTCTAATCGATATGACAGTGAAGAACGGGGAGGTAAGTTATTAAATATATGCAATCAATTCATGGCATAACATCCCATGTTAGTTCTATCCTCTCGTAAACAAAATTATTTGGGAGAGCCTAGGGAGATCCAACACTGGGACGGTCAACGCTACCCTTGACGAGTTAACCAAATCGGCGATTGACGGCGGACTCGGTTCTCCTCGCTGTGAGCTAATTGCAGAAGCGCTTGTGAACATGTCATCGGTCGAAGTTAAAGGAAAATTGATAGCAAGGCTCCGAAGAGTAAGTTAGATTGACTTCTGTCTACAGGTATCCACTAATATTTCGCTCTAGTCCATTACTAAGATTAAGATTTCACCCCCTACGTCTCCCACCGATGACGTTGCCTGGAATGAGGTTGCAGCTATCACTCGTTTAGTCTACATGGTTCTTCAGAACAACCGCCCACCAGTGCAGATTTTGATCTACGTTCCGGAGATCTTCTACTTGATAACTGTGCTATCGACTGCTGGTCCAATTTTGCTCAGAAAGACGGTCTACGGTATTCTCGTCAACGTGGTTCAGGCTTTCTTGACCAACAAGAATACGAATGACGAAACCAAGGAAAACCTCCGAAAGCTTCTGAACCAGACTCTTGATCCAGAATTCCAAACGGTTCTGGGCATCACTCGACCAGATTCCAAGAGCGAATTTGTACTTGTCGATCATCCATCTGATTCGGTCGCAATGGTCAAACTGGAAGAGTTGACCGGTTTCCTCCTGGAAATTGTATCTTTGGGGGCATCATCAGTTGGTAAGCACTTGCCATCAACAAATTATCTGCTCCCTGATTGCGTATATATCCATAGGTCTAGCGAATACGTGGCGCGGACGCTGGATGAGTCTCCTCACCTCAACAGCGTTCCAACTTTCCGCATACGTCCAGTCCCGTGCATTCGTCGTGCTTGGGAGGCTTCTGGAGATCCCCACTACAGACGTAGATGACGACTTGTTCTATCAGATGCTTGTGGCCTTTCAGACCGCTCTTGCTACTGCCAATGAGGAAGATCCAACAGCTCTACTTAGCATGTTGCGATCTCTTTCGAGGGCCGTTGTCCGCCTTCCATCCGAGTCTCGCTATCTTTCTCAAGTGACCTGGATTGCTATTGCGATCATCCAATCCGGTTATGCAGCCCTATTTTCTGAAGCTGCCGCATTACTTGAAGCCACACTACTTTCTTTAGAAAAGTGCAAAGCGTTTGCGAACCAGACTCTCACATCGAGCTTAAAACGCTTCCGGTCCGAATTGCTCGACGAAATCTACCTTCAGTTGGACGAACTGAACTGCTTGTCGTACGCGTCGGAATCGACCTTCTCTTTCTCGCTAGCATCTATCATTGCGCGTGGTCTGCGCCTTTCACCGACTTGCTCCGCTGCAGGCAGCCTGCTGAGGACCCTTCTCCGCATAAGTCGTGACGCACAGGGGCCGCCTCCCCCAGGTCCGAGGGGTACATTGCACATTGATCGCGTCGGTTATTTTATGGCGCTATTGCCTCAGTCAACCTCGTCATCCGATTATGCGCAATTGCTAGAGCTTGCAGGACTCGACCCAGACTGGTTGCCCCCAGCTGATATTGATGACCTTGAAAGAAGTGGGGCGCCTCCTGAAGTAGATCTTCGATTATTCGGGGAGATGTCCAACGAGACAGTTCTGTTGATTTCATCCTTTGCTGTCACAATGATCAATTGCTCACAAAGTGAACTCGAGCGACAAATTCTTTTCGGGTTGGTCGCAGAAGCGGTCATGGCATATCCCGACATCGTGGCCATTGCGTAAGTCGTCTTTGTTTCGTATAATTGTACAAAATTATTGACCACCGTTTGCACATTTCAGCTGTGAGAGTATGCTTGACAGGATCAACGATGCATTCTGTAACTCGCCAAATCCATCGATTTTGAATGCAGTTTCCACCATCTTCCGTTTGACGTTGAGCGACCGAATGTGGATGAACGAGCTGTCTCAATCCAATGTAGTTTCTCCACAATCCGCGTCTACTTCCACTCTAGTCACTAATGGGGACGCACCGGTTGTACCAAATGGAAGTCAAACCCATGATTATGCACTGGGAGAGTTGAAGATGAAAGGTAAGCAGTCATTGTCACCCACTTGTATATACGGCTTATAATCTTGTTACAGGTATCATGACTACCAACTTTTTGGTCTCAAATAGAGGCTTTTCAACGAAGCTCCTGAATTTTTGCGCCCAGCTTGTTGCAAAAATAATTAGTTGAATGACCCCAATGTTTTCACTGGCTCTCCTCGTGTTCCATGTACGACATTCGTTCGCTTTCCTCGAGTTCTTTATTGCACGCATGTAACTACCATTATCGTTTTTATTCAATAGAACAGTCCAACCCCAATCAGTCACATGTTTACCTCTGTCCCCCGTTCCGCCCCTCCTTCTGTTTCTGCTCTTTTTGTCGGTTGTGTGTCCGGTTCGACCTTGTGTTCGTGTAGGACGTTAAATATGCATGAAAAAAAAAAACAATCAGTCACATGACCGCGCGGTTTTGTTTATGTCGCGACTAGCGCGTAGCGCGTTGTGCATGGCCGTCCATTAGACGATCATTCGCCCAACCACTTAACACCCTATCCCCATACTGCCAAATGGGAAGCTTCTGGCTCATGAAAGCGGAACCTGAAAGCCGCATTGTTAAGGGGAAAGATGTCAAGGTGTGTTCCCTCCTTCAGTTGGGCCAAAAATCGGACTTGCAACTTAACATCTTCTTCGACCAGTTCTCGGTGGATGATTTTCAATCTTGCCGGTAGCTCTGCGTTTAATTTGCGTATGTGTATGTGTACCTTATGGACATTCGTATGCAGAACGACTGCTTGGGAGGGGGTTAGGAACCACGAGGCGAAGAACATCATGCGAAAGCAGATGAAAATCGGCGACAAGGTATTCTACAACGAGGCTATATCTTATTCAACACTAAATGCCCATGCCTGCTTAGGTCTTCTTCTACCATTCCAACTGTAAAAACCCAGGTTGAAATGATCACCAGCACGATAACGTGTAAATACTGACTGATACCTGTATAGGAATTGCTGCGATTGCAGAAGCAAGTACCCAATCCAGGCGCATCCTCAGACGTTTCTAACACTCACTTCATTACATAGGTCTGCAAAGAAGCATATCCTGATTGTATGTAGCTGTTCCGCTTTCATAAAGTAGGTGTATGCCAGCTCATGAATCTTGGTTCGCAGACACGGCAGATGACCCAACGCACCCATACTACGATCCTAAATCTGCTTCTCGTAGCGGGGACGCTGAACCAACTTGGTGGATGGTCGAGCTTGCTTTTGGTTCACGCTTAAAACATTTCGTCCCGCTTTCGCTGTTGCGATTGGTCTCTAGTTGCAGTAACGCCGACGAAGTTGCTCAGCTCAGTCTTGGGTCCGAAACCGATCATCCTCTATCTTACCTGACAGCGGAGGATCTTGTGGCGCTGAAGAAAATGCCCCTCTTGAATCGTGGACGCCTCAGCGTACAGTCGGTCAACTCTGACGCCTGGGCTGCTATCATCAAATTAGCTGAACAAGGTGGCTGGGGGGATACTGCGACTCCCAAACGGAACGATAGGCCTGCACCACGCAAGGTGAAGAATCAAACTAAAGCAGCAACCCATTCGAAAAGCCGCAAACGGCCTAGCAGTCATATCGATAAACTTGAAGCAACGCGGAGTAACATGGACGATAACAGCCATGGAGGCTCGGATGATGGACCACGAAGATCGAAGAGGCTTAGGACTTAAACGCTCTTACCAGCCGGGCGGGGCTTTCCCGATAATGCATTTCCGCTTCGTCTCGTATCAAAATCAGTATCAGCGGGGTTGAGGCGCCTTAGAGACTCAACACATGTCTACTTTATCTTGTCTGCCAACTAACTGTCGTTGGTTTTTACTCCAAGCTTCAAAATTGTCTTTTCGCTAGAGAAAATAAGTCAAGATTGCTCTTCTGTATACACCCCAGAGCTTGGACCATATCATACGACGCACAACGACTCTATCTACGATAAACTGCACAGTAATACTAGTATTCAGTCCAATACAATATCACTCGAGTAGGCAACAGGAATAATTGAACCTAGCCGACAAACGGCAACTCATAATACGATAATTCTCCGTCGGATCTTATACGTCTGTTAATACTACAAGCGATAAAGGCAGTGGGCAGTAGGGAGTTCAGGCCTAATGGGATGATCGATGTGAGGCGTGGTAGCTCGATAGACTTCTCTCCATTTCTTTCTGTTCCATCTGCAGTCGATACTATGACAAGAAGTGTTGGGCGCTCGTTGAAAAGGCTCTTGTGCTGTACCATACCTATGAAAATACACAAAACATGCGGTGGACCTTTCGTGAAGTTATCACACAATTGAGAGCTCCAGTTTGAATCAAAAATCCCAATTAAGAAATGTGAAATACATCTTCAAGATAGAAGCCTTTCTAGTGCTCAAGCAGAGGCAGCCCACCCGTTAGCCTTGGCAGTCGAGAGAATGTTATCTGCGGCCTTCTCGCTGATAGTGTAGAGAGGTGTAGTGATGAACATCCCAGGGATGTCCGGGAACACACTGGCATCAACCACACGCAGGTTCTTGACGCCTCGGACCTGGAACTGGCCATTCAGAACAGCCATCTTGTCGTCGTCAGTCCCCATCTTAGCCGAGCAGCAGAGGTGGTGACCGAAGACGTTGGCGCGCAAGAACTCCCAGAGCTGCTCGTCGGTCTGATATTGAGAACTGAAACATTGTATTATGAGCGCGGTATTCATGAGTAATAAAAGAATTCTTACCCGGGCCAGGTCTCCTCGACGATCCACTGGTTGATCTGAGGGGTGTCGGCGACGAATTTGCGGGACTTCTTGATACCATCACGGAGGATCTCGAAGTCCTTAACACTCTCAGGGGTAGCAAGGTAGTTCTTTGTTCCTTGGTGAGATTCGACCAATTTAGAATTAAAAGACATCATATACCTTGTTAACTTCAAGCTTGTCTTGAGGATCTGGGCCGGTCAAGCGGACCCATCCCTTCGCATGAGTGTGAGCCTTAAGGATAACGTTATTGAAGCTGTGAGGAGCCTGTGCGCCAAGAACAGAAGGATAGCCACGGTAGTAGGTAGTGAAGGCACCGGGTCCCCACATAGACCACACTGGAAGTACGCATATAGTCGGTAATAATTCACTCTATGAAACCACCCTACTCACCATCAAGGTAAGGGAGATCTTGGCTCGATTTATACGCGTTACCCCACATAGCAGGACCAGCCGAGTAGATGTTAGTATGGTTGGTTGCCAACCACTCAGCAAGGCACGGGTCCTTAGATGGATCGTCACCAAAGATGCATCCCGCCTCGAAAAGTTTGTGAGTGTTCTTCAGCTTCCAGACGATAGCAGCCTCGGTACGATCTTGAACATTCTCGCCAACCTATATAATAATTTAGCCTACGATCGATGGAAGCGGAGGGCTAAACCTACACCCGGAAGGTCAACAAGAGTGGTAATGTTGAACTTGGAAAGCTGAGCAGAGGGACCGATGCCAGACAACTAATACACAAGTCGATATAGTCAGCTCAAACTCTGAAAGGGGAGTGTGCGTGTATGCTAACTTACCATGAGCAGTTGGGGCGTTTGGAAGGTGCCGGCACTGATGATAACCTCATACTTGGCAGTATAGGTCGTGGTCTTGAGCTTGGACTTGCCAGTAAATTGACGGGCAACAGGAAGGAGGTGGGGACCGCTGGCAGCCTCGACGCCATATGCCGTGACAGCGCCCTTGGAGCTCTTGCAAGTAAGGATCTTGGTAGCAAGAGTCTGAGTCTTGATTGTCAATTGTTTGGGGAACTTGGAGCGAACATCCACGAGGTGGTCGCGGACCGAAGAACGGTTGTGGAATTCATCCTGGAATAACTCTTAGAAATGATACACCCTCGGACTGCCGGTTTGTTAACATACCTTAGTGTACGTAACCGCACCAGCACCTTCCAAACCGTCATTGGCATCGTTGTTGAAGTCTGCACCCGCAACAGGGGTAACTGCTCCCACAACGGCGGACATCAAGCTAACGAGCTGAGCATCAATGTACTTCGGATCCCAAATGAGGTTCATGGGAGCACTAATATTAATTGAGTCATGTGTTATCTCGGAAAATCCATTAGCACGACTCACAAATCAGTTTTGAGCCATCCGTCATAGCCATACCCAAGAGCCCGCCCAACGGAAGAGGGAACATAGCGATTCTTCTCAAGGCGAGTGAAGTATTGCCTCATCGAAGACGCCTTCCAGGACTCATCACCAGTCTTTTCAGCCATGTTGTCAAAATCCCAGTTGTGGGAGCGCATATGGATGAGGGCATTGTGAATGGTAGATCCGCCTGTTCGAAAGTTAGAATCCCTAAGCCCTCTACTAAATAAATTGCATACCGATCCCTTGAGCACGAGGGTACCAGGCAGTAACATTGTTGGGGTTTGCGTAGTGATCGGTGTAGTAGTCGAGGACGACATTAGGATCCTCGTTGGAACGCCCGAAGTAAAGCGGAATCGTGACGTTGTTCTCGTACGTATCGTATCCAGCATCCAAAGCAAGGACTAGATGAAATGTCAAACGAACCCCCAATCACATTTGCTATACTACCGACCTTTGTAGCCGTTGAGAGCCAGGCGAGCTGCAAGAGGCCCCCCACCAGCGCCCGTACCAACCACGATGTAATCTGTATTTCGCGTGACATAAGATCAAGCCGTGTTTATCCGAATCAATCGTCCAACGTACCGTATTGGCTCTTGGACGTGTCTGGGCAGGCAGATGGAGCAGCTGCAGTAACCGGGTCAGCACGAACATCGATGACAGAGGCAGAAGCCCCAGTAGCCAAAAGGCCAAGGGCGGCCGGGATTAGAGATATCATTATATGAAGACCGCAAGTGGAATGAGACCGAATAGAAAAGCCAAGGCAAGTAGGTTGTTGTCGATATCACGCTAGCATGCTAAGTTTAAATACCCCATTGAAAAAATGTTTGACGAGAGCTCGTCAGGGACGACGCATATCGAATACTAGCTATGGAACTCGAATTGGCATGATCGGGCAAACGTAAGATGACAGTGGTGAGAGGATCAACGTAGGCACATAAGGTACAAGCACGATTCCGGGACCTGGACGCTAATGAGTATCTCAGTTACTCTATGAGTGCGTAGCAATCAGGCAGTCTTTGACACTCGTGGGTGTCCGCCGTCAGCCACATTTACCGATGATTACGGGTTGTGATGAAATCACACAAGGTCCATCTCGATGTACCAATTTGTATAAATCACTCACCAAATATATCCGTGTTGAAAATGCCTCTGCTTCCACGCATGATCAAGGTTCTCATGCCTGTCGTAGAAAGTATTCAGTAAAATTGAGCTATTTTGGGTTTGGCCGAAACTGAGAGTACACCGTAGTTGGATCACCACCCAGCCGGTGGAAACGCTAAACAAAACCGCCGGTCTTCTATGCTCCACAATCACAATCACATTTCTGGCTATACATCAATCAAAGATCAACAACGCGAACGTTCTTACGTCGCGTATTCTGCGTTTTCGGGGCAATCGCGCGCAATCTAGAGGCATAATCAGATCCGCAAAACAACGCGCGAATTTATTACGCACGTGTCCCTCTTGATGGCACTTGTAACAAGTCTTCGGCTTATTGTCAAGGACAGTAGTCCCCGGAGGGGCCTGGCAGTCACTGGATCATATCGAGATGAGCCGGAGAAACCAGTTGATTTTTTCATTGAGCACCCACCGGGCATAGTGATTCAGGCCTTGACAACGGAAACACTTGACTGGCCCGTTGGCAGCGCGATTGCCGCCCGAACGGAACCCACCGCCTCCAAAGCCGCCCCCACCTGACCCTGCCCCAGGACACACACGGGCAATATGACCCTACGGCTAACGATGAGCTAATAGATAGAGGTAAATAACGCTAGTATCAACGTACAAAACGACCGCAATTCTAACAGCAAAGGATAAACTAGGTATTTCTGGATAATTGGAGGTGCACTCACATAACACTTTTGGCCACCACCGGCTCCGCCGGCTACACGAATGCTTGGGCAGTCGGCTTGGATATGACCAATACCACCGCAAGAATAGCATTGTTTGGCCTGTGTGCTCCTTGGGCTTGGGCAGTTGATAGATTCATGCCCTGGCTGACGGCAGTTGTAGCAGAGGCGCATCTCGGAGGTACATGCCTCCGCGATATGACCCACTATGGCAAACGCGCAACGCAAATAAGCAGCCGTTAAATCACGATAGATAGGATTTCTGCGTACAACTCCCGCACTTGAAGCATCCTTTACGAGGTCCACCAAATGACATCGCTGTAAATCTACCAAGACAGGATCTCTCTCAGGCTACGCACATGATCCGAAACGAACGGAGCTTACCTCTCGCGCGCCCACGACAATATCCCTTCTTCTATTCAGCTGCTACTTCTCTGGCGCTGCTCTCCTCTGCCTCGTCCCTGCTCCCTCGCTGACGGCAGATGCAACAGAGATCGTTGTTTGGTCCAGAGTTCGGAGCCGGTGGCGAACAGATCTGGCACCCTGACCAGTCACGTTACCAATCTTCTGATGACCTGCTTACAGCCTGAGTCATGAACAATAAACGCAACGCGTCAGAGACATAAGTATGGCGCATACATGGATAGATTAAGGCCGCGATATTATGAGTTGAGCTATCGATAAAATTACCCCTCATATAATGAAAATTACCTCTAGGACCTCGAACGAAATGCTATTTGGTCGAGTACTGAATTCGCCGTTATCGTGATCATATTAATACCGTACCAGGCTGGTAATATATGTATACTGATTGCTTTCTATGTGTGTTCGAGCGCTGAGCTAACCCTTGTGCATGATCGAAGGGTCAAGTTACTTATAATACTACAAAAACATTTGAACATCGACCAAGCACAACATTTTGAAAGCGACTGCCTTGCGTACACTACTTGCGATAGTACTGAAGGCCAAAATCAGTAATGAGCCATGCTTCAAAAGTGTTCTTTCTTACGTTTCGTCTGAAATTGAACCACAAAGACAGGCACCCTCGGTCAAAACTACTGCGGAAACCCCTGAGATGGAGCAATTAAGATCTGCTGAGCTCAACGGAGTTGAATTGAGACATACCTTTTGTGTGAGTACTCCCATTCACGGTTGACCACTCTGAAAGCAATGTCTTCATATGGTGGACCGGCGGTGAAATAAAGTAACACCGTCTCTTCATTCCCCGGCTCTTTGACGATTTTGTACGTGGGTGCTTTGGACTTGTCGATCAAATCAGGGTAGAAAATGTTGAACTTGTATCCCTGGACGACTTTAGGAGGGGGATTGTCCGTACTGCACCATATGCGTTAGTTGGATTGACACTTAACATGAAAGGCACCGCGTACTCGTAATGCGTTTGGTTGTACTTGTTCCACTCGTAGCCGGTGTGAATGCGGTTAAAGTATCTAGGCTTGCGTGGGCGATACTTGTCTTCCCAAGTGTAGGTAGTGGGGTTGACAATAAGCTCTTCAAGATTGTAAAGCTCTTCCTCCTCGTCCATGTTCTTTTCCGCCTCAGCACGATACAGTGCTTCAGATTCGAGATCAGCCGCGGAAGCTGCCCCAGTATCCACAGGTACGCCTTCCGGTACAACGACCTCAGGTTTAGATGCTTTGGGGACGAAAAGAGTTGAGGTGATGGAATGTCGTTTGGCAAACTATAAGCAGAAATTTTACTTTGGAAGTTCACGGGGAAATAAATTCGACGTACCAGCTGCACGAGATCGTCCACCACATCGATCATCTCAACCTGCCGTTCTTCGTACGGCAGTTTACCGAAGTCAACCAATTCTGGGCTCATGCCTCGCTCATATGGCTCTACCTCTTCGTCCTTGGCCTCCGGCTTGCTCGAATCAACACTTGAGCTAGCCGCCGCATGCATATCACCACCAAAATTGGTCGTACGTGATGCTGCTGCAGCAAGTAGTTCGGACTGTGCCTGGAACGCCTCGTCCCGTTGCCTCTTGCGCAACTGTTCAAGTCGATTCCGCACAACAGTTTCGTGAAGCGATTTCAGCTTAGCCTGTTGATGTGTTAGCCTCACACCATACGAGATTAATCTAATGTGACCAACCTTGGCTTTCCAGACTAGCAGACTCTTGAGCAACCCTTCCCAGTAATCCACGTCAACTGGTTCCCCGCTAGATAGCTTGGCTTGGATTTGGCGTTGGAGTTGGCCGAGCTGGTCATAAGATTTACCGGACAGTAGAGCAGTAATATCATCTTCAACGGCACTGGTGCTTGTATTAGCAGTATGTAAATGATCCAGTCGGTCTTTGCAAACAACCATCATGTTCTAAAACAAAGATCAAGCCCAGCTCTCTCATTCGTAAGTAAACTCATACCGTCCAGAAATCAATGTTGGTCGGGGACTTCTCGAGGGATAGATACTTCTGAATATCGTCATGAAGTTCCTCCGTTTGTTCGAGGGATAAGTTCTTTGCATATTTATCAGTAAACACCCATAGACTGAACTAGAGTTGAGCGTACCTCAAATATAACATACGGCTCGTCAAAATCGATCTCAAGTCCAACATCATCAAGACCCAAGCCATCATCCACGTCGCCAGAGTCATCTGTTGCGTACTTGAGGTTAAGCGCCAGGAAGTCGATTGCCTTGCCACGCTTCTCCTTCAGCCGAATCCCCGCGCGGCGTCGTTCCTGCTCCAGCTGAAAGTCGCCTTCCTTGGCAATCCATTCGGCCATCTGAGCCGATTCAGCAAGTCGTTGCATTCGAGCATCTTCTTCCTCCCGCAATTGCTGCTCAATCTCACGCTCCGCACGACGCTTGTTGAGGCGGTCGAGTTCTTCCTAAATCCTCCTATCAGCATTTTGTCAAACAAGACGTTCTAGCGGAATATCTACTTTGGCCTCCTGTCGCCGCATGGCCTCCCGGCGTTGCGACTCCTGTTGGCTAATCCCAGCCTTTTTCTCCTTTTCTGCTTTTTTGTGCCACTTGAATTGCTGGTTCAAGTTCGCGTCATGGAATGGGTTATCCAGGGCATCATATGCGCTTAACTCAGCAGCAACAGTGGGCAACGAAGCTCCAAGCTCTTCTCTTGCCCGACGTTTTTCTGCCTTGCGAGCCGCACGTTCAGCCGATTTGTCACGCTTTCTGTCGGATGTAAGCCTATGCCAGATAAATGTGGTGGAAATACACCACATACTTGTCTTTATCTTTACGCTCCCTACTACGGCTCCGTGTTCTCTTGGACTTGTACCTCTCTCCCTCATCCCTTTCCCGACTCCTGCTCCGATGTCGTTTGCGTCGTGAGTCGCTGTCATAGCGTTCGTCGTACTGGTCATAGCGAGCTCTACGAGAATCATTATCTCGCTCTCTAGAGCGTTCACGTCGTGAAGAAGAATACCGAGCTGGAGAGCGAGAGCGAGAACGGCCCATGGTTGCCGAACCGCAGAAGTGAGTGTCAAGAAATCACGTGGTGAGATGCTGACCATACCATCATTAGGTGGCGAGGTGGCTGTTGTAAACGGCTGAATGAAAAACAAAGGGAGGAAGTAGTAAGAAAATAAGCGGGAAAGCAGCTGGTAAGGCAGACTGATCTGACCAACCCATTGCGAAAATCAAACACACCGAACGCGACCAATAGAGCATGACCGGCAAAATAACTATGGATCGAGGCAAGATATTTCGGCAGTTATGTATTGGGGTGTTTAAAATTGGGCGACCTCGACGCCGCTGAGCGTATATACATACAACACTATGCAGCTCCAGTTCTGGTTGTCGGTCTAAAACTTTCAATGAAATCATTTAGGTAAATGGAGACACGGCTGGAATACTGAATGTTTGACGAACCAAGCACAATCACCCTCCGACAAAGCTAGTATATATGTAAATTAACATGTTAGGGCTTCTAGTCATGTTTTCCGCTTGATATGCAGGCCCTCTGTACAGCGAAGGTTTGGGGAGCAAATATCTCTATGGCGCCAATATCACGGCAGTCTAAGTCTTCTTTGCTAAGAACATCCCTTCGAGCTGGTTGATTTGATAAGGGCCAGCATGGTCAGCCGCATCATGCTCGATGAGGCTCTTCACAAGCCCCGATCATGGTATACCCTGAATCATGCAGGATGAATGTGGTGCTAGAAACTCGAGCCGGACATTTGTATGCTGGGTGCAATGGAGTTTCTCATGCGACGGAGCATTGTCGCATAAAGGCGGAATTTTTGTTTCTAGTGTCAGATTTCTGCGTCAAATGGAAGTATCCAGCAAGTTTCTCAGGCAAATCCGCCGGAGATCCCAAGCGCTCAAGAGCGAGCTAGGCGATCCGTAGAATCAAAATTGGTCATGAGTGTGGCTCATGACTGATCTGGATTCTACGGATCGCAATGAGTGCTCGGGATCTCCGAGGGATTCGGCTGAGTTAGTTAGTATTGGGATATCATCGTTTTTTCTAAAGAATAATGGAATTTGCCGAGCTCACACTGCTCATCCAAGCTGTTTGGTCAAGCTCGTATTCAAACCCCAGAGTTGCACACTTCCGGCCTCCAAAGGGGCGCCGCTTTTTGTGGTATCTCATATACTAGAGTTCACACTTCTCAGATTCATACAGTAAGAGATGCTCTGGGCTCTGAAAGTAGTGTCTCATAGCAAGGAGTTTGGGCACCATCCATGACTTGGCTCAACTAAATTAGGCGTATCAGAGAGAAGGTAACAAGCGGTGGCAGCCTGAGTGACGCGGAACGACTTTTTCGAATGGAATTGGATCAGGTTGCGTAACTTGTCCCCGTAGGACAAGTTTTACTGCTGGAGGAGACACTGGTTCTTTATCGTTGCAGTTATTGATCGAGGAGGTTGGGCGACTCGCGGTCATTTTAAACGAGGCAGATTAACCATAGAGAGCGATGAGAAGAAAACCAAGGAGCAAAATTATGCCCTTTCATCCTTTCATGACGCATACACTTGTTTATTCAAACGAGAGCGAGCCTAAAGCATGGGGCAATCCAGTTTTAGACCAAATACAGACAAAGTTCCTCGAGCCTAGGGCACGTCATCTCGGAGTAAGGCCACCCGAACATTTGTTATGAGATACATAGTAGTGATATGGATGCACATCACTCTCCCGTTCAGTATGAGGGCGCATGAGTGCAACCAGAGCCCATAATTTCGCGAAAGCAGCTCACGAAGTTATAAGTGAGCAAGATTTAGTTTCGACAAAGACGTAGGCAACGCGAAGGAGATGACCGGTAGCACGTGGAGCGCATACTGGTAAGTTAACCAAAAAAAGCTGTCGCAGTGAGTAATTGTGTGTCAACGCCTGTAGCATGGGCGTCCGACGAGTTTGGTGGAAGACGTAAGTGCGGTCTCTGCGTGCATGTATTACTAGTGGTAGGACTTGCAACTCTGCAGTATGATCCTTGATTTAAAACTCGAAGGTCATATCCGCATTGATAATAAAAACTCCCCAAGTCAAGTTTACAAACTCCTACGGATACTAAGCTTCAACGCAGATAACTGACACAACATGACGTGACAAAGCAACAAGCTGAAAAAACGGTCCATATAATCAATGGAACAAACGAATTCAGGTCTCGAGAACTGTTCGAGGGTACCGGCACGGATTTTGCGCTTATAGAAGGCAAAAATATTTCACCCTACCAATGCTGAAAGGTGAGACAAGATAGTCACTCTTTAGAAACATGCCAGTGCACGTCCCAATCCAAGATGTGAGTTTGAAGTCATTTCTCGACAAGAGGCGATTTGAAGATATCCTCGAACGACGGAATGGGCCTCCACGTGTTAAGCAAGTCGATTTCTTCTTCCGTCGTAGTAAGCGGCAAGCTGGCGACTAGATGGTCCATGTCGAACAGGAGAGACGGGATAGCTGGAAGGTCATACCGCGACGTTCCAGTTCCTGACGGTCCATCGCCTCCTTCTTTAGAATCAAGTCGATCTGTTCTATGACCCACGCCCACTTTATATGCGATAATTAGTGGCACGCTCGCGTCGGTCCGGGTCATTCACTACTGCCAGTCATGACGTCTACGAAATTACAGATCCTCCGAAACGCATCCTGGTTCTTTGGGAGCAGCCTATTTGGGCCGAAATCAAATCCCTCCTCAAATAATAACTTGTCGATCCTAGAAGGGGTGTTCGCGTCAGCTTTGGTCATCGCAAATCCAAGTTTCAGCTATAATCACTAAACCACTCACTCCGTGTGCCACTCGGACTGGATCCGAACCCTCTCTTGGTTAAGGTATGCTTTTACCTGGGGAAACGGCTTTTGGGCCGATTCTATTATTGGCATTCAGTCGATAGGGGCACTTGGGTATAGACCACACTCGTGCCTCTCTCCAACTTTGTTGCTGTGCCTTCCATGCCTCCCAGCGTCTCTCCTCCTCTTTGCTTCTCGACTGATGCAGCTTGTTTCGGAGCTCCGCCCCTTCTTCTGAACAAGCCCCAAGGGAGTACTCGACTCCATCCTGACGCTATCTGCGAGTCGCATAGCCTATAGGGAGTCGTTGTCACATGCCTCTGATTTGCTGGACAAAAATGCACGGCTCGGATATACAGTGACCTCCCTCACTTCTTCGAGGTTGATGCTGCCAGTTTCTATGAGCCTTAATATATTTGGTATCAGGAACTCTGCTTTCATACAACAGGGAAGACGCACTCACCAAACGGGGCGGCAGGTGTTGCATAGACGCACAAACAACGCCGGATCCGGCCTATTACACGCTTCGAGACAAGTCCCAGACACAAAAACATATGGGACGTAGTCTAGTTTCGTGAGCAGTGCTGTTGACTCCCTTGTATTCTTACCATGCAGTACGCCAGAGCCAGCACCGCCAGTCAATTCGACTCTGTGACACCTAGCGGGCATGGAGGTATGCCCCTCTCCCGAATCGTGCATTCCAGGACTTCCCGGCCACCCAGCCCTCGTAGAGAATGACAGATATACTGCTTACAAGACTCAAGGACATCACGTTCCCGATGTGTAGGCGCGGGAATATCTCCTGGGCCACAAGTTCAGCCGGGTGATTGAAGGTCAAGAGAGCCGGTTTACTCACGTATGTCAGAACGTTATGTTGCGCGAGGTCCTGAGCGGGACCGTGCGTCCATGTTGACTGAGAACAAGACGGTCGGGGGGAGAAACTCCCCCAGAACCGGATGCATAAACGTGAGACCGACTATATACACATCCGAGACACACGTGATGACACCATATCAAGCGGGGGAGCCGCTCGACATATTCAAGGTGAGTTCCAAAAAAGGTGCTATATCTTCCACAGTAAGGCTAGATATGAAATAGACAATCAGTATGCGGAGGTAGTCGGAGTACGGGGCGTGATGGTTCGAGCGTAATTCCTCAAGCGGTTAGCCACGATTTACGTTAGCCACGCTGGGACTGTGGTTGACGTATTTCAGCAGCCCTTGGGTTGATCCTGGCGGGCGTATCGACTGCGGTACACACATAGATTTGTTTTGTTCCAGTTTGGTGGAACCAAGAAGTTCCAACCCACCTGAATATGGAATGGCTATACCGCTACCAATGTCCAGCATGTATGCACTCGCACCTCGTAGCAAAGTACGTTAAGCTGTTAGTCCAAAGTGCTCTTCCTACGTAAATCTATAATACGTGCAAGCCTTTTCATTCTCGCTTAAAAGAACCGGCATGGAGCTACAGGGCAGGGTCATACATCGATGTTCGACGTTCAACTGGACTGCCAAACAATCTTGGCGAACGAAAGGCCTCAGAGTTCATATAGAGCCACTCCAAGTATGCTTGTCTTAGTTTCTTCCACTTTCGCTGAGCCACGAAGGTTCTGTCTCGCCCTTCTTCGACCAGAAGTGATTCCTTGCCGATGTACAATACCTTGTAGTCCGCTCCACTGACCCTGTTCGACCATCCCTGTAAGGAAGATACCTAGAGCTTATCATAATAACACGTCCTTATTGATGATATTATATCCTTGAAGCCCAGAACTTGCGGTTAGTCTTCGTATATGACGGTTAGGCTCAAAATCTGGCCCATTCACAAGACACAGCATTCCTTCCAGTTCAGCTGCAAGCTGCAAACACTCGATCGCAGGCAGAGGTAATAGCTATGCTCATAGCTGGAAATGCCACAAGCTGCAGAAAACGAAAATATCAGCATGCTTGTAGCCGATATCCAATCCATGGGAAGCGAACTAGGCTACATGTATGCAGTAGCACTTTCAGCCAAAGAGTGTTCCATTAACGCTGGGCGCTTCTCTTCACACGCAGGAGATCGAGTACTTGAAGTGCCGTTCAATCCTACGCGTACTAATGGGTAAATTCTAGTAAGGATGTTATACTCCAAACTAAATTTCTTCAGCGCAACACGTATGGTACTATCTCCTGCAAGTCTCACAATATAATAGGTGGTCCGACAAGCCTAATTTGTCCTTGCAACAAGTCTCTCGCCTGAAGTACGACCCTGCAGTCGATCCAAGCCAGAATGTATGCCTGGTTGTCGAGTGGCCCCATACGTCGATTGAGAAGATGGGCCCATTCAATGGGAGAAATGCGAATCGAGACACACGTTTTGTTCGCAGGCCTTCAGACATCATTCTTACATTGAATGTCATTTGTTTGGAGCGTCGAAATCGGCCACTCTTGTGTGGTTATGGTTATAACTTGTTGATTGTGTTATAATATCCGATCAATCACATTTGAGCAAATATTGGAGCGGCTCGAGCAAGACTTGGTTGATTTTTGAGGTTTCCTGAATAAAGTAGTTGTTAACCGGGCCGACATGACATTGATCAACGGCCTTGCGACGCAGACACAGTCAGTCCGTCGGTATTGGGCATTCTAGCTCAATACGCTGATATCTTGTGCATATTTATCGCGCACTATCCTGCGTTCATGTCAAATTAAAACAAAATCGGTAAACTATACCACGACCGCGGTGATGTTGGTGCATGAATGACCCTTTCTATAACATCACGAAAATGGCCTCCCACCCCTCGAGTGCTCAGGAGCGCATCGAGACGATCGAGCCGATCGAGACCGATAGTGCCACCCTGAGCATCAACTAACGCTCGACGATGCTCGACCGGACGTCAGGCTATTCGGTCGCTTGGGCTCACCATTTGTCACGAACGGCCGCGTCAGGAAAAACATGGCACACAAATTGAGCCTAATTGACTCAAATTATGCTCAATTATAGGATTTAGGGGATTTGCTACCCCCGCTGTTTCATTAGCGCTAATTCCTCTTAACTGAGATCCGAGGCGCTTAATTTAGGTTAATTTAGGTCGATTTACTCAACTTATGGTCATGTGACCTGTCACTCAGCCGAATCCCTCAGAGATCCCGAGCACTCATTGCGATCCGTAGAATCCAGATCAGTCATGAGCCACACTCATGACCAATTTTGATTCTACGGATCGCCTAGCTCGCTCTTGAGCGCTTGGGATCTCCGGTGGATTTGCCTGAGCAGTATCAGCATGTATGCTGCGTGACAATACAATACACGGGTTACCAAGCAGTTGTACCTTGTGTAGAAAGAGCATAAGGTCGATTGGGAGACTTTCAGGACTGGGTTACATTGATTTACAAAGATTTAGGGCAATTAACTCAATTATGGACAATTACAATTCTGGACCTTAATGAAAGTTCCACTTTTTCGTGACGCGTATCCTCCAAGCCGGAGGTGTTGCCTCGCCGTGATCGTACTCCGGTGGAGCCCGCGTCCGAGTGGCAAGCTGATGTCTAAGCTAAACTGTTAAGAGCTGAGCTTAGCGGTTCTGTTGGTTGTTGGTGCCTGAGACACAGCCATATGCATATACATGCCTCATTAGGAAATTCTGATGGCCGAAGCCGGAACTTGGCATGACTGGAGCGCGTTGAATTTCAGACTTCGAGGCGAAGGGACCAAAACACATAGCGCAGGTGGTCTGCATGCGAAGCTGGCAAGGATGTACATGGGGGTAGTTTCTCAAAAGAATGCGATTGGCGCATGAGCCAAATAAAACGCGCGGAGAGGTGAGCATACAGCCCAAAATTTCAAAATCAAGCTGTGGAGATGACGAAGCTCCAACTCTCAGGTTCTCTGCCAAATCAACAAATGATGAGCCCAAGTGGCTGAATAGCCTGACATCCGGTTGAGCATTGTTGAGCGTTTGTTGATGCTCAGGGTGGCACTATCGGTCTCGATCAGCTCGATCGTCTCGATGCGCTTCTGAGCACTCGAGGGGTGGGAGGCCATTTTTGTGATGTCTGCAGAGACGCATGGTGCCGTCCCTGAGCTTGGTTTTGACTATGGGCAAAGTGGTAAGAAAGAAAGGAAATACATGTAGGAATGTAAAACAGTCATTATATCAAGTACAACCGTGTTGGTAGTTCTCTGCAAAAACTGTAGGTGTAATAAAACAGGGGGGAAGGATAATGGTGTCATGGCATGTCATGAGTGCTCATAACACTATGACACCAGAGTTATTAGACCTCATGACCCCATTATCCTTCCCTTAATTATAATACATATCATAACACCTCATAACCCCCTACTTTTTTTGCAGAGTTGTTGCCTGACAATGGAGACGCCGTCCAAGTAGGCACCAACAGTGTCGGGCTATGCTCAGCTGATGGGTGATATAGGCATTTCAGGAACCTGTTGAACGTAGTGTCGCGCAGTGGAATAAAACACTTAAAATACGAGTGTATTCTACGAGAGTGACTATAAAACATGAGAAACGAGACCTTTATATACAATACAGGTTCGCATATACATAACCGAGATAGTGCAAGCGCATACAGGCGAGTACAGGTCCGAATACGCGATACAGGCGTAAGAGCCGACGACACGAGCGAGCATACAATCAAGAGTACGAATGAAAGATCCGTGTCACCGTAACGTAACGCGCATAAGCGCCGACGCACTTGTCATCTCCAACACTCCCCCTCAAGTGCGACGTCCCATGACTTTGCTAGCGAGATAATTAAAACGAGGTCGAGGTAATGCTTTGGTGAATAAATCCGCAAGATTTTCATCACCAGGAATATGAGACAGTTCGATCGTTTTGCGTGTGACGTGTTCGCGCAAGAAATGGTGTCGCGTGTCGATGTGCTTTGAGCGCGCATGAAACTGAGGGTCGTGAGCCAAGGCTATTGCTGCTGTGTTGTCTGTGTAGATAGATAGAGTCGACTCGAGTGGAAATCCGAGTTCCTCGAAGAACAATTTTATCCAGAGACCATGTCGAACGGCTAGGGACAGAGCCATATATTCGCCTTCCATGGACGACAGAGCGACGGTCGGCTGTTTCTTAGAAATCCAGCATATAGCCGCACCAGCGAGAGTAAAGACGACGCCAGAGATCGACTTCCTATCGAGAATGTTCTGAGCCCAGTCAGCGTCCGAGTAACCGACAGGTTGAGCTGAAGTCTCAAGTCCGGTATAAGTCAGACCATAGTCGAGCGTACCCCGAAGATAACGGAACAGCGACTTGAGGCCAGCGATGTGTTTCGGACCAGGGTTCGAGTTGAACTGAGATAGGTGCTGGTTGGCATAAGCTGCATCAGGTCGGGTCGCAAGTGTCGCATATAGGATGCCTCCGATGTGGCGAGCATAGGGAAAGTCAACAGGAGGGCCGGTATAGCGTTCAAGCTGAGTTCCGGCAGGTAGTGGGATAGTAGTTGGATTAGCATCAGCTAGCCCAGCACGGTCGATCAGGTTTTTAATGTAGGCATCTTGAGAGATGTTGATTGTGCGCTTCGCACGATCGCGAGTGACCCGATAACCTAGAAAGTGACCCAGCTTCCCCATGTCCCGCATTTCGAAGAGAGCCATAAGCTCCTTCTTGACCTTGGACGCATATCCTTTGGTCGCGAACAGTGCGATGTCATCGACGTAGACGGCTAATATACAGAGATCGCCGTTGTCGGTTTGACGGATGAAGCAGGAGGGTTCGGAGGCAATAGGTTCAAAGCCAATAGTCTTGACCGCCTTGCCGAACGTGAGCATCCAGATACGCGGTGCTTGTTTAAGTCCGTAGAGAGATCCATGTATGCGCAGGACACGGTTGGTACCGTCCTCGTATCCGGGTATCTGAACCATATAGATCTCTTCTTCGACTCGACCGTTGAGGAATGCTGAGATAACGTCGAGCTGGTGTATATCCCAGTCATGGATAGCTGCCAGTGCGATAAGTATGCGCCAAGAGTCAGCGCGTAAAACATGAGCGACGACTTCGTTAAAGTCGACCCCGAAGCGTTGACCATATCCTTTGACTACTAGACGTGCTTGGTACCGTGTGATCTCGAGGTCCGCATTCCGTTTTATCGTATTCACCCAACCAGGCTTAAGAGGCTTGAAGCCGTCGGGTAACTCGACAAGTTCGAATGTTCCCATTCGTTCGAATGCAGCGATTTCTTCATCGCGTGCAATAGACCACTTGTCCGCATCCCAGCGGGACAGTGTCTGTTCATAGGACGGATGATCATCGTCCTCTCGTCTTGAAATCGCCGCATATACGTACTCGCGCCATTCGCGTTCGAGAGATACGTCCTCTTCGCTCCCTATATGCGCCACTCCTACTGGTTTACCGTATTTTGGATACGATGTGTCGTTGTCGACAGTGGGTTTACCGACACTATCTAGGTCCGCGTAATTGGGTCGGGTTGCAGATGAGCTGCGAACCGGTCGAGACGGGCCAAGACCCCTGCCTACACGATATGTTGGAGACCCGACTGGAGTTGGGATTCTGGATGTGGGGTTTGATATCGACTTGGGAATCATAAGAGGCCCTAGGGTAGGCTTCTTTTCCTCGGGTTTTGGTGCGGTAGGAGGGAGAGCGGTTGCTTTCGGAGGTGGGGTGAATACACCAGGGGCTGGAGTTGGTTTCGGCTGCTGTAATAGAGCTGAGTTGAGTTGTGAAGCTCCTGACTCCCCCTCAGCAGGCGAAACGGCGGGAGCGAGCTGATAGAGCTCGAGTTTGGTCCAGTCAACTCCCCCTGGCTTTGGATGTGGCGGGAAGATTATGTTGCGTGATTTAAGAATTTGGCGTGATTCTTGCTTGTAATAACGCCAGGCAGTAGAGTTATCGGCGAATCCAGTGAATCGATACTTTTTCGATTTTACATCTAGCTTTCCATTAGAGCCGCTTTGATCTAACACCCAGCATTCGGCTCCGAATTCTTGAAGATTGCCAATGTGTGGTTTACGACCGTAAAAGCGCTTGTACGGAGTGATATCTCCGAGTGTATGCGTGGGAGATCGATTGGCGATATATACCATGTAAGACACGGCCTCTTGCCATAAGAAACGCGGGAGCTGTTGAGCGAAGAGTTGCGCCCGAGCTCCTTCAACCAGTGTGCGATTCTTGCGTTCAGCGACTCCGTTCTGTGCGGATGAATGCGGCGCGGTTTCCTCTAGGATAGTGCCTTGCGAGGCAGCATAATCTTTGAAAGTTTTATTGACAAATTCCTTGCCATTGTCCGAACGGACTCGTTTCAGCTGTTTGCCGAATTGATTGGCTAATAAAGCCTCGTACTAGAGATGTCGTGCCAGAATTTTGCAGGAAACTGTCTCCTGCAGGCGGATTCTGGCGCAAATTTTTGATTCCTGCTCCGGCTCCGTCTCCGGCTGCCAGAAGCCGGATTCCGGGCGGAATTCCGTCAGGGTTGCAGGAACTGCAGGAGTGGAGGAGCTCCTGCTACTGACATTCGTCAAAAGTGCTCCAAATTGAACGTGGTATGGCTCAAAATGTGCGCGCTGCTCTTAGCTATCGAATGGTGTGCAACATGTATCATAGATATGCGCAGGGGGGGGAATCGCGGGCGGTTTGATCATCTGGAAAGGGGGACTGAAATCTGACCCTCCTCTAAACCCATCACAAACGCCTGTTTCATAGCTCATAAAATGCGCATAATTCCAAGGAGATGGTTTGTATTAGAAAGTATATGTCTGAAAATTCATTTGAGCGCAGCGCAGCGACATCTTTGTCTCAAAAATAATCCCCCACATGCGCTCACCTTACTTCTCACTCAAGGAGGCAAAATCAGCCATTTCTAGCACTGCGAATCAACTCCTGGCTACTGAAAACCCCTACGAATATGTGTATCTAACTTGTAGAGGGGGTGGAGTATGGCAAACTGAGTGTGGTGCAGGCAAATGCTGCACACAAACTGCTGAAACAGTGTAAGTACAACTCTGGGACGGTTTCTTGAACGTAACAAGGCGCTCTAGCCATGCGAACAGGGGTAATCTGGGTCGCTGAGTAAATCTGTCTCATACGATTTTGCTATAAATGGATATCTGAGGCAGGAGATGCGCTTAGTACTGTTTCCAGCTCTCAGGGGGTCTCTACCTTATGTTTCACCCACTAATACAGCTTCAAATCGGCTGATTTTTGGTATATCGCATCTACCATATGGTTTGCACATATTAACATCAGGGGAGCAAGGTTTGCACGGTTGGATTCACTAGTGCTTGTGGCGCTGATCAGGGGTTTCCCCCCCTATTTTGCTGATATCTTCACATAGGGAGCGCTGGTGACTCAGTGGGCGGTACCATTGAACTCTCCTGGCTTGTACGCATCGTTTGATATATATATCATCATGAATTGGCCAACTCTATCAAGGTGTCTACATGGCCGCTTAACCCTGATTATTTTCTGGATGTATTTGGCTAGCGATTGACCCAGGATATTTTTTCTGCCGCATGTGTATGATACTGTTCGAAAGCGGTGAATTTTGCGCATTTTATGGTGTCGTTAGATATACGCTACAGTGGGTTCAAAAATTATCTTCGCAGCTGCCAGTTGCAGGAACTGCCAGATTCCTGCAGGGTGCCAGAATAGACAGATTCTTGGGCGGATACTGGCACCCAAATGTGATTCCTGCTCCGTCTCCTGCTCTGGCATGCCGGAATTTTGACGGAGGCGGAGCAAGAATTCTGTATTTTTCTGGCAGACGGTTTCTGGGGCGACATCTCTACCTCGTACGCCTTGTAGTGCTCTAAGACTTCCTTGGTCGATTTCATGAAGCTAGCAATGGTAAAGCGGGAATACATGTCGGTGAATGTGACGAAGTAAGAATTCCCTTGTAGGGATTGCGTTCGTGCGGGTCCCCAGACATCCGTGACGGTAAGATCGCCGACGGAGTTATATTTCGATTTTGATTCCTGAGGATAGGAGGCGATATGGTGCTTCGCCTGCACACAAGCCTCACAAAAGTAATTTCGCGGGGAATCGCGATCCACTTTCATCCCGTTAACCATATTTTTGTTGAACAGGCGTTCGAGGGCGCCTTGATTAATATGGCCCATAATTCGATGCCAATCCTCCCAGCTTTTCGATCCGTCCATGTCGCCTCGAGCGACAGCGACTTGAGTAGTGGGCGTGATCACTGAAATATTCATAAGGTACAGACTACCTTTCGCTGAGTCTCCGATCTTTGGACCAACACCGAGGGTTCGGCCATCGGGCGCATATACGGTACAGCGTCCTCCTTTAAAGAGACACGCTCCTCCAGCCAAGTCGATTACTTTGCACGACAATAAGTTGCCGGCAAACAAGGGGACATGAGCGACGTTTCGGAGTAAGAGTTCGTTCGATTTATTGCCGTTGCATATTATTGCGCGAACGGTTCCTCGGCCTACTATAGGTACGTCGCCGCCGATACCTTCGACAACCTCTGAGACAGGTTCGTAGGTGCTAAAATAGGTGCGATTACCGACTATATGCGAGCCGGCTCCAGAGACGGCGATCCATTCATGCGAGGAGAATGATGTGGGAGCTTTTGCCACAAAGGCGACGGCTCCCCCTTGATCTGATTGATCTTGGTCGCCCTGTTCTCCGGTACTGGCTATATGCGCCGTTTCTTTCTTTTTCTCTTGATCGGCCTTTTTCTTTCGGCACTCCCTCTCCCAGTGTCCCTTTTTATGGCAATAATTGCACTCGCCCTTACGTTTTCCTTGTCCTCCGCCGGTATTCTTTCCATTCGAGCCACCAGACCCGAACGTGGCAGCTGCCGCGGTGTTCTTTTTTGCTAGTAGTCCCGCCTCGACACTCCTTTGCTCCTTCCGTTGTCCCTCAGCCATGACCGAGCTAGTGACTTGCTTTGCCATGTCCGGCCATTTTGTTTTGTCCTGAAAGTTGAGGAGCGGCCGCAGTGTCTGAATAAAGACATCCCACGATAAGGGAAGCGAGGCGATAAGGGCAATTGCCCAGTCAAAGTCGTTTGCTAAGTTTGAATCGATCGCGCGGAGTTGGTCATACCACGAACGCATAGTGCGTACATGGTCATCGATGCGAGTTTCATCGAGCATACGGTGTGAGAAGAAATTTCGGCGTAATTCGATGATGGCGACAATATCGGCCACTTTGTATAGTTGTTTAAGTTGAGTCCAAACCTCGGAAGAGGTTTCACAGGCGAGGATGTTGGTCATAACATTATCATCGACGCAGCGCCGTATAATACCACGGGCCTTGCGGTCGGATTTCAGCCAATCGTCGAGTCCAGATGCTCCAGACGATGGTTGAGCCTTCGTTCCATCAACGTATTCGATTAGCTCGAGTTCTCCTAACAGGTCCTCCATCCGAACGCGCTATATGCGCCAGTTCTCCGATCCCCTGAGAGGTGGGATACGGATCGACCCAGAGCTAGACGGCAACACAGCCGTAGCGGTCAAGGATGATGTATTTGGGTTTGGGGCAGTTGTGCCGCCAGTGGAACCGCCGGTATTCGACATATTGGACAATAGGATTTAAGTGTGATGAACGGTTATCGATAGTGAATTTAAGTGATGTATAGTTAGAGCAAACCGGGGCTCATAACCTGTTGAACGTAGTGTCGCGCAGTGGAATAAAACACTTAAAATACGAGTGTATTCTACGAGAGTGACTATAAAACATGAGAAACGAGACCTTTATATACAATACAGGTTCGCATATACATAACCGAGATAGTGCAAGCGCATACAGGCGAGTACAGGTCCGAATACGCGATACAGGCGTAAGAGCCGACGACACGAGCGAGCATACAATCAAGAGTACGAATGAAAGATCCGTGTCACCGTAACGTAACGCGCATAAGCGCCGACGCACTTGTCATCTCCAACAGAACCATAAAGTGAGCTATAGATTTAGCCAAGCAGTTTTGTTGGGCCTCAGGTTCACATTAGTGCTTACACAAGATACCCAAACATCCAATACCCAGGTCCTAGGTTCCATTCCACCAATGTGAGTTTTTTTTTGGCTGAACCAATCAGGCACAGCCATGCTCCAACAAAAGTTTGATCACATTGGCAGAACACAGTGCGCATATATTTCAATATTTGACAGAATAGAAGTAAAATGAGAACAAAAATAAACGGATGACCAAGAAGATCAATTACATGAGTTGCCGGATCACATTTGCAGCTTTATAATGGCAGTCTGTGCTCACTGGTGCATGTCATGAGCCAAATCTGGCTCATTACAGGAACTTGTGGCTATGACCAGACATCTTAGTAATTTGTGTAATTGTGATGAGTAATGGGCTGACTGATGTGATCAGTCAGCCACAGACTGTGGATTAGTCATGTGGCTTCCATAATTGGCAACTGCCAATCATCTGCTGACTGATCAGGGCTATATTTAGCTTATCAGATGGCTTCTGATACTATCTTTAGCTATCAAGTGCAGATCTATCTCACTTGACCCACAAACAAGATGTAGTGTCTATTTATAGGTGTATGCACAGACCATGTACTTAGAGTATAAATACAGAATCATGAAGCAACTCTGGAGTCCCCAGATTGCTTCATCTTGACAATCTCCCCACATCATAAGGGGACAGGCTGGTGAAACCAGCCTGTCGCTACACATCCACTATGCATCCATAAGCAAGCAAGTAGTGGGTTGTGACAGTGCACTTCCTGCACATAATTTCCGACTTCTTTTTCGGGAATGTTGTGTCTGTTGCGTGCAAGTGATAAGTAACAATAGTAGATGTGCTTGAATATATACGTCAGGAAAAAGGCACCGGGCAAATTTAGGCAAATTACACCTAATTTGCCCATTTGCCCAGTTCACCTTCCCCTGGGGAAAACACAGCGTTATTTACCTCAGTTTACCCAGTTTACCATGGGTAAACCGGGTAAATTTGCGACTATTACACAGCCCGGGCGGTTAGATGATGTAACCAACCCGGTTTGCCGACCCGGGGCAAATTTGCCCCCAGGCTTTTTCCTGACGTACTCACTCTTCCCTCAAATGGAAGCAACACATATTTGTGCAAATAGTAGGATAATGGCAGGTAAAGATTGGGTCCTGAACTCCAGCAGCTTCACACACTAGACAGGCTACTTCGTACAGCTTGTCATCCTTGGAAAGCTCTTCTCCTTCAGTGACATTAGTGGGGGGTGTGGGGTCGGTGGGGTCTAGCTTGTGGAGAAATGAGTATTCAGATGATGGCTCAAACTCCACAGCCTCAAGTCATGCCATGATTTTCTTGTGCCTGTCTGCAGCCTCCAAGTAGTGCTCAACCTAGAAAGCAAGTAGCATAGGTTTGTTAGAATACTCGGCACAGGATTCGCTACAAGAGACAAACCACTTCAAACCCATATAGATTTGAGGCAGGGCATTGACTGCACCAGAAGATCTGTGTTTTGAACTCCATGGAGCACATGTCCGGGTTGGCAAGAAAGTTCAGCACACACCAAACAACCTGCAATCCCAATAAATGTGGCTCATACTGAGCCAGACGGATTGGATCAGGGTTGTTTAGTTGTTCTTGGTCTTTGAGCTCAACTATTATATCATCTATTGTCCACACCTCGGTGCCAGGCTTGTCCCAATAAAAAATTGTGTCCGCCCGGTGAAGTAACGCGACATTGCAGGCAACCTCTTCAAATGGGTTAGTATTGCCAACTATGCCATTTGGCGTGTATTGTGGTTGAGGAGGATAAGGGTCGAGCCTGTTACTTTGCCACTCAACACAAACCTTTTCTGCAAGCTTGGCTCTCTCTTTTTGACGCAGAGATATGATTGCCTCAGACACCCTGGGGGTATGTCTACAGACCCAGAATTTGCATCTGTGCCAAGAGGAAGATTGTCAGATCTTAGCCAGTTTTTGACAGCTGGCAAGGCGCGGATGTCTGGATAAGCTGGGACTGGGTACCAAGCTATAAGCGAGTCCAGGTGCACCATGGGTGCCTCTTCTGAGAGTGCACAAACTAGTTCATTATCCGCCGCACACATTGGATCATAACGTAGACAGATCAGCTCCGCTTCCCAATAACGTCCAAGCTCAAACCGTTCCTGGGCATATATGTTTTTTCTCTTGATGTCTTCTAAACATAGCAAGAGTGATGCCTGTGCTAAATGCGGATGCATCTAGAATTGCAGCACATGTGGCAGAGTCACTCACCCTTTTCGCTGAAAATGTATCCACGCCAGGATGAGTTGCCATTCCATTTGGCCTGATGAACATTGTCCAAATCCAGTTCTGGACCAACCGTCAATACCTCCATTGCCGCTTTACTAGAGACGCTATTATTATAGAGAGCCTAAATGACTGCTGCCAATGTAGGCCGTCCACACCTCTGGTTCCACATATTTATTTCCATGGCTTTGTCCAAGTCCAAATATTCCTGGACAATTGCCGCATGCTGTAATTTGTATAGATTTTGAGCTATAAGAGAATACATGAACTGAGAGCGACTAACCTCCTGCCGCTCACGGCACTCATCCACCCACTTGTTCCAGTTTGCATGAACCCCACCGTTTGCTTCTCGCTGAGCTACACAGTCCGTACATTTCTTGTATTTGGAGAGTAAAGCGTAGTTCATTCCACGGTTACGTTGGCTCTTAGTTCCTATGCCTGAGTACGATTCAGCAGACAGGCATAGGAACTAAGAGCCAACGTAACCGTGGAATGAACTACGCTTTACTCTCCAAATACAAGAAATGTACGGACTGTGTAGCTCAGCGAGAAGCAAACGGTGGGGTTCATGCAAACTGGAACAAGTGGGTGGATGAGTGCCGTGAGCGGCAGGAGGTTAGTCGCTCTCAGTTCATGTATTCTCTTATAGCTCAAAATCTATACAAATTACAGCATGCGGCAATTGTCCAGGAATATTTGGACTTGGACAAAGCCATGGAAATAAATATGTGGAACCAGAGGTGTGGACGGCCTACATTGGCAGCAGTCATTTAGGCTCTCTATAATAATAGCGTCTCTAGTAAAGCGGCAATGGAGGTATTGACGGTTGGTCCAGAACTGGATTTGGACAATGTTCATCAGGCCAAATGGAATGGCAACTCATCCTGGCGTGGATACATTTTCAGCGAAAAGGGTGAGTGACTCTGCCACATGTGCTGCAATTCTAGATGCATCCGCATTTAGCACAGGCATCACTCTTGCTATGTTTAGAAGACATCAAGAGAAAAAACATATATGCCCAGGAACGGTTTGAGCTTGGACGTTATTGGGAAGCGGAGCTGATCTGTCTACGTTATGATCCAATGTGTGCGGCGGATAATGAACTAGTTTGTGCACTCTCAGAAGAGGCACCCATGGTGCACCTGGACTCGCTTATAGCTTGGTACCCAGTCCCAGCTTATCCAGACATCCGCGCCTTGCCAGCTGTCAAAAACTGGCTAAGATCTGACAATCTTCCTCTTGGCACAGATGCAAATTCTGGGTCTGTAGACATACCCCCCAGGGTGTCTGAGGCAATCATATCTCTGCGTCAAAAAGAGAGAGCCAAGCTTGCAGAAAAGGTTTGTGTTGAGTGGCAAAGTAACAGGCTCGACCCTTATCCTCCTCAACCACAATACACGCCAAATGGCATAGTTGGCAATACTAACCCATTTGAAGAGGTTGCCTGCAATGTCGCGTTACTTCACCGGGCGGACACAATTTTTTATTGGGACAAGCCTGGCACCGAGGTGTGGACAATAGATGATATAATAGTTGAGCTCAAAGACCAAGAACAACTAAACAACCCTGATCCAATCCGTCTGGCTCAGTATGAGCCACATTTATTGGGATTGCAGGTTGTTTGGTGTGTGCTGAACTTTCTTGCCAACCCGGACATGTGCTCCATGGAGTTCAAAACACAGATCTTCTGGTGCAGTCAATGCCCTGCCTCAAATCTATATGGGTTTGAAGTGGTTTGTCTCTTGTAGCGAATCCTGTGCCGAGTATTCTAACAAACCTATGCTACTTGCTTTCTAGGTTGAGCACTACTTGGAGGCTGCAGACAGGCACAAGAAAATCATGGCATGACTTGAGGCTGTGGAGTTTGAGCCATCATCTGAATACTCATTTCTCCACAAGCTAGACCCCACCGACCCCACACCCCCCACTAATGTCACTGAAGGAGAAGAGCTTTCCAAGGATGACAAGCTGTACGAAGTAGCCTGTCTAGTGTGTGAAGCTGCTGGAGTTCAGGACCCAATCTTTACCTGCCATTATCCTACTATTTGCACAAATATGTGTTGCTTCCATTTGAGGGAAGAGTGAGTACGTCAGGAAAAAGCCTGGGGGCAAATTTGCCCCGGGTCGGCAAACCGGGTTGGTTACATCATCTAACCGCCCGGGCTGTGTAATAGTCGCAAATTTACCCGGTTTACCCATGGTAAACTGGGTAAACTGAGGTAAATAACGCTGTGTTTTCCCCAGGGGAAGGTGAACTGGGCAAATGGGCAAATTAGGTGTAATTTGCCTAAATTTGCCCGGTGCCTTTTTCCTGACGTATATATTCAAGCACATCTACTATTGTTACTTATCACTTGCACGCAACAGACACAACATTCCCGAAAAAGAAGTCGGAAATTATGTGCAGGAAGTGCACTGTCACAACCCACTACTTGCTTGCTTATGGATGCATAGTGGATGTGTAGCGACAGGCTGGTTTCACCAGCCTGTCCCCTTATGATGTGGGGAGATTGTCAAGATGAAGCAATCTGGGGACTCCAGAGTTGCTTCATGATTCTGTATTTATACTCTAAGTACATGGTCTGTGCATACACCTATAAATAGACACTACATCTTGTTTGTGGGTCAAGTGAGATAGATCTGCACTTGATAGCTAAAGATAGTATCAGAAGCCATCTGATAAGCTAAATATAGCCCTGATCAGTCAGCAGATGATTGGCAGTTGCCAATTATGGAAGCCACATGACTAATCCACAGTCTGTGGCTGACTGATCACATCAGTCAGCCCATTACTCATCACAATTACACAAATTACTAAGATGTCTGGTCATAGCCACAAGTTCCTGTAATGAGCCAGATTTGGCTCATGACATGCACCAGTGAGCACAGACTGCCATTATAAAGCTGCAAATGTGATCCGGCAACTCATGTAATTGATCTTCTTGGTCATCCGTTTATTTTTGTTCTCATTTTACTTCTATTCTGTCAAATATTGAAATATATGCGCACTGTGTTCTGCCAATGTGATCAAACTTTTGTTGGAGCATGGCTGTGCCTGATTGGTTCAGCCAAAAAAAAACTCACATTGGTGGAATGGAACCTAGGACCTGGGTATTGGATGTTTGGGTATCTTGTGTAAGCACTAATGTGAACCTGAGGCCCAACAAAACTGCTTGGCTAAATCTATAGCTCACTTTATGGTTCTGTTGGAGATGACAAGTGCGTCGGCGCTTATGCGCGTTACGTTACGGTGACACGGATCTTTCATTCGTACTCTTGATTGTATGCTCGCTCGTGTCGTCGGCTCTTACGCCTGTATCGCGTATTCGGACCTGTACTCGCCTGTATGCGCTTGCACTATCTCGGTTATGTATATGCGAACCTGTATTGTATATAAAGGTCTCGTTTCTCATGTTTTATAGTCACTCTCGTAGAATACACTCGTATTTTAAGTGTTTTATTCCACTGCGCGACACTACGTTCAACAGGTTATGAGCCCCGGTTTGCTCTAACTATACATCACTTAAATTCACTATCGATAACCGTTCATCACACTTAAATCCTATTGTCCAATATGTCGAATACCGGCGGTTCCACTGGCGGCACAACTGCCCCAAACCCAAATACATCATCCTTGACCGCTACGGCTGTGTTGCCGTCTAGCTCTGGGTCGATCCGTATCCCACCTCTCAGGGGATCGGAGAACTGGCGCATATAGCGCGTTCGGATGGAGGACCTGTTAGGAGAACTCGAGCTAATCGAATACGTTGATGGAACGAAGGCTCAACCATCGTCTGGAGCATCTGGACTCGACGATTGGCTGAAATCCGACCGCAAGGCCCGTGGTATTATACGGCGCTGCGTCGATGATAATGTTATGACCAACATCCTCGCCTGTGAAACCTCTTCCGAGGTTTGGACTCAACTTAAACAACTATACAAAGTGGCCGATATTGTCGCCATCATCGAATTACGCCGAAATTTCTTCTCACACCGTATGCTCGATGAAACTCGCATCGATGACCATGTACGCACTATGCGTTCGTGGTATGACCAACTCCGCGCGATCGATTCAAACTTAGCAAACGACTTTGACTGGGCAATTGCCCTTATCGCCTCGCTTCCCTTATCGTGGGATGTCTTTATTCAGACACTGCGGCCGCTCCTCAACTTTCAGGACAAAACAAAATGGCCGGACATGGCAAAGCAAGTCACTAGCTCGGTCATGGCTGAGGGACAACGGAAGGAGCAAAGGAGTGTCGAGGCGGGACTACTAGCAAAAAAGAACACCGCGGCAGCTGCCACGTTCGGGTCTGGTGGCTCGAATGGAAAGAATACCGGCGGAGGACAAGGAAAACGTAAGGGCGAGTGCAATTATTGCCATAAAAAGGGACACTGGGAGAGGGAGTGCCGAAAGAAAAAGGCCGATCAAGAGAAAAAGAAAGAAACGGCGCATATAGCCAGTACCGGAGAACAGGGCGACCAAGATCAATCAGATCAAGGGGGAGCCGTCGCCTTTGTGGCAAAAGCTCCCACATCATTCTCCTCGCATGAATGGATCGCCGTCTCTGGAGCCGGCTCGCATATAGTCGGTAATCGCACCTATTTTAGCACCTACGAACCTGTCTCAGAGGTTGTCGAAGGTATCGGCGGCGACGTACCTATAGTAGGCCGAGGAACCGTTCGCGCAATAATACGCAACGGCAATAAATCGAACGAACTCTTACTCCGAAACGTCGCTCATGTCCCCTTGTTTGCCGGCAACTTATTGTCGTGCAAAGTAATCGACTTGGCTGGAGGAGCGTGTCTCTTTAAAGGAGGACGCTGTACCGTATATGCGCCCGATGGCCGAACCCTCGGTGTTGGTCCAAAGATCGGAGACTCAGCGAAAGGTAGTCTGTACCTTATGAATATTTCAGTGATCACGCCCACTACTCAAGTCGCTGTCGCTCGAGGCGACATGGACGGATCGAAAAGCTGGGAGGATTGGCATCGAATTATGGGCCATATTAATCAAGGCGCCCTCGAACGCCTGTTCAACAAAAATATGGTTAACGGGATGAAAGTGGATCGCGATTCCCCGCGAAATTACTTTTGTGAGGCTTGTGTGCAGGCGAAGCACCATATCGCCTCCTATCCTCAGGAATCAAAATCGAAATATAACTCCGTCGGCGATCTTACCGTCACGGATGTCTGGGGACCCGCACGAACGCAATCCCTACAAGGGAATTCTTACTTCGTCACATTCACCGACATGTATTCCCGCTTTACCATTGCTAGCTTCATGAAATCGACCAAGGAAGTCTTAGAGCACTACAAGGCGTACGAGGCTTTATTAGCCAATCAATTCGGCAAACAGCTGAAACGAGTCCGTTCGGACAATGGCAAGGAATTTGTCAATAAAACTTTCAAAGATTATGCTGCCTCGCAAGGCACTATCCTAGAGGAAACCGCGCCGCATTCATCCGCACAGAACGGAGTCGCTGAACGCAAGAATCGCACACTGGTTGAAGGAGCTCGGGCGCAACTCTTCGCTCAACAGCTCCCGCGTTTCTTATGGCAAGAGGCCGTGTCTTACATGGTATATATCGCCAATCGATCTCCCACGCATACACTCGGAGATATCACTCCGTACAAGCGCTTTTACGGTCGTAAACCACACATTGGCAATCTTCAAGAATTCGGAGCCGAATGCTGGGTGTTAGATCAAAGCGGCTCTAATGGAAAGCTAGATGTAAAATCGAAAAAGTATCGATTCACTGGATTCGCCGATAACTCTACTGCCTGGCGTTATTACAAGCAAGAATCACGCCAAATTCTTAAATCACGCAACATAATCTTCCCGCCACATCCAAAGCCAGGGGGAGTTGACTGGACCAAACTCGAGCTCTATCAGCTCGCTCCCGCCGTTTCGCCTGCTGAGGGGGAGTCAGGAGCTTCACAACTCAACTCAGCTCTATTACAGCAGCCGAAACCAACTCCAGCCCCTGGTGTATTCACCCCACCTCCGAAAGCAACCGCTCTCCCTCCTACCGCACCAAAACCCGAGGAAAAGAAGCCTACCCTAGGGCCTCTTATGATTCCCAAGTCGATATCAAACCCCACATCCAGAATCCCAACTCCAGTCGGGTCTCCAACATATCGTGTAGGCAGGGGTCTTGGCCCGTCTCGACCGGTTCGCAGCTCATCTGCAACCCGACCCAATTACGCGGACCTAGATAGTGTCGGTAAACCCACTGTCGACAACGACACATCGTATCCAAAATACGGTAAACCAGTAGGAGTGGCGCATATAGGGAGCGAAGAGGACGTATCTCTCGAACGCGAATGGCGCGAGTACGTATATGCGGCGATTTCAAGACGAGAGGACGATGATCATCCGTCCTATGAACAGACACTGTCCCGCTGGGATGCGGACAAGTGGTCTATTGCACGCGATGAAGAAATCGCTGCATTCGAACGAATGGGAACATTCGAACTTGTCGAGTTACCCGACGGCTTCAAGCCTCTTAAGCCTGGTTGGGTGAATACGATAAAACGGAATGCGGACCTCGAGATCACACGGTACCAAGCACGTCTAGTAGTCAAAGGATATGGTCAACGCTTCGGGGTCGACTTTAACGAAGTCGTCGCTCATGTTTTACGCGCTGACTCTTGGCGCATACTTATCGCACTGGCAGCTATCCATGACTGGGATATACACCAGCTCGACGTTATCTCAGCATTCCTCAACGGTCGAGTCGAAGAAGAGATCTATATGGTTCAGATACCCGGATACGAGGACGGTACCAACCGTGTCCTGCGCATACATGGATCTCTCTACGGACTTAAACAAGCACCGCGTATCTGGATGCTCACGTTCGGCAAGGCGGTCAAGACTATTGGCTTTGAACCTATTGCCTCCGAACCCTCCTGCTTCATCCGTCAAACCGACAACGGCGATCTCTGTATATTAGCCGTCTACGTCGATGACATCGCACTGTTCGCGACCAAAGGATATGCGTCCAAGGTCAAGAAGGAGCTTATGGCTCTCTTCGAAATGCGGGACATGGGGAAGCTGGGTCACTTTCTAGGTTATCGGGTCACTCGCGATCGTGCGAAGCGCACAATCAACATCTCTCAAGATGCCTACATTAAAAACCTGATCGACCGTGCTGGGCTAGCTGATGCTAATCCAACTACTATCCCACTACCTGCCGGAACTCAGCTTGAACGCTATACCGGCCCTCCTGTTGACTTTCCCTATGCTCGCCACATCGGAGGCATCCTATATGCGACACTTGCGACCCGACCTGATGCAGCTTATGCCAACCAGCACCTATCTCAGTTCAACTCGAACCCTGGTCCGAAACACATCGCTGGCCTCAAGTCGCTGTTCCGTTATCTTCGGGGTACGCTCGACTATGGTCTGACTTATACCGGACTTGAGACTTCAGCTCAACCTGTCGGTTACTCGGACGCTGACTGGGCTCAGAACATTCTCGATAGGAAGTCGATCTCTGGCGTCGTCTTTACTCTCGCTGGTGCGGCTATATGCTGGATTTCTAAGAAACAGCCGACCGTCGCTCTGTCGTCCATGGAAGGCGAATATATGGCTCTGTCCCTAGCCGTTCGACATGGTCTCTGGATAAAATTGTTCTTCGAGGAACTCGGATTTCCACTCGAGTCGACTCTATCTATCTACACAGACAACACAGCAGCAATAGCCTTGGCTCACGACCCTCAGTTTCATGCGCGCTCAAAGCACATCGACACGCGACACCATTTCTTGCGCGAACACGTCACACGCAAAACGATCGAACTGTCTCATATTCCTGGTGATGAAAATCTTGCGGATTTATTCACCAAAGCATTACCTCGACCTCGTTTTAATTATCTCGCTAGCAAAGTCATGGGACGTCGCACTTGAGGGGGAGTGTTGGAGATGACAAGTGCGTCGGCGCTTATGCGCGTTACGTTACGGTGACACGGATCTTTCATTCGTACTCTTGATTGTATGCTCGCTCGTGTCGTCGGCTCTTACGCCTGTATCGCGTATTCGGACCTGTACTCGCCTGTATGCGCTTGCACTATCTCGGTTATGTATATGCGAACCTGTATTGTATATAAAGGTCTCGTTTCTCATGTTTTATAGTCACTCTCGTAGAATACACTCGTATTTTAAGTGTTTTATTCCACTGCGCGACACTACGTTCAACAGGTTATGAGCCCCGGTTTGCTCTAACTATACATCACTTAAATTCACTATCGATAACCGTTCATCACACTTAAATCCTATTGTCCAATATGTCGAATACCGGCGGTTCCACTGGCGGCACAACTGCCCCAAACCCAAATACATCATCCTTGACCGCTACGGCTGTGTTGCCGTCTAGCTCTGGGTCGATCCGTATCCCACCTCTCAGGGGATCGGAGAACTGGCGCATATAGCGCGTTCGGATGGAGGACCTGTTAGGAGAACTCGAGCTAATCGAATACGTTGATGGAACGAAGGCTCAACCATCGTCTGGAGCATCTGGACTCGACGATTGGCTGAAATCCGACCGCAAGGCCCGTGGTATTATACGGCGCTGCGTCGATGATAATGTTATGACCAACATCCTCGCCTGTGAAACCTCTTCCGAGGTTTGGACTCAACTTAAACAACTATACAAAGTGGCCGATATTGTCGCCATCATCGAATTACGCCGAAATTTCTTCTCACACCGTATGCTCGATGAAACTCGCATCGATGACCATGTACGCACTATGCGTTCGTGGTATGACCAACTCCGCGCGATCGATTCAAACTTAGCAAACGACTTTGACTGGGCAATTGCCCTTATCGCCTCGCTTCCCTTATCGTGGGATGTCTTTATTCAGACACTGCGGCCGCTCCTCAACTTTCAGGACAAAACAAAATGGCCGGACATGGCAAAGCAAGTCACTAGCTCGGTCATGGCTGAGGGACAACGGAAGGAGCAAAGGAGTGTCGAGGCGGGACTACTAGCAAAAAAGAACACCGCGGCAGCTGCCACGTTCGGGTCTGGTGGCTCGAATGGAAAGAATACCGGCGGAGGACAAGGAAAACGTAAGGGCGAGTGCAATTATTGCCATAAAAAGGGACACTGGGAGAGGGAGTGCCGAAAGAAAAAGGCCGATCAAGAGAAAAAGAAAGAAACGGCGCATATAGCCAGTACCGGAGAACAGGGCGACCAAGATCAATCAGATCAAGGGGGAGCCGTCGCCTTTGTGGCAAAAGCTCCCACATCATTCTCCTCGCATGAATGGATCGCCGTCTCTGGAGCCGGCTCGCATATAGTCGGTAATCGCACCTATTTTAGCACCTACGAACCTGTCTCAGAGGTTGTCGAAGGTATCGGCGGCGACGTACCTATAGTAGGCCGAGGAACCGTTCGCGCAATAATATGCAACGGCAATAAATCGAACGAACTCTTACTCCGAAACGTCGCTCATGTCCCCTTGTTTGCCGGCAACTTATTGTCGTGCAAAGTAATCGACTTGGCTGGAGGAGCGTGTCTCTTTAAAGGAGGACGCTGTACCGTATATGCGCCCGATGGCCGAACCCTCGGTGTTGGTCCAAAGATCGGAGACTCAGCGAAAGGTAGTCTGTACCTTATGAATATTTCAGTGATCACGCCCACTACTCAAGTCGCTGTCGCTCGAGGCGACATGGACGGATCGAAAAGCTGGGAGGATTGGCATCGAATTATGGGCCATATTAATCAAGGCGCCCTCGAACGCCTGTTCAACAAAAATATGGTTAACGGGATGAAAGTGGATCGCGATTCCCCGCGAAATTACTTTTGTGAGGCTTGTGTGCAGGCGAAGCACCATATCGCCTCCTATCCTCAGGAATCAAAATCGAAATATAACTCCGTCGGCGATCTTACCGTCACGGATGTCTGGGGACCCGCACGAACGCAATCCCTACAAGGGAATTCTTACTTCGTCACATTCACCGACATGTATTCCCGCTTTACCATTGCTAGCTTCATGAAATCGACCAAGGAAGTCTTAGAGCACTACAAGGCGTACGAGGCTTTATTAGCCAATCAATTCGGCAAACAGCTGAAACGAGTCCGTTCGGACAATGGCAAGGAATTTGTCAATAAAACTTTCAAAGATTATGCTGCCTCGCAAGGCACTATCCTAGAGGAAACCGCGCCGCATTCATCCGCACAGAACGGAGTCGCTGAACGCAAGAATCGCACACTGGTTGAAGGAGCTCGGGCGCAACTCTTCGCTCAACAGCTCCCGCGTTTCTTATGGCAAGAGGCCGTGTCTTACATGGTATATATCGCCAATCGATCTCCCACGCATACACTCGGAGATATCACTCCGTACAAGCGCTTTTACGGTCGTAAACCACACATTGGCAATCTTCAAGAATTCGGAGCCGAATGCTGGGTGTTAGATCAAAGCGGCTCTAATGGAAAGCTAGATGTAAAATCGAAAAAGTATCGATTCACTGGATTCGCCGATAACTCTACTGCCTGGCGTTATTACAAGCAAGAATCACGCCAAATTCTTAAATCACGCAACATAATCTTCCCGCCACATCCAAAGCCAGGGGGAGTTGACTGGACCAAACTCGAGCTCTATCAGCTCGCTCCCGCCGTTTCGCCTGCTGAGGGGGAGTCAGGAGCTTCACAACTCAACTCAGCTCTATTACAGCAGCCGAAACCAACTCCAGCCCCTGGTGTATTCACCCCACCTCCGAAAGCAACCGCTCTCCCTCCTACCGCACCAAAACCCGAGGAAAAGAAGCCTACCCTAGGGCCTCTTATGATTCCCAAGTCGATATCAAACCCCACATCCAGAATCCCAACTCCAGTCGGGTCTCCAACATATCGTGTAGGCAGGGGTCTTGGCCCGTCTCGACCGGTTCGCAGCTCATCTGCAACCCGACCCAATTACGCGGACCTAGATAGTGTCGGTAAACCCACTGTCGACAACGACACATCGTATCCAAAATACGGTAAACCAGTAGGAGTGGCGCATATAGGGAGCGAAGAGGACGTATCTCTCGAACGCGAATGGCGCGAGTACGTATATGCGGCGATTTCAAGACGAGAGGACGATGATCATCCGTCCTATGAACAGACACTGTCCCGCTGGGATGCGGACAAGTGGTCTATTGCACGCGATGAAGAAATCGCTGCATTCGAACGAATGGGAACATTCGAACTTGTCGAGTTACCCGACGGCTTCAAGCCTCTTAAGCCTGGTTGGGTGAATACGATAAAACGGAATGCGGACCTCGAGATCACACGGTACCAAGCACGTCTAGTAGTCAAAGGATATGGTCAACGCTTCGGGGTCGACTTTAACGAAGTCGTCGCTCATGTTTTACGCGCTGACTCTTGGCGCATACTTATCGCACTGGCAGCTATCCATGACTGGGATATACACCAGCTCGACGTTATCTCAGCATTCCTCAACGGTCGAGTCGAAGAAGAGATCTATATGGTTCAGATACCCGGATACGAGGACGGTACCAACCGTGTCCTGCGCATACATGGATCTCTCTACGGACTTAAACAAGCACCGCGTATCTGGATGCTCACGTTCGGCAAGGCGGTCAAGACTATTGGCTTTGAACCTATTGCCTCCGAACCCTCCTGCTTCATCCGTCAAACCGACAACGGCGATCTCTGTATATTAGCCGTCTACGTCGATGACATCGCACTGTTCGCGACCAAAGGATATGCGTCCAAGGTCAAGAAGGAGCTTATGGCTCTCTTCGAAATGCGGGACATGGGGAAGCTGGGTCACTTTCTAGGTTATCGGGTCACTCGCGATCGTGCGAAGCGCACAATCAACATCTCTCAAGATGCCTACATTAAAAACCTGATCGACCGTGCTGGGCTAGCTGATGCTAATCCAACTACTATCCCACTACCTGCCGGAACTCAGCTTGAACGCTATACCGGCCCTCCTGTTGACTTTCCCTATGCTCGCCACATCGGAGGCATCCTATATGCGACACTTGCGACCCGACCTGATGCAGCTTATGCCAACCAGCACCTATCTCAGTTCAACTCGAACCCTGGTCCGAAACACATCGCTGGCCTCAAGTCGCTGTTCCGTTATCTTCGGGGTACGCTCGACTATGGTCTGACTTATACCGGACTTGAGACTTCAGCTCAACCTGTCGGTTACTCGGACGCTGACTGGGCTCAGAACATTCTCGATAGGAAGTCGATCTCTGGCGTCGTCTTTACTCTCGCTGGTGCGGCTATATGCTGGATTTCTAAGAAACAGCCGACCGTCGCTCTGTCGTCCATGGAAGGCGAATATATGGCTCTGTCCCTAGCCGTTCGACATGGTCTCTGGATAAAATTGTTCTTCGAGGAACTCGGATTTCCACTCGAGTCGACTCTATCTATCTACACAGACAACACAGCAGCAATAGCCTTGGCTCACGACCCTCAGTTTCATGCGCGCTCAAAGCACATCGACACGCGACACCATTTCTTGCGCGAACACGTCACACGCAAAACGATCGAACTGTCTCATATTCCTGGTGATGAAAATCTTGCGGATTTATTCACCAAAGCATTACCTCGACCTCGTTTTAATTATCTCGCTAGCAAAGTCATGGGACGTCGCACTTGAGGGGGAGTGTTGGAGATGACAAGTGCGTCGGCGCTTATGCGCGTTACGTTACGGTGACACGGATCTTTCATTCGTACTCTTGATTGTATGCTCGCTCGTGTCGTCGGCTCTTACGCCTGTATCGCGTATTCGGACCTGTACTCGCCTGTATGCGCTTGCACTATCTCGGTTATGTATATGCGAACCTGTATTGTATATAAAGGTCTCGTTTCTCATGTTTTATAGTCACTCTCGTAGAATACACTCGTATTTTAAGTGTTTTATTCCACTGCGCGACACTACGTTCAACAGGTTCCTGAAATGCCTATATCACCCATCAGCTGAGCATAGCCCGACACTGTTGGTGCCTACTTGGACGGCGTCTCCATTGTCAGGCAACAACTCTGCAAAAAAAGTAGGGGGTTATGAGGTGTTATGATATGTATTATAATTAAGGGAAGGATAATGGGGTCATGAGGTCTAATAACTCTGGTGTCATAGTGTTATGAGCACTCATGACATGCCATGACACCATTATCCTTCCCCCCTGTTTTATTACACCTACAGTTTTTGCAGAGAACTACCAACACGGTTGTACTTGATATAATGACTGTTTTACATTCCTACATGTATTTCCTTTCTTTCTTACCACTTTGCCCATAGTCAAAACCAAGCTCAGGGACGGCACCATGCGTCTCTGCAGACATCACAAAAATGGCCTCCCACCCCTCGAGTGCTCAGAAGCGCATCGAGACGATCGAGCTGATCGAGACCGATAGTGCCACCCTGAGCATCAACAAACGCTCAACAATGCTCAACCGGATGTCAGGCTATTCAGCCACTTGGGCTCATCATTTGTTGATTTGGCAGAGAACCTGAGAGTTGGAGCTTCGTCATCTCCACAGCTTGATTTTGAAATTTTGGGCTGTATGCTCACCTCTCCGCGCGTTTTATTTGGCTCATGCGCCAATCGCATTCTTTTGAGAAACTACCCCCATGTACATCCTTGCCAGCTTCGCATGCAGACCACCTGCGCTATGTGTTTTGGTCCCTTCGCCTCGAAGTCTGAAATTCAACGCGCTCCAGTCATGCCAAGTTCCGGCTTCGGCCATCAGAATTTCCTAATGAGGCATGTATATGCATATGGCTGTGTCTCAGGCACCAACAACCAACAGAACCGCTAAGCTCAGCTCTTAACAGTTTAGCTTAGACATCAGCTTGCCACTCGGACGCGGGCTCCACCGGAGTACGATCACGGCGAGGCAACACCTCCGGCTTGGAGGATACGCGTCACGAAAAAGTGGAACTTTCATTAAGGTCCAGAATTGTAATTGTCCATAATTGAGTTAATTGCCCTAAATCTTTGTAAATCAATGTAACCCAGTCCTGAAAGTCTCCCAATCGACCTTATGCTCTTTCTACACAAGGTACAACTGCTTGGTAACCCGTGTATTGTATTGTCACGCAGCATACATGCTGATACTGCTCAGGCAAATCCACCGGAGATCCCAAGCGCTCAAGAGCGAGCTAGGCGATCCGTAGAATCAAAATTGGTCATGAGTGTGGCTCATGACTGATCTGGATTCTACGGATCGCAATGAGTGCTCGGGATCTCCGAGGGATTCGGCTGAGTGACAGGTCACATGACCATAAGTTGAGTAAATCGACCTAAATTAACCTAAATTAAGCGCCTCGGATCTCAGTTAAGAGGAATTAGCGCTAATGAAACAGCGGGGGTAGCAAATCCCCTAAATCCTATAATTGAGCATAATTTGAGTCAATTAGGCTCAATTTGTGTGCCATGTTTTTCCTGACGCGGCCGTTCGTGACAAATGGTGAGCCCAAGCGACCGAATAGCCTGACGTCCGGTCGAGCATCGTCGAGCGTTAGTTGATGCTCCTCAGGCAAATCCGCCGGAGATCCCAAGCGCTCAAGAGCGAGCTAGGCGATCCGTAGAATCAAAATTGGTCATGAGTGTGGCTCATGACTGATCTGGATTCTACGGATCGCAATGAGTGCTCGGGATCTCCGAGGGATTCGGCTGAGTCAGGGTGGCACTATCGGTCTCGATCGGCTCGATCGTCTCGATGCGCTCCTGAGCACTCGAGGGGTGGGAGGCCATTTTCGTGATGAACGCAGCGGGAATTGACCGTGTCTGGGACTTGTTCTTATAGGCAGCTAGGCTACAAGGGAGGTGCTTGAGTATACCCACTTCAGGCTTCATCCTTACGTTTTACTTGTGGCCTTTACTGTGCGGTGATCAATGAAGCGGCAGCAATATGGCAGAAAAACTGAGTGATAAGTAGGCTTGATCGTCTAGATAACTGAAGCAGTACGCAGGCAGACAGAAAGTAGGCTTGCATGAATGGTATCGAACACTATCTGACGTTGTGAAGCACATAGCCTCCTAGGCGTTGGGTAAAATAGAATATCTCGTAGTAAAAATAGTTCGAGGTAGATAGATTAAAGTGTAGGGGGGAATGAAGATTAATTTATGTAGTATAAAGGACACCACAAGAAGATCGAAGGTAAAACGAGAGGAAGCCAGAAAGAGAAAAGAAAGCGCGTAAAGGAGCCGGAGTGTGAGGATGCCGGGTCACTAGAGGCGCATGGGCGGACTTAGATATACTCTGATAGTACAATTACACCCGTGTATCGGATCCAAGCACGCAATTATCCAGCCTCAATTCGTAGCTGCGTATGGAAAAACGCTAGATCAAGACACCCAACCATCAAGATTCACTCGCGATCCAATCTGTGTGGCCATAAGATGACTTGCTTGTCACTGTATGCGCGTCAACTTCTAGTGAACCACGGCACAAAAAAGCAGATCATCAATTCACCACGCGATAAACCAAAAGCTCGACCTTTTCATCGCCGCGCAATTCAAGACAGAACCTATGCAATCATATATATATACGAGTATAGTCCATTGGCACCCTGCCCCAGGTACAAGTACAAAAAACGAAAAAAAAACCCAAAAGTTCAGAGCAAAGAAAATACTGAACGATCATAACGCCACACGTGACAAAAAAACAAAACCCTCACGACACGTTTCTCTCACACTTGCGATTCCTCTCGACACGACACGTCCACAAGCACCCACAGAGAAGATACGTGTCGCGCGTTTTTAGAGTGTGGTGGCGCGTGTCAGATCAGGAACAGGAGGTATACATATAAACAAGGAGAGTGGAGGAGAGAGTACACGAGCGGAGGATAGGAGGGCATGATAGTGTTCTATAGATACCTATTATCGACACTGGTTCCACAAAGCAAGGCATGGACAAAGGAGGAAAATGAGCAGAAAATAGGGGGATAATGCCGCACAGACATACACTGAACAATATGACTGATAAAAAGAAACGGTCAGAAGGGTAAATCAAAAGAACAGGTCGAACCAGACAAAGATATTCAACGCGCTATACAATTGAAAGCAGGCGGGCAATACAATATACGCAAAGTTATGGGCACCTCGATACCAGCGATATTCGAGCCAAACACCAGTCCATCTGGCTACGACACACGGCTGGTACCACACCTCGTACTTTTGAAGAAATAAATCTTATCCAGAACCATTAGATGCGGCAGATTGCGGTCGTTGTTGAGCATTGGGTGGCGGCAGAGGCGGTGCATAGGCTTGATTGGCGGGAGGTGCAGGAGCATCATTGCGTGGTCGGGGCCAGCTTGGGGGCTGCGCATTCGCAGGCTGATGCGGCCAGCTTCCTGTGGCAGATGCGCCCCGGGCCTGGCCCGGAGCTGGCTGTTGATACCCTGGCCTACCTGGCGCGCCTTGGTTACTAAACAGTGCTGGATTGGCTGCGGGCGGGTACGGCTCTCCAGGCGGCCCAGGTGGGGGATACGGCATCCCGTACGCTTGCTGTTGCTGTTGTTGTTGAGCCCAGCGCGAGTCAGTCTCAGCCCAGTTGGGAGGATAGCCATTGGCTCCAGGTGGAGGGGGAAGGCCGGGAGAGCCGTTGGCTCCTGGTAGCTGAGGCGGTGGAGACGGTGTGGACCCACCACCAGGGGACGCGGTATCCGTAACAGACGGGCCCTGGCTAGTGTTGTCCTGGCTGTTCTCAGCCTCGGCCTTGGCCTTTTTCGATCGCCGTTTCCGAACACGACGCGTCCCTTCGGGGCCGTTGAGGTTCACGGTCCAATATGACCCCTTGCCCGGTTCGGTAATTGGACGCGGAACCTTTTCGAAACATCTGTTGAGCGATAGGTTGTGCCGTACCGAGTTCTACGATCGTCGTCAGCGACACAAGCAACAGCAGAAACACTAGTATTATGCACCTTCCAGCCGTTCCCAGCCGTCTTGAACCAAGGGAAGCTGCGGTAAAAATTAGCGTGGCGCCCGATTGAAAATCAGTGACAAACGTACCGAGCCTCCATAGTCTCATAAAGCTCAGATAACGTCAATCGTTGACGCGGGCTACCTTGGATCGCATAACGGATGATCGTCGAGTAGGGGTATGGCGGCTTTTGGCCGGGGTGAGCGTCGGCCAATGCACTCAGATCGTTGGGTAGATCAGCGGGATCGAGACCCTGTCCGTTGAGATTTCCGTACGTCGACGCGCTGTACAGACTGCCAGGCGGAGGATGGTACCCTGCCTGAGCTGGAACCTCGTGATATCCAGGATGAGGGGGCGGAGGGGCAGGAGGACCCGGGTGAACCGGATGGGTCTGGGGGGTATGCGGTGACGCACCCGCGGATGGCGGGTAATCTAGTGGAGGCGGGGGTGGGACGTGCGGCGCACGACCGGGCAAAGGCGCGGCCGAGTATCCGGGACTACCGCCGCTGCGATCAGGGTTAAGCCAAGGTCAGAACACGGAGCAAACGAAACCTACTTGTACTGGTCGTACGTGCCGGGTGGCGGAGCGCGTTCATCGTAGCGGTCATAGGCAGGATCGTGCGGCGCGTCGGGTGGATCATTGCGACCCCCGGGCGAGTCGCGGTACGGGTGGTGCCGTTGTGTTTGGGAAGCGTGGCGCACGACGTGCGTGGGTTGGCCGTTTGTCGGCCGATAGGGAGCCGGAGCAGGCGGGAGCGAGGGAGGGTATGACATGGTGAGGCGAGCGCGAAGGAGCTACGGTGCTTATGGCCCAAATGCAGGGGACAGTCGAGTGGCGGAGAGCAAGGAACGCGGTTCGTCTCGCGGGCACCGACAAAGGACGGTTGTTCAACGGCGGCAACAGCGGCGAGCGCAAGATGACGACAAGAAGGAGCGCGGTGCGGAGCGATTAGGCGAGTGACTAGTATTGTGATGTGAGGCGATGTGTGATCTGTGTTGTCTGAAGGTGGTCGTCGCCTGTTGGAAAGCGACAAAGCGGGCGAAAGTTGACCAAATCGCCCACAGCAGACCAAGCGCTACAAGAAATCAGTCAATTTTCGGCGTGATGACGGCTCGACACCTCTCGGCCAAGAGCTTACGACCGAGTCCAAACGTGCCTACACAGAGGGCGGGAACAGCGGCAGGGGCAGCAAACCAAGGCGGTGGCGAGAGTTGCCACCCAAACGTGAATGCAGTGGACGGTGCGAGATCCAAACAAGACGGACGTGGGAGCCAGTCGTGGTCAGGAGCGGAGCAGGCCACCGTCCCGAAAAATAAACCCCGTCACATGTTGACCCTTCCCAAACTAATATAAACACGCCCCGAGCCGAAGTTTGCATCCGCCGTCTCTCGATACTTTCCTCTGTTGCTTCTAGAGACCGCAGCACTCCGAGTCCCGGAGTACCCCATGCGCACGGAAACGTCCAGAGCTATAGGGCAGAGGGTGCACGTTGCCGAGTTTCGGCCTTTGTGTCGCCGTATCGGCCTCTGTCCTGTGATATTTGCGCTTGTTGCTTTGTTTTCGCGCGCGGGAGCAAAATGCAGTGCACCATTTATGGTAATTATCTCCATGAGAGCGACGGCTGCAAAAACAACAACGAACATGTCTATGCATACATGCTCTAAAAATTTCACTTCATCTTGCACCCAAGGCCGGCGGTCGCCAAGTGCGGGCTTTTGCCCACACGCTATCCTTTTCGTAGAAATCCATAGGATAATCCCCTTCTCCCTCTCCTTCCTTGATACCTTTCCATCCCTTGAGTGTTCCCAACGCCACAGCTGCCTCATAAGGACTCAATAGCGGTTGAGAGAATGCATACCCCCAGTCAATCGATAACCTCGGACACGAAGTCTGCACGAATACAGACAAGTACGGCCCGAAACACGCCAGCTTGGCCGGGGAAAGTTCCGAAAGCAAGATGGGCATGTACGGAACGGGTCGACGCGACGTCTTGAGCTGGTGCTGAATAGACTATAGAACAATTCCAGTAACCATCGCAATGAGATGAACACCCGCACCCCGGTGCATGAAACAAAGCATCTATGCTCACCTGGTGTTGCCGCAAACTCCCTTGTCTGCCCAACGTACCAAGGATGACACCCCATCGTCCCTGCTCCTCCCCCTGTCGCTCGATCATCGCACTCGCCTGACGCACCGCTTGAGCTCTGATTGCACGCATCTCCGCGTGGTCATACATTTCCCGAGTGATCTTCTTTGAATACGGGTCGTACCGAAACGCGGGCACCACCGGGTTGGCAATCATGATAGCCTCGAGGTGGAATCGCCCGTCGCCGACATAGCTGTGCGAAGCAAACTGAGCGTGATTGACGAACGGGATGGGATGGGATGGGCCAAAAAAACGTACAGCAGTGCATCCACGTCTCCCAATTTCGGAGCCGTGCACCCAAGGATCTCGCCGGGACTCAACGGCTTTGAGCGCGGGATACTAGCTTCGTACCGACCGGGCCATAGCCTAGGCACCGTGTGCTCTCCTATCTCGCCAGAAGTCGTGATGAGTCCAGCAGGCGATGCTCTCACTCCTATTCCAGTTCCAGACCCCCCAAGCGCCGGCTCCTCAGAGACTTCTGCTGACAGATCGTCCTTGAGTTTTTGAACGGCCGCCACAAACTGAATGGTGGACACGAGCGCGAGTCGAGTGGGTTCATCGCCTTGTTCGTCCGTGCCTTTGCCCTTTTCGTCCTCACTTGGTGCTTCGATCGCCAAAGTCGGCCGTCCGGCATCTATCCTATCACCTGTCCGTACGTCGTCTCGTTCGGTCAAAAGTCGCTCCCTAAACGTTTTTCGCGAGCTCGGAAAGTTCATTCGGACGGTATTGGTAAGGTGCTCCGCGTCGATCGCAATCTCCACAAAAACATAAAGCGTCTTGATCGTGGTAGTATCAATCGGAACTAATCCATCCCAATGAAACCCACATGTACGAGCACATGCAGAAACTCACCAAGACAGCTATGTCCATAATGAACCAGCATATCACACCCCAACGCCACCGCCGTGTAATCGTCTATACAACACGCGCCATAGGTCACATCCCCCATGATCACCGTCAACGCCCCCGTAAACCTACACATGCTCGTCAATCCCATCCATCCGATCGTAACCCAAGATAACACTCGCCTCTCGATGATATCCGCAATGGTACAAGCATACATCTGCAGCCCCTCTGGCATCTGCAACGCAACCATCTTGGCCTCGTTCTTCCTCACATGATGGATCGTCTTGTGAATCTCAAACGAATAGTTGCGAGGCAGCACATCAGCCGCAGCCTGGAGCGCCTTGTCCTGGAGAATCGACTCGGGAATTTGATTGGCAACCAGCACTGGCGCATGTGTCGGTTTAGAACTCGTCTTGCCGACAAACCGTTTGCGCGGTTTTTTGGAGGTCGAGGCTGGGGCTTGAGATATCATCTGTCGTCGCACTCTTCAATTTACACTTCCCTGATTCGATTTGAATTTCGGTGATCTACACTCTGGGTTTAACCGCCAGGCGCTTTTTGGATCACAGATCGGGGGAGGCCAAAAATCAACCTTTTTTTTCATCGTTTTCGCTTCCATGGAAAAGAACACATGACGCACGCGGGGTTCAGGCCACGTGCCCCTGGGTAGAATCGCGAAATGTGTTCCAGTGTCGGTGGAGCAAATACAGGGTGCCCGCTCTGGATCGAGCTGAGCCCGCAACTCTGTGGAGTGGGACTCGCTCTCATTGTTTTTGCGGGCGCGGCCCTAGGCTGGGCCAGAAGAGAGCTCTAGTCGACAAAACTAGACTCTCAATTAGAAGAAGAGCGGAGTTTGAATTTTCAATGAAGCTCGCAAGTCGGCTCTGGACAACGCGTTTATAATTTTGAGCGTGATTATCCTGTTCGGCCGTCAGATCTGTCCAGACACAAATCTGGGCATTGATGGGCGTTTGGGGGTACGTCGAGTGATATGCGCCGTCGTTCTAGCTCCAAACGAGGAAGATCAGGCAACACGGCCAGACCCCGCTTTGGCATGCCGACCGTCCGCCACGTATCCCGACGCGGCTCCGGGTCTAGTTTATGGCCCATCGATACGACTCACGCGGGCTGAACATCAACGACCCCTGTTATTGTACCACCCTCGTTTCAAGGCCGAGCCTACGCGCCAGTATGCTTCTTCCTTCGATTGAAGAGCGCTAAAGCCCAGGCCGGTTGAAATGTCGCTGAAATGTCTCTGGATACAGATCGGGCTTCGGGGGCGCAGTCGAGATAAGGCGGATGACGCTTGTTCGGGATTAGGGAATTGAACGGCAGGCACTGGCGATGACGTATTATGCATGCGTGGAGAAAGGGACAGATGTGTGCTGGGGTTGCCATAATAATACAGTGGTACACATGTGTTTTCTAGTATTACGTTCCGGATCATGTAGGCCTTATCTTTCATTGCTGGGCGCCTTCTTCTGGGCCGGCAGGCAGCACGACTATTGGATGGGGATGACGATGAGTACGATAGAACAGGGCACGCGGCCGCGCTAGACCGAATGCACTCACGCAGAATGATGAGCGCAGGGACGATGTACATCCAGTACTTTTGAATAAAGGACTTTTCGGCCACTGGCTGGATGGGCTGTCCCTCTGGAGTCATTGGCGGAGGCGTCTTGAGGCGTGGTCTAATCGGATCCAGACGGGACGGCCATGCGATTGCGTCAGACGCGTGGGCAGGAAAGAAAGCGTGCATAGAACTCACCTGATGGGTGGGCTCGGCGACTTGAGCAGCACGTCTGTGCTCGCGAGAAAGAGAGGCGCCGACTTGGATGGGCAGGCGCCATTGGATGGAACTGAGCTGAGGTGGTAGTCGATAGCAAAGATGTCTCCGGCGAGGGTGCGGTGCAGAGTAAGGACCTCGTCTTTGGCCGATGTTACGTAGCACTGGGAGTGGGAATTGGACAGTTGAGACAGACGCAAAAATGGACGGCGCGTGACTCACGAGCTTGGTAGAGGCGCGGGGCCAGTCGTTGGGGCTGCCATCGGTTTGCAACGCGACTTCGTATAAAGCGTTTGGCTTTTCGGATGCGCGCGCCCAAGTGTTTAGCTGGTCGCGAACACTGGCAGCCGGGGCGAACGAGGGGCCGGTGGGCGCGACGAGGATGGTTCCCTTGGGCGTAAATGGCGCATCGTCGCCGAGGATGCGCATGCGGTGGTGGACATGGACTTGCACAGGCTCAGAGACGTTGCTGGCGACGGCTGCCACAAACAGCAAGCACAGCGACAGGAAACCGGTAAGCATGGTCGGGTATGAGGGGCTAAGCGCCGGATCAAGGAGAGCTTGCCGGCCGAGAATGAATTGGAAACGGGGGTCGAGGCAGGCCCAGACTTGCAAGCGATCCTGATGCAGCTCCACTGCTTCCTGAGCCAAGTCTGGTTGCGGCATTCTGACCGGATGGCTTTATAGCGGCAGCTCGCATGGCCTCTCTCCCCACCCGCCGTGGCGCCCTGGACATCGCACTCAAGCCACTGCTCCCGGCACATCCAGTCCGCCCTGTGACGCACTCCCTGTCCTCGCCCACCATGACCATCGTCCTCGCCCATCCGAGCCAGTCGACGCTCCTCACCCGCCGCGCTGGCCCCGCCGCCGCCAAGCGCCCGTCCCCACCCTACTGGCTGGCCTGGCAGCAGCGAGACCCCCAGTACGAGCTCGAGGACCTCCGGTCGTTTTACCACCGCGAATGCACCCGAGCTGAATCTATCCGTCGCACGGTCGCTAACCGCCGCAAGCTGCTCATGCGCTCCCACTCTTCCCAGCCATCACTGCCATCCCCCTCTTCTTCGTCACCACACCGTCGGGCAAACATCGCACCGCCCACGGACGAGAACACCCCGCTGGACCCTGCCGAGAAACCCGCGCCCGCGCCTGTGCCCGCAGTTGCACCCGCGCCTGTATCCACACCCACACTCGCATCTGCCCCAACGAGCGAGCCGTCATCCTCGGGCCCCCTTACGCCCACCCAGGAAAAGGCCCAGGCGCTGCTCGGCATGTACACCTCCCTACTCGGATCCCGGCTGCAGAGCGTCGAGCGGGTCTCGAAGATGCTCAACACCTGGCGCGAACACACGCCAATGTCTGGACCATGACTGTTCATGCCCTGCCCCCTCTTTTTTCCGTTCCTCTTCCGGTCCTTTGTATCGATGCAGTACCAGTCACCTCACATACCCTATTTATATTCACATCTTTGTTCTTTCATCTCATCCCTTTTTTCTCTCTGTCTACTTTATCTGGATCGATCATCATGGCTGTTTTCGCCTATACGCCCTAGAACGTGTAATGAAAAACTGAAAGTTGACAAAACAGTTTGTGTGCGTGCCAATTTTGCCCGCGCTTCAGACACCCTGATTGGGCCTGCTGCTGCTCATGCAAAGCAAGCTCAACAAGAACAAGCTCCCGCGTCTCGAACACACCAGGTATAACATTCACCGAAAGTTCTAGATGACTCGCTTCACTTCGAAGAAAGACTGAAATGCCAAACGCATCAGGACGCCCGCTCCGCAAGGCAGCTACACGGTCTAGACGCACCTGCAGATAGTACACCTGGAACCCACACACCGCAACCAGCACCACCGCCTGGGCAATACTCCACCACTTTACCCGGTCGTTGGTCGACTCGGCTGTATTCCTGTGCACGCGCTCCCGGATCACAATATACTCCTGTTCGTCCTTGACCGCTTGGAGTCCTATCGCCAGCTCACGTATCTCACGTTCAATTGGAGCCACGGTCCCTAGACACCAAAATCAGAACAGGGTTCTCGGATAACAGTGGGGTGGGTAAAGTGGAGCCATACCATCGTCCTGCACGTATATGACGCCATGTACATTGAAGCTAGATAACGGATTCCGTGAGAGTTCAGGCCATGACGCAGAGTGATTTGGAAACCCGGCGCACCTGACTTCCTTGTCTGTTACCGTACTCATCTCGTTGGAGAAGCAGTACGTATACCGTCCGTCTTTTTCCGCGGTCAGAGATGCTGTGCCTTCGGATTCTTTTAATCGTTTGTGGATTGCGAGATTGATTGGGTCCGAGAGCTGTAGATGCGTAAGTGGGTGCCTACAGATTCGCCAAGACGCGACTTGCCCAAAAGTCGATATCTAGGTGTCCTCCGCCTCCTACTTGGTACGTCACCGTCATCTAAATCACGTTCAAATGTCATGAGTAAATGCCAGACGCCAGATCAAGGTTTCCAGACTCACCTTGTCGTTGACATGCAAATCCTCGAAAAAGCATTCTTTTTTACCCGCAGGCACTTCGATCATGTGCGCGCCAGCGAGCCAAGACCAAGTCATCAAACCCAGAACAGTCGTTATTTTCCACGAAACCATCATTAAAACAGATCTTATGTCCCAGAACAGATGTACACAGTCGGCGAAAGCAAGCAACGACACGTCTCGGCGCTTAGAGTGTTCTGCATCCGACCCGACGACAAACAGGAATTGCGCGCCACACGAGGCCGGGTTAGAAATCTTGGGATTGCCCTCGTTCGCTACGCCCGCTTGCTTTTCGTCCACCACCTGTACTTTGTTTTTAAGATACTAGATAGAAGATATGTCTGAGCAGCCAGAGCATATTGTAAGTCGCGTTTGCGTTATCGTCGTGAGCTGTAGCTGGGTGGATTGTATTGGGCACAGGGGACGCGTCGGACTTGAGCTGATGATGGATATTGTTTTAGGAGGAGAGCACGGCGCACTTTGAGCCCGTCTTGAAGCTCACTGAGCAGGTCGAGACCAAGACGCATGAGGAGGACGAGGAAGCGTTGACCAAGCAGTAAGGGGCTTGTTCTTTGTTTGATAGGATACGCGTCGCTCATTTAGATCTTCACAGTCGCGCCAAGCTATTCAGGTTCGATGCTACCTCTGCAGAGTGGAAGGAACGTGGGACTGGAGACGTTCGCCTGCTGCAGCACAAGGTCACGAAGAAAGTCCGTGTGCTCATGCGCCGCGACAAGACTTTGAAGATTTGCGCGAATCACTATAGTGCGTATTGCGTCATTATCGTGTATTAGAGTTTGTATTGACAGTTTGGTCAACAGTTAGCAGTGACATGAAGCTCCAACCCAATGTTGGATCTGATCGTTCCTGGGTATGGAAGGTCGCTGCCGACATGTCGGAGGGCGAGTCGACTGCTGAGACGCTTGCCATTCGTTTCGCCAACAGCGAGAGTGGGTGGCTCTTTTTATCTCTATGTGTTCCAAGCTGACTGTATGCGCACTCGACAGTCGCAAACGAGTGGAAAGCCGAGTTTGAAAAGGCACAATCCGAGAACGCGAAGCTTGCTTCTGGCACTGATGCTCCCCCAGCCGAGGCTACAGACGAGCCAGCCAAGACCGAGGAGGAGCCGCCCGCTGCGCCTCCAGTCGTCGCTGCTGGTACTGAAGCTGAACCGGTTGTACCAGTCGCGGCTCCGACGGCAGAGGCGGCCAAGCCTGTCGCGTCGACCGAGGATGCCAAACCCGATGTCCCAGCTGGCGGTGCGGCCGAGGCTGCCAAGGACGATGCTCCTGCTGAGGAGAAGAAGGACTGAGCGTGGACGCAGACTGGCTTGTGTTTCGATACATAATTTTTGTGGAACTCTGAATGTCGCATTAGTATCAATTTAGTCACGTACAAAAATTGAGAACGCTCTGGCTCGGAATGGGCTCGAAGGCTGTAGAACGGCGGGCAGATTGACAAAGCGCGCCAAAGCGAGCACATCATATTATGTCATGAGAGCGCATCAGGATCCCTGTGCTCGACCGCGACTGTTCTCATCTCGCGGACAACTCTACCACCAGAACGACGAATAGTAAATATGGCCGCCATCGAAATAGACGAAGCGCAGATCGACGAGGGTCTGTACTCTCGCCAGCTGTGAGTTGCCACATCCAAACTCTGGGCCACGAGCTAATGTTTCCCTGCTTGGGGGCGTGATTTTAGGTACGTGCTCGGCCACGAAGGTGAGCTGCGTTCGTGACACGTCTCAATGCGCTAATTAAGCCTGGATCGACACAAGCCATGAAGCGGATGGCCGCATCCAACGTACTGATTGTTGGGGTCAAGGGCTTGGGTGTCGAGATCGGTAAGCGAGTCCAACGCTCAGTTCCCCACACTTGTTTAACCTCTTATTACGTCTTTGTAGCTAAAAACATTGTTCTTGCCGGAGTCAAGTCTGTGACGTTGTACGACCCCGAGCCGGTCCAGGTTCAGGATTTGGGCACGCAGGTGAGTCGTATTTGCGGTGTCGAATTGGAACGGCGTGCGAAATGAATGGCGCGGTTTGTCTAGTTCTTTTTGCGCGAGTCGGATGTGGGCAAGCCTCGGGCTGCGGCCACGCTTCCCCGACTTGCTGAACTAAACGCATATGTGCCAGTCAAGGATTTGGGAGGTTCCGCCGGGCAAGACATCACCGTCGACTTGATCAGGGGGTTCCAAGTGAGTAGCCTGCTCGTAGGTTGTATGCGATTTATTCATGAATTTGGCACAGGTGGTCGTTTTGACAGACGTACCGCTCAGCAAGCAGCTCGAGATCAACGATTGGACGCATGCAAACGGTGTTCACTTTATTTCCGCTGAAACTCGAGGGCTATTTGGGTGAGTTTAGTCTAATTCTGGCCGGGAATTACTGATCGATCTGCTGGACAGTGCTGCATTCAACGATTTTGGTCCCAAATTTACGTGCATCGATCCAACTGGCGAGCAGCCTCTGACCGGAATGGTTGTCGAGATCGCCAAGGTAAATTACTCCGAACCCAGGAGTCACTTGACTGATCAATTGAATAGGACAACGAGGGACTTGTTACCTGTCTGGACGAGACGAGGCATGGCCTGGAAGACGGCGACTTTGTTACGTTCTCCGAAGTCAAAGGTCTCGAGGAGCTCAATGGATGCGAGCCCAGGAAGGTCACAGTCAAAGGACCTTATACCTTCTCGATCGGCGACACTTCGGGCCTCAGCGGCAACTACGTATCGGGGGGTATCTTTACTCAAGTCAAAATGCCAAAGATCATCGATTTTGTGAGTTGTATGCGACATCATTTGAACTGGTGTACTAATTCTGCCTCTAAAGAAATCCCTTAGAGAGTCGCTCAAGTCCCCTGAATACTTTATGACCGACTTTGCTAAATTCGATCGTCCAGCAACGCTCCATGCAGGATTCCAAGCATTGTCGGCTTTCCGTGACAAGAACGGACACCTACCCAAACCTCGTAACCCTGAAGACGCAGAGACAGTAGTTGCGCTGGCCAAGGAGATCGCTGGTACTGATGCTGAAGATCTGAACACCAAAGTCATTCAGGAACTCGCATTCCAGGCCACCGGTGATCTTTCCCCACTCAACGCTGTCATTGGTGGATTTGTTGCACAAGAGGCGCTCAAGGCCGTTTCCGCCAAGTTCCATCCTATGATTCAGCATTTGTACTTTGACTCTCTGGAGTCTATGCCTGCAGAAGTCCCGACCGAGCAGGACGCAGCACCTCAACAGTCGCGTTACGACGGCCAGATCGCGGTCTTTGGCTCGAAATTCCAAAGCAAGATTGCAGATCACAGGCAGTTCCTGGTCGGAAGCGGCGCGATTGGGTGCGAGATGCTCAAAAATTGGTCGCTTATGGGTCTCGCCTCTGGGCCCAAGGGCGTAATTCATGTCACGGATCTAGACACGATCGAAAAGAGTAACCTTAACCGCCAGTTCCTATTCCGCGCCAAGGATCTCGGGAAATTCAAGAGCGAGCAAGCCGCGGCTGCTGTAGCCGATATGAACCCCGACCTGCAGGGGAAAATCATCAGCCATCAAGATGCGGTGGGGCCAGACACTGAGAGTAAGCAATTTGATGGGCGAGTCTAGCCAAATTACTAAGGTTACGTATGATAGACATTTATGGCGACGAGTTCTTTGATAGCCTAGATGGGGTTACAAATGCATTGGATAACATCAAAGCTCGTATGTTTATGCAATATCGACTAATTGTATACGTACTGATCATGCCTATTGTCAAGGCTTATATATGGATCAACGCTGCGTGTTCTTCCAAAAGCCGCTACTGGAGTCTGGAACGTTGGGTACTAAGGGTAATACTCAAGTGGTTGTACCCCATTTGACCGAGTCATACTCGTCCTCTCAAGACCCTCCAGAGAAGGAAACACCCTCTTGCACGGTCAAGAATTTCCCCAACCAAATCCAACACACCATTGAAGTAAGCCCGGTCTGGACTCTGACATATGGAGGTAGCTGATGTGTGCCTGGGTCCTCCAGTGGGCGAGGCAACAGTTCGATTCGTTATTCGTCAAGCCTGTGCAGAGCGTTAATTCGTATCTATCTGAGCCGAACTTCATCGAGAGCACGCTCAAGTACGGTGGCCAGTCCAGCGAACAGATCAAGCAGATCCATGACTATCTGGTCGCGAGCAAGCCTTTGACATTTGAGGAGTGCATTGTCTGGGCAAGGATGCAGTTCGAGGAAAACTATGTCAATGCGATCAAGCAGCTCCTCTTCAGCCTTCCAAAGGACGCGGTAGGTTTCCCGAAATTTCGGGTCTCGGCCGGATGCTCACGGTATTTGGTATTGTTAGACGACTAGCACCGGTCAGCCATTCTGGTCTGGACCCAAGCGAGCTCCAGACCCGTTGGTATTCAACCCCGAGGAGGTGCGTCAAGTGTTCTCTACTGTAACTCCGCTCAGCCATTCATCATCCTTCCTATAGCCTACTCACCTTGATTATATCATCGCCGCTGCGAATCTGCACGCATACAATTACGGTTTGAAAGGAAGCACAGACCCAGCGCTGTTCAAGCGAGTGGCCAGCGCCGTAGCCGTTCCCGAGTTTACTCCTCGTCAGGGTGTCAAGATCCAGATCAATGAGAACGACGCACCGCAAGAGGGTGGTGGAGGTAAGCAAACTAAACTCTCGAGTGAAACATACTTGCTAATAAGTACTCCACAGCTGGCATTGATGCTGATGACCTGGCCAATCACCTTCCTTCGCCGTCGTCTCTCGCCGGATATCGTCTCAATCCAGTAGAGTTTGAAAAGGACGATGACACCAATCACCATATCGATTTCATCACTTCTGCGTCCAACTTGCGAGCATTGAATTATTCAATTCAACCAGCGAGCCGCCACCAGACCAAACAGATCGCCGGAAAAATCATCCCTGCGATTGCTACCACGACTTCGCTTGTAACTGGCTTGGTCTGTTTGGAACTTTACAAGGTAATATACAAAACAACTAGTTGGCTCGATTACTGACCTAGGTGAGTAGATCATCGATGGCAAAAGCAAGCTCGAGGACTATAAGAATGGGTTCGTGAACTTGGCACTACCATTCTTCGGGTTCTCGGAGCCAATCGCTGCTGCAAAGAATAAGGTAGATACGGTCCCGTAAGTTCACATCAATGGCACTGATAATTTTGTGTAGTATGGAGAGACTACATGGACACTATGGGACCGCTTCGAGTTTAAGAATAACCCAACCCTGAAAGAGCTTTTGGATTGGTTCCAGACTAACCACAAGCTGGATATCTCGATGGTCTCACAAGGCGTTTCCATGCTCTGGTCCTCGTTCACACCCCCCAAGAAGGTCAGTACTTCCCCAGTATAGGCCTAAAGTATTTTCCTTATCCTACAACAGAGCCAAGAACGTTTGCCCATGAAGATGAGTGCGCTCGTAGAGCATGTCAGCAAGAAGGCTATTCCTCCATGGACGAAGAACCTGATTGTTGAAGTGATCGCGTCCGATGAGGAAGGTGAAGATGTCGAGGTAAATATTGGCATCAACTCCGCGCCATGTCTGCTAATAATACCCCACTCATTAGATCCCCTTCATTGTTATCAAGATTTAGAGATGCTATCGAAACCGTTTGTATTCTCATACCGCCACTATACATGTACCAATTCCCAACTACGCAAATGAAATAAAGGATCCTTGTAGTCATAAATTCGTGAAAGAAAAACAATATGCAACACGTTATACAGCTGCTCATCCCACCCAGCAACAGTCAAGGACTGCTATTTTACTGCTGCTTAAGAGTTGAAGGTACGACTTGAATGCTGGTAGCGGAACTACCTCCATCTTCCTCGACATCACGAGGCCCGTTTTGGAAAGAAGGATTGTAGAAAAACATGAAGGGAAGTGCTACAAGCAGTGCCTGTGGAGACGTGTAAACGCTACGATCGCAGCACTGCCCGATATAGGAAGCTCACCCCTACTACATTTCCCAAGAAGGAAGCGATCAAACTCTTTTTGATGTAGTCGGCTACTGTCATCTATGGGAGACATCGTCAATAATTTGGACTCTGGATTACGTGCTCTCGTATACCTTTGCACCCATCATAATACCCAAAGGAATAAAGAACCTATATAAATGTCATTAGTACGCGTATATGCAAGCACTGTTGCATTCAGACTAACATGTTAGCTGAAAAATGATAGTTAGTCATTGTCGTTCTAACAGGTGTTGACCAACTCACCAACAACTTTTTCCATAATAAAAAACGTTTTTGGTAGAGAGAAGATATTATTAACATAGGGCTACGTGATTACCGTAGTAATACGCACCGTGATCGAAGCCTGCAGCGACGAAAACGAAGATCGGGATGAATATAGCGATAATCTATGCTTCGTGTGAGTTCGACTATTTGGTTACTGAGGGCTGTGGTACCGACTTTGGAAACGACCTCACTCGCGGCCATCGCTTGCCAGACAGCAATGCATACGAGCCAATTGCACCCTGAAGATTCGAGATCAGCCTGACGACATTTCGTAGCCGCCAGTTTGTACGAACCGATGCCACGTAAAAAGATCTGATGCCAGTGAGGATCCATCGCTTTGTGGCTACCCGTACGAAGGTTATGACCATGTGTTGTATGCGCTTCGAAACGACGTACATCACGAAATTCCTTATGTAGGTAGGGTATGGCTCGGCAGCCAGTATGCCGGAGGCTGTGAATATAGGTGAGCTCATGGTTTCAACTATTCGTAAGGGGTATCCTACCTTTGGTCAAAACGCCGGCAAAGAATAGGCTTCCCGTGAGGTTTCCAAAAAGTACTTGATTTTTATAGCTTAGCTTGCGTATCCTTGTTATATGCATGGTGGGATTACCTGTGGTCCAGTTAAGTGGGATCGAATACCATGGTGCTGCCCTCTTGATCATAAGCATAGGAACAGTCTATGGATAGGATATATGCGCTCTTCAGATACTTCTGGTGCCGTAATAATGGGATTGGCGTCATTTACCATCATGTTGCTCGTCAAAAGCTCCTGTCCTTGTAGCACAATCCTAGAGCCCATCTGTTTAGCCACCCGCCGGGCTGTAGTCGTGATAACTTACATCACGAGGCCTACTGGGAAGACAAGTCCACCAAGGATCTTGACCAAGCCTGGGTTTGTGCTAGTCAAGCCGGCGGAACCTCCAGATATGATGACATGCAAAAGACCTCCGAAAGATAAGAAAACGCCGGCGATAAACTGAGACGAAATCAAATAAGCTTAACGGCGATGTTGAACGCGACGAACTCGCTACTTACGGCCTTGAAAAATACAAGGTCGAGCCGCTGCCTATTCTTGGCCAGAGCTGTTTCAAACATCTTCTGCGCCGTTAGCGCAGGCGTAAGTGTCGTTTCCGTCATGTTTATTGTGTCAAGCTTGTTGCTGTCAGCAGTGGGGTAGGATCGGGCCCCCGCAACGTTCGAGCGATCGAGACTTGGCTGGTGGCGCGCTGGCGGAGAGAACGGTGAAACCAGTGGCCAAGGGGGCGAAGCCTGGTGCGGAGGGGAGAGATGCGACCAGGAGGCCAGGCTCAGAAGCTGATATATAGCTGCCTACTAGTCACATACAAGTTATCTTCGGACAGCAACGTACCCACAGGGAATGGAAGCTTTGGAAGAATGTATTTTTGGTGGAGTGAGTTGCTGCCGAGCCAATGAACGGCTACGGCACTTTTGCCCCGAGAAGAGAAGATCACACCAGCATGCCCGCGTACAGCTTCCATGACTTAGTTATCTAGGAGAACGGAATGCGTTAGGCTCTGTTGGAGGCGGCTCATAAGATGGCAGGCAGGCTAGGTAGGACATACTTACATCTGGCTACTCAGGCTTACCAACAGCCGTGCAGCAAAATGTATGCGAGGTGGAACGCTTTGAGGAACATCAACCCCTGTAGCCGGTGAAATGATTTGTTATTTTTAGAACCTGGAACAATCACTGACAAATAATTACCCAAAACGAACCAGGTCAAGGCTAGTACGCGTGGCTAAGCTCAGACAATTTTATCGTGAGTCGAACAACCGGAGATGGGCGTGCGCTTGAAGTTTGAAAGCTTGGATTTCTCGTGCGCGAACTGTCAAAGTAGAATAATCTGTATATGCTCGAATCGGGAAGGCCCTATGCGGACGGTCAAGAAAATTATGTACAGGAAAGCGATACATCAATCGTACACTATCAACATAAAAATTTACCTTGTAGCAATCTTTAGCCTCGCATGCGTTTAGTGTGATGAAGCACATTTTACTCTCGTTTTGATCGAAATATTTGCCACATCTGTCTAGTCTCCCACGCTATTCTCCATTCGTGGTATTCTTGTCATAGAAACCTTTCAAATAAATCTTCGGGGTCGAACTCGCCACTGAGCATCTCCACGCTCGATGGCAAAACTCCGGTTTCGAACACTTGGGCAACCAATGTGTCCCATATGGCATTGTTCATCTCTGGTGGTCCAAGTGAGTCTGCAACCAACACCGGGCTCTGGGCAAGCGTCCGATGCGCGCGATCCATCTCTGCAGAGAGAAGTGGGTCGAATAGATGATGTGGATGCTGGGGAGAGTAATGTTGAGACGAGACGTTCATCGGGACTGGTGGGGCATTGAAACCATCTTCTTCTGCCAGTGGTAACCCTCGCGCTGAGAGAGAACGGTTGCGAACAATATGGAGAGCTTTGACGCTTTCGGATGCGACATGGTGGAAGGAGGACATCGACCTTAAGAGCCTCTGGCCGGCGCGTACCCAGTAGTCAATGTCCTCGGCTAAAGGATGATTAGGTTGGAGAACCAGGACCGACGCTAGCGTGACTAGAGGGTATGCGTTTGAACATCACAGGTCGTTAAGCAATCCAAGACGGTTGATTGTCAACACGAGCCAGTAATAAGCTATTACTCTTGTACTCACGTGCAGCATCAAATGCAGAATTAACGCACAGAAACCATCGAAGCTGATGCCTCGGGCTCTGAGAGTGCATAACCTGCTGAAATGCAAGTAGCCGTTTGCTAAAGTCAAGGGTTAGCTGATTGCATTTATTGAAATTTAATACGCGCAAAACACACCAAACTTGAATACAAACATCACACGCGTACTGATCAAACAATTCTTGGTGCTGTTGGTTTTCAGGCTCGTAGGGAGGAACGTCGCGCTTGAAGACGAATGGTCGCTAGAGAAATCCCCGCCACGTGAATTGGTTTCATGTCTGATTTTAGGGAACAAAGGTTTCTGACAAACTCACAAGCAACAGTATCTTCGCATGATGCACTTGCAGCATTAGTGTTTGGTTCTGAAATAGAATGTAAGGCCTTGCGCCCGTTTCCCCTGAACCAGGCCGGAAAGCGATGGGTAGCGAATGTTCGAAGATACGAATTTCATGCTCCATGTGGAGAATCGTGCGATACGTTGGCATAAGAATACTGAAGCAGTGGTCGAAGATATCGCCAACGACTCGAGCCCAGTTTATTTGTAACAGCTGAAATGCTGAAAACGGAAGAGTGAGACCCCACCACTTGAGCATAACGAGAAATCGAGGGTAAAAGCGTACTATGTTCTGTAGGCTGATTGATAGGATGTGATATGAGTTCTCGTTCCTCAATAAGTTCTGCCTATTTGAGTTGCTCCATCAGGCGAGTCGCTCGAAATGTATTCAAATCCTAATAACCTACCTGATCTGCATTGAGTGGTAACCGACAGTCGCAGTGAGAATTATGAATGATATATGGCCGGCATAGAACGAAGTTTTGGAGCCTTTTATAAGTCAGCATGAGAAACCAGAATGAGCCGCGCAGTACAGACCGGTCATATGTATAAAGGATCCACCAGAGCCTTCGTCGCTGTTCTGCTTCTACCGGGTTCATGTGCCACTTCGTTTCGCCATCTCGATGCATACCCACTAATTCAAAGTGAGACAGGAATGGTTTTATAAAACGAGGAACGTACTGGATTGTGCAGTCCGAATAGCGGAACCTGGAATATCAAGATGTATTTAGCATTGCCTGCGAAACGTTACTTAAGACATACCAATAGTTGCATAATATTCAATCATGTTCCCTTCATTCTCTAGATATATGGTTATTAAAATCATTGCCGAAATACGTTCAAGAGTCGGGCCTTGGGTGCGCTCGCTATGAGCCAGCATGGTGCGAGCAAAGTGGAACATTTTCTGCCGCAGCGCATCCCGATCGAGGGCGCTTTCAGCTAGTATAGCCTATGAAGAGGTACGCGACACTTGCAAGCGAATCGGATTTTTAGATGGCTTACCTGTGCGTCTGCGTCTCCACAAAATTGTAGAGTCAACGCACACATGGCAGCTAATAGTACGCAAAAGTCGAGGTCTGGAACGGTTTGTGGGCGTCCGGAGAAGAACTCGAGGTAGGCATCATAGAACACGGGTTTGTGTACAGCAACACAATACCAGTGGATCGAAGACGCTTCGAAAAAATAGCGCGCAAGCTGACCGGTGACATGCGGCGAGGCAGGAAAACTCGCGACCGGGTCGGCAGGGTTAGGTTCATCCAGAGGATGGGGTTTAGTTGCGCCAAACTACAAGAAAAAAGGAATTAGACGCTAAGAGTCAGTGCTTGAAACCCATAGAGGCGTACTTGAGAGAATAGAGCGGCGAGAGGGTTGTCTCCTGCGCCTTGGGACAACTGCCCTAGCGCAGCGGCTGCGTCTTGCACGGCTCTCTCGGGAACAGGTCGAGGTTGTGGGATGATATCATGAACCGCCGGGTTGGCCGACAAGAGCGCGGCCATATCTGCTTCTGACATGTTCGCCTGGCCATACGAAGCCCGCACGAGAGCCTCGAGCTGCTCGATGCGTTGTGCCAGGCGTGCAGATTCCGAAGTGTCGATCACAGATGGTCTGAGTGACGAGGTAAATCAGTGGGCGGGGGAAAAACGGCAACACTTACTTGCGGACTTGCGTGGGGGGACTTTCCATGATGCACTGGTCCGCCATGCCGCGCTTGACGCTTGGAACATAGCTGAGAATGTGTGCGACGTTAAAACCGAATTGCGTACCATCTTGAGCATGGGTTTCCACGATCACACTGAAGATGGACGTCAGTTCGGTCGAGACGCATGTTCAGGGGAACTTACTTGTTGCTTCCGTCGGTGGCACTCTAAAATATACAAGCGACAAAGGTGAATAGATCAGACCAAGGTAGCTCAGATTAAAATTACCTGTACAACTCCTGTAATTCCGATGAGATTCGTCCCACTTCAGCCTCTCATCCGCACGGACTTACAAGGTAACGCGGTTCCTTTTTAGCTTTTTCTTTGGCGGACTTAAGACAGGCGTATCCGCTGCCGGCGGTGTGGGAGAAGACTGTTCCGGGACCGAGCTTGCAGTCGCTGTCGTCGTCATCGCACAGAGGGACGGCGCACCAAACTTGCCATCGTCAAGTTCCCTCCCTCGACATGTGTTTGGGATGCTTTGGCCATATGCACGTGCAGCCACAACACGCCTAATACGTACAACAATGCTTCTGTCGCAGACACGCTACAGCGCATATGTTCATCTCACGCTATTATATACACGTAATATCATTCTCGGACCCATATGCAGTTTATTCGCCATACAAATACTGCTCATCTGGTTAGCCGCATATAGTTAGCTTTGTACAACTCGCTTACCTCGACTTCGTCAACTCCTTCGCCCTCCGAAAACTGGCCGGTTCTGGGCACTGGTCCACTAGGCAATTCTACGTCTTCTTCTAGAGCAGTCCCATCATCCAATCCAAATGGTAGCACGGGTCGCAACCCAGTCCCTGAACTCGACCTCCGTCCAACGGGTGATTTCGGCATGGCTGACAGTGTCTTTGGGCTCATATGCTACAATAATGGTATAAGTTGAGTCACAACGGCCGGGAACGAAACTTACCGCCCAGTTATTATGATTCTCATCCACGGAACTAGCATCTGAGCTGTCGCTCCTCGATTCATCTCCTAGAATGTTAATCGACCCAATGCTCTCAGAATCACTAATCCCATCCGCCAACTCCGACGATATCTTAGATAGCTGCCTCCATGCTGACTCTCCTCCATCTCCCGCAACCACATGCTCCTCTCTCGCCGGCCCTCCAGCAGAAACCGACTGGAATAGCGCGTCTGCAGCCTCAGCTTGATAGTTGTCGCGCTCGCCTAGGTCGGATAAATACTCTTCATATTCAGCCTCGAATGCAGCATCTTCAGGGATGAATGGCAAAAAGTGCGATGGATCCGCAACGCGTGACTTGAGGGGAGGGAAGACATCTGCTTCAGCCGGAGTACTAGGTGTGCCGTGCGGACGAGGAATTTCACCACCTCCGCCCACTCCTAGTGCATCTAGGGTTGGAGCGGATTGGCTCGAGTTTCGGCGGTGCTGTTGCGAAGGGAGGGTTGCAGCGGCCGTGCCATAGCGTTTAGTATTGTCTGATGGGAAGTTGAGTCAAATGCGCGATTGAAAGAGAGGACTGCGTACAAAACTTAACCAGAGTACGGAGTGCTTGCTCTTGAACCTGGCAGCAGATTTCAACAGGTTGGGATAAATAGACAAGGCTCCCACATACCATAGCATCGACCACGTCGTCCACCTCGGCTCCTGACAGCCACTCGTCCCTCAAATCCGGTCGGCAATGCAAGTAAATCAGTGTAATAACCTTCATGTTCGCTGTTCCAGCAAACATTGAGCAATCTTATTGAAGGTGGAACCAAGACACACGCACATTGCCTCCATTTTCGACCACAATATGGAACTTGACTCTTTAGAAGTTTCAAGACGTGAAGTTGTAGTATAGGATGAGTGACCTTCAAGATCCTTTTTAGGATAGCCTATAGCATAACTTACATATCAACGAATGTCCATGGCTCAATGAAACCTGGGCTTACTGAGCTTTTGTATTGAACAAGTAGCCAAATCCGATGGCTCCTACCCTTGCTCAATTTTTGCACGATTTTTACGAAATTAATGTTGGCAAAGAAATTACGCCATGAAAAATCAGTGATCAATTCCACATCGTCTTCGACCCGTGGAGGCTGGGAGGACTGGGAAAGCATGTTGTCTTCGGGGCGCTCGGCGGTGGCATTGCGGGAAAAGTTAAGATTGCAGAAACGGAAGAAACTAAATCTGCCTTAGATTTTGGTAAGTGTAAATAGCATTGTACGCACTTGAACTCCGGGATTTCATTCTTGGCAACAATCACGCTTGAGACTTCTTGCATCCCAAACATCTTCAATACTAGGAGAATGCAATTACTATCCAATAGTAATTGGCCAAGGTGGTGGAACTTCATGATATCTGTGCGACCAATTCAGCGATTGTTTAACTCCACATAAAACTACGTACGGGACGCTTTAAACCATTTGAGCGTAAGCATTAGAATCGCTGAAACGGCTTTGCTCGTTATTTCTCGATGCCGCATGACATCAATTTCTTCGGGGGATGGAGGGGGCTGCATTGGCATTTCTACAATTCGTACGGGATGAGGGCATTAGTCAACAAGATACGCACAATCACTGGATGAGTGACGGCGAAGCCGTCTGCCTACCGTTAACGCTAAACCCAGACTGCGAACTATTTGGTGGTGGTCCGCCTGTAGCAGTAACAGTCGCAAGCAACAATTTCAGCAACACGATGACACATGGTTGCAATAGAGGAAGGATAGCTGACTATTCAGGATATATGTCAGATGGGATCAATAGATAATGGACTATAACTCACGTATATGCTTTCGATTCTCCTCAGTCGGATTAAATCTTGTTTCTTCTCCCGCAGTTTCCGTCGTTCCTTGCCACCAGTATCTGCACCGTTATTCAGAGCCTCCTCAACCTCCTGTATCAGCAGCTCAAGCTTTTTTATGTCGCTCGGCCCAGCAACACCTTCAACTACGTCCTCTGATCTCCCGAAAGAGCTCGGCACGCCAACACCAACACCGTTGCCGACTCCGACGCTGACGCCGCTCCCTTTTTCTCCGCCCATCCCCGTAGATGCCACGCTCTTATTAGCCGCATTTCCAAACGTAACGCTACCATCCACTCCACTTTCCTCCTTCCAGCATGCCTCTCGCACCTCCCACATCTGCCAAAGGGCCAAGCTTATATGCATATGCTTCTTATACAGTCTCTCCGCTTCCTCCACCGCGATCGGCACCGTTCCCGTTGTGCGACTGAACGGAAACACAAACGGTCTGGTTTGGTCGGTCTGAAACTGGAGTTTCTTTAACTTTGGGTTTGGTATGTTTAGGTTTGGATTCTGCATGTGTGGTGGCGGAGAAGGAGCAGGAGTGCCTATTCCCATCCCGGTTCCCATGTTCATTTGCATTGGGTCATGTATGGGATGACCAGATTGGTTTTGTTCGGATTGGGCTTGGTGGTAGGGAGGTCGTACAGGTATCGGCGAGAGCGCAGTAGAAAGTCGCTCAATCGTAATCTCTTTGTCGGATTTTGGCGCAGCAGGTACGAATGTAGGATATTTGACGGCTGATTCATGTCTGAACGTGCTAAAATCGATTGGCGTGGATTTGATGGCTTGCTCTGCGCACCCATAAATCCGAGACCCGAATATGAGGTTCATGAACTAACCTTGCTCCATCTCTCTCAACCCTGCTAGCTCTCGACCAAGTTTCTTCACACGATCAAGCTCCTTAATACCTCCCAGACAAGTCAAAAGGCTCTTCCATAGCACTAAGAGGAGCTACAAACAATCTCAGTTAGGGTAGGAAGGTAGTCATTATCTTCAAACCTTTTTGACCGGATAACCTCTTAAGCTTTTTTCCTTGAGTGAGGCCACTAGACCAAATAAGTATGTAGGCAACGGAGGATCGAGGCTCACTGTGGACAGAGAGTCAATAACAGGCTACAGAGATTGTATGCCACCTACTAAGCTCGTCACCAAAATCTTCGTCTCCCTTCATCACCTCGACCATGAAATAGAGAATTGCATAATACATAGACAGCTCGGTGTTGACTTCTTCTATGAAGTCTTGCTTTTCCGCTTGAGAAATCCCGAGGTGGCGAGTATCAGATTCGGAAATATTGCTATTTATAAGAAACATGGAGTTTTCAACGAGATATCTTATTGAGATAGGAAGAGCCAATCGCCTCCGTACCTCAGAACGTCGTGTTTAGAGCTACTGATTTTGATTGCGTCGACTATACGGCTAAGCCCATCGGCACTACGAACGAGTTTCGCATTGTCAATTATCCAATGCAACTGGTGCTCTGGAGAAGTGGTCTCCGCAAAGGTTCCTGGTCAGTAAACAGAATGAGTAAAGTTACAAGTACATAAACGTATGCTTATACCTTGCAGTATATAAAGCAGCCGTCTTGCGTTGACAAATCTCTTCTCAGCATCTCGGTGCTCCAGGCTTTCGAGAAGTAGTTCAACGTGCGCTTTCCTATCTGCCAAAGAGCTCTTGGTCCACTCTATACAGGTTTAGGTAATAATAGACAATAAAAAGCCATCTGAGTATGCTCACCTCCATTAAATGAACCCTCCCAAGCTCGCATATTTTCGGCGTACTGTGGTACCTCAACATACGAGAAGAACTCGTCTATTTCGTTGAAAACAGTGTCTTCGTCGTCGTACCTAAAATCAAATCGTTGTTGCTTTTTGGATGCAAATGAGTCAAGTCATTCGATCAAGACGAAAGTCAACATACGCGTTGCTTGGGTTGTGGCCCCACCATAGACTTAAGTTGACCAAGGGTAATAGAATCCATGGATGAAGACTCTTCGTCCATCATTTGTTGGTTCTGGGGAGAAGGCCTCATGAAAGACAGCGCCGAGAAATCCATTTTGGATGAGGGCGGCGGCTGGAGATACACGCGACAAAGTGTTTACGCGCCTTATGTAAGCTGATTGTCAGACCCGCCCTCGTGCGAAGCTGTGTATTGTTTGGCAAATTGCAGAGAGAACACTGCGGAGCAGAAGACATGGAAAAAAACATAGATGGAAAAACCACATGAACCGTGGAGAAGGGAAGGTTAGATTAAAGACTGAGCCCGCGAATAGGGGCTGGCGATCTCCTGTATGCGCGTTCCTGTCCACATTGCTTTATATGTAAATTTGGGACATCTGGAGCCAATCATACAGGTCACAGTATTTGACTCTGTCTTTGACCACAAATCGTTGTTTGTAGCCATACTGAGGGTTCAGGACTGTTCAAAAAAGCGAGACACACAAAATGTCCGGAATCAATCTTCTTGAGCATATGCATATCCAGTGTAGCAGATTTACATGGCTATAGATAAAACAGAATATAAGATATTTTCCCGCTAACTAGGGGCAATAGGTGATAGTAAAGTCGGACTTGGAACATGCGCGCACGGCTAAGTACCGGCAAATTAGCTGAACGCCTTAGAACGGCTATATGTTTGGCGTACCTTGGTCAATGGGGCCAGTGCCACCACAGGTTCCGGACGTATCGCCAGGGCGGTATGCCTAGTGAAGAACTATCAGCTTTGAATGACGCATATAACGCATCTGAAATTACCTGGTTGCATGGGCAGCCAGCAGACGTGCAAATCAAGCTATCACAGCCAGACGTGATCTTCTGAGGCTGAAAATGCACAATATTGTCAAGCGGCGAACCGGAGTTGTAGTTCAAGAACTCCTACCACAGAGTACGCCTGGATGTTGGATATATCATAGTAGTTCAAACCACCGGCGTTCATATTAAACTCGGTCATGGAACATGCCTATGTTGCGGTTTAGTTCTAGAAATCAGGGCTACGGAGCGAGGGGCTTACACCGTAACATTTATTGGCGCATACACCAGAAGCTGTCTTGTCGCAGATACGGCCGTCCCAGCCGTCGGGAACGGTGATGACTTTGCTGCCCCCAGCGGGAATGTCCTGGTTGGGGGCACCAGTATAGGCAGCGCCGCTCCAGGTGTGCACGTACATGCCAACACCACTATCACGAGTGATTTAGTGGACGGACTTTTGGGTGCCCAATTGCCTTACTAGCTACAGTTATTCTTGAGTGTAATTTTGTGTGATGCATGGACGCCGGAAGCCAAGAGGGCAACAGCGGAGAGTACGGCAGCTGTAGAGAAGTGCATATCAGTTAGATACTAGCTAAGTTGGAAGGTGGCGTTGAAGTTGGGACTGGACTGATGGATTTCTAGTTGAGTCCAGCTCGATATTTATAGAGGCATATATCGAGGGCCGGCTGGTGCCAAGCTCTAGGTTCATACGCGGGTCGGAGCGCGTATGTCGGCTTTTCGATATCTCGGGGCTCACGGCGAGAACGGCTCAGTTGTAACACAAACACAATCAACACAACAGGAATGATGTGCCGCTTAAACACCCTGGATACTTCGACCTCAGCTTCAATATCCTTCTACGGCATGAGATCTTGGCTGGCCTTGATTATCTTCGGGCGGACTTCCTAGTCAATTCGAGTCGTGCGTTTCGTTGGATGCGGCTACCTCTGCCGTCGGCTCTTCTTTGGCGGTCTCAGATAGGCATATCGGGCAGTACGGCAATGGATTTTATGCAGCATGAGCGAATTCAAAACGCTATAGAGTATGTTTCAAGCTATTAAGTGGCTGTAGCGAGTTCAATGCGTAGTCAAACGAATTTATAGGTCAAGATATTGCAATAATTTTTAGGAACTTTATTTTTTTCGTTTCTCTCAGATTTCAAATTAATGATAGCGCAATATATGTAGGTATACTTCAAAGCGATGGTCTATCCTGTACTGACAGTGAGGGGAGCGCTTGATCATCAATCGGAAGGCGCCCAAGCAAACTCCGCTCGTTGGAGATGCATCAAACTAAACAAGGACAAACAAAGCCAACCAAGCTACAGGAAGATTCGAGTACAGACCAAGCCAGGAGTGTCGATTTTACGTGTAGTAGTTACTCAGAGGCCCGTAATGATATCACATCAATAAAACGTCCTCACCAAAGCCGCTTAGTTTGTGACGACTCAACATAGAATCTACCTCAGCAATCAAAGTCGTCAGCTGTAAGATAAATGCCGAGCGTCTAACCATCAGCATGTATGATATCTCTGAGTAGTTTCGGCGCAACGATTAATGCGTTATATCAATGTAATTTACAGACGAATTAAGGTAAATTACATAGATAGACTGGGGGTCCTATTACGGGCAATAGGTGATAGTGAAATCGCTACCTCCGCAGGCACGAACGGCTGTACGACGCGATGGTTAGCAGGCTGCTTCACAAAATAGACTCCGTTTCGTTACCTTGATCAACGGGGCCGGTGCCACCGCAAGTTCCAGAGGTGTCGCCAGGGCGGTATGCCTTTTATTGGTCAGTTCGAGAGTCACTCATATCAAAGACTTTCATTACCTGGTTGCAAGGGCACCCAGCAGATGTGCAGGTTACGCTCCCACAGCTCGAAGAGACAGATTGTGCCTGTAAGTTCGTATTGTAATCAAATAACATTCGGCCAAGAGACATATCCGGCTTACCACAGAGTATGCTTGGATGTTGGAGATGTCATAGTAGTTCAGACCACCGGCATTCATGTTGAATTCAACCATAGAGCATGACTGAAGACCTTTTTCAGTATGCACAACGCAGTAAACTAAAAAGAGCGCGTACACCGTAGCAGCTGTTTGCGCACACGCCAGAGGCCGTCTTGTCGCAGATACGACCATCCCAGCCATCGGGGACAGTAATCGTGTTGGTACCTCCAGCAGGAATATCCTGGTTTGGATTCCCGGTGTAAGCGTTGCCGCTCCAAGTGTGCACATAGGTCCCAACGCCACTGTTTGGTGGGTTAGAGCTCGTTGAAGATTGGGCTACATCGGTATATGCACAGTACTTACTAGCCGCACTGGTTGTGGAGCCTGATGGTGTGAGCAGCCTGGACACTGGCGGCCAGAAGAGTGACAGCAGAGAGGATCGCGGTTGAGAAGTACATGTTTTCTTGTCTGAGACTTGAGAAAGAGCTGGACGACTATCTGAGTTGATGACTGACTCTACCAAGAGACCATGGGCTTTTATAGTTGAAAACCGATGTTATTTTCAGACTTCGAAGGATTTTCTGGATAAGTTCCTGCCAGTTGTTTGATATTCCGAGGATGCACGATTCATAGATAGGCAATACCACATGCGGGGAACTCGGTACAGCGTTAGCTGGGCGTTGCTATTTTCGTCCCATCGGCTAGCGATGTTAGATGATTCATTTTAGAGGACCATGCCGTGGACTGTGCGTGCCGAAAGCTTCACGATGTAATAGTAGTTCTCGCACACGCGTAATGCTACGGCTAGATTTGTATACCACGCATATATTAGGCGGATCCGCTTGTGTGTTAGCGGCTGCTTAGGTCGGCGAGTTCGGCGGTCGGGAAGTTGGATCATGATTCCATCAAATACCTAGTTGGTTGGCCGAACAATGGATAGCTTCCCGCAAGATCTAAAGCTAAGCTAAGCTAAACTAATCGGTTCTAAAGTCTGGATGACGTCACCTTTTCCTAGTGTCTGATTACTCCATTTTGTAATGGCGCCACCTTTGCAATAGCTTAGTTTAGATTAGCTCCATGTTTAGACGTTGCGGGAAGCTATCCAATCACGATGTCGATGCCGACGGATCCTAGCCGATTTCTAAGGTCGGTTCGCAAGTACTGGGCTCCAGCTAGCCTCAGGTAGTAAGAGACGTGAGCTCAAGGCAATAACCCCTGCGTATATCGCGTTGAATAAACCCTTTGCAAGAAATCGGCATAGTACACAATAGCACGAGGCGAGAAATACAAGAATGAAAGCCAAAACAGATACTTGATAGCAAGATAGCTTTACTATGAAATGCGCCTTAACCGACTGGTCACTACTCCAGCACGCCAAACCAGCGCACACATAGCCAACGCTGTCGCAGCATAAGTCGCTGAAGGACCAACAGTCCAGTACGCAAAGCAAGCTATAAGACAACACAAGTTCAGTTGGGCGAGGATGCAGAGAATATCAGTTGACTTACCCAACAAGGGCCCGATAGCGCGCCCAAGTTGACCAGATGATCGGAATTCTCCCAGCGTGCGACCAGTGGGGATAGCTTCAGTGTTTTGTGGGACTGTAATGTTCGTATTTGGGTGTATCTCGGTGTTCGTTTTGGTTGGTCCTTGAACAGGTGGAGTTGCCTTGCCTTTTGCGCGCGGTGCTGAAGGGCGTGTCCGCACGGACCCACTAGACCCAGTTTGGACCGAGCTGCTCAAACCCGTTGCTGGTTTATCGGATGACCCAGTCGATACTACTGCTTTGTTCGATTCCTCGTCGCATTGTAAAGAGGCGAGTGCGGTCAAGGAGGACACAACCGTAGCGCTGGTGAATGATAGCAGGGCGGCTGCAGCGTGAAGCATCCCCACTGCGGCACGAACGTCGCCCTGTGTGCCTGCCTTGCCACCAGAGCCGCGAATAAGGTGAGGCATCCATGAAAGGATTATGAGAGCTCCCGCGCAACTGATCATTCCTCGGCGAACGAATGCTGGTTCGCCAACGACAGCGGTGGCACGGCGTACATATCCACCTTGCAAAAGCGCGGAAAATATTCCGATTAAGCCGAGGAGCCGCCCGTTTTGTGTGTTATTCCAGTCGAGGACTTTGAGTAAAATATAAGTGTCATGGTAAGTACTCATGGTAAACACACTCACGATCGAAACTTAGGAAAGTGAGAGTAAATTCAACTCCCGAGAAGAGGCTCAAGAAGGAAAAGTGCAGTCTTCCAAGGTCTTTGAGTAAGAGCTTTCGCTCACCCAAACTCAACTTTTTGTATTTTCCACGAGCTCCCTCGCCATCATCATCAACTAGAGTAGTTCCTCGGGTTTCGGGTAGGAATGCTGCAAGGAACGCTGTCTCAATCAAGAGAAGCACGAGCGTAAGCGTTGCAGGCGTAGCATAAATGTTCAGGTCACGCGCAAAGGCGAAAGGCGCGGGATGCGTTGAGAAATATGCCCCGATGGGAGGGCCGATGGTGAAGCAGATCGAGAAGGCAATACCAACAAACATGAGCGCGGCTGAGCGTCGAGCGGGAGGGGTAATATCCGAAAGAATAGCTCTACGTATGCTTAAAAGCAGCCATGGTATATGATCATATGAACTCACATGGATAGTTGAACGTTCCCTTCGCTAATACCTCCGATTGCTCGAGACAACATGAACGAAGCAAAAGAAGTGGATTGAATCCAGCTATGCAGACTTAGTAACATGTACACGTGCAGGTGCTTGGACTCACACAATGGCCGACAATATGTTCCCAAGCATACTAACTAGTAGCACCCTTTTCCTCCCATATTTGTCCGATAGGCTACCGATGTGTGGTGATATAAAGAATTGGAGGGAACTAGAATCCAAATGTGAGGTGGATCTTCTTCAGAGGTTAGTAAATAGCCTACCTAAACAGAGATCCCATGAGGCCCTACACAAGCACCGTTAGTGTTATGGCTAGCACCAAGCGGGAGAAAATTAAACGTACTCCAAGCAGAACCACATCCCACTTGCGTTGAACCGCGTGGGGCGCGACCCGTCCCCTTAGCTGCGATATCTTCTTCAAAGTTGTTGCCAGCAGTGAGCCATCAGATTCGCGAAGAGTGTACCAGTCGATCAAGCGGGGGAAGAGCGGGAGGGGTATGGTAAATGCTAAAATACGGGATGCCAAATGTCAGCCGCCCACCACAGAGCCCAGACCAAGGATTTGCTCACCAAAGAGGTCAATGATGAGGGCGAGAACGACGACCCTCTGGATCCACTTCTGTTCTTTTAGCAGCATAGTGCCGTCGTGGTTCCGTGTACGTAGTGCCAGCACCATGTCGCGCTGCAGCCTTTATTCATCCGATTGCAAATGATGGGCAGGCGCCTATTGATGGGCTTCTGGGCGCCGACCGATGCAGTGTGTGGCGAACTCTGACTCCGACTGTACCACCCGCAGTCGCCAGACTATTCGAGAAAATCTGGACAATCGATAAAGACTGCGTGAAACTATCCATATATATGCTAGTATACATAGTACGCCATGGGGAGACGAACGAAAATAGAATGGGCATTATCCAAGGGCAAATGGATACACAATTGAACCAAGCTGGTGAGTACTTGAAAAGGCCAGATAGACTGTGATTCTGAGTAGTGAGCAGGCAAAGAGCAGGCCGAAGTAACGGGCAAGGCTTTGAAAGACGTCAACTTCATTGCGGCGTATTCTAGTGATTCGTCCAGAGCGGCCGACGTATGTACCACCCTGGTTCATCTCCTTGAACCACTTAATCTTTCAACTAGACAGCCAGGGCTATTCTGTCACACCATCCAGAATGTCAGCTCGTTCTAGACCCACGCTTAAGGGAGCGGGTGCGTCCGTTTTGTCTGCACTCGCCTTACGGCATTAATATCTTCTTCAGTATATGGGAAGCTTGTCTGGGACAAAGGCCCCCGCCCGCCGACCTCTGCCAGCCGACGTAGAATCGTCTCGCTCAATTGCCCAACGATTAAGCGATTTCTGGAACAACACACTTCTTCGTCTTTTCGGCAGCATGTCGTCCTCGATCAACGCATCCTCAACGGCCGAACCTGCCATACTCATAGTCTCTCATGGCGCAACCATCAACAAATTGATTAGAGATACGCTCCTAGTTGAACAAGATTATACGGCAACTTGCGACCTATCTCGCCACGGAATCTACAATACGAGTGTCTCTATATTACGACTCAGCATGGCCCGAAACCTTGAAGATGATCTGGACAATAATGAAGAAGGGGATGCTGATGTTGGTTTGATATCGGGGGAGCTTATTGCTTTTGCTTCTGTTTCACACCTAGTGAAACGAAAGGACATGGTGACGGAAAACGCTGATGTGCTCGAGTCACAAGGTTGGTTTTCTGGAGGGGATCATCTCTCTGTCCTCGGTTGACCCGTACTTACTGATGTGATATCCCAGGACTTGCCATGCACGGGCAATGAACCAAATTGTACTTTTGTTTAATCGTTATACACCTGCTCTTGTAGCCTTTAGCTAACATGAATGAAATCCAGCAAGTATGTAGCCCCAATGTAGGCGCCCATTAGCATCTCCAAGACGACCTCCACATGGCGCATGTGACTCGACCTTCTTATTCCGCCAAGGCCCGCCTATATGACTTTCTGTAGAAATCAAACTAACCGATAAACGACTACGATGAGTGATACTCAAAGCATGCTAGTCTACATAGTGCGCCATGGCGAAACGAATGAGAACAGGTTGAATATCATACAAGGGCAAATGGACACACAGCTGAACGATAACGGTGAGCTCCCGCGATGAAAAATACCCATATTGAGATCTATAACCTTCTCAGGCAGAAAGCAGGCAGAAGTGACCGGAGCAGCCTTGAAGAATGTCAATTTTGTTGCAGCATACTCGAGTGATTTAGCCAGGGCAGTAGATGTAAGCCAGAGTTGAAGTTTCTTCTTCCGCCCCCTCCAGAGTTATGTTAGACTGCTCGAGCTATTTTGGGGTACCACGAAGGTTGTCAATTGTTCCTGGACCGTCGCTTAAGGGAAATAGTACGCCCCGAGTGTACTTTCTCTGATTCTAACGTTAACGCTAGATGTTTTGATAGGATATGGGGAGCTTTACCGGTTTGAAAGGTCCCACCGGACTCCCCGACCCGCCTGATGCCGAAACTTACGAGGACATGAGCAAGCGTTTGGGTGATTTTTGGGACAACACCCTAGTTCCATTCGCCGTCCATTCATCCGGTTCGGTCCTCGCAGCACCAAACAATGATAATTCGGAACCTTCTACGAACTCAGGTCTAGTTCCCGAACGAGCCATACTTTTGGTGTCTCATGGCGCAGCTATCAAGACACTGATCCGCAGCACTCTCCTGGTCGAACGTGGGTATATGGGCGCTTGTGATATTTCCCACCACGACATCTACAATAACGGCGTTTCAATTATACGGCTAATGACGAGACTTGAACCCCAAGGGGACGGAATAAATGAATACAAAGCAGGGAAGGTTGGGGAGGCTCTTAGATCACCCCTTGTATCTGGAGAGCTCATCACTTTTGCTTCTATTTCCCACTTGACCGAGCCATCGGAGTAAGTAATAGACAATGTTGACATACCCAAGTAACAAAATCCGCTCGACTTCCTTGAGCTTCCGATATTGTTCTGATGGCATTTGTGTACCTCTCGTCATACTTGTACCGTTTAGGGAGTTTGAGCGAATTATTTCGTGATATGATCGAACATCGGAGTTTCTCGGGTGACAGAACGGCAGAGCTGTAGTGGCCGAATAGCTGAAGCTGTTGCGAAAGCTTATGCGACTTTCGTATCGTATTTGTGTCGATAGAGGGGCACTGCGTGCGCATATATTGATTGATAATGTGCCAGGCGACCCCCGATCATGACATTTGCAAATTACGCGTGACATCATTCCGATCTCAGCCACCAAGGCTCACCCTCAACATCTCCTTTCGACAGACGTTCCATGTTTTTTCAAACGAGAAATCTCTTTCACTTACGAGTGAACAAATACACTATTGTTCCTCTTTATCTTTACTTGGACGAAAGCCATGTTGACTGGATGAGCCGACGTATTTTGAACGAGATCATTGCAGACCTGAAACCATTGTGAAGTGAACTTGTTACGAGTCCACAACTCGGATACTTAGCTTTCAACATCTCTTTGTCACTAGAATTGGGCCCAAGCTTGCTAAAGAGAGTCATATTGGCGCGTCTGGGTTGAGCGCTAGCGCGATGAAGAAGGCTGGACAATCCGTGGTGGAAGTACATCGAGGAAGTTAGTATAGCGAACCCCCGAAAAGTCACGTAGTTAATCTCATAGGTACCGCAGAAAACTATCAATTTGCGTATTTCTTGAAACCTGCAGAGTCCTATGACATGATTACCAAGGTGAGCTTACATGGTTAGGACATTTTGGATTCTTACCGGGGTCTTTAGACTCGGGATTTCGTTACAGTGACCGCTGCACTTAATCATCCTACACCTACCCAACGTACTTCTACCCCAGAACCACCCAAATCCAAACGAGCCAAGCCGGCCAGAAAACGTGCACCAAAAGCCAAATCCCGCCCTCATGTATCATCTGCGGCGAAGAAACGGAAAAGAACCGCGATTGAGGATGACGAGGAAGATGCAGAAATGTCAGAAGCGTGGTCTGACCTAGACCAGGACCTTGAGGAGATAGGAGATGAAGGGAGTGACGATACAGCAGCCCCTTCTGGTACTGCCCCGACAAGGCAGTCTGCTCGACAGAGGAAAATAGCTCCGGTTCAAGATATTGACGAAGAAATAGAAGTCGAGGAGGTGGCCACAGATACGGCAACACAGGACGCACCACTCGTAATAGTCAAGCCGGAACCTGATGATGCCTTGGCGTTGGCAGACCTCATCCCGATCTCTGCTGAAGACGAAACCCCCGCTCCTCTTTCGCCAAGCCCAAAGCCGCCTTCAGATCACCTGGTTATAGAAGAGGAAGAAGAAAAACCGAAGCAGCAGCTACAACTGACCTATACTGGCTACATGATCCCCAGTCGCTGCCTGTGTGTCATAGCAGAGCCCTGGCCTGATCTTCCAACCACTGCCCAACTTGTCTCCCAGACGGTTAGGCAACGTCGTCGCAAGTCCGCCTCTCCGAAACCCGCGGCCAAGTCACGGCCGTTGTTCCGAGCTGATTCGGATGATGAGGGTGAAGAAGACCGGCCAGCATCTCCTTCCCGGTCACCCGAACCCGAATTCGATTCTGACGATGAAGAAGGGCGGCTTCGAATGTTCAGCCAAATGATCAATAAGGTTAGCGAAAGGCGTTCAGGTGTGGCTGCCCGTGGTGGAATTGACGAGTTCGAGGATGATGCCTTGTACGGAGACGCCGACGAAGAAGGGAGAGGGATATAGCGGGCAGCGATGTGGTGTGTTGACTGCGTTTTCTACCCGCATCGCAGGTAGAGCTGTTGCTGCTGGGGCATACCTTTAGGCTTTACTACCGCATATATTTACAGTTCGTTATCGCCCAAACACGTCGGCTTCGGCCGAATTCAGTATATTATAATTATGCATCTCACTCCGAATCATCACTAGGCGCAAATCTCCTTTGCAAGCTATTCAAACGCCTCTCCTTTTTGCTCTCTTTATCCGGCAGAACGCCCTTTCCACCTTTCCTGAACGCATGCCAATTCGCCTCTATCCTTTTTACGGCGCCCCAATCGTCCTTGTGATTTCTTTCATTAGGGTCGTCTTCTGGGTAACCCCAATCCGTTTCGACCTTCCAGCCTCGTTCTCGAGCAATCAGACACAATACATCCCATGTACGTTGTGTCGTATCTGATATGAACGGAAAGTCGGATTCAACCAGCAAGCGTGTTGAATCGCAAGCTTGGATGAGCTGTATGTGCATAGTCGAGTTGGGTCGAACGTTGATAGCTGTCGAGAGGGAAAGGAATACGTTTTGGTGCGATTTCTTTTGGTACTCGTATGGGTGTGAGTCTATAATAGAACGATTATCACACCCACCTCGATGTTTTTCCAGACGTCTGCACTAAGCGTGCAACTGTGTAGATCGACGTTGATCTTTTCCCAAGCAGCCCCGTACTGGCTCCTCATCCGTTTCAACAAGTCGACCGTTGCGCCACTAGCTTTGACGCTATGCAAACTGATATTCCGCCCGAGTTCGACCGCAACGCCAATCTGAGCATCGAGAATTGCCAACTGATGCTCGAGTGGGACCGTAAACGGTGAAAGCTTCATGCCGTCCTCTCCGACCTGAGGATACCGTACCCTGAATGCACGATCGATCCCAACTTCTCCAAGCATGGCTGTTGGAGAAATTTGGAGGTTTTGTCGAACTTCCTCCACGATAGACGACAACGCGCGGGGGGCAGGTAGAGATGGCAGGATTCGTTGAAAGGCATCCTCGTGATTTTGGGAAGGAGAAAAGAGGGTGCGGTAATGCTCTTCTGTCGGCGGCGGCGTATTAGATAACGATATCTGATGTGCCCACCATGGGTGGTAGCCTAAATACTCAGAAAAGACGTTACTCTAGCGCGGGTGATTCAATGAGACACACCAAAGCACATGATTGCCCTGTCGCCCATTCGCTCTCCCAACTCTTTGACTTTCTCCTGGTCATGTGTATGGGTAGACATTGCACAGATTTGTCCGAGCTGTACTCCGGCTACATGATCGTCGGGAATAGGCGAACTATCCGTAGGATGACAGTGTACGTCGACAAGGTGACTCAAGACGGATGCGGGTGGCAATGGGTTGCCGGTACCAGTTTCAGGTGCTTCATCTGTAGAACCAGGGCACATAGCGGAGGGCAAGCCAGACAAGTGGAGATTAAATCAAATTAATAAAACCAGAAAGTGGAGGTCAAAATCAGCCTTGCCGTTGTGATGTCATAACACGTCTCTACGACTTATGAAAGCCCACGATCCCAAACAGACAGAATTCCATTCCATTTACTAAAACAGTCATTGCGATATTCTATACTATAAATGCCAGTCGATACAAGTAACAAACACGTCCACAAACAACATCGCAGTCGAACTGTCCGCGGTGTGAGGTAAATTGAATGCAGGTGTCCGTGACTAAAGAGGATAAAACGTCCGCAAGCGTCCGGGGGTTGTACATATCCTTCTTTGTCGAATGACAGATATAATATATGCGATCGAGATTGGGAGAGACGAGATTTGTCATAGTGGAGAGCGCAGCCTCCGAGAGTATTAGTAGAGCGAGAAAGAAGAGAGAAAAGACAACGTTTCATGTTGCTAATTCACCGATTTGTAGTAGCCTGTTTCTTTGCTGTGTTCCATCAATCCAAAGAAAAAGAGAAATATCGTTTAAAAGTTATTCCCGCCCATCCCTGCATTCGCTCCTGGGTATGGGCTAGGAGGCCCAGGCGAACGAGAAGATTGCAGTCCCTGCTGGGCTTGCATTTGCTGCTGATAGTTTTGCATTTGCAACATTTGCATTTGAAGTTGCTGTTGTTGTAGGGCGATCTGCTGCTGTCCGGGTGGAAGCGTCGAGGGATTCGCCATCGCGTATGGATGTTGCATCGGCTGGGGCGATGGTGCAGTGCTCATCTTTTGCATCGATTGTAACTACAGTGAGAAGAGCCGTTCAGTTTGGCAAAGGGTTGGGAGATAAGGTCAATTAAAAACGCGTGGGGGCTCACCTCGTAAAAAGCAAAATCCTGGAGCAGGGACGTCCGAGCAGGGTGCGTGAAGAAAATCCGAAGCATTTCATGACCAGCTTCAGGCAGCAACTCTTGGGTATCGCGTGAATTGGTTACCGGCTTGCGCTCTTGTGTGTTGCTGAAAACAAGCAAAAGCGAGCAGATGGCAAGGACCAAAATCAGCATCAACAGATCCGATAAACCGACTCTCGTAAAACACCTTACTTTAGACGTATGTGACGAAGATTAGCATTTGGAATGTCCCGCACGAAGATCCACCGAACTTTGAACACGCCCTTCCACTTGTCTTGGGCCCAGACGGTGGACGAACGGGTATAGTCCACCGGGGTGAGCATTTCAGCCATGCCGCAAAAGTGGCCACTGCCATCGTGTGCCGCCCGATCAGACCGAGCTCTATGCGGACGCGCAAGAACGGAGGCGACTCACCTTGCATTAACGCTAAAGAATAGGTAGATAGGCCCTCGGCCGGCGCACTCTTTGAATGCCTTATCGAGGCGTTTGTTGCCCGGGTCTGTCGAACTCCAAATCTCGTACTTGAGGGATTTGTGCACATCATCTTCTGTGTATGATTTGATAACAAAGTAGCGTGCCTATACATACGGAAAGAACCGAATGAATACGATCATCCTGCGAGCTTAAAAGAGTGCCACTTACGAACTGAGGTCGAATGTCAAATGTCGCAGGATTGTAGCCCTTTGCCATAATGAGTGCAGGCATATCAACGGGGCTGAGGTACCCGCTTGGGCTCGTGCCGCCATTCCCAGTAGCTCCTGCACCGCCTGCGGACGCGCCACCTTGAGTAGGACTTCCGACAGCCGTATTGACTTGGAGGCGAGTCTGGCCAAGTCCAGGGCTCATGCCTGCCATTCCGCTTGCGTTCATCATTCCCATATTCATTCCCATTCGGGCAAATGACGATGCGTCGAGTCCGGCCATATTCATACCCCCAAAGCCCATCCCAGGCTGCATCATGCCGGCATATCCTTGAGGAAGTGGGGGCACAGGCGGAGCGCCCGACGCGTCAAAACCCCCGTTTCCTCCAGGACGGCCGACAATCCGATCTTTCTGGTCCCATACCACACCGCTGGCCGTAAACGGTTTATCGTCCTGACGCTGACCGGCGTTGCCGTTTTCGTTCTCACGATAGCCAGAGCCTTGCTCGCCAAGTCGGCCATTCCAGCGGCGAAGCTGCGGGATGCCATGGCCGATCGGCGGCACGTAAGCCGCAGCACTCTGAGGCTGTTTGGGCGGAACAGCGGGCGGGGTCAAGTCGGTGATGAGTTGTAGCTTTCCCATTCCGCGGGCGGCATTGAAGCCGCCTTGAGAACCAATTTGTTGTTGCTGATTCGATTGAGTTCCAGCAGGCGGCTGGGGTGAATGCGGCCGGAAACGCGGCGGGTGGTTTGGTCCGGGTGAGAGACGGTGCGGAGTTGGAGGGCCAGAAACGTCGAGGTTCTGAGAAGGCTGTGACAGTTCCATGCTCCCGAGCGAGCGTTGGATTTCGTCGACCGAGGCATCTTGGCGCCATTCCTTGTTTGCAGCAGACGAGACAGGAGGCGTAGTTGGTCCCCAGGGAACACGGCCAATTGGGCTCATCGGCGAGTGACCATGATCGTTGTCTGCGTAAGCAGGTGAAGGGGGCGAAGGAGACTGGGCGGCACGTTCGGCAGCCCGTTGGGCGAGGCGCCGGCGACCGGCGGCACCGGCAGCAGCACTTGCGGTAAGGCTTGTATGCCGGCGAACATTAGACGCTGGCGGAGGCGAAACTGACGGACGAGGAGCGTAAGGATTGGGTGACAAAGCGCCGTTGTTAGATGATTGAGATTGTGATCGGCTATGACTGGGTTGGAAGTATGGATTACTACCCGAGAGAGGACTGAGAGAAGCTTCACCATCGGCAAGATGCTGGAGTGGAGATTCAAGTATGGTTGTTAGTACAGAAGGAACGAATAGCATAGTTGTGGCAAACGCAAGGGTTGATCGGCTGGTGGGGTATATAGGGTGACGGGATTAGAGATGCAGTGCCTACTAACCTCTTCTTCTCTCAAGCCGCGCATATCATGTTCCCATTCTTCTTCACCCTCGCCGGCATGATCTGCTGCGATGGAGGAGAGGCTGTTGATATTCCTACCGCTTGGCGAGAGCGTGCCCGACTGCGTGCCTGTGCGATTTGACTTGAAGGCTATATTTAAAAAATGCGCAGCCAGCGCAGCATCAGTATTTAGACGGATGTATATAAGCGGGGGATGGCAATGGAGGATCTGGACTGACCTCGGTGGCGGTTTGTCGGGAGCGATGCATGACGGTGGAGCAGTGCACCCTTGGCGTCTCCAACGGCGCCTGGGGGAGCGTTCCAAGGCTCGCCAGTGCGATCGTCGTCGTCGTAGTATTCCTGGTCCTCTTCGGAGATGGGCGCACGATGGGCGGGCCGCACCATACGGGATGACGAAGAGATCGTGTGGACCCGGCGGACGGATGCCCCGAGAGGCGAGACAGTGTCGTTTGGCGATGTGGGGCCGTCCTCCATTTTCGATTATTATTTTTGGGGGTGGTGGTCGAGTGGAAAAGGAAACCCAAGAACCAGGGCGCCTTACTACGGATGCGGATACGGAAGGTCTACGACTTGGCTTGTATTTCAGTTGTAATACTTTGAGGCTGCGCTTCGGTCGTGGGCGGATCCAAGGCAATGCAGACACACTAGCCTGGTGTCAGCAGATGGAAACGAGAATTAAGCGTCGGTCGACTGAATGGTCCGCACAGCCACCATGATGTGACCTGTGTCACGTGATACAATCTGTCGTCATAGCCAACCATACTCGCTCTCACTCACCCTAACCCGCATTAGCGCACATTACACAATGCCAAAAATCACTGGATATGAAACATTTGGTAGATAAAAAACTGTCAGCCCTAAATGTCACTAATATGTCAACTACCCAGACCTTAGATGGCCGACCAATCTTGCCGGCGATGGAACAGATGCCATGCCAGTCATCCCACCTTAAGCTACTATATACCATCTCTAAACCCCGCTCCATACTTGCAGGAACCTCGAAGTTGACTATTCGGCCGCATATCTCAAGCTCCAGACTGATGGGCCGCTCATAGGATACGGAATGACCTTTACTATCGGTACGCTTCCGTGATACTCACCTCTCGGTGCCACTAACCCTTTGCCATCCAGGCCGGGGAAACGATATCGTCGGCAGTTCATTTCCGTCTTCTGTCCTAAAGTGTTCACATCACATTCGCAGGTGTGCCACGCCATCCAAGAAGTCGTCAAACGTGTCGTTGGCAAGGACCTCGAAAGCCTATTTGCAGACATGGGCAACACTTGGAACCTTCTCACATCTGATCCCCAACTACGATGGTGCGTCCCGCTCCAAGTGGCCGCAAATCTGTCAACTTATCAATCCCGTCCGTCAGGATCGGACCGTAAGTCCTTGGGTCTCGATCGACATGAATAGATCTCGAGACAAGCGCGCTTTCAGGGAGAAAGGGGTGATCCACCTCGCCACTGCAGCCGTCGACAACGCTATCTGGGACTTGTACGCTAAATCGCGCAAGAAACCACTATGGAAGCTCATCGTTGATATGTCTCCCGTAAGCTCCTGGGCGTCAATTTCCATTTTAGGCTCGCATTCACCGTGCAACCACAGGAAGAGTTGGTCAGATCCACGACGTTCAAGTCAGTCGCACTGCCCAATGAATACAAATCTAGTTTTTTCACACACATGTGTGCCCAGATACATCTCGGACGTGCTGACACCGCAAGAGGCGCTGGAGATGCTCCAAGCCAAAGCATCAGGCAAATCGGCGCGTGAGCAGACGGTGCGCGAGGTGGGGTGAGTCCCGACCGCAAGCACCGCACCGGGCGGCCCGAACTCACGATTCAGCTCTGGTTCAGGTACCCCGCATACGTCACTTCTGCCGGATGGCTGCGCTACAACGACCAAAAAGTCGCCCGGCTGATTCGAGAGGTACGCTTTTCATGCGATTTAGAGGGCCGATCTCACACATCAATGACTGGTTAATCATTATTATCTGATCGGCGGGTAGGCTATCAAAGCGGGGTTCACCCATTTCAAGGTACGGGGTCCATCCGTTCGGGCATTCATCTCAACTTACCGCGTGCTTTTCCCGGCTCAGATGAAAGTAGGCTCCTCGTTGGACGACGATATTAGGCGAGCGAAACTCATTCGTGCGATTATTGACGACCCTGCGTCGTTTCCTCCCGGCTATGTCCACCCAGACCCTGCAAGCCTAGTCGGGAAGAACGCTGGACCGACCGGGTGTGTCTTGATGATGGATGCGAATCAGGTCGGTCAACCCGAAAAGCTTCCCTTGCGCTCATGCCTCAACTGACCACAACGCCGGCTGATCCTACGTTTCTCCTTGGCTTTCGATGCTTTCCCGTGCGCTCCTGTGCTTTACGGCGCTGCTCCTACGCTTCCGGCCCTCGCTCTTGTGCTTCCGGATCGCAGGTTTGGGATGTTCCCGAGGCCATCGAATACGTTTCTCATCTGGCCGAGGCGAAACCATGGTACGTGCTACCTCTTGTCCTTCTTTTCGGATTCCCGATTCCAAATCGTCGTCCCAGTCGTCCACCCTCGATATTCCGATCATCATACGCGCGCCTGGGCTCGCCCCCTATTCTGACCGGCCCCAATGCAGGTTCATCGAGGAGCCCACCGCGCCGGACGACTTTCTTGGTCACGCCGCCATCCGAGCCGGACTCAAACCGTACGGGATTGGAGTCGCGACGGGCGAACACGCGCACAACCGGGTGGCGTTTAAACAACTTTTGCAAGCCAACGCGGTCGATGTTGCCCAGCCGGACGCGTGTCGACTGGCTGGGGTGAGTGAAGTGCTGGCCGTGCTTTTGCTCGCTGCCAAGTTTGGCGTGCTCGCATGCTTTCACGCTGGCGGAGTGGGGCTGTGTGAACATACGATCCACCTGAGGTAGGTGGCTTCCTCTGTCAGTTGGACTTGTTTCGGGGGTGGGGCCAGGATAGATCTGGAATGCGCCAGGGCGCGCTGGAGTGGGGTAATGTCGGTCCCAGAGGGTTGCCGGCCGGAAGCGATGATGAGCTTCGAGCAGTGGCCATACCTCTCTCCATGTTCGGGCATTGCTCACACAGCCCTTGACAACAAGACCCAAATCATTCACACTCTGATCCTGATTCTGGTCGTATCGGCCTGATGGAAAATTAGTGTATCATTAACGAGAGAGAGAGAGAGATGTGCTCGCTCATATGCTTAACTTGTATAGCTTGATCGACTACATCGCTATCACAGGCTCGATGGAGCGAAACGTTCTGGAGTATGCCGAGCACCTACACGAGAACTTTGTACATCCCTGCAAGCTCAACGCACGAGGGCGCTACTGCGTACCATCTCACGAGGATGAAGGATACAGGTGCGTTTGATGTCTGTCTCGACCGTCGTTCCCACCCCGCCCGACATTCAACACCCGACGTGATGTGCATATAAGTTGCCTATCTAGATTTCCCACAACGTCATTCGCGTGACATTCCGTTGCATATCCTTCCTCTAGTCCTACCCATTGAAAAACTGACTCTTCAACACCCCTGATCTTCAACTAGCACCGAGATGCACGAGAGTAGCATTGCGGAGTTTGGATTTCCGCATGGCACGTACTGGCGCTCGGCGAATGAGTAAATAGAGCAAAAAAGCCTTGGCCCACCGGAAAGGAGATGTTCGGATTGGGTAGGTCGTGACCGGAGTGTTCGGCTAGGTTGATAGCCCTGGACGATCAGCCATCAATAATGAATCAAATGTACTAGGATATTTTGTATGTTGAAATAAATAAAATGAATATATCTCCGAGAATTCCTCGCTTGTGTTTAGACTCTTCGGCCTCAGTCTCGGCCGTTCGCCCGTTGTGGATGGATGATGTTCATAGGGGAGACCGGATCAATCGCAGAAATGAATTAGTGATTAGGAAAAAAAAAGTTCAGTCAAGTACTTGACAGATTCAGACAAATACATTCGTGATGGACCAGCGAAAAAAAAAAAAATGACAGACGGGGTGGGGCATACATATCGAACCAAAGCGTCCTGTTGTGCTGGATCGGACCAAGGCAGAATGGGGATACGAGCACTACCGAAATGGGCGAGGACATGGAGTATGACGCAAGGAGAGGAAGGGGTAGGTAAATGCGGGGAAACCGCCTTGCGGTCGAACAAGATGGAACCAGACCCCGTGGTGCACACAAGCGTAATAGACTACTCAATCAGGCCGTATACTCGCACAACGTTAAAAACTGGGGCTCACCAAAAACGAAAACAGAGTGTGTGCTCCCAGTAGCAAAAGGAGAGCAAAAAGTCGATCTCATACGCGCTCAAGCATGGCCGCAAGCTCGTCTGCATCGACCAGTCCCTGCCCGGTCTGCACCTTGCCCTCGGTCCGAAGGTCATCTCGGCCCTCTGCCTCTCGGTCCGCGGCGGCCGACATGGACGCCTGGCATTCGCCCTCTTCGTCCTCTTCCTCGACTGCGTCTGTCGTTGCAGTTCGCTGTCGCGCCTGCCCGCCTCCTGCGATCCATAGCCTCCACCATCGACCGAGGAACCGCTTGATGTCGTCTCGGAGACCGAGATACTCGACGTTGCGGACGCACCCCTCCCACGTGACCGCCCCGGTGCGCAAGGCCTGCTCGATGGTTCGCGTATCGCCAAAGTAGAGGTAGTGCACGAGTAGCGCAAACGAGGCGTGGTCGGGTACGGGCAAGAGCACCGTCGGGTTGTGTGCGGGGCCTGTCATGCGGGGGAGTCGGAGGGAGGAAAAGGTGAACAGCGGACGAGAGCCAGACTGGGCAGGGTCGAGGTGGGTGATGGCCGAATGGGAGAACAGGTTGCGGAAGAGGGCCGATTGGGCGGTGAGATAGTCTTGGTGCAGCTAACGGGGACATGGGTCGACGTTCATTTCGGGCGGGGAGATCGCACGTACCCTGACACGGATCGGCTGTCGGGCGCCTGCATTGGGCGCACTGCTCCTGCGGGTGTCTTTGATGCTGGGCGGGCCGTTGACCGATGTGCCAGAGACGGCAGTGTGGCCGTTGGGGACGCGGGAGAACATCCTGAGCGACTCGGTCGGGACGACTGATCAACGGGGATGAGAACAAAGAGCGTGTGGGTGCCAAGCAACTCACTGATCGTGCAGTTTGTGGTCTCTGGGCGGTGCCAGTAGTAGGGGGCCATCCCTCTCAGCCGGTCGATGATGTACTCGATGGGGATGTGGGAGAGCGCATCGGGGAGGCCGGTCTGGGGGGAGACTGGGCCGACGACGGAGGGGCGGGGGGTGCTGAGGGTGCTCGGGATGCTGGCCTGATATGGCTCGCGCGGGGGGAGGGGGTCGGCCATCATGGTTGGCAGCAGGACAAGGGAACCAGAGACACGTCTTTGAGAGCGATGGCTGGCGCCAATTTGGCTGGGGAGCAACTCCGACGGGTCTCAGCTAAGTACTGCCTGCGAGTTCCGTCTACTCCGTTCTGGGCTGCTCGTTTAGCAACCGCGTCCCCTGTCGTGCTATTGTTCTGGCCCGGCGCCTGCGATGAGCACCGGATGCGAACATCGGCGATAACATCGGCGTTGAGTCCCAAATACTGCCCGCCTTTGTCTACTCGATCGCGAGAACAATAGGCGCACTCCAAGACACCCGGGGCGAGCCCTCTGCCCATCGGCTAGTCCAATGGTATATATATATTATCTTTGGGTCTCTTTACATTCATTCTGTTCAGATGCAGGTGTATGCCCCGTCTACACGCAGCTCGACGCCGTTTGTAAACGCCGATGCGTCGCTCGCGAGATACACAATCGCGCCCTTCAAGTCCTCTGGCTCGCCCATTCGACCTGCAAACAGTCAATCGACCGCCACAACACTCATTTCGTCCCGACTCACCCATCGGCGTAAGATTCACCCATGTGTTCTGTCGATCGGTGCTGTCAGATCCCGTGCTTCTCACCCAGACACGGACCTCACCTTGAGCTCTTCGTTCTTGTCCAGAATCGCACGCGTCAACGAGGTGAGCATGTATCCTGGGCTGTCCGGCAATTGGCACCGTCAGTGGCCTCCTCTAACCCATCTCGCACGCAACCCACCTGAGCGCATTCACCCGGATCCCGCTCTTGGCCCACTCGACAGCCAAACTCGCGGCCATATGCTTCACCGCTATGACCTCAAAACTCAGCATCGACCCAGGCACACCACCCAAAAATACGCGTACCGGCTTTGGACGAATTGTACGGTGTTTGCGGCTATGGCGATCGGTGCCTCAGCCATCCACAGACGTCACGCCAACACCATATATACTTACCTGCGGCACGTTTACGATCTGGTTCACATGGTGTTTAGGACCGGCTGATGCGTTTAAAAACGATTACGAGACTTACGTTTGCGCTCATGCTGCTCACGAGAACGATGCTCCCTTTGGTGCCCTTGTCGATCATGTGGCGCGCGGCTTCGCGGGCACAGAAAAACGCCCCATGCACATTGATATCGTACAAGAGCCGGATACGCGCAGTCGGATAGCTAGCCCAAAAGTTAGTTCAGCCCACAATATAATCGCATAACAACACTCACTCGAACGCAGAATAGTTTTCGACAATTCCTAGCATCATCCGCATGAAATTTAGCCCAGACAGGCAAAGATAAAACACAACACACCTGCGCTAGCAACCATCGCATCCACTTTCCCAAAACGTTTCACAACCGCCTCAAAACCTTCTTTAACCGACTCTTCTTTCGAGACATCACACCCCATCCCAATCGCGGTCACCGCCCCGGGTTCAATATCCCCGTGGTCGACTAGACCATGCCGTATTAGTGTTTGCAGATTATGTGCGTAGGGACAAGGGCGAGATAAAGAACACGTTGTATGAGTGGGCCACTACTAGATGGGGCAAGTGGAGCAAAACTTACCAAACCATTTGACAAGGTCGTCCGCGGCTTGTTGCGCCTCTTCTTGCTTCAAGTCCATCAAAACGATATTCGTGCATCCCCTGAAGCGTTTGCTTATTAGTATCCAAGCTTCACGGACAATACTAGTCAACAAGAATACGTACGATTCCACAAATGTACGCGCAAACAAGTTGCCCAATCCACGCGCTGCGCCCGTCACGACACACACCTGAAATCGTCATTAGTATTACTTCCCGAACCGAAATGAAACCGGCTCCCGAACTCACCTTGCCCTCCATGCTGAAACTGGCGAGTGTGCGGGCTTGATGCCGTCCATGGCCAGCACCAATCGTTGCGTGCCCTACATCCTTGCTCTTGGATTTCTGTATATCTAAATTAGCCACCTCCTAATCTTATATCCGCAATCCAACCCTGCCCGTGCGGGTAAAGCCTTGTTTCTCACCTCCTCCCACGAATGCGAGATGTTCTCGTTGGTAGCCGCAATCTCGGGAGGCTCGACACCCTCCTTGTCTTGGTAGTGTTGTCCATAAGCGCGCATCTTGTCCTTCTCTTTTTGTTCATCGATTTTGCGTTGCTCTTCAAGCCGCTTTTCTTCATCCTCTTTCGCGCCGTCTCGTGCAATCCGCGTTTGGCTAAAAGCCCTAAACTGGAGACTAGGTTGCTGACGCGTCGCACCAGCATAGCGGTTAACGCGAGGCAGAGCGCGAGCAGCCGTCCGGAGTCGGAGAGCTGTATGCATAGTAATGATGGGGGGATGTTGATGGCGAGAGATAAAAGATGCTCGTCTCCGATGGCAAGTGCGCCGGACTATATACTCGATTGGAGCGTGGTTCCACCTCCCCCGTGTTCGCTGCAGCTAGCCAGCACCACCCGCTCGAGCCGATGTCATACATTACGGAGCCGCGCCCTACATTGCGCTCAACACCAATAACGCCGGCCGCTTCGATAGGGTCGACTCCATCCTTTCGGCCCGATCTGCCGGGAGCCTCTGGCGCTCTTTGACTTTGCGAAGGAATTCGCGAAATGCGGGGGAAAAGTGTCATTGAGCATTTAGTCAAGAAATGGTGTCGTCATTGTTCGTCGTTTGCGTTATGGTTGTTAGGATAGACGTCTCTGCTTAGCTAGATCCAGAAGTTTCATTGGCCAACCGATTTTTGGAAATCGGGCGGACTGGAATTGGAACAATCGTGCGCCAACGGCTTGCATCACTTCTGTCATGATGTACAGGTATATTTCGTCATAAACAGACAATAACGATCCGTTCCAATCCCCTTCAACATTGTTACAAGTACCCCCGTTGATATACTCCATGCCTCGTTTTCTAGGGGCTCGTAGTTGGACCCGAATCCTCAACGTAAACTCCACTATAGGTGAACAACCCTCGTTTATTAGGGTGCGAACGGGTAAAATGCAATGGTACTTGCCTGTAGTAAATATTCTCCTCAGAGATGGTATTCGTATTTCCGTTTGGCAGACGCAGGATACCTTGAAAGGCGTCGATCAAACTCAAACCACCGAGCATACAGCCAAGATGACATACCAACGTGCCAGTCCGTCCCGCCATTTCCGTTCAACGAGCCCGAGTACACTTTAGTCAATTGAGAGCTGCCAGTCGACACCCAAAGACCGCCGGGCGAGCCGGTCTCGAGGATAAAGTTGTACTAGGGGGGTGATAAAGATCAAGCTCGTCATGATTATCAAGTTCATCGGCCACATACCCAGGTGCCTTTGGTCGGTGTAACGGACCAGATCGTCTTTCCACCAGTAATGACGCGCAGCACATCCGCCACGCCATTTTGGCCAGAGAGTTGGCCATACTTGATATCAGCATAGTGGCCTAGAATGGTTTAGTTTCAAATCACTATATCTGAGGTTATGATATGACTGGGACTCACCTTCCCAAAACACTATCTGATGCTCATAGTTCGGATCTGGAGCGTTCACCGTCGGGATTTGAAGAGAGACGTGATAATACCTGGACATGTATGCGTGAATTGCCATCAGGCGGGATGCTCGCATGTTACTCACAGGTGTCCGCTGAGACTAGCGGTAGTCTGAGGAATAAGTTCGCTCCTATTGTTTAGTGTAAGCATGGGCTAGCTATTGAGTCAGAAGAAGCACTAACCTGAGCATGGTTCCGCCATTCCAGATCGAGTTGGCGGTAATCTTGACTTTGACACCTTGCTTCGCGGTCGTGGCTTTACAACGCAATCACTAAGTATTTGAGCCGTCCTAATAAATCAATTCGACCCACTGGCCGGATTCTTGTACTGTGATCCAAGGGTATACCAAGATGATGCTTTCTCGCCCTGTAAAGGATTTAGTACCGAATGAACCGTCGCAATAAAGCGCATACATGGAGGTTTCCGTAGATGTAGGTCTGGTACTGTCCGACCTGGTTGCTCCAGGACCACTTGTCGAGGTCGGTGGCCGAGCTATAAACAAACCCTGAGGACCTATCAAGGCGCACGGTGCGACACACTCACGAGTAATTGTTGAATCTGCCATCCCAAACAACAGCACCAAGGGCGCTAGGAGCAAGTAGAGCAACCGCAGAAGCCACAGAAAGCAACATGTTCTTTCCTGGGGTAGTTGTTGGTCCTCCAGATGAAAATAGACCTTTTATATACTGCCAGCAGCAATGTGTCGGTTCTGCAGCTCGCGCGTTCAAACGGCTAGATGTCGCAAGTAGTCCCGCATGATACCACTTCTAGCGAATAAATGCACCGACAGAACACCGAACGGCGGGAGAATCGAATGCAAGAACCCATCGTCCCCAATAATAATATAGAACTCGTGACTCAGTTTGACACACCGATTCCGAGCAAATAGGACAGAGAGATCGATTGACAAAAACGTCGTCACGCAGCAAGGTAGCTGCGGGTATAGATCACAGGAAAAAGCAAGAGGGAATACGGAAGAAACTATGTAAAAGAAAGGGGCTAATTGCGCCAAGACATAGGGCGATATACGTGGGGTGACAGACGATACAAAAAATAACGCAAAGAAAGTGACAGCATATGGGATAGGGCCGGAAGAAGAAACAACGGGATATACCACTGTACATTCTCGGCCCGTTCCAATCTACCAATTACCCAAAAGACCTTAGATACAAGTAAACCTGGACTTGCGTTTCTGCAACTCCTCCATTCGGCTTTCCAATTGTTGCCGAGCTCGGTCCTTCTGCCTACGCTCATCGTCTAGTCTCTGTTCTAGCGAATGTTTCTCCTCGACGACCGTGCGTCGGACTTGAGTGATCTCTTGCTGAGCCTCTTCTAGTTGGGCGCGCAGACCCTGAACTTGACTGACCAAGGAGTCACGTTCTTTGACCAACTCCATACTCTGGTTTCGCGACTTGCGCACTAGGATAAGCGTTAGACTATTGCCACTGGTGTAGGCTAAGCAAACTTACAGTTACGCTCGGAATCGCTCAGCGAAGTCTCCAACGTGGCGACCAAATCCATATGTGCTTGTAAATCACCCTCGCAGTGAGTCAGCTGCTTGTTCAGCGTCTTGATCATTGCCTGAGCCTCGTTGAGCTGTTGAGCCTGCTTTTCGAGTTGGACAGCTGCGTTCGAATCGAGCTGATGACTAGTTGCAATGCTCGAATCAAGGGTAGAGTCGCCATGGGAGGAGGCAGAGGTGCCAGTACGGCTGACGGTATCTTGAACAGCAGGCACGGGGGGCACGGTCGAGGGGAGTGGTGGAGGGGGTATAGATGGTGGTGGAGTAAGGGGAGGAAGTTTCGCGGGAGGCAGGCCATTGTGCCGCCCGTAGGACAGCCCACGACCTTCAGGGCGAGGTCCAGACGTCTGCACTGTTTCAGAGGCGGCCTCCGTCTTGGCAGCGACCAATTGAGCTTGCAGTTCCTTGACAAGAGATTCTTGGAGAGCCCTTTCGGCCTCTAAAGCTTCGCGCTCCTCGGTGGCCTTTTGAAGTTCGGCCTGTAATCCCGTTATAGTGCCACGGTGTTCCTCGAGTTCGTTCGTCGTCGCCTGGTGCTTCGACGCCTCCTCAACAAGGGCAGCCTTTTCAGACCGAGCCTTCTCCAACTCGACACGAAGGGCCTCAACTTCGGCGGTCAAAGCCGCCCGAATCTCGGTGACTTCGCCAAGTTCACGTCCAAGCTCAGCTAAAGCAGTCTCATTAGCCTCTTTTCCAGACTCCAAATCGGCAGTCAGAGTCGAATGGGCCTGAGCGGATTCCTCCAATCGCGTCTTGTAGGCGACAAGTTCGTTGGAAACGAGTTCGTGCGCGGCCTGGAGTTCTGCCTTCTCTTTTGCATGCTGCTCTTGAAGTTCGGCTAGCTGTCGATCGCTTTCTTCCTTCAGTCGCTGGGCCAACTCGTCCCGTTCCGCAAACGCAGACTCCAACGCGTCCTTGTGCTCCACCTGGTTCGACACCAACGTGAGTTGAGTCGCCGCGAGCTCTGCCTGATGCGAGGCTTTGAGCTGAGAGAACGAATGTTGGTAAGACAGTTCTTTTTCGTTCATCGCACCCGCATGCTCTTGGGTCTTGCGCTTTAGGGCTTCTTCGTGCGAGGCCCGAAGTTGCTCGAGGGCTGTTGCGTGCTCAGCCGCAGCGTCCTGAAGGGAACTCGAGATCCGGTCCATCTCTGCTGCGTGCGCATTGCGCAAATCCTCCATTGCAGCCTCGTGCTTCACCACTGCTTGTTTCAAAGCCGTCTCGTGATCCTCGTCGCGCCGACGGAGCAAGCGCGCGTGCTCAGCCTTGAGATTTTCCATATCCTCCTTGAGCGCAGTCTCCTTGCGCGCAATCGCCGCCAAGTGCTCCTTCTGAAGCTGTTGAATTGCCAAAGCCTGACTCGACTGAGAATCGGACAGTGTTCCCTCGCGCGCGATCTCTGCCTGTTTTATCGCAGCCACATGTTCATCTTTGAGTCTTTGCAGCGCAACGGATCCCTCGCTCTCCATCCGGGTAAGTGTTTCGGCGTGATCTGTTTTGAGCTTGACCAAGATCGAATCATACTCCTCTTGCGCGCGAGCCGCGGCCGCCTCAGCCTCAGAAGTTTGTTTGCTCAACGCATCAGCGTGTGCAGCCTTCAACTCCTCGACCTTGGCCTGGTGTTCGATCTTGAGTGTGCTCATCGCAGCCTCGTGTGCTTGTTCAAGCTTGTGACGTTCGTCATCGTGCTCAGACTGCATCACGCCCAAACTTTCTGCGTACTCATGTCGAGTTGTAGCAAGAAGCGCTGCAGCCTGGGCCAGCGCCGTTTCGTGGCCGCTCTGTAGTTCGCCGATATGAGTCTGGTGTTGGGTCAAGAGAGCAGTTTCCTTGCGCTGAAGTTCGGCCGCGTGCTCTGCTTTAAGGCCTTCGATCTCAGCAGCATGCTTCTCGCCAGCGACACGCAGCTGCTCCAGTAAATCTTGTTCGCGCGCTTTGATGTGCTCGAGCTCGGCGGTGACGACAGTCTTGGCCTCGTGTGATGCGTCCAACTGGGATTTGAGAGCGTTCATCTCGGTCGACATGTTCAGTGTCTGTATACGACATCAGTGTCCAACTTTCCGAGAGTGTTAGAAGGTAACGTACCTGATCCTTTGACAACTTGTTTAGCTCTTCATGCTGCTTTCTCAGCTTGTCGAGCTCATCGTTGAGACCATCAACAAGGTCGCGATGCGCAGACTCCTTTTGCGCCATCGACCTATCGCCACAATATCAGTGCCTAGTCTAAGAAGAAAAACGCAGTCGGAAAACTCGCCTCATCAACTCGTCCAAACGACTCAATGACAAGTCGGCCTCCTGATGGTTCTCCCGTGGCATAAGCTCCAAACTCTTCCGAATCTCCGCAAAGTCTTTGATCATCTCGGGAGAGAGCTGACTCTCCCGGTTCTTGGGATTGTACACTAGGCTGTCTCGGTTCTTCCCCACACCCTCGGACAGAGCTCTGAAGGATGCCTCGCGCTCAGACTCTTTGATCGTGTTCTCCAACGCAACAATCTCAGCCTCGCGTGTCTTCAAAATCTGTGTACCCATTCAGTTAGCTTCTACCGTTCAATAATCAAACCTTTGAAACATACTGCTTGCAAACTCTTGATTTCCTTTTCCAAATCGTCCGCACTCCGCTCGTTCGGGAGCTGCAACGAAAGTTGCGGCCGGTGTCCCGTTCCGCGCCCTATACTCCCAGCATCACCATTATAGTTCTCGCTCCCAGGACCGGATCCATTCACGGCCCACAAACTCTTGGGCGATCGCGCCGAGGATAGCTCCTGCGACAACGAAAGCGATTGTAGATGCGACCTCGTATGGAGCGACTCGGACGAGGCCGCGTGCCGGAAAAAAAGGCGGCGTGAGCCGCCTGGACTTTCGGCTGCAGTGCGCGATCCAGCTCGCCGGCGGAACGAGGTGGGTGTCGCAGTGGGTGTAGTTGAACCAGGGTTAACTCCATTTGTATCGACTTCGAGTCCACCGGCTGGGGGGTCCTTGTCGTCCATAGAGCCGTTCTGTTGGAGCTTCGCCTCGTTGATCTGAGCGTACAAATCAGAAATGTCACGGAGTGCGTCCTGGTATCGTGCGTTGACAGTATTGAGCTCGTCTAGCGTCGCGGCGTGCTGCTTCCTCAACTCTTCGACCTCGGCTGCGTCCCCAGGGAAACCAAGCCCAGGCGCAGGGATTTCGGTCGCGGGCGTCATAAACGGCGTCTCGTTCCCGGACCCATTGATTCCATTCACACCCTCGGCTTCCAGACTCCTGCGTGCTTTTTCGACACCCCCAACGACTCCGTTCAATCGCTCTCGCTCTGCGGCCAACCACACACGTTCGCGTTCGACTTCGCCCATTCGGGACTCGAGAGCCTCAACCTTCCGTTCGCGATCTTCGAGCATTTTGACCCATTCATCTCGATCTTTGCGCTCCGCCTCGCGTTCGGCCCTGAGCGTTTGAACAAGAGCATCCATTGTTTTACAGCGTTCGCGTGATTCGGACAGCTCGTGCTCAAGCTTGGACATGTCCCGGCGGAGTGACTCGATGTCTTCATCGTACCGAGCTAATCGAGCCTCCATCTCGGAAATATAGTGCGCTGATGTCGACTCGGTCTCCTTGTACTTGGCAAGTTCCTTTTGGAGTTCGAGTAGTGTAGTATCAGAGGAGGATGCATTCTCAGTAAACGTCTTGATCTGCTGTTCCAAATCTCGAACATATGACTAACGGCTAGGTCAGCACAGCGTTCAAGGCAATAAATGGAAATACACACCTCGCGGGACCGTTCCTGGTCGGCGGCCTTGGAAAGCCTGACCCGAAGCTCCTCGATATACAAGTCAGCTTGATTGGAGCGTTTCAACACCTCTTCGAGCTCTTGCTCCTTGTCCGCCAGCTCGTTTTCGGTATGACGCTACGCAGACATCAGTATGCCAACTAGGCCCGGAATGTCGTAAAGCTTACCACCGCGGTCCTCTGCAATGCAATCTGTGTCTCGGCGTGGGACAATTGCTTCTCGTACTCTTCAATCACAGGCGCCACAATGTCCTCGTACCGACCCGCTCCGCCTGTAGCCCCACCACGATCCTCTAGAGTGAGCTTGAGACGGGCAAGTTCCTCAGACGCGCTTGTCAACCGCTGGCGCATATCGTCATATTCGGTCTGGAGCATCTGCAACTCTTGCTCCTTGGCCGCACGCGCCTCTTCCGCTTCGGCGCCGCCCGGGCCAGCAACCGCGCCGCCTTCTTTGAGGGCCTTGACTTCGCGGCGGAGTTTGTTGACCTGACCCTGCAACCACTCGAGGTCTTCCCATCCTTCCTCTTTTTCCTTGATCTCTGCGCGGTTCTTGATGTTGCGCGCGCGGTTCGCGTACTTGAGTGTGTTGATCGTCTCGGCAGCGTTGTATTCGGCCGGACTAACACAGGCGATCATGAGTGTGTGCGCATTACCGCCGAGGGAGTCTTGAAGCAGCCGAGTCAGTTTCGAGTCGCGATACGGGACGTGAACGTGTCCGCCAAGCCCGCGGCTCTTGCTGGGGTCACCAAGGGCCGAAATGACGTTGCCGAGTGCGAGGAGACCACCGTTGATAGAAATGCCCTCCTTGACACGATCACCCTGGGCGGCTGTACGTTTAAGCTATAACAAGGCCCAGTTAGCAAGTACAAACCCAATTGAGCAGAGGACATACACGTTCGCTTCCGGCAAGATCTACGAAATGGAACTTGGATACTACAGTGGTCCATTCACCGGCGTTGCCAGCGGGTTTTTCATCCTCGTCGGGAGTCCCAGGGCGATTCACCGATCGCATGCCGAGTGCGCTTGCCGGACGGATACCACTCCCGCGACCCATGGCTGCCGCAAATGACGGAGTGGCTGGACGACCAAAGGTAGGAGACCCAACTCGGCCAGACCCGTTTGCGCTACCAGCAAACATCGAGCCAGGGCGGGCGAGGCGCGAGGGCGAAGGCATAGGGGACGTGCGTCCCGATACACCAGCTGAAGGCGCCTGAAGCGATGGGCGGGGGAGAGGTGCAGTACCTGTGTACTTTTTCTGAACGAGTGTAAGGGAGAAAATGGCATGAGAGCGGGAGGACTGGGCATTCATGTCGGTTTCGTTTGTGCGACGCAAGGATGTGCCTTGGCGGATAAGACTTGTGGCTTGTTAGCTAAATCCATAAAAATTCACAAATAATACTCACCCAAGGACATCAGCGGCGCTCTTAACTGGGACTTCACGCAAACCACCCCAGATGATGTTTCCCTCCTTGTCCTCGCGGATTTGGACTTCACGGCGGGCGCCGGACGAGTCCTCGACACCGAGTAGATCAATCAAGTCTTCGTTGTAGAGCTCGATAAAGCTGCCCTTGAGCGAGTATTGCCATCCAGCGCCACGCTCTTCCTTGAGCTCGCGTGCCTTGGCGAATACTGTTGAAACGGCGCGGGGGATGATACCCATGCCGTTGCTGGGGTCGGTCGGATCGGCGTCGAGATCGATTCCAGACATTGTGTAGGTCTTGCCAGACGACGTTTGGCCATACGCAAGAATGGTGCAGTTGAAGCCCTGGATGAAGCGTTCAACAAGCGGGGCAGCTGTCGAACTGAACATCTGGTGTTGGGACGTCTGCGGGCCGTGGGCCTGGTCGAACGTAAACACCTGTTTTTTCGGAGGCTGGGCGGTCGCAGCGACGGCTGCTGAAGGGTTGCCTGAGGCGGCGGCAGCGCTGACGCCATCGACGGCGACGGAGGTAGGGGTGAGTGCGTGAACGACGGTGCGTTGGAAGCGCGCGGGGATGTGGGTCAAGTCGTGTTCGGTGCTTGCCCTGATGCGCACTGCGACCTGGACGGAGACCGCGCCGCCTGAGCTGGCACTGGGCGCCATGTCGTCGACAACAACAGGGAGAAAATCGGATTTTCCGGCTTGTCCACTAGCCCGGTCACTCATCACCACGCGTAATTGCAAATTCATTAGTCATACACTGCCTTTTTCGTACACTATATGCACTATGCCCTCAAATGGCAACACCTTTGCCTACTGCTCCCACCACACGCGCATCGACACATTGTCCATCATCGCCCGTTCTGTCCGCCGCCGCATAGTGCTGAACAATATCCCTATCCAACTCGGCCCATTTCTGTAACCGCTTCATCGACTTGGGGTCTAGGTCAATCGCGGTCAGCAACGGCATCGACACGTCCCTCTCCGGATTCGTAAAGCTCTCCGTGCCGTCTAGAAGCCCAGGTGAGAAGCGTAGCATGATCGAGCAGTCCTTGAACGTTGCGCTCATCAGATAACTCGTGAGCCAGTACTTCAGGTTCTCTTCTTGCGGCTCGTTTGGATCGTAGCGCTCTTTGGTCCCGACGTACGGCCCGTGCGCGAGGTACTCGTCTACAAACTTCTCCCAGTCGGCTAGCGAGGGTTCGTCTTCGTCATCGGCAATCTTCGGAGACAAACCGACCATGGCGACATGCTTTGCCTCTTTCCAGAGCTTTTCAACTCCTTCGATATCCAACGCATCGAGTGAACGCATCAGAGTTGAAAGTGTACCCAGCAAAGGCGAACTGTGCAGCATCGGCGCAATAGCCTCCACGAAAGCTTCTCTCATCCCTTCCTCTCCATTAGTAGACCTCAAAAACGGCGACAAATAATCGAAAGGCGGATCCTGCCTGACTATCAGGGACGTCTCCAAAAACATGTAGGCATGGACTTACCGACTTGGGCTTGACAGTCTTCCCCATTACAAACAGCTTGAGATTATTGATTGACCCGTTACTCATGATCCAGGTATCCCACAATGCACCGAGTGCCTTTTTGATCCTCCCTAGGTCTCCAGAAAACAAATCAAGAGGGCAATACCCGCCCTTTTCCTTTCCAGCACGAGATGAATGATACCCATGCATACAGAAACGACACCTCGAAAGTTTGAATGGTGCCGTTTCAGCACTCAAATGCGTCGGGTTGGGTAAAAACGCCCATTTGGGCTGCATCGGTTCATTAATACGTCTCAACGCAACGAAACGAACATGACGAACCTTGATCTCTACAGCCCATCCCAGCCAGCCAACCAAGTCATCAGCAAGTACGCCCTTGCGTCTTTCCAAATCGATTCCATCGACTCGTCTCCTCGCCTCGGGCCTGGCCTTCTCTCCAATCCTCGCGAGTTCCTCAACCCAGCGCCTGCCTACGCGCGCACTTTCCAGCCTAGGCAAAAAGCACAGCGGCACAAGTCTCGACGTCACCCTCGTCTGGAACGCGATCGTCGGATCGTCAGGCTGCTCGTTCTCACTCGTAAGATCAGGATTCAGATCTTCCCAATCACTGTCCGAATCGTCATCGCGAACATTCGAACTTGACCGATGGTGGTGCAAAGATCGCGATGAATGCGCGCTCCGTACACTTCGTAGACTCTCGTTTGATCCTCGAGCCTTGATCTTTTGTTCTTGATCTTCAGCTATCTCCAATGGCTTGACGATCGCCCCTTTTTCGTCCACAACGTCCGAATTGCCGATCCCGATTTCTTTGTGTTCTTCAGGAGCCGGCGTCGCTCGAACAGCTTTGCGCAACCGCAATACCGAGTTCGAAAAAACCTTGTGAGGCGGACCTCGATACGAAAAAACGATTGTCGCGCCCCCTTCGGAAATGTATTTCCAGTGTCGAGGGTGCGTCGAGGACAAGTTTGGTAAAGGCCCTTCGTGTTCGTCGTGTTCGGGAATAAAATCGTGTCCTGCGACAGGCGTCCATGGAGCAGAACCGTGGCCCACGACTGGCGTCCACGGCACGGAGACTTGACCAATAACAGTAGGAGAGGAGACTGCCGGCTGAGAATCAAGGGGGCCGGTGCTCTCGACCGTCAGACGATGACGATCATCACTATCGCGGCCGTTCATCCTGGATAGATCAAAGCGCAAAAGCCTCGAGGCCAAATAGACTCTTGATATGTATAAACTTCTGTTTGTTTTCAACCTGTCCCATGTTGCGAGTTATAGTCAAGAAGTCCGCGTGTGAGGGTATAACGTACCCCCCGTCGGCGGTTCAAGTCGTTTTCTCCTTCAAGTCCTCGGAGCAGTGGAGAACCTCACAATCAACTCTCAAGCAGGTCTAGTTGGGCCGCCACAAGGGTTACGGGCTTCGTAGCTCGTGGTTGTCGTGGTCGAGGACAAAACTATGGTTCTGCGAGCGCGGACCACTGTGCTCTTTATGGCTTGCCTGGCCGGAGCGGACTAGGACAGCGTGACATATGGGCGCTAGGTGTGCCAAGTGCCGTGTCTATTTCTGATCTCGGGCAGTGCATCATAATGAGCAGAGCCTTGAGCACACAGGCGCGTACGTTGATTCGAAGGCATTTTGTAAGGAGCATTCATTACACAAAGTGGTCAGGCGATTTCATTTCATGGTTCGTTCTTTTTCCCACAGCGTCCATTTGCTTGCCTCAATCAGTGGTTTGTGCCGGGGAAATGTCCCTCGATAGGACTCTTGATAAGATCGACACCAATTCCGTTCATGCCTTCCTTCTTTGCACGACGCATCACCCGCTCGATCGCATTCAGGCCTGTCAAGTTGCGGGCGGTCAATTATTAGCGAAGAATCAAGAGGAAATGCAAGCAAGCCTACCCTTGTCGAGGTCTTCGAGTGGCGGGCCAAACGAAATTCGCACGAAATGGTGACACGGAGACGAGAACAAGTCTCGGCGGTGCGCGGGATTAATTTCGAAAAAGATACCTGGAATGCATATGAGTCTCCTGTGCCGTAAGTGGAACACGCAATTAGTTTTACCTGGAACGACGATCGTCTTCTCCTTCAGCAACTCTTCGAAGAACGTCTATCGAAAACACGTCAATTCCAATCCGAAGGTCTAGAACCCCGTGACTCACGAGTCCGTCGTTGAGTGGCGCTGGGAGCGCACGCAAATCGAGCCAGATATAGAATGTCGCTTGGGGCGGGATCGCAACCGGAAGGCCGATCTCTTCGAGTCGCTTCAGAACATGATCGCGCTTCATCCGGAAGTGCTTTTGCAACGCCAACTGCACAAACATTTCTTCAATTCCAAACCAAACCTAGTCAAAAATGACGGCACCGACCTTTTCCTTTTCGACATGCGCCGGGTCAAGGAAGGGAATCGCCGCGAGCTGGAGACTGTCGAGGTGAATAGGAAATGAGAAGTCCGTCGCTCGAGAGCGCAAATAGAACCGACTCACGGATGGTTCGCGCCGCCATCCAGGAAAGATCCTAACGAACACTGCATGTCAGTAGTCCGCCGACGCGATAGAGTGAAAAACACTGTGTCCATACCAGACTGGGACAGGGCTGAAATGAGATTCTTCGGGCCGACGACCCAGCAGACGCGCCATCCTGGCAGACGCCAGTTTTTGGTAAGACCATCAATGAGTACCACGGCATCCTGGGAAGAGTGTCAACCGCATGCCATTTGTGTGAACAAGATCGAGCGCCTACATCATCGACGTCTATGGCGAAACATGCGAGTTTCAGCTCGAGGGCTGGACATGATTAGATAACCTGGCACTTACCATCTACGTACGCAGCCCCCGAGATCGACTTGCCGGTCTGTTCGCCTTCGTCATTGTAAATGTACCACGAGTAGAACTAAAATCACGTTGGATCAGCAGTCAAACTAAATTAATCTGAAACACACCTCGTCCAAAACAACTGTGCAATGGTGTTTGGACAAGTCAACTAACTCCTTGAGTTCATCACCGGCAATCACTTGACCCGTTGGGTTGCGTGGGTTCGAGGCCACAATGACTTGGAGACCTTGGCCACTGATATCGTGCTACATGGGGCGCCTGTCAGAAACCACGCCCACCGAGAGCAACGACTAGAATCGTTTCAGACCTTAGCCTGGTTGATGTCAATCTTGTAGCGAGACTGTGATAGATGAAGATCAGGCAGTGCACCCAACAACTTCTATCGACGCTTACCTCCGGAGTTAATCTTTGGAACATGGGGATCAATCGTGGATCAAGACTCGAAAATTAAATTACTTACGCCGTGGGGATCGGCACGAGTCGCTTGAAAACGCTCAAGACCTCGCTGTACGTCGTATATTCAGGGACTTGGTATCCACAATATCTAGAATAGCCGCAATTTAACGATTATTTGATCCAATACGGAACTCATTCGTACACGTCACCGACTACGGCAGCAACGCGCGAAAGTCCAGCACGACCGCCAGGAACGATGCACCTAACCGACAAACCGTTAGCACAAAGGAATCAAAAAGAAACATTCCATCCAGAACACACGCACACGTTCTCGTGGGTATACTGGCTCTTTTTGCCCTGTCGGTACGTGTGATTATACAGATCGGCAACCGCCTTGCGAAGCTCCTTGACACCTACGCACACACACATCTTCGGCAAGCTGAAAAATCAGTTTGGCCCGAAACTAGTACGTACCCGTCGTAGGCGCGTACTCGAGCGAGTCGTGAGGAAGGGACACCGTCTGCGGACGGACAGGTGCATCAGGAATGTCCCCGACCTAGCGCAAAACAAATAGACGATCAGATCGGCGGGATCGACAGGATTTCTCCACACGTACTTCGGGCGCTCCCTGGCCTGTCCCGCACGATCCGAGTCTAAAGGTAAGCATCAACCCATCGTCTTCCGGCTCCAAGCTACTCGCCTAGGTTTGCCCACTCAGGGTTACCATATACGAAGCCGTTGGCCATCGCGCTACGTGAAAAATCAAAGTTCTATTCGGACTATCACCTTGGATGTATGCGCTTACCGATCGGTACAATAGATAACACCCGTACTTCCTGGATGCTGGATGCCTGGGACGGTTTCCTCATCCGGGTTCACAGTCTGGGGCATACCCTTGGGTGCATGACCCGGATAAGACCTGAAGATCTATCACAGAACAAGTTCGGTGAAAAACCAGTGACCAGAACGAGAAGTCCAAGACGAATACGAACCTGGTGGGCTTCGCTATTTTTCTCATTCCTCCGCTTGACGATCAAGTCGTGCACAAAGTCCTGCCAAAAGCAACGCGTTTGATACACACACACAAAACTGTCTGATTGTTCACAAAAAAGGAAAACGCCAACCTTGAGATGCAAAGGCGTCCCAGAGTGACTGCGCGAGCCAGGATCGGGGCGTTCGGAAGATGGGACCTCGAGTGTCGGCATTTCACGGACAGGGGCTTGGGCTGTTGCGGTGACGGTCTTGTTCTCCTCTTTTGGCGTTTCCTTCGGCACGTCCGATCGTTCCCTCGAGCGCGACGAGCTACGGGGATGGAGAAGTTTATGGAGCAGCGACGGCAGTTTGTAGACCGATGGGAGACCCCACACTGTTGGGCTTCGCTGAGCGCATCGCACATTACTTTATACTCGATGCGCGTCACTGGGCAGAGGGCTCAATCGATCCCGACCAGATGCATTCGATTTCGTGCAATGGTCTTGTGGTACCTAATTATACACTCGGCACGTGTCCTGCAGTTCAGTCGATGCTCGATATGCTACGCCCACCCTAGCGGTGTTCCTATCTTTTACAGAAAGCATACAGAAATAGTCTAGTATGCGCTTATAATGCGCTCGGCGCAATAAAGAGTGCCTACACGAGGCCTGCACAGAGCCTCAAGAACGCGAGGGACGGATGTAACCATCCGGAAAGGCTCGGCCGTGAGGCCTTGTTGGGCGGTAATCGCCAATCGACGTGATAGACTTGATTCATATAACACGATATAGGTACTGTCCAGTTGAACTAGATGATGACATTGATTGATATCACATATTCCTTGGAGAAAACTACATCCCAATCATTGGGTGGATGGTGGACGACTACAAGAATATGCCGAGGTGATACGAGACACATACACGAGAGAGAGAGAGAAATAGAACGAAGAACGAGGGGCGCATGACGAAGAAGAGCAGAAATAAGACCAAATGACAACAAGCGAAAGAAAACAAAGTGACGAAAGCGGAAAGAGATAAGATAGGGAAGTGTCCATAGGCAAATGCGAAGTCTGAGTACATGCGAGTCCGTTTTCAGCTGACGAAGAGACGAATAGGGAAGAAATTGGGCGCGCCAGAAGAAAGAACACCAAAGTACGAAGTAGGAAGAGAGTAAACATGGAATCTTCTCCACAGCGCCAAACCGTTTCGCGAGTCTATGCCATAATCACGGGATGATCGTCGGCTGTCGACCAGTCGTGTAGTGGGCCGATTGCGTTCGCCTCGCTATCGTACTCGGGGAGCGTGGGTAACAGCGAGGGCTTGCTGTCGGTGTGGGCAAACTGAAACGTGCCCTGCTGGACCGGAGCATCATCTGATGGCCAATGATACTCAAGCCGTTCGGGAGTGATGGGAGTAGACGAAGCCGAGGCATCGCGGACGTTGTATTGAATAGTTTGTTGCATGTCCGCAAGAGGATACTCGACCGGTGAGGAGCGAAGTTCGTGGTTGCGGATGAGGGAATGGGAAGACGCATTGCTATGGTACCAGTCAGAGTGAGGCTAGCGTAGGATAAGCTTGGTGTACTTACTCGGTCATTAGTGGAGCATCTAGCGCGGGGTTCCAGACACCAGTAGATCGTGCTTCGGGCAAGAAGGCATCTTGGGTATACCGGTAGGCCATCTGAGGCATCGATTGGACATAGCGGAGAGCCGATTCGGAAGACGGAGCCCGCTGGTAGTGCTCGACCCTCGAGTTCGGGGGACAGTGTAGGCTCAGATTGCCATGGCTGAGAGTCGGAAGGGTGATCCCTGCACAACTAGTAGAAAGCTTGTGATCCCGAGAGGTTGGCGGCGGCGATGGAAGAACAGACGCCTGGCTCGCAGGGGAATCAGTGCCAGACCTTGCTCGGCTCGCATGGCGGGAAGTGCTAGGATGGGGTGCCTTGCTTTGTTCGCCAGAGGGTGGGTCCTGGGCGAGCTCGGACGAGGAGCGACGACTGGAGGAGCTAGTGGGCGAATCGGCGCCGCGGTTGCCGATTTCAGACGCATCGGGGAGCCCGTGGGCGGTCGAGAGCTCGACCGGATCCTCGATGTCGGCCTGGGATCCACGACGGCCGGTCTTGTTAGGACCGCGCATACGGCGCTCCTTGGCGTATTCGCAGATGTGGCCGCGAGCCTGGCAACGCTGGCAAGTCGGTCGGGCACCGTTGCACTATTGCAAACCAGTTTAGCACGCAGGTACGGCAGGGGTGTTATATTGCATTACCTTGGCCTTGCGCTCCCTGCACTTCTCGCATGCCTGATTAGTGCGCTGACGCTTGGTGGGGGTGGGACTACGCAGGAAGAATGCAGCGGCGCCCGAGTTGTCCTGGTTGAACGGCTGCCAGGAGACGAGGTTCCAGGGGTTCTCCTCCTTGGGCTCGTGCGCAAAGGCAAGCGAGTGCGGGCGAGCGACGGAGGTGGGCGTGTATGCGCGCGCATTTGACGGCACATGGTGCACCGGGCGCATGGAAGGCAGGGCGAGCGAGCCGAGCGAGCCACGGGAGCCACGGTTGAACTTGGCGAGGTCGACGTCGGGGTGGACGAGGACGTCCTGGGTCGGGAACGACGCCGTGCTCCAGGGCGAGCTGCCGCCCGAGGGGGACGCGGATGCGGGGGAGGCGCCGCGGTAGTCGGGCAGGAAGCCGGGCTGGTGCTCGTAGTCGAACGGGCGCATGGCGGGGAGCGGGGCGAGCTGGTCGGGGAACGGCGGGGCGGCGTCGTGGTGCCAGTCGTAGAGGTTGTCGTAGGCGGTCTGGGCGCTGGCGGGGTCCATCGGAGGCGGGGCAGGTGGTGGGTGGGAGGCTGGCGAAATGAAGGCGTGGCAAGCGCACGTTATGAAGGATGGGTGCGCTCGAAGGACCGTCGCTCCTCGATCTCGTTCCTCTGCCCCGGGTCGGCCCAAACAAGTCGCTCGGGATCCAGCAATTGATTTGATTCGAAATCTTATTTCCCCGTAACGTCAGTCCTCGGGGCTCAACGAATTATCCGCTGCCATCCACGGTTGCGCGCCTTGTTTGCCCTGATCGCTGCGCTGCGTGATTGCGCGTCTCAGCCACCGACAGGCGCCTCGCAACCGCCCGCGACACTTGTCTCGCGTGACGATCCACCACCACTGCTCACACCGCTTCTCGCCCCGACTCCACCCTCGGCGCAGGCGGAGACCGGCGGAGGGCCGATGTCGGTGGCGTCGTCACGTGATCCCGCTCCCCATGCTCAGCTGCGTGGATCCCCCGTTTGGGCCACCCGTCCATTCACTCGCGCATACATCATCAACTACGCTCAACCACGTTTATTTCAAGGAAGATCGCCAGTTGATCGACAAGCAAGCTCCAGATTCTTTTTTAATGAATTCTCAGGCCAATCAGCTGCTTAACCGCTTCGGTCAAGTGCGCCCGCGTCCTGGGTCGCGTCACCATGGTGACCATGCGCTACCATCACTCGCTATCAGCGCCTCCTTGCTTGCTACACCTCGACTCCCCACTAGGCACCGTGGTCACAAGGCTCTGCTGAAATGGTCCTCGAAACACCAGTGCGAGACCTTGCCATGCGTTGGCGTTATCATACCGTAACTAGCGTTTCGCTGTGGTGCTTCATGACTATTTCGAGTGCAGCGACTGATTGCTGCTGATTCTGGCCTGCTCCACCTCTGCATCACCGTATCTGGTCACTGGCTCGACGATCCGCCACTCGCCATCCGTTGTCGACGCTTGCTTGTCCGGCTCTGCACGTATCCGGTGTGCCGGCGGGAGTCTCGATCGGGGATCGAAAGTAGCGGTCTTTGTTTGGATCGTGATCGCCCTACTCCGCAGATAGTAATCATTAACGCCCGGCTGGTAAAAAAAAACACAGCGGGGTGCAAATAGATCGACACATGTGCTCGCAAAACGCTCGCAATTACTTTCATTTGCATTTTCATAACCGAACAACCATGAGTTCGTTCGGACTGAGTTTGAAGCACGAGTGCGTTTTCGTTTCATCATCGACTATCAACCACTTTCCCCCACCTCCCGATAAGCGCTGCCTCTCTTTGCCGGCACCGTTCGTAACCCCGAAATTCACATTGATTTGTAGAGCCTGCCACGCCACGACGCACCACAAATGATCTGAAGCGGCTTAGTCCAGGATAAAGAAAGTTTCAACGGTCGAGCGCTAGCCGAACAGCGGGTAACACTTTGCCCGTCACATAATCGATCGCACACGTGTATTATTCTGAGTCCCCTGCCAGTCCAGACGTCCTGGGGACACTAGTTGCAATTAATCCAAAACCTTACGCCCGGTCGGGTATAAGCGTCGATGGCCCATGACTCGGCCAACCCGGCGGCACGCATGGCACGGAGACTATATGCATCAGATATACAGACAAACTCGCTTTATCTCCCCCACAACTAAATCGATAAACGTTGAGCCTACTCGCGAGCCCCTAGTGACAACCCGGGCAGGTCTTGCCCCAGGCACTGTGCTCTAAACCGGCTTGGGGGTGCGATTTCCTGTACCATGTGCTAACCTCTAGCTCACATCAGCACTTGATCAAGATTCACGGAGACTTTACTAGAGAACGTACGCCCAACTGCCTCCCCAGGTCATCACTTGATGCTTCGAGCGGCGTTATGCTTAACCATCCGATTTCCTGGACCACTCACTGTACCAATCATGCGATCCTAATTGAGCATTACCTGATTCTAGCGGCCCCCGGGAAAAGTAGGAAAATAGACGGATTTCAGTACTTCTCCTCCCCACCCCACCTCGTGTACTGTGTGTCTGCTTGCCATACAGGTGCGATACAAACGCAGATAACAGCCTGTCTTTTTCAAGTCAAGCCTCGAACCTTGAGATCTACAAATACGATTTCAGAACAATCAATGGCCGTTCGCAGACGAATTTCAGTCAGTCGACAAGCGAATCACCACCACGATTTCAACCACTTATTTCTTTCATCTCGAGCTTGACAGAGGCCGTTTGCGTGATCGTACCACCCCTCAGGTCTCACCAGTCTATCAATCGAAAAAAAAGAACGCGGAAAAGATAATCCAGAGTCTAGAGCCACGGTGACGTGCACCACCGAACAGTCCGCGTGTGGCGCCTCTCTCTGTTCCCACATCCTCAGTCCTGAGTCTAAAGTGCGCACTGGGCGGGGCGAGGGTCTGATAGACGCCACAGTTCTTCTTTCTTCCTCTGCCCATAACACAGTCAAGCGTGGGTGCGGACAGGCGCACATCACGATCACTGATGGCCGCGCGCCACCGTCTATCGCTTGTGTTTATTGTCATTTTGGGTTCAGAGGGTCGAGGAAGCTTTTGGCGTTTCCCCGATAAGTGTAGAGTTTAAAATGTGTAGTACACGGACTGAACAATAACAGACAGTACAAATGTGTCCAGGGGGAGCTAGTTACTGAGTTCGGAGTTGAACTCGCGGCCGATAAGCATCCGTCTGATCTCCTGGGTACCAGCACCGACGCAATAGAGTCGTGCGTCTCGGAGAATACGGCCAGTTGGGTAGTCTGCGAAAATAGCCGAGGAGTTAAAGAAAAAAAGGAAGGAAATTTCAGCACGGAATGACGCCACTGCAAATCGCATACAACGAACCGTTGATGTAGCCGTTCCCACCAAGACATTGCATCGCGTCGACTGCGACTTCGACGGCGCGATCAGAAGAGTACAAAATTGCTCCTGCACAATCCTAAATGTAAGAAGCTTTGCGTGAGCCTGTGGAACTGATTAGGTTTAATTCTATAAGCGTACACGACGACTGATTTGACCTCGATCGCACGCTCGTGCAACCGCATACACGTAGCTGCGGCTTGCGTTTAATTTAGTATACATATCTAGAATAGTCGTTAGCAAGTTACAAATCAATTCAGTGGGGATTTTGATCTAACCTGCAATCTTTCCTAGAGTCAGAAGGGGGTCAGCAGATATTAGCTAAATTGACGCTTTGCGAACGGGGACTTGCCTTGCATGAGCTGAAAGGTACCCACGGGTTGACCAAACTGCTTCCGTTCGTGCACATAGTCTACCGCCACATCGAATGCAGCTTGCATTAGACTGGTAGTGAGGAGCACAGGTAAGTTGCTGAATACATCGGTGTTGGAGCAGATACTCGCCCGAGGGGCCCACCGCTGAGCACAAGCCGTTCTAGGTCAAGCCCGCTCATTAGAACCCCTGCGCCCTTGTTTACTTTACCAAGTATGTTCTCTGGACGACCAACCCTATTCAGCCCCTGCATAACGTACGGTCGGTAGCACGCTCACCGTTCGGAACAAAACAATCTTCGAAGACAAGTTCACACGTATCGCTTCCGCGCATCTGCACTTCGTCCATCAGCTCACTCCACGAGTCTCGGTCAATCCACGACGTACTCCAAACTTGTCTAGTTTCTGGTGGGTCGAGAATCCTGTCATCCCCTTTTCAATGATGAACGCGGTGATACCCTTGGAGCCCTCTCCAGTCTTCGCATACACCACGAGTGTGTCGGCCACCGGCCCGTTTGTGATCCTGCGTGGTCGCTCGATCATGCCCTTTACTCTCCCCCGCGATCGTTGAACCAAACTTACCAGAACTTGTTCCCGTTCAGCACGTACCCACCGTCCTTGGGTGTCGCCTTGAGCTGCATCGCTACGACGTCACTCCCTGCACCTGGCTCACTCATGGCGAGTGCTCCGACTTTAGTACCAGCAACGAGGGGAGGCAAGTATTTCTTCTTTTGCTCCTCGGTTCCGTGTCTGTGAATCTGGTTTACACACAGGTTCGAATGGGCACCATAAGACAGAGCAACTGAGCCCGACGCAGCAGACAAGGCCTCCATGGCCAGCGTATGCTGAAGATAACCCGAGCCGAGGCCGCCATAAGCCTCCGAGACGGTGATACCGTGCAGACCCATCGAGCCAAGTTTCTCCCAGAGGTCCTAATCGGTTCACATTCAATATCAGACAGACAGATTGGAATTCGAACATGGTACCATCGGCGACTGGTTCGTCTTGTCGATCTCCGCCGCGCGGGGAGCGACTTCACGCTGAGCAAACTCGTGCACCGCGTTTCGAAACTGGCGAATATGTGTGTATTTCAATTCTGTCTTGCGCTATTACCGAGCTAAAGACCCACCTCGGATTCTTCATCAGTCAATCCGGCTACGGCAGCATTATAAAATGTCGATGCACGTCGCACAGGGGTGCTTGACAAACGCGTCGATCTGAGAGCCGAAGACAAGACACGAGAGCGAACAGCGAACATTGTGGGATAGCAGGCGACTGCGAGAGAGCTGAACAGAGAAAAAAATGTCGGCGAGAAGCAAGACACGAGACCAACAAGGCAGACGGGCCCGTCTCGTGTGTCGGCGGCACGGAGCTTGCGGCCCCCACGTGATTACCGGTGATCAGTCACATCGTCATCGGGCGCTCTTTTGAGCCATGGCGATACAGTCCTATCGAGTGTTATCGGCAGTCGCATCGTGCGTCGTGACTTGCGCGTACGTACAAATGGTCTAGTCGACGGCTCGTATTGGCATTCAAGTGCGGAGCGGGCGCTTATTCCGGACACACGATAGACGATGGCCAGATGACCAATTCCGAGGATCCGACGATAGAGCACTTGAAAAGAGACGCGTCTGTGCCGTCTTCTTCTTCCATCCTCGCATTTCCGATCCTTGATTTTTCTATCCAAGTCTATCCTCAATATGTCGTTGGCCGAAACCGCTGCGCCCAAGGACGTCAAGGGCTTTTTGTCCAACCCCAAGACCGTTGCGGTGAGCACAGGTTTCATCTCGCACGAGGCTTCTCATGCCTAATTCTCATTCTACTTAATTGTCTCTGCAGATCGTCGGATGCCCATTTAGGTACGTCTAACGTTACGGTATTTCATCGGGAACGCCTGATTGATGGAGCGTATCCATCACCTCTATCAACCAAACAGTGGCGGTCAGGCAAGTCTTCCCTCTTCTCCCAAAGGCAGAAAAAACTCAACAATGGGCAAAACCAGCCTAGAGCTGGAGTTGATCGGGGACCTATTCATCTCGTCGATGCAGGGCTGCAGCAACAGCTTTCCGAACTTGGTTGGAACGTCAAATTTGATGGCCATCACCAGTTTGAGGACATCGACGCCCAGAACGACTCTCCGATTGGGATCTTGAAGCGCCCTAGGTTGGTGTCGAGGGTGACCCAAGCTGTGGCCGAGGCCGTTGGCGCGCACGCGAAGCGGGGTGAGCTGCCCCTGACGCTCGGAGGCGATCATAGTCTGGTGAGCAGACTTAAACTTAACCTTTGTGGAGTAAGACGCTTTATTGCGTTTGATCTTCTAGGCTATGGGCACCATTTCTGGTGTACTCAGTGCCCATCCGGATGCGTGCGTAGTCTGGGTCGATGCCCACGCGGACATCAACACCCCAGCGACGAGTACGTCGGGCAATATCCACGGCATGCCTGTCTCATTCCTCCTTGGTATCGCCGGTCAGCTCCCCGAGCACGAACCTCGTTCCGATCCAGAACCGTTTAGCTGGATCAAGCCGATGCTCAGTCCTGACCGCCTCGTCTACATCGGGCTGCGCGACGTGGATCCAGGCGAGAAGAAGATTTTGCGCGAGAACGGGATCCGCGCGTATAGCATGCACGAAGTCGACAAGTACGGCATTGGCCGCGTCGTCGAATTGGCTCTGAAGCATGTCAACCCCGACGGCACACGGCCGATTCATTTGAGTTTTGACGTTGACGCGCTCGATCCGTCGGTCGCGCCGAGCACCGGCACACCGGTCCGTGGTGGACTCACATTCCGTGAGGGACATTACATTTGCGAGGCGATTGCCGAGACTGGGCTGCTCGTCGGTTTGGATATTATGGTAAGTCGGAACTTCCGAACCTGGCGATTGGGCGGGGAGTGTTTGGGGCGAGAATACTATTCCTAATGAATATCAATACGTAGGAGGTCAACCCTTCGCTTGGTTCGAGCGACGCAGACGTAAACGCCACGGTCGCCGTGGGATGTTCCCTAGCTAGGAGTGCATTGGGGGAGACGCTGTTGTAGATGATGGTCCCTCGAGTTGTGATACAGCCGGAGAAATAGAGCATCATTGAGTAGATTAAATGATGCGTTATAAAGAGTCTAGTTTGAACGAGAAACGATGTTCTAGCGAACAAGGTGGCAAGGTTGTAGTGGGCAAGGGACAGAGACATTCTGTATCGGTTGGGGTCCTAAGTCGAAGTTTACCGTGCTTACGTTATACTGCTCACGGCACGTTGTATGACGATTGAAGTCGTGACGAGGTGGCAATTGTGAAGTGAATCCACTGCTTTGACGCATGTACGATCGCCGAAATGAAAATGCAGAGTTTCTAGTCTTTCCAGACATGCCAAGAACGTCAGTACGTACCAGAAAAAAGTGTATCACAGGTGATCGATTGGGTATTTTGTCATCAGATTTGTCAATCCGGTGGGCGAGACGCCTGCAGACCATATGGAGCCATCACACGCCCAAAGTGATTTCAAGTGGTTCGGGACGGTTCCTATACGAAGAACATGCAGGTACGACCAGGCACTGGGACGAGGGACGATCAGCCAGCCAAGAAGGGCTGGCTCGGCTGGGGTGTCCCATGCGTGCTGAGGATGGAGCATCCCATCGGGGAATCACGCAAACAACTCGGCAACTCTGCGTACCTTTGAACTGGCCAAGTTTAGACGTGTCAACGATTGTATATAGCAGCTGCCTGGCCCATAATAGCAGTCTTTGGGCAGATGATGCCGCGAAATGAAATCTGGGTGGCAGCGCTAAAGGATTCACGCCGGCCACGTGGTGATGACTCTGGCTGTGGCACGGCCTCCAGCTTGCTCCGGACGGCGATCAGCCCCAGCAGCTGGCACTCGCCCGCAGCGCCGACATACACAGCGAACAATGGAGGCGGCTAGTGCTTCTTTCGGCTGACAAATCGTAGGTGCTCGTTGTGGACTGTAGGCGCCTCCTTTCTCCCGTCGCCCGACGCTCCCAAACAACCTCCAACTTTGACTCCTTTTCCACGTGGGATACACCCTTGAGCCCACTTCACATACCCTTCCCATAGTCATCACAACCCAGGCTCTGCGAGAAAGGCGCACTGGAAACAGGCTCCGGTCCCAGGACTTCTCTCGGCACAACCTCCAACACGAGAGCCCATAAGTACCGGAGCTCGCTCGGCTGTTCATCCTAGGCCCCAGCAACGCGCAGTACTTTTGCTCTAGCTGGCCTGACAATTTAACAGGGCTAAACTTCTGGCTAGACTCGATCAACTATGCTTGCTCTCTGCTTTGTTCGTCTTTTTGCGCTCATTGCGCTCGTGTCTGCTTCCCCGGTGCCTAGCCGTCCCCCTAGAACCGTTGCGGCATTGTGCAAATTACCGCTCATAGGCAAGCTCTGCCCAAAGGCTCCAGGTGAAGTAACTATCAATACCCCGCTGGGAGTCGCACGAGGTACCCAAACTTCACCGACAACATCTCGGTATGCTCCACTTTTTTTTTATGCGCAAGAACAGTGGTTCTAATGTACCTATGTAGCTTTGTTGTTCGCTATGCGACTGCCCAACGTTGGGGGCTTCCTGTGCAAGCATCAACATGGGCAATGCCGTAGGTGTGCTTCTTTCCAGCTACCTACGCCTGACTAACAAGTACAAACTCTTGAAGTGGCAATGACGTGACCAAACTGCCTCCCATGTGTCCTCAACCCAATGTTGATGCCTCAGCCTATTCTGAAGACTGTTTGCATATGGCAATATACACGCCTTCGTCGGTATCGTCGATACCGTCAAACGTTCCCGTTTTAGTCTGGTAAGCATTCATGTTCGCAAACACCGTCAAACAACACGCTCAATCTCCAACAGGATTCATGGTGGATCATTTGTCGTTGGGTCAGCCAGCGGTGCGGGCTTAGATGGATCCGCATTGGCTAAGGCAACAAACTCCATTGTGGTAGTGCTCCAGTACCGCCTTGGTGTCGTAGGTTGATTCATTCATGTTAAACTCCGTTGCTGATTCGTTGGCTTAGCTCGGATTTGTCCCGCCATCCGTAGCCAACAGTAACACTAATCTGGGTGTCCGGGATGTTATTACAGCACTCAAGTTTATAAATATGGCGATCCCACAGTTTGGCGGCAACCAGAACAAGATTACCGTTGCTGGCCAGAGCTCAGGCGCCCAGATGATTCGAGGTCAGATAAACTCAAATAGCCGTTTTTACTTGTATCCTCACATTTAGCATCGCTAGCCCTTCTTGCGTCCCCTGACGCAGCTGGTTTGTTTAGCTATGCAGCCCTTCACTCCGACACAATGGATTATGGTTTCTATAAACCTGCAACCATAACCGCCTTCCAATCCTACCTCTTCAAGAACGCGTCTACAGCCTTGGCTGCTTGCTCTGATATCGGTTGTCTTCGTAATGTTCCGACTCCCGAGATCATGAACGCCCAAAACAATCTTGTTGATGATGCGGCGTCCTTGGATCCGGCCGCAGCTGGAGGGAGCCCTATACGCCCTTTCCATGATGGTCAACTCCTCCAGTACACCCTTACTGGCACTTCTTTCCCAGCTGCCCAGAAGAATCTTTTGGTCTTCACAGTTAAAGATGAAGCGGCGTCGACGATAGGTCGTGCCTACCAGACTTTCATCCCTGCTGGGTACGTGGTTCCGGTGATTCAAGGTTACTACCACGACACTCCACGAGCCGAGAAGATCGTGCAATCAGGCAACTATGACCCAGCTACGTATTCGTCTCAGGCAGGTGTAGCCTCCGATGACGAGGCAAGGGCCGCACTAACCCAGTTGTGTGAGTTTATCTAAGACAGTTGGTCGTCACCGGATAGTACTGACACCCGTGATCGTAAAGTTACCGATGCGCTTTGGAGGTGCCCCTCTTGGACGTTTAGCCGTAGCTGGGCCTCCAAAGGAGGCAAAGTATTCACAGGCGTGTTCCAACTTGGTGCGACCTATCCATCGAATCAAAATGTTGCGTATTGCGCGGGAAAGGCTTGTCACGAAGACGACATTTACATCCTCTTTGGCACGACCCCTTCTCCGACCCCTGCACAAACGGCCTTGACGCAGGAGATACAGGCGCGTTATTCGGCATTCATGCGCACCGGTAACCCGAATGCTGCATCCCGCGCGTCTTGGGCACAATCAGGCTCTGCAGATGTTGCCGCGCTCAAACTTGGGGGAAGCGGCAACCAGCCTGCTGAGGCATGCGATCCGAGCTTTTGGGGAAACGCTGTTCCATACGATTATCAGATTTTTGGGCTTTAATTTCTTCGACTTTGCTATATTGTACATGCCCTTTTAGTCTTTGGGTACGACGATTTGACGCAGTCTGCCTTTGAGCAGACACTTAACGTATATTATTATAATGCCTTTGACTTTGTTCATTATGATTCTCTGAGATGTACTGTGACGCTGTTGTTGTGCTTTTCTGTAGAATCAAACCTTTGATGACGATCGTTATGCGGGCTGGCCGGTTGAAAGGATAATGGTTGCGAATGACTAGAAAGGACTTGAGCATATTCCCTCTTGCTTTGATCTCCAAGTCTAATTATGGCCTCGCGTCCAAACAATGATACTCATGAGCACATTTGTTGTATTTTCTTCAATTGTTATTTGTATGTACAACAGGTTCAAATATAGCGCACTCTCCCTTAGTCGTCAAGCTTCACCTGAATCCCCGGCACGAATTGTCGCACCTTGGTTACGACAGCATCCTGGACATTCCCCCATGCCTTGTCCTCGAGCTAACAAAAGAGGTAACCATGTTGTCCATTCTCGTCCAAATAGATGTCGGCACGCAACTCACCTTTCGATGACCACCTGAAACAACTTCGAGCACACGATCTCGCAGACCTTTCTGAATTCGCTCAATAATCGTTTTCAGCTTGTCTTTGATATCATCGAAAATATTCATTCCTCCGCCGCCCCCACTGCGTTGTTGTTGTTGCTGATCATCCGAGAATGGGTTCCCACCGAGAACTTTCATCAACGGTCCTGAGATCTCGCTCGGCAGTGAGTTGAAGAGTGCTTCCTCGATTTCTCCTAGGACTTTACGAAAATCTTCGCGTGTGTGGGCTCGAATGATCTACAGGTCGACGGTAAGGTTATTGAAACGGGTAAGGTCTAGACGTGAAACGGAACAAGTGCAGAATACATACAGTAAGACCATCTGATAATTTCTCGCTCAGGAGACCTACGAATCCTCCGGGAGCTTCAGGAACGGGGTTACCACCTTCTCCAACGCCACGGGCTGCGCCACTTGAATTATTGTCGGACTTGGTAAATCCCCGAAACAAACCACCGATGCTTTCGACTGCCCCTTCCCCAAGCTCACTCAGTGAGATGCTACCCTTTAGGAATTTCTTGACTTGGGTGAGAGCAAGGAGTGTGAGCTTGTCCGCTAGTGGTGCATGCAAATCTGTGAGGACCTTGGCGACCTTTTCGCGCAACTCTGGAGTAACCTGTCTAGCCTTTTCGAGCGGATCAATGTTAAGCTCGTCGATCGTACGCGCCACAGCCGCGATCTTGCCCCCAATCCCGTCATCAGCGGATTTGGCGAAATCGGTGACTTTATTTACTGCTGCTTGGAAGATATTGCGTTCATGCTGTGGCGCGCTCTCCCCATTTTGGTTGTTGAAGATCGCCATCTGGGTGCCAAGGATATTGGCCGCCTGGCCCGCAAAGGGTAAGCCGCGTGTACCATAATCTGGCAAGGCGAGTGCTCCGGATCTTGTCTGCGGAGATGGATAATTGAAGGATGGGACACCTGCACCGAATTGTTGTTGGCGCTGGATGGCTGTAGGATCCTGGGTTATCTGGCGTGGATCTTCACGCACTGCGCGAAATTCGGCAATATTATTAGCTGGTTGAAAGGCAGAAAAGTCGCCTCGAAACACGGCCTAGTATGGATGTCAGGTGTCAAGATCAACCAAGAATCAAATGGGCTCACCTGGAATACAGCTTTTATGTGATCTTCCAATGACTGGAGAGTTGAGTTTTGGAAGACTACAATCTCATCCGAAACCTGCTTTGATATAGAGGGCGCGAACGCTGATTTACGCTAGCAATCAGCGTGATCGTGATAGCGGCGATCTTGAATGCTTACTGTCGACATATTTGTCGATCCAGTCCAACACGGGCGTTGGGAGACGCAGCTCCTTGCCCCCTCCTTGGACTTGGCCTTGCCCCTGGCCCCCACTGCTCCTATTGCCCTGGCTCTCTGTGACCTGCTGCAAGGCCTCTTGAGCCTTTCTGAAGAAGCTATCCATGGTAGCCGACGAGCCCTAAGCAATGAAGAGGTCGCGTACAAGATAAGCAAACGGGGCATTGTTATAAATGGGCCATCATGTGATGGTACGGCATGGATGGCATCATGCCTCACTGCAATCGATTGGTGTGGTCGACGTCGGCGACAAACACCGGGCCGTTAGCGCCCAAACCCCACACAACATAGGGGTCGCGACCCCCCAGGCCCAACCACGTCATTGCACACGACCATCACTTGGACTTTACAACTCTACAAAACACTATAAATAACATTTCGCGTCTGAAATAGCTAGCTGATAAACTAGGTATTTTGCAGAATCCATACAACAGACGGCTTGACTGGGTTCTTCGCGCTTGTGGCTTTACTAGGCTTGGGTTGAATATTCCTCTATTTCCATAGTCAAAACTACCATTTTTGCATATTTGTTTACTCGCATCGACTGCTATGGAAACTGCGTCTACGTCCACAGACTCGTGTGCCGAGACGTTGGCTGCCGCCACTCTCGAGGACGTGTGGATCACGCTAAAGTTTACTTGGAGTTCCAAAGAATACACCGTCACGATAGCTGAATCAGACCGGTTCGTTCTATTTCTACATACGCGTCGTGTTTGCCTCTGACCCATGCGGCGAAGTGTGCTTGATCTGAAAGACAAACTATTTTCGCTCACCAATGTACCCAACGAACGCCAGAAGATATTAGGGTTAGTCAAGGGCAAACTGCCAGATGACTCTGTCCGGGTGTAAGTCCTGTTGAACCGTCACTTGCACACCCTATTGACTTTGGGCCCTGAAGCGCCGACATGAAGTTCGCGGCAACCAAGAAGTTTACGTTGATTGGCACACCTGTGGGTGATGAGTTCAAAGAAATCTCTGAGGATCAACTGCCGGACGTTGTCAATGATCTGGATCTCCAACTTGACGCCTCGAGTGCCGAAGCTCGCTCAATGGCACAAGATAAACGCAACCTACGGAAGATTCAAGAGGCGGTCAAGAACCTAAATCTTAATATCATGTATCCCCTTCGACCCGGTAAAAAGCTGTTGGTGCTAGACTTGGATTACAGTAAGTTCTTTGGGTGTTTCAACTCGCATTTCGGCTTTGAACGTGCTTTAAATATGTAGCCCTTCTTGATACTAAGCCACTGACCTCCGGGATTTTACCCGCTGAGGAGTGCATGCGACCCGGATTGCATGAGTTTCTTGGTTAGTAGTATATTGTGCTCGAGAGGAGCGACTTCCAGATTAATATTTTATATATATTAGAGTTAGCATATGTACACTACGACATCTGCATATGGTCACAGACCAAGTGGACATGGCTCGAGGCCAAGGTAAGTCACCCAGGTCTTGTATATAGCCGTTACTAAAATCTCTTGGTAGCTAGTAGAACTTGGGATGGTGGGCGATGAGCAACGAAATTATAAGGTGAGTACAAACAAGTTACGACTTAAAATATGACGAACTCAAGTTTAAATAGATCTCGTTTGGTAGGGCCACCCATTGTCCTCATAAATGCTGAGCTCAGTCCTATATCAGTTTTGGACCACACACCAATGTTCAAGGTGTTTTCTATGCGAGACGGAAAGCCGTTCAACCACGCTGTCAAAGGTATGTAAACGACCATGGATTGTTTGGGTTTTTGCTCACACATAATAGCACTCCGTATCATATGGGAACATTTCCCCCAGTTTGGGCCTGAGAACACAGCTCACGTTGATGACCTTGTAAGTTTCAAAGTGGTGGTACTTGTTTATTCTATAATGAACCTTTCCAGGGTCGTAATTTCGTGCTTAACCCTGGAGAAGGGATAAAGATATCCGCATTCAAACTCGACGGGACTCTTGAAGCTCAAAACGATCGAGAGCTGGAGAAACTTGGGCGATATCTTGTATGGTTGGCGTCCCATCCCGATTTCCGTTCCGTGGACCACAAGGTAAGTCCTCGTATTATCCAGTCGTAGACTAGAAATTCACATCCTACCTGAAGAACTGGAAAAAGGTGGCTCGTGCTCTGAAGGAGTCTGCAGAACGGGGCACATAGCCCACACCATTGTATATCTATTTCCATTTATGAATGAGATTGGAGTTTAGATCTCATCTAATCATGTGACCGGGAGTCCAAGATGACCAACGTGCTTTCGACCTTCTCCCATCCATCTCCTCCACTTGAACATCGCGATGATATCTGCTGCCTCTCGCTCGCTGTCTCGCGCTATTAGGAATGGAAAGGGTACTGCACCCGCACTCCTGTCGGGTGCCAGGCGGTCATTTACGCAGCCTACACGTACTGAGCGAGCCAGTGTCGTCGATTCACCTACTTCCGCAAATATGGAGAACAAATTTACGCCTCGCGCGGGTATGTTGCTCGGCCGCTAAATATACATGGCAAACTGACGTTGGATACAGATATGCTTGGTTTCAAGTTGGAAGTTCCGCCCAAGGTACAAGGGACCGAACGACCTATTTACCTAGACATGCAGGTATGCCCGCCACCTGTTGCTCGAGTGGGTAACTAAATTTTGTTATAGGCCACGACACCTCTCGACCCTCGTGTTCTTGACGCAATGTTACCTTATTATACCGACCAGTATGGGAATCCTCACAGTCGTACTCACGCCTATGGCTGGGAGGCGGAAGCTGCAGTTGATGAAGCACGGAAAGTAAGTACCAAGCACAATTTATAACTTAAAATCGAAGTGTTAATCCATCTTCTTAGCACGTCGCGGATCTTATTGGTGCCGACGCAAAAGACATTGTGTTCACCTCTGGTGCAACCGAGTCCAATAACATGATCATTAAGGGTGTGGCGCGGTTCCACAAGGAAAAGCGAAACCACGTCATCACCACCCAGACTGAGCACAAATGCGTGCTCGATTCGTGTCGAAAACTCTCGGAAGAAGGGTTCGAGGTCACGTACCTACCAGTGATGCCTAACGGAGTAGTCGACCTCAAGGTACTAGAAGATGCGATTCGGCCGACAACGTCCTTGGTGTCCATCATGGCTGTCAACAACGAGACGGGTGTGATCCAGCCTTTGAAGGAGATCGGTGCAATTGTGAAGAAACACAAGGGTGTCTACTTCCACACTGATGCTGCACAGGCTGCCGGGAAGATACAACTGGATGTCAACGAGATGGGAATTGACTTAGCGTCGATATCTGGTCACAAAATCTATGGACCCAAGGGTGTAGGAGCCGCTTACGTTCGCCGACGGCCCCGTGTGCGTCTTGAGCCTATCATTAACGGAGGTGGCCAAGAGCGTGGTTTGCGTAGTGGTACCCTACCGAGCACCCTAGTAGTCGGTCTTGGGGAAGCATGCAGAATCGCAAAGATTGAAATGAAGGTTAGCTTTTCTCCCTCGGAACTAGAAATTTGGCCAGGAGGTGGTCATCCCTTGGATCTGGAGATGAAGTACTGCATATTTGGTAACCGCGCGACATAAACGCCTAGTATTCTACGGCTGTCGGCGCAGTAGTGCCCTGCCGTGCAGGGGTACTGAAGATCAATGTGTCCACGCTCCACGCCATACTGTCATGAACTTCTCGCTAACCCACACTACTCCCTGACCGTAGGCCGACCACGCACATGTGTCCGCACTTTCGAAACGTCTGATCGATGGTATAACCTCCCGAGTCGAGCATATTGTGCGAAACGGTGACAAAAACGGCTATCCTGGATGTGTAAATCTCAGTTTCGCTTACGTCGAAGTAAGCAAGCTTCCCTCGCGATGGCTATCTGTTGTATTCACGCATTACTGCATGCTTGCAGGGAGAGAGCTTGTTGATGGCCCTTAAGGTATGTTTGAAAACTCAGCTAGGCGTTATTAGAATACGCGTGGTGTACTGATGGTCTGGACGCCCAACTAGGATGTGGCCTTATCGTCTGGTAGTGCCTGTACGTCAGCATCGTTAGAGCCATCATACGTTCTACGAGCGTTGGGTGAGTGGCACACTGGTCCCGAGAGTGGTAGCATTTGATTGAATGTGATATTATCATATAGGTGCTGCCGAGGACATGGCTCACTCTTCGCTCAGGTTCGGCATTGGACGATTTACAACAGAGGCCGAGATCGATTTTGTCATTGAAAAAATTGTCGCAGTTGTCCAGAGGCTTCGTGATATGAGGTAAGTGAGATCGGCTTGCCTAGCGCCAAATGGTACTCAGGTTATCCATAGCCCATTGTGGGAGATGGTTCAAGAGGGAATCGACATCTCTACCATTGACTGGGGCCAAACCCAGCACTAATTAAATTGTGACTCCGCTGTTGGTTTTCTGTTCGTATGAAATGACAATAGTCTAGTTTCCTAATTGATGGAAATTCTTATCGAGTTTGGATCCAGCAAGCATAGGATTATATTTTAGGAAGACAGTACAGTCAACAAGAAACATGATAACTCGAGGCACAAGAGAAAACCTTAGTCGCGGCGGTCACGCTCGCTTCGATCATAGTCATGCCTACGATCACTGCGTTGATCAAAGAACGCAAAAAGTAAGTAAGCGGCGTGCACGTAAAACTAGGCTCCATACTTTTCGGCGTCGCGGTCGTCGTCGCGGCGAGGGGAGCGGCGACGGTCATCACGGCGGTCGTCGCGGTGTTCACGCCTGTCGTCTCGGTAGTCCCGTCGGTCGTCGCGATAATCCCGACGATCATCACGGTCGCGATAGTCGCGCCTATCATAGTCACGACGAGGCGAGCGCGAGCGATCACGGCGGTAATGGTCACGATCACGGTCGCGATCGCGGTCACGTCCACCGGATGGACGCTGTAGAATTAGTAAGTAGGTAGTTATAACAATCAGGTCGAGTCACTTACATCGTCCGCAGCTACACGGACTGGGGCGCCACGAAGGTCACGTCCGTCGAGAATACGGACTGCATTTTCGGCATCGCTTTGAGAAACATATTCAATTACACTGTTTCGCAGCAAGCTAGTTCAATATCTCTTCCATTTTCCAGAATAACATAACACTCACCCTTGATTCGGCGCATCACGGTCAACATCGGCAAACGAAACCGAGCCGGCTTCGCGAGCAAAGTCTTTGAGATCCTAGTGGTGGTGACCAACATATCCGAGATTAGGGTGTTTCGTTCACGCCTTGAGTCCACGAACGGAGAAAAGAAAAGGGAGGAAAACGGCCAGCGATCGCCCCACTTTGCGATATAACCATAGGGAACGGAGGATGGAGAGACCGGTGTGACCCGTGGTATCGGACGTAAGACTATCGTACCTGCCAACTCGTGTCCCTCGAGAGACCAGAAACTATAACGCGGAAACCAGCGGGCCTGCGCGAACGAGGGGGAGGTCGACTATTTTCACAAGCTTTTTTTAGGCTTGGACCGCTTTGATAAAATGAAGTGTACGTACGCGCCACGGTCCTCATAGTTGTCACGGCGGCGGGTTTCTTTAGCAAACTCTACAATGATGTTTTGGCCCAGGAAGGCTTTTCCGTTGAAGTTGTTCACAACTTCTTCAGCATCCTGTCCAAAAGTAAGCTATACGTCACAATGGAGTGGGAGGGGCGCGACATACTCTACCGCTCTCAAACTCAACAAAACCAAATCCGGACATAACACGGCAGTCAATAATTTTACCATAGCCGTCAAAGAACTTTTGGACGTCTGGGGAAAGGCTGGTGAGAACTATGGAGTTGCACGTAGACAATCAAACTCTACCTTCGGGGCGTGTGTCGCTTGGAAGGCCTAAGACAGGACGGTAAGTACAAGCATTCTTCTTCCTAGAGAGCTCCTCGATACGCACGACCAAGATAGAGGCGTTTGGACATGCTGTTTGTGGGTGGTGGTCGAAGTTGGATTAGAAAAACAACACCTGACGCGACTATGCACAGCCGGGCTGACCAAGACTGCTAACATAAGCACTCCAGGGCAAGCCAGCACGCATGAAATCAGCCTTGACCACAGTTGATCCTTGGAGGCTCTTCGGCACTCTGCGCTGGCGCGACACAACCCGCGTCTTCTACCGCTTACGACTATAACCTTTTCTAAACGCAAAACCTCGGATGTGTTATTTTTAGATACCCTCGCTTCTCCTTGCATCTTGGCGCAATCTCCAACAGTTACCCCGAGTTTTATGTTCCATTTCGGTGCGGCTCATTCTCGGCTAACCTCGACTTACAGTGTGGTACTTACTTGATCAATTTTTTGAACAGGGGCCTTTCTTTCTGCCAGTCAGGTGATAGAACACCCATACCCAAATCCAGCCATGAGACGCTCCGTCTTTGCAACGCACGGTTTTGCCGACATTATAGCACACATCACAAGGTGCAAGCATCGCCGAGCATAACACCGCTTGTCTGCGCCCTCTGTCAAATCAGTAATGTTAAATATAGAATGCCGAGAGGATATAAACCTTGGCACCTCGGTGGTTGAGTACTCAGGTCATCGGTTTCTTCACTTTGGTTACTCTCAACATGCTCAGCAAGTCTACTACTCTCGGCGTCGCTGGCCTTTTGGCCCTTGCGCCTATGGCGCTCGCTCAACAACCCGTATACGCGCAATGCGGTGGTATCAACTGGACTGGCGGCACGGTGAGCTCTTGCGACATTGTATTCGGCACGAAAAAAGGCTCATTGATGCGCATATAGACTTGTGTCTCTGGTTCTACCTGCGTCAAGTCTAACGACTACTACTCCCAATGTCTTGTATGCTACTCCCGACCATCCTGCTACTGCATTTTAAGCTCATGTTTCGTCTACAGCCTGGCTCCGGCGGCGTTACTACCACTTCCAAGCCGGTCACTACTGTCAAGCCCACCACCACTGGACCCAGCGTCTCCACCAGCCCTACTGGCACAGCGACCTCGTCTGCCCCGGCTTCGACGTCCACCGATAACCCATACGTTGGCTACAGCGTATACCTCAGCCCTTACTATGCTGCTGAGATCAAGGCTGCTGTAGCGACCATCAAAGATTCTACTTTGGCAGCCAAAGCCGCCAAGGTTGCCAACATCCCTACCTTTACATGGCTCGACACTATAGACAAGGTCCCAACCCTCGAAACCTATCTTGCTGATGCAAAGGCTCAACAGACTTCTACGGGGTAGGTTTGGATCGCCAGCCTATCGTTTCATTCCACTCATATCCTTCATAACTTTAGCAAAAAGATGCTCGTTCAAATCGTGGTCTACGATCTCCCTGATCGGTAGGTTCTATGCTCAAACGGTTGCTTAATTGATCTCCTAATGAGGTTTATAGTGATTGCCACGCCAAGGCGTCCAATGGCGAATTGTCGATCGCCAACGGCGGTGTTGCTGCCTACAAATCGCAGTATATCGATGCTATTGCTGCTATCATCAAAAGTGAGCTTGATGTCAGCATAAATATTAACCCACCACTGAGAATATATTGCCCACAGAATACCCTGACGTCCGCATTGTCGCTGTCGTCGAGCCTGATTCGCTGGCAAACATAGTGACCAACCTTTCCGATCCCAAGTACGTTCTATCTTCTTTCTCATAGACATACAAGTGCTAATTTCAACCCCGCATCATCCAGGTGCTCCAACGCTCAGACAGCCTACAAGGAGTGCGTCTCGTATGCTGTCAAGACGCTCAGCCAGCCCAACGTTTACCTGTACTTGGATGCTGGCCATGCCGGCTGGCTTGGCTGGACTGCTAACATTCAGCCTGCCGCTCAGATGTTTGGAAGCATTCTGACTCAGGCTGGCGGCCAATACCGCGTTCGTGGCCTCGCCACCAGTAAGCACGAGCTTCTTCGCCCGATACGTCCAGATTTTGATGAGTGTTTTAGACGTTGCCAACTACAACGCGCTCAATGCTGCTTCTCCTGACCCGATCACCCAGGGTAACAGCAACTACGACGAGAACCACTACATCAACGCCCTTGCTCCCCTCCTGACCCAGTACAACTACCCTGGTAAGTGCTAAACCCTAAGCCATAACGAAATCGTGACTCAGTACTCTCTTGTAGCCCACTTTATCGTCGATCAGGGTCGCTCTGGTGTTCAGAATATTCGTTCGCAATGGGGTGACTGGTGCAACATCAAAGGCGCCGGTTTCGGTACCCAACCTACCACCGCCACTGGCAACTCGTACATTGATTCGATCGTCTGGGTCAAACCGGAGGAGAGAGTGACGGCACGTCCAACACCACCTCTACCCGATATGACTCTACCTGCGGCCTTTCGGACGCCACTCAGCCCGCCCCGGAAGCCGGTGAGTATCTTCAAGCATGACGTCGCATGCAATTTGGGTGCTGATAAGGGTGCGATGTTTTCAGGTACCTGGTTCGAGGCGTACTTCGAGACACTGGTCTCCAAGGCCAACCCGGCGATTTAAACCCTCCATTCGATGCGCACGATGGCTTTTCATTGAGAGGCTTGCTTCCAATATAAATCCATGCCATTCATTCCGCATTGTATTCTGCTTCTACGCTAGATAGTAGTGTCGTGCCGAATGATCCATTACGCTATTTTTCCTCGTCAAGTCATAGAGTATCGACCGACCGGGCTCGGGAGTATGCGCTTCGTGCCCATTCCTCTAATACGTCGATCCGTCAGCTGTGCGTCCCTCTCGGGGATTCTAAAACGGGGGTCCTGTCGAGTGTAGATAGAGGTGAAGCACAGTGCCTCAAGGGCTGGACCTAGAAAGATACAGTCGTACCAGTAATGCTCGCTACGAAAGCCATCCGAGGAACGGTTCACGCCGAGACCATCACTTCTCGAATACGAATCAAGAATGTGATATAAATGCGGGATAAACACGTACCACCGATTTAAGCATGCGCAAGAACCCATCACTTGCTGTCAGCCATCGGCTGATAGCGTGCATCGACGTCAGATTGGGCCGAACGCCTCTAGAGTCCCATGTCACTCAGCTGTAGATCGTTATCATCGGGTAGCATATGCCGCGTTGCTCTCCGATTGCGTAAAGCGGTAGACAGGATGAGCATTCTGGCAGATAGTGGGGGAAAGCATACAAATGGGGTACCACCGTGACTTGTCGATACCCACTCCAACCGACTGTGCGACATTCCATGCTTGCAGCTGTCAGTCTGATTAAGCCGGATATGGTCAGCCCTACTCGAGGGTGAGGGCGAGTACTCGAGTCAAGTACGTACAGAGGCCTCGAGCTAGATCTGCCTCTGTCCAACGGCGACCAGACTATGAACGCCCTTGCCGGCTTACACGGATACTTGGACAGCGATATTGCCATCCGGCACTCCAAAAGTCAACCACGCCGTCCGGTGTATCAAGACGGGAGACAAAGCGGACAAGCACAAATATATGATGTATGCCGCCTTGAACCGGATTCAGACGGTATTTGGACTTGTTTACCGCTAGGTTCCCGGCAAAGACGCCAACCAAGAGTCGAGGGCCGAGTTGCGTGGTGCTCCCACCGAACAGATCTGGCTCCAATGAAGGGGAATGTGAGATCTAGATCTCGCTGGGCTTGGTCGTAATTTCGGTTCTGAGATCTGTGTGCCCCTTCTTGGACGCCAGCGCCGTGAGATTTGTCCCAGCGCCAGGCCACATACAGGCCCCAAGAGCGGGGCGATCGCCGCAAGAGTGCCTAATAGCTTGCCTTTTTTGGCGATAACACTCACAACCCACGTTTTCCGGTGATCAAAACTCGTGTGGAGCTATGTAACTGTCTTGTGTCTGTTGTTGTGGCTGCGCTGGGCTGGAGGTGTGGCGCTGGTGGAGCGAGTGCAAATCCTTGAATTTCATGAAACCGATGGGTAGGATGGATTAGCATGTATGCGTGTATGTTGCGTGGCAATCGCCTCGGTCTCAAACCCGAGCCTTAGCCTTGAGACAAAACGTCGAATCACAACGATGCAAACGGCCAAGCCCGAGCCCCTGTCGCGAAAAAAGTAGTGCGAAGAGCGCAACAGGAAAACTGTGCCGCCAATATCGGGCTATGGGACTGCCTAGCTACTGTACGGAGGAAAAGAGGTATCGAATACATGCGGGGTAAATGCTTTGAATGTACACCAGGGACAATGTGCCCACAGTGCCCCTAGTTATCACACAAAAAATATCGCCGACGAGCGGGGCCTCAGGTCCAGCCGGTGATGATGCTCCAGTACCAGCACAGAGAAGTCTCGAAATGGGCAATGACTCCGGCAACTCAAGGTCTTCGCAGCAATATCACCTGGAAAGAACCAGACCTCCTCATCTCAGATTCACGCCTTGGCGGTTCACGGCAATCGAAAGGATGGTGTACACTGGTATGCATGCATTGTCATAAGTTAGAATGCCGGAATCATGTCTCTACAAAAAGCCCAAAGCCATATCAAAAGTCTACATGGAATCAATGCACCCCCTCCTCCTCTACTCGTCCCCTCTCCCCGTCAGCGAGCGAGCGGAATACTCATGACCTCGCCTCGTTTTGTGATACCAGTGCTCTGGTGGTTGCGTCGCGGCAGGCCTTGAGCAGGTTCGAGAGCTCGTTGCCCCCGGTGCCACGTACGACCTTGCGTTCGGTCACAGGCGGCGCTGGCAGTTCGCCGTTTTCCCGCATCTTGTCAAACATCGCAGCGACGGGGCATCCTGCCTTGCGGGCGGCCTCCTGGGCGGCCTCGGATCGCGACATGGACACGACATACAGGCAGGCAATGCGCATATGGGCGTCGCGGAAGGCCTTGAGCGCCTTGATGCACGAGTCGTACGATTCGTGGAGCGCTGGAGTGCGCACGACGACCTCTCGGAGCGGATTCGCACTCGATCCCAACGCGTTCAAGAACTGTTGGTGACGACCTGGCATATAGCGCTGGAGTATGCGTAAGTACCGAGTCGATTGGACTGAACAGTTTGAAAACTTACCTGCATGCGTTGCATAAACGTCCGGTCCGACTTTTTGTTTTGCTCAGAGGGCGCGGGGAGGCGGGGCTTCTCGAGCTTGTGGTCGATATCGAAAAAGACATCGAGCGAGTGCATGAGCGAGCTTTGGCCGGCAGACGGGCCGCTGAGCTCGAGGTCGGTCGAATCGCCCACGCCCTCAAAGATCCAGCCCGGAGAGTTTGGGCCGCCCGCATCGCTTCCCCTGAACCACGGCCTGATCGCAAAGTAGAATGCATGCGGGTCGCAAGTGCACCGGACCGAGGTAAGGATCGAAGTCAGATCGTTGATCATGCTGCATAGGCTGGAGAGCGCGCTCTTGATCTCGGCGACGGCCTGAGGAGACGAAACCGAAGGCATATTTTGGTATTTGGTAATAATCTGGAGCGCCTCGATCCCCCGGATCTCGATGCCCAGGCAGCATAGGTAAAAGTTTTGCTCGTCTCTGGCGGCCTTGTTGGAAGCGGTGAAGAGAGTCTGGGAGCGGATGTTGTCGGCGGAGAGCGGCTTGGAAGAATCGACGAGTGCATAGTTCCAGAGCACGGTGTCGGCAAACGTCAACACCGGTGCGATCTCGAGCACACGAGAGACCTCTACGAGCGGAACTGCGAGCGATTTGGGGACTCGCATCGGCGCGGCAGGCTGTGCGGGGGGCGTCGAGTGGACATAAAAGTGGACGAGAAAGGCGAGGACGTGGTGGGCGCGGCGGAGCCATCGCACATCGCCCTGCAAGGACGCGGTGGAGAGCACGGGTGCCTAGAATGGAAGCAAGGTTTATCAGAGAGCTTAAACGCGGGCAATCGAGATCGTGGGCGTACCGATGCAATGCTTTCTCGCCACTTCCGGCTCGATTCGCGCTTCGCAAGGGCCTGCTCGCTCATGTCCTCGCCCAAGCTGAGGACGCCGTTGGGGGCGTTTGCGGCATCGAGTGCGCACTCCCAGAGCTCAAAGTCGGCCGGGAGCCGGGAGAGGGGCGGCTCGGAGGGCAGGAAGCCGGAGGTGGGGTCGACATCGTAGTCGGCGGGGTCGAACCGCGAGGGCGGTGGCTGGCGGCTGGTGGAGGCCTCTGGGGTGGCCCGGCTATCTCCGAAGGCGGGCTGGAGGACCGAGGGAAGGAGCTGAGCGGCGGCCCGGGCGACATAGCGGATGGTGTGTACGGGCGAGATGCTGCTGAGCGACATGGTGTGGCCGAACAAGCTCAGAAGAGATAGGAGTCGGGATGATGGAGAGAGCAGCGCTCGTCTCATCCTTCATATAAGCCCGGTGTGCACAGAGACTCAGGGCCTCCATAGCTGATGGGTGGAAAAGCCAATACTGAGACCTGAGAAGTGGCCGTCCGGTGTGAGGAGGCGTGAGGCAAACTCCAGATCAGAACGACCCTCCAGCCGCTGCCACGTGATGATCCCCATCCAGCTCCGACCCTGTCCCAGCCCCCTGGCCCCCATACCCACCGCTCGGTACACGCATATACCCACCCACACCCCATACACTACACTACACCACACGCGCCGCCCGCCCCCTCGCCCTCGCGCCCGTCGCTCCAACATGTCCGCGGTGAGAGCTTTCACACAACGCACCTGCGCGGCCATCCGTCAACTGACACCGGGCGGCCTGCCGGCAACCACTTCCCCGCATTTCTGCGCTTTTTTGCCGCACACATTGCCGTCCGGCAAACACTCTTGGTTGCCTGTCCTCCCTCCTCCCTACGCAACTGCCACCGCCATCTACCCGCTCGAGGCGTATCGGGTCGATCGCCCTGGCATTCTAGGTTTAGACGGCCGATGGCGCTTTTTGACTCTTTAGCTTTGCCTATACACCTGCGATGAGAAAAGCACCCACCCCCCCGAACCACAGCATTCTCTTCGGTGCCTCGTCTGCTGCACGCCCCGCCCACTCCCGCTACCGGCGCGGTTCCCATCGCCGCACGCACTGATCATCATATGCGCCAAATCCCGCTTTAATCGCGCACTACGCGTTGCGCGCTAGAATAATACTGCCTCATCGCGAGCAGCGACACCAACGGCCATCGCCGCTCGTCCGGATCCCACCTGCTATTTCCTCAACTCGACTTCAAACCCGGATGGTGGCTATTCAAAGAGTGGTTGACACGCCGGCGCTCCGCTCTCTATCGCGGACAACTTGGAGCCGGTAAATGAAAAGCATCCGTGTTTAATCCCGAGCTTTTGTCCAAAAGCACCAGTAGCGGCCCAGAATCCGCCCCGTTTTCCGGCTTTGGCCCTCCCAGAAGCAGACTCCGGTAGCAGGTCCGGTAACACCGCCGGCGGGTACTCGCCCACAAAGCCGGCGTCGTTTACGGCAGCGCTCCCAGGCAACCTAAAGTCCGGTCTATCGACGATCGACATTTTGTAAACCGAGACCGGAAACGCAGTTGGCGACATCATGTCGTGTTCAAAGGGTTTACAAGCACGCGGCCCATTGATAGTACATCGCATCTACCCAGTCCACTTTAGATAGCCGTCCTTGACTTTGCACTTCCGGTCTATTCGACTCGGTGAGTAGGCGTCGGCAGTGTCTAGAACCGCGGCATACATACCGATAGTGTCCTCGATTTTTTGCCTCAGGCCCACCTTTCGGCCATGTTTTTGCTCGAATGATGCAATCAGCTCCGCACGCGTCAATGCAAAACTCCCCGAACCTGGCAACGAGCCTTTGACCGCAGCCTCGATGATGCTCTCGCTGGGCAGTGCATATCGTGATAGTCTATCGTTTGACGGAGAGCCTCGATCCAACTTGAGACGAGGTGCTTTGGTCACAAAAGGCGAATTGGAATCAAAGAATCCCTTAATCACATCCTGGTCCGTCTCGCCGAGTGTGGGGGGAGACCAATTCGGGCGCTCCTTGGATTTATCCACCAAGAGCGTTCTCACCCCCGTGACAAAGTCAGGGGACGCTCCAGTCTAGGGTTAATTGTCAATTTAGGAGTTTTGGACCCGCATCAGATCAGAGAAAAAAAGAACGCTCACACAAAACGCAGTCGCAATCCCCATCTCCATTTGAAGAGCATCTGCCAGCTCCATGTGCTTTCCTCGGCGTACTGCCTCGAGGGCGACCCTCAAACTAGTCGGGCTTCGCGCTTCCATCGCAGCAACCGTTTCGTTGGCCCATTGTGCCTGGGACTCGATGGATCCAGCCACATTCTTCAGCTCCTCAATGATGGATTCTACCCGGTTATGAGAGAAGCATAGGTCTAGGACTCTGCGCCGCTCGCCAACATACGACGAGGGTGGATCTTCGGGTGAGATTTCGGCGGAGTGCTCCTCGATCGTTCGGTTTATCGCGTCCGCGGAGGGCTCGGCAAGTGAGGAGAGGGCTGTGAGAAGTGCCGGAAGCCGTCGTTGGGGCACATAGTGTGTGGCTAATCCAAAGTCCCTAGCGGCAAAGAGCGGTTCAAGGGATGAGCACGCCTCAGATAACAAAACAAAAAAAAAGAGCTCACACTATCGATCGAGCCTTGATCACGTTGGACGTGAGTGCGAGATAAGTGCCAAGCTCTCCGTCCAATCGCGGGAGAAAGTAGGTTGCCCCCACATCAGGGCAGTACCCGATTTTCGTTTCTGGCATCGCAAACTGCGAGGTCTCGGTCGCAATCCGAAATGGTGCACCAATGGCCAATCCTACTCCACCTCCCACTGGTCGCAAGTGAGTCTGGAGCCCAAAGCGCGTGAGCAAGGGGCTCACTTGTGATCCCATCCATCAACGCTACATAGGGCTTTCTTAGGGTAGCAAGCGTAAAGTCTAGTTCGAATCTTTGCTCGCATAGTCAGATTGAAAAGGTAGATACCATCCAAGTAAATACTTGCTCTTTTCGGAAAAACTCTAGCGCGGCGGGCTGCTTCTCGGGGACAGCTGCATTATTGACAAGGTCTAGACAGAGCCGTTTGGATCGGACTGTCATGGGCGCGGAGAAAGAACGCATACCTTTAACGTCTCCACCAGCGCAAAAAGCTCTCCCTGTTCCTCTTCCGATAACGAGTTTACAAAGTTTGCTTTCATCCCAGGCCTATATTGAAATGCTTAGAAATACCTCAAGCCTGAATGATTAGCGCACCTTGACTTGGTTACTCAGCAGGTCAATCATGGTTTCGTTTATTGTATTCAAGGCCTTGGGTCGATTTAGAGTATAGACACGCGCATGGCCTTCGCTCGTAAACAACACCGGCTAGATACCGCAATTAAAGTTAGAGAAAATGTAGGGCCCACAAGCAAAGGCACCTGCCGGGTCCTCTGTTGGAGCTGCTCCTGACATGTGTCTGGAAATCGCCTGCAGACGGAAAGCACTCATCGGCAGTCGATTAACTCTGGCCAGCGACCTGAGCATTGAGGTTGGCTTTGCGGCAGGCGTCGGATCTCTACTGAGGCACGTGATGCTCCGACCCAGGTCACGAGGTTGGTCCTGGCCATGTCTTGGCCGCAATATAACGGGACAGCGTGGTGTTAAGCTTCGAGGATTTGCTTCATGAATTGCTGTGCTTGAAACTGGCCCCTATCCAAGATTATCTTATCATACATTCACGCATGCTATCAATACAGGTTCCATTATTGTACAGCTAGTTACCACCCTTTTGCGACCACGCTGGGGGCTCATCTTTGCCGTCCTCCTCGAGTTTCTCTCCCTCTTCGAGGCTCTTGTGTTTGGACGTTGGCGCGTGTTCGGCCGGAGCGTAGACTAACATTCCAAGTAGGTTAATAAATAGAGCCGGCTTCAGATCTAAGCGACTCGCCTGTGTAGAGAATCAACGGGGTTTGGGCCGAATTAATGAAGTTATCTGTAGGGGTAAGACGTATAAGTGCGCATATTCCCAGGGCCTGTCATTCTAAGACTTACGTTTTGTCCCGGCAGGGACGATGACTAAATCTCCTGCATGGATCTCCTTCTCTTCGCCGGCAACGATGGCCTTGGCGGAGCCGCTCGTAAAGACAAGATGCTATGCCGATCATTAGCGGCCGGACCGAGCCATTCTTAACGCGACAACTTACTTGGTCTACAGTGTGAACTTCTTCGCCAATTTCGCCACCAACCGGGACTAGAGCCGAGGTTAAAGATTGAAACGGTTGGATAAGCTGATGTACCTACTTGTCATGATTACAAGCTGGCTATGTTCGCCAGTCCAGAGCACACGCCTAAAGTCTGCCGATGTGCGTCAGCGAGGAAATTATAAAGGACATTGGATCAAATATACCAGGCGATTCAGCAGCCTGAACTTCCAAACGCGGAAAATGGGCCATCTTCTTGGCGGGTGGGTGTTGTTGAGTTCCTGACCTGGATGACATGGCGGCAGCTCGAAGTCTGAGGGAGGTATTGAATCCGGTGGGTCGAGAAGGGTTGTATGTGAGTGTACGAGGCGAGAGACGAGCCAGTCGGTTCATGGGTGATGGTACATTTCTGGAGGCTTGTTGGGCTTTTTTATACCCATCACGGCCTGGTGATCATCGGACATCGAACAACCATGATGTCACGTTCATCGAAATGACGTGGACGAGTTCGTCTGAGATCTCGATTGCCGCCCCCACTTTGTGAATTTAATTAGGCCGATCGTAGTAGTGTTTTCTGATCGACATTTGTAATACGAATGGGTTTAAAATAGATACAAACAGGGAACATGAACAACGTTTAATCATATTGTTTGATAGCATCAAGCATCGCACGACATTCTTGAGCATAGTCAAGTTTGAATGCGCGATTGATTCCATACCGGACTCGCGTTTGATCCTACCGAGAGTTAAATATCGCAGCAGAGGATGATGACGACAGACCCACCTGATACGTATCTTGTTTGGCCCTACAAGAAAATATCCAAGTTTGGCTACTGGCCTTCTCGATCGCTGCAGCGTACGCAGCCTCATCCTCTTCCTAGATCGTTACGTCAGAGAATGCCGCTACGATGGTCGAATGAATGGTTAACCTTGATGTCATGGAGGTTCGAAGCTGTCATTCCGAGGATCATTTCGCCAGGCTCATTGAAAGCTTGCAACCAGGCTGTCTGAGTATAGTCCGCAACCGAAAGACTCATGATGTATCTATGGTGGAGTGAGTGTGGATTCAAGGGAGATACAGAATGAAGACGGACCGGTAATTGGGCTTGGCGAAGGTCTTCTCGCACTTCTCGCAGCGCCAGCCGTCATGCACCTCACCCACTTTCTTACTGCAATTGTCGCTGCCACATGCAGGGTACATGATGCTATCCCCCTTGATGTGGATAACTGTCGCGCGCACGGTGAAGAAGTCCACCCGGCCCTCTTCGTTCATACCAAGATTTTCTTCCTTAATCGCTTGTAGCGTCTTCATCTCTTCCCGTCTAAAGGTGGATGCTCCCCCGCCTCCTCCCCCTCCGCCAGCCGATTGCGACTTGAATTCAAAAGATTGCCCTTCGGAAGAATACCATCCTTGAAGTGCATGGGCCTCGGGTATATCAGGATGGAACGTCATAGTACTAGAACTAACCAACGACAGAGTACGGCCTGCCAAAATGTGAGAGCCGGCGAGCACAAATTTGTACTGGGCATACCTCCGAAATCGCCAACCTTGGCACCCTTGAAGGCAACAACTGGGTTGTTCTCAGCCTGGAATGTCTCGGCTTGTTTACCCCAAACGGTCAGTCGCACGCTACTCCCAGACTTGTCGACAATAACCACATCCCGTTTCGAAAACGTCTTTTGTGTGGCTTTAGCGGTAATGCTTTCAAGTGGTTTCACTTCAGTGATAACCCCAAGAACATCTGTAATGGTGTTAGCTCAGGCAACTATGGGTGTATATAAACAACCTACCAACTATAGCATCCTTCTCAACCGTGTCCAGCTGAGAGAGTTCTAGGAAGCTATATTTGACCTTTGGAACTGTATTTTCGTCTTCACACTGGGCGAGGGTGAGGTACTGAAACCGGCTCGTAACGGACAGAACCTACTGGGATCACCTCAGTCCCACGCTCCAAACTGATCTCATAGTCATTTGACAGATTCGAAAACTGCTTCTTTGCAAGCTGAACTCGCGCTTTCGCGACCCAATAGACCTTGAAACCGAAATCAGTACTGCTAAGCGCCACCGGCATTTTACTCGTACGTACTTTTCCCTCTTCGAGTTTAGAGTACAAATTATCCACAACTTCGTTGAAGCCGGTAGCACGGATCTCCCCGGTATCGTCCATCAGGTTCACGTTGAAAAGCTTTCCGTCACCACGTGCATTCGACCACGTTCGGATGTCTGATTTCTGAGTAACACGCGCACGAATGGTCCACTTGTTCGAGTATGGGCTGAGTGCTTCGATCGGGTGAAGCGGTGCGAAGCCAGCAGGCAACGAGTTTGTCGCAGCAGCTTGCTTCGGCTGCGGTTGTACGGCTTGTGGCTTGGGCACGACAGCAGGAGAAGTGTGTGCGGGTGGGTCGACTTCCATCGCAGATCCGCCGGCATTTGCTGCACCTTCGCTTTTATCAAGACTGACTGGACTGCCGATCTTCTCAGGGTAATCCTCAAGCTTTTCAAGCCCAAGAGTGATAATCAACCTGGAGTGGCAGGACGTAAGTATCAGATGACAGGCACGCGAAGCCACGAGTGCAGGCACCTTTTGTTCTGAACTAGGTTGATCGCACAACGTGTAAGTTTGAAGATGCATTTTGGTGTGAAGTCCTGAGACACGAAATAATCGTTTAGTTTTGTGGCTAACATGGACTGGCAGTGGTGTTGCCCGTCAGAGAAGACAAGGCTGCATAACTATGAGTTACTAAAGTGACTGGAGAAGTCAAATTCTTACGCACCGGTATCTATCGCTGCTTCCGCCAGAGGTGACTTTTCTAATTGACAGCAACTGGAGTATAGGCTGGAAATCTCCGATCGCGTCCACCGAAAAGTTGGTTGACATTAAGTGGGTGAGAGCACCCTCAGTGAGTTGTGGGGCCATAGCTACTAGTTCAAGGAAAGGCAGGAACGAGTTTGTATATTTGTGACCGAGTTAATTGTGGTGGTTGGGTCGTGGCTAGAGATCGGAAGGAGACGCGTCTCGAATGTTATTGTTTGGTTATCCGATTACACGTGACATTACTGAAGTATCAACAAAGCACAACATAGCCCGGAGTGAATTAGCACATGATCATTTATTCATGACTCTATCAGGCCAACGTAACAGCCATCCTCTACGCCAGACCAAGCAATCTCACGGAGCACATCTCCATCAAATTGCCGAAGGGGAAGAACCTGTTCGGGCCCCGCTGGTGAGACTATCCAAAGACTTTCGGGTCCGATTTGCGTTGGTATTTTCATGGACTTCTTTATCTTCATGGCAAAAACCTTTGTGGACATTGATGGAAGCACTTTCAGCTCGTGAGGTGGTGGTGTAAACTTGGCAGCATGTGCTCTGCTTATCGGGCCTTGGAAACATATAATATTGACGGCTATTTTACCGATCAGTCGGAGTGAAGATGGGAATCACGCCTGACTCACTGATAATGTTACTACCTAAGTTTTGAACTACCGGCTTCACGGGTTCACTCGAAGTCTGGTGCTCTGTGAAATAGTAGAACATCCACTTCATGATGGTGCGTATAGACTTACTATGGCTTAGCTCCTTCCATAGTGGGTGCCTTGCCTCGATCTCCAGTTCTGTACCTGATTCATGCTTTGATATCCAGGACAAATAGAATAACTCTGCATCTGCCCTATCTCGGTCGGTGATCTAGCTATTGTTAGAGATTGTCTGCATATTTGATATGGCTGAGACTCACCTGGCTTCCGTTCAGTCTAGCGAGCTGAGGCAGTCTTGCTATCACGAAATCTCGCGAAGCACTACTAGAGGATCCTACTGGAATATCTGAATAATAAAAATAGTATATAGTTCAAGAACTCACCGATCCTGAGAGAATCTAGCGAAATGCTAATGATTTTAAGGTTTGGAAGCCAGGCCGCTAAGGAGTCAACAGCATCCCAACTAGCAATTGGATTGTCTGCGAGCGAAAGGTGTTGCAATCGAGATAAGGGTGATATTCTGGGATCAGCTCCAGACCAACGAGAAATCGAATTGATGGAATTGGAAGGAAGCAGAAGACTGCGCAAGCTATAGTACACAGGGTCAGCTGGGTGCATGTGTAACGAATAAGTGATGTACGAAGGTATAGCCGAACATGTCTGCATGACGGAAACCCAATCATCTAGCATGTTCGAATCTAAATTTAGGGTTTTTAAGTTTGGTGCAACCACGCCTGCGCTATGGGGTTGGCCTAGCAGTTTCAGTTGGTTGTGCCCAAGTTGTAACTCTTCTAGCCCGGGGAAATGTACAAGCACACCACAAGCCTACAATGGAATAACTTGATGTTAGCGAAAAATAGCGAACCAAACTACACCCACCTCGGCCCAAGATATCATTGTTGAATTCAGTTCCAGACGCGTAAGCTTGGTAAACTCCCGAGTTTCCGATGGTCGTGTAAAACGGAGTCGATTAAAGCTACGAGGTGGGGCATGTCAGCCAAATGGATGTTGCGGCTGGTTTCAGTCCTACTTCAGTTCGAGGCTGGTGAGTTTCGGCATTTGACCAATGATGTCCATAACATCTTCCCAGCTGCCAAATAACGTACGTGATAAATTCAGACTCTGTACCGCTACTCGCATAAAATTATGATTCAATCCGAATAAAAGAAAGACTTACACGGACACATTTTCTGTATAGATTCTAAATCTCCAGGAGTCGAGACATCACACTCGTCTAAACTGATCCCTCTTAGCTTCTCGACCTGGGATATTCGTGCTCGAACTCCATCTAGTCGAGGTGCTTCCACGACAATGGCGCCATTGCTGGATCCTAGTATTACAGACTCCTGGCCGTTTGTTCGTTGTTCATCGACGTATTTTTTCAAGAGGACTGTTATAAAATCAGTTCCTGTTACGATGCCCGGGGTGTTTGGGCGTAGAAACGAGCCAGCATTGGCAGTGCTGCAAACTGTAAGTTTGTTGAGGTCAAGTTGAGATATAGGCTTACTGGCAGGTAAAGTAGCTCACTCCATCCCTTTCTCCGCTGTGCTTGCCTCTTTTGGCACCACTGTCCCATTCTACTCCGAGCCAAAGTCCCGATGTCCCGGCGACTGGTCCTACAAATAACACTGTCCCATAATCTTCGCCTATTCGAAGCCTCTGGCCGATGCTGAAACCGCTTGACATGGACGTCTCTGCCAGTGTCTGATATCTAGTGTTTATGTTTGGTCCTGATCGAAGAACCCCAGAAGATGGGCGCTTGTTGGACTGCCTCTTTGTCTCTTCCACTCCTCCCGCTTGCAGCTCGTAATCATGGAGGACGATGATATTGAATCTATCCTTTTTGTATGCAGGGGTAAGGAACATAATTTACAACATGGTCTTAACCAATTAACAACTCCCGTCTATAGAGGTCATGGGTTGGTGATATAAACGTCTACATCCGACTTTTGCTGACTCTAGGAACAGTTTACAAGATTCCTCCAAGACAAAGGTCAGTGGCTCATCGGGTATTGACCCAGTAGTCAATCTGACATTACATGTAGTAACGCAGGGTATCGGGCCACGGAATGGGGCGATTTGAGCGCGTTCATGTGGAAGGGGCGTATGAGAATCATTGAGAAGGGTACTGGATGTAGTATCCGCCTTGAGGACCCGACTACAGGTTCGTTAAAACAACTCATTATGGCGGCGTATTTTAACCTAACATGTCCGATTCAGGCGAATGTAACGTTACTCTGCTAGCTCTAATTGCAGCCTGCTAATAGCTTTTCCCAGTGTTCGCACAGGCGCCATATGATGTGACAGGGATGGCGGTCGAGGCCGTGTTAGATTCCTCACGCTACTTTGTACTCCGCGCAGAGGATCAAGGGAGAAAGGCGTACATCGGCATCGGCTTTGCTGAGAGGGCTGAGAGTTTTGATTTTAGTGAGTGACACATGATTCGTACAATTAAGCATTCTGAGAGTGCTCCAATTAGATGTGGCTCTCCAGGACTATACCAAACGCCAAAAAGCGTTGCTGAACCCCGAAACGGCCGAAGATACAGCTTCTCCTCATTTACCCGCCGGCCCGAAGAAAGACTATTCCCTCAAGGAAGGCCAGACTTTCTCCATCAATATCCCTGGCAAGAGTGGTACTGCCTCTTCTGGGTCATCGTCGCAGTCCAGCGGAATGGGAGCCTCTGGCGGTTTTCCGCTACTTCCACCTCCACCTAAAGCCCCTGGGCGGAGATGATTTATCTGATGTCTTGGCGTGTACCAGATCCGGCGAATTATTGATAGTACATGAACATCATGATTTCTTGTTCACCATGAATCCCGAAATGGACCAGTATGGAAGACTAAGCGCCGAGAGTTGAGTAAACGACCCTGAGAGGCAAGCGCCAACAAGCGCCCACATGGCTACACGAAACATCCTATCGCCTCCCGCCACCGAACTCTCATCTTCATCCCTCTTCCCTCGGTGTGTGAATTTGTTACGACCTTTTTCACGATGGCCCAGAATCCGAAATGGGAAGAATACATCGATAGGTAGGCGCTGCTTGCCTGTCCACGTGCAGCCCCCTCATCACGACCATCCCCAATCAGAATCCACTACTCTGACCGATACTCAGACGACAACTATGAATACCGGTACGCACTCCTGTGCCGCAAATGCCTTGGCCCAAGCTCACGTTCTGTTAGACACGTAATCTTGCCAAAGCCTCTTCTAAAGATGATCCCCAAGAACTATTTCCAGCCGGACGATAGTGGCGTGCTTCGCATCCTTGACGAAACAGAGTGGCGGGGGATTGGCATCACTCAGAGCTTGGGCTGGGAACACTACGAGGTTCATGGTGAGCACAATCTTCTAGAGTTGCGGTCCTTAATTAACTTGGCGCAGCCCCCGAGCCACATGTTCTGTTGTTCCGGCGCGCCAAAGCCCCCGTGGCAGCCCCAGCAGCCCGAACAGCATCGAGTGCAGCCAGCAAACCTGCGGCCAAAGCACGCAAATAGAGTTTTTGCCCAGCGTGTCTAGGGCGTGTATTTTGACTTTTTCCCCAGGTCTTGTCCTCGTGCGTTCATCTTTCGGGTGTCTCTATCATGACCGTTGCTCTGTATTGCATTTTGCGGCCCACGCTGTGCCAATGAATAAATCTATTGTCGTCACCATCCCAGCCGCAACTCAGTTCTCAAGCGGAAGAACAGAATTTGGAGAAATAGAATACAACAGGCTCGAGAAAGCGAATTTACAATTACGACCACAAACACAACTACCTACGGTTGGAACCATGGATGATGAAGTGCGTCTCGCGCGGACACGCGGTCTCGCGGCTGAGGCTGAACGCATCTCCATAGTAAATCTATGCCTACACAGCAAGAGTAAGCGATTTTCGGGACAAACATACGCAGAGTGCTCACAGTTCTCCGAGGTTCTGCTGTTCCGTAATATTGCCAGTGCATCGTTATCAAATACCCAACGCCCTGTCATACAGAACAGGAAGATGACGCCAAGCGAGTATATATCCACCATTTGACCATAACCAGGCGCACCCTGCAGGATTTCCGGTGCCACATAGCTAGGGGGCTGAGTACACCTGGGATAGGTCGGAAGCGAAACCACTCACTTTTGTGTGCCACAGAAAGTCTTGAGGAACGTTTGACCGTCTACAGCCTTAGCCAGCCCTGATTGAGCAGTCTCAGCGCGACGTCTTTACCCCAGATCTGCATAAGCTCACCAAAATCGGCTATTTTGACTACCAGGGGATCTGATGCAATGCGTGTGTCAAACGAGTCAAGTAATCAATCTAGGAATACACCAACCCATAGAGGTCAAGAGTATATTCTAGTACATATTAGTCTTGGGTACTGAGATCAACCGTAGTTGAGGAATTCTCACCTCAGGCTATCCAGTCTAGGTGTTAGTTAGCTTATCCAAGCGATGCATAACGGCTTACCTTCAGGTCGCGATGAGTCACTTGTCTCGAATGGGTATACTAAATATGCTTGGCTTGAGGCTAAATTTCAGTCTTCCCAGGTACATGTGCTCACAGCTACGGCCTGGTAAACCTGCCAGGCAATTTCTCTCGTCCGGCTTTCAGCTGCAATCGTGCATATAGGCTGGCTGAGGCGACCCTGATCGAGGTGAAAATAAAAAAGCTCACATAATGGACCGTTGTTCTTCAAGTATCCTTGCAAGTCTCCGTATTGGGCAAGTTCCATTACCAAAACTATTAGAAGGCCGTTTGCTAGTAACTGAAAGCCGAAGCGAAAGGAACGCCGAAAAGCTACTCACACAGTCGACCGGGTTCTTCGTAGTGCGCAAACTAGGTCAATGAAATCAGAATTTGCCCAAAGAATTCGACAAGAGCTTTTCTTACAAGTCGTATGATATGTTCCTGAGAAGCGCTGCAGTCAGTCGAGTATAATTTTGGTAGGTAGGCCATACTTACGTGGTTCAAATCGCTATGGATCGCAACTTGACACTCGTTGGCTATCCGAAGACTCGAACCAAGCCACATGTCTCACCTTCGCGTTCCAGTGCTCGAGGGTCGTGTAGGTCTCTAATAACAGGCGTCAGATCCACAATGCCCTGACCGAACCAGTAAACTCACTGGTTTGTTAGGATGACTTTCATCGCTGCCTATAGACACATGAGAACATTCCAACGTATTCTCTGCTGGCGAGTTTACCCAATTAGAGGTTTCTTTATCCAGCACTCTGCGAAGAACGTCAGGACGAGTGCCCCTAAGAAGTTTGAACTCCTTACTTGTAAACAACCCCAAATGTTCCAGATGAAAGCCTTTTTTCAACACTGCGTAAGTACCTTGACGTAGGAACGCGATCCGATCTCACATGCTCTGAACAGCGTATCGTCTCATCAAAGGATGGTCCGTTGGTCTTCCGACTTTGCAAAATATGTAGCCTGTTTCGACATTCGGGCAAGGGCACGTAAACTAAGAGACACGACCACTTACTATGATTCTCTGCTGGGTCATGCTGAGAAGGCTTTCCAAAACATATCTCTTCTCCCACGTGAAGAATATGGTTATGCTCTCCGACTCGCTGGCCATTGATCTAAACGTTTGTTTCAGGATCCCTATAGGCTTGACTCGTGAGAGCTGCAGCACACATACAAATGTTCCAGATTGACTCAAGTCTTTTACCCATATAATCGGATCTGGGTCCTAGAGGGGATATTACGCTTCTAAGCTCTTATACACAGATGAACCATACCATGGTGCCAAGTATGGGATCGCCTTTGGAAGCATGTTCTTGATACCTATCCGACAGTTGGATACAGACCAGAGAATTGAAGCATAGTAGACTTACTCGAGAATACAGTGTTCTCCACCTTTTCAACCAGTTATAATCCCTCAAATTAAATGTCTAAACTGGACATACTGATACGCTTCCATTCACTCGGCACAACAATATTGTTCACTCGAGGTTTACGGCCAACAGTATACCTAGACCATGGTTTGGTGAGTAGGTTATAACTACTCAGTTTGATAGACTGACGTGCTGATTCCTTTAACTAAATCGATATTTTGATACATGGGATTTCGCTTGGAAAATTAGAATATAATCATAAAACACGTCAATTGACTCACAGAGATCAGCCGAGCATTCAGATGAGAAGTGTCTTCAAGTTCATATTGGCTCCTCTGACTATCAATTTGAGTCATTAGAGTTTCTTGAGACGGCCCTATCGACATAGTGGACAGGACAAGGCGGGGCGACAGGTTCTGGGATCTTGCTCGTGTTTTATATGTTGCACCTCTTGTACGTACATCTGACGAGTTCAGGAAGAGCGCCACATCCGAGCTAGGCAGTGAGAGAGGGATTCTGGGGGTGATTGCCGCCTCTATCACAGGACAAGTTCCGACTACGGCTTAGGCGGAACCGTCACGTGGTCATCCATCCAGGAACGAAGGCGGCGTCAATTTTCTCCCACTGCCACCTCGGCCAGCTCCAAACCCGAACAATATGGCACACCGACCAGAAGCTGAAGTCATAATAAATGTTTGTATCGCATCAGAAATCTCGGATATCTCTTCCCGCTTACTTTGGAGTAGTTCCAGGATGGATATTCATACTCGAAAGGTAAAATGGACGCGGCTCTTACCAGCGGCATCTTTGAGAAAGTTGCGGAGAAAAAACCGGTGGACTATCCTGGGCTCAACAAGGCCGATGTCAAATTGATTGTGAGTGCTATATTTCTTGCATGAATATAAATATTCATAGCGTTTAGCAAACGGAGATGGAGGTTACAGAGATTCAAGCAAAGAAGATTTTATCAGAAAACGGAGGAGACGTAGTAAAGGCGCTTTTGGCAGTGGTGTCGGTTCAATGATCCAGTGAGTGGGCATGTTTGCTATTATATACTCATATAAAAACATAACGGGTAGGGCTTTTGAATGAGGATGTATACACTAAGCAGTTAATATAAATCATACAACAAAGCGATTCTACGAGAACGTAGTGCTTGACGGACTAACGTAAACTCGTAGCGCGTTAGCCAGCCGAGAGTCCCAGTCTACACCGCTCCCTGCCCTGAGAATCTTCCATCCCTCGAGATCCTCGTACCATTTTAACTCCTTTTTGAACCTCTCTGTTGTCAGTTCGACTTCTGTCTGAGGAGGATGATCACGCTCTTCCTTGGTTGGCTCTCGCTCGTTCCGTGCAAGTGATCGAGCCGCAGCCAACTTGCCGGGAAGCGCTTCGTAGTATTTCTTCCGTGCATCAGCTATCTCCTTTGGAACTTTGTTAAAGTTCTTGCGGAAGTGCGCTTCGTTTGCAAGGTCGAAGTCGAGGTCGCCTCCTTGGGGACCTGCGTCTGGGAGAGATGCAAGGTCCGAGTTGAGTTCCTCATCGAGGTTCGATACGCTCAAGAGTTTGGCTCGATCAATATCTGAGTCTGGAGGAATAAAGTCGCGCGTTTGACCTTCTATCAACGCATAGGCCGCCTCAGCCCCCGTACGTGTCCGCTTTCGTTCATTGAAGAAATCAACGATCATATGCGGTAGATATCGAAACCCCAGTAAATTTTTGAATGGCAGGAGTAGAAGTGGAGGTTGTGGAGGAATGTATTGAGGGGTAGAGTCGGTGTAGTTTGTTTGAGAGGGCTGAGCTTTTGGAGCAGGAGATGGCTGACTGCGAGCTTTAGGAGGAGCGATAATCGAAGAGTAAAGCGGAGATTTCGGCCCCGATGGAATGCGACTGGGGGGATCAGGTGTATGCGGTTCGTCTGACGTCGCGAAGGGCTCGGGTTCTCCTTGTATCTCTGGCTCGTCAAAGGCACCATCCGATGCCAGACGGCGCGCAAGAGCTTCTTCTCTATCCATGCCACCAAGACTCTCCGACCAACCGAGACGGAGCCCATGCATGTACTCTTTTAATGTATGCCGACCAATGATAATGGTACCGCCTTGAAGCTCCCGTTCTCGCCGTTGAGCAGGTGTTCCAGCGGTAGGCAGAGGAATGGAAGACTGTGTATCTTGATATCGTAGGGGGTGGTCGGGGGGAAGCGCCTCTCGTCGTTGAAGCTTGATTTTATCCGCAATACTTCTTGCGAGTCCACTGTGCCTATTTCCGTTGACCATCTCAAAATCGACTGCAGCAGCAACTAAAATTGGCTATATAAAGGGTTATGTGCATGTCAACTCCAAAAGAAGCTTGGATCACCTTCACATATTTCCGAAAGTATTTCATACTTCTATTATAGTCGTCGTCGCCAGGCCATCGACAGCCATACACCCGAACTTTTCGAGGCAATTCTAATGGGCCAAGCTTTTCTTCGGCTCGCCATTGAACTTTCTTTACAAATTCTTGTCGAATCTTTTTGGCTTCTCGACGATCATAAACGTAAAGTGAGGTGATAGATCCGAGTACAGTCCAAAAAATCAGCCAATTTCGGGATGGAAGTTTTGGTCGTTTCTGAAGCCATGATGGAGGTATACCAGTGTATCGCAGAGCAGATGCTGCGCCTGAAGGCTTGGGTATCGTCTCGATAGCGGAAGGCGGTTTGGGGACCTCAGTTGAAGCCATAAGCCAGGAAGGAGCGTAAAATATGAGCAGCACGTGACCTTAGGACCCTAGGTCATGCATCCGCAGGTAGAAAAGTCGGAGGCAAAGTACGGAAGCAAATTATAAACACGACGCACAAATTGCCAGCCGCTTGCGGTTTTCCGAGTTCACAAGAGCGCTGGTCCAGACAATGCGTCTAGACGGAGGCGTGGCCCTACAAAAACAATCTATGCTGACTGCTTCTCCCTCTGGTTGAGTTGCCATGACGCAAGATCACCTGGTGGTGGCCAACATTTCGTCCTATCAGAACTGCCACTACATGTACGTACTTTTGAGCTTTTATGCTTCCATTCGTTACTTTACCCAGTCGGAGATGATTACTCTGGTAAACCGAGAAACGCACCCAGCAATGAGGTCTTTGTGACCTCACAACTACTCGTTTCGAGGCTTGGGAGCGGATGGGGTCCTTTAAGGCGAGGCTGAGACTGTGTTGATGAAACGCCTCTGAAGTGTAGCTCAAATATGATACTGATACATGTATAGGCTACAGCACAGTGAGGGTGAATACTATTACAGTCCGTTTTCTTCGAGCCAAGCGTTTAGGTCGGCCATCGGATCACTATTCGCTCTTTCTCGTCGCTCCTGCTTCGGATGATTGGACTGTATGGTAGCTTCAATTCAATGAAACGTCTATAGGAAACCTGCAAACCTCAAATGCCTGGCTTTGCGAGTGTGAGGAAAGCGTAGGCTTCGGTAATGCTGAGGTGCCTTTCGGTAGCGTCGAATCAAGCCTAGGAACTCCTACGTTCCTCGACCTTTCAGCGATCAGTGAGCCATTCGGAGGTGCAACGCTGATGCTATCAAATACATCGTCTAGCAAATTTTCGATGTATCCTTCTTGGATATCCGGAGTGGGTGCAATGACTTGAGGGACCGAGGGTACCACAGGGGTACCCCGTCCTGTGCTGCCCATTGCCTCTGTCAGTGAGGGCGAAGACGAGGTCGGCCGGAACAGTGGTTTAATCTGGAACATATGGGCGGTATGTTAACAACCTGAAATATAGGCAAATGCATGGACTTTACTGCTTCGGGCTCATACGAAACAGTAGCAGGCGCAGGTAAAAACTCGGCCATATGTTGTGTACATGGTGGAGTGTCCAGATCGATAATTTCCTCGGATGTTGTCGATGGGGGTTTCAAACGCTTTCCGGCTAGCCTATTTGACTGCGGTGTTCCAACAGAGCTGTTCGTTCGTTTCATACCCGCACGATATGCCTGGGTTGGCCTAGAGGACTTCCCTCTTGGTCTAGGTTGCTCAGGTGCTGCAAAGAAAATGGAGCCATCTTCGACGTCCAGAACTTCTGAGGGAATATTGGCGGCCCAAGTGTCCATATCAGAGTTGTCGTAACTATCTGGAGATTCAGCTGGGGCATCTCTTTCACAAAATACTATCCTGGAAGGTTCTGGTAACTCGCTGTCCGAAGTCGACGAAACTGTACCGTTGTCGGACACGCTGGGAGCACAGGGGAGCGAAACATCCACATGTTGCCTTCCAATTTCGTCGCCATACGGGAGAGGCCTCTGTGGGATTAACGATCCACAATTGATACCACTAGCCCCATCGTTCGTCCTACTGTGGAACTGGTCAACTTGAACTTTGTGTTTCTCAGGCGTCGGTCGTGTTTGAGTGGGCGAACTAAGAGTTTGTGGCCCGGTTGACTGATGGACCTTGACTTTGGCCCGTTTTGGACTTGATGGTGGTTTTGGCAGACCCTCGCGACAGCTGCCGATCCAAGAACGGTGTAAGGTGACTAGCGATGATAACACGGAATCATACCATATGTGCCTGCATGTAGCTTTGTCCTTGCACTTGTGTTGGCAGCTATGTGCCCCAGGTAAGGAGTAATAAACATACGGAGGATCCACGACGCTCACGGGTAATTTCCGTTAGCTAATCGCAATTTGTTTGGAGCAGCGCTTTCTTTATTTGAACGTGCTGGCTGCTTTTTCGCCTTCGAGTCTGTTTCGTTATCGTAAAAGGCGTTGTGCAAGTCAGGTGGCTTTCCTACCCTTATGAGCGTCAAGGATATTCGGCATAGCGTAGTCGAAATTGGGGTTATCTTCGGGAGATACTGGATACTACAGCGGCATATAGACTGTTAGCCTAGTCGATTCAATTGCATGAACTGTAAAGGATACCTCAGATTCTTTCAAGGGCCTGGTATTGAGCGTTGGGAATGACTTTGCCGGAAGACTAGGCTTGAAATTGAACTGCTCTACTATCCCAGCGAATCTCAGTGGTGCAGCGAACACAATGATTGTCTGAGATGGTTTAGTCAAAGACGCTGTCACTGAAAACTCTGCTGAATCGAGGAGGGCCTTCGTGCTGTGCGAGTGTGTAGCAATTAGCGGGCTGAACTCCTGTGAATTTGAACTAACCTAATGCGTCTGAAGTCAACATATTGGTTGTCAGACAATATGGTTAAGATCGATGAACTCCGAGCGTCGAAATTTTTAGAAAAACGGTTGGGCTTGCCCTGAGATAGCTTAGCTGAAATAGTTATAGAAAAATTAACGTCCACGCCGCCCGTTGTACGGTTAGCAGTTATCGATTTTTCCGCCACAGAAATTGAATATCTTGGCAGAGACCGAGCGGCGGAAATCAGTTCCGAACCATATGGCGATCTCCGGTTTAGAAGCTGAAATGCGATCAAATCATTTCGCATATACCCGTATTATATTCACCGTACCATCTCAATTCGACCGGGATCTTCAGTAGAAAGCGACTTGATTGTAGCGATTCCATTCTCGGCGAGTATCTAGAGGGAGCACTAAGGAGACACCGGCGGAATATGGTGAAGAAGCAACACACCTTAAATCTGTATCTCAGCCAATTAAGGGCAGCAATTGACTTGCTCACAAAATGACCTACGATTTATCGCCAATCCCTTCAAACTGCTTCAGTACCGCTGGTCTGTCTTCCCATACTTTCGCGTTTATGCTTCTCATCCTGAAACACAAGCGAGCATCTCAGGTATGTGCGAACGTGTGATGATCTACAGCATTTGAATTTCACTTACAGACTTGTTCCACTAAGAATCACGGCGCCGTTCTTGGTCGTCAAAGCAGTATCCACCAAGGCTGGGAAGAAATGACGAGGCTTGAATCGAAATTGAATTAATAGCACATCAAGAAGCATATACCGGCAATCATGCGGGGCGCGTGCCGCATCACGTTCAGCGCCTCCATATGGGGCTGAGAGTTCAAGGTCTTAAATTCGTTTGACATCAGGGGGACTCCTCCCAATACGGCCTGAGAGAGCTAGGATCAATATAGCAACACAATGAATGCCGGCCCTTATTTCACCTGAAGCAGCAGAGAAACTTTGTCACTGGGAGTTTCTGGTTTCTTAATAGGGAATCGTATACTTTCATACTCGGTGAGCTTTTGATATAGCTGTTACAACACATCGGCAATCAGCGTTCTCAGACTTCGACGGTGCGATGATCGATCTCACCTGTCGCTCTCCAGCTCGCAAGAGCGTGTCCTTGAACCTAGCCAGAATGTCGACACTTTGATACGAACGTAAGATACATATGGCTTACTCTTCAGCTCCCGAGATAGCCAATAGCTAGAAATCCGAAGGTCGTATCAAATATACAAAGCGGAGTTTGTTTACCTACTAGAGAACGTAGACACGCTTCCTGCTCGCTCGAGATACTGATGAATGCCTTCATCTACTCAACGATTAGTTAGTAGTCCAAACCCGCAAGTTCTAGACTTACTGTAGACTGGCGTATATAGTACTAAAATAGCCTTCAGTACCTCGATTATTCAGAAAACTCTGAACCATACCCGCTGGTATGAAAACATGTAAGCCAGCTGCTCACGTATGCCAGAAATACCATGCTTACACTCATGATTTCACCAAAGTCAGTCAATATGAGCTCATCACCACCCGTCCCGGCGTGAATAAGCTGAGTTTCATGCAACACTCGCAATGAGTCAGTTACCAACGCGTCCATACGCTCTTCCCACGACGCTCCATCCGACATGTCGATCCCAACAGTATAGTGCGCTGGATTCTTCTGTATACGTCGAAAGAGGAACGTTTTGCGTAGCCATTGTTTGGCCGTATCTACACTGTTGATCGTACCTGTACCATATCAGGTACGCGATGAGATGAGACGAAGATGAGCATATGGCTTACCGAGGCCAATCTCGGAATTGATATGCTCAGTAAGGTTGTGGTGCAAAGTGCTTTCCAAATGGGAACCCCCGATCGAAAGTAGGCTATACTTCGCCTCGAGCTGCTTTTCACACATGATGATAGCGATACCCTCTCTGTCTAAAGAAGGTGTGAGCGAATTCTTCATCTGTGCTCTCGGACATGGTACCTACCGAATTGTGGGCGACCCTGCATACCGGCGGTGAGCGGCATGTCAGAACCAGGATGAAGATGAAATTTAAACTCACTGCTCTGCCTAACATTTGCATGATGTCCTGAGCGCTATATTCGGCCCAACCATTTCCGGCCCATTGCATTACTCCCTTGACGATCACCACATGGGCAGCTTGCGTTAGGATCAGGTTTCGCCACACCGATCTGACTCAATAATGATGAACTAACGGAAGTTGACGCCCACTGCCAAGGTCTGGATCGGATAAATCAGAAGTCTCGCCGTTCCAGATAGAAACCACTCACCGAGGTTGCGACTATCACATTTAGCCTCCTCTGAGTGAATAGTTCTTCCACTGCTCGGCGGTCATCTCGGCTCAAGCCAGCATGATGCACTCCGAGTCCGAAATTTGCGAAGGCTGGTCAGTACCCATTATTGATCAGATTCAAGCCGCGATCCAAATATTCATCGCGCATACAATGAAGCTGAGTATCAGAAAATTGGATATCCAGACTGCGATGTCCAAGTTAAGTTCTAGTGGCTGAAAGCAGCGTTGATGCACCGACCTGCCAGGAATGTCCCACGGAAGACCTTGTTTCGTATCGACCAGCTTTTGGCATACCTCTGTCAAATAGCTCGCCGTAGTCATGACACCTAGAAATTCGGTGAATAGAGTAGGAAAGGCATACCAGTAACGTACTTTTTCGGGTTGGACAGAAAACCAGCACCGGCTTTTTGGCTGAATGCTCCTGGATGATGGGAAGCAGCTTATAGTCGAGAGCTCTCATAAACTGAAACTGGAAATCGGCGTTGGTACTGAACGCGACCAGTTTACGAGACCCACTTACATCATTGTGTCCCTGTGGCCGTGGAAAACCATAAACATGCCTCTTAAGTTTGCAAGGTCGAAAATCGTCTCCAAACTAAAATAATGTCGTAGTTACGGCATAAGAGGGCCCGATAATTCGTACCTTGAACATGGCAGTTGCCTCCCCACTTGAACAAGAGGAAAGCCAGTTCTTGATATCCTCAATGTTGGGGGCCGTCGCAGAAAGCAAGACAAAGCGGACGCTATTGCCGCGCTGCATCATCCTCGATACGACAACCTCAAGGCAACTTCCCCTAGTCGTTTCGGCAACAGTGTGAACCTTGAACCACATATATCAAGCAGAATCAACAATCCAAGTCATTTTAAAACATACTTCGTCGACCATAAAAAGTTTTATTCGCTGAAGGAAATTGCTTGAATCGTTCCTAGAGTAGAATGGGTCAGATTTCTCCGTGCTTATTCCGACTTCAAACCTACCAGTTTCGGGTTAGTGAGTCCCATTTCTCGGGCTAAGTATGTTGAAAGCAGTGTATTCGGTATCTGCAGGTGCAAACATACCGTTGTAATGCTTAAAGTGCTCAAGTGAGTTATGTGGGACTAGTTTTGGTCATGAGCTTACATGATTGTACAATCCTTTGCCTCTTTCCATGCTTGCCTGCCGGTGGCCATGGTATCACCCGTTAACTCGACACCTAAAGATATTATGTTGGCAGGATATCATCTTTGATAATTAAAAACCGCACATTTGACCCCAGCATGTGAGAACTTATTTGACCAGTCTTTGTGACGCTCAGAGCAAATAGCCTACCATGATGGTGAGTAGGCGAATCAAGTGACGGCTCTATTCGTTTCACCTTAGTTGGGGCCATGTAAACGCACTTGTGTGCGTGATTTGCCGTATCATCGTCCCCTTGAAGCAGCTTGACAATGGCAAGCTCGAAAAGTACTGTTTTACCAGCGCCGGTTGGGGCTGTCCCGTTTGAAATGGTTTGTATAATATACTTGGTTGTAGGCAAAAACATACCACTAATTACCTGCCGCTCCGTGAATATAACATGTATGAGTGAAAGACGTTTTGAAACGTACCATGTTAGAATTTGTATTAACCGCCTGATATTCATTGTGAGTGGAAAACAGGATCTGCTGGGTGCGAAAAGCAGAACTCACAGTAGAGAAGCACTCGGACTGCATCGCGTTGAATACTCCAAACTTGAAAATCCCGCGGCACCAATCCGCTGCCATAGATCCGTCATGAATAAAGTATCAATCTCGCAGTCTTCTAGAGCTCACGTAGTATAGAAACCGGAACAAGATTAGCCGAGGTATTCAAGGCCTTTTCCTGGCGGACTCGAAGATGAACGTCTGGGTGTTTGACCACGTCCGTGTATGCGCTATCCTAAGACGCGAGCGTGATTAAAGCAGACGGAAAAGGACATGGATTGATGCCCCAGGCAATTTTATTTCACCTACCTCATCCCTCGATACATAGTCGTCACGCCTCTGTTGGTAGTCCGTGTAACCGTACTCCTCGCTAATATCTTCTAGCACCTCCTGCTCATAGTCGCTGAAATCGCGTGAATCAGGGTGGTTGCCAAGTCCAAGCATTCGTGGTGGCATGTTGGTTTGTGACCTCCGAGGAAGTGGAGTTGGTGAAGAGACTGGAGCTGATCGGGAGGTTAAAGCGATTGCGAACCTGACGTGCAACAAGAAGCACGAATTTACCTTGGTCGTCGTAGAAATCGTACTGGATTGCGTTCTGGCTCGAGCCTGAATTACGGTAATCTACAGAATTTGTGGCACGATTATCGTATGGATTGTTTTTGCCGTTGGTGGGGGCAACGAGCGGGCGAAAGACGCGCCTCATTCTGTCGGTGGTGGCGGTTGAGAAGTACCCGTGCCGAGGTTGTTTGGGTGTGTGGACGTTCACCGGGATTTGTAATCCGGCCATCATCAGACCGATTTGGTGAATTGTCTATTTATTCGTTGTGGGCCATGCAGCGCTCCTTTCTCTGGAGGCGGCTCCGCTCCGGTTGGCCATCACTAGGACTTGCAGCCAGACCCAGATACGACCCTCGTACCATGTCAAGACCTCGCTCCGTCCACCAGGACGCTGCCACCGACTGGAACGTGATCCCTCCGACTCAAAATCTTCCTGGATACCAGGTATTCAGCAGAGAGATCAAGAAACCCGAGGTCGACGACCGAGACTATAGATGCATACAACTACAGAACGGACTAGAGGCTTTGCTCATCCATGATGCTAGTGCAGACAAGAGCGCAGCAAGTTTGGACGTCGAAGTTGGACACCTGCACGACCCTGTGAGTCAATTTTTTGGAAACTGACCGGCATAGAAATGACCTTGACGGATGTAGGACGATCTTCCGGGACTCGCACACTTTTGCGAACATCTTTTATTCATGGTACGAATTTGTAGCATTCGTGGTGCTCGTATATTCATTCAGGTCTACAGGGCACAGATCAATTTCCCAAGGAGAATGATTACTCAGAGGTTGACGCCTCCCTCTGTTCATCATCCAAATACTGACATGCTGAATTTTAACAGTATATCTCGAGCAACGGCGGACGCACAAACGCTTTCACATCAGCTCATAATACCAATTATTACTTCAACGTATCTGCCAACGCTCTTTCTGGGGCACTCGCAAGATTTGCTGCATTTTTCCATTCTCCCCTATTCAGCCAATCTTGCACATCTCGAGAGCTCAACGCAGTAGACTCTGAGAACAAGAAAAATCAGCAAAGCGACATCTGGCGGTTGCACCAACTAAACAAGGCACTCTCCAAACCCGGTCATCCCTGGACGAAGTTTGGCTCTGGAAATCGCGAGAGTCTTACCGCTGTATCCCGCACAAAGGCCCACCCGGAACTACTATCCCAAGATTCTCCCGAGTCCTTGTCTGTCTCTCAAGCGCCATCTCCGAGTCCCTCTGAGATAGAGAAAGATGATGCTGGTGACGGTGGCGCGGCTGGTCGTGAAACTAGGCGCCGCTTGGTCGAGTGGTGGGAGTCGCACTACTCGTCAGAGAGGATGAAGCTCGTTGTACTTGGGAAAGGTATTGCGTCCTCCCATGATTCACTCGGACGCTTTGTTTATCTAACATCCAACTTAGAGTCCTTGGACGATTTATCGGAGATGGTCGTAAAAGAGTTTTCGGCAGTCAAGAACCGGAATATCGGACGCACGCCACTTATGCTCGAAGATCCCCGTGGCGCAGAGCATAATGGGGTTGGTTAAAATTATTCCGCCGCCTTTGCGCCATGCTGATCTCGGTTGTAGATCATGGTTTACGCAAAAACGGTTATGGACTTTCGCGCAGTGGAAATATCGTGGTCTTGCGAGTGGCAACCCCCAAATTACCTTTCCAAGGTGAACACCCTTATTCTAATGCGTGGTTTCGCCGCCGATTGACAGCTTGCCAGCCTGCCACGGTTCTAGGTCATCTGCTAGGCCACGAGGGTCCCGGATCGATTCATGCATATCTGAAGAATAAGGGGTGGATTTCCTACCTATCTGCTGGAATTCATGGTGGTGGCCGAGGGTTTAGCTTCTTCAAGCTGATAATTGTCCTAACGAAGGATGGGATGGGTAAGCCCACGTTTAGGTTCTCTCGGGCCGATTCAATCTCACTGATACACACCCCAGATCATCATACGGAGGTTCTACTTACGGTCTACAAGTATCTCGAATTCCTGAGAACCTCCGAGCTACCGATATACATCTACGAGGAAAGCAAATCGATTGCGGAAAGCAAGTTCAGGTTCGCCGAGAAAAGTTCAGCCGATAAATACGTCTCGTCCCTTGCTGAACGACTATCGGGTCCGTACCCTCGCGATTTAGTGTTATGCGCCGAGAGCCTAATGTGGAAGTGGGACGAACCTGCTGTCCGGAAGCTTTTGGATACATTTACGGTTGAGCAAAGCCGCGTGATGTTAATGTCTAAAGAGGGGCTCCCTGAAGGCAACTGGGAAAAGGAGAAGTGGTACAAGGCCGAGTACTGGACGGAAAAGCTCTCTCCTAGTCTTGTGGAGCAGGTGGCCGCGTTTTCTTGCTGATATTGGTCAACTCTGCTGACTATGAAATCTAGAGCAAGAATCTGGGGGATCTTCAAGACCTGTACATCCCGAAGCCAAACGAGTTCATTCCCAAGAATTTTGATGTTATTAAAACAGAGGTTCAAGAGGTCTGTGTTTTATTTCTGTGCGTGGCAGAGCATCGCTGAGTGCTATTAGTACAGCCTACCAAAAAACCCACAAAGCTGCTGTCTACCCCTCTGTCTACAGTCTGGCACAAGAAAGATGATCAATTCTGGGTTCCAAAAGCACGCGTAATCATTCGGTTGATGAATCCCATATGCAATGCTACCCCTAGACATAGTTTACTCTCGAGGTCAGTTGAGATTTCATTGCACTCAAGCACCTCTAATTATTGGCCTAGACTGTTTGCGGATCTGGTAAAAGACGCTCTCGCAGAATTCACCTATGACGCAGAACTTGCCGGCATGAAGTATTCGATTGTTAACGATGGAGCCTCTGTTTGCGTTGGATCTGAAGGCTATAATGACAAACTGCCCGTTCTGCTTCAGCACGTGTTAGAAAAGGTGAAGAACATTCAGATCACGAAGGAGAGAGTTACCGTCGTTGCGGAACAGGTGCGTAGTCCAACCCTGTATCAGCTGAGTTACAAAATGGGCACACTAATACGATTGGCCTGCAATCAGCTACGCCAAGAGATAGAGAACTTTTACTTGGATCAACCATATTCCCTTTCCGACTACTACGCAGCGTATTTCCTTAGAGAGACATCCTGGACACCAAGGGAGAGATTGGCGGAACTAGATCGTGAGTATACCCGACGTGCGTTAGACCCAGGCGACTCAGCCGGTGTGGGTTTGGCAGACGTAATCGTCGACGACATTCAGCGACACGCACAAGACATCCTATCCCGAACACATATTACAACTCTGATCCACGGCAATATCGACTCAGAGGTAAATTCCACCTCTAGAAACCGCCCCCAAACCTGCTCAAACCATAATGCAGGAAGCTTTGAGGATCAACAAGTCTGTTGAAGCAGTCCTCAATGCTCGGCCAATCTCTGCCACAGAGCAAACCCTGCCTCGTTCTTTGCTTTTGCCGCCTTGTGAGACCCTATCGATCGCGCCGAATAGATCTGACTTTAATTTGCTAGCCTGCAATTACGTATGGGAGAACGAGGTCCCTAACAAGGATGACCTGAACTCTAGCATTACCTATTACATCGAAGTCGGAGATCCCAACAACGTTCGGCTGCGAGCTGCTCTGTCGCTTTTCGGGCAAATGGTTTCCGAGCCCGCGTTTAACCAGCTTCGAACCAAAGAGCAGCTAGGATATGTTGTTAGCGCTGGAGTTTGGATTTCTGCTGGGTCTGCTGGCTGGCGAGTCGTCGTGCAGAGCGAACGTAGACCTCGTTACCTAGAGGAACGCGTCGACAACTTCCTCGATCTCTTTAGGGAGGTGTTGTCAACGATGCCTGATTCGGAGTTTGAGCGCCAACGAGAATCATATGCTCAGAAACGGCTCGAGAAGTTGAAGAACCTTGGAGAGGAGGCATCGCGATTTTGGACCCATATTGAGTCTGGATATGAGGATTTCCTTCGTCGTAAGTGAACTCTATGTTACAGGACTCTGCTTTGCAGCACTAACTTGTCGTAGGGGAGACCGATGCTCAGAATGTTCGACAGCTGCAACGACAAGACATTCTAGATTTCTTCAACGAATATATCCACTATTCGTCGCCGACTCGCCGAAAGTTATCCATACACCTTACATCGCAAAAGAAGCCAACAAAGTTTTCGGTAGAAGCTTCCGAGGCGTTGCTGCAAATTTTGAAGAAAGAGGGTGTACCAGTTGAGGAGGACCAGTACCGAAAGCTTAGCGCAGCACAACCCCCACTAGAATCCGTTGTTGGGTTCTGGACAAAGCAACTTGGCGATCATAAATCGGCTACTGATATCCTTGGGCGTATTCCTGAAATCTCTGCGCAACATCCAGTACAAGGTGTAGAGATGGATGCTGTTTTCCCTGCAGGTGCGACCCGCATAGGCGACCCCGCTGTATTCAAGGCTGGCTTGACTGCGTCCAAGGCACCAACCCCTATTAATGCATGAAATTGATTGAATTTTTGACTATGTATTCAATGTACATACGCCACATGTTGTGTATTTTTGCTACCACATTATATGCGCCAATTGTCTTTGTTTGGTACAGAAAAGCCTAGAAACCTTGCCGGCTCATATAAAACCATTTCATCATCTCCCACGCCTCATAACTGTCCTTCGAGCTTTTACGCGTACTGTCCGAACCCGCCACGCACCAGTTTAGGGACTCTTCACGCCTACGGAAGGCTTATTGCTATTACACAAGACCGGAAATGTTTGGGATCTGTGTGGCTGGGCGACTGTTGTATGTTGTCAGTCCTGATACCCCGCCAATCTGAACTAACGACAGATAAACCGCTCTTGCGCATATAGACAGACTGAACACCAGCAAATCGACGAATCCCATATCGCATTTACAATAGAATCCGCAGCCAATGTGAACCACATTTGTGTGTTTATGTTGGGAACTGGTAAGTCACACAAAGATATTGCAAGATGCTCTGTTCTAAAGACTCGATTTTGGCTACGTGAAAGTGCCGTTCCCTCCGGGATATGCAGCAACGGTTCATTTCCACTGGCCTGGAAAAGGATTCCAATTACTAGGGATGTAAGTCTCTATTTTGTTACCTATTTTTGGCTTTACGCAAGAATCAAGTATATTACCGACAGGCTCTCAAATGAAAAGCCATCTGCCGTGTTCCGCCTCCGAGGAAACTATACCCCTGCACACCATCAATCCCATTCCACGATCTCATCTGCAACCGCAGCCATGAACACAGCACCAGACAATGTCACCGCTGTTCTAGGAATCGCAGTCGAACCTATCCAAGTTGTTGAGGGTCAGATCGGATCCCTAAGCGATAACAGGCTTGTCAAAGTCGGAGGTGGCGGAGGAGGGTTATCCGACCCAGTCGTGCTCGCTGAACGTGTGGTAAAGCATTTGTTCACGTACTTGACTTCGTTTGTAGGATCACTAGGTCCTCAAACGGTTGTGCCACTAAGTATGATTCAAAAGTGGTATGAAAACTTTTTGACCAAAGTGCGGGCTGGTGGGGTAGGATTCTTGGAAAACCAAGAATAGACGTTTGTATTCAGCTAGCTTAACATCATATATTACATATATTGAGTGTCTGGGTTCTCTTTACCTCCCTACTGGACAAACAAGAGGTCCATGTCAATTGGATGGGAGGAGGAGAGCTATAGATGGCGTGAGCCAAGCCCATCTTAGACAAGCAAGCCGTTCACGAACCTGTGGTTTCTGATCAAACTTGCCACGGAGCTCATTGTGAATGGCTTTAAGCAACTGAGCATACGACATTTGGGGGAATTTGTCTGAAGCGCTTATTAGTTGTATTCTGACTATGACACAAGACCTACTAAATGCTCGAATAAATGCGTAGGACAGCGCGCCACTTGGTACTCCGCCAAACTGGGCATCTGCGCTCGTTTGGCTATCGCGACACCCAGACAAGGATATCTAGATGTCTAAGTTACTTTGAGTAGTAAGTAAACTAGCACATAATTCATACCACGTCTGCAGGGGACCACTTGAATCGTTTCTGACGTGCATCGATTGCGACAGCCTCGTCTTCTGCTTCTCCTTGAAGGTCGTCTGGTTCTTTGATAGCGCCACTGGTCTCATACTTTGATTGAATGGCGTCATTATACGAGGAAACCGGCTTGCACTTGTGCTACTTACTGTCCATGGTAGATCTAGATGTTTGGTTTTTATGTTCGATCAATTGATGAACCAAAAGGGACAGGAAAGTTTACCAAGAACGGAGCCGCTATGGCATGAGTCAAACAAAGCAGTAAGTCCTGCTCCTTCAGGAAGAGGCCTGACCAAAAGTTCGTGTAGTTCATCATCGACAAGGAATCCAGCTGTCTCGTAGTCTGTTGGGCAGATAGCTACAAAGCCAAACTTCAGTATCGGCCGGCCATGAGCTTCAAGCGGAGGACCTACATTCATCCTTGCCGTCGTACTCGTCCCCATCAAGGTCTTCTTGATTACTACCGTGACCTGAATCTGGGATGGAGTGGTTGGGTTGTATTGTTGCCATCGGATGGGGGATGTATACGTACAATGGAAGAACAAAGAATCATCTGGTTCTGCATCGGAGACCAACCAGTCAATGTATCGAATCTGTAGTGTGATAAGTACATGTCTTAGGAGCCTTTTCAAACTACACACGATGTTTTCGCGATTGGATAGAGCCTCGCCGATCTGGCCTTCAGAACTCTCACTGTCTGTCAGGACACAGATGTTCTGCTCGTCGTAACCGAAATGATCTTTTCGAAGATTAAATAAAGAGGCCATTAAATAGATATATAAACGCACCAATCAGGAATCTCTTTATGTTGAAGACATCATTGATACATCCATTCAGTGGGGCTGAGCCGCCTGGATAATTGCAGCCAACGAGAAGTGCCTTGCGTTTCCCAGTGCACTGAGATAGACGATAGTGCAGGGGCTGTCGCTCTTCGCCATCTGCATCGTATACAACGGGTCCATAGTGCTGTTGCTGGTCGTTGGGTTCATGCATCTCGTTCGGAGGGGTTGGAGGGTCATATTCGTTGCCGTCGGGGTCGTCGAGTGGGAACACATGATTGAAGACGGCACGAGGGATTCCCATATCCTCTGCAAACTCTCTGGAGACAGAGTTGTCTTTGAAGTATAGCAAAGTGGTGGGCCCAACTCACTCGGCGGCTTCTCTGAAATACTCCATCTGAGGCTTGTTGGAGGGCCACAGCAAGGCAACGGGGGACCTTTCATGATATTTATAGTAGTACTGGTACCCAATCTTCTGATGATCTTTGACATTCGGTCAAGAATCCGAGATCAAGTGCCTGATTATTGGCGTACGAGGGCAACTGCAAACGCTCAGAAGTGCCAGTTCTGCCCGAGGTGGGCCATTTGTCCCAAACGACCGCGATCGATGCCGTCACATAAAACGTAATCCTCAATACCAAGACTAACCCGGAACGTTCTGAAGAATGCGAGCATCCAGAGCGGTGGTTCAAGAACAGACGATAAAGGTCAATTGCAGGATAACTCGGCCACGTGCTAAGCGCCAACACCCTGACGGCGGTGCAGTCCACAGGACACGCTTGAACCCACTCCAACCCTCGCTCGGCGGTCGTGCCAACACACCGAGAGGCCTGATCTACGTACGTATGAGCTACGCGATTCAAGCAATTCAATCCTAAACTGAACGGATCTACGACACAGAATCTGCCACGTTTTCCTGTCCAAAAATATCTGTCCTGTGGATACTGTTTTATGTCCCCGAGCACTTGATGCAAAACGCTGGCCTCTCTTTTGGTCTTGATAAAAACTAATTCGTTTTCTGGCTGCCTTACAACATGCCTCCACCCACTGCTGGCACCTGGTTTGAGTCACGTCGGTTCGGGATTGTGATTGACGCTGGCTCCTCTGGCTCTCGCCTTCAGATTTACAGCTGGAAGGACCCCCGCGCTATTCGGTCACAGCATGGTCAGTTGCCTCGTCCCTTTCTTATTTGTTCTAATTCAGGCCTGTCGATCAGGAAGCTCTATCCATGACAAGCTACCTAGAATTGAAAAGGGGACCATAGACGGCGCCGATTGGGTCATAAAAGTGGAGCCAGGTGAGTTGGAGCTCGGAACACGTCTACTGTATCATATCTAATCGCCCGCAGGTCTATCCACGTTTGCGGACAAGCCATCGGGTGTGGCTGCATATTTGCGCCCTTTATTGGCCCATGCACTAGTACATATACCACCATCGCTGCGTTCAGAGACCCCTATCTTTTTGCTCGCCACAGCTGGTATGAGGCTACTTCACCCCACTCAGCAGCGGGACGTTTTGGGAGCAGCATGCGACTTTCTGAGGTTTTATTCCAAATTCAAAGTGAGTTTTATCTTTCCCGTACGCATAAGCACGCTTAACTCTACCCAGGTCGACGATATCAACATAAAAGCCGGCTTGGGTGCTGGCCATGGCTGCGGTTCGAGCGTACGGATAATAACCGGCGAAGAAGAGGGACTCTTTGGCTGGCTGGCGGTGAACTATCTTTTGGATGGATTCGATGCCCACTCGAGGTCTCAAATCAGTGATGGCTCCAACAAGGCGGGTTCCACGTATGGATTCCTAGACATGGGTGGCGCATCAACCCAAATAGCGTACGAGCCTTCTCACGAAGAACAGGCAAAGCCCCAGAACCAAGATCTCCTGGTCGACGTCCGCCTGAGGTTGCTAGGAGGCGACGAAATTCGACATCGAGTCTTTGTTACTACCTGGCTTGGGTATGGAACAAATCAAGCGCGAGAGCGATACGTAGACAAGGCTATTCTCGATTCATCCAAATCCGGAGTCACCCCTGCCGACCATAGCACACTGCCTGTCATTGGGGATCCGTGTCTGCCAGTCGGCTTGTTGCGTCGCGAGACTCATTTGGACCCAAGTTCAGGTTCTACATCTCGCACAATGATAGGACTAGGCTCTTTTAGCAAATGCATCGCCGCGACAGCTCCCCTCCTGAACAAAAATGCGCCTTGCCCTGATTCTCGCAGTTGCCTTTTCAATGGTGTTCCTGCTCCTCCAATTGACTTTTCGTCGTCTCACTTTATTGGGGTGTCCGAGTACTGGTACTCGTCAGAGCATTCATTTGGACTGGGAGGCGCATACGATTATGTTTCGTACGAGCGTGCCGCCAGTCAATTCTGCAACCAAAAATGGGAGGATATCGTAGCCGCCCATGATCGTACAAAGGCGGAACTCGGAAAAGAAGGTCTGGGAGGCGATGGGCAAGTGGAGAAGCATGGCCAGGTCACGGACGTAGGTCAATGGGGCCGAGACGTCGAATTGAAACGACTCGAGATGCAGTGCTTCAAGGCGGCTTGGATTGTCAACGTCCTTCACGAAGGTATTGGCATCCCTCGTATCATTGACCCGAACGGCAATTCGGCCCCGCAAAACGTCGGCGCGGAAGCAATCGCCAAAGCAGAGGACAAGGGATTAGGGCGGAATACTGCGCTTTCAGGAAAGAAGCCAACCTTCCAGAGTATGGACTCGGTCAATGATACTGCGATTTCTTGGACGTTGGGGAAAATGGTCATCGAAGCTTGCAAAGATATCCCGGCCGCAAGCAAGCAAGCTGTTCCTATTGCTGACCCAATGCAACCCGTACCCGACCTCCCAGCTGAACGACCTGGCTTTATAGACTTTGACGCTCTGGAGGACAGTATTTCCCATCGATTGCCTCAAAGGCTTACTCGGCATTCTCTAGGATTCTCGCCGGTTGCGTTCGCATTCTATTTGACAGTATTCGCGTTTTGGTTCTACATGCTATGGCGAATGCGCACCCGTTTACGCGCGTTTGTGCGACGCTGGCGGCGTATTCTTTATCCAAACGAGCAAGCGGACCGAATGCAATACGCTATGGAAGGAGGTCAAACTATCTCTAGCCCCATCATTTCTCGACCGTCGACGCCATCTTTCCATAACACCCAGGCACAATCTACAAAGTTCGCCTCCATGCTACGTGCATCTCTCAAAGAGATCACTGCTCCTCTGTCACGCGCGTCCTCGCCATTCCAAAACAAGCGAGCATCCAGCTATCCCATTAGCCCGTACGAGAATGGCAACAGCCCTGGGACACCCGTGACCGCCACAACTGCTCGCCCATACCACCTAAGTGTTAACACGGTAAACGGCACGCGCAGCTCGGCTCCATCACCCAATAGCCCTGCCTTAGGGTCCTTCAATGGTATGACTCGAGAAGCCGCGAGCAGCTCGCTTCAAACACCTCTTTATTCCTTGTCGAGAAATAGCTCTGCCGTGAACTTGACAACAATCATGCCCAGGAGCTCAACCGCCATGTCCCGACAGACAAGCAATGGACATACGCCCTCTTCATCTCATGATGATTGACGTTTAGACCTATGGTACTTCTCTCTGTGTTTTGCACGGATATTCGATTTTTTTGGACTTGATGTCCCCGTTTTCCAGGTTGTCTCTGTGTCTGAACGAACTTTTGATGTATGTGACATGACTTGACTAATGGTATCGATGACTTTTCTGCGATCGGTTTAGCTGGTTTGCCTCGGCGCTCCCCTTGTGGAGTGCAATCGGTATTCTGGATCTACTGCAGCACGCCTATGCTGCTCACTCTGATCTGATTGTTATACATTGCCCGTTGTGGTTTTGAATTTACTTGCTGAGATATTCGAAAAATTATATCGATCGGGGCCAACACATCAGTTACATAACCACGCTGCTAGTTGGCCGAGATGGCCAGCCGGATCCGCTAAACAAGAACCGACAGCGGTAATGACCGCATATAGTGAACCTCATGGCAAAGGTCAGTCTGAGGCCTATCCGAAAGCTGCTAGCTGTAGCCGAACGACTGACACTACGGAACCGAGCCAAACTCGGGATATCCACGATGCATTGCCGACACATCGATTCAGAAAACTAGGCGAATGTATACCATACTACATACTAAATCAGAGACTTTGCTTGAATTTGTTGGAATACTCCCCCGTCAACTCCGAGTAGCGGCGAGCCGACGTACGCGATCCAGAATGCATGGAAATTAAAGCTTGGCAGTTCACCATGCAAAACAGTGAGATGCCAATTTTATAAATACGGGCGAGCATTCAACTAACAAGACATCACTCCATTTTCTAGTCCGTTCTTCTCTTGAACACTTACCGATATGCACTTCTCTCCATCTGCTATCCTCTCCGCTGTTGCCCTCCTGGCTTCCAGCGTCCAGGCCGCACACACCATCACTCTCAAGAACAACTGCAGCTAGTAAGTTTTCCTGTGGAACTCTCTAGCGCTTGGTGGATTGATGTATGCGCAATAGTGGCGTCGGAACCTATGTGCACACCTGGAGCGGTCCCGCTTATACCGGGGCTCCCAACCAAGACATTCCCGCCAAGAGCAGCAGGTCCATCACTGTTCCAGACAGCTGGGACGGCCGTATCTGCGACAAGACCGCCTCTGGCGTGTGTGCAAATAGCTGCTACGGCGTAAATATTCCCTCTCAAACTCTCAAGTTTATGTCGCTCAATAGCCCGTTTAGTCTTGCTCGATGTCCGAGTTCAATATGAATGCCTATAATGGCTTGAATTTCTACGATATATCCAATATTCAGGCATATACTGTGGTATGTTCTCTCTGGTCGTCAAACTTACTTTATCCCTAAATTCGTACCTACTTGACAGGCCCAGAAAATCGAGTCGAGCTGCGGTAGTGTAACTTGCACCAGCGCTGGCTGCCCATGCGATCAGGTGGGGTTTTGTGTCATCCATGCACACTTGCTTTTCAGCTAAAGTGAAATTAGGCTTACCGTCCCGGAGACACTTCCGGAACCTGTGGTGGAACCGGCCCTGTTGACCAAGGTACGCATAAGCCCAAGTAGTCAAAGTTGTGGGCTAACTCTGTGGACATTCAGCCGTTCGCGCATGCGCTAACCCCAACTTCACGATCACCTACTGCCCGTGATTTTCTTGGTCGCTTGTTTCATGTGGTCCCATATCTTGTACCCGTAGACTAAGTAAAACACGACCTATTATAAGCTCTCAGGCTTAGTGCATGACTAGAAGCAGCAGACCAGGCGGAAGCACAAGAAGGTTGAGTCGACCCGTACTTATAAGACTTACTCGACCTAAGGCGCTGGCGTAAGACTGCTCGATAATGCGGTAGAAGAACCAGGGGACGGCGTTGGGTCGAACCGGAACGAGCGACAGTGGTGGTTGGTGCAGTAAGAATGAGCGTATAGAGGCCGATTATGCACCGTGCTGAAACTGACGTTTCTCATCCTACGGCTTCGTTTAGACTTAGAAGATTAGCAAAACCCAATTAGTGGTAGCGTGCCTCATTCAGCCATCATGGCCCCTCCCTATCCTCTTGACCAGATCGGCGATCCAATAGTGTTACACAGATAATATAACGAGCAATGCATACAACGGCTGGGCATCGTTCAGATTACCGTCGCCTTCAACTTGTTTGTTGGAGCGATCGATCCGTCACTGGTCAATTGTCATATATCTAAGGCTAGATTTCGTGATGATCGCATGACTGGTGCTCACGAGCGCTTGTGACCGACCCTGAGGACTCCCCGGGCTTCTGGTTGGCTCTTAGAGCTCGTTATTAGGGGGGGGGGATGCACATGTTGTGCTCGCCGCTTCATGAGCACCCGTGACACCACGTGAGCCCCGGCGGATTTGGCAGTGTAGAGGAGCATGATCTATTGCAAATCATGGACCGTCGGCCAAAAGACTATGACCGGCTCGCGATCGAAGTAAGATCTCGATTCTCACTACTTTCGGCTTCTCCAATCAGCCCGACATGACCGAGGAACCCAGCTGCTCAAAACGTCAAAACGACTCATAAAGCTCTTGCGATGTTCGCCTTGAGCAATATGCTACAATCGTTAGTATCAGTCAATTATATGTCATTCGTGGCTAAAATTATAGCGCAAAGAGACGCTCAGCGTTCATTTGATGTCTAATTTTGGATGGAAACAAATTCACTTTCTGTGACACGGATGCGTGCTTGTCCAAGTTTGGCACTGTGCCAAGGGCCGCATACTGATTGGAATGGAGCGATATCAACCCACCTGGGTCCTGGGCGAGCTCGATCGTACCCCCGACTCACGATGAGTTTGCAACCATGGGACCAGCAAACGTTTTCTTTTGGGGTGAGTACTTACAATCGTATCGACTCGAGTGCTTTCTGACCATGTTGAAGTGGACACCATACGAGCACACCATTAAGCAGTGCGCCAAACTAAATATTCAGTTCAGCAATGATCTTGGCCTCCCATCTTTACACGCGAATCCTCCTCCCGCGCCGCCATATACAGTCATCGTTTACCAGGGGGGTTATGCTCCATTAAGCATGGCTGTGGGAAACATGGGTATGCCTATATCACGGGGTGGCGTCTTTATGCTAAGCAACGTTCCTCAGATCAAACGGGATCGTATGGTTGGATGGTGAATCTCCCGTTAGGTCCTTCGTATATGCTTGCCATGAAAGATTCGGCCGGATATACTGGTGGAGTAAGTGGTTGCTGGACTTCCCACTAGGGGAGCAGATCTTAATGTTTTTTGTCAGGTTTCACTTCAATGGACAATGACCGCCGGAACCGGATGTTCACTTTCGCCTAGTCCAATGCCAGCTTCAACTCTAAGTTTTACGAGGACAGGAAAGTAAGAAATTATCTTACTTCTTTTTAGACATGGACCTAAAGCTAGCGTAGCTCTCAGTGTGGTAATGTTAATTTTGTCCTAAACAACGGCACTTCGCCGTATCAAGTGGAGATTATTCCCGAAGTGGTGAGGCTAACCAATCAAAATTTCCAAAACAAGGCTAACAGTTCCGCATGACACCAGCGTCAACAAAAAACACTCCATTTTGCTACAAATGAATTCGTAAGGAATAGGGCGCTATGTCCGTTCTCCACTTACAGGCTTGCTTAGGGATTTGTCTTAGATCTTCCTACTGGACTAAATTTTTTCAGTATGTTCTTAATCTCTGGGTCCTTGGCTACCATATTCATCCTGCGAATGTTGTACAACTAGTTGCCGTTACCGATGCCGATGGGAATTCAGCTGTCGATGGGCCACTTTCTGTTGGGAGCTCGAGCGACAACTCATGCCTAAATGCTGCTGCAACGATGACGGTCGGAATGTTCACCAGTGTGTTCTCTGGAAGTGGAGTTGTAATGCCCTCTTCGTTGGCCATATCGTCAGCCAGTGTCACAAACTCAGCCACTGCAACAACGGGTACTGGAATTGGACAGCAGTCCAAGTGAGTGATGAGACCATTTGCGTTGGAATAATACATCGCTCATTGCGTTGCCAAAGCTCAAGCAAGAGTGATCGAAGGTAGGCTCAGTACTCCAATACATCAATGATGGCCTATTTAAATCATATTCAGCTTAAACACGAGTATTATTGGAGGTGCTGTTGGGGGAGCAGTGGCGCTCGCTGCGCTCGCGCTTTTCCTTTGCTGGTTCCTTCGCCGGCGTCGACCCAAAAGACGACCCTCCTCTGAATCCCACCAGCAGCCGGAGGACGGTCCAAAACCCGAGATGGATTATACGAACCCAAACGTGACACCTTACAACGTTTCTTATGGAGGTCATTATCCTTCGATGGAGGTTCCTCAGATACAAGAACACGATGGTAGGGCGTCTGTCCGCCCATTCATGATACCTGCATCCGGTTCTATGCACCAGCCAAATTCATATCCTTATACAACTCAGCAAGACGGGATTACGGTGCATGCCCCACAAGCGCGCCCGTTATCCAACCAGACCATCCAATCTGTTACATACTACGGGACCCAGAGCTCGGATCAGCAGTCTCCTGCTTCAAACAGGTTCTCTCAAACTACGGGTACAACTGCCCCGCTCGTATCCAACGACAACCGCAGCTCTACAGATAACCCGACTGGTTTGTCTTGGGTGCCAGATAAGAAGGAACGGGTGACTTCACCGCCGCTTCCACCAGGTGCTATGCCTCCTTCCCGTCCAGAAAGCAGCATGCATTCTTGGAACCACACAGCCTCGCCGGCGCCTCGATCGCTCACAGGGACAGCTCTTCCTCCTTACGACGCCGGCCCGCAATATTAGACTTTGATCAGGAAATAACGTGTCATTCGGTGTAATTAGGCACTTTTATTTTTGCGACCTCTATTGTTACTGCAATCTTACACAAGGTCGAAAATTATTGGATGTCTTTACTGCATATGTTGGTGATTTCTGATGTTTCTAGTGGATTGTACTCATACTTATGGGCTATATGCGCGAGTACAAGTGGCGACAAGATAGCGGTCCCTCCCTAAGCACAAGCACATAAGATCCAAGCACGACTTACTTGTACAAATCCGGATTGCTGATAAAATCGGTTGCTGCTGTTCGGTTTACATCCTTGAACGTGGTTATGTTTGAGGATAAGAATCGCATGGTCTTTCTCTCTCGTCCGTAGTGCGGCCAGTATGGAACTAAGAACCACGTTCAATAAAATGTCGATATAATTGGGTCAAAAGGTCGACTCACGAGCCAGCTTGCCTCCATGGTTTGGTTTGAGCGTGTGGGCAAAATTGATCCTGAACAATCCAGAACGTTAGCATCCTAGAGGACAGAGCTAGCCCAATCAGGTTTTACGTACCAATAGTCCCCAATAGTCTCCTGCAACTCTTTCGCACCGGTAGATATACCAGGCTTGGTTATGCTAGCTGTTTGCATAACAAACAGTATTTCCTCCCCATGAGAGATACCGTACAACGAGTAGAAGTTTACGGGAGATTCAACCATCATGTACGACCTACTAGACTATGAGCTTCTAGACTATGAGCTTAGTGTTTTCCGATTGTCATACCTGCGCTTACCATGTATTGACCCCGAACCGAGTTGCAGTTGTCAAATGATCCCGTCGAGGAGCCTATTGCATTTTCGGTGGATTAAAGCGCCACGATTTGTAGATGTAATACCTCTTACCTGAAAGGCAATATTGTTGACAACACTTCCGAACCGCTCATATTGAGAACCTTGACCAAATGTCTCATTTCCGGTATTGTAAGGAGAACCAGCAGCTTGTGAAGTTGGGTAATATTTCAGGAGAGTTCTGACGGCTGCTGCATTTGAGATACCAAAAGTAAGCCCCGGGAAGTGCGCCGTTACCCAATTGAGATTATCTTGTTCCGTGTTGGATACCGTCCCATTGACAAAGACCGTGCCCTCGTCGAGTTGATCTGTGCCAAAGTGTTAATTAGTTTTCGGAGCCAAACAGCAAAACACCACACATACTGCCGCTGATAAAGGGAACTTTAGCAAATCTTCCGTCGTGCAGAAGTTTGACAGGAGATCGGTGAAAAAGTCGTCCCCGGGTGCCCCCGTTGTTCCAAAAGTTACTGGGGAATGTCCAACACTACCGTAGTACGGGTCGAGCTAAAGTGTTTTGAGAGTTAAATTGGGAGATACAGTTACAAAGGGCACGGCTAGGTCACGAACCATTATCATATCTTTATTAGCTTGGCTAAGGAGAGGTAGTGGTGCATTTCTAACACATTCAAATGCAACGGGAGAACCTGCACAGCCAGTAGCCTGGATCCATTCTAGAGCGAGGCATGTGATCGAATGTGTCGCTCACGCTAGATATAGAAGGCTGTGAGGTGCGTGAGCGCACCACACGACCGGCACAGCCGCACGGCTGTGCCTCTCTTATCTCGTATCTACACACGCTCTTTCTTTATCTTATATTTCATCCTCAAACCCTTACTCTCGTTTCTCGTCTATATAAGACTCTCGTTCATGTACGTAGATACTCAGCTTTACCTCGAATCCGAGATCGTTGGCAAGTCATCGCTTCGCCCTAAGCCTCGACACCGCCGACTCCCATCTCGCGTTCGACTCGCTCGGCCTACCGGCCTCACAAAGGCCGACCGTCTCACACTGGAACCACTCCGTTCGAGAATCGGCCAATAGAATAGGCCAGGATCGAAACGTTGATTTGCGGACCCATAAGATAATAATGACCGCTGATCGAAGCGTGGCAGAGTTGGTGTACAGGCCTATCGAACTAAACAGGGACAAATGGCCCCCCAACCCCCGAACAAGGTTCTGGCTTGTAGTCCCGGTCATCATTGCACATGGCTCGGTGCTCATGACAACGCGCGCACCAAGCCTATATCTTTTAGGTTTGTAGGCTTTTTGTGCTTCTTCATTAACAGAGTACGGTATAGGCGAAGATGCAGTTCGAGGCCAGAGTCGAACCACAAGCCGCTGATAAATTAGCTTAGGGTCCTTGGACACACGTGCCCATTCTACCCATCTATAAAACGCCATCGAGTCGCTTTCATACCCCTCATACTTACCTTGACGGGATATTGGCTTTCATGTACTCGTTGGTATCAGGTGGGGGAGTTGGCCATTGCACGGCGCCTCTTGGTTCAGTTAGCACCTCCACTTTGTCTGGTCCTATGGGCCAGGCACTGTTTCAATCTTTTCCCGACCTGTGCTGGCCCTCGGGCTGGCCGGGCTCTCTTTTTCTCGACTAACTCCAAGGCCTAACCCTACGGTGAACGGAGGTTGGCCACAGTTTATTCACAAAACGTAAATATATGCGCATTGTTCGCAACAAATTGATTCTCAATGAGTTTGTGTATTCGGTACAACTTGACGTGGTCTACAAGACGCTTTCAACTGTTTCTGGCTTCCAGCCAGGGTACAAATCATTGCTCAATGGCTTAAGTTCGCCCCTACCCGAATGCCACTCGTCGAGTATAGCCGCGAGGAAGTCATTTTTATCGGCCTTAATACGGTCCTCGAGCTCTTTGAATGGGCGGTAGTCGACCGTGAGCTTGTCCTGTGCGACATCTCGTTAGCAGGCGGAAACATCCTAGGCATCAAGTATTCACATTGTGCTTTTGTTCCCAAAGTTTTACTATCTCATTTGGCGAGGCGGAATCGCCTTGGATGTTCAAATGTTTGTCCTTGAGCTGCTCCAGCGGGACGGTTTTCAGTACATTGGCAACCCAACTAGAAATGCTACATGAGTTTATGTTCACTGTTAAATTTGAACTCGGACTTACTCGGCAACCGAACGGACAGTTGTCCAAGTAACCTTGTGGTTTCCGTCTCCCCAAACAGTAACTTTCTTATCAGCAAAAGCGTAGCCCAAGGGACTGATATATCTCTGATTAGCATAGATGGATTTCAAGGCCGGCCGATATGACTTACGGGATAAAGCAGTACTCGGGGAATCCTCCATTGCTGACAACGGCCACAGGCAAACCAGCTTCTTTAGCAGCCTTCAGGACCGTTTTCTTCCCTTGAATAACAGGAGAAGGATGTTCATCATTTTCAAACGCCTGACAAAACAATCAAAAGTACATTAGAGTGCGGTTCCGGTAAAAGTTTAAGGTATATCACTCACGCCACCATATTCGCTTGGTACGAATAGTTTGACACCAGCAGACTTGGCTGCCTTTATCAGGGGAATCTGAGGGAGATGTAACTGTTAGGCCAGCGCGCCTAAGCAGTCGATGTTACGAGCAAACTCACCTGTGCCGAGACGAGAGCATTGCCAGCAACTGTTGCGACCAGGACGTCGACACCCTGGAGAGCCTTGACGATGCTAGCTTCATCTTCATAGGAGATAGCATGAAGAGAGGCGCCGCGCTTCTTGAAATCTTGGAGAGGTGCTGATTCAAGCTATCACGGCAATTAGGCGAACAAAAGGGGTCATGCAAAAAACCAGACTCACGGAAGACTCGCGAGTGAGAATGCGAACATCGAACGCCGGGGCATCGAGGAGCGCTGAAGTGAACGCCTTTCCGACATACCCGCTTGCGCCGGCAATAGCAATGATCTTAGCTGCCATGATAGTGTTGGGTTGTATTTGGAGTGTAAGCTGGAATCGAGTGAAGTGGGTGCTCGATGGTGGGTGTCTTTGACCCTCTCCCTCATTATATAGTACCCCATGTGAATTGTTGTGACCTGACCGCAATACGAATCTGAGATGGCGTAGTAAGGCTACACAGCAAGATCAGTCAGACTGGCGCCAATTGAGGGCGTTTGTAGGTCATTTGATATCGCCTAAGCGCTGGTATGACTGATCTTGTAAATAGGTTGTGAAACTCGTTGTAGTCAGTCTCGAAGATCATCCATCTCGGCGCCCCCGATGAGGTTGACAGGGACAATATCCAATTGATAGAAGAAAATTCTATGTGAAAAGGAGGACTCTGGTGATTCTGATGGAGCCAAACAGAGAGCGCCCGACACCACGTGACCAAGTGTCACTTGTGCCTCCCCTTGACCAACCATGGATGTACAAGCTGCGTTCTCGCAACTGAGCTCGATCAGCGCGCAGAAAGATAAATCTACCGCTTATTCTGAGCTCCTACAAAGTATTCTCAACCAGCCACAAGATCAAATTCCACCTGGTCTTCTCATTTATGTCGGACTTATCCTGAATCGTGACCAGCCTGGTATTGTCGTGGCGCGCCAGGTGCTTTCTGAACTAGTCGCTGCGCTCGAAAACAACAAAGTTGAGGATAGAGATGCGCGTAAGAAACTTATTCAGGACATCCTGGAGGCCTTACAGCCTAAACTCGTAAGCTACGAGGAACAGGTGAGCCACGTTCTCCGTAACGAGATTTCAGTCCACTTATCAGGGTTGTCTAAGGCTGCCGCTCTTCGACTTCAAATGGCTTCATTGCTCGAAGAAGAAGAAGAGTGGGTCGACGCTGCACGCGTTCTCATGGGTATATCTCTCGACTCGGGACATAGGTACGCGCGTCCAAAATAAGGTAACAATTACGCCCAGCTTTAACCACCTTGCCCACAAAATAGACAGGTATCCCCAGAAGAGAAGCTTCGAATCTATATCCGTATTGTCCGCTTGCTCCTCGAAGAGGGCGAACATGGCCAAGCCGAGACGTACTACAACCGCGCCGCCCTTCTTATTCACAGCACACAGGACCGCGAACTCCAACTCTCGTTTAAACTCTGCCAAGCACGCATCGCAGACTTCAACAGAAAATTCTATGATGCTGCATTGAGGTACAATGAGCTCAGCTGGGTACCGGAACTCGATGAAGAAGATCGCAGTAACGCCCTAACTGCTGCTGTTACTTGCGCGGTTCTTGCCCCAGCAGGTCCTCAACGTTCTCGGGTACTAGCTACGCTCTTCCGAGACGAACGTGCAGCATCCCTTGAGAATTATACAATTCTGCGTAAAATGTTCAACGACCATATCATTCGACCAGATGAAGTTAAAGGTTTCGAGGCGACACTCAAAGCGCATCACCTCGCTCGCGTCGCCCAGTCCCAAAACGATAAACTCGCGGCACGAAGCACTGCTGCGGATGATGACGGAGATACTGATATGGCGGATGCCGACACGCCGCAAAGCACACGTACGGGTCCGACGACAGTGCTCGACAAGGCCGTGCTCGAGCACAATCTGCTTTCAGCATCCAAGATCTACAACAACATCACATTTGGTGGGCTTGGCGCGTTGTTGGACCTGGCGCCCGCTGCAGCAGAAACAATGGCACGACGGATGATTGAACAAGGCCGACTACATGCGTCGATCGATCAAGTGGCTAGGCTGATCTCGTTTGAAACAACCCACGACCCACGTCAAGATGATGCTGCCGGTGGTGCCGGTGGTCTTGGGGACGTTGTTCAGGAGGTGGAGGATACTGGTGCGCCAGAGACTGACAAATGGGACTTGCAGATCAGGCGCACGGCAGCCAACGTAAGGCAATTTGTTCGAAACCGTTTGTATCAGACTAATATAGCCTTATCAGGTCGAAGCAATTGTCCAATACTTACGTGAAAAGCAACTTGTATCAGTGTCCTGATCTCTTACACGCGGTCCGTTTCATGAAATAAATTGATTAATGATGGCCACCCATGCCCAAATTATCGAGTCCAAGTACAAACCGTGAAAACCAGTTGCTAAATAAGTATATAATACACAGATTCAAAAAGGTAAGGGACAAGTAAGTCTATTGTTGTTGTTGACTTTCTACCTTGCGCTTCTTCCTCAACTTTTCACGCTCTCGCTTTGACTCGTATTCGTGCCATTCGCCTTCGATGGAAGCAAGTCTACGCCAAGCGTTAAGCAATGACAGCTTGCCAACAATCTGGATGACTTACCCAACAGGCTTTTCAGGCGCTGGTGATTCCGAAACAAAATACGACGATTTAAGCGCTTGAGCCGCAGATGCTCGCTTGTTCGGATCATATGTAAGTAGCGATTCGGCTAGATCCAATGCGGCAGGTGAAAGGTATCTGCACATCATTCAGCACCAGTGTGTCCATTGATAACCACCGAGCACTCACTTATTGAAGCTCGAGCGGAAATGGCTTTTAATGGGTTCAGGGGATTTGACGAGCTCGTACCACGGCATGTCGATCAAACCTGGCCAGGATTCCACATCTGGTGTGCCCATGATGCGGGCAATCGCATCGAGTTGATGGATCTCGTCATTCCCTTGGAAAGCAGGTTTGGTCGTAAATAGCTCAAGCATGATGCATCTAATGTGGTCACACGCCAGATTAACCGTTGCCAAATCCAGGCCCAAATTAGGACTTACCCCGCACTCCACATATCTACCTCAGGCCCATACACAGTTGCTCCAAGCAGCAACTCGGGGGGACGGTACCAAAGTGTGATAACTCGATTGGTATAGTCACTTCGTCGTCGCTTTGAGTAGAATCGTGCCAGTCCAAAGTCGCCGAGCTTGAGTTCACCATGATTGTTCAACAAAATATTTGACCCCTTCATATCCCGATGAATGACACTTTTTTGGTGCAAGTACGCAAGACCTGACAGCATCTGAGCGCAGAGCGACTTCAAGTGCGCGGGTGTGAAGCTGAATTGCGTTTGCGAAAGCACACCCGTCAGATCGTGGTCCATGTACTCGAACACCATGAATACATTTCCTGTTCATTCTTTGGTTCAGTCGCAAGTCTAGTCGAAAATAGCTACCACATACCTTTTGAGACCATCATCTCGTGTAGATTGATCACGTTTTCATGCCGGAGCGATTGCAATAACTTAATCTCACGCATGGCTGTGACCGGGAACCCATCCTTTTCGCCTTCCATCCGAATCCGCTTTAGCGCAACATACGTATCGCTTTGCGCGATGAGACGGGCCTTGTACACTTTGCCAAACGTTCCCTCGCCAACTTGACACATAATCTGGTAGTCGGATGTAATCTTGGTGATACGTTTGGGCGTAGGTGGAACAGATTTCAAGGATTTATTTTCCGGAGGGGGGATTGGGGAAGATTTGGATGTGGTAGCTGGTGAGACATATTCCTGGGGGCGGTCCAAACGAGGTCGAACAGCGGCAGGGGGAGGCATTGAACCAACGCCGGGAGGCGGAGCAGTTGCTGGGAATTTAAGCCCTTCATCACGGACTACACGAGCGACATCGGGGCTGACTGGCTTGCCCGAAGGAGGAAGTGCCTTATTATTCTGGTATGGTGTAGATTGGTGCGGACCTGTAGACCCGTTGGTCCTTTGCAGAGGTGAAGATCCTGCAGAAGGTCGTGATAGTGAAGGCGACATGCTGGGGGATGCGACAGCCGGGGTGACTGAATGCTTTGACGGAACAAACTCGTTTGGCCTGGAAGCCTCGACAGGCGCGGCGTTCGCTGAAGTTTCTTTGACCGGAGGAGCCAAGTTTGATTTGGAGCCTGTATCCAAAGTGCCGGTAGGTATTGTCTCGTCGTCATCGTCAGGGAAAAACATTTTGACCGTTCTACTGGGAGCCTTGCTAGCTGGTTGTTTCAAGGTTATGGGCGACATATGCTTCCCGGATGGTGCAGAAAACGCTGGGGGTTCTACATGGGTAGTCGGCAAAGAAAGAGCTGTGGCCATTGCACGCGGACCCGTCGGTATCGTCGGTAGAGGAAGTCCATTAACGGGGCCGTTGCTGCTGTCATTAGGCGGGGGCTCCGCCAGTGCCTCCGATACTGAATTGCGAGGAATAGCGACAGGAGCTCGGAGCTATGGCATGTTAGCTTCATCATATCTATACAGGCATGTGGACCCACCATAGTTGGCGATAGCGGTGCCCGTGGTTTTTGTTGATTAAAGCCGTTTATTCGCTGGGGTGCAACAGGCGAAATCTCCAGTGCTTTACTACGCGAAGACTCAGGGAGTCTATGGACAGGTCGCTTTGCGGCCTCTGTTCGACGCCTTTCGCTCTCGCCGCTATCGCTTCGACTACGCGTCGAAGCTGTAGATACGCTTCGTCGTCTGGATCGCTGTCTATTTGAATCTGTCGACCGATCCCGACGCACACGTTTGTCAGACGAAATGTATTCATGTCCCCCGCGGTGATTCTTCCGCTTTTTAGTAGTGCTGGCAGTGTTACGCTTTTGCCATCGACTGTCTGGGCTTCGACTCCGGGTCCTCAGAGTAGCAGTGGAGCGTCGTCGGCCTGGAGACCTAGATCTTGAACGCGAGCGTGAGTATGCGGACCTCGAAGTCGCCGAGCGAGAACGGGAACGCGAGCGGGTTGGACTACGTGTCCGATATCGAGATCGATCAGGGGACCGCGACCTGGAGTGCGAAGGAGACCTAGAGGGCGTGCGCGCTGGAGAACGCGAGCGGTCTGTTTTACGTGAGGGGGAGGGGGAGTATGATGTATGTCTTCGTTTCCCAGCCGCTCGAGATTCAGGGGGAGGAGAATAGTTAGGACGGTCACCCCATTTCCTGTAAAGATTGAAAGTACCACACAATGAGCAAAAGGTTAGCGTAATCAAGCCAAGTAAACCCATCACTTACAGCGGGCGTCGCTGGGGCATAGGGCCTTTGTCTCGTCGGTCAGTGAACCGACGACCGTTATCACGATCGCGCCGAACCTGGCGCTCACGCCACCCCTCCCCCACGCGGCTGGGACCTCCGGTCTGGTGGTGCCGGCTAAAGCCCGAATCGTCATCGTGTGAGTCCCGCCAGTTTGTGCTCCCATGATGGCTGGTGCGGTTGTACACTTTTGCTTGCGGAATGTGTGGCCGAGGTGGCGGGGAGCTGCTACGCAGGTCGTTTGCACGGGCAGCTGCAGCACTCTTACTGTTTTCACGAGTCCAACCCTCCGAAGCGGTCCAAGTTCTGTCGCCAATACCTGCCGCGGGCTCTTCCTGCTGTTTCGGCGGCCAAGCGTCACCGCGTTTGGCCACGGCGTCGCGGGGGATCCACTCACGGCTGTCATGCCGCTGGACAGAGTCGGTCCGGTCCACACGCGAGTGATGAGAGCGAGACATGGGGCGATAATGCGCTGAACTGTTGCCGTTGGCGCGGGGGTGGTGAGAGTAGATGATGCGGCCGGAAGGGTCGTGGCTTGGTTCAAGGTCGTCCGTGGACGGATCGGTTTGATATTGGTCTCGCGCCGAGTGCTGCCAGTGCGAGTCACTCGAACGGCGTCTATCCCAGTCTTGGATGTGTCGGTCGGGCGTGCGTCGCAAATGGTCGCGAGGGAGCGAGCCAGACACATGCTCATATGAATGATGCTCCCGCCGAAAATCGTCCCCTTCCTGACGTGCTCGCTTCCGGCTGGGCTCCCACACTTCGTCAAGCATAGCTGCGGTTTTCAAGCGCTGGTTAGAGGGGGTGATTGTTGGTAATCTGTGTTGCGGAGAATAGAAGTTGGAGTGTTGCCGCTGGCTTGTAAGGTGCCTATCTACCAACAGAAGCGTCCAGGCCAGGACTTCATCCGTCTAATTATGGATTATCTGTTTTGCTGTTAGTTCACCGTTCCCAGAACGACAACCAAAATAGCATACTTGATGTGTACTGTGGCCTCGAGAGAGTTGGCCAAACTAACGACGCAATCCTAGCAATAAGCAACAATGAAGCACGTTCGTGTCCATCTTACATACCTATTCTATTTAATGACCACGTTTGTTGCGGTTTTCCTGGTGCGTTCTCCCCCCTGTCGACAACTCGCTGTGGGCGAGTCTAGAGAGCGACTTCTGACGCTCCGGGATCCCGGTTGCCAATAGCACGTTTAAGCGCTGGGACGCTCACCAGCTTTGCAAATAGAACAGCAGGAGGACTACAACACGCCCAGCCAAATTGGCGAGTGAGCGTAATATTTTATTCTTTCAACCAGAGATACTTGTGAAATTTTTATGATCACGTTACAGCTACAAAAAATTACAAAGCAAAAATTACTGTGTCTGACACTCCGGCCCACCATCAATATCAGGCAGCTGGCCTCTCGCCTGTAAAAGTTGTAGCGCGGCGATGATATTGAAGCCCGGAGGATTAGTGTTATCTCGTTCATTTCGTTCAAGAATTGTTTGTACTTGATACATTTTGCTGGCGCTTTTGGTTACGTTCGGTGTTGGTTCGAAGATCTATGATCCAACAGTGAGTGCTTTGAATGCGCATCTTTATGACCATTATACCTTTATTGTACTGTCAATTCCACTTGTAGCGACAATTGGCAAGAATGGATGTCCTTCGACCATATTCACAACCTCCCCGTCACCTATGAGCCTATAGTTTCAGCCCCCCCAAGTTCTTCAAGCGGCCGTCTTAACACACCTTCCCAAATTCCCAACAGCGACCCACTTTTTTTGCTCCAAAGGAACCAGTTCCCATCATCGGAGCCAGAAGCAACGAACTCGTCGTTTGGTCCCAGGAAGTTGACTACAAATGCCATAATCCAAAAGTCTATGCCAAACGCATTGACTCACCATCCTTTACAGTCCTAACATTTGCAGCACCTCGGTACTCTTTGGCAGGCATTATGATAGGCCGACGCAACCAGTTGCCCACGCCTTCCGATCCGTCCGAATTCGATTCTTCGTCCTCGGACTCTGAATCATCTCTTTCCTGCTCCGAATCACCACTTTCTTCATCCTCGTCGTCTGAGGTATCCATATGTTCAGCTAAAAGACTCTCCAAAGTAAGAGCTTCTTCAATTTCGGATGTATGGCTACTATAAGATTTCGGGCTTGACTGCCTTGCGCCTGAAACACCACTAGTATCATTTGGGGGAATGATAGAGGTTGCACGTCGAATAGTCGGAGAATCATATATCGAGTACTGGTATACCTGTAACAAAAATTAGCCTTAATCCTAGAAGTTCTACCAAGGAAACATACCGCGTCCCCTGAATAAGCTACCAGGGCTCATCATCAGGTTAGTGTTATGATGTCATTGCATAAACTTACAAAGCAGCAGCTAGAATGAAAGTCAGTACCGTACTCTGCAAACATTCGCCGAGAAACCTACCTCGTGTCCATTCGTTTGTGCCATTCTCGCTCCAGTCACATGGGGATTAGGGTCGGCCTGTTCTCGAAATGCCTCCCTTCCAAATCGCGCAACGCATGTAACTAATTCGTCGTTGCGTCCCAAGCCCTGCTCTTCTTGAAGGTTTCTTCCAACCATGCGCCGATCAAATAGGTGGCCCTGTAATATACAAACGTATATACGATGTTTTGTGTTTCAACGGGGTTTGTCTTAGTAAATTGAAGTAGAAGGAAGAGGGTGAGAGGGACGTACGTGTGCATCTTCTCCGGCAACGGCGAAGTACCATGGGGTAAGTGATGAAAGTGCCAGTGCGTTGAGTGCATGTGTAACTTTGACTAGCGGCGGAGGACATGAATGGGGACAGCTGTGCGGGCTGCGTAGATCGTGCTGTCGGACTGTTCGGTCCTGCACCACCAATGCCAATTATTGCTGAGAGATTATTGAAACAGGCTATTCAAAACACTTACTCCAGCAACACTCAAAAAGACACTCGGGCTATTCTCAGTAACAACCCTCTTAACCTGCCGCGTGTGGCATCTCAGCAAGTACACCATCGCGTCACTCGCCCCCACTTCACCGACACCAAAGCTAATATCTTTTGTAGATGTTCCTCCAGCTCGCTCGAGGTCAAACACCCTGACTTGTCTGTCCCGAGCGCACGTTGCCACTAAAGAGGAATGAGTCGAGAGCAGGTGTGCTGAGAACACGTTGTCGCTGTGTCCCGTTCGAATGGCCGTTACACATCGGAGATTGAGGGAACCAGGTCTAGAGGAGGGAGGCGCGGAGGGATCGTGTTTCCAGACGAGGAGCCGGCAGTCATCGCCCGACGAGAGGAGGAGTTCGCCATCAGGGGTCCAAGACAATGCGTTGACGCACCTAGTACACATCGATTTTTCGATATTAAATCGGGTTATTCAACTCGCAGCTTACCCTGTATGCCCGAACGATGTCCCGTCCTGACACCCCAGAACGTCAACTTCGTCCAATGACTTCCACAACGACTCAGAACCCAGCAACTGATATCTCTCTCTGATCTTGTGCCTTACGTCTTGTGATCGAGTGAACATTGTAGGGTAGATGGTGACATGGATTGTGGCTTAGACGCTGGTCGTACGTCGCGAGTCTAACGGGGTGCGGTGGGAATATGTAGCTCCATTGACGCTGACTCAGCAATCGAGGAATAAACTGGAATAGATTTCATAATGTGTATGAGACAAGCAGGCGACAGCAGAGCAAAAAAAAACAGGGAAACTTCGATAAAGCGGGAGACCAAATTAGAGTTACATCCAAGCCTGGAAAGTGACTTCCATCTGAGCAAGCATTTGTTCTTGTGTTGCGCGAACAATTAGGTCGGTAATATTCTGGTTGGGGACTTGGGTGGAAGATGCATTCTAACAGAGTAGTTAAGTATATGACACTCAAACATCTGGTTACGCTTGGGCTTACCATATCACTCGGGACCCGGCATGCAATAACGTCTGCTTTCTTGAGTAGTGACTCAGTGTTCGTTTGAACGGCCCTCCTAAAGATTAGGTCGTGTGGAAGCATTGTGGGCTGGGGAACAGCATTGAGGTACCAGGCATAGACTTCATCTCGCAAGAATAGGCTCAATTGCTGCTCAAGGTCGAACTGGAGGGTAGTTTATGAGTACGCAATTCACGTGAGAAGACATTAGCCATACTGATGGTTCTGTTAAACCGCGAGCGATTGCCATGATCCCGGAAGTCAATAAACCTTCGATGCCAATAGGAGTGACGAAATGTTGCATATTGGGAGTGAATCGGAACGGGCAAACTTCGCCGTTATGAATGACGGGATGTTTGTTGTTCCAGGCTACGTATGCTCAGAATGGGGTAGCGCGCTTATATTAGAAGACACATACTAGGAAGCAGATCCGACATGTACATCCTTCCTGTCGACCGCGAAAGATGGAAGCGCTGGGGAAGCCGACCATTGGCAGAGAAGAAGAAAGACATGAATGACGTTGCGGCCGTTTGAAGAGCAAACAGCTTGCGCATTGTCCAGAGTTCCATAGGACCGCGCATACACCTTGACATATACTAAGAAAGCGTGAGATTTTGTCAACCATCGCACCAAATCACTCACATTCGAGAGGACAGTTGCTGGGACGAGCTTGGCGGATATTTCGCTAATGATCTCGGCTCGGAGCGTGAAGAAATCGACCTTCGTACCCTCTGGGTTTCGTAGAGTCTTGAGCTTGTCAAGGAAATGGAATTGTGCATCGTCGCGGTGGATCCCTTTGTCTTTGCAGTGCTGCTCAAGCATGTCCTGCAGGCTCACGTACGAAGCGTCATTTTCTAGGAGACGCAGGCTATGCGAAAACGAAATCGCCGCAGGGAGGTGGAAGTTGAGATTGCGCTTGCGAGTTTCCTTTCGACGGTCAAGAGCACTAGACAGTACGTTAGACATGATTTCTAGACGAACTTGTTTGATACTGACGAGTTGAAAGACCGGAATAGCTGCATGCTTCGTTCCTCGCGGCGTGTATGGCGCCCGTTCTGTTGCACAGCGAACGTGTGGAAAGAGCCATCATGCCCATGCATCCCAATTCGGCGGAAATGAGCCTCAAGACTGCGACAGAATTCAACCCTAGAAGCGAATCGTTGAATACGAACAAAGCCATGAGGAGTGTCTTTATGCTAGAGAGCATTTCAGTTTAATTGAGCCATAACGGCTGAACGAGGTGCTCTCACCTGAAGATATTGTCCGGGGACTTCAATCGGCTCCTCAAATTTGTTATGATGGAATTCAGTAAGCCAATGACTAATTGACTGCAATGGCTTTCGAGGAGTTCGGCTATACTCTGGTTGTGTATCGTAACGGTCTCTCCATTTTTGTAGCTTCAAAACGTATTGACGAAGTGACATTTTGGATAGCAGAATGTCGTTCTCGAAGGCGGCCTACATAAACATCGTTGAAACAATACCCGACCAGAATTTAGTAAAAACTTACACGCGCGCTCTGGGGTTGAAGTGCTCGAGCCAAGTTACTGGCCATGATCGTTGATTGTTGCGGGATAGAATTGTCCTCCGCCAGCGAGTTACATCGCCGGTTGTACGACTAAAACGAAGTAAAAATCAAAATGTTCATGTGAGCGGATTGCACACATACCATCATTGCATCCACGTAGAGATAGGATAGCTGTCGGCATATATCCTCCTCAGGCATCAACTTCATACGCATACCAATTTGATCAACCATAGTCTCAAGCGCCAAGGTGAGAAGAGGGAATCCTGTCTTGAGGATACTAGTAATATCTTCAACATGATCGAGCGGTTGTCGGACACGTTGGATAGCTCCATCAAGAGGCGGGAATGCTGCTGCTGGGGCAGGCGACGGTTCATTTGTGGTGGGTTCGCCTCCTTGAGAAGTACCAGCCGATGCATCTCCAGGAGGTTTAGCGGGGGACGGACTCCCAGCCACCGACGCTGCTGTGCCATCTGGTTTAATTGCACCCTGTGAAAGGCGAGCGTTCCGTGAGTTCTGTAGGTTTGCTAATCGCTTCTTTTCTACAACGAGCTCCTCCCTCGTGGTCCGGAGATGGAAATACAACGCCTGGATCCAAGGATTCCTCTAAGTAAAATCATACACATAGAATTAGATGGCGTACCTGGGGATAATGCTTAGCAATACACATTAGGATATGCCGTGCGTGTTTGCTCTCGCGATATGACAGAGCGGCCAAGAGTTGAGGTATTAGCGTTATCCAGTACCAAAGTGCAACATCCCCTTTGAACGATTCGAACGCTTGCGCAGCTACTGGTTGGTGTGGATCGTCGACACTGAGAAGCCACAAAATGCGCTGCAATATCGGGCGAGACTTGGCTTTCTTGTACAGAGACGCAGCTTGGAGATAGCACTGAACTGCGTTGGCTGCCAAGCCGTACTCTTGAGGCTTTTCTTTGAACTGTTTGTCACTAAATCGGCCCCACTCAGCCCATCCCTTCGCCAAAGACATGTCCATCTGGATCGATTGCTGGAAAGCCGCGTTTGCCTCCTCTTTGTTTCCTAACTTCGCGATAAACATTCCCTTGAGAGTATAGAACTCGGCCTTCTGCAGATTCGAAAAGTACATCAAGTTGGTATTGTTGATAACTTCAAGGCCCGACGTGAGTTCGTTGGGATTGGTGTTCTGGTAATGACACTTTGCCTGCTCGCGGAGTTTCAAGAACGCCTCAGAGATTTCGATGTTCGGGAGGGTGTAAATCTTGGCGAGCGATGTATGACAGACATCGGTGAGGCCATGTTTTCGAGCGACATGGGCGAATCGGTTGATGATCCAGGCAGTCTCGTGGTAGCCCCGGTAGCCACATGTATTGCTGTTGTTGGACGTATTATTTGTAACAACCGAGGGGACAAGGGGTAGGTATGTTTTGTTGATCATCTCGAAGACATGCGAACGCCAAGCGATCAAGTCACTCCAGAGACCGATATCATCCCATAGATTTGGTAGACGTTCCCGCCACGCTTGAAGAACAACTTTCAGTTCGGACGATCGCTTTTCGAGGTTTTGTGCGTTGGTCATGCTGAGGGACATGAAGATCTGTGCGGCCTCTTGGAGCTCAACAAACTGCTGGAAGTGTTGAAGCAGAGGGACATGGGCCATGGACATAAGCTTCGGCAGAGTGACCCATTTTCGTAAGGAGAGCTGGATCGATTCGTCCATAATACGCAAGAAAGTGACATTTTTCTCGTTGGGAGGTGGGACTTGGGTCAACGCAAGGTACGCTTCGAATACTCGGCGACGAGGGGTGGGCACCTCAGAAACCTGGGTTAGTAGCTCTTGTATTTGTTCTCGGTCGACGCCAGGAGTTCTCCATATACACTCGAGTGACAGATCCGCGTTGTTCTCGCTACGCGCCAGTTCCGTGAGGGAATCCCATTGCTGCAACTTCTGAGCGGCAAGGATCCAGTGGTCTTCCCACAAGCAATATTCAGATTCGTTGAAGGGCAGGGCACCAGTCCTGGCTTTGATCTGAGCTGATTCATACATTTGTTGCGCCTGTGTCCAAAGTCCGTTTTGTTCAAAAGCAAGCGCAGCGTTGGTCTCTTCGAAAATAGAACGACGTCGCCACAGGCCATAGAATAGATCATCCTCGGAAAGTTCCGCGTAAAGCTCTGCGAGCGCATCATATGTGGTTTCGTGAGGCTCTTCAGCTCGATGTGGATCCAGACTTGATTGGAGTATCTCAAGAGCAATATGCCATGCGTTGAAGGTCTTCCCGAGATACTTTACAACAAATGGAGGAAGGGCAAGCGGGGGATTGCACATTTGTACACCACCAAGGATTGATTGGATGACGTTGGGTCGGAGATCACATTGCTTGGAGTGATAATCCTTGGTAACTAGAGTCAAAACGTACCGAGCTGCGTCACTCTGTTCGCGCCGAGGGAGTGTCGACCAAACGGAGCTGAAAGTTGACATCCATAGTTCATGGGCCGTTTGGTTGTCTGCATGAATCAATCGGCGCAGGGGTGACATGATGTCTAGAGAGCAACCAGAGTGGACGATTCGAGCCAGCGGTGAATCCAGAATGTGGACGTATTCCCGAAGAGCGGCGGAGTCCGTTCGTCCGTCTTCAGCGGCGCCAAGCAGGAGGTCGAGCGCGAGCGGAATCCAATAGTGATCGGCCACGAATTCCCAACTCAAAGAGCCCAGAGCATACTGAAGCCTTGTCGATATGGTTCGCTGAATGCTGCTATCAAAAAGATCGATGAATTTACACCTCACAGTTGGGTCTTTGGCACGGCAGCCCATCAAGAACACCGATTCCAAGCGAGTCGTTAGGTCGGTGCGTTTTAATGAAGGCTCAGTATAGATATCGTAGACTAGGTTAAGGAATCCATCAAGTAGCTGAGTGTCCCCGCGTGCTTCAAAGGCCATCATGTGCTTCAACATCCCGGCTTTCTCTTTGAGGGTCGGCGTGGTGTCAGGTCGAGTCAAAGTCCATTCACGAACCATCCCAAGAACATAGTGGCACAAGCCCAGTGCTTGAGACGAGCCGACTACTAGAATAACTGCATTCAAGAGCCATCGCCGTTCGACGCCAAGGGATACGACTTTGTCCCTGCAAGTCTCAAATATGATAGTCACCAAGCGAGATGTTAATTCAGAAGCAGCTTGATTGGTGGAGGGGTTAAGACTCAAATGGTCCTTGACGAGCTTCTGGAGAACTTTCATGAGATGTGACGCATACCCTTCTAGTTTGCCAGGGTAAATAGTGACCATGGTCTTCAAGACGGATAAACAGGAGTATGCTCCAACAGTTTGGCGCTGCGAGTGCTGGAGTCCATCTTTAATCAGAGAGTCTGCGAAGGTAAAGATGGCATGGCCTGGTGTTGTAGGTTCTCCTTCAACGGGCTCGCCTACGAGCGCGAGTATTCGTTTGAGGACAGGCTGCAAGTGCTCGTGTAGGGTTGCGTCGTCGCTCCGAAGGCCTTTCTCGATAAGAGGATGCAGGTCCGCAGCGTGCGACCGTAGCCAGTTATCGTCTTGAGATAGCACGATTAGCGAAAGCACCTTGGTCGCGTTGATGATCACAGGAATAAAGTTCGCGTCGTTCAAGTCAACCTGTATTCGCCTCGTATAAACCCTAGTTATTACACGCATTAAATGAACGCTTACCTGAACCATTGGTCGATGAAAGTATTGCAACTGGACATCTACGTCTTTCCATCCTCCTGGTTTCAAGATACTTTCCAGGATTCCGAGCGCACGCCCAGGTAGTCCAAGTTTATCAATATCCAGGCCAGCCATTGTGATGAAGCGAACGAGATAGCTGACGATGGTTTCGCGCATTGAAAACGGCAATACCCAGACTTTTGGCTTCCCGCTTGCTGGAAGATCGGATTCCTGAATTTCTTTGGCGGCACGTCGCTCCCATGCGAGTATCAGTTCTAGAGCGTCCAAGGCATTTGTCCGGCTCTCGTTGGTGGCAGTCTGCACCGTTCCAAGCTTGTGCAACGAACTGATCATTGAAGGAATAAAAAGATCTCTAAAAGGGTAGAAAAAGTCGGGATTCCGCACGATGATTTGATAGATAAACTGCAGTTGCGCGACGCTGTGCCCTTCGTCAATCAGTGCGCGTCGGACAGATTTGGCCCATGACGGGGGTCCACTGTCAGGGGCGGCAGCCTTAGTCAACACCGGAACCATAATATCAACAGCTTGTTTGGTGAGCGAGCGATTTTCGGTATTAACAGGACGCAGGAGGCCAGTCCACACGCGAGTAAGGAACTTGGGAGGAGAATCAAACACGGCAAAGAACCTCGAGATAGTTACGTAGGCTGTTTGCTTGACAGTCGCGTCGTCATTGACAATATAATGCCAAGTACACTTGATCACGTCTTTTCTAGACTCTTGCATCAAGCTCGATGAGCACTGGATGAGCAAACTAGACATATGGAGAATTTCAATCTTCAGCCCGTCGTCTGACCCTGAGAACGCATCGGTTGCCTGGTCGGTCATCGGTTTCCAGACCTTGGAGTGCAAGCCATTCAAGATAGACGTATCAACCGCATCGATGGACGTGTTGGCGGAATCGGCTGATGTGCGCGTAGCTACTTGGACGTATAGTAAAGGGTTGACAATATATCGTAGAAACTGCGTTTTGTGGGCCCAAGTGTATGTATCGTTGTCGAAGTTCTGCACGAAATGCTGGAGAAGTTCCTTTTGTAGAGCTAGAGGGGCACCAACGGCGACATGCTCGAGGAGGCAAAGTCGGAGTCTCGAGAGGTCAAGTGGGACACGATGTGCATATATGCACACGACATCGTACACGACGTCAACCCGAGGGGTTCGTTCGATGACCCCAATCAAGAGATTCAGGAGGAGCGAGGCATGTCGGGCGAAGCTTTCGACAGGAACAAAGCTGTCTTCCGATCCATGCAAGAAGTACGCCCGCCATAGATTGAGAAGAGCGTCTAGGACCTCGGGGTGTTCTTGGAGCCAGTCTGGATGGTCTTTTGATAGCTCGGTGCACAAGACCAGTCCAGGTAGTACAAGGCTCCCGCTTTCATCCTTCAAGCACTGATCAACCAAAAGGGTCGTGTTGTTTCTGAACTCGGCATTCATACTAGGGGCAAGACCGGAGCATATGACATTTCGTAGGGATCGGAGAGTGGAGGATTGGCCAATATTGCGGTAGAAATACTCGAGTGAGTCGCTTGGGAAGCGGTCCAGGAACGATGCGAGCGCGGAAGTAAAAGGACTCGGGGAAGCAGAGTGTAGCTGGGTCTCGACTTGAACCACCAGAGTGACGAGGGCTTCAAGGAACATATTTGCTGCTGGGGAAGAAGATGGAAGATATTGACGAGCTTTACAAGCTTCGTGATCTCGTCGTTGTCTGCCAGCGGCTGATACGCAGCATCGCTCAGCATTTTAGCGTCTGCAATAACGCGGAAATGATCGAGAAGCTTGTGTCCGATTTCTACCTTGAAATAATTCGTCAGAAGCTCGAGTAAACGAGCGAGACCCTCGAGACCAGGGACAGAAAGCCGCTTGGCGTCGGCCAGGTTCATCAGGACAGGTCGCAACCCAGTTTGAAGAATATCCTTCGGCAAACGGCTCTGGTGGTTCAAGACAGTGCGAAGACCTTCATGAGCGACTCGTTTGACCTCGTTGGACGGAGAATATAGCGACTTGAAGTATACACTCGTGACCCTGGATCATGTATCAGTGGCTGCGTTAGAACCAATGGCTTTGGTACATACTTCTGTCGAGTCGCCATCTGCTTTGCGAAAAATTCAGTAACTGACATAGAGGATGTGAGTAGCTTGATGCAAACAACGCGAAGCTGCTCGAGAACTGCAGCATTGCTTCGGGGACCACCTCGACCGGGTCCAACAATGTCACGGTCCTCGGCATCAGCAATTGCCAGTGCTTCCGAAAGCAGTCGTAGGAGTTCGTCGTTCATTTCGGGGAGTGGCGGCTTCATGTTCAATGCATAAGTAATCCCGTCAATATGACCAATCTGCAACGAAATTGGCAGCGCGCGGAGCGGTTTGGCGAAGATAGGCTGAAGTAAGCGATCCTTGCACTTCATGAGCAACTCGGAGGGGGTGGATTCGGTGAGCTCGGCCAAGAGTTCAATAGATTTTTGAGTCATTTCCCTGACAAGAGCGATGGGACTCGAAAGCTCAGTCGTCAGAGTTGGGATCAAATGCGGAAGTTTTGGTAGGGTAGCAGGGTCAATCCCGGGTTGTGTGGGTGGTAGAATAGGGGGAGCTTGACGACATAGACGCAGAATTTTCATGATGGCTTCTTTGATAAATTCGACCTCGCGTGGAGGGTCAGCAGGCATTTCCTTGAGGACCGACAAGAAGGCGCGAATGAAACTGTTCTCGCGTTCACTCGTCCACTTGGGTCCTAAAGCATCAGCCAACATCACAACCCCACGACAACCTGAAAGCTTTGCGGGCCATGTCTCCTCGTAGCAAGCGGCGGCCAGATTAAATCCAAGAGGATGAAAGATACAATCCAGATTCCGAAGCTTCCTCCCCGCAGCGGTAGCTTTGGCTTCGAGCGCAAGAAGGTCAGAAAGCATGCCCGCAAATACTGCCTCAGCGCGTGCGACTTGCTCCTTTCCAGTAGCAGCGAGTAAGCGAGGGACCCGATCCATGTAAATGCTAGTGATTTTGTTCACTCGATTCCCAACGCCCTGGCTAAGCTCTGTTAAGAAAATGATCTCGGATATCTCCCGGATATATGTTGCAGCTTTGTCCTGAAGCTCGGGATCTTGCAAGGCGATGAATAGACTATCAACCAAGTTGGAGAAGATGTTCTCGCCCTCAGATCCATCTATTCCCTATAAAACACATTGAGTTGAATGAAACGCCATATAAATAAGCCTTTCCATGTACTTACCTCGCGCATAAATAACTCGAGTGCTCGTTGAACGAAGGCAAAGGCATCTTGCCGGTAGAACGTGTTTGATTCCTGGATCAAGCGAGTTGCAAGCAAACAGGTCGGACCGATGTTGACAGTTTGGCTGTGCCCGTTGAACATCAAATTTATGGTCACATCGGAAGAATAGCCTTGGTATTCGAGCTGCGGCTCCTGGTGTTGCAACCGTCGGTTACGGCCACCGAGCTTCCCCAAGATTCGAACGGTTGTATGCGCGTGCTGATGATTGCCCGGCTGGGGCTTCAAATGGGAATGAAGCGCAGCCATCAGTTCGCGCAATACTGGGCTTAGCGTTGGGTCTAAAAACTCTTGGGTCAGGTTGTCGATGCAAAGCTCCAGTGTGCGCAAGCCTTGAGCGACGAGTTCTGGGCCAGCACGAAGGGCATGCACGAGCGGTCGCATGAGAAAACCTAGGAAGGGCAAGAGGTTAGTGAGCCGTACCGGCACAGTGAGGCATAGTTCCACGAGGAGATCCTGTTTGGATGGCTCAGCGGCCTGAAGCTGCCGGTTGAGGCTCTCCAACATGTCGCGAAGCAAAGGCAAAACCTCGTTGTACAAGCTTTCAAATTTCCCGCCTCCCATAGCACGGAAGAGGCCACGTAGCAAAAGGAGGTAGTTGGTCGGGTCAGCGGCTTTTGTGGCGAGGCGAAGGGAATCCATGATGAGTTTGCTAAGATGATGGAACAGAATTGGCTCATTGAGCTCAGGGAACACGGTGACCGACATGAAGCACATCTTGAAAAGCCTCAACGTGATCGAAGCACTCTTTTGGTTCTGTTCGCCCAGTGTATCCAGTTTTCCGACGAGATAGCGCAAAAGGATTGCGACGAGTTGATGGGAGACCATGTCACTGGAAAGCAACAATTGCGGCATACCCAGAAGATTTTGGTGTTCTTGAACATGGTCAATGAAGAATTGCATCTCCGTTGTCCATATTTCTTGGAATATATGCGGCTCGATTTCGTGGAAAACTTGCAAAAGCATCTCAAACGCTTCCTTGCCATCACGGTTGTCCTCGTACATCGTTAGACACCGAACGCAGTTTTGGAATAGCCTCCTGATGAGTTCACCGTCGGGTACAGGCCCCTCACTTGTTCGAATGCCGGCGAGAACGGTTTTAAACACATGCAGAAGTGTGCGGAAAAGAATTTTGGATTCTTGTCAACCCGTCAGCATCTACATTGATCAGCCAAAGTTTCTATAACATACCTTTGACTGCTTCTGCCTTGTTTTCTAAAACGAACGCCGCTGCCTGAATCGGTTTCGCTTTCTCAATTTCGAACAGCGTTAGTTTCCTTGTCGAAGGTACCGTGTCATCTACATCCATCGCATCAGCGTCCTTCATTTCCACATCTTTCGTTGGAGATTCTGGTCGGTCCTCGGGCTTCGCATCGTGGCTCTCCTTCATTGTAGAAACGATTTGTTGATGTACCGCCCACACCGCACCCAACTTGTCAACGCATGTCTCCAGGAGCGCCAATAAACTGGCAGCTGCTTCGGACTTGGGAAATTTTTCGAGATTGACATCTACTAGGTTGGCCAGAAGCTTGGCGGACATGTTGTGGATTGTGGAACTAAAAGCGGGGTCGTGCAAGCAACAGGAATAGAGGTAGATGATACGACGAAGCTGTTCAGGTGTCAACTCTTTGCGGATATGGTGGATTAAGTCGCCAAGCATGCTGTACGCGAGGGGTCGGAGCGTTTCTTGGCTGTTGACGCCAGTGCCGATGAGGACATGTTCGCTTGTCAAGCAATCTATCAGAGGGACAAAGGCGGGGCGGAATTCGCTGGCAAGGATGTGGCGAGTCGCGACGAGAAGTTCCTGACTGCGCGTTAGCTTGGCTACAAAATAAGCAAGATGCGCACTCACTCTACGGGTGGCCGCAGACTCAGGAGGACAGTCCTTGAGAAGCCTTATGCAAAGCGGAGGGATGACATCGCCATATTGCCTAACGGGAGACTCTATTGAACCTCGTAAAACGTACGCCACAAATGACAATGTCTAAGAACAAGTTAGTATAAACATACTTGTAACCCAGGCTAAGGCGTACTTTGATTTGTGCGGTGATAAAGTCGATGTAATGAGCTCGGTGTTTGATGAGCGGCGAGACCCCGATCCAATGTTCGTTACGCTCGCTGGCCTCGTCGTGGGCTTGTTTCTGCGGTGCCGCTTGCAACTGTAGAAACTATAGAAGTTGCTATTTCAACGAGCTGCTTCGTGCAAACTGACTAGCATACTTACATCCATAGCGAGAGGTATTGCACTTTTCACCGCATTGGGTATTGTATTACGATGTACTTGAAATAAATAAACAGTAGCGATAGGACATTCAGTTAAAACCTTGAAGCTAGAGATGGATTTAACCATGTCAGGCTGCTCGCCTGGCGGAGCGGTCTGTAAATACTCAATAAATAAGCTACAACCGCTTAGGACGAGATATACTCACCGAAGTGTTGATGCTCATCGCAGACTGTGATGGTGGTGGGCCAGGAGAATCTTCGCTCAGAAGATCTTGAATAGCCTGGGGCATGTTCAAGTACAGGTCCCGAACGAAATCCAAGAATGGCTGAACGTATGTGTCCATGTCACGTTTGAATGCACGGTTCGCATCCATGATAATCTTCACTGCTACGACACCATTTTCCTCGTTGTCCTCTCGTAGAACGGTGATCATCAAACCAGCCACCTCTGAATAAATCTGCTTTACTTGCTCCAGCACAGGCAATCGATGGAAGATTTCCAGCAGGGTGTTTCTCAAGACCTTGACATACTCAGGTGAGTTATTCGTAGCAATGAACGTATGATTTTAAACTCACATGTTCAGTACTATCCTTCTTGAACGACACTGGCGTCTCCTTCAATAACTGCAACATGGCAGGCATCACAACAGGGGAGAATCGTTGCGCCTCAGCTTGGCCCCATTGGTCCACAGAGTCGCGTATGTCGCATGCTGCGTGTACCTTGGCTTTTATGTCTGAGGCAAGAGTTGTCAGCGCCACAGAACATTATTTTGTAGGATGTGCTTACCGAGCGCTGGGTCTGTGAACTTGGAAGCATATCCTTCGAAGACTTCCTGTCCAGCATTCCCTGTGCTTGTGGTTGCCACTGGTTGAGCACTCATGTGTAGCGAGCTCTATTTCCAAGACCGAGTGTCGGCTAGTCGTATATTCCTGCGCCAGAAACCCAACCGTAGCAGGCTCAGAATTACGAGGGTGTTGTTTAAGAGAGCTAGCAGGTTACGAATGCCCGGATTTTGTGCAAACTAGGACCTGTTTCGAACCAGACAGCAGAAGTTGTCTGGAGGGGATAGACTTGCTAAGCGCCGAATGAAACCAAGACTCTGACTAACGAGTTTCCACCAGAAATCCAAGTGCTGGATTTTGGACCATCATGTCAGTACAACTACAAGCACATGTAAATAAGAACTGTGACACTCTCCCAACCGTGTTTCGTTGTACAAGTGGACTTGGACGGAGTCTCTACCAAACTCTTGGCCCGAATGTAACTAATCTATATGAATATGGTTGCTCAGTGAATATATCGGTGAACTTAGCCACACATAGATATATCGCTTCCGAGCCACTTGACCCCCCTTCAGTCGCACCGTAACAATGTTATACAGTGTTTGAGTTGCCGGAGCAGATGACCTTTCCTCCTATGTGCATATACTAGTTGGTAAATACGTTACACTGGCTTGTGTTGAGCACTTGACAGTCAGCCTCAAATAACAGGGTCCCACTTGTAAACGTTTAGGTGGATAGTGGGTCGTGCAGCCCACAATATCATATTAGGGAATATTCTCTTCTATAACAACGGTACGATTTTAGGATACATATAGTGACGAGTTTACGTGGTAACATTTCTGACAAGCGAACTCAGCCATCCAATAACTAGGACCTTCATCATATCTCACAGGAGAGGGAAGATAAAAGGGGTTGGTTAATAGACCAAAGAAACGGAGACTCGGTAGGAGGATATTATATATTGAATCGGAAAAAATTTGAGGAAGGGACATATCAAGGCCAACACTTTCCGAGGTGGAACACAACCGGTGGTTCAACTCAACCCGCGCTCGAGCGAGCTTTGCGATTGTGTCACATTGAAAAAAAACCTGACTAAAATGAAATACGTGCCGTGTTTTATGCTGATAAAGCAGGTGTCATGGGGGTTGTGCCCCCGTGACTCGAAGGGTCTAACCTAAGCGCGACCTGAGCATTTAAAGCGACCGAAAGGCTCATTCGAGCGTCTTTTTCCGATATTTTCGTCAGTACATCGATGTAATTTTAGCCTCCGGTTCCGAATATACACTTTGTTTTTGCTCAAACGCAACCGTGCGAGCCCCATTTTGCTATCAGTGCTTATCGTACTCAGGGAGCGGACAGATCGCATAGCCACCGAGCGATAAAGTGCCCCAAAAGTGTTTGGGGTCTTGCTCCGAGGACATACGCCGCGGCATGAGTTTTGTTCACTTCTTCGACTGTCTTGCGTTGTTAAACACACCCTGTCGGCGGCACTCCTCTTCAATCTCCTCGAGGATGCTTGGAGGAAGTACACGATGGCCGCGGTACTTCTTGTTCGCCCATGTCGCCTCCTCGCCGTTCAAACCGTGTCGATATGCGTCAAGGAAGCGTTGGGATTTATTGAAGAATCTATACTATGCTTGTGAGTCGTCTGGTTGTGCCGTGGTCACTTCAACTTACCGTCTGATTGATTCTAGAGGGATCGCATCGAGCGATGCAAGCATGTTGGCTTCAAGGTCAGCCTCGGACTTGGATGGTGGGAACTGGCGATAGACGTGCTTGGCGTATCCCCAGCACTGCTCGATCGGGTTCAACTCGCAGTGGAACTTGGGTAAGAACAAAACCTGGCACTCATGTGCCTCTGCGATCTCCTCCAGTGCAGATTTGATATCCACGAAGTCTGGCTGGTCGGACAAAACCCGTCGTGCGCAGCATTTCGTTGTAGTCTGATCGCATCTTGACTGATTAGGACATTGCAACTTCAGGCCTGAAACGTCGATTCCTCTCTCCGCTTCAAACAAGTGTAAATAGATTGCCTATGATATTCGGGAAAAGGCATATACCTTTGATTCTGCTGCATGCGCTGCACACGCACGCTGCGCCAATTTTCGTTTGCCTGGATGACCGCCCATGAAAAAGTAGAGTCTGAGTGGCTGAATTTGTCCTTGGACCCCAGAACTCTTGATGATAGGTGTTATCGCTCGGTGGCTATGCGATCTGTCCGCTCCCTGAGTACGATAAGCACTGATAGCGAAATGGGGCTCGCACGGTTGCGCTTGAGCAAAAACAAAGTGTATATTCGGGACCGGAGGCTAAAATTACATCGATGTACTGACGAAAATATCGGAAAAAGACGCTCGAATGAGCCTTTCGGTTGCTTTAAATGCTCAGGTCGCGCTTAGGTTAGACCCTTCGAGTCACGGGGGCACAACCCCCATGACACCTGCTTTATAACGCTCTACGCTTAAACTCAATCAATCACTCTGTGTCAGACTCAAACATACGTCCCGGTGTGGTGACGGGTCAAACGTCTCGCGTCGAACCACCACGCTAAATCTATAGCGTAGATTTAGACTCCCAGAATACACTCATACGGCGCTTTCTCAATGGGATCGATACTCAAACCACCTGATCATCATGGTAAGGTGGTTTTGTATGCCTTCCTGTCCATTGTGTACTTATTCTTAGGCACAAAGCCTATTCTTCGCCATGCATAGATAAAGCAAGTTAAATACGTGTCCTGAAACGCAATGAATTACACCGTCCGTGTGTACACTCTCTGCCCTTGACGCATATATAAATAATTTAGGTCTTGCTGGGAGTGGTAATACCTGGATGCGATGCAAACTTACCTGGAATAACCTCTTTGGACGTCAATCGTGGAGATGTACAGCCTGAATTCAGTTTGAATGGTGAATCGTAGAGTAGACTCGCGAGCAACTTGAAATCTCTGATTCGGTTTATAAAAGATTATTATACCCGACCTTTGGTTTGTCCGGCACAAGGGAAGTCGCGCATACCAAGCGAGCGGAGAAAAAAGAAATATCACACTTTGGCACAGATACAGAGTCGCCTATAGCAGGAGTTAGTGCGTCCGATCACTTGGCCAGCTGATGGAGTTCAAGAACAGATGACTTTAATCGAGTCTCAATGGCACAGAAGTATACTATTTTGCATTAACCTGTTGGACACAACTAAATCAGAAGGTAGGGTACAGAGGTACCAGCTAGCACAGTCACATAGACAAAAATCTACGCTTCGTTAGCAGGATCAAACGAAGCAAAGGCCTTTTTGAACTTGACGGCATCTGCCTTTTGCTGAGCATCATCCTCGAGGCATGCCTTCCAATCTGCTCGATCGCCGAAACCTAGCAGCTCGGCCAGCGTGGTGCTAACCACCCCAAATGTTAGCAACGAGCCAGACATCAACTCAATCAAAAAAGGCTCACCGTCCAAACTGGAGATTAAAAGACCCCCGAATTAAAGAGATCATCTTTCTCCCATCAGGTAGATCAACCCTAAAATAGTTCCCGCCGCCCCTCTTGGCTCCTTCCAATGCGGCTTCGGCATCATGCTCCCACCTAATCCCTTCCATCTCAGCTCGAGACCTAAACATATCTTCCACGCGTCCAGCCAATGCGTTTGGCACGGGAACGACTTGGATATGAGCGTGTCCACCTCTGCCAGACAACCGCGCAACCTCAAACATGACGGCAGAGGCACCGTGTTGGGCGAAAAGGGCGCGCAGAGCGGATTTGTATTTTTCCACTTCGGAGATGATCGAGATCGCTAGCTCGGGTGGAACAGAGAGAAGCGTCGGGTAGTGAGAGATTGGGACGATTAACAGGTGTCCACCTCCCGGAACGGGCGAGGTCTCAGGGGGTGAGGATGGACCGGTGGGTATAAGTTGACCTTTTGTGAGAGTCAAGTAGCATTCAGAACCAATTGAAACGATGAGGTGTTTCCTGTAAGTCGATTAGCTACATCAAACTAGCACACACTTTGTAAGACCTACGTGACTAAACCAAGGGGTTAGCCAACATATCGCGATTGGAGGAATCAAATTCACCTTTGGGGTTTGATAAACAGAACCAACACTCGTCAGCTATAAAAAACAATCAGTGGATACAACGCAGGGCATACTCGTATTTACTTACGCCCAATTTCTTTCAATGGCGCTTGTCTGGGTCCAGCCTGTGGACAATCCCTGAAATAGTGTTCACTACTTCCACATGCTCGACATGAGTACGTCTCAGGAGGACGTTTGCTCGTGTTCGCAGCTTTACAAACACGGACAAAGTGGTCGGTCTATGAGAGGCATGCCAATGAGTGAAGGCCATTAAGCGGGTGCCAAATTGAACTTACACCATTACATTTTTTGCAGACATAACCTTCCGGAATTTGGTTGCATTGTCGGACATAATGCTGTGTTCAAGAAGACTTGGTTAGCTATTCATACCTACCAGCCGTAGTTTGCACACTCACTTCACTCGAACCACACCGATTGCACTTGTATCCTGGTGGTGGCCTGTCTTCTGGCTTGTTTGGACAATCCGACGCCCAATGAGTCTACCAATGTCATTGATAAGGAAATGCCTATCAACCAAGCACACAACCTACGCTTTCTTCTGAACAGTGCTTGCATACATACCCTGCGGGCAAAGGTTTCTGAGCCCCTCCATGGGCATCTAAACCAGTTCTGAGCAACCAGCCAAGATATACGAGAAAACAACTCACCCGTCCTCGGGCGTTTATTTTGGTCTGGTCTCTGAGGATTTGATCCCCACATGAAAGAAGCAGTCGACGAAGTATCCTCTGCTTCGGCTCCGCGCTTGGTGGCCTTTTGAGAAAACTGAAATGGACTGGGGGTAGCATTCGGTGGTTGAGGTTGAGTCGAAGCAGGCTCGGCTGGTGATATCGAAAACGCGTAAAACCACTGTGATTCGGGCTATCAGTATATCAATTGCTTTGAATTCATATGGAGCTCACCCTTGGCTTTTTGGTACCCGGCGCAGTCTCGCCGCCAAACGCGCCCAAGTTCACAAATCGTGCAATGCGGCTGTCATCCCCATCCCACACAAATGGTTCGCGCTCCCAGAAAAATGGCGCGGCAGACGCGAAATGATATCGAGGCTTGTACTGTTGGACGAGTCCATCCAAGGGAGGAGCTGACCAAGCCGACGGCTCTAATGGTTGCCCGTCGGAGCCTGCTAGCAAACTAGAGACGTTGCTCGAGAGACGAGATATAGATGGCGGCCAGAGGTGGGAGATGAGTATGTCAACAAACGGGGAGACGGGGCCAGCTTTGGCCGATGCGAGCGAGTCTTCTTTTGGAGCGGCGAGTAGTGGGTGGGAATGGAAGGATTTTATTGTAGCTTGGCTTATGAACGGTGAGTTGTTCTGAGAAGCGGATGTGAGACGGAAAGTGGACGTTATCTAACAAACTCACCTCGGTCGTTTGCGTAAACTTTTCAACATCCAAAATTCCGCCAATACACCCTACTTTAATTTTGTTGTCTACATTCATGACGCCAGATTTTCCTAGGACATTGGTCAGTAAATATTACAATCTTCACATGGCTAACGGGACATACCGAGGAAGATGACGTTGGGACAAATCTCTCCGCCAGTTTCAGCGACCCTCTCGACTACCCGAGGCGGTAGTTCATGCATCCCCTGTGTAACATACGTGGTCATGGGCACTATACATCTAGTAGTCAAATAAGTAGACTCGCGAGATAAGGACATGTATATTCACCTGCGATTTTGCCATCTAGCAACAGAGCCACTTCATCAGGCGAGCCAGTAGGGGTGGCAGTACCACCAAAGAAGTCACCAGTGCAGAGCAGGACAGAGAATTTGCCGTGCTTCTTGTCGATTGCAGAGACTTTTTCGAAAAGAGACACGAGTGACCCACATGCAGAGCCAACAACGAGCCTGCAAGTGTGTTAGTTTGCTATCCACCGACTTTTTTTCGACATTTACTCACACTTTGACAGCGTCACTCATGATTTTTGTGATACGTAGGTTTGTCGGGTTGTCCAGTTCAGCAGCCACAAACCAGTTGCCCAAGAAGCGCAAGGGGTGTCATTCAAAGATGAGACCGCGTACCACGTGACTGGCCGATCCACTCTGGGCCTGCCACCTGAAAGGACAGACAATAGTCGCGGTGTTTCGGCCACTGCTGACCGAGCTCGAGGCACAATGCCAACCGAAACCTCGCCATCGCCCCCTGCGCACGCCCCCCACATCACCCGCCGCACTACCAACGGATTCACCATGCCAGACCCACCCCGCCCAAACCCACTCGAGACCGTGCCCGTCTCTGCACACGATTCCCCACACGGAAACATCCCAAACACACCCCTCTCCGTCGCGACCATATCCGCTGGACTAGGCATCCTCTTCGCCCTCGGATTCGGCTTGTTCATCTCTGGAGGCGTTGCCGGAAGCTGGTGGGCAACGTACCAACTCGGCTTTTTTGTTGCTGCCTGGGCCGCATTCCACTGGGGAGAATTTGCAGTTACTGCTGGCTGGAACAGGGAAAAACTGAGCGTTGATTGTAAGTTGGTCTATTGGACCAGCCACGCAGCTAAACAAACTATGCCTCTCCGCAGCCTTTTTGCTCGACAACGGCAAAGAGTATCATATCGCACACACCGTCGCGCTTGTAGAGTTCCTCCTGACTCGCTTCATATGGCCAAACTCCAAATCGCACACCACCATCACCTTCGTTGGTCTGTGCCGTTCTTTCTGGCTAGTCGCCAAGCTAACTCAGCGGCTATAATTAGGTATCGCCGTCACCCTGTTTGGCCAGTCGATTCGTTCGATGGCCATGATACATGCCTCAAACAACTTTTCTCATAGTATCGCTACATACAAAATCGCCACCCACCGCCTCGTTACCGACGGCGTCTACTCGTACGTGTCCTGTTCTGATGGATGAAGCGATGCTTATCACATTTACAGCATATCTCGGCATCCCTCGTATGCCGGGTTCTTCTACTGGAGCCTAGGCACCCAAATTGTACTCCAGAACCCAGTCTCGTTTACCCTTTACCTTGCTCTCCTCTGGCGCTTTTTCACTGCCCGGATACGCTGTAAGTGGCCGTTGATATCAGCATGAATTGTTCCTGACATTGGGATCAATAGTCGAGGAGCGGTTCCTTGTCCGGTTCTTCGGAAAAGATTACGAAGACTATCGCGCCAAAGTGCCAACACTCATTCCACTCATGAGATAGTTGCACAGGTTTAGTGTGCGTCTTTCGTTGGGCCTTCGTTCTGCATGTACATATTTGAATAATTGGCTTTTAATCACGCACCATATCCATAATCATGACTAGATGCAAAGAACCATGGCATAGAGGACAGAATTCAATGTGCAAAGCATGGTAGGTGAGGGGACGACAAGGTAGTAATACAATCGAACATCAGTTCTCTTACTCGTCCTCGATTGCTCCCTTGTCGGAAACATAGACACCGTCCAAGAATTTTCGGATATCCTTGTTCCTCACTCGGCAGATACCCTGGATCGATGCGGCTACACACACGCGAAATTAGCTGGACTGAAACAACGCATATATGGTAGATGCATACCGGATTGGGAGACATTCTGGATGTCGTTGCCCTCCAGAATGAATTCGTCCTTTTGAGCCTTGGACTCCTTGATTTCAACGCCGTCAAGCATGTCGACGTGCCTCACAAGCTATTGCACCCTCCATCAGCTCACCTCCACACAACCCGAAAATACAACACACCTTCTCTCCCAAGAAGTTACGGATCTGGACCTTTCGTCCACCATCCTCGATAATAACGTTGATGGGGAAATGCGCATAGACTGCACGCATCTTGTAACGGAATCCCTACACGCCACAGCCCTAATGAGCACCTCTCTCCCCTCCTCATCCACCCAAACACACCTTCGTGACACCCGTGACCATGTTCTCAATCAAGCTCTTGATCGTTCGCAAGCACGCAATGTGCTTCCTGCCTCCCTGCCATACTGCAAGCGTGACCTTGTTCTCCTTGCCCTTGATGAGTTGGATGTCCATGTTCACATGTCGGACGTTCTTGGTGAGCTTGCCACGCGGGCCCTCGACGGTAATCAAGCGCGACTTGATTGCGAGAGTCACGCCCTCAGGGATAGTCAGCTCCTCGGTGGATAAGACGTCGCGCATCTGTAGTGAAAGTAAAGGGGTCTTGTTAGTTTCGCGAACAGGGCCAAGTGAGAAAGTCCATCCAAAGGCAGCAATTCCATCCATCCGTTTTTTATCACTTCAAAGCGAAAATTGGACCAAATTTCCACCCCGCGCCTTTTGAACTGCGTATAATCGTAGTTTTGTCTACTCACTTTGAGAGAGTGATAGGTTTGAGGACTTGAGGGGTGTCGAGGAGGTGTTGAGCGACCGGATACACACAAACTTGATTCCGATCCGGAACGCAGTTGCAAATAGAGATTATCTTATCTCCTGCACTCGTATCCACTTGTCGATCCTCGTCGACTATCGCTTGTAATCTTTCCAGGGATGAGCCCAAAGAGCCCAGTATGTCTTGTGCGAGGCTCGATCAACATGGTGGGTGCATGGTCATGCGACTCTGATATTACACCAGGTTGAAGGGCTGTCGCGATTTGTCCGCAAGCAGGACGAGTTCTTCCAGGTATGCTTTCCTTATGGCTATAGTAAAAGGGGTCTAAACATAGAGCCATACATGCTCTAGGTACCGCATATAGTAAAACCAGGTTAAACCTTTTCTCGATTCTGAAAGCGCCCGCACTCATTGCGTCAATCGATCGTCAATAGGAGAGACGATTTCGTCCACGGGATACAGTCAGCGTCCAGGCGGTAATGGCGCAGATCTTCCGAGGCTATAGCTGCAACCCTGTTAACATGCACCTTGTGTAGGCAAAGGTCGGGTGATGGCATATCCTTGAAGATCGTAATAGCCAACTGACGCACTCGATCCCCGATTCACTCCCCCAACCCTAATACGCACACACGCCCGGCCCTCGTTGGCGACCTACCGGTCTATTTTATTTCGCCAGGCGCAAATCAGGCTGTGGCTGTTGCGATGTCTGGATCAGCGGTTGAATTTGCCGGATCAGTTGGGTCAGACGGCGCATGGCTCAAGGTGCGTCTAAATTATTTCCGGCGTTTTTCACGGTCTATATGCTAGTCTGGTTCGATACTCATGGCAGTGCTCGATAGGACTTCCTGGCCGAACAAGGGGTCGGGACGAATTTGATGATCGTGCATGAGAACCAGCCGAGCGGAAGGGCAATTATCCAGACTACACCGGACGGCGAGGTGAGAATCTCACGGTGACTTGCGTGTTAGAGAACGCTTGGATGCCTTAAAGGGAGCCGAGCACTTGTGCGATAATAGCGCCGTAACAGACTCTCATAGCCTGAGCGCCAGCTCGGGGATGCGCGTCATAGTTATGCTAGCTTGCGTATCTTGGCGGGGATAGCTAACCGTTGGCCGAGTTGACAGAATGCGATATTTTTGTTTCCGGGAACAAACCACATATCTTATCCTGCTGACAGATCGGCTCTCCAAACATATCATACACACTTGCTCTTACAAAACGAAATCCGGCTTTCGGATACGGTCGACACTCTACACGCCGCATATCGGCAGGGTGTTGTGTCTATTTTCAACCCGTCTCCAATGTTGTTACCGGAAGAGCTACGGTCATTTCCTTGGGCCGAGCTTTCAGTGCTTGTCGTAAACGAGGGAGAAGCTATGACGCTACTTGACGCTCTCGGGGAGCGACAGAATCTGGCAGCTTCCGGCGGACCGGAGATTCTGCATGCCCTTGCCTCGTTGCCGGCGCTCTCCGGCCTTTCAGGACTCGTGGTGACCTTAGGCGGAAGCGGCGCGGTTGCAGGCTTCTTGACTCCAGGTGGCCGAGAAACATTTGAGCTCCCGGCAGCAAAAGTCAAGGTTACGGGTGAGCTGGCATTTAACGGGCAGCCGGTTATCCGGGCTTACTCTTTATGTCCGGAATTTAGACACTACTGGCGCGGGCGATACGTTCTTAGGCTATCTATGTGGTGAGCCGACGGGTATATTTACCACGACGATTGCGCGTGTCTCATGCGTTGCGTGTCAGGCTCATTGATGCACATCCCTGAGCTAGGATCGTCTCTGGCGCGGCTCAAGCTTGCTCTGCAGACGAGCATAGTTGCGGCTGGAATATCAACGGAAAAGCCGGGAGCCATGAGCAGCATTCCGTCAAAGTCGGACGTCGAAACCCGGCTTGCGACATATCTCTCTGGATGAGCGCGTAGAATGAAATGGCGTGTGAAATGAATTATCTTATCGTCGCCAATCTTTATTTAGTATGCAAAGCCTCTACAATCTGACGGAACCTTCTTGAACTTTGGCGTTTGTCCCGGAAAAGTGGCGGCGCCGACAGGCTGTATGCGTGTCTGAAACTTGAATGGCGTGCTGACAAAGGAGTCGCACGGCGCTTAAAGGATCCGCGAGCTCTGAGTCAGCAGGCCCTTGAAGAGGGTGCGGCGTTCCCAAGCTGTGTCTCCCAACTTCCACCACACACCCACTGCGTGGCCAGTCATCGAGTCTCGAGTCTCTGCCTGTTCGAACCCCACAGTTGACAGAGTGTCTGTTACGAGTGAGAGTTCATAGCTCGCAATTGTTTTTATCACGTTGTTGGTTGGTTCGTCCACGTCATTGAGGTAACCCGTAAGGAGGCACTGTTCACGACTCTGAGCGATCTTTGCACTTCGAGTATGGCGTACGTCCGCGGCTACAACCAGCCCCGCTCGCAGATGGGCGGGTCTCATACGCAGACTTACCCGGCCCCTGCCAGCCATTACCCCCCAGCCTACTACCAGCAACAGCCGCCACCGTTCCCCGACAACATCCGCGACCCGATTGTTTTTCACCAAATGTTCAACGCCCAGCTCGCTACGCTAACCTTCAACTCCAAGGCTATCATCCAACACCTCGGCTACATCTCGAAAATGTACGCCGACTCGCCCATGGTGCCCGTCATCGCCGAATCGATTGAAAGACACATACAAAGGGTGAGTTGTGGTTTTGCTGACACTGTCCAGCGATGTCATTCGATGGAGGCGGTCATGTTTGGTTTCGGCTATGTTCTTTCTCTTATTTTTGTACTACATACAATATCGAGAATTAGACACCGTAAGATCGTGTGGCCGCCAGGCAGTGCACTGCTCTGTCTCGATTTTGTTGTGGTCCGTTTGACCCGCCAAAACTTTGACTGCGAATGTGCTAGAACTGTATGCTGACTCGTCACTTGGCAGGTGCCGGCAGCGATCAAACTGCCGCCATTTTACTTGTTGGACTCGATTGCGAAGAACATTGGGCATCCGTATATTCCTTACTTTACGCACTTTATTGTCCGTCTCTTCCTAGACACATACCATCTTGTTGATGCCCCAACGCGAGGCAAAATGGAGGAAATGCTGGTCACGTGGCGGACTGCCCAGTACGGAAGAGAACTCTTTGGTCCTGGTCCCCAGGCGACGATTGAACGCGGCGTGTGGGGCAGCGCCGACGGAGACAGCGTCGCGGGTCCATCCAAGGTGAGTCTCGTTTGATTTGTTCTGGCTCGCTCGTCTCCTAACAGGCCCTAGCAGAACCGACCCAACGTGAATCAGGTCTTGCTCGAGCTCGATGTCACACTAAGCAGCAAAGAACGTCTGCTTGCCGTCAACCCTAGCGACCAAGAGACTGCGTCTCAGATCCAGGTGTTAATCCAGGTAAGTAAATCCATTATCTGGCTCTGACTCGTTCTAACTGTGGCACAGCTTCGTAGTCTTGTCCAAAGTCGCACTGCATCTGACGAGGAACTGTCAGCAATCTTGACTCAACTTCGTAGCCTCGCCAAAACTACCGCTGCTTCCGCGCCACCCCCGCCGCCCCAACCCCAACCTCCTGCCCCCGCACCAGTGCCTACACCAGTACCTACGCCTCAGTATTCGTACCCACCCCAGGCCCAGGCCCAGTCTCAGCCGACTTTTTATCAGCAGCCTCCGTCGCATAATTCTACGCCTTCACATGCTGCACCAGCTCCAAGCTTCGATCTTGCAGCGCTACTTCGCGCGGCATCTTCCTCAACCCCTACACCAAACTCATCCCAGCAGAACAGTCAACCGGCACCGGCGCCGACGCCAACACCAACAGTAGCGCCACCATCCAGTGTTCTGCCGAGTGAATTGTTGAAGAACCTGATAAGTGCCGGATTACTTACCCTTCCGACCACCGACCAGGTATCAGCTGCGACCCCGGTTAAGCAAGAGGAGAGCGTGTCGGTGGGCGGGGGCAATGACTACGATGATGTTATTATGGCGATAGATGTTCAATTGAACGCGGCGAGTATTCAAAGGTGCGTATTCGACTGGTTTATCTCCGAGCGCCATCTAACGAAATGCAACAGAGAACGTCCTCAAATGGCAAACATTTTGTACAATCGTCTACCTCTTCAATGCAAACAGTGCGCCATGCGTTTCCCAGCTGGGGATGCGGGCAAAAAGAGCATGGAAGACCACCTTGACCTTCACTTCAGACAAAACAGAAAGGCAAGTCAGAATACAGGGCGAGGCCACAGTCGAAGTTGGTTTATAACTCGGAATGTAAGTTATTTCTTGCAGCTTGTATTCACGTTTCCGACTAACATAAACGTAGGATTGGATACATGGTGCACGAGACGCAGGCGAGAGTACGACAACCGTCAAGGCACAAGCCGCGGCTGCTGCGGAGCATCAAGCCAAGCTTCGTGATTCGTTCGTGATCATCCCACCCGGAGAGGAAGCCAAGGCTGCTGTGTGTCCCATCTGCAAAGAATCCATCAAGTCAGAATACCTTGAAGACGAAGAAGAGTGGGTGTGGCGAAACGCCCTGAGAGTCAAAGACCAGGTTCGTCGTTCGCGATCAGCACTCTCCTCCACCCAGCTCAATGTCCCTGTGGCGACGCAGGTCTACCACGCAACTTGCCACGACGAGGCTGGACAGGCCACATCGCTCGTATCACGTCTCAGATCAGAGATGGGTGCTGTGGGCGGTGCGACTCGGAGTCGATCTCTCACCCCCGAGCGATTACTACCAGCTTCTCCGCGAAGTCCGGGCAGCGTGGGCAAGGTTGCAGGCATGAAACGCAAAGCCGAAGACGAGGTAGCTGTCAAAGTTGAGCCAGGCTCACTTTTGCCCAAACGTGTTGCACTATGACGGACATCTATTTGTACTTTTCGCCCTTTGAGTTCTTACACATGACTTTCATTCGGCTCTGGATTAGCTCTCATATCTTATTAGTTCGCTATTATCGGATTGTAATCATGTACCCAAACACGTTCATGCTCTTCGGGGCTTTGTTAGACTTTGTATGAATTATATGCTTGTTCTACCAAGAATTTGTTGTGTGATGGCAACCGCAAGTCCTCAAATTCGACAGTGTATGGTGGAACAATAAATCAAGATACAAACATTCAAAACACGATTTGTGACGAAACCTGTATCCTTATAGCTCATAGCCCAAAGTCGTCTCCCAAGTTTTGGCCATGAGTGTCCCAACCTCGGTCTCCCGGTTGATCACCAGCGAGCTTACGAACATACGAAGTTGAGCTGCGTACTGTATCATACCAGGTCAGCGTATGTCACCAATTGCAGAAGCTGTCAGCTTACTGCTCGGCAGAATTGACGGAACCATCCCCAGCACTCCCATGCATTCCACTGCTCGCGGGTCCATTCACCGGCGGGGGCCAACGATGGTATCCCAGCCTTAGCAAGCGCATCTGTAAATCCCGTCACGGCGCTGTGGAACACTTTCTTTTGATCTTTGGTGAGCGCTTCGAGTGCTTTTTGGGCATTGACCAAACTCTGGGAAGTTGGCATTTCAGGTTCTGTAGGGACTGTACAAGGTGTAAGTGGACGTCCGAACAGGAAGAGCGACGAATGGTACCTGCTTGCGCATCTCCATCAACATCCATACCCATCCCACCAGCGTTTGCAATGACTCGAGCACGACGATCCTCTTCCTCCTTGCTCAAAGCAGCCACTCTTCGTCTAGCACCCACCACTCGTCCGTTTGCCTTGTTGAGCGCAGCCTCGACCAGAGTCCACTTCTCAACACTCAAGCCCTCCCCCTCAAACGCGTACTGGATCACGTCGCTCGGCTCGATGATCTGATACTGCATCAACTTGTCGAACACAATCCCGACCATCTGACCGTTTTGAGCCCAGTATTCACCCGCCGCATGCAAAACGGTACGAGCTTTTTCTGGATCCGGGCTAGGACCTGCATCACCACGCAGAAGAGGCAAGTACCGTTCGACCGCGTTTAAGAAATGGCTGAATGAACGAGAACCGACGTGCAAAAGGGCTTGCATGACCATGTGTTGAGCGGGGGCAGAACGAGGAAGCTGGGCGCAATGTGCTGCAACTTCGTCAGACTTGGCACGACCTTTGATCATAGCAAGAAGGTCCTCGGCCTCCTGGAAATTAGGATGGCCTAGACAAGAGTCCTGTTAGTCTATGTTCGTAAAGGCTACTAAGAGCTAACGTACTAGGATTTTCGTAGGCAAAAGTGGGCCCTGGAGCTTGGGCTGGGAGCACACCAGCCTTGGGGTCTGCCATAGGTGGAGGAAGCGTTTTGACAACCCGGTCGTAGTAGGACAACCGAATCTCAAAGTCTACAACACGTCGCATGAGTTGGCGCTTCGGATGATGGGCAGGTAACTCCAAGTCGGGCAGCCTACCAAGAAACATATCAGTTCGGTCACGTATTTTAAAGTCGACCAAAACATACCATTCTTTCCATACCCAAGCGAACCCAAAGTTACTCATGTGCAGAGCAAACCACTCGGCATATAGAGCTGCTAGTGCAACATCTAGTCCCGCCATGCCGTCTCCCACAGGATCATCGCTCGCCAAGAGGTTGTACAACCGACGGAAACTTTTTCCGACGGCTGGGCCAACAGTCTGAGGAGACAGCTTGCAGAGCTCATTAATGAGTGCCGCGTGGTACACAAGCTTGAGCGTCGGGCGGGGCAAATGGAAGAGCTGCGAAAGAATAGCCTACATAGGTTGCTTAGTGAACATATAAAACCGAATGTGTATACGGGACATACCTCTATCAAGCAGTTTTGTAATACTATACCAGTAGCCTCTCGGTCACCCTCAGGACGGAAGGTACCAATCGATAGCCAACGGTGAACGTCCATGAGGATGCGGGCACCCTCTTTTCGGTTTACCTCGTAAATATTAATCATGTCGATGAACAGCGTGCGAAGAGTATATCCGAGGGGAGTTGCCGGCGACGGTGTCAACTAAGGTCCAGTTAGTTCAGTCCTTTGACAAACCAATGTAGGAGACTCACATCTTCATCATACATTCGCACCCACCACTCAATCCCCGTCTCCTCGCTCTCTCGTTCAGCACCTTCAACCTCGGGTGGAACAAGTACGGACGGAACATCCATGCGATCCTCCGGTGCTAGTCTCAAAATTTGAGGTATCACACTTGGCTCTGTCTCAGGCTGAGGAATGCACACCGGAAGCGCCCAGTTGTCTTTGGCCAGAAAGTCGAGGGAACTAAGCAGGGATTCCAGAAGCTCGTGCGCTTTTTCTGACAGTTGGCTCGAAGGCGGGTCAAGTGAGAGCGAAGGGAACGGATAGTAGAGAGCACGAGCAGCAGGAGAAATGGATTCATGGTAAGTTCGGACGGCGGTAACGAGATCAGAGACAGCAGATGCATGTGCTGATTGCAGAGTAGACCCAGCCTGAGGTGCAGACGTTAGTCCCACTCAATCTGGCACACAAGGGATTACACATACCCGAATCAACCCGTCTCCTATACACCTGGCAGCGTTGGTTGCTCGCGACTGGGAAACACCAGGTTCGTCCAGTACAACGGTATAAGACTGCAGAAGGGCCACCACAGACTCCGCATTGATCATCCCCAAATTCGCCAAATGCGCAAAGAACATTGTCTGGCAGTAGCACATCGTTCAGCCAAAGCAACACGAACAGACAAGAGGCGCGCTCACGAAAAACCGAATGTCACGCCATGCGAGCGCATCCACCGAGGCCTGAAAGGCTTTGAAAAGATCCTCAAGGACTGGTCGGGTGAGGTTTGCTGCGCCAGGGGTGGGAGAATCGTCTTGAAGATTACCCGAAGACACGATGGCAAGCAGTGTTGCATAGTAAGGTATTTTGTGTGGCTCCTCGCATATGCTACGAGTGCATTAGGATTATCGCATGACACTAGTCTTCCACATAGCACGCACCCGACTTTGAACCCTTGGGCGACTGCAGACGCGTCAGCAGGAAGTTTGTCCCTCAGGTACTCGGCAGCCTTGGAAAGCTCGTCTACCGGAGTTGGGTCCTTGAATAGCGTCAGAGACTGAAACAGCCAGAAGATGTTTGAGCTCACATCCGAGTCTCCAAACTTGATGATGGCCCGCTTAATTTTGACCTCTGGGCGTTCTGGTGGTGGGTGTTGATGATGCCGAGGCCCTGTAAACAAATGAGCATGTGAAGTGTTGTAGATAGTATGTGCAGAACTTGCCTCCGCCTCCCCCACCGCCCCCTCTCCTGCGTCCTCCCCCATGACGTGGGCCGTATCCTCCGTAGCTCATAGTGTAGGTGTAGGTGAAAGAAGCAAGTCGGCGTCGCTCGGCGCTTAGTGTGGGGAGCTCAAACACGTCCCTGCAGGCATAAACAAGGCGCGAGGCATGCATACATGACAAATGCATTTGTTCTGACGTCAACTGGCAGACTATCATGCAGGGATTTACCGAACATAAAACAGATGTGCCGTCGGGTGCATCGGTATACAGCATCTACCGCCGCAGCTCAAACCCAGAAGCTGCACGGCGACCACTGCTGTTGCTCATCCACGGCTATCCCCAAAACCACCTCATGTGGACACAGTTTGTCCAGGGACTGCCCGATGATTTTAGCATTATGATCCCAGACCTTCCCGGGTATGTCATCTCTGAACTTACACTCCAGATCAATCAACCCTTTTGCATCGTATTGTTTAGATACGGCAACAGCATAAAGCCGCCCTCCGCCGACAACTCGAGCCGTGCACATTCCAAACGGGCATGGGCCCAGGACATCATCGAGGCTGCGCGCCAGGTCCACCAGCCAGAGGCTGACCTGAAACTCATTGCTTTCGGGCACGATCGCGGTGCAAGATTAGCATACAGGATGGCTCTGGACGCCCTGGGCATAGTCGTCGGACTAGCCGTGTTGGACATTGTCCCAACCCCGTTTATGTGGGCCAGGATGAATCTCACAGAAGGAAGGCATGACGAGACAAGAAAGAGCCACCACTGGGTCAGTTGTTTCGTGATTTCCGTGACTTCAATACAGATTCACTCAACTGATTGGTGAACAGGTATTCTTGGCATCACCAGCTCCGCTTCCAGAGACGCTCATATCGGCACAATCAAAATTCTACTATACACACACGATTAACAGTTGGACAGGAGCCGCCGCTGTAGATGCCCAGAAAAAGGCCGGCACCGGGCTTCTCGACTGGCAAAAAGACAGCATTGCACCATTTCTAACCAATGACAAAGCCGCACACGACCGTATCGTTGCGACATGTGAAGATGTCAGTAAACGTTTCACACTTGTACTAAGCCAGGTTGAGCCATGAAACTGATCGACCATGTTCATAGTACCGTGCAGGATCAACCGTTGATGTCGAGGACGACTTCGCCTCGGGCATCGACCCAACCACTTTTGAACGAGTCAGACAGGACGCGAGCCCCAGTGGGCTCGGAGCTCGCATTCCAGTGTTTTCTGTCCCAGTGTTGGCTTTATCATCAATGCACCTTCGGCGCAGGTTCCCTGTAGACGACATTTGGAGATTTTTGTGCTCAAATGATGGGCTGGTGAGTTTACAGATCGGGAATGATAGCGTTGGACACTTTTTCGTAAACGAGGCAACAAAGGAGACATTGGAAGCCACAATTCCATGGTTGGAGCAATTCAAGTAGTTACTGTATGCTAGCGTTCATCAAACTTTGTATTCAACCATAGCTTAAGCAACATACATATCAGCCTTCCTGCTTTTGGCAAGGAATAAATCTCATCCAGAAGGTGTCTCATCCTGCAGCGCTCCAAACGCTCCACTGCCCTATCTACACGGGTAAACCTCCGGCCGCCGGTTGTATCCCGGTCACAGTGGCGTGGCACGCGCTTGACCACAGCCCAGGCGAGGCATCACCACAATGGTCAGGCCCCACAAAGACAGTGCAGATCGAGTACAGTAGTCTGAATGCACCAAACCCCATGCAACTGAGATATCGAGCCGGGGACCCTGAAGCACACAGTGAGAGGGCCTGGGCTGGATGTATGCATCGATTCGAGACAGTTTCGTGGTTTAAAGTACGTATGGAATATCCTGTGAGTTTGTGAAAGGTGCTCGGTGGGTATCGGCAAGAGCTGCGTTTACAATCTACTTTGCGATAGGTCCATCCGAAATATAAGGCGTATCAATATAGAGAATACCAGCCCGACGAGGATACACCCAGCCAACCATACGTAAAGTGCCAGGAAGCTGACAACTTAATAAATACATACAGCAGTTGGATATCATTCGGGTTATTGTCGCCTTCAACCTGTTCGTTGGTGCGATAGATCTGTCCCTGGTCGCGGTTGTCCCTGCTGCCTGTCATGTGTTCAAGAGCGATGAAGGACCTGCGATCGCTGCAAGATCGCTGCTCGCCTGCCGTTTGACCGACTGCTGCGTGGTATGTTTCTTTTGCAGACATCTGCAAGTAACACCTGGCAGACTAGTGGTATGTGAGCCACTCGCGGTCTCTCGATTTGGTAGGGTGCCAATTCTACTTTAACGGTCCCCTTGTTTTGTTCGGAGCCGAAACATGTATGAATCTCGGTTGTTTCCGCCCAAGTCAGATAGCGATCCCAACGCGAGCAGCTGGTACGGTGTCAACCTGTATTTCGTTGGCACCTTTAAAGGTCGCATGCGTCGGGAGCAATCTTAACATAGGCGGCATCGCTTCATACCTTCATGTGATGCACGACCGACGAATTCACACCAAAGCATATATGCTATACAAAGTTTTGCATCTTGGACAAGTACCTGACGAAAGCAGACCAAGGAGGCATACTCTCAGAGCGTACAATCAAACACACAAGCTTGGTAGGTGTGTTTCGAGACTCCGCCTTCTCATACTCATGTGATGAGCATTTCATAAAACATTCGATATGACGAGATTGAACTATGAGAGGCCATCGAACATGCCGACGAAATGTAGGTTGATGGCCGCATCGACTATTGGGGTAAAAGCTTCATATGAACGGCCTGCCGAAATGAACTCCCTCGTAAGAGACCATTTACCGTACAAATTGCAGCCGAGATTTACACATGTTTCGGCTCCGAACAAAACAAGGGGACCGTTAAAGTAGAATTGGCACCCTACCAAATCGAGAGACCGCGAGTGGCTCACATACCACTAGTCTGCCAGGTGTTACTTGCAGATGTCTGCAAAAGAAACATACCACGCAGCAGTCGGTCAAACGGCAGGCGAGCAGGGATCCTGCAGCGATCGCAGGTCCTTCATCGCTCTTGAACACATGACAGGCAGCAGGGACAACCGCGACCAGGGACAGATCTATCGCACCAACGAACAGGTTGAGGGCGACGATAACCCGAATGATATCCAAATGCTGTATGTATTTATTAAATTGTCAGCTTCCTGGCACTTTACGTATGGTTGGCTGGGTGTATCCTCGTCGGGCTGGTATTCTCCGCATGGAACGTCTTGCTTAGAAGAACTATTAGATCGCCGATCTGGTTGAGGGGGTAGGGATGTGCCGCGGTGGCTGAATGAGGCCTGCCATTGGCCTGCCACGCAGGATGCGCACTAAATTTATCAGTGATTTAGCGGATGCCGCATGGGTGATTAGCCTAACATCATTCAACAAGCTAATTGGGTTTTTCCAATCTTCTAAGTGCCAAACAAAGCCGTAGGATCAGAAACGTGAGTTTCAGCACGGTACATAATCTGCCTCCGTGTGCTCATTCTTACCCCACCCACCATCTCCACTCGCTCTAGTTTGATTTGATGCCGTCCTCCAGTTCTGTTGCCACATCATCTAGTGCTGTTCCACCAGCACCCAAGGTTGAACAAGTCTTACATGTACGGGCCAAGTCAATCCTCTCTTGCACTTTCGGCCGGTCTGCTGCCTCTAGTCGTACAGGGGCCGCTCCCCCTCCTTCGTATCAAACTGTTACTGTCGACGGGGTCACTGCACTTTTACACCTCAACTCTCGTGATGGCACCGTACGCACCGTCGGGAACGTGCGATGGCTCGACACGCCAAACTCAGATACGCCTACAAATACCTCGAGCAAGGACAAAGCCCTCAAGCGCATGGCTCAAGTCTCTGTCGGCGAGCATACGAACGACTTATCCGATGTCTTGCGCCATAAAACCAAGAGCGTGGCCAGAGACCTGATGCTCAAGTATGTAGTCATACGTGCTGTCCTCGTTGGCTTTCGCCTAATCATGGGCTGATCATTGGTTTATCAGGTCTGACACACGTGCTGTCTATCTTCCTGGCATGCAAGAAGATCCACCACTACATTTCCAGCGAGTCGCAATGCCTTCGGGTGGCTTCCCGTATACGGTCTATACCATCGCTGATACCTCTCTCCCCTTGGGGCCAACACACGCACACATCTGTGTTGGGCAACTCACTATCAAGCGTAGCTCGAAGCCCCGTTCTTCACTGGCTCCCCCAGGAACTCTCCCATCAATCCTGCCCTTCTTCGGCGCCAGCCGTCAGCCAAAACCTACGCCAACTTCTGCCGCCGATCCCGGTGCACCAGTCAGGTCTACTACTGGTGTTGTCGTTCGCCTTGAGCTCCGCACACGGGACAAGGCCCTCATAGACAGGATTGTCTTTAGCTCGCTGCTGATCGTAGCCGGGAAACACCCGGTCGAAGCCGACTCGCGTGTCGAACTCGATCGTCGGGTTGAGACCGAGTGGGACGCCCCACCTGCTCTGTCCACCCTCGCCACGCCTCACCTCACTCCTAATGCTTCGGACGAGCGTCTTCCTCTCGGAAATGCTGTCCCGCCTGAGTACCAGGGCGATTATTCTTCCGAAAGGCATCTCTTGGACGCGAGCACTCAGGACTTGGTGGGGATCGATCCGTTTGGGTCCGCTAGCGCAGGACCGAGCCGCGTCGGGATGGCTGCGCACACTATGAGTATGCACTCGAGCGCTGGAAGCTCGCAATCAATCGCTAGTGCCGCTTAATATTCGCGATGTTGTCAAGCTTCAACTGTGTCAGTGCGTATCATGTTGTGTATCATCGTTTGTAAATCCATCTGGGTCGATATAATACTAGCGTTCTCTCTTTGTCTTTCTCACCCGCAAACATGTTCTCCGCGCTTTGAATACCAACGCGTTCAAGTTATCTTGGAATAATCCATGTCCATTTTTGGCTCGCATCCTCCAAGAATCAAAACCGAGGCTTTTCCGTTACAAAGATGGTGGGGTATTCCCCAACGCGATTTTGGGTTTACCTAGATATAGGGTTAGCTCCTGCGCGAATATTCCATCGGCTGCCGGCGCCCGCGGCATACAGTGAACACAACCCTGGATCAAATATTTCCTATTATGACATAGATCGTCTCGGAGCCGAGAGCTTGCTTCTGGAGACAGATCGACACGGTGATAGCGGTTGACGCCTCAGGCACATTATTGTCTACTTTAATTGTTGTTCCTCTAGCCCTAACCATACTTATGCAAAGTTGTGGTTTCTATACACTTCATGGTCTAGGATGTAAGGGGATACCTTCAAGATACAATGTAACTGTATGCACGTCACGCTCTCCCGATCTCCGTCAAAATCTCCTTCCTTCTCAACTCTCCTACCCCCTTGAACCCAGCACCAGCCATCTCAAAAGAGCCTGTTCCAGCTGAGAGTGCTCTTAATCGGTTGGAATAATCCAACATCCGACTCAGAGGCGCGATTGCATATATTGCCCTCTTCGCACCCGGACCACTCGCGCCCGACCTGTTCGCAGACACACCTGACGCGGGGCTCACAAAGGCTGGGGGGATGTAGACCTCTTCCACGTCAAACGCGTCGGCTTCCGCTCCCTCGGTCGTCGCATCGAGCCCAAGGTCCGCAATCTCTCCTCCACACTCGGTTAGGTCTTTGACAACCTTTCCGACAGATGCTTCTCCAACACGTACGCGCACGCTCACAAACGGTTCCATCACTGCTCCCGGGCCTGATTCTTGGAGAGCAACACGCAGAGCATGAGAAGCAGCGCCGGCTGCCAGATGGTTGGTTAGATTCGTAGGAGGAGCTTCGAGGATAGTGATGTGTGCCCGGATTAGAGCAAGGGATGTATGCGGAGATGCTGAGAGTGCAGTTTGTATGCCAAGTAACACGGGGTCGGTTGGTGCGAGCATAGTTTCGGACGACCCGGCTGGAGCATGTAGCGGAATACCAGCATCGGAGCACACGATATTTCCACCCCAGGCCGGGTCACCTTCTCCCTCCTCTTCCCTCAAGGTGCGTACTGCGAGTCGAACACGCGCAGACACTCTGTTCCCGCCTACATCCCTTTCTAATACCTCGTCCACTTCTATGCCGTCGCGTATAAATCCTTCTCGGTAGGTCACTCGGCGTCTCCCAAATGATGCACGCACGCCCCATTCTTCTCGTAGCCGGCCCTCGGCAATTTCCAGATGCAATGCGCCTAACGCATGAATAAGTGTCTGACCTTCGTTCTTGTCTTCAGTGATACGCAGTGAAGGATCTGTACGAGTGAGCGCCAGCAATGCCTCGGTAACAGGCTGTATGTCGGCGTGAGCCTGGGGAATGACGGAAGCAGAAATAACAGCTGGAGGAGGAACGATGGATCTGAGGGCTAGTGGACTCGGTTGCGTAGATCCAAATGCAGTAGCTTTCCCCTTCCCTGGCTTTTGTTGATGACCATGGGATTGGTGGTCAAGAGTAGCTGCTACCAAAGTATCACCTGTGCGAGTGTGCTTCAGGCCCAGGATGACGCCAACGGAGCCAAAGGGTAGGGAGTCCACCTCACGGGGCTCGTCCGCATATAGTAGCAGAATTTTGGAAATCCGTTCCTTTTCACGAGTAGCAGTATTGACGAGTGTGATATTGCGCGTGAGGCAACCTGGAGGCACGTTATAATCGAGTCGCCAATGAAATTATTTTTACTCTACCAGAATAAACCCGAACAAACGTCATCCAACCCTTGCGCTTATCCCATATGACCTTCCAAGCAAGCATTTGAACATCTGTGCCAGATTCGATAGCACCTTCTAGGCGAACATCCCGAGGACTAGCCAGGAGTTCACCAACATAATCCATGAGCAGTTCTGTGCCAATATGCTTTGCCGCAGCACCGCAAAAGACCGGTAATATCTCACGGCCGGCAACCAGTGAACGAATAGCAGGAATAACTTGGGACCCAGCAATAGACAGATAAGGCGAGACATCAGGAGGCGATTCTAATAAAGCAGACTCCAGTTCGGGAGAACGAAGCGAAAGACTGTCTAAAAGAGCTTCTCGTGCAGGCAACAACAGGGAGCTTAGCGGGTGTTTAGGTGGGATTAGAGGGCAATCAGAAAGCTCGGCCTGAGTACTCGGCAGAGGTGTTCGATTGGGTTTGGCACTCGAATCAGAATTCGGAGGCCAACGCCAAACTTCCCATTTAACAAGATCTACTAAGCCCTCGATGCCGGGTTCACCCCGGGCGTATTGGTCGGGATCGAAAGAAGCGATAGGTAAGGTGAGTAAAGTTGGTGCGGGGTGGAGTCGATGGGCGAGGATGGAAGATATTGAAGCCGAGAGGGAAGCACCAGGTCGGTCCAGTTTGTTGATGAACATAAACCGAGTAGGAACTTGATGCCTGCATAGTCAAAGATGAGGAAAAGACCAGATCATCAGGGCGTAAACTCACCTTACCTGTCCAACTGGCTCCATACACCCTTTGTCTGGCTCTCAACTCCTTCGACGGAATCTATCAAAACAATGGCTCCGTCGACCACCCGACTGGCACTCTCCACTTCCATACCAAAATCAGCATGTCCAGGAGTATCAATGAGATTGAATGTCCATTTTTTCCAGCTGACGGGGATGCTGGCAGATTGGATGGTAATTCCACGTTCTCGTTCAGCGGGAAGAAAATCCGTTGTTGTGCTACCAGTATCAACGGTACCAGCCTCGGGTTTGAACGAAGAAGTTGTCAATATTGATTCTGTGAGAGTAGTCTTCCCGGAGTCTAAGGAGTAGTCAGAATGCGCTCGTTAAGTCAGTAGCTTGGGGCGAACCAATGTGGGCCAATAGCGCTATGTTTCTAATTTTTTCTGGATCTGTTGGTGGGTCCGCAATGGATGAATACCTGGCCCGTTGATTTGGTAGGCGGGGACGCAATGCACAGTGGGCAATGCCCCTCCCCAGCCGTAACATGGCGAGATTGGGTGAACGAATTAAAGTCAAATGAAGAATTATGATGAAGTTGCCACCGCATGTAAGCGCTGACCCAACGCTGGATTACTTATGTATGCTTTTTCGCAAGCCAAAGGTACCAGAACTCACAACGCCTAGCAGCGGTTCGTGCCAAAGAAAGGTGCAAGTTACAGAATAAATTGCTACTAGAGCATACTACCTACGAAAATGATATACAGTCGGCAAAACAGTCCAGAGCGATTTTCTTTTTCAGACAACTTATAAAGTACAAACGAGCTGGAGCAGAATGAAAGCGAGTACAGAACTCAAAACGAAGAAGCGAAACACAGAGCACACTGAACGAAGAGCCGATAAACCTCATCAGGGATTGGGCATTTTGGTTTGAGAGCCATAGGTTGGCTTCGCTTAGAAAAGACAGGTCGATGAGCGGTGGCGGTTGCGGCTGCTCTTCATTGGTTTTGAGCCAACATGACCGGGAGGATATTGCATATACTATAATAAAAGGTTAGCGACATAATCTGCCAAACCTGTAGAAATCGTACCTTTTTACGCTGGGCTTGCTCCCATCGGACATATTCAGCATGCTGATATGCTCTGGTATACTCTGCATCGGAAGCTGCACGGTCACGGCGACGCTTGTCCTCGCGAGCAAGAGCGCGGTGCCATTTGCACCAGTGAGCATACCTATGCACCATCATCTAACTCTTGCTTCTCGTGAATGAAAGATGATGCTCACCAATACTCGATGTCTTGAGTGTCGATATAGCCCCAATACATAGCCAAAAAGGCAGCGTCAGACTATAGGTGAAATACAGTCAGCAAGCCCCCCGTGCCCAATAAATTCAGCTTACAGTCGATGGCTCACCAGCGGTGGGTGGCCACATTACGCATACGTCTGGACGATTCATGCGGCTCTGCTCCACAGCGTATTCCATTCCGTACCAATCCGACTCGTCATTTTCCGCGGCCAGCTCTTCGGGCTGAAATGATCCCGTATCAGCAGCCAAGGTTGTTCTATGCAGCTTACGATGCTTACAGACGGTATGACAGGCTGCTTTCCCCTACGAATCTCCTCACGCTGCAAAGTCTCCTGGTTCTGGGTACGATAGAACGACGCATTCTCCTCGGTATGAATGCTGCTGATCGTCGTAGATGGGGACAACGGAGGTGTCGAGACGACTACATCATGACCGTATTCGAAATGGGAAAGCACGCCGCTGCGAGCAAGGGCAGCATTCAGTTCGTTCTCCCCTTGGGACACGCTCTGGTTCAGTTTAGGGGTTAGTTCGTTGTACGCGTCCCGCGTCATAGTATGGAGATTGTGGCTATCAAGCTGGCCATCGTACTCGATAATGCCGTTATAATCAACGCCATAGTCGATAAATCCAGCGCTGGCTGGGTCCAAAGATGGGACAAATTCGTCGTAATAGCCAGACATTTCGAACGCGAGGTTTCAGCGGAAATGAAACGATGCAAACCAGTAAATCTACGTCAGTTCCACCAACAGGTACAAGATGGAGGGAGTTGTAGTTTTGTTGAAGAAAACGGGGAGTGGTGAAGATAAACAGGGATGGTGGTCGAGCTTATGTACGGACGTTCGGGGAGGCGTGGTTCCCGTGCAAGGACCTCGGCACAAACAGACCCAATCTATCACCGCACCCGAGATTCTTCGCTCAATTTGTACATATCCCTATTACCTCACCGGTCAGTTACATTGAATAGGGGTAATCATATTACTAGTACAAAAATTTTGTATTAATAAATACATAAACCAAGACAAAACGTCATTCTCGGGCTTTCATGAACGCCTCGAGCTCCGCATCTAGATCGTCCTGTGTACGCTTGGGCCGCTCTTGTCCCGACCGCTCGCCCCTACGTCCGCCGTCTCCTCTACCCCCTCGCCGACGAGGAAGCGGAGCAATTTGTCGATCCTTCTTTGGACCTAGACGTCGGTCCAGCCTGGACGAATCGATCTCGGGGGCCTCCTCCCCGTTCTCTTTCCGCTTTGCTATGTCATCCAATTCGGCATCCAGCGCATCCGCCCGTCGCTTTTCTATATCATCGTCCTCGTCGCCCGCCTCTCTCTTGCGCCTCATCTCGTCCAACTCGGCATCAAGATCCATATCTTCGCCTTCCCGCCTACGCGAGCGTTTATTCCGCCTATCTTGCTGGTTACTATACCACTCGCTTCGTTTCCTCGCATCCTTTAGTTTGCGATCGCCAAACCGCGCATAACGCACGCGCATAGTACCCGAAAGGGCAGTTCCGCGACTGAGGTTGTGGTCTAATTGAGCTTCGGGCGGCCATAGCTTTTTGGGAACTGGGTGTGCGGGCACAAGTGTTTCGGCTTGTTCAACATCTTCTTTGGCGAGCGCAGCAAGTGAATCTTGTGCAATCGTTTGTGACTCGAATATGATAACTGTTGTTCGATCATCTACCCACTCCAAACCTGTGAATAATAATAAGCGGTGTTTCAAGCTAGAATGAAACACAAAAGCGTACTAGTTGGAGGGCTATCACAGTACGTCGCAACGTATTCGAATATTTTCTCTGTTCCGAGCTTTGAAATGGGCTAGAAACACTGGTGAGACAAGTTGGATGAGGAACGCAGACTAAGCCTACCTCGCCATGTAATAACAACGCATTTGGTCGTTGCTTGTCGTCTGACAGCGCATATCAGCAAAAACCTGGTTTCTAATGACGATATGCTCACCATCAGAATCAACATGTTCATCAGCCTCTTCGACTGTATCAAGTTGTCGTTTCCGCTTCTAGGTAAACGTGAGCCCTAAATGACAGTAACAGCCAAGCTATACGTACTCTGCCTAGTTTTTCCTCCAACAATGGCGCATGGTCCTCTAGCAAATACACTTTCTTCAAGCTCGAAGGTGCCTTTTCGCCATCACCGTACAGCGCCTCTGCCAGCTCTTCCGTTTCGTTGGCCGGAGGTTCCTCGTCGGGTTGGTCATGAGGTAATACTAAGTCGAGCGCAGCTTCTTTGGACGATTCGAGCAGGTCGGCGTACATAGGCATGGCGGCTCTCAAGCTAGAATCAGCGACTGGTGGTCGCTCACAACAGGTTTCACTATCATCACACAAGCGCCAGAACCTGACCCCACATTCGCTCCCTTAGTTGTCAACAGGGACCAACAGAGGAATGCACAACAAAAGAGTCAAATGAGCTGCAAATCCTATAAACAAGTCCGTTGGTACACAGCGCAGGCGGGGAGCAGATGGTGACGGTATACATTTTACGGAGACAGTGGGATGGGATGGATGGACGCGACAAAAAGATAAAAAGTGTAAAACACAAATGACATATACACATGAAGCAAGATGCGATCAGGCATACATGATCTTGCACGTCGAGTACGCATGCATGTGTCTCAGACAAAATGGGTCGCAGGTGGGCTCGGATGAGGATTGCACTGGTTGAAACAATATAGAAGAAAACTGCCGGTCTCGCAACTGGGCACGAAAGGCTGGCGATCATACGCAGGAGAGAAACCGATGTCCAAGAGAATTGACATAGAAAAACGGACCAAAACGATGCTTAGAGGCTTGAAATTGAAGGCATAGAGTCAATCTAGGCCTGTGTACGGGACCACACGTTATGGCGTGCCCCTGCTGACCACACTTATTCTCCCCACTGCTCAAAGCCGTGGCCAACGGCGATAGCAACCGAGTTCATACCAAAAGCGTAGCTCGAAGATCCCTTCATCGAAGTGAATGCGTCGTCTTCGAACGAAGGCAACGCGATAACGCGACCTGAGTTTGTAAGGGCGCGAGGCACACTAGCCTCTCTGGGGTGCAGGGAGGAAGGCTTGGCGAGCCCGTAGGACGGATGCAGACCGGGGTGGGCGGGAGCGAGCGCCGAGACGCGCGGATGGGCAGCACGAGCCGGCAGCGAAGCGCGCTTGTCGGCGGCATCGGGAAGCGGCGCAAAGTGAACCGCGCGGGGGGAAGGCGTGAGCGACATCGGACGCCGGGAGGGAAGTTCCAGCCTTGGTTCTCGTGAATCTGACCCTGGAAGGGGTGTGCGCCTCGGCGCGGATCCCGGCGCGAACCCCGCGGGAAGGGAGACGGACACGCTGATGCTCTGTGCACGGCGGTGGGTGCGCGCACCAGCCTTGGTGCTCCGCGGCTGGCCACTGAGGTTGCCAAATGACATGGTGGGGGCGGTCGGGCTGCGTCCAGCAACAGCATCGGCAAAGCTCCGGTTTGGCTGGGTGGCAGACGGGGACAGGATCGTTGGAAGCACGATCTTGGGTGGGTTGGAGAGCGCGAGCGGCGCAGGTCTGGGTTGATCAGCTTCGGCAAGCTTGTTGAGCGACAGGTCCGACATCGCCTTGATGACGGGCACATGCAATTCCAGCCTATCGGATCCGTCTTCGTCTTCTTGTTCCTCCACGATGGTGCTCCGGCTCCTAAACGACGCCGGAGGGGGCTGGAGCTTGAACGACGGTGCGAGCGCTACCCGTCGGGGGCGCACGGCGACTGGGGGCGGGAGAGCGAGAAAGGGCACCGAGTGGGAGGTCTTCATGGACGAGGTCATTGCGTCAAACGCGGGGAGTGGCGAGGGCAGCGAGAAGGGGGTCGTGGGCGTCGTCGGTCTGGATGAACGATCAGCTCGTTCCGGAAGCCACACGGGGATACTCACATTGAGGAGGCAGTCGTCGAGGGCGATGACATGGCTACAGGGGCTGGCTCGAACGTTTTCGGCGACGGCTGGAGCTCCTCTGGAGACGCAGGAATGAACGTGTGGGCTGTACAAAGAGTGTGGGGTGCTTGCGAGCGACGGTGCCGTCTTGGACAGCGAGGGGGAGTGGTGGGCGGGACAAGAGTCGGGTGAAGAAGAAGACTTGTCAAGCGCTGATCAGAACCGAATGAACTCTTTGTGTCTGTATGCCACATGCCACCCAATTTCACTTCTGACACATCCCACGTGGTCCGATCCTCCTCATGCCAGATTCGGCGATCCCACCCCTGCATACACCCAGGCCCATGTCGCCCCTAATCGACCCCGCCCCTGTGCTCGTCGACCTGCGCCCGACGACCACCGCGCATGCGTCCGCTCGCCCCCCTCGTCTTGCTCGGGCTCTCGGCGTCGCCCTCGCTCGGCCGGCCCATGGACCCTCCCGACGACGAGCCCATCCCCATCCTGGTTCTTCCCCCAGGCGCGCTTAAACACGAGACTATCGACAGGGTCCCCCAGCCCTCGAACGCCTTAATTATCCCGTTGTTCAACTCGGAATTCATCACGCCGACCATATTGGCCACCACGCTAACTCTATCCGAGCCAGCGGCAACCGAGACGATCCATATTGTGGAAACCAAGACCGTCACCGTCGTCTTCCAGGCCACACAGGGCGCATCTCTTCCGCCTCCTTCACCTTCGGCGTCGGACCACCATGATAACGAGAACAAACCGGTCATGGCGACTTACTATCCCGATTGGACAGCCGACGAGTTTCCGCCCGAAAAAGTCGATTTCAACCGGTTCGCATGGATCGACTTTGGTAAATTCCACCCAACTCGTCCGAGATGAGACGCACAAAAACGAAAACTGACAAACATGCGCCATGCAGCCTTCGCAGTGCCTGATGCAAGCCGCCGACTGACATTCACATCAGCCGATTCGGAAGACTCGCTCAGGCGGCTCGTCTCCGCCGCTCACGCACACGGGAGTAAAGTTAAGCTTAGCGTCGGCGGTTGGACAGGCAGCGCGTGAGCACATTTCACTGTTTCAGGGAGCTCAATTGACCAAATTGTCTTGATTTAGGTACTTTTCAGATGCTGTATCCAGTGACTCAAAACGCCACGAGTTTGTCAAGAACATCGTCGCAATGTATCACACATTCAGTCTTGACGGCATAGACATGTACGCCCCACAACTCAATTACTCCTCCTGAATTTAATCTCATCAAACAGCGACTGGGAATACCCCGGGACACAAGGAGCAGGCTCGAACAAAGTATCGCACCAGGACACGCCTCATTTTCTCTCGTTTCTCCAACTTCTTCGTGCCCAACTCCCGCCGAGTGCAAAAATAACAGCCGCAACCCAGGTTACACCCTTTATCGGACCCGACGGACAGCCGCTCAAGGACGTCTCGGCGTTTGCAAAAGTACTCGATTGGATCTTGATCATGAACTACGACGTCTGGGGAGGTGAAGTTTGATCTTGGCAAGTATCCATTAGGACTGAAATGAATGGATCCATAGCTTCGTCAACACCCGGACCCAATGCACCACTTCGGGACGGTTGCCATAATTCGACACAGCCGGACGCGAGCGCGAGTGCATCTGTCGCGGCATGGACCAAGGCTGGGCTTCCTGCGAACCAGATCACACTTGGCGTTCCCTCGTACGGATATGTTCAGACGTCGAGTGCTAGTCGGCTAGTTCAACGACGAAGAAGCCTTTGGTCGAGAGAAGCAGGCGACGAGGAAGGATTCGACACGTCTAGTACCCAATCTACAGCGGTTCGTGTCAAGGGCGAAGGCGAAGGCGACGACAGTGGGCAAATCCAATTCAAGCAACTAGTCTCCGAAGGCGCCCTCAAGCTTGATCATGATGGAGATTATGTTGGTGCGGGCGGCTTTAACCGGATGTGGGACGTGTGCTCTAGCACGGTACGTTTCTATTCCCGTTTAATTCTTCATCAGAAACCGATTAAAAGGCGATCTACATAGCCGTACCTGGTATCCAAGGCCATGCGCCAAGTCGTCACCTATGACGATCCGCAGTCGCTCGGCATGAAAGCTGCGTTTGCGCAAGGTGCAGGTCTGAAGGGCGTTAACATGTTCGACGTGCACGGAGATACAGAAGATTGGATTCTCACAGACGCCATTCGTGCCGGGCTCGGATTGGAATAGGGACAATGGACACCTTTGCATTCTTCGGACATTATGGTTGTATTTGTAGCATAACCATTGTAGCATTTTATCATTTTCACCTGACAGAATGTCCAACGTGAAGCAGCATTGACAATATCCAAAAGAACACATACAAATCAGTCAATCTCCATAGCCTCGGCGGCCTTCTTGGCCTCTTTCTTTAACCTCTTCCGTTCCTTTCTGGCTGCCTCGTCCTCTGCCAGGGCCTCATCCTGTTCCCTTCGCTTCCTCTTTGCCTTGACCTTTTCTTGCACCGTAGCTTCCTTGCTTTCTACGGGGGCAACGTACACCTGCTCTCGCTCTCGTTTACGTTCTTCGGTCGTTTCGGCCTGTTTTGCCTTGCGTTTTGCTTCTTCTCTTGCTTCTTTCTCCTTGGCCTTTAAGAAATACTCTCCAGACTCGAGTTGAAGGTCCACTTTACGAGGAAGCTGAGCAGGGGGAAAGGGCGTGTAGATTTTCTTCTTGGGTTTCTCCTTGACCGGTGGTGGCGGTGGCGCACTCGAATCCGCCGGAGCCTCGCCGGTTCCAAGTGGAGTCGCGTTGGCGTTTGTGGCAGAGAGCTTCTCACGTTTCTTGGCGCTCTTTTGCGCACTGGTGAGGTGGCGTTTGCGGAATTGGGGCAAGAAGCGATCCCAGGATTCGGTCGCCAGCTTGGGGTCTTTGGCTAGCTCGCGGCGAACCATGAGTTCCTAAACGAGGATAGGTCAAAGATAAGAACGTTGAGCTCATACCCACCCAACATACCTTGATACGGTAAATTGGGTGAATGTTCTTCATACAGTCGATGACGATACGTCGGACTTCTTTGAGGGCTTTGTAAGGACCCATGACGCTGACCGTATTCCCTTGTACGAGCACATAACAGCCGGTGAGGAGCTCAATGGCCTAAACGACTACGTCAGGGATTTACGCTCCACTCGGGGATTTCGTTGCGGGATTTACCTTGAGCGTGCTCCCATCAGGCCCAATGATGCGTTGTCGGCGCTTGACAAAACGTTCCTTGTTCCGGACGAGTCCGCCGATTTTTATAATGTCGCATGCGACGGCGTCGTCTAGGATTTTGACCGCTTGGCCGATGGCGGTCCCTCGGGCGAGAAGTTTTATGAGGTCCCGGGCCTTGAATATGATGTACGGATCCCAAGTTTTGCGGGTCGTTCGGACAGACATGGAACCGTGAATGAGATCGAGCGTGCATGCGATGCCCTGTGAGACATGAATGAGATCAGAGGGGCAATATCGGAATAATATATTGACTTGCATGGTGTTGCAGGGCGGTGGTCACGGTGCTCCAAACTTCTCTCAAATATTTTTCTCGATATTTTGGAAAGAGTGTGGCGAACGAGGATTCTTGGGTAAACGGACCAGCAACATTATCTTCGGGCTTGAACTCGTCGATCTTCCACTATAGCAGTAGGTCAGTCGAGATTGGCTAGATTGGATAATATACTTGCGCTAGAGGGGTGTTAGTCTAAGCGAGTAGCGGACAGAAGTAAAACTTACTGGTCAATGTCGTCGGTGTCCCAGGCTAGAGGAGCAGAGTGAGACTAGTATAGACATGTTCCACATGCTACGTACGCTTTTCCTTGCGATGACGCTTGTTCTTGTTCACCGGAGCGGGAGTCTCGCTGGTCGAGGCCATGACGGAGAGAGGTGGACAGGAAAATATGGTGGCTGTGCCGGTACTGCTTAGTCACAACACCCGGGTGGGGCCGGCCCCAACGTCATATGCCCCCTGTTTTGGGAATTGTATAGCGCACTGTATTGAATGGCCTTCGCAGCCATATAAACATATTCTATATACATCCAAAATACTCGATGGATGGCAGTAGAGCCCGGAAACCGGGTGGGCTGGCCAAACTGCCGGATTGTATGTGCTAAATCTGAGTGGCTCCTATCAATCCGGGTGGGTCGAGCTCGTGACGTCAGATTACGATCTGGTGGTGACGCACTGGCGCTTGTGGCCGATCCGGTTTAAAAGCCCAAGGCAGCCGTTCCTGCACGCTGTTCTCTTGCCATTGCGCCCTCGCTTCTGCATACACCCACGATGCCCACTGGTGCAGTCATGGACGCCTTCAAGAGTATGTCGCTCTCTCTGCGCTTCTGGCCCCCCCAACTCATCGATTCCAGATCTCATCCGACACGGTAAACACGGCCGCGCCCCCGCCGGACAGGCCGCATCCCCCGTGGTCACCGACCACCAGGCCTCGAACCGCCGCTACGACGATGGCACAACATCTTCCCGCTCCAGCCGCGACCGCGACCGCGAACGAGAGCGGGCAGAACGAGCCCAACGCTCCGAGCGCGAACGCCAGAGCGCACAGGAAAAGGCCCAGGTCCAGATGCCATCTCAACATGACTCGATCCCCCAAGCCCAAGAGTCCAAGTACTCTCGCGAGGCCGAGATGATCGTCGCCGAAGAGCGCGAGGCTGCGGCCAAGATGCCCCAGTTCCCCACTCTCGAGCGTTACCGGATGATTGAGAAGATGGGAGAGTGAGTCGGTTTGCCCATGCTCTCAAGCTCGTGTCTGACTGTCTCTAGTGGCGCATTCTCCAATGTCTTCAAGGCCGTCGATCTCCAGACTGGCCAAAAGGTTGCTGGTATGTCCATCGCACTCACCGATCGGTATGTTTATGACGTTTGCCCGCAGTCAAAGTCGTTCGCAAGTACGAGATGAGTTCATCGCAGGTTAGTCCCCTTTCTCTTTGTGGCTCCTCTCTTCCGTTTCCTGTACTTCCAGCTGACTATGTAAATCGTTCTCTCCCTCCTGCCCCGTTGACGCGCATGGTCCCATCAACTAGGACGGACACAAGCACTTGAACGAAAAATTTAAGAAAAAAGGCCAGCGCGTCACGGAGGTACGGCATTCTCCATCTATGCTCTCCATGCCGTGCCGTTCCGATGCCGAGACTAACACACGAAATTGCAGCGTGCCAACATTCTCAAGGAAGTCTCTATCATGCGTGGCCTGAACCACCAGTCCATCGTCAAGCTCATCTCATTTTCCGAGTCTGACGAGCACTATTTCCTCGTGCTCGAATGTAAGCCGCCCCGAGCCCTATCCGTCACGCTTTTCCTGATCGCCGCAATTTGATTTCCAGTGATGGGGGGAGGAGAACTCTTCCATCAAATGTGAGATGTTATCCCTCATTTTAGGCGCCGATGCGATAGCTGACGTCGTTTGTCGAACAGTGTCAAGCTCACTTACTTTAGCGAACCCCTTGCTCGTCACGTCATTCTCCAAGTCGCACATGGCATCCGTTATCTCCACGAAGAGCGTGGTGTGGTTCATCGTGACATCAAACCCGAAAACTTGCTGTTTGAACGCATCCCTATCATACCCAGCAAGAACCCGGTCGCCCGTCAGTATGACGAGGAAAAGGAGGACGAAGGAGAGTTTATCCCTGGCGTCGGAGGCGGAGGAATTGGCCGGGTCAAGATCGCCGACTTTGGTCTCAGCAAGATCGTCTGGGACGAGCAGACCATGACACCATGCGGCACCGTCGGATACACGGCTCCCGAAATCGTCAAGGACGAGCGGTACAGCAAGAGCGTGGACATGTGGGCACTTGGATGCGTTCTCTACACTTTGCTCTGTGGCTTCCCTCCGTTCTATGACGAGAGTATCAACGTCCTGACCGAAAAGGTCGCCCGCGGATATTACACCTTTTTGAGCCCTTGGTGGGACGAGATCTCTGCAAGCTGTGAGTCGACCTTTGCTATCTTGCTTCTCGTTTATTAACATGGCCTGCAGCCAAGGACTTGATTAGCCACTTGCTCTGCGTTGACCCGACCCAGCGATATACCATCGATGAGTTCCTTGCCCACCCTTGGTGTCATGTAAGTTTAACTCTTCCGGATCTCATGACTTGTCACTCATTCGCTGCTCTAGGAAACCGCTGCACCACTCCCCCTCCAACACCCGCAGCAGCGAACCGCAACATGCCGATGGACTCTCCTCTGCTCGCTTCTGTCCGCGGAGGACTCCGAGATGGTCGCTCGCCAGGTCTCGCTACTCTCAAAGAGGCATTCGATGTCACCTATGCCGTTCACCGTGCCGAGGAAGAAGGTGCTCGACGAAAGCGCGGAGGCGGAGCCGGCGGGTTCTTGCACAACCTCAACGAAGAGGATGAGGACGAGGAAGATACGGACCAAATCACGCGCAAGTACGGTGCCGAGGTCGGACGTGCTGTCGATGAGCGCAGGCAACAGAACCAGCCTGCTCAGCAACAACAACAACCGCAGCAGCAACAGCAACAGTACTCGGGTGCAGGCGGCGCAGACCGTCGCATGGCCGAATCGCAGCTGTACCAAGGAGGCCGAGCCGGTCCGCGTGATCAAGGAAATGCTAAACGACGAGGCGGGGGAGCGTTTGACCTGGACATGAACAACGCAACCTTGCTTGGACGAAGGCACAAGCGTCAGATTGAGCCAAGTCCGTTGGGAAGGTTCGTGCCGCAGCAGAACGGGGACGTCCTGGACGTACCGGGGAGCCCGATGCGCATTGATTAAAGGATACGTACATGGTTTTACGACTCGATTTGTTTTTTTTTTATTCCCATCCATCCACCCTATCCCTTCCTTGACTGCAATCCACCTCGCCTTGTTATGCCTGTTGTGCCATAGTATTGTTGCCACGAGGACTCTTTATATATACGTTTGTTGAACTAAATGTACATCATTTGGATTTGGAACGTCAATTCAGGCCGCGAATGAAAATGACGCTAAGGACTTGCGGAAGAAATGGTACCATGGCTCAAGCGACCCGAGCGCTTCACAAAGTACGATCGAAGTCTAACGCTTGGCTTTCGTAATGAGTGCGTTAACGAAGACGAGGAACACACCAAACCAGAGACCGTGGGAGAAGTGAAAAAGCAAAACACCCCAAAAGCAGCAAGAGGATAGTACAGCGAAAACTTTAAGAGATACAGTCGAGTGATCAAAGCGGGAGACCAAAGCACAAGAAAAGAGAAACAGCGATACCAGACTGGAACGAAAGAATAAGCCACTACTTGAAAGCGGACACAACACACCTCTATAAAAGGCAGCATAAATAATAAATAGCCACTAGACCTTTCGTGTACATGTTGCATAGACAAGAGAGTTTTGACAGATAACGCATTTGTCCAAAACGAATACAGCAGGGCGAGAATATACGATATATGGGCAGACGGGATCTAAGCTGGACAAGGGTCAGGATGAGGATAATAAGGATAGGAACAACTACTCACCTATTCTTCCGACGATACCCTTCCAGTCCTACCCGACTCCATCCAATCCAACTACGCCCGTACCCAATAAAAAGATGGGCCTAACCCTATAGTCCCAAACGTTGAACGAGTCCACGATCGCCCGTCTGGCCGTTCTGCCCTGTTGAGGCCGAGCCACGGATGGGCAGCCCGCCACCACTCACGTTCCTGTTCTGTCCACCACCGCCACCACCTCCACCTCGACCAACGCCACTCCCATTGCGGCCTCGGTCATTTCCGTTTCGTCCACCTGCGCCTGCACCTCCTCCCGCGCCGCTATCACTCCCATTCCGACCTCCACCTTCCTGTTTACGCCCGGGCCCAGTCTCAGGAGCCGTCGAATGAGGACCCGACAGACGAGGCTTCTTGTACGAGCGTGGGCCGGTCGGGGGGTTCCCGCCTGCTCGATCCCGGTCTCGATCCCTGTCCCTATCCCGGTCACGCTCCCAATCTCTATCCCTGTCCCTGTCCCGCTCTCTCGAACGATCACGGTCTCGGTCGCGGTCCCGTTCTCGCGAGCGTTCGCGCGGTCTGCTCTGGGCGGGGCCTGAGCGCCGGGGAGGCGAGGCAGACCGGCGTTGGTCTGGGGTGGAGGACCGCCTGGATTGTTGTTGTTGGACAGCGTTGATGGATTTGACTGATGGTCGAGTTTGTTCGGCCTTGGACCTAGGTGTATCGGACAAGTATCAGTGACAATGCAATAGTTGGAGGGGTGCATGTTCCGTACGTCAGGTCTGTAATCTTGGCTTCGGCATCTGGAGCACCGGAGAGCATAAGCATGAAGCGCGAAAAGGGCCGGTGCTGTGCGTACCTGCAAGCGAGGTCTCGAGACGGTTGATGACCTTGCGGAGTCCTATGACCTCTTCCCTCGCGCGGGCCGACTCGCTCGCACGGAGGAGGTCGTATAACTCGTCGTTTTCAGCCTGGAGTAGCTTGAGCCGCTGGATGATAACATTGTCGAGTGGAGCGGATGTGCTGGTCGAGGGCCCGTGTGCGACGAGGGGGGCGAGCAGGGCGAGTATGGGTGGTGGTATCGAGATTGCCGCGTCGTCTGCGGGGTCAGAAGTGCCGGGCAGCTGGCGGCGGAGCGTGGATATCTCGTCCTGGACGGTGGGTTGGACACAGCATCGAGCGGGCAACACGACACTCACGGTGAGGGCGGATATCTGCTTGTCGCGTTGGCGGAGGAGAGTCTCGAGCTCGAGTTCACGCTCCGACGGCAGCCCCGAGTCTGTGTCTGCCATGCGTAGTCGTGGTCCTGGACAGACGTTGGCGCTTGTTTCAACTCTGGCCATCCCCACTTTGGCGCCCGTCTGTCTCGACCACAACACCATGGCTCACGACACTCTGCCCCGCGATGCACGCATCATCGCTCTACTCATTGCGGCCAACCCGTCTATCAAGGACGCCCACCCAGCTGTCCTGCACCAACTGCTCGAGTTTGCGCATAGTACGCGTTGTTCATCCCACCTGGCTGCAGAACCAATAACAATATCTAGGATACACGTCTCAGGTCCTCAGTGATGCGCTCGTATACGCCGAACATGCCGGACGAGCTGGTGCAATCCAGCAAGATGACGTAGCCCTGTCCGTACAAGCTCGTGTAGGTTGGGAAATGGGTGGTCCAGTCCCTAAAGAGGTAAGCCCGGTCCCTTTTCGCAGTCGCGAGCTTTTCACCAACTCCATATCTAGCACCTCTTGGCGCTCGCCACCAAAACCAACGCCCAACCCCTTCCCTCGGTATCTGATACCTATGGCGTTCGCCTTCCACCAGCAAAACAGGCTCTCACTTCAGTCGACTTTGACATTGTACCTAACAAACCTCCTCCGGGTATGAACGACCCCGAAACACTCGAGGAAGAGTACGAAGAGTGGGAAGAGGATGATACGCCCGAACTCCCGCCAGCGCCTCCAGCCGAGGACCTCATGGTCATGGACGATCCAGACGAACCTATCGCCCTACTCGACGAGGCTATTCCTATGCAAGGCGCACAAGGAGGGGAAGCTCTTCAAGCCGAGGAGGAAGACAACGATGCAGACGACTTGTTCGGAGACGCGGACAACGACGACGACGAAAATAAAATGGACCAAGATCCAGTAGTACCTGAATCCGCCCCGACAAACGGCTCTCCTTCGGGCGGAGGTGTAAAACGAAAGATCGAGGAAGACGACAACTATGATTAACTTGTACATTTTATTTATGTTGTTTGCTATCGCTTTGTTATCAGAGGTTCCCTCTTTGATTAGGTAATACCATATGCACTTTGGGAATTCTAGTTCTTGCTCCTTCCCACATCACCCGTCGGAGCGAACTGAGATGCATCCATTTGCGTCGTATGTACTTCGTAGCTATAATCAAGCTACAGGATGGAACGAGGTCCGTTGCTGTTCTAAATAGGTAATGACGCTGTCGCAAGCTGATAGCCACCAGCAACGTAGGACAACTTGTACTCGAACTTAACCAAGTCATCTAGAGGTATGGCCGTACTAACATATCTCAGGTGTGAGTGTACGCGCTAATGCAGAGGCTTGGATAGCTATTTTGGACTTTACGGTCCCTAGGGGCGTTCATTTCTCTATCTCAAAATCGACAAATGCATTATTCAATACAAGTTATACGATGAACGCGTTGCCGACGCTCAACGGCTCTATTGGATATATATTCACATCTTGCGACTTGGATGTGAAGCATTCGTCGAACGTGCCGTTCAAGGATATGATCGAGCGGTTCAAGATACACGATAGACCTACACGACCAGTCGGAAAGGAGGAACTATTTCTCGGAGGACGGAACATCAATGCTCGAGGTAAATGCATCGAACTGGGTTGTCATTCAAATCACTAATGATAGTAAATGGCAGAATACCTTCTCTATGGACGCTATTATATCCCCTCATCTCGTCTCGACGCTCTCTACTCTGTCCGACTGACGCCAACCCTCCAAGCGCTAATCGCAGCAGTCTCGAACCCGCGTGCTCGATTCTCGTCGACGACTGCCCCATCCTCGCCGCCAGTATCGCCGGGCAACGTTCTGTTTAGCCTCCAACACGACACTGGCCGATGGTGCTCCGAATACAGCTGGTCGGCTGATGATGGCATGTGGGGCGTGAGGGTATTGCACAACTTTGGAAGGCTGGCAAACGAGGAGATCGATGCCGAGCGAGTGGCAAGAAAAGAACGTGAGCGGCGAAAAGTTAGAGTTGATGAAGAGGAAAAGATGGAAGGTGGGTTGAGGGGCCGACTTTCCGCCGGTGCGGAGTTGTATTTCAGTTTAAAGGAGAAGAGCGCAGGAGGTGTGTTTAGTCACTGTCTTGCATATCGGCCTTTCTTACGTTCTCGCGCAGTTTCAACTGGCATTCGGTTCACGACTCTTCCAGATGCCTCACCTCCTTCAGCGACCGCATCGGCAGGCTCACCCACAGATCCACCACCACATCCGCAGACGCCCACGACTCTAACGGCAACGTTCAATCCCATGATGGGACACATGTCCGCCGCATACGCAGCCAAGGCTTCGCGAGATCTTTCTCTCTGCTCTCGTTTCGACTTTAACATCTATAGCTACGAGAGCGAGTGGGCGATGGGTGCCGAGTGGTGGTTACGTCGTGGTCCATTGAAAGATAAGAACAAGGAATCCGAGGAACCAGTTGTTTTGGACGATATGGCCCCACCTGGACAAGACACGCCTTCGCCGTTCCCGGCCAAGTCGTTGGGCTCCTTGGGCGGAGAGGTGACAGGTGTGGTCAAAGCGCGCATATCAACAAGCTCCGTAAGTTGAAGTCTATATGCGGCCTTCCATCAATCTAATGTATGCGAACAGGACGTTTCACTGATGTGGGAAGGTCGTGTGCGCAACTTGCTCGTAAGCCTTGGGATCGTCTCGGACCTATCAAACCGTTCTAAACCCATTCGGTCCATTGGACTTGAGCTTGCGTACTTTTCTGGACCCGAGTAAATACATCTTGTTTCTCAATCAATGCTTTCGTGCTCCTGTTAAAAACCGTTACTTTGTTCCATTGTATCGTTGGTCAATCGCACATCAAAGAATAAAATCAATCAAGAGAAAATGTACAAAGGCTTAAGGTTCAAAATATTTATTATTACATGCTTGTCATTTGAGTCGTGAAGGGGTAAAGGGGGGTAAGTCAAGATAGAAAAACAAAAAAGTTATGTAAATATTCCTTGGATGCAAGTCGGTGTTATTAAGAGGACGCGCTGACGTCGGTTTTGGGCTTCTGAGGAGGAGTACTGCCACCGATCGTACGCGAGATGAGGGTGAGTGCACTTCCGGCGATAATAGGACGGGAATGTGTGCGTTGGTGTCCGCGTGGAGATTGAGATGGTTGTGGATGAGAGTAAGAGTGTTGATGGCCACTGTAACCTGGCCCTGCTTGGGCACCATAGTATTGAGGTCCCATGGGATACCCTCCTGGATGCATCCCGAAATTTCCATTCGGCCCGAATGAAGCAGGGGGCATGTACGGCGAAGGAGGCATATGCGGCGAGGGAGGCATATGTGGAGAAGGTGGCATGTGCGGAGAAGGAGGCATGTACATCGGCATATGTCCTGGCGGTCCAAATCCGGGACTTAGCTGCATACCTGGTCCTCCGCCACTGTTACGTCCGCCCCGTCCACCTCGTCCTCGAGCACCACGTGTGCCATGCGTGTTGGGCGCGCGAATTGGTCGAATATGCGGGTCTTCGGGTTCCGGAAGAGGGGGGTCATTGAGGGATGCGAATACAGGTTCAGTGTTGGACAAATCGAGCCCGAGTCCCAAGCCAGTTGTGGAAGTTGGAGAAGACTTGTCTTGAGCTTGATCTTTGTCTGCCGGGTTGTCTGTGTTCTGTTCGTTGGCGTTGGACGTGACGGTGATATGCGGAGGATCATTGACAAACGACGCGCGAGAAGAGGCACGAGTTCCTTCCTGGCGACGTCGACCTCTCAGCGAAGGCGATGGGGCTGACGGAGTGACTGGACGAGACGAATTTCCGTTTACGCTGCGAGTAGGCACTGAAAGGTTATTTGCTTTGCTATGATCGCGAACCTTGGAATCTCTACGTCTATTTCCGTTTGGTTTATTATCTGTATGCGGTGGAGATGGTTGGGCCGAGGCTGCACCGGCTTCCGATGCCGTATCCTTGCCATTCGGCCCAGTCCCACTTGGTTTGTTGTCACCCTCGTTATTTGTCACGGGTTCTTCAGGCGTTGACGGCTTGACGGGATGAACACCCCAATCGTCCAGATCTGGCAAGCTACCGTCCTCGGTTTCTCCGGCCCAGTCAATGGCAGAAGGCGTGTACGGTCTGGGAGTAGTGGGTGCAGATGGGAGATTTAAAGACTTGAACTTGTCCGTCACATCGCTGATCCCGTTCGGAGCCGGAGACACCTCGAGACCAATATGAGGTGGAGCATCTTTGCTTGTGTGAGAATCAGCTGATTCAGGCTCTTTGTCCTCTGCTGGTTGCTGCGAGACGCTCGGTGGGTTGATGGCCTTGGGAGCAGGCGTCTTCTTACGCGAGCCGGGCCTATCTCTACGCGGACGAGCGCCCTTGGAGTCCGGCTGAGCCGGAGAATCAGGTTTGATGGATGCGGCAGGTGCAGCAGACGCTTCCGGAGCCATGCTCAGGCGGTCAATGAGTTTCGTGCGCGGCGGGTCGGACGGTTTGGTGGCTTCGGATGTGGGGGCTGGGGCGGGAGTGGTTGGGGATGGGGGCTCGGCAGATGCTTCAGCGTTGGGATTGCTCCGGTTCGCATTGGACTGCTTTCGGTTTGGGGCCCCTCTGCGACGTTTGGTGTTGCTGTTGCGAGAGCTGCGCTGGTTAGAGCCTGTATTGGAATCTTTGCTGGCCTGGCGAGTGGGAGCAACTGAGGTGGGCGGCGCATGAGCCCATTGTGAAGCCGCAGTGCCCTCTGCCATCGCAATTGACGACTGCTCTGTTCACGTCAGACAGAGACGGGTGTGGAAAACGCCATACTGACGTGGGTTCGACGGGATAACGCTACTGAAAACTGTGTGGAGTTGTATGGTCCGCCAGCGGATGGGTGTGGGTCTGAAGAGTGGCAGCGACCGACCCGAATTAAATGTCAGCTGAATAGCCAACTTGCGTAGGCTCAACTCACAGTGTGCTGTTAGCTCGTGTCTTGTCCTGGGGTGGGGACCAGGAGGGGCCGTGAAGGTTGGGTGCAAGTCATCAATTGGCGCTTCTGATCCAGTCCGCCGGGCTCTTCCCAAACAACCACAACAACCCAGCTGCCCGACGCGCCATCATGTCTAAAGCATCTCAGCCAGAGCTCAAAAAGGTAAGCTTAGTATCTCTAACTACTGTGCGACTGGTATATTTAAATTAAATTAATAGTTCATGGACAAACGTCTGTTCATTCACCTCCAGGGTGGCCGTAGAATCAGCGGGGTCTTGCGCGGGTTTGACATCTTCCTCAATCTGGTGGTTGATGATGCTATTGAGGAGACAACTCCCGCTGATAAACATCCTCTGGGCCAAGTAGTACGTTCAATTTAGGCTTTCCCGTCTCGGCCAGATGATAATTACAGTCTTTGTCTTGGATAGGTTATTCGAGGGAACAGTGTCACCTCGATGGAGACACTTGAGTTTGCACGATGAACTCGCAGAAAGATCACAGGCATGGATGTATCGATATTGTATGTGCGGCAGGGCTCGCCGATACCAATAAAAGAACGCGCACGTCGCTTGCTATCCTCCTCCAAGTCCCGTTCTCGATTTAAATTTCCACCAAAAATGCAGGATGTAGCTATCCAATAGCTGTGAGGTGCGTTTTTACGCATTGCTGCCTCATGTTTTTGTGATCCGGCCAAACAAAACGCGTACCTTTATATGGTGCCACTAAGCGCGCATGGCGGGCTTCGCGCCCGGCCACCACCACTCTCCCCTTTCGAGCCAAATCGTTGCATGAGATTTTTCTAGGACTGTGGTTGTGGCTTTGGACCTACCCATCATGGCACATTCCATCTTCCCCCCTCATCCGACTACACGCCACTTTCTTCCTGACTTCAAATCGCTCATTATTCAAGGAGAATATCCACCATCAGCCCCAATCCATTTATGCCTATCTCACATATCATCAGGTGAGTTTGTTTTGTAAACCGCTCCAATAAATTCGTATTTATGCGCATGCAGGTTCTCCGAGCCACAAACCGTTACTAGTTTCTTCGTCTCAGATGTACTTGCAAAGCCAATTAGAAGAATTCAATGACGCATGGCTAGATGAGCATGCATGCCTAGGATCTACCGCAGAAAACTTGCATCAGATCGACATTTTGTAAGCATGTCTCGCTCCTCGCTCCCGTTGACTTGCAGACTAAAATTGGTCAGCTATCCGCCAACTCATCGACATCTTCGCCTCTTGCTTGGCAAACTTAGTACATATTCAATACCCAGCGTAGATGCAGACCCAGAAACGGACCACAATACCCGCTTGGCCCGTGCGCCAACGCTCCTAGTTTTACATGAATTATCGAGATATTTCTTGTCACCTCAGTTATCGGACGATGCAGATGTTCACGAGCTACAACTGTGAGCAAACCATTCCGTAAAGCTGTAAAACTCGTAGTGACGGGGTAGCAGACCAACTATATCCACATATATGCAGCTAATAATTGACGCAATCGCAATGCTTCAGTTTTTTTCGAAGTCCGGAAAGTATGCATCACATTCAGTCTTAAACGACCCGCATTCGAATATCATCTTTACTACCCTTAATCAGGACGCCCACTCCCCCTCGGCTTGTAATTTTCGACAAGGGGCTTCACGATCTAACCCTCCCAATTCTACGACCGGTTAACCTAGCAGATATTCGTAAGCTACCTGAGTCACACAAAATACAAGCAACAGATGCTTTATTGCGGTACATTGGATGGGTTGGGACAGTTGAAAAGAGTGAGCCTGGCGTTCGCTCCCTCTCGGGATTTTAATCATACGCATTCCTTCACTAGCTTACGAGGATAAAAACGAAGAAATCGCATCTTCGCAAGACGACGAAATAGAGATTGACCTCGCCACGCAGGACCCCCAAAAGGACGGACTAGGACCAAAGAAAACTTATTTTCGAATGACCCTTTCCAAAAGTCGATATGCGAATGGCCGCTCTAGCGTTGATCAAGAGGAGCTGGTATCGGAATGGTATTCCTATCGGGATCCGTATGAGCCACCTTTTGCGACCCGACGACGAACAGCTACTGTTCTACTTTAGACCATTCATTGCTGTGCATTTATTGCACATCCTAGACTAATCTAATACGGGGTTTGCTGGTATGTATCCTAATCACATCATCATTGGCCCTACTCGCGTATAGACTATTATCATCACGGGTGTGCACTCAGGCCTAGGCTTCGTTCAACGCAATTTACGAGCGTCTTGAGACATATCATCCTCGAACATTTAACTTGGCCACCCTACCAATGTCAGGCATTAGTATGCATGGCGCCCGCTGAATATTCCGTTTGACTAGTAGCGTATTACACGGCCTAGCTTAGTTCGCTTCGGGGTCGTGCTCAATCCCACTGTATCGTAACCTAGGGAGCAAGATGGACTGAGGTATCTTCAAACGGATAGCCAGCCCGATGTCTTTCACCTTGCATCGGTAGCAACCCCACCCCTAAATTCGAAACGCTGAGGCAGGTGAACTGTTTCCAGCTGTGGAGTGGCAGGCACCCGACACCTCGTCCACCTGGGTTTGCCCTAACAGCTACCCTACGAGCTGCCCGCGTTGATATCGCTGTCTGCCTCGGACGCAAGCAACCGAGTTTCATACAAGTTTCGTTCCGGAACAAAGAAGAGGGCCATTATAGTCGAACTGGCGCCCTACTGTACCAATCGAGGGACTGCAAACCGGTTCATATACCGTTAGTCTGCTGGGTGTACTTGTATATGTCTGCGAAAGAAACATAACACGCAACAGCAATCGCGCATTCTTCCCCGTGCTTAGATATATGACAGCGAGCAAGGACAGTGGCGACCTTTGGAAGTATCCTGAGTAGGATATAGCGTCGTTCCAAATGCGAGGTATAGCTGACGTTGTATTTGTTCTGGATGAACACCGTGCTCACGTATCTCCTAGCTATCTACTTGTGAATCTGATCCAACGATTACGACCATCTCGCGACTTCCAACATAACACCAAGACAGCCTCTCATGTTAGCTTCAAATATAACTCGTTTAGCTCTATTCATATATTTCTGGTCCAGGGATCGTCTGTTTCCTTAAGCCTAGTTTGCGCCGAGGCTATTCTATTTGTAGCTCTACATAGAAGAACCCTCTCCACTCCAACAATATTGTGGAGTAGGTACTAACGTACAAAATTGCAGCCCTGAATCCTAAACTCCATCTGAGTTCGCTACAGCTCATTGCATTCGCCAGCCAACCATCCTGAGAATACTCGATGCGATCCTACCATCGAATACATTCCATATCCGCGCACTAAAGTGCGCGTTTGTGTAGGCGACGCCGTTTGGTGTCAAACCCCCATCGTTTTCATAGAGTGACGATCCCGTACCAACTTCATCTCCTCCCATGTGTGAAGAGATCAAATTTGGCGAGCTCGCGCCGAATACAGAGTACTGTTATATAGACGGTGAATATACTAGTGCGGTCCTCGTAGGCTATAACCCACCATGAGAACATAATCAGCATTATCCAAGAACTCCATAGCGGATTTCAAGAACCCAAGCTGCTGGTCTCGGTTTGCTGGCTTTTGAAGTGCAAACTCGGTGATTACGAGCTGCCAAGAGAAAACTTAATGGACTGGGGTCTCAGATGAATATATGCGCGCCTACCTTAAAGTTTGGGAACTGGTTATGTGCTTTCTGCACATGGTCCCGGAATTGCTCAAAGTTGTGGCCGTACCAATGAATATTGACATAGTCGAATATGCATCTGCCATTGCAAGCGCGAAGGAAAGCGGCAGTCCAATCGAGACCTTTACCAGGGTCCTGACTCGACGTCACAGATGGGATAGCTTTTTCTATGCCCGTAAAATTAGTTCGTTACGACAAACCATAGACAAGACTAACTCATGTTGAGGGGGTTAATCCACCTTACATACCAGTCCGCAGCGGCAGCAGGAGAAATACCGTTTATATCAGGTTCATTCAGCGAGAACACTGTATTCCACCCTTGCTGTTGTGCGCGGGCCATGAGCTGGTTCACTGGAGACGAAGGTGAATCCATCGTTGCTTGTGTTCCAATAAAGTTCAAGCCACTATATGACACAGTTGTCAGGGGGTTGCCTATACTACTAAGGGCGAGGGATGCTTACTTAGTGTTTCTAGGGCGCCATGTCTCCCAGTTGTACATCCAGTTGACCTCGGAATTTGTCAACTTGCCTGGGTCAAGATTACTGTTTTCATTATCTGGGACGCATGCTATTAAGCTAGGCCATCCCAATAGAAGCTAATGCGTGTGCTCACACCAGGGCCAGGCGAGGCCACGTTTCCCAGCCATTACAGGGGGTGCAGCGGCTAAGAGAGCTGTAGCGAGAGTTGCGAGGGTAGCGATAGAAAACATCTTGATTTAAGTTTGAAAGCTGAATAGGAGAGGTATTTGGTGATGCCCTATCATCTTTCTCGAAACTCGTATTTATATCTTTCGGCCCCCTAATCGCTGTATTTTCGTAGGTACGATCAGCAAATTTCTATTTGACCCCGAGGAAACAACTCCGGAATTTCTGAGCACCTCACACTTAGGAGTTTGACGGCTCCGGATTGGGCGCTCAGCGAATCTGTAAGCGCTTAGCCACGGATTACCCAGGCTGTGTCAGGCTCACTGATATTGGAAGACGTGGGTAGAACAATTCTAATGCTCGGCGTTGGGATTTATACCCATCATAGGATACCAGATAATATCTGGACCCGAGTTGAGGCTAAGTGATACTAGGCGAGGATAAGTGCACTGCCATCCACTGAGAGCGCTTGTTAGGGCGCACATTGATCAAGCATAAGGGACAACACTCATGGGTGACTCATGGGCGGGGGTTTGCCCTGCCGGCAGGCACCTCTGGAGTTGCGGATGTTCTCGTGACGATTTTCTGCCACGATTATCACCTTCCGGTACATTCATCCAGTAATCGTAGTTGTTTGCTCCATATAACAGCTGTGTCGCGCATGCTCACTCGTATATAAATACGGACTTGAGTTCAAACAACATGAACTCACCCCAGTCTATCGAGCGTTCTCCTGAACCTTCCACTTAACCTAGATATGTATGCATCTGCATTTGCCCCCTTATACTCCGCTGTTGTCCTCCTAGCCTCCATTGTCCAGGCCGCACACACCATCACACTCAAGAACGAATGTACCTTGTAGGTCGTTATAGCATAATTGATCAATGCTCAATGGAAAGATATCTATTCAATAGTGGTGTTGGTACCTACGTACATAACTGGGGCGGTACTGCCTACATCGGCGTCCCCCACCAAGACATTCCCCCTAAGAGCAGCAAGTCTATCATTGTCCCGGACGGCTGGATCGGGCGTATCTGTGACAAGACCGCATCCGGTGCATGTGCGAGTAACTGCTACGGGGTAGGTTCTTTTAAACGATCTCACAATTGCACTACTAAAGGGGCTACTAGTCTTGTTCAATGAGCGAATTCAATATGAACGCTTTTCAAGGTTTAAACTTCTACGATATCTCCAATATACAAGCATACACAGTGGCATGTCTTTTGGCGACTTTAATTTTTATTCTAACCCAGCCCCTCTATTTAACAGTCTCAGAAAATCGAGTCCAGTTGCGGGAGCGTGACTTGCACGTCGGCTGGATGCCCATGTGATCAGGTGAGTTTATGCGTCGTGTATGCACTCGATATTATACCTAGGTTTAAACATAATAGGCATATCGTATCGGAGATATCTCTGGGACCTGCGGTGGCACGGGCCCCATCGATCAAGGTAGGCGTGAGCTCAAAATTTTAGTCGAGTTTATCAACTAATTCGAGATCAACTTTCAGCCGTTCGCGCATGTGCTCAGCCTAACTTTGTTATCACCTATTGCCCATGATTCAACCAATATCCCCATTCATACTAAACACTACAATCGATCTATAGACTACGTAGAACATTACATACTTATTAAATGCCCCATAAACAACCGAAACAAGGGGCAACAACATAGTTTATGCGCATACACACCCAATAATGCTTCCCGCGTTTTCGGCAAACGAATTTCATCACTTCAGAATACGAAGATATTATAAATATATCCCGCAGAGCAAGAAACGTCGAGTTCTAGGGTACCAGCCTTCTGCTCACCTATCTGCCTTAGGCAACCGAAATTTCATCACCTGGGTAAGTGAAGAGCCTGTACCAACTGCTGCTCAACTTGCGCTTGTATTGGGATGTGAAGAGGGCGAGGAGTCCATTGTCTGCTGGGTGCCGAGAATCTTCAAAAACCTGTCCCAAACTGGGCTATGTATTTGTGACCAATGCGATGGATGAACTTACGTAGTTTATGTTTGCCTGGACACTATGTCTCTCACTTGTGGCGCGTTGAACCAACTTGATCATTTGAGAGTTCACTTGGGCCCATTTCGGCGTTCTCGCTGTCCAATAAGTTTGACAATCATTTTTTTGTTGTATTTCGTTCCACATTTTAAGATCAGTTCAAGTAGAAATAAACAGTCGTTTGCCAGAGACTCGGGTGCTCTCTTTGCAATATCTTGTTCAGTGTCCCATTATTAGTCGGGTCACTTGAGGGGTCGTATAGACACTTCTAACCTGTCAAACCTTTGCCCAAACAGGATGATTTTTTTTTCAAAAACCTCAGCTTTGTGCCTAACAAAGGGGGCGATAGTCAGAACGATCGCATCCTATCAGAAAGCTTGGAATCAGTTTACAAACTACCAGGATGCTACGCACGATGGTGATATGCATGTATGTGTTCGGGTACAAATAATCTTTTTTCATATTCTCAATAACTCAGATCCGTTAAAAACGAGTACATCCAACAGAAACACGATTATGTTTAATAACAAACGTCATGTTCACGACATTCGTATAAGACTTCTGTCAGCATATCCACGATAGGCGATACCGGTGGCACTCAAACTGCCATCATCTTGGTAGAGCCAAAAGTCGGCGCCATTTGTGTTACCGTCGCGAGAGCTCGCAACCACCGAATACTGTACGAGCCAGCATTAATAATGTAGAGAGTAGTTGAGCGAAACGTAACTTTCCAAATCGACATATTTTGCACTGTCCAAAAACGACATGGCCGACTTCAAGAACGCGAGTTTCTGATCTTGAGTTGTAGGACTCGGGAGTCCAAACTCGCTAATCACAAGCTACCGAGACCATGAAACCTGGTTCAAAAGTGGGTGCGGCGATCTTACCTTGTTATTCGGGAAGCGATTGTGCGCGTTCTGGACATATGTTTGGAATTGGGCAAAGGTGCTCCCATACCAATGAAGATTGATATAGTCAAACTTGCACTTACCGTTGCAAGCTGAAATAAAGTTAGCAGTCCAGTCAAGGCCTTGGCCTGTGTTCTGGTTCGACGACACGGCAGGAGTTGCTGCCGCTACCCCGAGAGAAGTTGGCTCAAGAGAGGACATAGCATATACTAACAAAGACTCACTGATATTAAGTGGGTTGATCCATTTTATATACCAGTTCGCCGCCGTTGTGGGCGAGATACCGTTTAGGTCGGGCTCGTTGAGCGAGAACACGGTGTTCCACCCTTGTTGCGCCGCGCGTGTTTTGAGTTGTGCAACAGGTGAAGAGGATGAGTCTAGCACGCTTTGTGTGCCAATAAAATTCAAGCCGCTGTTTTATGCCTGCTAGGATCGCTTTATAGGAGCGCTGTAAGGCATACACTTACCCGGTTGTGGTCGGACGCCATGTCTCCCAGTTGTACATCCAAGTGACTTGGTCACTCGCGAGTTTTCCAGGGTCAAGGTTGCTTCCATTGGCTAGCGTGAACGCGAAAGTTGAGACTTGGCCATATATTTCGAAGCGCAATAGTGAGACTCACCCCAAGACCAAGCAAGACCACGCTTTCCAGCAAGTACAGAAGGTGCAGCAGCAAAGAATGAGAGGACGATGGTAATAAAGTAAGTCGCGGAATGCATGGTGGGCAAAGTAGTTGAACGGCGCTGTCCTAGATCGCCCACAGCTAGTTTTCTTTTATACAGAGACCATGCTGGCGTACCACAGGCTTCGAGAGCATGGTATGCTCACACTTTTGCCTGTTGAGTACACATGGCCGACGAACGCACAATCTTGGACAGAGTCGAAGTGGCCTCTTTTGCAATATGATATCGGCAGTCAATCCATCGCCGCTTACCTCGCTCGAAGTTCGCTAGCGACGGGCGAGTTCGGCGACATAACTGCAATTGTTAACAGAAGCACAGGTCTTTACTACAATAATTTAGATCTTGAAGGCTCAAGCGATCAGCCGAATCAGACCGAGGCTGTATGCCGTGGTTGGGTGCACTGCCAACGGTTGGGAACAGGCGCCCAATTATTTTGGAGAATTCGTCAAAAACTAGGGGTTGTGTACGCGCGTCATACTTGCGCAGCTGGGCCTGGGAAACAGATTGGGGCATAGATCTAGATACTACAGTATCACACAGAGTATCTAAAAATAATGATATCGGATCCCATCCATCGTCGACTGAGATAAAGTACCACTTTGAATTAGGCAAGTGGTCATGATGTGAAGCACGCAAAGTCCAGAGTAGATCACTTTCAAGGTGAACAAGGAGATGCTGTGGACGGGATATTGAAACCCTAGGAGGTGGGAATACACCTCGTGATCGTCGGCCATTGCCCAGCTCGCTTCCTAATTTGCAACCCCAAATGATTGAACGCCGTTCACTGAAATTCAGGTCGATAAAAAAAAAACTGAGCGAAAAAACTCTTGGAGTGGGAAAAATGTGTGCAATCAATTGTACAGAGCAAAACGAAACTAGCCAGACGTCACATCACGTCGATATATGGTATCCTCCCATCAAAGTCCCATGTTATCATGTATAGATATATACTATATGTCGTTTAATAAAAGCAAAATAATATCAAATCCACAAGCCCATCTACACCATCACTATCGGTCTACAGCCGGGGACCAAGGCGCCCATTCACCGTTATTTCGGTACGGGGGTGGAGCAACAGGTTCTGGCGTTGATGGCCGCGACCTAGACCTCGCATCGGACGACCTCCTCGATCCTGATGAGGTACCCAGCCCAAGTCCGAGCCCCGGCGCTACGAGACCCGCCGACTCGAGGTCGTCACGTTTCTCTGGAACGGGTGTGCGTGTTCGGGACGAAGGCGAGCGTGAACCGACGCCTGAGTTCCGTCGGCTCGACGGTTGGAGAATTGCGGGGAGGAAGAAGAGCACGCCATTGCTCCGCCTGCGAGATAGCGGGAGCATGGGCAGGTCATTCGAGGTAGGAGAGAGCGGTACAGATCCTGGCATAGGAACGGAGAAGAGGCCCAGGTCGAGAATGGTTCGGCCGTGTTGGTCTTCAACTACGCGAGGGAGGAGAAGCGTATAGCCACCGCGGCGCCGAACGGGTGAGCCAGGAGCGCGGGTACGGAGCAGGCGCCAGAGTCCAAACAACAAGAGAGCGATTCCAACATACATGAGAACCTTTCCGTACTTGCCTAGGAAGGTGATAAAGCCGGCGTCACCGTCATGCCAGGAGGAGCCATAATAGTGAGCGAAAAAGGCATGGGGCGCCTCTTCAGGCTTGGCATTCTTGCCGTAGAGGGGCTTGGATAGCACGCGAACCTGTGACGCAAGCGAGGGATTACGCGAGGCGAAGAGGGAGATCTGAGCAGAAAGGAACATGGGGCCGGTAGAGAACATGACGGTCGGGTAGTTGATGATATAGTTGATGTCAAAGGGCATGAGGGCATGGATAGTCTGGGTCATGAAGGGATGGCCCTTGGCGGCGAACATGAGATCGTTGCTGACACCGACTGGGATCGTTCTGGGCAAGACGACAGAGTAGGTGAGAAGTGGGTCGAGGCGGCGACGGCATCCAACATCGAGGTCGAGATAGACACCGCCATAGTGGTGGAGCACAAAGTAGCGGATGGCATCGGCACGTTGGATGGGGTATGTGTAGCCGCGGAAGGTGGGCAAGAACCAGGGGTAGTGCTCAGCAATAAAATCATCAGAGGCCTTGTCTGACCAGAGTTTGTACTCGCTGCAAAAGAGTCAGCGCAAGTTGATGAGCTGAAAACGGCAAACGCACTAGTCGGGCATGAGGTCTCGGCAAGTCTTGGATACCGGCTGCCAGCGCTCGGGGAGGGTGTCTGTCTTCCATGTCTGGTGGATGATGCGCGGGATGCGTTCCTTGTGGGGCGCGTCGGTGAGGTTGCCTGTCCATGCGTCGGCAGGCACCTCGCTCTCGCCGATGTAGCTCGCGGCGGGGATCGAGAGGAAGATAGAGACGGAGGAGAGGACGACGACGGTGCCGACGAGGAAAAGGCCGAGCACGCTGAGGGCGGCGATGAGTGCGCGGCGGGCCATGGCTGAGCGATGCAGCACGAACCAACGGGTGCCTGCTTTTTGCACCTTTTTGCATCCTTGTATCCGGATTATGTCAGCCGGGCGAGATCCGACCTTTGCCTTATCGCGTCTCGTTTAGGCAACTACGGCTGTGTCACCGCCGCCTATAGGCTGTTCTGACTGCGGCCCAGCACGTAACGCGGCCACCTGCCCCGGGTCTCTCGGCGTCGGCCACTCTCGCGTTATCTGCCCGCTCCCCCTCGCATCCAATCGCCCACTCTGCCCGCCTGAACTCGTGCGTCATTCGGGTGATCGTGCTCCCCCCTTCATCGACGCAAGGAGTGACGTACGACTCGACGCTCCGGAGATCACGCTTGTTAATAGAGCCCGTGCCTTGGAGCATGTACCCGTTCCGCGTGCGGGCCTTGCCATGACGTCGTTCATTCGGGCTTAGGAACCTGGATCGATCGACAGCCTAGCAGGCGCAGTCGTCCAGCATGTCTTTTAGCTGCTTAGTTGGATGAATAATAGGAAACCTAGTATATATTTGGGACACATCTAACCACACACATCACACAAAACCTGCTCGAGGTTGAACAGTATTGATGGTAGAGAAAATGATACACAACAGCATAACAAGAGCCTTGAACAATATGACTGCACAGATACACCCCTGGTTCACCCACTCGTGGCAAGCCATTCTCGAATCTCGTTTTGCACAGAAGTAAATTCAATATCATCCTCTGCGGGATCTGGCGAAGTTAGCGAGGCCCTGATATCTTCCAAAGCGGAACTAAGTCGTGCGATGCTCGCAGAGTGAGCAAGTTGAGAGGATTGAAGTTGTTCAAATGCATCGGCTGCACATGGAGGGATCGCGCATGTGCATGCAAGAGGGGGCCATATCGAGTTATCTTTGCATTGACAGCCTGGAATTGAGTATCGCAGAATAACAGAACCACTGCGAATTCCACTATTCGATTCACGAGATTTCGTCGATGCTGTGTTTATAAAGCATGGTTTAAAGCTTGGTGTAATGTTTACTAGTGTAATGAAATACAACTTGGATTCAGGTGCATACAGTATGGAAGAACAAACAGATGCTTACCTATTTCCCTGCTTTGATCTGGTATCGGTTCGATTACAGGGACCCCTTTCGCAGACGTAGGTATTTTGCGTCCTTTACGTTTTATTTTGCTCTTTGATTCTAGCTTTAGATCGCGAGCTTGGGATTCGGATATAGCCACTTGAGTGGCTACGGGTACCGTGGCTCGTTCGTCTACTCCTGTTGAGTTTGGTAGCCCAATCGTTTCGTGTTCTTGGTAAGCATCTGTCTGGCCTCTCCTTCGCTGCTCCCTTTCCCTAATCTTTGCTACGTGTACAAACGCATCAATACCCAGAATGGTCGCCTCGTCTTTGGTAATTGGTTCGTCGCGTGCACATAGCTCCTCATAGGCCGGAATCTTCCAAGATGTCAAGCGAAATTCACGCGCGATTTGGATACGTTCGATCGCTTTCAGCTGAGCGTTCTCCAGTCTTGTGATAGTAAATGTGCGGAGTGCAGGATAATCGTAGGCGGTGGCAATCCGCAATGCTGAAACAAGTGTTCCTGGGTCAAAATCTGGCGTCGCTTCAATAGGCCTGTATGATATCGCTGTTTGCGTAAGTTTCACCTTCAAGTTGTTCATTAAGCTCACGAAGTGTATAGGACCTTGAGAGTGTTGAGAAAGTCACTGGGACTTTGTTCAAGGTGCAGCCCACCGCTCTCATGACTCGCGCCCTTCTGCTGGATTAGCTGCTTCAACACATTGAAACGCTTGAGGAGGTACTTGTGGGTTTGGATCATAGTGCCGTTCACCTAACCCGTGATTAGTGCTTCCAGGGTTGGGTCGTTCGTTTAATTAGCTTACAGATATATTGAAATCCCCATCTCCGAGCGTAAACAGCTTACTGCCATTGATGTCTTCTGGTATATGAATGATTTCGGGACCTATCTGCCCAGTATTAAGCAAACGGGCGAAGTCTATGGCAACTCGACCCACCGTCAATGCTAACCAGAGATTCCACATCTGAGCCGATCGACTCTACGGTCCCGAGAGACAGTGTAGGCGAAGAAGAAGAGCTCATCATTATAGTCGTGTTTAGCTATGGGAGAGCGATTTGTATGTGTTGGTGGAGGGGAGTCGTGGCGATATTCAAGGCTGCGTTTAGCGCTCAAGCAGCCACAAGGTTGATGCGGGTGGCGGGGAAGAGTGTGTGGACGAGTTTATTTGATTAGGGACAAGCTAGTCAACCATGGCAAGGCATAAATTGTAGTCTGACGGTTCTAAGCAAAGCGCATGCATACATACACCTATCCGCCCTATGCTAGGAGTCATTTAAAGACATCAGCCTGCATCAGTATCAACCTACACTCGCCTTGATCCTTAATATGCATGTTCGAAAAAGGGATTGTTTTCGCCACTAGAGTCAGTGGGGCGCCGCCACATGTGATGGACTTGATCTGTGCGGCGACTACTGCGATCAGCTTCAAAGCACTTTTAGACCACTACGCCCGCATCTCTAAGACACAGCGTATTTTCAGGATGTTTCATGAGAGGGTCGTCTCTGGCCATGGGGACCTGTGGTTGAGTAGGTAGCGGCCTTCCAAGCGCCCTAGCAGCCACGGCTGATCTCCGTGGCGGCTTACAAATGAGTAAACACATTTTGCTACCAAGCACACGATAACTGGCGCCATCATCTTGAACCAACCCACCAAAGGTGAGATATCCAATTAGTCCCCAATGGCATGCGTCTCTGACGCCGATAATAGCTTGGTTTAAAACCGGATGGTATGTTGTAGAAATCCGGCATGCCCCACATTTTCTAGTATCCCATGTCGGTCATAACTCCTGGCGAATTCGCTCGCTACCTGAATGCCTGTAAACCTCCCAACGGATGGGGAAAATCCATCAGTGCGCCTCCTTCGAGCTGCTCTTGTTATAGTACTAACGCTCACAGTTGATCCCCCAGCTGTCGCTCTATCCGGCGGTCCAGACTCCCTCTGTTTGCTTCAGCTGTTGAGAAAGCATGCCGTGGCGAGTCCTTCTCTCGTGAGAATGCTCCGTTCGATCACGATCGACCATGGCCTTCAATCAACATCCCGAGCCTCCGCACAACGCACTCATGCCCGAGCACTGGCTATGGGAGTACCTAACGTTATCCTCCCCGCAGCATGGGACACAAACCCAACCCTCGGCAGCACGAAAACAGCGATTGAAGAGTTCGCGCGGAAAGCCCGATACAAAGCTCTCTGGGGCGGCCTATGGAAAGACTGTTCTCCAGAGGAAACTCAAACACTAATGTTCGCGCATCACGCAGACGACCAGCTCGAAACGGTCATCATGCGCACCATGCGCGGGACCAATAATTATGGCATGGGTGGAATGCGCGCTGTGCGTCGGTGGGGAATCACCGAACAAGGGATGAGAACGTGGATCTGTCGACCCCTCCTGGGCGTGTCAAAAGTGGGTTTTTAGGTTTCTGGGTTGTTATTTTTCGGATGGGTAACCCTGTATTTAGGAGCGCATCCTCGCGACCTGCGAGGCTGACAATATAGAATACGAACAAGACGTGACGAACTTTATGCCTGATCTTACCGTGCGAAACGCGATACGACATGCGCTATCTCGACTCGAACAGCCTCCTGCTGACGAAAATATTCGACGCGCGATCGTGCGTGTACGCGCGCTGGCCGGAGGAGTAGGTGGGATCGAGGATATGCGGGCGTATGTTGGAAGGATGGCCGACAGGGTGGTTCAAGTTGACCAAGAGGGTGAGGTCCATTGAATGTCATATTGACCAACACTAACTCCTCACAAAGTCAACTCCTACATCCGAACGCATATACGCCCCTCTCCGTCATCTACGTTTCTCCTGGTTCGACCTGATCCTCCGACCTCACTTCCGTCCGACGTACAAGCTGCACTCATCCATCGTATCCTGCGATATGCCTCTCCCCACCCATGGGGCTCTCCCGAGTCTGAAGCTGGCCGTCGAAGTGAAAGTATTGACAGAATCGCTCAACATGTTTTCCAACCCACCGGGAACATCCGACCGTTCACGGCCGGAGCTCAGGTCCTCTGGACACCAGTCGCCATCCGACCAGACGGCTCAATCCGGCGTCGGACTGACAAACTACATCAAGGCTGGCTAGCAAGTCGCCAACCTCCCCCGGCGATGGCTAAAAGCGTGCTCGCAGTCGAGGCTAAACTAGGGATGGAGCTGTTATGGGATAACAGATTCCTAGTCCGTATCCCCGCACGAGAAAATCAATGCCGAGTCCTGATCAGGCCTCAAGGAAGGCTGGTGCTTCCTGAAATTGTTCAAATGCTGAAGGATGGAACACACGAGCAAATAGAGTGTGAGACTCGATTTGTGCGAACGCTCGATGCGATTTGAGACAACGTTTGTAATTTCACCGTGTATATATCTCCGAAACAAACACACCAGAACAATGCCCACACATCCCAAGGTCGACTTGGCTGCGCACAGAGTAAAGAAGCATTAAACACGCAAGTCAACCTTCTAGCAATCAACACGAACAAAGCACAAATGAACAAACGGACAAATTCGCAATACTAGACACCAAGCGGATGAGCAGGAAGATTTTGAGCGATTTGAGAAGCGTGTGACGAACGAGCACTACAGAATCGAGAGTAGGTAAGCGAGGGCACGCCCGGATGATTTTTGATAGTACATTAAGGGTAAAAATGCGACGTGGCGACGGCTGACGGGCACAGCGTAGGATGAGAAGAATCGAAGGTGGGGATAATGAATGATGGCAACGCACACCAACTGCGGGGGAGATAAAGGACAGGAACACCAAATGGAAGAAACCAGAAATAGACAAAGAACAAGACACAGTTGATAAGGTGAGAGGAGAGAATACGAGCTACATAGACGAGGGACCAAAAGGAGAAATAGATGTAAAGGAATAAAGGAAAGGCGATGATAAAAATTAAGATAAAGTTGAGTTTAGGTGTGTAGACGTACGTCGTGAACCGGGTCATCCTCGACGCCAATCTGTCAGGGTCTGACGCCAGTGTGACATCATGGCAGTGGCGGGAGTTGAGTCGTGGGCGCTGTTCAGAGTCTGGACCCTACACGTGCCTCGCCGCGCCTGTTTCTTCTTGTGACCGTTACTAAACCACCCCATCCCCCCCACGCCCCTATGTCCTTCTGTCCCAATGCCCCCAGGTCACCCCCGTCCGATCTTCGGCTCTCCCCCCACCCGCACACCACACGCCTCTTCACATCGCTTAGCCCACTCATCCCCAAATCCCACATCCCTGTCTCCTTCCAATCCGCCGCCGCCTCCCTGTCCGCTCCTATCCCCGCACACATCTATCCTGCACCACCACCCTCAGCCCCTCCAAACTCGTCCGTCTTGCGCTTGGTGTTGCGCTTGGCCCAACGCAGCCCGCATGCGTTGCAAAGTGTCTTAGCGCCCAACGGGCCCTGAACTCAAGGCGAAGCGGAGTGAAGAAAGTTCGAGAAAGGGTGAATGAATGCATGTCGAATGGTTGTGATCAAATGGCCGAAAAGCAAAGTAACGACCGAGGCAAGGAACGTCATTTACGGCAAGGGAAAATCGTTCGGTCAAAGGACGAGCAATGTGAGAAGGATATGACCAACGAACCTTGCGCCATTCGGGACTGTCAGTCCGACCACATGTAACACACACATATTGCTCCTGAGCTGTGTGGGCCTTTTTCGGCTGTAATAATGTTAGTTTGAGTTTAGGTGTGGAGTGCACGAAAGGAGAAACAGGGATGAATAGCGGAACGCTCACCTTTTTCCTGGTCCGCCCTGCCTCGGTGGATTCGGCAACCGGCTCCTCTGCAATCGATCCGCGTCTGGCGGATGCAGTCGCGGCTCCAACACTCGTGCTGGGCCCTGCACCAAACGAAGTAGAGTTGTAGACTTGATCAAATGACTGCCCGCCAAAGCGATTAGCTTGAGGAGGATAGTACAGATTTGTCGCAGCTGGGGGTTGGGGCATGGCATGAATGCTGCGAGGTTGGAAAGCGGCGTCAGCATCGCCGGATGCTGGTCCCGCTGGATAAAGCAGTCATGTCAGTCACACGTGTGAATGAACAGCAACGCATCTCTGTCGCACCTAAGTTCGCGGTCGGATAAACTGGGGAGGAGAGTGCAGACGCCGGCTGCATGAGCGGCGTCTCCGATGCAGACGTGATCTGGTTGATCGGGTACGCCGGAGAGGCAAGTACGGGGGACGGGGGTACGCCCGACGTGCGTAGGTTGAGGAGTTGTTGGCGAAGCCGCTCATTTTCGATCTTGAGCTCGAGGAACGAGTCAAGCCTGGCCGGTATCTGATGTCAGCCTGTGGGGATTAGGTAGAAGCGAGGCATGGTACGCACATGGCAGTGTTGCGACTTGGGTATGGGCGAGCCATGACGATAAAGCACGATACTTCGGCCTCGGCATTCGGATTTGGAGTCGAGTCGAGATTCATAGCCGAACTTGAGCTTGCACTCGTACTGGGGCCGGCATCACCAGTGGTAGCAGATGATGATTGGGCCGAGCCCTTGGAGTAGATAGCATGTCCGCGAAGCTCGAACAGTGGGGTATTGGTCGAGGCTGGCGCTGGAGCACCAAGAGGGGGCCCGGAATGAGTCGGGGTGGTAGGCGAGTGAATGGGAGATGCAGGGTGTGAACCGCTGCGCGGGGAGGCAAACTTGGAGCGCAGACGGGCATAACTGAAGAGCTCGGAATGGTCATCAACAGCGCGCTTGAGGTGGTCGGCAAAGGGGGCAGCATCATCGTCTGTAAATAAATGAGTTTACGTGTGATGAATGGATGCCCAGGCACAGACCATGGAGGATGTCCCGTATCGGGCGCTCGAGCAGCTCGTCATCGCGCCATCCAAGCTGCTCGACAATGGCTGGACTGGCCCAGAGGATGTGGGCAGAGGGGTTGAGGACGAGCAAAAGCGAGCCGGAAAGCTCAGAGATGAGGATGTCGGCCCACTTCTTGCGTTTCGTAAACTCAAACACCGGGGGCGGCTTAGACGACACCGAGTGCGTTGAGTGCGATGGGAGTGCAGCAAGCGACATAGCGTTTGCTGGGGTCGGGAAGTCGGGCGGCTTCGATTCCGTCGGGGTCGTTGCCGGGAGCGGGGGGTCTGTGGCTGATAGCGTGGGTTATGTATCAGCAGACCACGTGATATGACGCAAAATTCCTCTTTTTCTCCATGGCCAGCCCCCTGCCAGGCAAGTCCGCTGTCGGTCTTTCGAGCGCTGCTGACACCACAGTGCCACCCTAGCGGCCTACGCTACCATCTATGCATTCCTCGTCGAGCAGGGCCACGCCAAGGCCGCCGCTGCCGTCAAGAAAGCGGCCCGCCCGGTTGTCGATCTCGACCATGCATCGACCGCGGGAGGTCCAAGATCGCTGCTGGCGATGCTCGAACGTCATATTCCAGACGCAAATGACGTGTGAGTAAGGTTAATGCTCCCGTTCCGTGACCCTATAATTAATCTATCATGTCTTACGTTTGAAGCGACAGTAGCGGTTTGTTTCTCCGCTCTTGCCGCCTGGTCGATGGCTCACCCTCCCATGTGCTCTGTAGATGATAGCTCCGAATCAAGTTCAAGCGACGATGATTCGAGCGACGAGGAGGAGCCTACAGTGGCCAGTCCCACTAAACCTTCGGCTCCCCCAGCGGCCAACGGTAAAACATCCCAGGCAACAGGTACGCTCGGAACCTTTTCGTCCACGACCCATTTACGTTTCGCTGATTACACCTAACCGTTTAGCAAACCTCAAACGAAAGGCCCCGGAGTCGTCTTCTTCGTCCAGCTCAGGTTCTAGCTCCGATCCAGAGTCGAGCAGCTCGGAATCTAGCTCGAGTTCTGACTCGTCCGACGACTCTGACTCTGATTCTGACGAGGAAAAACCTAAACCTGTGTCCAAGGCTGTTGGCAAAGCCAAGGCCAAAGAGTCTTCATCATCTTCGTCTTCATCTGAATCCTCTGATTCAGACTCCGAATCTGAATCTTCGTCCGACTCAGATTCCAGCTCGTCCTCGTCTGAATCCGAGGCCCCTCCCCCTAAAAAGCGCAAGCTAGTCGCCTCGCCGGCCACCACTACAACTACGGAAAAGGTAGAGGTGACCGTCGACTCTGTCACCGTCACCAAGACCACCACCACCGAACCTGTCCAAAACGGCACCAACCTGCCCGCCAAAAACGGCAAAACTAAAGGCCCGCGCAAGCCCATCGTGCCGTTTTCACGAATCAAAGCAGATGATGTCGTATATGCTGATCCGCGGTTGATGGATAACCGGTTCGAGAGTAAGGTGCGTTTGATGACCCAGTTTGTTGATGTTTTCCTACCCCTGTCATGAAGTCGGTATCTTCGCTTCTGGCGCAGTTTGAATGCCCTCGCCTAGGCTATGCGACTGCTCTCGTTCACAATCCAACCTACCACTCGCCCCCTTGACCGCCTTCCTTTATTCCTCCGCATCCCTACGTCCTACATCCTTCAAATAAAGCCCGACTAACTCCAAAGCACAGGGTGGTGCGACGGGTGACTATGGTGAACGTGCTTCACGAGACCTGATTGTCACCCGTGGTGCTGGATTCCGCAAAGAAAAGAACAAAAAGAAACGAGGGAGCTACCGGGGCGGTGAAATCACTGTGAGTGCTGATAGAGAGGAGCAATGGTGGAGTCTAGTGGGGCAGGCCCCACTAGACCCGTCTTATAGCTTCCCGCCTCTCGCTTCACCCCCGATCAGTGTTAACTAATGCGCTCACACCTCAGATGCAAAGCCACAGTATAAAATTTACCTAGCTTTGTTCATGCGTGTGACGCAAGGGATCGCCTAATTCGGGGTTTCCTGGTTGTTTTCCTCGGGATGGCGGAGTTTTTTTAGGTGTAGGGTTGATTTCACAAAATGGCCGGGTTTGCGTCGGAACCCCATGTCGGGGACAACGGTCAGGAGGTATGTTTGGGTACAATGCCTCGCTTGTATATACGTAGTAGACGATGAACCCAAATCTGGCATGTATAGGGTGAAGCTCAGCTTTCTTATTGGCTACAGGAGGTACAGCTTGCCCTATCGATCATGGATGATTTCCGGGAAACTATGCACGCGACCTCAATCCCATATAGTTAGAATCCCGCGATTTCAGAATGGCGGGGTTTAAATCGACAAGAAGTCTCTGACGACAAATAACTATGATGGTTCAAAAATAAAAAGTCTATCTCTAATAGTTTAGTTCAGTCCCACAGATCCAACACATTCCTACACATCCTTGCCTCTTTCCACTCATTCACCATCCGCGTACCGTGCTCCGGCTTGTGCTCCTTTCCCTCCTTTCCCCGCTCGCTCTTGTTTGGTCTAGGATGTCATCGCGTATAGGAACGGCAACAACGCCTGGACTTCCAGCTGGTGTAGCCAATAGCAAATAGGGCCCTGGGCTGAGTCCCACCACATTCAAGCTCCCAACTGACGCCCGATGTGCAACGCGTTTAGCTACAACTGAGGGCGAACGGGGTGAGATGGTCGGTTTGGCAAGGAGAGGTGTAGCTTGGGTTGGCGTGCGATGAGTCCGAGTAGGGGAGGAAGTCGAGGCGGCCGGTTCATCTGCAGTGTTGGAGCCGCGTGTAAGAAGGTAAACTCCTAATATAATGAGTTAAGCGACAATAGAGAGTAAAATAGGAAGAACCGCACCAAGAAATGTGGTCATACATCCGTAGAAGAAAGTCAAGAACCGATGGAAATTGATTTTATCAAAGTCGCGGTAGAGAATGGCTGACCCCACTATCGCCGTAAGGTTAAACAAGACAAATTGAGTAGGGATGACAACCTAAAGCAATGCGTGTTCAGGGAATAGGGGATTGAACAGTACCGAAAGGCTCACTCGAGACTCATGGTGATGCAGAGCACGGTTGAGGTGTCGTATTTGGCCTACCCCAGTCAGCGCAAGTATCTGGGATTGTGTTAGGATGAAATATGTAGTCCAGTTACGTACAACGCACCAATATAGCCGGATAGAATATCCATTCGGTGAACACTTTAGCCCATTCAGCACTTAGCAAGGAGCTTACGGCCTTTGTCGATAGAACAGTGAATCCACCTGGCGCACATTCCCCTGTTAGTGTGCGTTGGCGGGAACACATCTCGGCCACTTACCAAACAATGCACATAGACCTACGTCCACCAGTGCCCACCTATCACCGTGTACCCACCCAGCACGTTCCAGTTTGGTTCTCTGTGAGCTTATGCCACTCAATAGAATAATTGCGACGATATTGAGAGTAGCCCAAACAAGGAATGGAATTCGAGTTAGATAACGGATAAGTGTATCGGGATCGAGTCGGGGAGAGGAAGATTGGGAAGCATAGACAACTGTGACAGCACCGAAAATTGACAGTGCTATCCCAAGAAGATCTTGGGTACGGAAACGTTCGTGAAGAATGAGTGGGGCGAAGAAGCAGTTGGATATCAGAGCCACCTGCGAAAACATGTGTTAGATGTCATTTAACCGGTCCAAACACTAGCTTACTGCTCCAAGAGGCGCAACCAGCGAAGCTGGAGCGTATGCGTATGACAAAAAGTTGCCAATTTCTCCAACGTTCATCAGTGCAAAACCAGTCCACCTGCAGCACAAATATTATTTCAGACACAGGGACACAATATATGGAGAAGCCTTACCAAAGTTTCGAGTGCAAGTAAGCAGATTCATCGGGACCGTGTGAAGTCTTGTCTTCGTTTGCAGCCTCATGGTCCAGCTCCGCTGCGGAATCGCCGCGCGAGGGTGATTCGCTACCACTATGCTCCCGGCGCTCGATGATGGGCGAGTGCAGACGGAGGCTACTCTGAGTTCTATTGTGAGGACTCAAAACCGGGCGAGATTCCCAGCTGCCGGCAGGTGAACCATTGACGACAAATGGGATAGATTGGCGCGGATGAGTATTTGGCGACCGTGCGCTACTGGAAGCAGCAATTGGCATAGACTGGGACCGCCGAGGAGAGGTCGCGACATCCACAGGGGAAGCTACAATGAGAGTAGGCTCGGGTCCGGTTGCTCCGTAAGTGTTCCGCTCAGCATCTGTGGCATGCTCCTTGTTGTATGCTGCTTCAATCCTACGATGCGCCAATTTCTGGCAGTTGAGCGCGAAGGATATCAGCACATTGCCAGCAATCGCTACAACGACTCCTATGAACGTCGCATTCGTCGGCACAGTCGGAGTGAAAGCTGTCAGCCAGGACGGTATCATCGCCAAGTCCATAGGTGCAAGCAACCAACTGGGAGTGCTGCACGTGACGTCACTCCACGTGATACTTTACGACCACCGCTATGCGCACCCAGCACGCGCTACATAGTCTCCCAGCCTTTCCTGTGTATTCTCTGGGATTCATAAAAGACGATAAACTACTACTAGGTGGAGGTGGAGGTGCAACTCGCTCGGGGATAAAAAACAAGCTCGTTAGTGGTTCTATTTTCATCCGCCTAAATAGAACTCATCAGTGCGACAGAGGCTTTATGATGTGGACGAAACAGGGGCAAAACTTGACCTAGCGACCGAGCTGGAGCTGGAGAAAGACGAAGATGCGCCCATGAGTATGGCCGTGGACTCCCAGGTGAGCGTGTAAACGATATACGTGTCATATTTGGGCTACATCTCACGTCCCATAGAACGGAACAGTCATCTGTGGCATCAACGGCTCCATGGAGAAAGTCGAGGCTGGAATAAATCCACACTGTCGCACCTTCTCCGTTGAAATAAAGGAAGAAACAAAACCTCTGTAGGTTGGTTTGTTCGGCGTTGTGCAGTGCGGCTGAAGCCACCACCCGCTATAGCATCAAGTTTGAGAACTCTACTCAACTTGTCAAGGGAAAATATCCAGAGGCGTTCCAGGCGAGTTTTCAACAATCCTGCATTACTACCTTTTTAATTACCCACAGCACAGAAAGTAACATCTTTGTCCAAAGATGGAACCATACTTGCCGCCGGCTCTTCCGACGGCAAGCCGTTCAATCAGGTCAGTTCAAGCACTTGCACATCCTCGTACTACACATGGTTACTGAGCTATCTCTAGGTCACCCTGGTTGCCTATCCCAAGCTTGACCGGGCCTCGGAGCCCTTTGCTCTGCCCTCAGGCGAGCTCTTTGACGCAGATTTTTCTCTAGACGGTTATGTGAGCGTTATTTGATACTTATTCGCGTCTCTTCTCACATCCAACTTTGTGACAATAGCTTGTAGTTACAAGCACAACAAACCTATATGTCTTTGCCCCTTCTTCAGAACCTTCAAAAATCTCGCCCTCCACTGCTCCCCTTCAGTTATCGCTGATTCAAACACTACCAACGCCCTCTTCACGACCCAATGCGAGTTACCGAGCTACCCGCTGGTCACCTATTGATTCCCAGACTGCTTGGAGTGTGGTAAATACCACGGGAGGGGCTGCAAAGGACCGAAGAGCCTGGGTAACAAGGTGGGACGTTGCGGAGGACAAAATAGTGTGGAAGGAAGCAAAGATGGGTAAAGCTGCAACCCGACCCATCACTGTGTTTGACATAAGGTAAACACTCTAGGGTACTTTGGAATGAACAGCTGTGTACTGACTTGGGACCTTCAACTAAGCCAAAGCGGACATCTATTAGCGTTCGGGTCGTCTGATTTGAGCGTTGGTATTCTGGATGCACAGACGTTGGCTGTGAGTATACCTCTCGCCCAGGCTTAGTATACCCTAGAACTAACGTGAAGTTCAGCCTCTCCTTACTATTCTTCGTGCTCACGAGTTTCCCCCAACAGCGCTTCGTTTCAATCCAAGTGGCACCCTTCTGGCGAGCGCTAGCGCAGACAACACCGTCCGGTTGGTTGCTGTGACCAATACTTTCAGCCAATGTACGAGACCACTTCTCCCCACTAAACCGTTACTAAAATAACTTCCTACAGCCTGGGTGACAACATTGGTCATTCTTCTTACATTACTCGCCGGCTTATTGGCAGTGTTGATTCAGAGAGGCGACATCACTTGGTAATCTTCGGGTCATAATTTAGAATAGTATTCCTGTTGGTTTTCTACAATTGGCCTCTCTACGCCGTATTGAACACTCTTAATGCAAGTAGATTTTGCCTCACTGTGTTTTGGACATAGGCCTATCAAGGGCATCTGGGTTAAAAAAATGTCCGCGTAATTGGCAAACACATATGACTGGGTTCGCCGCACAACGTCATCTAACCCTCAAGCAGGAGAGCTGAAAGATAGTCCGAAGGTTCCAAGAGAGCACAATATCAGGTAATGTATAGACGCAGTAGAGGCCAACATTTTAAAAGGAATCTGAAGTGTTGTAATCTTTGTGGCAACGATTACGTGCAATAGTCAATCCCCCCAGCGACCTCTCATCTTAATCGCTTGCAGGATTGGAAAGTGTCTTTTCAAGATTAACAAAGAACGCTTATGAAAGGTTGACGGCATATATATGCGGCCCTTGCGTCGATGGGGCACTATACAAGTCCTAACCGAGAGTAGCTCGATACTGATACCGGTGGTAATTTAGCTGAACCCGAAAAACGCGAAGCGAGGTATGAGATTCCGGGACGTCAAACTTTTCTAGAGTAATTTGAGTCTTCAAGAGATTAGGAGCAAGGTCGAGGGTATCTAAATCCTTCATACAGGCGCAGCATTGATCAAGAGCTCAACTGCGAGGGTATCTGGCAGGGGGAAGTAGGTCGAAAGGACATATGAGTCGGTGGCTCTGCGTGACAGATACCATTAAAATAGGAGGTAAGGTCTTGAAAACCAAATCTTGTTAACACGTTAATAGGAATAATTTGCTACTAACCTGTAATAGGTTTATAGACATTCTGGTATGCATTATGGAGCTTCTACAGGTTTGGGCATACCAGCGCGACGATCTTGTTAACAAGATGACTAGCAGAGTCTTGGCCTCTGCACTCTCCATCTAGGATGAAGCCTACGTCGGTTACTTCTTGCATACGAAATAATGGTACATCTTGTTCAAATTATCGTCAGGACCTCCCAGTGCCGCTAATTTTCAGCTTTCTCGGCCTGCTCATTTTTGATGGGGCGAACAGGATAGCTGAGAGAACCAGGGAGGCTGGTAGCCCAAGGCTTTCCCAGCCTTAGGAGTATTTTCGTTCGACCGTCCTCGGCAGTCACTCCTGTGGGGTACGCATATAACTGGTGATCCCTTCCATATTTCTGTGCCACCACTCGGTACAATACTACATAAGTAAGCAAAACCCCCTCAAAGCCGTAAAACGTCTCGACCTATTCTCCCGAGAACCCTTGCCATGATATCGTTAGCATACGCCGTCAAATCGTCTGCACACAAAGAGCACAACTCCGGCGACCAAGTATCGACCGCGGCGTGAATATCTCGAAGCGGGTTTTCTACGTCTCCCGATAGTGTAAAGAGCGACTTGTTTGTGTCTAATATCTCGCTGCGCCTCCAGCACTCGTCTTCGTCGTCCCACCATTCAGCGGAACAGTAGCCACGAATGAACCGTTTAAACGATCGATTCCAGTACTCGATGGCTTGGCCGTTGATAGTACGAATTTCTGCGAGCTGTAATACGCGTGAATCTCGAAACACGACATTCTCCTCTGATAGTGGTTCGAGGAGAGCTTTTGACTGGATTGCATAAAAGTAGACCGCCCAAGGTAAAACTTCGGGCATGTGTAGCAGTTCCCCTGCACGAATCACTAGGGGCGATATCGATGGGTCGTCCTCGTAGCTGTGAGCTAGATGAAAGTCCCGTGAAGTAATGCTGTTCGGAAGGAGACTAATCAAGTAGGATTGACATTCGGATTGAATCGTATCCATCCCGTATTTGTTCGCTAGGAGAGCCAGTTGTACCTGCTCCTTAACGTCGATGTGGGCTACTTCGCTAAGCAATTTGGGACATTGGTAAGCACTGAACACTCTATCAAAACTTATCACACTCACACTCTTTGATAAATCACATCGAGCAATACCGTGAACACGACGAGATCATCATGAAGCTCTATTCGCTTGATATCTTCTGGGGATATCAGATTAATCCTGTTTTCGGGAATATCAAACATATCCCTGAACACGCTGGAGTACTCGCATAGCTTTCCTAAATGGGATCATGGTTGAATGGTGATCTGCTTGGCTAGTGATTAGAAGTACCTTGGTGAATGAGAAATACTGTTTCGTGAATTTCTATTAGAATATTTCCATCCTCGTAATAGTGCGTAAGGTCTTTTTGGCTCATAATATGTCAATCGGCTGATCGAGGTACGAAGGACGAAGCCGTAGCAGGCGGATCGTCGTTGATCTTGCCAACGTGGCTATGATAAGGTCATCAGCCACATGAAGCACGTGACTTTCTCCGCTCTGGGGCCCTTTCGCGTGCTTGAGGCGCCAGGTCGTCATTAGCTACTCCACAATGGTCAGTATATCCGCGAGCTATTCATCGCGCTGCTGAAGCTGAATTATCGAAAGCCACCTCGTTCAACAGCTACGACGCTCGTTTTGCGAGTAAAGTCTCACAAGACTAGTGTGTTCGCAATGGTTGCGCCAACCGCAACGATCGCTACGCTCAAGGAGCTTGTACAAAACGCATTCAACAATCACGCAGATACAGAGGCGACTAGAGGTCTCCCTCTCCCGATTGAATCCACGGAGGATTTCATATTGGCGTTGCGCAGGCCTAATGCAGCCAATAAACCCGTGTTTCGTGATATACCCGAAGACGACGGGTCCCTATCCTTGACCAAGTTGGACATTAGAAACTGGGATGCGGTATATGTGCGATGGCGTGTAGACGGAGGTATTTCACACTATCTGTTATCATGGTTTAGCTGGGACTGACACAATCTTGTTTGCTTCAGACTATCAGCCGGTGGAGGTTACTCTACCAAGCCTGTTAGAAGCGGCGTCCGAGGACGAAGGAGAGGATCAAGATGAGGATCAAACGGAGTCGCCCCCACCTACTTCTTCATCCAAAAGGAAAGGAAAGGGAAAGGCCTAGTGATTGGAGAATAGAGTGAAGGGGGTGTACCGATACTTTTAATCGACAGAATGGTCATATGATAGAAGAAGTCGTTCACGTTGCTACATCGGATACATCACTTGATTTTCTATTTATCGGCACGTTGTGTATACCAAGAGCTGTTGGTAGCAAATTCATCCGGAGCCTTTGGATCGACCTGAGATGAGTCGAGTTAGATTAGCTTGGCCAAGGTGAACCACACGTTGCGCAGTGCGTATCAAACGTGCCTTTTGCCCTCTTATGCTCCCTGTCAGCCTTCTATCCCGTTCCATCATCATTTCCTCCCATGTATCTAACCCATAACGAGGCGGCTAGCAGGCAACGAGGACAGAAGAGGGCTCAATGACTCGGTATGCAGGCCAACCAGCTAGACAGAGGCTTACCTTGCCGTCGTTGGCAAATCGTGCAGAGACGTTGAACAATGTGCCAGTAGCGGCGAACATAGTTGTGAGCAGTACTGTTGTAAGGATGTACGGAACATCATCAGTGAGAATAAGTGTTCCCGCTGCTCAAAGACACATACCAAACGGAATTGTCGCCTCCCAAGGAACGGGCATTTTGTTTGATAATCGGGTAAGACTTCTACCTTGAGTTTTGTGAAGATCAAGCGTCCTGAGATAGAGAATGGGTGAAAGCGAGGTCAGAGGCCCGGGTTGGAATCACAAGCGCCTGGCGTTTAGATTGCCAAAGTGGACCTGAACATGTCCACCACCCGGGCTGCATCTGAACCAGATCCTACTGCAATACCACTCCCGGAGACTCCGCCGGCCGTCACTCAGGCGAAAAGTTCTCCTCATTTATCCTTGGCCCCGCCTTCCTCACCAAATACCAAAAGAGCCGACGACCAACCCAGCACATCCACCGCCCTCACTCTCCTTCCACCACCAGAACTAGTCCTATGTATCTTCATCCATGGATTTAAAGGAACCGACTCTACCTTCGGTGCATTTCCTCATCGTGTAGGTCACCTGGTCGAACAAGTCCTGAGGGTTGGCAGAGGCTACGCCGAGAATCTAGACTTAAACCAGGAGGGCCCCGAATCCGAAAGCCTAGCAAGCAAAGTGACCGTCGAGTGCCTCGTCTTTCCGGCATATGAGGTAAGCCACATTTACCTATGTATAGTGTTTCAGTTCCTCAATATGGGCTTATTTCTAGACGAGAGGAAACCTTGTAGGTCATATTTCCGGGGCATGCTTGGCCATACGGCTAAATGTCACTTGTGAAGGAAGAAGCGGTGGAGAAGTTTGTCGACTGGCTTACAACGCTTACAGTCCAGAAGGAAGTGGCGCACCACTTAGCTGGAGGGTCGGGGAAAGCGAAGATTATCCTTTGTGGCCATAGGTTCGTCTGTTCGTTCTATGATCCTGAATTTCTGACCTGGAGACTGAATCAATGTAGCATGGGTGGTCTCATAGCCGCCGACGCATTACTTTCTATTGCCAGATGGAGGCCCGAAAAGGATGCACCTCTTTGGCCATGGATAGTAGGCTGTGTTGCATTTGATACTCCTGTGAGTGTTAGATTGTGGCTAATCCTCATCGCACAACATAACATACCTTTTACAAATAGTATTACGGACTTCATCCTTCGGTGTTCAGCAACCAGGCTTCCAAGGCAGTGGACTATGCATCAGCCGCACAGCAGGCATTTTCGGCATTCAATTCGCTACGTCCTGCTTCACCATCCTCTACTTCCCAGCCCATCAGAGCGGCGATTATGGCCCCCCCGACCGTTAGTCAACACACGAAATCTTCTTCACCCTGGGCTACTTGGGTGCCTGCCGTAGGCGGAGTCATACTGGCAGGCGCAGCGGCCGGAACTGCATACTGGAAGCGCAAAGAAGTCGTTGAATATGGCGCACAGGTTGCGGGTGTAGGCACATGGCTGAAAGATCATATGCAATACATCGGCAACCTTTGGGACGAAAAGGCCCTTGCCAAGCGTGTCGACAGTGTGATGCATTTAGTTGAGCAAGGCGGGGTAGCGTTCTTCAAGTAAGCCGATATCCGTTGATTGTGGTTAACGTTTTTAACCAGGCCGCAAAGCTATTATACAGTTATTCCGCCCACGAAGAAATTTCCGAGAGAACGAACTTTTATAATTTTACCACCAAAGTCGTCGCTAGCCGCTCAAAAGGGTACATTCATCCCAGCACCTAATGCACTAGCTGCTGACGAAATTGCGGCCCATATCGGAATGTTCGAGCCTCAATCAAATGATGGCTACTATTCTCTGGGATTAAGAGCCGCAGAGAATGTATGCGGGGCGGTTGCTGTTGGTCGAGAAATAGGGGCTCAGTGGGAGGCCATTACAGGGCCCGAGGGGTCAAAAAAGGCCGTTCAAGACAAAGAAGAAGAAAGGATTGAGAAGAAGACTGAAGAGGAGAAACAGAAGTTGGATGCTGGTCATGTCCCCCAAACCGAGCCGATACCCCCTGACGGGCGAGGTAGTGTAGCCGATGGTTTACGGGGAGATCCTGATCCCCCTGCGCCTCCTCCTGGCTCGTCGCCCCCCTCAAATTCTAACCCGAACGCAATTGGCTAGTGAATCCCATACGATTGTACCGCAGATGAATAGTTCAATACAGATCCTTTAACGATAATTTCATTGCGTATGCATCCTCTCCATCGGCATCTACAACACAAAAACCCATCAATGCATGCAATACACGCGGTGCATAGAACTCACAGTATTTGTGCTCAACATCAGCGACCTCAAAACCAAGTGTATCCCGATAGAGACCTATCGCTGCTCGGTTGGATTTTCGAACATGGAGCGAAACGTATTTTGCTCGATACACGGTAGCCATTGCTTCTTCTGAAGAACCGCTTTGATATGAAAAACTTTACGCTTATTCCCAGGCATACGTACGGGATTGAATCATAAGTTTCTTTGCAAGCCCTAGCCTTCTATATGTTCTAAGTACTGAGATAGAGGTGACGTGGCCATGGGCCTCTTCACCTTCTTTCGTTTGTTCTTCCCTGCGAGCCACAACTATGAATCGGGGCTTGAGGTGGAAGTTTGAGTGACTCACATTTTTGCCATAATATACCCGACTATCCTGCCCTTGTGGTCCTCGGCTACGAAAGACAACTGGGGCCATGTCATAGAGTGGTACATGTCTGTAATATACAAAACATGTGATATGCAGCTTCAGTGCAAGAGTAGCTGCTTACAGTACTTCATCTGATAGTTTTCGGGCAGGTTTTGCAGGTTGCACGCCTGCATTCCTGGCAAGTCTTCGGGCTAGAGGTTCGGCGTTACTTTATACGCTTCAATGTAAAGCTTGCGCACTTACAGTAGCTCGGCGAATATTCATTTTGCAACTAGCGCGGAACGCGGTGTGATGGGTATGAAAGAGTAGAAAGATAAATTAGCAGGCGCTTACTGCCAGAGACATCCGATCACTGAGCGTCAAACAATACTCCTTTACTCCCGCATGATGTCAACAACCGTATCGCGTCTGAGGCGCCCCTTGGTCTCTTGCTTATACCGAGATTCGGTACTTCGACCAACATCAAACCCGTCTCAGAGACGACTATTTGGTACTTCCGACTTAAGGTTCGACTCTGCACTTACGAATATCTTGGGAGACGGTCCAGCCCCCGCAGTGCAAGTCAAAAGTGCTGGTGAGAAGGGTATAGAGCTTGCAGACGGTACGTTCGGGTTGTCTGTACGACGTCTTAATTTTGTTAACCACCGGATCAGGGCTAATACTCCGAGGCCCATGCATTTTCATTGCTGGACGAGTGTTCCTGTGGGACGTTCCCACACCAAATGAGAGATGGTCGAACATAGGGCTTGAGCATTTTGAAGTTTTCGATGTCGTGATCCCAAAACCAGGTACAAGCTCAACTGGTACAAAACGGGCCCGTGAGACTGACGTGGTCTCGACTTGACTAGAACTACTGCTCATCGGTACAGGAAGATCAGCCGCGCTGCCCCCGGCCAAATTCCGCGACTATTTAAGTAAAATTGGTGTACAAACGGATGTTATGGACACAGTAAATGCCGCCTCTTAGTGCGCCAAGCATGTTCTGACGTCATCCAAAGCGTAACGCCTGCTCGACGTACAACTTGCTCGCGGAAGAAGGACGCCGGGTGGCGGCTGCTCTTTTGCCGATCCTGCCCACCCAATGGGAACGCAAGTAAGGTTTTAGGCGAGCGAGTGCCCCAGACAACGCCAATCCTCCCAGCGCATGATCCACGAGGTATGCACGCGCGACAATGCTGTGCAAGCGTGTGCGTTGTGTGGCGGACACAACACTGTCGGAATATGATGTAAAGATTGTACAAAATGCAGGATCTTGAAACGGCTACGGAGCATATACTCAAGTGACTACAATTGAATTGTTTAGATTCCGGCTATGCAACAAAGTTGATGGCTAGGGAAGACGTCACGTGCTACGTCACTAGTCATTCGACCATGTGACCCGCGGGGTGCGTCTTTATAAACAGGGCGTTGTCTCACACCACCGCAGTCGCGCCATCATGTTGACTACCATTCTCTCCGCCCTCGTTCTCTCCAACTTGGCCGCCGCGGCCACGACCCCGGTCAAGCGCGACCTGCCGGGCGTCCACCGGATGAAGCTCAAGAAGCTCGCCCACCCCGCCAGCTTTGATCCCGGTCTCCAGGCTGTTTCTCTCGGCCAGAAGTATGGTGCCCAGGTCGCTCTCGGCCAGTCGCGCGACGACCTCTTCACGACCCAGCAGGTCAACATCGATGGCGGCCACACCGTCCCGTTGAACAGTAAGCTATTCGTTGTTTTCACGCGCCAATGAGTGCTTATCAACATGTGGCGTGGCTTTCGTCAGACTACCTGAATGCCCAATACTATTCCGAGATCACTCTGGGCACTCCCCCACAGTCGTTTAAGGTTGTGCTTGATACCGGCTCGTCTAATCTCTGGGTCCCCGGAAAGTCTTGCACTTCAATTGCTTGCTTCCTCCATGCCAAGTATGATTCGAGTGCCTCTTCGACCTACAAGGCGAATGGTACTTCGTTTGAAATCCACTATGGCTCTGGCTCGCTCGAGGGATACATGTCCCAGGATACTTTGACCATTGGTGACCTTGCCGTCAAGAAGCAGGACTTTGCGGAAGCCACCAAGGAGCCGGGTCTTGCGTTCGCATTTGGCAAGTGAGTGGCTCCTTATCTTCGATCATCTGGCGCAAACTAAGTGTCTATTTCAGGTTCGACGGTATCCTGGGTCTTGCTTACGACCGTATCTCTGTCAACGGGGCTGTTCCCCCTGTTTACAACATGATCAACCAGGGTCTGCTCAAAGAGCCTCTCTTCACCTTCCGCGTTGGCGACCAACCTGATGGTGGTGAGGCTGTCTTTGGTGGCATCGATTCTAGTCACTACAAAGGCAAGATCCACTATGTACCCGTTCGTCGCAAGGCCTACTGGGAGGTTGAGCTCGAGTCAGTTAGCCTTGGTGATGATGTTCTGGAGCTCGAGAACACCGGTGCTGCGATCGACACAGGTACTTCCCTGATTGCTCTGCCTACCGACATTGCAGAGATGATCAACACCCAGATCGGTGCCAAGCGCTCCTGGAACGGACAGTATACCGTTGACTGCAACACAGTTCCCAGCCTTCCTGACTTGACCTTCAAGTTTGGTGGCAAGCCTTACACCTTGTCAGGTGCCGAGTATACTCTGAACGTCCAGGGTACTTGCATCAGCGCTTTCACCGGTCTCGATATCAACCTTCCTGATGGTGGTAGCATTTGGATTGTTGGTGATGTATTCTTGCGCAAGTACTTCACTGTTTACGATTTAGGTCGTGATGCGGTTGGGTTTGCCGAGTCGGCTTAGCTGTGCTTTTTGACTGCTGCGATTTTCTGTCGTTTTTGAGAGCCTCACGTTCTAATGTGTATTACTTGACCCTGGTATGACATGATGATTGGTATTTAATTTTCGTGTGATCTGAAGTGCACGCGTGTACCCTGGGGTGAGCTGCTCAAGTTCCGGTAGTTAACTTGCGAAGCTGAGGCACACTTCAAGGCTGATGACGTGGCTACATCCAGTTTGTGTGGCTAAGGGATTCTACTGAATGTAAGCGAGGGATCAATTATTGACCGGCTAGGACTCACGACCGTTCATGACCTCAGAAATCAGAGGTAATGATCTTCGATCGAATAACCCAACTTGGCGACGAGGCTGAGAAGAAGGCAATCGGCATCTGCCTCACTGAAATTTCTAACGACGTTCCTCACTATTTGCCTGCAACATGCGCCTATAAGAATAGCTAAGTCTCTTCTCGCCTCTCCATTCCCATCCTCTTTCATTCTTTGCGCAGGTCGCTTCATCACTGCCTCAACATGTTCATTTCGTATCCTTCAACTGCTGCATGCTTTGCCTTGGGGGCTATCGGAGCCCTCGCTGCACCAACTATTGTCTATGATGGACGTGCTCCCTTAAATTACACTGGTGCTTCTCTGGATTCGAGTGCACCACCTTATAGTGTGTTGTATGTGTTACGATTCTCAGATTTATCGAGTCCTACGCCTGACCCTAAACTCTGACAGTGTTGTTCGTGGGGGAGGAAAAAATCCCAGCGATGTACGTTGAGTGATATGATAGCAAGACCTGCCTCCAACGAAATGCTTACTCTTCCTAGTTTGTTTCGTTTTCGAATACGCCAAGTCCAACGTCCCTGTGGTCTCCAAACTCAAAAGATCCAATTGAGCAAACAGTTGCAGTCAAAGTCGACAACAGCTCGGTGTTCGTCCCTGGCGACGACCCCGCAAATTCGCAATTCGGATTCCGTCGCACAGAAATCCTTGCTCAGAACAAGGATACGACTTCCATGGAGTCAGGAACGACAGTGTTTCATTTATCGGTGATGAAGGACCCAAGCAAACCTTTGAATACGTCGCACGAGTATCAATTTTCGTTCTTGGAAACATCCGATGGCAGTGAGTTGAGATGCATTTCCGACGTGTGATGTGTTCACCCACAAGGATGTTCTTAGATCATGTCTTCTCTATGTCGACGGGTTAGTATACTCGCACGCTTCTGGTGGATGATTGTACTGACCGGCATATGCAGGGACCCCCTTCTCCGTGCCTGCTGCTTCGCCACTCCCAGGCGCAGGTGCCAACAGTATCCGTATTCTCAGCCGCAGCAACAAGGCCCTTTTCACCGTCCCGTTCGCTGACAACTGTTGGAACAACTTGGCCGTTCAAGTTAATTGGAATGGGCCTACGCTCGCAGTGTTTTCTTCTCAAGGCGCACGTCCTTTGAAAGCGGTCACAGCCGTTGAGCCTAACGATGGTCAGCCGCTTGGAAGTGCTGGAAGGGGTGAATTCCACTTTGGTGTCCTTAAGGCATGTGCTCGATATACTTAATTATTCTAACACCAGGCTGATTGTCTGGGTGTCTCTCTTTAGTTCCCCATCGCTGATCCCAAAGACGGCTCGAATGCCAACGACACCCCTCATTTCGGGATCCAAGAGGGTTCCACAGACGGGCTCTTCTTCTCGGGGGTTTTTGTTGAGGATGCGACGACCGGCGTTAGTGCGGGGTTCGGTGAGGTGCTAGATATGATTGTCTAGTTCCAAAAACTCCTTCTTGCTTTCTGTATGGTTCGTTTGCCTCAGTGCACAAATACAACTCCTGTCTTTTTTGGTGGCTCGCATACATTTGTCACATGGCGTTGGGACACGTGACGATTGGCTCATTCGTCATTCGGGCAGAATATGGCGACGCCCAAAACCAATACACGTATATATAGGCCATTCGATCGGTCCGTCAGAGGGATTTAATTGTCTTTCCTCCATCACGAGGCCGCGTGATTTCGCTGCCAGGAATCAAGTTACAGTATATCAAGCCCAGCTATTGTCTGCAATGGAATCGGATGACTCCGCGTCTTACTCGCTTTGCTGCTCGGTTACAGCTGAATAGTGGATTATGCTCGAATCGCGATGTTTAGTGGCGCTCTGATGTCTTCGATTGACTCTACGCTTGAGCCTTCCTGGATCCAGCTGAGGCATGGAAACAACGCGAGATGCGCTAGCTGCAAAATGCCTGTTTTCGGGAGTTATTCACTGCTGCCTGACTCAGCTTGGTCAGTCGAGCCCGGTCGGATTCCTGGACTTTGCTCGATTTCGATGGTCAGATCCAGCGAAAAGAGGGAGATGTGTTTATCTCGGGTATGGCTCGGCCGGCCATTAGTCATCTCCTGAATTCGTAAAGGGGATGGTGTTTCGCATGGAAACTCATCATTGGGTTGCAAGGTAGCTTTAGTCATTGATAACCCCCCTTTCCTACTCTCTCCTCACTCTAACGATAACAGGTTTTCACTATGGCCAATTCGCATGTCGAAGTCGACTTGTCTCATCATTTGTCGGATACGGCGAGGAATATTAGGCCAAATCCGCTAAAGGCGATGTATAAATACATGGGTGTGCCGGGACTGATAGCGATAGCTGGCGGTAAGTGTCTCACACAGTGGAGTGGCTTTGCCCGCCGCTGCTGGCGTATCTTTCTAGATGCGTCTGCTAGCGCGAGGATTCGATATATTCGAACATCAAATGCTGAATTTAGCCATTAAATAGGAATGCCTCATCCATCTTTGTTCCCCTACGAAGAGCTCAGTGCGGTCACTTTAAAGCCGGACACATACCCCTTAGACGGTTCACAGCCAGACAACAATTCGTCGCTTACTTGGCTATGGAGTTTGTTCAAGTCGAGCAAATCCAAAACCCAATTGCATATCCCCAAATACGCTGACTCAGGCTCTGGAGCCGACCCGATTCAACTTTCGACAGCACTGCAATACAGTAAGCCAGTTTGATTATCTCCACTCGCGATCTTCGTTTACACGCTGCTAGGTGGCGTGGTTGGCTTGCCCCCATTTATCGAGTTTGTTCGCAACTTTACACTCAAGACCTTCAAGCCAGCTTATCCCGATTTCCAAGTCTTAGCTAACTCTGGAAACACCGATGGGTGGACTAAGGCCGCCGCAATCCTGTGCCAGCCAGGCGAGTTGATTTTAACAGAGGAGTGGACCTACCCGGGTGCCTTGCTCTCTCCGTGGCCGGCTGGCGTTCGCCCTTTCCCTGTTCCTATCGATGGCATTGGCATGGTTCCCGAGAAACTTGAGGCGCTCTTGAGAGACTGGAAAGAGCATGAGCATGAGGGGAAACGGCGGCCACATGTGATGTACACTATACCTGTTGGGCAAAATCCAACTGGCGCTGTAAGTTTAACACCCGTTGACCTGGGTACAGGACCTGAATCTCTTCAATTAGGTTATGAATGGACAACGCAAGAAGGATATATATGACATCTGCGTCAAATACGGTTTGTCTCCCATAATCGACGATATATGCACACTCATGGTTGATTCTAGACATTATTATCGTCGAGGACGACCCGTACTACTTCCTCCAATTCCCTGACTACAGAAGAAAAAGCGAAAGAAGTTTGCGCAGCCTTGTTCCGGATGTGATTAGCGCAGAAACCTCCAGGCAGTACTTGGATACGCTTGCGCCGAGCTACCTCAAGTGAGTGGTATGTGGCCGGTTGTCCTTCGGTCGCTGACGGATTGAACAGTTTTGATTATCAAAAACGAGTTATCCGACTTGATACGTTCTCCAAGGTTAGCGCATCTCTGTATAGCGCTATCGCCCGCTATTCATGTTGGCAATCTAGACAATTGGCCCCGGGTGCCGCCTGGGCTGGACGACTTGTAATGCTCAGTTCGCTGCAATCATGGTTGATTATAGTGCCTCTACCACTAATCAAACATCTGGGATTTCCCAAGCATTGATCACGCAACTTGTGTCAAAACAGTGGGGTTATGACTCGTTTATTCGCTGGTTAAGAGGTGATCATCTTATTCTTACTATCTTTATATGCTCTAATTTATCGGCCTCATCATAGGGCTTGCTACCCAGTATACTGCAAGACGTGACGGTATGGTCGATTGTTTCTTCGAGTGTTCTTCTATCGGAGTAATTCAGCGTAATAATTCGCTGTACAATGGAGCTCCTGTGTACGATGCTTTTGCCAGGCCGACTGGTAGTGTCTACCACTCGTACGACGAGAAGTTCCCGCCAAATGGCAAGACTCTTTTCAGCTTCACAATCCCAAATTCTGGAATGTTTATTTGGGTAACCGTGCACTTGAAGCATCATCGTGATTGGGTGCCTGTTCCAGCGCCTGGCTCTGCACTAGAGTTCCTCCTTTGGAGCGGTGAGCGAATTTATGATACAAGGTTATTAGCTACTCATGCTTGTTTATAGAACTGGCCAAGGGGGGCGTTATGGTTGCGCCTGGATATATGTTCTCTACCGATGAGAGTGATGTTCCAACTTCGACCGAGTTGGCCTCAGCTCATGCACGATCTGAATACGCACACATGCGTTTATCCTTCTCGAGTGCTTCGGTAGGTCTTAAGGCTTCATTTTCTACGTCTTTACTGACGATAGGGATCTGTGCTCAGCCCGAGGAGACAAAGATGGCGATAGAGCGATTCGTGAAGGTGGTCTTGAATTTCTTTAAGTAATAAGATGCATTAGTTTGCGTTTTTGTCTCATATGCCAGACCTTTATCTATTTCATGTGGTTACCATACACGGAAATGCTGTAATCACTCAAGTTGTTCTGACATGCGGTGAGGCGCAACCCCGTTGTTGTGATCAAAAGCATGATTTTGTTATGGAAAGAAACTTGTATGCGTGAATAAAGTTTGACCTATTTGCTATGCTTGTGTTTGGGACGAACAAGAGCAGCTTCATCGCAAGACCCAGCTGTGATAAGTTGACCCCTGTGGTTTGCTTATTTTAGTTGACACCCCGCCCAAAGTAAAATGTTTCTCACTGAACTCGGTTGCCTGGTCTACGTGCTCATTCCCGCTCGCAGCTAGTCATGGGCAACTCGGTGCTTCGCTACGCTTGATGCATGAGTGGCAATCAAGAATTCAACCGGTTTTTGTTTTCTTATGGGTCGCCAACGTCGTGCCGGCATAATTTAAGCGGATCAAGTGTTTAGGGCTTTAGGCCACAAGTCAATGTAAACAATTATGGTCGTTGGACACGTGACACAGGCTTGTCTTCTCATTACCGCGTTGACATGTCCGAGTAGCTTCATCCCACAAACTCGTTAGCTTTCAGCAAACTTTGTGAGGGATGTCCGTTCTTCTTGAAACATCGCTGGGTGACCTGGTCATTGACCTAGAGGTTGAGACATGCCCACGGACGTGCGAGAACTTTCTCAAGTTGTGCAAAGTGTACTATTATACGCTTCATGCATTCTTCAATGGTCCGTCAAATTTATTACTATTTGTTCTCACTTCTAACTCGACTATGTATCAGTTACCAAAGACTTTCTCGCCCAGACTGGAGATCCAACAGCTACCGGAACTGGTGGAGAATCCGCACTGTCTTACATTGCATCGTCATCCAACCCACCTGTACCCAATGTGCCACGATACTTTGCTCCTGAGGTTGTGCCCCGCCTAAAACACGCAGCCCGTGGAACCGTGTCGATGGCTATTGCCCCTGGTGTAGAAGGCGGCTGTGGAAGCCAGTTTTTCATCACGCTGGCCGACAACATCGACTATTTGGACGGAAAGCACGCCGTCTTTGGTCACGTAGTGGAAGGACTAGAGACGCTTGACCAGTTGAATGAGGTTTTCACTGACCAGGAAGGGCGGCCTATGAAGGATGTGCGTATACGGCATGTCGTAGTACTGGGTAAGAGCCTGCTACACTGCTCAGAGTATCAAAAAGTCTAACACTTTGTAGATGACCCCTTCCCCGATCCGCCGGGCCTTGTTGTCCCCGACGAAGAGCCTACAAAAGCACCTGACCTAACAGGCGTGAACGTTCGCATAGGTGAAGACGAGGATCCTCTCGAGGAGCTCCCAGAGGAAGAAGCCGAAAAACGAAGACGTGAACGTGCGGCGGCTGCGAGCGCTTTGACGCTCGAGATGGTTGGAGACCTTCCATTTGCAAACGTCCGCCCGCCGGAGAACGTCTTGTTTGTGTGCAAGTTGAACCCAGTAACGCGCGACGAAGATCTCGAATTAATCTTCTCACGATTCGGAGTAATCATGAGCTGCCAGATCATTCGGGACAAAAAGACCGGAGATTCTTTGCAATACGCGTTTATTGAGTTTGACAAACGAGAAGACGCGGAGCAGGTACGTGGTATTTCGATCCCCGTTACGCCAGTCTAACCCGTCCGCCAGGCTTACTTCAAAATGCAAAACGTATTGGTAGATGATCGTCGTATATGGGTAGACTTGTAAGCACTCGATTCTCGCGATGAAAAGGCAGCCAACTCATGCAACGACTGTCTCAGCTCACAATCTGTGTCCCGGTTAAACACACATTGGTCTAACAATCCCAAACTGGGTCGACGCGACAAGCGCGGGGACGACTCGTATGCGGGACGCGATGATTTGGAAGAGACGAGGCGATACCGCGAGGAAGATACAGGAAGAGGCGGAGGTGGTTTCGGTATGGTTTTTGATCATGCGTCGCGAGCGCGGGAGGAACGGAGCAGGAGCCCTCCACGCAGAGACAGAGATAGGCATCGGAGATCCGAGGATAGAGACAGCGGGAGTGGGAGTGGGAGGAGGGATAGAGAGTCTCGGAGGGATGACGGACATAGGGATAAAGATAGACGACGGGATCGGGACCGTGACTATGATAGGCGGGACCGAGACAGGGACAGGGGAGATAGAAGGCGATATTGAGCAGGTGCTCAGCTCTCGTGCCGCTTATTCGTGAGTCGGCTGCAATGGCTGACGTGAAAGGCATGAGTGTTAACAGCAATCGTAGAGTCATATGTCGCAATATTCTCCGTTTGTACCTACGAATCGTACACTATTAAGCTTTCTTCCTTCACCTGTCGTGCTTCGTCGCTTGCGTGCTTCCGACAATCCGCCAAGACCGCATATTAATAGCAACTGGCCAACCCGATGACCCAGTTCTGAACGCTGCAACCTCGGCATTGCTTGCTCTGGCGGCGGGAGAACTCTTGAGATGGGCTATAATTGTGAGTGAACAAGCCGTATGTGAGCTAATTTTGAACGCGTTAGGAGGTATAAGATGGTGTACTTCCAGCATAGAAGTCGCTATCGGCAACACTCTTGACATTTTTTGAACAAGATGAAGTTCGCAGCTGTGGCTCTCGCTCTGGTACCGAGTGTTTTCGGACATTGTAAGTACCTTTTCCTGTTTGACGGCTTACAGTTGTTGATGCTGTTGCCAGTTACTATGGCAAGTAGACTCGGAAGCCCAACACTGAAAAGAAACCTTACGCAACGTCGGTAACAGCAATATATGTGGGTGTCTGGCGTGGACCAGGCAAGTCGAGTTCTAGTTTCTAAACGAAAAAAAAGTTCAATAACTCTTTGAACAGGGGCAAAACATGTACCTGCGTGTCCCTCCCAATAACAACCCTGTTACCGATGTAACGAGCACCGACATCCGATGTGAGTCGGCGTTCCTGGGTGCGAGGGTGTTGTATTGACCATCCTATTAGGCAACGTCAACGGCTTGACGGGTAGTGCTACAGGTACCAAGCCCAACGTTGCGGCCGGTACCAATATCACACTCGAATGGCACCAACATGCGCAGCGAACTGGGGAAGATGCAATCTCTGGCGGACACAAGGGACCGTATGTGGTGTTCTTATAACTGGTCTCTCTTTTTCTAACATCTACGCAGTGTGCAAGTTTACATGGCCAAGGCTCCGTCTTCAGATGGATCCTTTGACGGCAGTGGTACCGTGTGGACCAAGGTCTACTCGTCTGGCCTTATCTCGGCCTCGTCACAGACATGGGCCACAGACATTGTACGTATGACATGGCCGTCTCGGCCGGAGAGCCAAGCTGACTGGATAAACTGTTGCGCTGCGACCCACGCCATGCCGACCGGCTTGATCATAACGATAGGTGAATGCCAATAACGGGAAGCATTCGTTTATCATCCCCAAGAGCCTGCCGAGCGGCGACTATCTCATCCGGGGGGAAATCATCGCTCTACATGTTGCCCAGTCCTACCCTGGTGTGAGTGCAATTGGTTCCAGAACGTCTGAAATAGATGAATGACGTTTGCCCCCCTTTTGTTTCTTATCCATAGGCGCAATTTTATATCGGGGTAAGTCGAGTTCTTGTGATATTGCGCTGTCCAACGTAATTGCTGATGGGCACGCCGTGGGTCATACAGTGTGCTCAAGTGACGGTGACGAACGGGGGTAGTGGGTCGCCCACTAAGATCGCCTTGCCAGGAGCATACAAGGGCTCCGACCCGGGCATTACCGTGAACATCTACAACGGCCTCACAAGCTACACCGCCCCGGGTGGAGCCGTCTGGCAGGGCTAAGAGCGCAAGTAGACTCTGAGTGTATGCACGCTACTGCGCACGAATCATATCCATGCAAATATTATTCATTGGCATCATGATGGGCATTCTAATACGAAAGAGAAGCAGTTCGGTATACGATTCTCCGGGCTCCATGCATTCGAGACTCGAGGTTGAGTTGGTGAAAATAGGCTGAGTCAATTTTTGGACTTGCTGTTAATGAGTGACCATGTGATAGCGAGGTTGGGTCAGTATAGTACCATCGTGTAAAGCGCCAGTCCAATTGGCTTCGAAGCTGCCGGCTATTTGCTGACGCACGAAACGTCGGGCCAGACTGCCCAACCCGCGTGCGGCTTTAGCTCGACAAAAAGCAACATGCTCCGTTGCCAGGAGAAGAGTTGGCACGAAAATTTGGCGTTGGACAGTTCAGACCAAGTTGCGTACACGTGGTGCGCAGTCGGTCTCGCGTGATGTGGTGGAGCCGCACCAGCTCCGAACCAGGGCAATTCGCGACAAGAATACTACGTCATTGCGTTGATCAGCCGAGCAGGCTGGCTAGGGTATTCCGTAGCGCCGCGAGCAGTTGCCAGGAAACGGCTTTTGCGGACCTCGGTCGTCGGCCGGCGCCTCGACTCGTGTGTCCAACGACGTCATTATCCGGTGCCTTGGGCCGTTTCTGGGTCTGAGACGTCTGCGGGTGTGAAAAGATCAGACAACAGAGGCTAAAGAGATGTGTACGTCAGGGTATATGCGTCATGGGAGCCCAGCTGGGCAGCGTGGCGCTACAGGAACACTCACGTGGCTTCGCGTGGCCTGGAGCGGCTCCGCGATGACGACTGGTACCAAGCTGCCGGTCGATCCGGTCCCAGGGCGATCGCGAGGCAGTCTGGCCAGGACCACCGGGGGGCTTATATACGCTCACGCCGGCTAGGGACCGTCCGTGCCTCCTGCGCTCTGACAATGACTGACATGGTCAGCACCTCTTTTCTCCGTCTATATGCGTCTGCTCACGTTGCATACAGCTTGCCACCACCATCGACGCCGCCGCTGCCGCCGCCATGGTCAACGCGCCTTCCCCCACCGACTCTACCGGCGACAATGCGCTCGTCTCCATTTCCACACGCTTCCACCTCGGCGAGCGCGACATGCAAGACGCTGACCTCGTGCTCTTGGCCACGGACAACGTGTTCTTCTATGCGCACCGCAACACTCTTCTCCGCGAATCATCCAACCGCTTCGGCGGGCTCATTGGAGACAACAGCGAAGACACGATGGAGGAGATTGACGTGAGCGAACCGATGGCCGGGCTTGACCTTGGCGCGCCTCCATCGTTATTGGTCGTGCCTTACCCCGCAGACGTCCTGAACGTGCTGCTGCATGTCATCTACGGTTTCCCCGTCCAACGCTATCAGCCACCCGCATCTGTCCTTCGTGCAGTCCTGCCCGCACTTCAAGTATTGGGATACAACATCCACGCCTTTGTCACGCCCCACTCTGAGCTGTTCATCCTCTACGTCCAGGCCGCGGCCGCTGATCCTCTCCCGATGTATGCGCTTGCTGCCCAGTACGCGATCGAGCCGCTTGCAGTAACCATCAGCACTCTCACACTCTCGGGACCTCTCAGCGACATTACTGACGAACTCGCTCAACAAATGGGGCCAATCTACCTCAAACGCCTCTTTTGTACGTTCTAATCACATTGGCCTTTCTTTATCATAACGCTAATCTGGCCCCTATCATTTTCAGTCTTACACCTCGGTCGCACTGATGCTCTCAAACGCCTCCTCCTTCCTCCGCCTGTCCCACATCTCCCAGCTCCGGGCGCCGATTGTGACCTCGATGCTCAAAAATCACTTGCCCGCGCGTGGGCGCTGGCGTGCGCATACGTTGTTGTTGATGGTCGGCCAGATAGCTTAGCGAGTTCGTTGGTCCCTCTTGGCGCACATCTGCGATGCACTCTCTGTCGGCGGAGCATGGAGGAGCGGGTCGCCACGCTGGTAAATGGGTGGAACGCAATCAAATGCACCATCTAGCTTGGTCTGGGATTGCTTCGGTGGTTCGTTTGGGTATACAAATTCGTATTCTTATCTCTTTTTGATCTTATATACGTCTATGAGTCTTCCTATCAGCTTCCTCTCTTCCTACCCGTTTCCGTTCCCTATCTCTTACGTCGTCGCTTGCAAAAACATTGTATTCATACCCGTACTCGGCTGTTTTTTTCCCTTCTTGGTGGTTCGCATACACGCACAATCATACCCTTTGTAACATGCATGTATTTCTTATTTTTGGTTTACGTGAAACGGATAAATGCAGCTAGTAAATAATTACGAGAACCATATGGTGGTGCAGCAAAACAAACATGGCAGACGGAACCCACTCTGAAAAGTCCGGTGGGGTATTTGGTGTGAAAGGAAGGGCATAATATTGATTGTGATGGATACTATAGTGCAATACAGATGAAGCACGGTGCGCATGCGCCCAGATCTACGCCAAAGGGCGCGCTTCGAATGCTGAAATTTCAGACTCAGGTTGAATTCGGGAAAATTATTATAGGCGCGTCTAGACAATCGGATCGTGGCGCGCGAACCTTGTTCGACACCTTCCGGCTCACATCTGTGAGATACGTGCACATGCCTTGGCTCGCGCGGAAAGTCTTGGTGGTGTTGCGACCCATTGGTATGCACCAATAGCATTAACTACTACTACTCATACAGCACAATAACGTTACATGCGATCCAGCAATTATCTACCCACATGAATGAATAAACACAAAAGCACAAAACAGTGGTGAGTCCTCTATTCAGTCCTCGTCCCCAACGCCTTCCCATTGCTCCCACCCGATATGATACGAACAAGGCTTATGCCCAACACACCTTGCCCTGGGATCGTCAGCACGTACGAGTTCAGTGTTCCCACCCCTTAGTTGTACGCCCCACATCTGTACATTACCGTCCTCGGTCACGTCGAGCCAGTGGAGAGGTCCACAGGAGCCTTGCCCGGGCGGGTGGGGTGTGAGCTCATCGTCTGATGGCATTCCCTTGCCCTCGTCCTCGCTGACAAGTGGGATTGACGCTCCCTGTGGCTTGACTGGTTTCAGACTCAAGAACGGGTGGTGCAGTGCAGCTTGAGCCGTAATTCGCTTTGTAGCGTCCAGGGCTAGACATTGTTCGAGCAAGTTCAACGCTTCATCAATGAGGGCCTTGTGTCGTTTGCGGTCCCCTTCGCTCGTATCGGACGGAGGGTCATACAGGCTGGGATTCAACTTCTTGGCAAGTTCAGACCATCGCAAATTCGAGTCGAGGGCGGAAGGGATGTTGCACAGGAATGTGCGGTCTGTAGGGTAAATTTGGTTTAGTCTGTGAACGGAAAATTGGTGCCAACGTAAGTAGGAAATGCGGAGAATGCAGTGGAACAAGGAGCAGCGTAGGAACGTCAGAAGCAGGATACCAAAGAGGCTTGAAATCACGTATCCACCCTTGGAGATGATACACAAAGATTCCGGCCCGAGGACTGACCTCGAGTCGTCAAGAGCAGACTCATGGTCCGAGATCCAACGGAGTATCAGAACACGAGTAAAGGAAACAGTCTTGGGGCAAACAAATTCAAGAAAGTATACGCACTATGCAGCCGCGCGCATCTTTCCATCCGATCCCGCCCTACAATCGCAGCGATTTCAGCTAGTGCTTCGGTGTCGTCATTCGAGTTGAACAGCGGGAATTTGCCGCTCAGAAACGCGAGTAGAATGATCCCCGCGGACCAAATATCCAATGCTGCACCATTTTGGTCGCGGTGATAACGCGACAGACGATCGGAGTAATGGTGTATAACGAGGATGACGAGAGCGGGATGTGTCAGTCGAGGTTGCGGAACACATATGCGCCAGGTTTACGCACCAACTGTTTGCGACTCGCATTTGAAGAGCACTTCGGGGGCTCGGAACCCCCTCGTACCTGCGCGGTTTGCCTTTACACGTGGTCTGAGGTTGAAGGTTAGTTAGGGGTAAGTATAGACTCAGGGCTGACTCTGACCTGAGGTCATCGGTCTTGTAGCCAATATTGGAGCTCGGTCCGTCTGCTCGTTTGCGCACGCCTAGCATTTTCCGCTTTATGATCTCTGCATCATGCACACTCTGCTTTAGACGCTGGCCGTGAGGGTGCTCCCTCGTAGGCGCCGAGTGCAAACATTGTGTGCGTTCTTGACTTTCCACGCGCTGTTCAATCGAATTTTATTCAACACTAGGCGCAATTTGTATATGCGTATTTTACTTACCTGTGCCAGTCCAAAATCACATAAAACGCCCCACCCAGTGCGGTCTGGGCCACCTTTAGGGTTGAACAAAAAGTTGGCTGGCTTCACGTCTCGATGAATGATGTCTCGTGCGTGCACGTCGCGTAGGGCGCGGAAGAGGTGACGAAAGTATGTTTGGAGGGCAGGAATAGGGAGCTCCTGGAAGTAGTCCTAGAGTGTATTATATAAGCAGTCAAGTATCCATCAAAACAGTGGCCGCCTACTCGAAAATCCTCAGAGGGGTGATAAGGCATAACGCAGACCACCTGATCTTCATCTCGGAAAGCAGTAATCAGCTGGCTAACGTGGCGGCACCCCCGAGTGGATTCCATAAGTTCAATTTCGTTTGCGATACGTTGAGGGGAGGAGGTCACATAGATGCGCTTAATTGCTACTAGGTATTTGCCTTTTGACCGAAAAGCAGGGGTATATTGCGAGGGGATTTTCGAGGATGGATAAGACTTGGAGGCTGCCAAGAGAGAATAGTCTGCATAGCCGGCAGAGGTGTTCCATTCTTGGTTGTCGTATGCCATGAACCGGAGGTCAACGGCCTTGTAGACCGAGGAGAAAGTGCCTATGATTAACGTTAGCCGGGAGGCGCTCTCAAAGAAATAGCCACTTACCTTCGCCTAGGCGGTCCACCAGCTCATAGTGGCCTTCCAGCCCTCGTACTCGTTGTCTGAGCTGTCGCATTTCGCTGTTGATGTACGACTGCTCCATTTCATCTTTCTCCAAGAGAGTAGTCGTCTCGTCTAACGAAGATTCATTGACAATCTCCGCGATCTCTTGTTGTCGATGCTCCTCTGCATTCAAATACTCCTCATCGTCTTCTCCTTCAGCATCTTCGTCTCCTGCTTCGTCGTCCGGTATCCCGGTCTGATGCAAATACTGAATGGTAGTGTCGCCCTCGCCAACGTCGTCCGAAACATAGAACGGATTGCTGGTGGCCTGACAAGGTTCAACCATTTGAGGGAATATGGTGATGCCCTCTGTCTTTGGATCATCGTCGGCCTCGGAAGTCTCACCGGTTCTTGCAGCCTCCACGAGCCCAGTAGAGTCAGCCACCGCGTCCAGGTCGTTCATGGCTGCATCCTCCTGGTCAAGTTCATCCTCGGCATCGGCATCCACATCAACGTCTCCGGATGTTTCGTCCTCTACATTGTTTCCTAAGACCCGGTGCATTCGTAGCTCGTCGCTACTCTCGTCTTCTCCCAGTCCCCTACTTCTTCTTGCCTTGCGGGACCGAGCCTGAGGAGTAGCTCCAGCGTAGATAGCACGAGCTACCTTTTTGCCTTTTCCGCTAGCATTAAGTCTCGCTTGGCGAACATACGCGGCGTTTGCGGCGTCGGATGAGCCGACTTGGAGTGGGTTGGATGGGTGCTCGGAAAGTAGATGTGTGGATTGCGAACTAGGCATTCTCTGTACAAGAGTCGCCATTGAGCTCTGGAGTGCTTTAAACGAGGTTAGAGTTAGCTGGAAAGACAGGCATTGAGGCTCACCAAGGTCGGGCTGGAAACTTGAGGCTTGGAGGCAATGGCAAACCCAAGAACAAATTTAACGTATAATTTACTTCTAGAGTTAGTACGTGTCTAAATATTAGTATCATCGATTATAAATCACTCTTCGTATACTTACTGTCTACCAAGAACTGAGTTGGGTCGAAACTCCGTATGCTGCAAGAATGTGTGCGGCGCGTTATTCCCAACTCCTCGCCCACTCACGTGATGCCGCGCATCAGGGATAAGCCCTGGATGCACAGACAAGAATAAACAACCCTCAACCTTTCGCGACTTGACCATCTAAAACTGGCTCAGATGCCCCATCTGACGCCTGCATCTTACAAGTTCTGTTTCTGATCCATCGTGGATATATTTCAAACGATAAATTTCCGAGACTTCGTATTTTGCCGTCTTCCATGAGGGTTAGCCCGCATTTCCTCGCTTGGAGCATGTTTCTTGATCGGTATTGAGACAGGAGGCAGACAAGACTATGACGCAATTGTGGATAAAATCTAGCGTCGATTGAGTCATATCCTGACCCTTTTCTATGGTCTTGTGATATGATATCACTCTCGCTACTGAAAACATGCCTGATAGGGGCTCTGGCATTCGTGGCCAATGCTCACAGGGAAGCGTCGTGTCGATCTGGTTAGGCTAGAATCTCAGGAGATAAGCATTATGAAGAGTGACTTCGCGCCCTGTAGACGAGTTCCACAGTGGACTACTGTACCTTGCTATTCGGCACGCATGTAGCTCGCCCACCATGCTTTCCAAAAGCGAGCCTCGGGTCGGCTCCCCGAATAGTCTGCTTTGACGAACCTTACCATCTGTTAAAGGCGACCTTGATGGTTCACGACATCAACGGCGTCCCTATGTGTTACTTTCAATCATGCAAGCTTCCAGCCAAGGTGTACCACTCCTTTCTACCGGGTCGCGCACGTAAGGATAACCTATCAGTTCTACTACTGGATATCTTGGTGATAGCTGTTGTTTATCAAACCTCATACACACTTCGCTACTTTATGGATCCTGGCGGCCCACTCGACTGCTCACTCATGGTGCCTTTTAACTGCCGCCAGTCGGGCTCTCTGAAGGCTTTTTTCTTTTTACTGTGTAATTTCATCCAGCCTGTTGTAAACTATTATTAGGTTCTTATAGCCTTGAGCTGTCTGGCAGACAAGGAGTGCCCCAAATATAATGAAAAACTATGGAGTAAATGTTGTCGGGCCCTAATTTAGGCGGCATGGGACGAGGTAATCATGAATAAAAGAGATCGAAAAACTTGCTCGGGCAATTTAAAAGGTGCTATGAGTGCGTACATGAAGGCTATATCTACATTTCTACAACGATTGCTTCCTGGGCGCGTCACTCATGTCTCCAAGCGGAATCGCCAACGACTACATCCGAAGATGGCCAAGGCGCCCAAAGTCTGGCACTATTGAAAGATACTCTAGTAACTGCTGCTTGTCTCCGATGGTATTATGCACATACAAATACTGGCTCTCATTTTTTGTCAATATGTTTTCTGAGACACCTCTAGTCGTCACCTGTGACAAGCCGAGGCGCGTGCTTCCTAATTTAGATCGAGATATTTCTGGATGGCGACAGGCAACTCCGCCCGGAAATGACATCTATATCTGAATCCAGCGCTCCTGGTTAGATTTTGACAGGCTCCTTAAGCGACTAGTCTAGAATATTGCCTACATCTAGCCATACGATGGGCTGCGTTCGCATCCATGGAAGCTTTAAATTGTGAATGGTTTCAGACATCAGAGTAAGCACCGCAGCAATGCCCAACAATTAACCCACTTGCGTAAACGGTTGCCGTTTGCATACATGTTATTACTTGATCCACCCTCTTCCCTCTAAAGCTAGTTTGGTTGAGACTCCTTATTGCATTGTTGCCTGGGTCATGTGGTTCTAGTATATAATACCAAGCTGAACGCTCTTTCCGCCTGGTATCATTTACAGCTATGTTGGCTATGGTACATTACATTCAGTTGGTCGTCAAAGATATCAGCTTTGGACCAGCAAATTGCCACCGAGACAGGAACTATAAAAAAGCTCGTTCTAAGCCGGCATTTGTCCGCAATAAATAGGCAACTACATGTACTCCACTTACACGACCCAAGGTGAATGCACTCTATCCGCAAGTGAATCTAAACTTTCTAACGGCCGGGTAGAATTACTCGGGCTCCCGGAAATTGGGGGGTTTCCAATGAGGGCGATGTATTCGTGTTAAGTGCTAGTGCTAGCTGCGGCCTAGCAGGAAACAAACCTTTTGGGTTCTCGTTGGCTAACACGATAGAGGAACCCTGCCAACTGCAATCGTCTATGTCTATAGGGGTCCATAGCCTTGTCCGACACAACCAGGTTTGTTCTGCTTGGTCTTGGTACGGCTAAGCCATGATTTTAAGATGGCGTCCGTGATTAATGTGGAGTAAGAGTATCTTGCGAGGCGAGTTTAACAGCGATCCCTCACGTTCTTTACCTCTTGATGCATAGTAGATGTTTGTATCTGCTACATCCCCGAATCATTGCCTCAAACTTTCCGGAGCCCGCGCCAGTACGATCTGTGCACCTCTATCCTCCTCTTCTGAGCGATTCCGGACCTTGTCATATTTAAATCACCCACAATTATGCCAAGGTGCCGATTTCTGATCCTAATATTCTAGCATGTTAGCGGAGAAGCAGAGGCCCAAATGCAAGATGGGTGGCGTCTATTCATACTGAGATACAACATGTCGTTTTGTCTAGGAGAGCGCACACTTAAAGCAGTGTGAAATCACACCTCGGTAAACAAATTGATACAAGGGGGACAGCGCTCGTAACCTAATAAGGCTTGAACCTCCGAGTCGATTTGAGTTTTGCGACTTTCATTTTGTCTGCTTCGAACTTTTCGCGCAATTCCATAAACGCTACATCCAAAATTTAGTCTCTTTCACAAACTCCAACCAAACGACTTTACCTTTTCTCTTCTTCTCCCTCTGCTCGTGCGAATATAACCCCTCCAGATCCTTGGACTTGTCTCGTCCTTTTTTCTTCTTTTTCGCGGCGCCCAACTCGCCTCGTTTGGCCGCGATCTCAAACTGTTTACTTGCGACACCCACGCCGCCTCCAACGGTTTTGCCATATGCCCCTCCTCTTGTGACAAGCTCGAACCCATCTTCGTCGATGATCGGAACCCCTTTTTTGTATTCGCTCGCTGCAGCAGCTCGTTTGACTGCTTGGTCATGGTCGAATCGGGCCATGTAGGCGTCTACGTGGGTTGAGACCGTGTCGAGTGCTGGTCGACAAGAGTTGTGTCGTTTGAGGTACATGGCAAGGCCGCGTGGCTCGGCGGATGTGTCTGCTGGTGGCCATGTGGGCGGAGAAGACGGAAGAGAGAGTGCGCGGGAGAGGGAAGACGGGTCGAGAAAGATGATATGTGCTGTTTGGCCGGAGCGCTCGACTGTTCGGAGTGTCGTGTCGATCAGAGGATTTGGTTTTGGTGGTGGTGGTGCAGACTTTTGTTTGGATTTCGACTTGGATTTCGAGGTGTTCGTTTCTGGTCCAGGTTCTTCCTCGTCCTCTTCGCTTTCGGCTCCGATCATTTGTTCATCCTCGTGTTCGTCTTCCTCGGGGTCGGAGCGAGATTGGTTGCCAAAAGTGACTCGTTCGACAGTGCCAGCATATTTGAACAGTGAAACTAAATCTCTTGCAGTTGCGTCACAGGGAACGTTGACAAGGAACAGAGTCCTGTCGTCTGCGTCTGAAGCGTTCTTGGCTCCAGATTGGTTTTGACGAATGTATAAAAAGTGCTGGACCGAGCTCCGCTGTAGTTGTAACGGAAAGACAGTAAATCCGTTTAGAGTCAGAGACGCAGGCTTGGGCATGGCAAGTTACAAGAGGTGATCCCGTGGCTGTGCCAAATTTTGGGAGGAAGATGATTACGTGAGGAAGGAGTCAATAGGAGCAATGCCGGGAGATCGCCGCAGCTCAGAAATAATCATAGAATTAGATCAACGCCAGAAGGATGCAATAGAATGTCGCCAAATGAAACGATACACAGCGCGCCCAGTGCACCGACGCAACATAGGGGGATCTACGCCCGTGTTCTGCGCCAGATTCGAAACGTTCCAGGCGCTCGTGATGTTCGACGTGGAACAGTTCAACCCGAGTAACGCGGCAGTGCCGTGACTTCGAGTAACCGCACTGCATAGCATATGTACTGGTCTTACAATAAAAGACTAATTAGGACAGACTGGTTAGTGGCCGGTAGAAGCTGAGATGGGAGACGCGGGGAGGGGGTGACAATGGACACAGAGTGACCGGGGTGTGACGGGTGCCAGGGGTGGCTGAGCGGGCGTGGTGTGTGAAGCGGACCATAACCAGCGCTGGGCTGCGACTGCCATTGCCTCTGCCAACATCACGCCAGCCACCGTGGACCGAAGCTCGCCGTCGCTGAGTGGCCAGTTCTCGCGCATCGCGATCCGAGCCAGCCCCGAGGTGAGCATCTCCAACCCACTCCCGACGACCACCAACCCCTATCCAGCCAGAACTCCACTCGCTCCAGCCCACTCCGCCCGCCTCTGCCATGCGTAGCCCGCCCCAGCCCTCGCTGGTCCTCGCACCAGCACGCCATACGACAGTGTACGTACCCTCCTCGTCGCTGCGCCCGCGCTAACTCGCTCCAGTGTCACCACCACCACGACAACGACAACGACCTACCAGCCCATTCCGCTACCCGCTCTCCCTCCAGCCCCGTCCTCGCCAAAAGACCCAAAGCTCTACCCGCTGCTCCATGCCCCCGTCCCGTCTCACCTCCGCCAGTTTCCCCTGACGTTCCCCAACGGCACCCGCGCACTCTTCAAGGACCCGGTGTTTGAGCAGGATGGCGAAGCGCGTCGTGCTCGCCAAGGCACATACGACGAGGAGCGCATCGGCGGCCAGTGCTGGGAGATGCTCCGCCCCGCCGACCGTGTCCCGCTCAAAGGCAAGGGCAAGGCGCGTGAAGACGTCATCAACCTCGCCGAGGCCGTCGACCGCTATCAGCTCGGCCGCCAGAAACGAGTGCACGAGAGCGACAATGACATGGAGGGCGTCGAGATGGCACACTCGGTCTCCCAGACATCCATCCCAGATCTCTCGTCTATGGGCCTTGTCAACTCGCCCCCGCCCCGCAAAAAGGCACGTGCAAGCACCATCCCAATCTCGATCCCGACGCCCATTCCAACGACCCAGTCACTCATCGCACCCCCGTCGCCCCTGCCCTCGCCCTCGGGGTCACCGTCGGTAACCCCGGTCCAGCTAGCGCCCCCGACACCGCCCATCCAGGCTGACCTCGCGCTCACCACGCTCCTTGCGCTCCCTCAATTGGTCTCCCACTTCTCGGCGCTCCCTCCCAATTTGCAATCTCATCTCCTTCTCCAGCTCCTCCGTCGCTCCACCCTACCCGTGCTGCGCAACATTCATTCGATCCTTACACCAACTCTTGCGCGCGACTTTCTCACTCTGTTGCCTCCAGAACTTACTGCCCAAATTCTCGCACATCTCCCACCCTCTGCGCTTTTCGCGGCTGCCAGGGTGTCACGCGCATGGCGCCAGCTGATTGATCAAGACATGACCCTCTGGAGGGCGCTTCTCAAGGGAACCCGGACGTGGTTCGGTGGTCCGTCAGAGCTCGCATATCTGTCCCGTACACTTGCTATTCGTAATCGAAACCCAAGCTTGTTTGTAGGGCCCCAACCCCATCCATTCAAACTATTGTACCGTCGGCGAGAGCAAACCCGACGCAACTGGCTGCATAACCAGCCAAGACGTTTGACTTTTGCCGCGCACGGCTCCAGCGTCGTAACGTGCCTGCTCTTCTCCCGCAACCGAATCATCTCTGCTTCCGACGACCATCAGATCCATGTCTATTCACCGGTGACGGGTGAGCTTTTGCTGCGCCTTGAAGGGCACGAAGGAGGTGTTTGGGCCCTCGCCGTTAGTCCGAACTCACCCTCGGCCCCTGGAGCGCGAGATTGCCTTGTCTCGGGCTCGACTGATCGGACTGTGCGCATCTGGGATCTCGAAAACGGAAAATGTACGCATGTGTTTGGGGGGCACACATCAACCGTACGATGCTTGGCGATTGTAAAGCCAATGTGGGTGGACGTAAACGGACGAAAAGAAAAGTGGCCGAAACGCACCTTGATTGTCACTGGGAGTCGAGACCACACGCTGCGAGTATGGAAACTGCCCAGACAAGGCGATCCCGAGTATCGGTGCCTAGGCGCGGACGGAGAGGATGTCGATCCTGCCGAGGTACGCATATTGCGGTATACAGTTAGTGCTAGGTTGACGTATGTTTGGTTGACAGGAGGACGTGGGGAGAAATCCTTACCATGTTCGGCTGCTTGCTGGGCACACGCATGCTGTACGAGCTCTCGCAGCTCATGGCCGTACTCTAATCTCTGGCAGCTATGACACGACTGTCCGTGTTTGGGACATCATCACCGGCGAATGTAAATGGACTTTGGATGGGCATTCACAAAAAGGTATGTCCTTGGTGCCTGGCATAGGCTCGGAGTTTGCTAATCCCGCGTGCGTAGTCTACAGTGTCGTGCTCGACCCCCAACGCAACCAAGCAATGTCGGGGTCTATGGACGGGACTGTCCGCATTTGGTCACTGGCGACCGGTCAAGCCCTTCACACGCTCACCGGGCACTCGTCCCTGGTCGGCCTACTCGGTCTATCGCCTACCCATCTTGTCTCTGCGGCGGCCGACTCGACACTGCGGATCTGGGACCCCGCGACTGGGCAATTGCAGCACACCCTGTCGGCGCATACGGGAGCCATCACATGTTTCCAGCATGACGAATTCAAGGTGCTGAGCGGTTCTGATGGCACACTGAAGATGTGGGACGTTCGGGAAGGGAGTGTAGTACGCGACTTGCTCACTGGAATCACGGGCGTGTGGCAGGTGGTGTTTGAGGGCAGGTGGTGTGTGGCTGCGAGCAACCGTCAGGAACAGACGTATCTGGATGTGTGGGACTTTGGGGGCGAGGAGATGGACAACGAGCTAGAAGCCGAGGAGGGTGACTGGATGGAAGCCAGCGAGGACGAGAGCGATCAGGACGACGCTGATGATGACATTGATGTTGTGGATGAAGAAGGCGACTTGGAACTCCGGGATGAAGAAGACGAAGATGATGATGAGGAAGATGACGGGGCGCACGATCCGACTCGGTACCGACAGGGCGGATCATCACTGCAACACCGTGCTCCTGGCTATGGTCCTCAACGTCGATTCCTCTCAGGAGGACTGTCGGCCTCCGGTAGCACACGCAATGGAATCGGTCTAGGCATGCTAGGGTTTAACATGACCGGCGCTGCGGGCTCGTCGAGCGCACCACCGCTTCCTATGATGCAGGACCAGACTCCTACCCGGCCGCGCATTAATCGCGGTGCGCGAGCGTCGGGATCGAATTCATCCCGACCATATTAATCGTCATCGTACGTCATGAGCAGCGCCTCATCGCGTCGTTTTGTGTTTATTGTTCTGCCTTTCTGTTTCATTCCGTTTTGGATCTGTAGCTTTGATTGACATTTCTGCCCGGTGTGCGTTGGACTACGGGAGGCAGTCCCGTGATAGGTTAAGTGATAATGACGTGGGGAGAGTAAATTCCCTCATCTGTAATCCTTGCTCAATATCCATTTTGGCTACATCCGCGTCGTCTGTCTGTTATCCTCACGCCTATGGTCGAGCGAATTGGGTCCGGGGCGCCCAAACACCGGATGATGCTCACCACGTGTGGCTATCACTCTGCTTTCTCTCAGGATCCATCGATTGAAATGGAATCCCCTAAGAGCTCCACAGCCATCGAGGCGATTTTCTGCCTTGGCCGAGGTAAATGCATCCCGGTCGCGGGAGGCGGGTGCGCGCTGTGCTTGCGCGGCAATGGTCGGGCAGCTCATACTTCTATATAAACACTGGCCCACGCCCTCCGGGAACGGTGTAACCGGCTTTCTCGTGTCTTGTCTTTCACACTCTCGTTCGATAAGTATTATCTGTCTGTTTATTGTCCTATAGCCAACTCGGAGACACAAGACACAATGTCCGGCACAAACACGTGGTCCACTCCGTCTGATAACGGGCGCTACTACTACCAATGCACTGATCGTCAGCACCATCATTACCAACAACTACAACCACAAACGCCATCCATTTCAACCCCTACCGAATCCTCACCTATAAGCCCACAACAACTTGTGGATTGGTTTGGCAATTCGTCAGCTGAGCAGCCATATATGGGCCATCAAGCTTATGGCAGCCACGGCGCCTATGTCGAAGAGCCTGAAGAGGTCGACTACGAGATCGAACAGGATCAGGAGGAGGATGTAGAGGCTCAAAGCACTAAACGCGAGGCCAGCGAGGCTGAAGACTCCGAGACGGCTTCCCCTGCTCCCAAAAGTAAACGTAGGAGGCGTACTGGGGAAGATGGAGATAGGAAGATCAGAAGTTCTAGGTAGGCGCTGGATTCATTCAGTAGCTGGTTATATGCGGTATGCTCAATGGCGTTGCACAGAGCTTGTCTTGTCTGTCGCAAGTTCAAGGCCAAGTGTATGCCCGGACCCAGCGGACGCGAGCCGGACGAAGATTCGCCGTGCAGTCGATGCTCAGCCATGGGCCATTCGTGCGAATTCACGGTCAGCCTCCGGGGCAAGTACCCGACCAAGTAAGTTTACACACAAGATAGCCGTATGATAACCGCTAATATTTTTGTCTTTCCGCTCCGCAGGAAGTTTGCTCGACTTCAGAAGCAAGTCGAACATATGGAACACATCAACCGGCTGTTGGACGAGGCTCTCCGAGCTCGGTATCGGTCCCGTTCACGGCCCCACTACACTCACTACCTCATCTGAACGCGCAACACTCTTTTTTCATCTCGTTCCTTACGAATTTTTTTCTTGGGTATTGTGGGGTATTTATATATGCTTGCGATGTGTAATTATTTGCGCTGTCCTTTGTTCGGGTTTTCGTTTTCGAGACTTTCGTTTATTGTGTTATATATTCGTCGTCTTTCGTTGATTTCTGTGTTTATATTGGACATACCCATTCGTATTTTGTATTTACAGAAGAATATATCTGCACCCTGTAGTCGAGTTGACTTGCATACAGGGTGGTGTCGTTGTGCTGACTTTTGGAGGATTTGATGATGAGATCTCGCTCCGCGCAGTTTCCAGCCCCGTGCCTGCACTTGGGCCTGTTCAGGTGACTCTAATCCTAGCACCGGCCCAATTGGTGCATGGGGTGGTTGAAACTTTCTTATGTTGGTATGAGTAAATCTGGCGTATATATTGGTTCGTTACCTTCAATCACCTGCCCGGCACTAACCTTGACTCCCCTTACGACTGTGACTCGAGCTGACTTCCTCCTCTGAATAAGTTATGAATGCCCTGAACTTTCCTGAATATTTTTATCCGAACGGGTGTTCCAAGCGCCACTTCTTCTTGGACGGCGATTTATTCATCAAAGCCAAAGATGGCTTTTTTCTCGTTCATAAGAGTAGGCCTCTGTCCGTCTGTGAATGATACACACGCTAAGAATCGAAAAAGGTGTAGTCTGTCCATTAATAAAGCAAGTTTCAGACGCGGTTGATTCAGCGGTTCAAGAAGCCTGCGGGCCTGTAGTACTGAACTCCAGCCCGTGCTTCCTGGAGCTGCTGCTTGAGGCTATTTACAAAAAGCCGTAAGCCTTCAGCCTCTCGTATCATTTATCTTTATATATCCAAGCTTATGCTGGGATACAACCCTGACAGATGGTTTTATCCACCCAATCTGAAACGCTGCTTGGTGTTATTTGCAGCTTCTCGAGTGTTTCGAGCTCCGGTTATTTCAGGACTGTGCAGGCGCTATTTGCTAGATCATCTTCCAACATCATTCGAACACATCAACTTGGTTGAACAATATCGAGAAGATGCTCAGGTTACTACTACTGTGCTTTCGCTTTGCACGTCCTTCCAGATCACGCCACCTTTACCTTGGGCGTTTTATGCGTTTTACGTTCACCTGAACCGAGCGCAACCCCCAGCCAATTCTCCTCTAGTAGCTCCTGCCATGATTGGACTAGCCAAGATCCATAAAGAAAAGCTCAAGGAGATATACAAGATTGGAGTTTCAGTCGTTCCACGCTGGAATAAAAGTATGGCTGCGTTCTACGAAGGCGACTGTATCGACAAAACAAACTCCCTGGGCGATTGTCTTCGTAGAGAGAACCATGGGGTACCTGAACAGTATATGCTCGCTCTGGAAGATATTTGTGATCCCATAGGAGCCATGTTTATCGTTTTGGACACTAGCGAAGCCGAGGAACTCTGCAACTCGTGCAAGACTATTCTGCGAGACGACGTGGTCGAGTTTATGCGCAACACATATCTCAGCTTATGCAATGTAATCAACGTAATGGAATCTAGGCGATGAAGTAGTATACTATTGATCGTTCTAAGCGGATTTCTTTTCCACTTATCGCTATATATTGTTCATATTATCTACACTATTGAACAGTGTGCTCGTACGAGTTAGCTGGAAGATCACTGGTATTCGGTTCTTGAGCAGCAAACGTAATGCGCGAAGACTCTTATGAAATCCAATATATACAGGAGTAAAGCTCGTAATTTATTTCTCCAACAGCCTGACACACAATGGAGAACCAGAATGCGCCGCCTTAGCACCTACCTGGCCTTCGCTACTTCTTTGTTCCTGCCGTCCACCATTCATTGTCATTCATCTTACGGCCCGCCATATCTCGCCAAATCCTTGGGACAAAATCTTCATATTTGGATCGTCTCTCTGCTATTCAGATATCTATCTAAGATCTGTCATGGTTTCTGTCGCTCTAAACCGGGTCTTTGAGGGATTTCTGTCACGATCTCCCAAACCCTGCATAGTCTTAAAAAGATAATCGAGCGACTTATGGCTGATTGCTCCCGGTTTCGGCGTCCTTCGCTCGCGCACCATTCCAGTTAGTCGTTAAGGCCTCGTTAAAATCACCTTTATCTTATACATATGCAATCTCATCAGAGGTTATTTGACTTAAAAATGTCTGCACGGCCCAAACCAACGGAAAACGATTACCCAAAAACCGCATTCTTTGCTGTTCATCGTGGCAATAAGGCATGCGTCTGTTCTACCTAGTAAGTCACAGCCCCTTAGGATATTTGATCTACACGACAGAAACACTTTGATACAGTGGAAAGCTTATGAGCAACATCGCGGACTCCAAATCTCCTATATGGGAAGCGTTTGATAACAGGTCGCACGCAGAACACTTCGTCAAGACGGGAAGGATTCCAAGCGGCGCAGCTCCTATCAAACCAGGCGCGCATATTGTGCCCAGCAACAGGCATCGGTCGATTCATAAAGGGATTTCGGGCAACAGTCTACCCAATGTTACAAAACTTGGTTCAGGGACTAGAGCCACTCGATCTGGATTAGCCCCGGAAGTGTATAATATTGCTCCCAGGCTTACACTCACCGAATCCACCTCAGTGCCTAGCTGTTCAGCTTTTTGTGTCGGTCGACCCACAACTAGCAGGGTCGCCCGGTCTGTTTGCGACGCGGTGACTGTTGTGGAGCCAAGTCATGAATTCTCTCCGCTAATCGAGACACAAGGTCCATCGGTGTTGCCGACAAATACGACGGCTAGTGCTACGGCTGCACCCAGAGTTGATGAGAAGACCGAGGTATGGACTGGTGGGTTTTGCTCGGAGAATCATCGTGCACCAGCTGCTTATGGTGTATATTTTGGTGATGATGACCCACGGTGAGTTCCGGACTTCGCTGCAGTCAGAGGTTGTAATAAATCTGTTGAGCCCAGCAATGAGGTTGGACGTGTGTCAGGGATACAAACTCTCCACCGAAGCAAACTACTCGTGAGCAAAGTGACTATAACCTTGAGGATTCATCCTGATTCACTATAGGGTGTGATTCGTGCGCTTGAAATAGTAGACAAAACCGTCTCTAATCTGACTGTCTATATCGATTTGGAATACGTAATTAAATCATGTTAGCCTGAATATTTTCTCTTATTATTTGGGTTTAACGTAGTACAACAGGCACGGTGTGGCTCCCTGGCTGGATAGTGCGAGGAGGGCAAACTGTGGAGGGCAAACCTGTCGCCAACTACTTGATGATTCGATATCTGGGGGCACTAGTGCAACGCTGGGGTGGTATGTACATTCCAGGATCATCTATGGAACGGTACCTCATTAGATTTTGTTCAGACAAACTCAGTTTGGTAAACGTTCAACATAAATCTGGTCACAAAAACACCGTGATAGCAAACAGCCTGGCAAAAGAGGCCGCAACCTTTATAACTGCTATCCCCTCGGAAGTTGACTGGACAGAAAAGCGGTGTTCTTTAGAGCATAGACTGCCCCGAGTAAAAAACGTGAGCAATAGGACCGCCTTTATTTTCGTAGCCCTGACAGACTCTGTGACCTCAAGAACCTTCCTGTTGTAAAAGGGAGCACCACAAGCGTACTAAGGGTTACCTTGACTCGAGCCGTGATGCTCGACTCGGAGGACGAGTACAAAGATTACGATAAGGTTGAACTCCACGATATTGACGAATCTCAGTGGTCTTCTTGCACCCGGCCAGACACGGTATCGCACCTCGTAGCAGATCAAGAAAAGAAGCGCAGGCGGGAGCCAATCTCGGAGCCTGAAAACGAGCTTGACTATAGTGAAGTTGAACGCAAAGCTAAAATAAGAGAGGGGAAGAAGCGGTGCGTTACGTGTCCAGACTGTGATCATGAGTTTGGTGTATAATGGGATGATGGCCTTCTTTTTGATATAACCCAATTAATATTCACATTGACGATTCATGTTTTGGTTTCTGAGCCCAAGCCATCCTATTTGGTCCTCTTTTAATGAAGTTATCCGCTGTATGCGCTGCAAATGATCATCTATGTGGCCTGACTCAGATGCGTCACAAAATGTTCGAACGATCAAAACTCGCCCGTTTCGTGCCATAGAGTAGTCCGTCCCAGCCCATGATGTACTTCCCAAGCGTTTAGAGCCAGATCTGGTAATATCGGCCAACCCTTCTTTTTTTGGCGACTCTCCTTCTCGGTCCACTAAACTCTCGGATAGGATGTACTATTTCAATTTAGTACAAAAAGGTCTCATGTAGCGTATCACCCCAACCAATGATCCATTTCACTATGAGACATCGCGGGAGCTTACTCTTGACGGACCCTCACGACTACGAGGCCCTGACATTCCAAAAAGTTTACAAGGAGCGCGCTTCTGGTCCTAAACTGCTTGACGAACGTCTCAGAGGCTCGGGACTCGTCTCTTGTGATTCGAGCCTGCGAGGTCAATAACATAGCGAACCCAACTCTTTAGACGCTTACGTATATTCAGTGTCCAAAGAGCGTTGCCAGGAAGAAGGCTCGGGATTGACCCCGCCCACACGAAAGGGATCACCCAATCCTGTCCCCAACAGTTAAACGCCATTGTTCTGGCTATCGATGTTTGGAACCGCCGGATGGCTACCTTCTGCTCAGCTGGGTGTGTCTACCGGACTGATCCTGCCGAGTATGACTAGGACTCCGATGGTAACTGTCAGAGGCGTACGTTGACCGAGAACGAGGTGTTTGATCCACTGGGTCACATGTTGAGCATTTCGAATAATGGTGACAAGTGCTACGCCCGTAAGCCCCGCGAGCCGACCCTTTGCGACACCATACGAGATGTACTTCGGGGTACGTTTGCAATCATTTGCAAAGCTATCGGTATGGCAGAGGCCGAATGGGCTGCAGTTTGGGCATTTGTCTGTTATGCTCTATTTTCCCGACTACCTTCTACGCTATTAATATCGCTCGTTTTGGCTTCTGAGGATATAGTGTTTCCTTCCGCTGTGATCATATCATAGTCCTGGCTAGGGCTACTGCATCACGATGATATCTACCTCTTCTTGACTCGGTCACCGGCTTGTTTAGATCCACTTTTCCCACCAGAGTATCCTTGCAGGCTGTACCAAACTCCAGCAACTGGCAAATTCATGCCGTATTTCAGCCCCAACTGCAATACCCCGGTGTCCGGAACACCTATAAAACAAACAACACCGACCCCGCTTGGTTTGGCGTCCAGCCGAGTTAGAGTCCTGACAATGCCAAAACAAATACTGACAGGACGTATATATTGTGGATGAAGTGCAACCGATGTAGGCGAACAGCTGATTGGATACATGCATGAAGCCCTTCGAGTCGAACCTTTTCATCATGCTGGTGCCCTATCGAACCGTCAATCGCCGCAAAAATGGCGTTGACATGTGCTGGTGGACAGCAACTGATATCTTTGTCACTCGGACAGAATGGTGACCATTGTCTTTTGTGTGCGAGTTTGCTGGAGAACGTCACGTGGACCGCGTCAGTTTCGTCTCGTTATCGCATCCTGGCGCACCACCAACTGACTGAACGAGCAAGCGGCTCCACAACCAAGTGAACGAAGCCCTTTGAGGGCTTGATGCGAGCGCAATGCCGGGTCGGGGAGAGCACCACAAGGCTACAAGGGAAGTCGTTGCTACGCCGGGCAACGCAAAAGGCAAGAGAGCCTACGATTCCTCAGTCAAAGCCTCGTGTGTATGCGCATCTTCGAGCGTTGGAGCGCGGGACTCTGCTCCATCGTGCGACCGTCGCAATCAGGGGGCACGCCTTGTTCAAAGAGACCGATGGTTGTCCCATGGACATACATACGGCCAAATGGATTGCGGTTGGAAGCAGTGTCAATCGAGGTTATTTTTATCGCATGGATTACAGGGCGATGTGTATATGCGGACTTGAATCTTTCGGATAGCTAAATGCGGGATATCCGGGCCGGTGGGAGCGCCCGTGGATTCTCGCCCTCGGTCTAACAATGTCAAATCAAAGGTATTTTTTCCGTCGATCTCGACGTTATCGGTCAGGTCGGAGATGCTAATATTGGTATTTGATCGGCTTGGCGTACGGGCTAAAACGGGGGACTTGTGCGGTGTCTGTTGTGTATTTGTGACGTAAAAAAGTATTGAAAATAATTATCGAGAGACGCGAGGCCTGCGTGCAGAGCGCTCATATAATTGTACCGAGTCGAAGCAGGCCGTATGGTATTCTTGATGACAAGAGGGCCCTTATCGTCGTCAGAGTTTCGTAAACAACGCGAGCAAGCCTTGCCGAGGATCAACAATATTGCCGTCCGCCCACGCTGGAGTCTGGCAGGTCCATGTCCGTCGTCGACAAAGTGGGTGTGTGGGCTGCGAGCGAAATGCATGAAACTTCAAGCCACGCCGCACAGCCTGTGTTGGCACAAAAATAACTTGGGCTGGGCGATGTGAAGCGCCGCGGTTCATGTTCGATCATGCGGAATGGGGAGGGAACTCTGTGTGCTGATTGGTGGATGTCCGGACAGAAGCGTGCAGAAGCGATGCACGCCGATACTCGGCACAGACGGCAGACGCAGGGGACCCTGCAGCTGCCAGGCTTTAGAGCACGGGCGGCGTCGACGGGGGTCATTCATTCCCTTGTCTCTCTTTCGTCGCACTCGCGCGTTCGGCACTTAGTTACTCGGACAAGTGCTATTTCGGTTGGGACCCTTGGCCATTCAAATACCCGTCAGGCCCCTGTTCAGTCGAGTCGGTGTTCCAAATATAAATCTTTGGCCTGCTCGAGCTAATCGCCAAGCGAACCTCCCCCCTCGCTCAGTTCACGCGTCCGCCATGTACGGTCTCACTGCTGTTCTCGCGCTTCTTGCTGCAGCCCCGGCCGCTCTCGCCCACCCCCTCGACCACGCACACGTCGAGAAGCGCTCGCTTGGCGCGCGTTGGTACCACGACGCAGACCATCCCGCCCACCGTCTCTTTGCGCGCCAAAACAGCAACGACTCGTACCCTGCAGTCGGCTCTCCTGGTAGGCGCTCCTAATTTGCTCACGTACGCGCCTCGCTTACGCTTATTTTTCAGCGTGGTCGCAAAAGTACCCGTCTGGCAAGCTCTCCACCGCTGGCATTCCTACCGGATGGATCGACGTCTTGAACAAGGCCGTTTCCGATGGCAGGATTCCCAGCAACTGCCCGGTCTCGACCATGGCCGGTGGTGGTGCGCCTTCCTACAAGAACGGCACAAAGAACATGGACCCCGCCAAGCAGCCCATCTGCTCTAGCTCTTCGCAATGTCAAGGTGATGGCCAGATCTACGACGTGCCGGACGGCATTGTTGCGATATCGTTCGACGACGGTCCTCTGCCTGTACGTCTTTATGATTTTAGCTTCTTCATCATACTGACCCTTTCACTTCAGCCTGCCATGAAATTGCAGCAATTCCTGCGTCAGAACAACCAGAAAGTCACTCACTTTTATATTGGTACGCTTTTCACCCATCTCATTCGCTTCAGTCAACTGATTTCAATTTGCGATAGGACAAAACATTCTTGACAACCCAAACATTTTCCTGGACGCATTCAACGTCAGTGGCGATGACATTGCCGTTCACACTTGGACGCACCCGTACATGACTACTTTGAGCAACGAGCTTGTTGTTGCAGAGCTTGGGTGGACCATGCAGATCATTCACGACTCGACTGGTGGCCGCTTGCCTCGCTTCTGGCGTCCTCCGTACGGTGACTCTGATAACCGTGTTCGTGCCATTGCTAGGGTAAGCCGCCGTGTTTATGCATGCCGTTCTTGTCTTACTGGCTATTACAGGAAGTGTTTGGTCTTACCACCGTCATCTGGAACGCAGACACCAACGATTGGGCTATTACCGAGGGCACTCAGACTGTTGCTGGCGCGACCAAGGTCCTCCAAAAGGCTTATACTGGACCCAAGTCGCCTGGTCTGTGCATTCTCGAACACGAGCTTTCCACGCAATCTGTCTCAGTCTTTATCAACAACTATGGCCTCATCGCTCAAAACGGCTGGACGCCCAAGACCATCGCCGATTCAGTCGGTCAGCCATGGTACCTCAACGCTGCAGACGATAAGAGCGCTGTCACTCCTCTTGATGTCGCTCAGCCTATCCCGAATGGTGCTGCTACTGGGGGCTCTGGCAACTCGACAGCGAGTGGGACCGGATCTGGAACTGCGACCGGCACCGCGGCATCGTCGAGCTCGACTGCCGGTTCCAAGTCGGGCGCGCTTTCCTTTGATCTTGTACAATCAGCGTGGTTCGCGTCCGCCGCGGTTGTCCCTGTTGCGTTTGCGTTGTTCTAATGTTCTGACTTTCATGATTGCCAGTGACGTTTTTCATGCCTTGGTGACACTGCTCTGCCTGAACATTCATTTGACGTGTTGTCATATTATTTATCACGTTTGTTGTGCTGTTGTGGGCGATTTTTGGACATTGTTTCCAGTCTCATTTATGTTTCATTGTTTAATGTGTCAGGTAGTCGTTACTGTTTCAAAATACCAGACGATCCAGCCATTCATTCATTCCAACGTGTGAACGCGGTCGGCTTGGGTTGTCGGAGCGAGTCGGAATAGGCTCTTGGCGACGGCCTGAGTTATTTTTACGTGCCGTAAAACGGCTGCTGGTTGTCGTGTATCGGTCCGTGTTGATCGCATTTTACGCTTGAGGTGGGATTGAATTGGCGGATCAATCCCGCATATACTCGATTTCGCCACGTCGCGACTTGGTTTGTCTAGTTTCGTTCGCCATCGATAATCGCACATTCCTGCGACTTTACTAGAGCAAATATCCAGCCCGTGTTGTATATGATTCACCGACCCGATATATTTGTTGCGCGAAACATTCAGTGTGATGGGATACACAATCGAGGCGCATACAATCTTCATCTATTGCATAGTTCATATTGCTCGGTGAACACGGCCTCGGCATGGATCACCGACGTTTAATAAACGTGCCGCGTCCTTCGCTGTAGCCTTGCATTCGCAGGCGCAGACGCAACCCGTTGCACATGGATGGCGTCGGCAACGTGCTCGGTCTTGTCGGCAGCTTTCGGCTGAGAAACTACTGCCCGAGCGGACAGCGCTATTATTCCAATCAGTCTATGAGATATATGTCGTTTGGGCGGTTATATGCGCGTATAAAAGGTGCAAGAAGGAGGCATAGTACAGACATCAGCTCTTGATCCACTTTTACACTCATAGCTGCCTTTTGCCCTTGTTTCCTCAACTTCAACTTCAGTATGATGTTCAACAAGTTCGCCGCTGTTGCCTCTGCCCTCGTTGGCGCTGGCTCGATGCTCACGGGTGTGGCAGCTCTGCCTACCAATGTCACCGAGATTGCTGCTCGTTCCATCAACCCTGCCGGAACTCACACTGGCCAGGCATGTATTTCCACATTACATTGAACTGAAAAGAATACTGACACTCTATCCTTCAGTTGACTTACTGTATGCATCTACTCATAATAACTCCCAAGTGGTCTGAAATTCTAATTTTTTTCTTCACAGTCTCCATCGGTCTTGGCGCTTGCGGCTGGACAAACGTGAGTATTTAGCATTTATTATATCATTACTGTGCCTAACAAGTGCCCATTACATAGTCCGATAGCGAGTGGGTCGCCGCCATCTCTCACGAGCTCTTCGACAACTGGCCAGGCTATGCTGGAGGCAACCCCAACAACAATCCTGTGTAAGTCTAGCAGTGGAGCATGTCCTTTCGAGATTGTCTCATGTTGCGTCTTACAGTTGCACCACTCCTCATACTGCTGATATCACCTGTGAGTATACACAAAGTCATCTTCGATCAGCAAAGGCTAACGTTCCGTTTACACAGATAACGGCAAGACCATCCGCGTTGGCATCGTTGATCGCTGCGAGGGTTGCGCTCTTTGGGACCTTGATCTTTCCCCCTCTGCCTTCCAGCAGGTGCGTGGCCCGACCTGTTATAGTGCACTCAAACTGACGACATTTTGAAAATTTATAGTTCGCTCCTCTCGCGAGCGGTCGCCTCTATGGCGCCACTTGGCATTTCAACTAAGAGCCTCCTAGCGTTGTGGAGTATTCCTATGAGGCTACAACAGCCTGCTTTCTTTCGATATGATAGACTGTATGCGTTCTTACCTATGCAATATCAGTTGGGTTCTCGATAAAAGAGTGCTTCACTATGACAGCATCCCATACTAACTAATTTCTGAATTAAACAAAGCAGTATATACACCGAAATCTAGCCGCATTCTACTATTAGAAGTAATATCTACAAAGCCAAACAATGGAATCTATCCAGTCTATGTCTACAGCGTGTTACCAGGCAACAGGACGAATAATCGTTAGAAATGAATGACTGTGCCGGCGCCGTCTACCACTCTAACCCCCACAGCAGCACACCTCGCACCAAAAGCCGTGAGGTAGATCTGAGAGTGTGGGGAGAGCCGCCTCAGTTCAGGGTAACCTCCAAACACCTCGGAATCCATCATCTGGATCGTTTTTAGCTTTGGGAGACCACCGCTGAGGAGCACATCTAGGTGTGCGTCAAGATACCTCAACGCAGTCTGTGCATTATCGATGCTGTGTGTAGGGGACAACAGGTCCGGGACAACGCCCCTCAACCCAACGCATTCGACCTTTTCCATATCGCAGAGTGGAGAAGTGCACGATACCGGATAGATGATTTCCTTTAGGTTCGTACACTTGGCCAGCAGTTCTACGATGGGTCCAACAGGCTCGAAGCATTCATCGTCCCGGATATCAAGGGATTCGAGGTTAGGACCATGAATGTCGAAAAACTCGCGCAATGCAGCAGTCTTGGCCGCAATGTTTCCTCCGAAATACACGTTTCCGACCAGGACAAGGTGCGTAAGGGACGGGGTTGTTGCGTTTACGAGGAGTGGGAATACATCGGCAGCGCGCATCTCGGCCAGGCGAAGCGTCAAGTGCTTCAACGCGGGTGCTCGGATGGACGTGGGGGTGGGTGCAAGCCCAGAACGAAGAACGTTCACGCTCGGGTTGCATCCTTGAAGGTGCAGAGTCTCAAGGTTAGGGAGGCGCTCGAGAAGGATTCGAACATCGTTGGTTGAAGGATATGCTTGTCCTGTCCAGCCTATTGCGCGCAACGAGTCTCGGAAACTGAGGGCGGAGAGCACGGTGGATGACAGATTCCCGGAGCCTGTCAAAAGCGCATCCTCGAAAACCGCAAGGCGTGGACAAAGTGTTATGATACGCGCTAAGCTTTTAGCATGCGTGGGGTTGTGTATGGATGCCCATTGGGAAGGAAAGGTAATCTTTAGTCGCTGGACCCACCATCCAACCTCATTCACGTGTGAGAGCAAATTCGCAAATTCTTCGACGGCGTTAGCGGATTTGAGGATCACGTCGTTGAACAAAAACTCCCAAGAGAGCGCACGGAACAGATGAGAGGTTTGGTTTAAGTTGCGTCGTGTGTAGAGTCCGAGTGAGCGAATGTATTGATTGGGATGGTTCGTGTCAAAAACGTTCAAGTGTGGCGCGTGAGTTGTTGACGTGGCGAGGAAGAATATGTGACGGAGGATTTCTTCAGGCAACATTAAGAGTGCCATAGTAGAAAATCTATCTAGAGTCAGGTCCTGGAGATTGCGTGTTTTATAACGAACAAGTGGTAGTTCTATGATGATTATGCTGGTGCTAGCGGAAACCCAAAATCCGGGCTCTTGGCGGAAAGACCTCGGACAACGAGGGGGCAACGGGGAATATCTCGAGGAGAACACACACGGTCTGGAGAGATACGATACGCGAAATACAAATCAGCTGGTTCGAAACAAATCAGATGGGGTATCGCGTTTCAGCCAAGGTTTTTTGATATTAGGGCGAATTGGGTGGCAGTGTGGCGGGCAAAACCAAGGGGCCTACGTAGCGGGCGGTGGTGGTCGGCTCTACGAGGTGAGTTGGTGGGAAGAAGGTTGAAACTTGCCGTTTTGCAAAGGCCGATCCCCGACCGGTACTTGCCGGCTCATGACATAATCATGATCTCTTCGCTAGGGAGTTACACGCAAAACGGTCGGGCTGCTGACGGCTTCCCTCAAATATTAACAATTCCAAGGAAGCCTAGGAAAGCAGACCATGTTTGATAATAGATTATGGCGCGAGAAACGAGAAGGTCGACATCATGCTGATATCAAAGCCGATATATAGGGTGGATTATGTATAAATGCGTGGCGAAACCCCAAATCATGCAAATAAAAGTGCCAACAATGCCCAAGCAATCAAAAATCTAGAGCCTCAGGACCGTTTATGGACGTCAGGTGTTTGCGGTCGAGCAATATTGCTAGTCATGAACCATGTTTCGGACGCTGCGCTGTTTATCCTTGGCCTATCAACAGGACTCGTTGGGCCAGCAGAGTTGTGTGCGGATCCTCGGTTGTCTGTCTCATCATCCAAGGGCCAGTCCGATAATTCAGGTAAATCACCGCGCCGCCTTGGCTTCCCTTTAATTTGCCCTTGTGTGGCACCGTACCCTGTCCCAGGCGGAGTTGGAACGGGTGAAGGAGTAGGAGGGGGAGAGCGTTCTCTTGATCTCCGGGTGACATTTGGCGCAGTATCGTCATCATCGTAGGATTCGGGGACAAGGTGTTCGTGTTCTTCGTCTTCGTCGGTAGATGTTGTGGGTAGTATCGGTGCCTTTTCTTTGAGCTTGACGATCGAGTCTATGAGCCAGAATTGAAGAACATTCATGACTATGGGGAATAGCCCCATGACGCTGCAAAGAGCTGGTTAGCTCAAGTCTGGGCTTGTTTACGAAATCTTACACAATCACTTGTAGTGCTGCGTCTCCGTCTGTCCAGCTGAGAAGCCAATCACCTATTGGGAACAAGCCTGGCCATATCGCAAACAGAGCGACGACAGCAAGTTTCATGAGAATGAGAGAAGCGACATAGACTGTTGCCTTGAAAACGAGAATGAGCTTTAAAACATAAATGACCGGATGCTTGAAAACGCACCTGTTTGACCCAATAGATCTTGCTGGGTGGTATACCACCATAATCCCCGGATTTGAACCCCTTGAGATGTAGTTTTGTCGCAAGCAACCAGGTACCCGCATGCAAAAATGCGTAGATAAACGCCACACCAACGGTAGTATCGACCAAGACGTTCAAAAAGTACAATGTGCATGGGTTGTTGGAACTATGGTGAGCAACAAGATCTGATATAAACACGTTGGACATGTGGACCACGATCTGGCCGACGACCTGTTTCGATACGTCAAAAATCCTGTCCGATTGTTAGCTACTGCGGTGCAAGTGAGATCGGGAATGGTGCGTACCATATCCGCCACGGCCTCCTTGGGCTCTCGTGATTTCTTTTCCAGACAAGGCTGAGAATGACGATGACACCCATGAGTGCTTGGACGACGAGTGCTGTTGGGCCGAGGAGGCGACATCGCTTGACGTCGGTGTCTGGTATAGGGATCGGTAGAGTTGGGCCATCCGTCATCATGGGCTCGGCTGCCGTTGATGTGGGCGTCGACAAGAGTGTGAGCAAGAGGCGATCATGGCTAATCATGAGAGTACTATTCCGGTGTTGCCGAAGCCGAGAATTATCGAACGAGTGTAGTGGTCAAGGTGAGCCCACTGAGGGAGCTGCTTGCAATACTGATTACCCAATGGCGGCTAATGAGTGGAATCATGTGACTACCCGACCGTGCTGCACAGCTCGACGGCACGACACGACAGCCACGCCCAGCGCTCGTAGACTCGTATATATAGACACGTTGCTCGCATTGCACACCTAGACATCCTACCATGTCCTCGTTCTTTGGCCGCTCCGCCACTCCCAACCAAGATCCTCGCGCGCCCGCCAGCTACAGTTCTCTTCCGTCTGGTCCTCGACCGAGCGGCGGACGGCTCCCGCCTCCACCGCAGCCTCGGGGTGGCATGCCTCCTGGTCAGTATGATACATACTCGAGGGGAGCGCCGTCTGGTTATGGCTCGGGATATCCTGATGAAAAACAGAATGCGAGGCATTCAGGACACGGTGGCCGGTATGTATTTATGCTCTTGGTCCCGAACGCAATCTGACCAAGGTGATGCAGCTACGCCGTAGTCGAGTGTCCCAGTCCCGGAATCGCGCTTACAAACTGTCTTGTCGTTCATCCAAACGACTTTGCCCAAAAACAGCATGTGCTTGTCAAAGGAGACTTCCCACTGACTGTCTTGTTCGTATGCTCCCATTGGTTCTCTAGCTGCTCGTTACTAAGCGATCTATTACAGCCAGGATAACACAGGGAAGCTCCGCCCAGGTGAAGTCGGAGCTTCTCGTTCCCAGCGCATGTGGATCGGCCTTTCTGCGCAAGGAGACTCGGTCACCGTTGAACCTCTCGATCTCCAGGCCAGCGGGAATGATATCTATCTGGGTAGTCTGGACGTCGAGGTCGGGTTTTGGAACCCCAAGCAAGAAGTCGCAGAGCAGTTTAGCGCTGATGAGATGAGCAGTAGTTTCGTCAAAGTACGTCGCTACATGCCATTCTTTATTGAGACGAAATAACGACTCTCATATTAGGCCTTCAACGGCCAAGTCTTTTCCCCTGGGCAAATCCTCGTCTTCGACTTCCACGGGATCACGCTCAAAGCAATCGTCAAGGGACTTCAAGTCGTCGAACTTGCAGCGTTACAATCTAAGCGCGCCACCAGTGCCGCACCACCCGGAGCCGGTCGCTTTGGTATCCTAATGGACCAAACCGAGGTTAACTTTATCAAGGCTGGTGACAGCACGATCAAGATCAAGTCCTCTGCGCGCAAACCCGCCGCAAATGCGATCATTGCACCAAACTTCAAGTTTGAGGACATGGGTATCGGAGGACTCGATTCCGAGTTTGGAGCCATCTTCCGACGAGCGTTTGCGAGTCGTGTGTTCCCACCCGGGTTGGTCGAAAAGTTGGGGATTCAGCATGTTAAGGGTGAGTTGAGGTGAAATGTGAAGCATGGCTCGGTTGATTGATCGGGGACGGTTAAGGAATTCTGTTGTATGGGCCTCCTGGAACTGGCAAAACGTTGATGGCGCGGCAAATCGGAAAGATGCTGAACGCGCGGGAGCCAAAGATTGTGAACGGTCCTGAGATTTTGAACAAGTTTGTTGGTCAGAGCGAGGAGAATATTCGAAAGCTGTTTGCAGATGCCGAGAAAGAGGTAGGCTGTATGCTGATCGTCACCACGGTTGTACTTAACTTTTTATGCGGCGTAGTACAAGGCCAAGGGGGAAGAGAGTGGCCTGCATATCATTATTTTCGATGAGCTGGATGCTATCTGCAAGCAGCGTGGCTCTACAAACAATGGGACCGGTGTGGGTGATAGCGTGGTGAACCAACTCCTATCCAAGGTATATTTAACCACGCATATCATACGCCCAACAGCTTATGGATTTTCTGCAGATGGACGGTGTTGACCAACTCAATAACATTCTTATTATTGGTATGACTAACCGACTGGACATGATTGATGAAGCACTGCTCCGACCTGGTCGTCTCGAGGTGCATATGGAGATTTCTCTTCCTGACGAAAAGGGCCGTTTGCAAATCTTGAATATTCACACCGCATCGATGCGCAAGAACGGAGTGCTCGACCGGGATGTTGATTTACTGGAGCTTGCAGCGAGGACGAAGAACTTTTCGGGTGCCGAGCTCAACGGGTTGGTCAAGAGCGCGACCAGTTTCGCGATGAATCGACATGTAAAGGTAGGTTTCTATTGCTCCAGATGCGGCTGAGCTATTCTAAAGAGTGTTTGAAGGTCGGGACTATGGCTGGTATTTCAGACGATATTGAAAACTTGAGGGTCAACATGAACGATTTCAATAATGCACTGGACGAAGTGCACCCGGCATTCGGCGTTGCTGAAGAAGAACTGGCACAAGTCATCCAGAATGGTATCATACACTTTGATAGAAGTGTCGACGTTAGTTTGTCCTTGTTAATGTTTAAGTCAAGGCTAACTCTGGCGGATTGCAGGCGACTCTGCGTGATGGGAAACTCTTCGTCGAACAGGTTCGCACTAGTTCACGAACTCCCCTTGTCAGCTTGCTCTTCCATGGTAAGTGTGCTGATTTCTTGTGCGATTTCAGCATTAATTCGTACCCAAGGTCCTCCCGGGTCTGGCAAGACTGCTATGGCTGCAACTATTGCACAGGCTTCTGGCTTCCCTTTCATCAAGCTTGTCTCGCCTGACAATATGGTTGGCTACTCTGAAGGCCAGAAGATTGCTGCTGTCACGAAAGTCTTTCAAGATTCGTACAAGAGTCCGCTGAGCGTCATCGTGGTTGATAGCATCGAGCGTTTACTAGGTGGGCTGAATAAGATGACAGAGCCAGCGTGTCAATACTGAACCGTTTTCAGACTGGGTCCCTATCGGCCCTCGATTCTCAAACGGAGTTTTGCAAGCATTGATGGTTCTGATGGCTAAGCGGCCACCAGCGGTGAGTAATTCGATATTAGGAGGCTAACCCAAAGTTTATACGTTTGTAATTTCAGGGTAAACGCTTGCTCGTTATTGCGACGACATCTATCCGTCCGATGTTGACCGACATGCAGATGTCCGAGATTTTTGACGCCGAGTTGCGCATTTCTCCGATTTCGACACTTTCTGCACTTGCCAAGGTTGTGGACGACGTGAAGCTATTCAACTCGCCAGAAAGGTTACAGGATGCACTCCATGAATTGAGGGTGGCCGGATTTGACAAGGAGGGTAAACTGAATATTGGTGTGAAGAAATTGCTAAGTATCATAGAAATGGCGAGACAGGAGCCAACGGATATTGCCCAACGGTTGGTGAGCGGTCTGATAAACTTTGGAATTTGAGCGTGTATTTGCATACAGATGTAAATTTTAAATATGCTTTTGTGCTTTTTGATCAGGAGGGATGGTGCCGTTTTCTGAAATGTTGCATCGCTAAGATCCGCCGCTGCGCCGTATGGAGGACTAGGGGACGTGAGAGTTTACACTACTTATTGATCTTTTGGGTAGCTCGCATGCGGGCGTAGCTCGGGCAACTTCGGCTTGGACCTTGTGTTTGAAGTCCGTAGCGGAGACCGTACGCATGGATTGGATACTTTGAGTAAATTTCATGACGGCGGAGTATATGCTCAGAGCCAGCACCGCAAGACCCAGATTACACAGTAGCGCTTAGCGATCTTTCAGCTGATTCAGCCCTGGGGTGAATCGGGCATTCGGCTCACCTGGCTCTTCCGGTCAGACTTAAAAGGCTCGGGCTACACTCTCGCACGACCGCACCAGTCTCCTCTCTCCGCACACCGGCCTACCTCGCTTGACGCCCCCCCCCCCACTTGCTTGTACGCGGTGAGTGCCTCTGCTGATGATACAAGCTCAGTTCTCAACGACCTCAGGTGCAATATCGCATAAAGACAGTTGGCTGTGCGTTAGACCCACCTCTCCTCCCAGATGGCCACATTAGCCCAGCAACACTTTACGGTCACCCCCGACGACGTGGCCGTCCTAGAGGCCCTTACCGGGTCAATAAATCCAGCGGGCGTCCCTCGTCAGGGATTTCAGCGACGAGAAGCGCCTCTTGATCCCCTGCTCCTCGCTGCTGCAGCCGCCTCTGGTCCACACGTTACCCGTCATCATTATCACCATGACTTTTTCCCCATAGACGAAGAGGCCGACGACCCGCTCGTTGGATCATATGCGCGGTGTGATGCAGATGCGGAGCCCCGTTACGTCAGTCGCCAAAAACCCCGGCGGGAACGTCTACGTGAGCTCGGTGTAACTGAGGACGGGAGGGCCGCGGTCGGGCTTCCCGAGCACGGCAAGCTCACAGACTCGCCCGTACCTGTCCCGACTACGGAACTACGATCTAGACGCCGAAGATCCTCATTGCTGCCTTCGGCCGACCCGACCCCAGCTATCGGGCTTTTGCAACTTCCCAACCCCCCGATATCATCTGTGCAACCTGCTTTGGCAAATACTGTGTCTCGTGAACCAGTCGTGGTGCAATGCCGGGCTCGTACTCGGATCCCAACTCCTCACGGACCTGCATTCCTGCACCTCTATCACAACAATCGCGATTCGAAGGAGCATCTTGCCATAGTTATCGATCCAGCTCAACTGGATGAGGTAAATCAACCTACGCCTCTTCCTCCTATTCGGAGCTCAACCCTCGACGCTGTCTGGCGGGAGGGTGAGACGGAAGCCGAGCGCATTGTGCGAGGTGCATACGTCGGGCGCCTCTCTTCTGCTGCCGCCAAGCCATCGTCTCCCACGAGTTCACGCCGTGATTACCCCGCGGATGCTCCCGCCCCTCTTGTTCGCATCCACTCGGAATGCTTTACTGGCGAGACTATTGGGAGCATGCGTTGTGATTGTGGCGAGCAGTTGGACGAGGCCATGAGGCTTATTGCCCAACCTGTACAAATCCCGTCAACAGGCGAGATTGTCCCTGGACGTGGTGCAGTCGTCTATATGCGTCAAGAGGGTCGGGGTATCGGGCTGCTTGAGAAAATCCGGGCATACAATCTCCAGGATCTCGGCCACGATACCGTCACGGCCAACTTGATGCTCGGGCACGGCGCCGATGAGCGCGGGTATGAGATTGCCGCAGCTATTATGCGTGATCTCGGACTGGAGACCAAGGGGCGTGGGGTTCGGCTACTCACCAACAATCCCGAGAAGATGGAGGCACTCGAGAGGGAGAAGATTAGAATCGAGCAGAGGGTCGGAATGGTGCCTCGCAGCTGGAAAACGCATTCTCATGCTCACCCGAAGAGTGGTCGTGGTCGTGCGAAGACCATCACGAAGAAAGATCGTGATGGTGAAGACTCGGACGACTCTTACGATGAACATTTGCTTCGCCGTGGTGGTGCGACCTTGATTGGCGGAGGTGCAGCGCACGGGGTTGAACTCGAGCGGTACCTTGCGACCAAGGTTCAGCGCATGGGCCACATGCTTGATCTTCCTTCACATAATCACCATTCGGAAGATTCTGGCCTTGGCTTGGTTTCCCAAGCGGTCTCGGACGATGAGGATGGGTTGTCAAAATCCGTAGGGTCGTTGCTTGATTCTCCGGACCTAGAGTTCGACTCGGTTTCGTACAAGTCTAGGAGTGTTTCTCCAGTAGAGCTATAAGCTTTTAATTTGGAGACTGTTCTCCGGACTTTGTTTTGTATTAGACAATTGGTTTGTATGTTTGTTTTTGGGAAGCAATTAAGCTCAATATAGTTAAACACGATCACGTGCTGCGAGGTGACAAGATGTAAGGGTTCCCAGAAATCTCCTTTTCGACACACGACCTTGTTTCCAACCACGATACCCCTCGTTCGTTGCTTGATACAAACAGACGACGATGGCAACGCTATCAGACTTGTACCCCGCCCTGGCTACAGTCGCCGAAGCCATTCGCCTGCATCCCGCTCAGCTCAAGGCTGCAGAGGCGCAACTCGATGTGGTCCTAAAAGTGCAGGGGGCTTATGATGCACTGCACGAATTGGCAGCACAGAAAACCATCCCTGATGATATCAGACAGCTTGCTATCTCGCGTGTCAAGAACATGGTTGTTCAGAGCTGGAGATCCAAAGCGTGAGCCACTCTTGGATTACCATACATATGTGGCTATAGATGTTAATGTCTTTTTAGTATTTTCAATGATGAACATCGCGAGAGAATCAAGGCTAGAGTGATGCTGTTTCTAGATGATGAGAATAACGCCGTACGTTTGATGCTGCTCATGTGTTTGGCCTGCGCCAATCTGAATGGCGGATAGATCGCATACCACAACGAGACAATTGCTGGAAAGATTGCCCGGCAAGATTTTCCTAAATCTTGGTCAGAGACACTTCTCTGCGTCGATCTGCGTTTGCTGACGTAGGCTGATCTACTAGGCCGAACATCATTACGAACTTGCTTGAAGTAATCTCGATCAACGCACAGAAACGGCTTGCAAACGATACGAGTGATCCCAAGGCGACGCTTGTCACAAGAAGGGCACTACAGGTCCTCGCGTCAATACTAGAAGAATACTCGACAAAGGTCATCACGGCTACCACGGCTGTGATGATTGAGGTGTGTTTGGGTGCAGCCCTCTTCGGTTACGTATTAACCTGAGCGCTTTAGTTGACTGGGACGCTGTTGACCCCCCTGTCAGCCCTTTATGGTCAGTTCAGCGGAAGATATTTCTCTCGATTGAATCCGGAAACCGTCAATGACCCGGACGTTGGTGTTGACGTGGAGATCGCCCAGTTGCTCTTTCGAGGTATCACTCGTTTGATGGTGTATGTTTGGAATCGTGTGAAGCAGATCAACGCTACGCAGGAACAAATTGTAAGTAAGTACGTTGGGTGAAGTTCCAGCTTGCTCATACCCCGTATAGATATCCGACTTTTTCCAAAGTTCGGTAACTCAGCTCGAAGCCGTCTTCAACTTTCGAGTTCAACTTGTTCTCGCACTTCATTCAACCCGTTCGTTCGGGACGCTCGACGCAAACGGAGAGCAATGCTTGAAGCTCCTCAAAGACCATATCCAATTCGTCACTGACGATTATTTTAGGACTATGCAAAAACAAGCCCTGTCCAGGTTTATGAATATGCCCAAATGCACCGAGCTTGTTAGATATAACTGGGACCAGGTGGTCAAGGCTATGAATAGTCCGCCAGAGTTGAGGACTAGTGAGTGCTCATAGCTGAACCACTCCCACTGTTATACATGATGGCGGTCTACAGATGAAGCAACTGCCGCCTATCCTTCGCAGTTCCTATGCTCAGCCATGTTGCTCTTCAAAGAGAGCTTGTCGATGTGGTCGCCAAATCGACAGACTGCTGAGGATTCAGGTGGGCGGCTCTGTTCTTCCGCTAGCATAATGCAGTACCGAATCTATGACTATCTGTAGATATCCTCCCTCCAACGTTCGTCGAAAGCGCAGTTAATCTACTTGTTCAAACATTTTTGCCACTAAGCGACACGAGCCTAGAGCTTTGGGCGTCAGATCCCGAGGGGTTCATCGAGGAAGAAGAGAAGGAGGGGGATGCATGGGAGATTGACCCTCGCGTGAGTACAAGTAGGATGGAATACTCTAATCCACTGAATGTGTTATCAGCCATGCGCAGAGCGTGTGCTCATTACGTTTGCGTCGAAATATACGGACACTGTTGTCCCGGTCATCAAGAGCATGTACGATGTTGTGATTGGTGCGTGCATCGTTTGCCGTTTTCGGGCGCATTTACTGAGATTGAGGTATATAGCTACGCCCACTACGGATCTTGCGACAGCTAAACAAAAGGAGGCGCTCTACGCTGCTATTGGACGATGCGCACATCGCCTTAAAGGCGTGATCGGTCAGTGAATTGATTTGGCGACTATGCTGGTTCTGTGCTGACTTATTTGCAGACTTTGACCAATGGCTTTCGCAGGTTGTCGTCAAAGAAGTCAGTTCGACAGACCCAGTGTATGTAGTTCTTTCATACTGGCTTCTCATTGTACTAATATTTTGTCAAGTAACCGTGTAGTCAAACGACGGGTTGCGTGGGTTATAGCTAGGTGGTACTCAGATAAGGATGTGCCTGCCAGTGGAGGGGCAGTCTGGGAGGTCCTCCGGTATCTGATTCAAGATCAAGGGGAGGCGTCTGATCTTGTTGTTCGACTAAGTGCCGCCATGGCATTGGGTGAATGCGTTGACGTAAGTCTGCCTTTGGTGCGGTGCCCGTAACTAACTGGCATACCTCGCGCAGACTATGGGCTTTGATGCAGACGCTTTCCAGCCTCATCTTCCTTTCATCATAGAGAGTATGGTGCAGTTGGCTTCTGAATGCGAGACTTTTGAAAGCAAATCGCGCGTAATCAAGTCACTCAGCCAGATAATCGACTGCGTTGGTCCGCGGGTAAGACGTTTGTTCCTCACATGATGAGGCATTGCTCAGCGATGAGGTAGATCGTTCCACTAATAGGGCCGATTCAGCAAGTGATTGCGTCTCTATGTAAGTTGGTTCAGTGTTTAGGTCGCATATAGTCAACCAACTGCTATTTGCAGGGCAAGCAGCGGGTCAAACCGACGGAGGAGCAAACATTGGGAGCGATGGCGCTGTTTGGTTGTTCAAAGCTAATCTGCTTGTGTTGGCCAAAGCACTTGTTGGAGTAAGTTAATGTGCTGTAGGTTCCGATCGATACTAATGTTTCTTCCAGGCCTCGAGGGAGCACTCCGCAGGACTTATAGGGCTTGTGATACCACTCATACGCGAAGGGTTGACCACCGAGGTAAGGAGATTCCGAACCTCCCTTAGCTCAACATCGTTGACCGCTGGCAGTCAAAACTTCACTTAGATGGCGATGCGTATCAGCTATGGCTAGCAGCACTAAGGAATGCTACCACCTTGCCTCCACCTCAACCGGATGCGATTGGGCTTGCAGATATGATACCGGATATCATCCATTGTCTAGACACAAGCTTTGATGTGCTTGGAACGTTATTGGAGATACTTGAAGCGTACTTCTTGCTCGACGCTACTTTAGTAGTTTCGGTGAGTGCTTTTCGTTCAAGTATCGGGCTAAAGCTAGCTCACAAATGCATCAGCTTCACGGACTACCGTTATTCCAAGTATTGAGAAAAGTTCTTTCTTCAGCAACTACACATCATCTAAAAGATCTCTTGAACGCGTCGGACTTGCTTTTCCAGCTAGTGCAACCTGGTGTTTGGCCGGAATCTGTGCACACCTCCGAGTTCTTCTGGGACATGTTAAAAACGGTCATCCAGGACAAGGTAGGATACTTCAAGAAGCTATTTGCGATTGACTTACGCGCCGTCTAGGCAAACGCTAGCATTCTTGCAGACCATATATGCATATTTTCGCGCATGATTATCCAGGATCCAAACGTCTTTATCCATCTTATTGTCGCTGGTGCTGCGGCCCATCAAGCAGCGGACAGTCCTTTATTCGAAGGATTGCTAGACCAGTGGTGGAACAAGGTGGGGGGTACCCGAAACTCGCTGTGAGCTTTGGTTTGACCGTCTCTACAGTTTGACGTGATGTCAGAGCCTCGCCTGCGTAAGCTCGTTGGGATGGGTATCGCCGGGTTGGTTTCTACTGGCCGACATGAGGTAATGGACAGGCTTGCGTCGGAGATTCTGAACATGTGGATGGATATTCATGGGGAGCTGAACGAGTCCAAAGTTGCCATGGAGGAATGGATCCAAAACGGATCGGTACCCGAAGAAGAGCCGTAAGTCCAAGGACGCCAAATGCATGAATCGACGCTCAGCTATGAATATAGGCTCTATCTACACTGGGCTAAGGATGCACACATCCCACCGGATTCATTTATGAAGGATAGTGAGGGTACTTTAGAGGAAGAGAGGCGCAAAAAAGTAAGTGCATGGCCTATAGCGCGAGTAAATGTTGCTTAAAATATGTTGATCAGGTCTGGGAGAACGACCCAATTCGCAAAATCAAGTTTACTGCTTTCGTCGCCGAAAAGATGCAACAAGGAACAGCTGTTGTTGGAGGCCAAGAGGTACTTCAAGCTAAATATCTTAAGAACGCCGAGCCGGCTCTCTTGCAGCAGCTTGAAGTTGCTCTCGCATCTGGCCTTTAAACCCGTCATCTTGTTGTGGTAGACATAGTCTATTGTTAATGATATCCGCAAGTATCTGAATGTACATAAATACCGAGTTACTCAATCGCTGTCGGACAAAGGTCCTGATGAAATAGCGTCTGAATCGAAATCCACTAGAGAGCTCCCATCCACGTCAAAACTGCTGCTCCCAACTGTCCTGGAGGTCCTCGGACCCTCTCCGAATTCTGGTGTATCTCCATCTGCGCGATGAATACGCACGACAGGCGTTAGGCACCTCAAACATTCCCACATGTCACCATCATCCGCAGCACGAAGCATTCGGTCTGCAACACAAACGTAGCAATATACGTGACCGCACGAGGTGACATAAGGTGTATTAAGCGGATGAGTTGGAGCTGCTTCCGGCATCCATTTTTCAGCAGCTTGGATATCTTGTGTCCGTTCGGATGAATCGGGCGCGATGATGTGCGAGGCGGTTGGCGCTGCATCCTCAGTGCAGATAGCACACTCGGATGAGGAGAGTGAGTAGTAGGGTCCTTGACGTGTAGATTTGGCCATTTGGGGTGATGTTGGGACGGGAGGGAGCCCCAGCAATGGACGAACAAAGGCCGGAAGTGAAATAGAAGTAGGCTGAAGGGAGGTCGTCAAGTGGGTTAGCTGTCGCTTGAGGGATTTGGTATTGACCAAGGGTAAAAGGAAAAGCAAGAATTCCTAGAACAAGAGTAAATTAGTGTTATTGTGAGCAACGCCAGGTGTTGCTTACCGTAAATGCGTGCCACACCATCTGGCGGTTCATAAAGTCATAATTTACGCTACGTGTAACCAGTCGCTTGATCGGCTCTAATCTCAGTCCTAATAGTCTATCCGCCAAGGTTCGATATCTGGAGGCGAAACTGAGTTTGGGACACTACGAGGGCAAATTGCAGGCTCACCTCCCGTTCCATAGGAAGATGACGAAGCTTGCGAGGCTCAGAGCCCCATGCAAGTTCTCCAGCCCGCTCAAAGCATTCCAAAATTTTCGTCTCGCGTCCGATGAGGGTGCATCTGGCCAAGCCTTCGAAAGCGCGTGTGACCTTATCCGACCGTGAAGGTAGGGAAACAAGATAGTTAGAGCAGCGTGCGACAGCAGCAACCGACGAGGCAATCCCGACGCTATACGATGTCACACGGTCAATATCAGGGAGGGGAAATGGACAATGAAAGAAACGTACGTGCTTTATCCGAGGACTGCAACCATGCTCGCTGTGAGAGCTGGTATTTCAGATTTTGAAGTTTTGCTCCATACGTGGCGCCGGAGCTCCAGACGGACAAGTAATACAAGCCGGCTTGGAGGAGCAGAGTTAACTCTGGCTCGTGGTTGACACCCCAGGAGGACTGACGCGGCACTATTAGTCTGTTATCAATCAGGAGAGATCGCAGTGCGTGCCTTGACCATATCCAAACATTTTTTGAGCGGCTCCTTTAAAACGGAAAGAAGCTCATTATCGAGCTGTTCCGAGTCGAGCTGGTTTACCCGGAGAAGTCTAGGAGCTGGTGATTGTGTGGGCGAGCGTCTGAGCACTTCGAGACGAGGCTGGGCAGCATCCCAAGCAGTTTGCCAGATGTCGTCTGTTGAGGTCGGCATAGAGCGGTCCCGGAGAGCGTGGGGCGTTGGCTCGTGATTTTCGGGTAAGAGCGCCAATGGCCGAGCAATACCAACGGACGCTTCTGGTCGCATCCGGAATGCTGGACCCGACCCACCTGGCGACATAAACACACCCCTGAGCGACAGGATCAACATGCGTATTCTTACACATCCCTTGGTTTGTGCTCCCCCGTAACCAGCGATCTGAATGTCCCGTGTAAGTCACATCTTGATTCGGTCGAAGAGAGCGAAGAAAACTGATGTTTCTTAGCGAAGCTGCGACAGCACGAGGCGGGGTCGTGGACTTTTGTCAAGCGGACAGGCGCCCTCTTCCTCCTCCCACATGGAACTACTCCCAGTCTCCTCGTCGTCAAACCTCGCCCAGACGTTGTCGGTTCCTCCGGTCAAGGCTAGCCCCTCGGCGAGGGACAGATTTCGTGCGTTGGTGAACAGAGTACGTGCCTGGAAGCCAGACCAAATCTTGGACACCTCATAACACTGGGCTTGTCTGTTCTAGGTCATTAAACGGAATCGCGCATGTGCCGCAATACAGGAATTAGTAGAAAGCGCTTCCCCTGAGCAAGGAATTGATCCAAAGAGCGTCGTTGCCGATCGCCGCTATGGGTCTCAACAAGTATGTCCGCCAGCGTATCTTCGCGAGCCCTTATTCACCGTGTCATCCCAGGCCAAGTGTACAATCGAGGTAACCCACTACTCCGAAAGTAGGTGCCGCACCGCGAATTTTACCAACTCGGAGCTCGTGCGTTGGTTGGGCGACAACTTTCCCCAACGCAGGTCAAATGAAATTCGATGGATTAACATTGGCGGAATTTCTTGGGATGTTATCAAGGCACTGGCAATTCGCTATGACCTGCATCCCTTGTCTATTGAGGACGTGATGACTGGTACCCGCGATAAATACTTCAAGGTCGACTACTATACTCAACACCTGTTTGCTCAGCTCACGAGCTACAAGCTCAAGAGTCAAGTTGACGAAGAAGCGATACAGGCAGCCAAGCGGCCACCGGCCAACTCCTCTTCATCCTTTCATATCAATGGTCGTGCCAGAGTAAACCAGCGTTCCAGTCCTATGCCACCTACACTCCAGCTACCAGCCCAGGATCAGAGTGCATCCCCTGCCAGTCGGCCAAAATCTTTAAAATCTCAGTCTAGTAGTATTAGCGAACTAGGAAGGTCGGCACTCGCAGTCGTCCATCCTATTGCAGCAACCTCCCATTCGCATTCGGCGGATGAGAATGCGATTCAGGTGCTCAAGCTTCAGTCGGGCACGTTGGACATCAAGTCCACGAGGGTGTTTGTATTTTTGTTGCGAGATGGTGAGTGATTATTTGATATATGCATGTTGGCTACCTCGCGTTAAACCTCGTTGCTGTAGGTACCCTAATTTCAATACACGAAGACCCAAACCTGCACGGCGCAGAGCTTAGGGAACAACTACACGCTGGTTCATTAATACGGTCCATGGAAGACGTGTCTATGCTCTTCCATGGGTTCTTGGATCTCAGTACGTCGCATTATGTTACTTACGGCACCGTCCCCCCTTCTACGATCGCTGACCATTTCTTCCAGCCGTCGATCATTTGATCCAGATTAGCGATGGTTATCACCTTGCAATCTTGGCTTTGGAGAGGAGCGTGCTATTAAAGCCAACCTTAGCCGCTGTTCAGACTTGTAAGATACCGAGTCGGTTTGCCAGTTTATTGTTTGACCCGTATCCATCTAGTGCATTTATTATCGGGCGACATAGAGCTTCTAAGAATGGCGATTAGGCCACTACAGAGGATTATATATGGCCTGAGGCGATACGACAAGGAGCGATACAGGGTGAGCTCGGGGGACGACCACTGCATAAACTCCTGGTATTGACGCGTGAATTCTTGGTTTAGGGTCTGGCGATCTCTCCAGAGGCCCGAGGTCAGTGTACTCAAGCGAACACCAGAGCCAGATATTGATTTTAGTTTGTAGCCAATACGACCGGGTTCTTGAGCGAGGAGACAAAAATATACCTAACCGACGTCTACGACCACGTCCGGTATGTTGATGCTGCCTGCGAATACCCTGTTATTAATCTGGCCGTTCGCAAAGCTATGTTATGCTCTCATTGGATACCCATAGCTCTACTACACGAGAACTCATCTCATTTACCTTCAACGTATGTCATGACAACCGCACACCGGTACTATGCTAATAGCCTCCTTAGCTAACGAGTTGTGACTCAACCAATGTCATGCGAAAGCTACTTATAGTTACAGTGATATTCTTGCCCCTTACGTTCATTACCCAATACTTTGGTGAGTGTGACATCCCAGCAACCTAGCCCCAATGCTGAAGCGCGTTCTGTAGGAATGAATTTTGCAACCATGGACTCTGTCCAACAGCACTCTGATGCATTGTGAGTATCCGTACAACACGTGTTTTCGCCGGCTAACTCTACGCTTCTTCAGATTCTGGAAAATCGCTGGCCCTGTGATTGGAACATTAATCCTTATTGCACTCCGAAATCGGTTGCTCAAGGTCATTCTCCCAGAACACTAGATTATTTATCATTCAGCACGTCAAAGGCTCACTCCTATGTATTTGTATTCGCTGTCCTGTATCCTATTGCCCCGTATATCCTGCAATCTACATTCGTCTAATTTTGGACGTGTGTGCATCACGTGCGACCCCGCAATATGGATTCTCTGTTCAGATCCAGGCCTCGGCGATCCCTGCACGCGCTGTACAAATGCCCCTGATAACTAGCGCCTAGTCTTTTCACCCCCGCAACCACCTCATCCCGCTCAACATGCCCAAGTCTAACTCTGACGCAGACGAGAACGACTCTCTAACTTCCGATGACGAAGCCGTTGGACCTACTACTGGACGTGTTACCGCTGGGGATGTGGCCCCTGTCAAAAGCCGTCCATCATATGCAAACGAGCGCGAGAGCGGGGCAGCCGGGATAGAGGGTCTAAACGAGACCGGTGCCAGCGAGCTAAGACCACCAGCGAGGCCCAATGCCAAGTTTAAGGCGTCGGTGAACAAGGTGCGTCATGTCCCCGTCATGTAGTGTCCAACGACGCTTGAGTTGAAACACTCATAGGTCATAGCCATGCGCCGAGCCCATGCTGCTCTAGTGGATGTTGCCCCTGGTACCGAGCCTGGAGCTGACCCTCGAAAGAGCTCAACCGCGGAGATGTACGGACATATTAGTGTGGGTTGTCTGCTCTCTAAGCATTACACGCGTTCATCGTGCTTCTCTTCTAGGCCCCCTGCAAAATCGAGATATCAGAGTATGGCCCTAGCAAAGCACGATTCGCTACCTATGACAACAAGGGATTCATCGACTGGGTCAACAAGCCTGCCGCAACTGCCAAACGCGAAATCTGGAACAAAGTTCGGTGGATCAATATCGCCGGTGTTTCGTACGATGTGATTAGCGCTATTGCGCTGCGGTACGAACTGCACCCGCTTTCTGTTGAAGACATCCTTCATGGGCGCAAGAACGCTCGCTCCAAGGCGGACTACTACACCAGACATCTATTCATCCATGCGTTGACCCATACCCTTGGCAAAGACGAAGACGAGCCGAATGAGCAAGAGCAGTTTACACGTACAGAGGAGCCCCGTTCGATTCCATCCTCCCGTACCTCAACCTCGGTCGGTAAAGGATATGACTCAGGCGACGAAGGTGACAGCGAAAGGCAGAGTGGTGGCTGGTTACGTCGACGACGTAAGCCTACCCATGCCAGTACTCTTCCAGGTAGCGATGCCTGGTACGACGGGAAGGACCTGGAGCAGCATGCTGGGATGGGTACAGAGCGAAAGAAGCCGCTTATTCGGCATAGCTTGACCCCTGCTGGACGCGCCAAGGCTGCTAATCAGAAAGCTATCGACGAATTGAAGAAAGGGTTTGGACGAGTATATGTAGATGTTGCGAGCGCCTGGATATTCTTGATGCGAGATGGTAAGCTGGCGAATGTTGCGCACTTATAGCAATTAAGCACAAACACTATTCCAGGCACAATCATTTCTATCAGCCAGAAGCTTGAAACACCGTTTGGAGTTGCGATTTCGAATCGGCTGCGGGTGCGGGATACGGTGTTGCGGTCGTCTGGAGATGCGTCGCTGCTTCTCGAAAGCCTGCTTGACATAGGTTTGTCCTCGACTTTGTTGTTTCCCTCGTTTGCTGCTGACCAACCAACCAACCAACCAACCAACCAGTGGTTGATAACGCGGTGCAGGTTGTTGACAAATACCACGATGTGATTCTCAAGATGGAACGTTCTATCCTGCTGAAACCCAATATGAAGACGGTGCGAGGGCGTAAGTGGGCCTTAGTTATGATACCCTTCTCTTCGCTTACTCTCGCCTGCCCACAGTGCATATCATTTCTGGGGACTTGACCCTACACAAGCGCACCCTTGGCCCACTATCTCAACTGGTTTATGGCTTACGCAGGTACGATCTAGACCGATGTAAGGTGGGTATTTTCCCATGTACCTCAAGAACCCCTGGAACTTAAACCACTGGCAGGCGCTTGCTAGCTCAGCCAGCCGGGAAGGTATTCAGAATGGCAAAAGGTGTTCTATCCGTGTCTAACTGGCTCTGCTTTAGGCGAAGTTGTAGGTTATCTGTCCCATCAGGCCAAGGTTTACCTTGCGGACGTTCATGATCATGTCGAGTGCGTTTGAGCTGAGAACTGTGCTTTCACATACTGATTATACCGCATCGAACAGGTATATCATGAGTTCCCTTGATATGTTTACATCCGTGTCTGAGAACCTGATCAATTACACCTTCAACGTGCGTGTGTTCACTGATTCTAAAGAAAAGATTCTAATGACACGCCCCAACTAGATTGTTTCCTACGAAACAAATCAAGTCATGCGCGGATTGACTATTGCCACAGTAATCTTCTTCCCCCTGACTTTCCTTACGGGTTACTTTGGTATATTATCCAGCTTCCGGAGCTTCAAAGATGCTAACAGAGCGCCTACAGGTATGAACTTCGAGGTAATGCCCTCTGTAAAGGATCATTCGGAAGCAATGTTAGTTTTCGTTTTTGATATTTGAAACGTATTGTGACAATCTTTTGCAGGTTTTGGGAGATCGCGTGTCCTGTGATGGTTGTTGTGGTCGCGGCGTTCTTGTTCCCGGATATCCAGCGACTCATTCACTTGATCAAGAAGCGTGCGGCTACTAGAAAGTTTGATGGCGGAATATAAATGGCAGGGTCAGCAAACAAACTACGAACACCCTTCCAGATTCTTGTCGGCCATCTTTCACCCATCACGTATTCTGCGTCGATGTATTACCTGCTGTTCTTTTCTAGCTTATACAATACCAATCAGATTTATCTTCGGGATCTTTCGAGCACTGTTAACCTGAAACACGTCCAGTTCTGCACTACACACACCCTAGTAAGCCGCTGCCCGAGGCGCAATGAATCATAGTGTACTATCGAGGCCACTCGCGAGCATGGGCTCACGAATAGATATGTAAGCTGAAGTTGTTCCCATTGTTAACCCAGCTTCGTATGCTTGGGCAATTCATATGTGTATTCGCTCGGTTTCACCGTAACTCTGTTATGTTTCGTTCTATCCCCAATGTTTCACGCATGGCTCATTGAATTACACAAATTTGAATACACATATAGCTGATAGTATAATATTTACTAGTTCAGTAGCCAGTTTACTTGTTGAGCTCTTGCTGGGCCTGACCCTTGTCATGTTGTGCGTTGCTAAACAGCGCATATAAGAACCAGCCTAGGCACCAAATCATTATGTACCTACCCTGATATTTGTTGTTCCTTGTCGCCAGTAACAGCACCGACAATCGAGTCCTTCTTGCCTTCTAGGCGATCGGCAGTGCCTTCGGCGTAGCCCTTGGCCTGAGCAGCCTTGATCTCGGCCTCGCCTAAAATATCGAGATCAGACCGACGCGGCAGTAAGCCGTACGCTCACTTACCAGAGGCATGCTCTTGCTTGCCACTCTCCTGCCAGGATTGGGCACCAGTCAGATTACCGATACCCTCGACGGCAGTCCCTTTGATGGAGTGGTATTGGCCAGTAGTCTTGTTGGGGTCAGTAGACATTGTAGTTCAGAGTAGCAGGTTGAATGGAGTAGCGAACGTGGGTATTGAGAGCTCCGTTTTATACCTTGGACGCTCCTAGCTGCTCCCGAGCATAGATCCCAACTTTCGTCATTCGCATCTCACAGTGACGAATTGAATGACGTATTGGACAAATCACCTGCCTATCTCCGTCAGCGCCACTTGTATATGTAACCTACTATTCATGGAGCTTAGCGGACGAACCCGGCTGTTGTCTCGTACATGCGTCAGTTATTTCCAATACGTGCTTGTCCCCGAAGGACACCAAGCTACGATCGAGTGCGACACCAAGAAGACAATAGAAATAGCGAGGCATAGTCTCTAGACACGCTCCTCCTTCATGACAATCTTGGATCTCCATGCTAGCATGGTATGGGTCGTGCATGGCATGTTATGGTAGATCAAACGAGATAGTCCATGGGCCGGAAGGCTGGAAACGTGAATAGATGATCTTTAAGCTGTTTTTCCCACTTGTTCTAATTTTGCACACGATTACGATAGACCGTCATCATATTTGCTAAAGAGTTTGACATTATATTCGTCCTTATTGATACAAATAATGGATAGCGACATGCGGTGACAACCCAAGTTTCAGTAATGAGAATTAATCTACTTGTTAACCTCCTGCTTGGCCTCGCCCTTGTCGTGCTGGAGGTTACTGGAATATAATTAGCACTTGAGATAGCGTTGAATAGCGTTAGGCTTACCCTTGGGCCTGCTGGGCCTTATCGCCGGTAACGGCACCGACAATCGAGTCCTTCTTGCCCTCTATGCGGTCGGCAGTGCCCTCGACGTAGCCCTTAGCCTGGGCGGCCTTGATTTCAGCCTCGCCTAAGAGCCAAAGGGTGAGATATTATAGCACACCAATAGTGCAGTCGTATCTTACCGGATGCATGCTCCTCCTTGCCGCTCTGTTGCCACGAAGTGGCACCAGTCGCGTTGCCAATGGCCTCGACAACCGTACCCTTGATGGAGTGGTACTGACCGGTGGTCTTGTTGGGCTCAGAAGACATAGTGATAAAGTGGTAGTAGAGTGAGTATTAGAGATTTAGTGGGTGGATGATGTAGAGCTAGGCCACCAAGGCGCCTCTTTTATACCGAGAGCGCCACTGCAATTAGATTTTGTGGGTCGTCATAAGAGGACCACATGACGAATTGAATGACGTGCTGGCCGAGTCACCTGCATCCGAATCCATGTGCGGCGTCGCTTGGTACCTTGTCTGGATCGGAACTTGCATCATACGACGTCATATTTCTGAATGCGGTGGCGGTCAACCCATATCTGGTAATCTGAATGGATACGCGAATTCACATGCATTCGCCATCACGTGGATGGTTCTGGCTGGTCACATGCCATCTCCCCACGAATGAGGCACCCGCTCTCGGTCATGCTCAGCGCCTCGAAGCTTTAGCGTTCCATCGTACCAGTGCGATGGCTAGCGTCGGTGACAACAAATATGCAAACAACAGTCTAAATCTAGACTACACGTGTTATCCGCCTGTAGGCACGCTTGATATTTGAATGAACAGCCTTCTCCTTTCTCGCCTAGTTTAGTACATACATCCCTGTGTGTGCACGCCTGCTCTGCGCCCGTCCAACTCCACCATCACCACATCGGCTGCCCTGAACCACAGTATACGAGCCCTCTGAGCGTCCTAGATTTCGTCCACAATGCCCAAGTCCAACTCTGACGCTGACGAGAATGAGTCTCTGACTTCTGACGAGGAGACTACGAGTCCCACCCGTGCTACCTTTGCACCTGGGCCTGCACCTCGGTCCCCTCAATCACCACGCTCCCCAAGGCCAATGATGTCTCCCGTTGGCTCCCACCGCTTTTCTCGCGTGCAAAGTCGTCGGCCTACTATGCCGCCGCAACGGGAGCCGAGCAGGATAAACCCGTTGGATAAACCTATCGACCAGTTTCGGTCTGTTGTTCGAGCAGTGCGTGCTTAACCGCCATGATGCCAACATGACGTTCACACCTTGTTTCTGCAGGTTATGCAGATGAATAAAACACATGTCGCCCTCAAGGACCTAACGCCTGGTGTGGGAGCGGATCTTCAACGCGGCGATCCTTACGAGCTTTACGGACACCATCATGTAGGACTTGGTCTGCTCTTACCAAATATGCTTGGCTCATATGAGCGTCTTTTCCCTTTAGCAAGATTGCAAAGTACACGTTTGGGATTATGGTCCAACCAAAGCCCGTCCGCTCCAGTTCCAAACCAACCACGACTTTATCGAGTGGCTAGAATCGGACAAGAGCGAGCGGGGGCTATGGAGTAAGGTTCGATGGATTAACATTAGCGGGCTGTCTTGGGACATCCTTGGAGTGCTCAAACAGAAATACGATTTACACCCCTTATCACTCGACGTGGTTTTCCATGCCCGTAACAACTCCCGATCCAAAGCAGACTATTACGCTAAACATCTTTTTATACATATACTAAGGTTAGTTCGGTTCTCTACCATCAGCCACATTATTGATTCGAGTCGTATAGCCATTCTCTTCCACCCGATGAAAGCAACCCCAAAACAGGGGCGCCTCTTCCCGACGAGCCTGACCCCATCGACTCGCCCAGACAGTCGAAGACATACGACCCCGAGCAAGGTCTCAGTGTTAACGCAGGCGACGTTCCATATGGCCGTGCTCGTGCATCAATGTCACGTAGACAAACGATGATGACCACCAACACGGCGTACAACGAAAAGGAGCTTGATTTAGTGCGCACGCGCACACGCTCAGGCATTCATCCAAATACAAACGTAGAGGATCCCGTCGCCAAAGCTGCCAGGAAAAAGGAGGCAAACTTGCGTGCCATCGATGCGCTTAAAGCCGGTGATGGCCAGATCAAGGTGGATGTAGCAAGTATATTCATGTTCCTACTACGGGATGGTGAGTTCCATCATTGTTGTTCCACAGCTCGGATTAAAATAGATGGTGAACCGCCAGGCACCTTGATTACCATTCAGCGAGAACCTGAGCGTGAATTCGCTCAGCCTATCTATGCCCGATTGCAATTGCGCGATACCTTGCTGCGTTCGTCTGGAGATGCTTCGTTACTTTTGCAAAGCCTGATCGACATGAGTGGGTGTGGTTCTGTTCCGTTGCTGACTTGGTCTCATGTTATCGCTTGCGTTTAGTTGTCGACGACGCGGTCAAAGTGACAGACAAGTATCACCGCAGGTTGCTAAAGATGGAGCGTGATATCTTGCTCAAGCCAAAGATGAAAACCGTCCGGGACTGTACGTTCGCGTGACTTGTTGTGCGATTAGTCTGCTGACCCCTCAACCCAGTGCACATTGCTTCGGAGGATCTCACTCTTCACAAACGCACAATGGGGCCTATTTCCCAGCTCGTATACGGACTTCGCCGATACGATGCAGACCGGGCCAAGGTACGACCTCATCTATCATACTAAGCACATCGGTGGCTAAGTTTAGTTGGTTTGGCAGGCCGTTGCGACTGAGGCGGAAAAGGATCTTTCCGGGTTCCTCTCCCATCAGGCTAAAGTATACTTGGCGGATGTGCACGACCATATCGAGTGAGTGTCTCGGCCAGGTTGGCATTTTTCCATGTTGACTGATTTTCGGCGTCTAGATATATTCTCAGCTCCCTCGATATGTTCTCTTCCATTGCTGAGAATTTGATCAGCTATACATTCAACGTACGTCTCGTCGCGCATGTATCCATAAATGCGCGATTTGATTTTTTTTTGTCCGTGTTAGATCGTCAGCTATGAGACAAATCAAGTGATGCGGGGCCTCACGATTGCGACAGTGATCTTTTTCCCACTGACTTTCCTGACGGGATACTTTGGTGGGTTTCTTAGTTCCCATGATCCGAACTAGCGATTTTTTCTCATGACTTGAATTCCAGGCATGAATTTCCACGTCATGCATTCGGTACAGGATCACTCAGAAGCGATGTAAGTGGAAAGTCTTGTGTCTTCAGTAAAGCCGCTGAACCCTCGCGCAGGTTCTGGGAGATCGCTGGTCCGGTGATGTTTGTCGTAATCGGATTGTTCCTGTGGCCGGACATCGCTCGCCTCATCCATTTCCTCAAGAAACGGGCGGCTACAAAGAGGTTTGATGTAAAGGCAAAGAAGATGAACTAGGGGGTATGCGACGCATGTTCGAATATCTGATGAACCATATTGCTATTGTTCTCGGGTTTAGGATTTGGATGCGTGTTTTTTTTTTTTTTGAAGATCGTCTATGTGTTTGTACGGTATGGATACCAACTGAAGTAATTATTACACGCTGTAACTGTATGCACCAAGACCACGATGCACATCAGGGTAACTAAAACGGGTAAAGTCGACTCCTTACTCCATCGGTCTGGAAATCCGATTAGCGAGGCGGTACGAAGGAAAAATGGATGAATTCTGGTGCGGATGTACGCTCTTGGTATTTCAGCACGCTTCTGTCGCCTTGGACAAGCGAGCGGACAGATGCTGAAATTTTGGGGTTGTTCCTTGCGGATTGTGTAGGATCTGTAGGCATTGGATAAGGTGCTAGCATGGTGCTGTTGGTGTTATTTACATTGAGGGCAATCGGTGCAGGGATGATGATCAGTATCGAGATGAGGCTGCATGGCAGGGGTATTTTATGTATGCAGCCCGGAACATGTTCTTGTGCGAGACAGGAAGTAGAGTGTGCGCATATACTGATAGTTACCTAGATCATGCGAGTTGCTCGATCTACGCTGGACATCGTGCTATTGGCTGCATCTTAGAGGTAATCTGTAGATAGTATCGGAGTAAAAGCCGTTTGGGACGACAAGGACCAAGTGGAGCATCGCTTTGCGCACTCAAGGAGAACCCGCAAGGTTCGGTCGAAAGTAGGGCTGTTCTCGGCCCTTCTCGCAATTTCTGCACTCGTTCAGCTCGGGGCAGATGTCGGGTGCGACATGTAATGAATGGGTGATTCAGCGGTCATGTGCAAGGGCGACGAGTACGAGATGGGCCTGATAGGTTTCTTCGGAGTCCGGGTAGCGATCCCGTTGCTGACAACTCCGAACTGCAGAAACAGAGTTTACCGATGCGCCCTTCGTCGTGCGAAGATGCGAAATCACAATCGGACGAGGGCTGGGATTCCAGGAATTTGGATTGAAATGAATAGCATTACAGCTTGTGTAGGCAATGTAGTTTAGTACAGTATGGTAGACACGTACAACGCACGCCCTACCTGACGGCGTTCGAGCTGGTTCCAGAGTGGGATGATGCCCATGGCACGTGCACGGCGGATGGCTTTGCCTACGCGGCGTTGGGAGCGCCAGGTAAGCCCAGTCTTGGCACGCGAATGGATCTTGCCCATCTCAGAGACAAAAGATCTGAGCAAAACTGCGTTTTTGTATTCGTCGAGCGGGTCGATGTCGAGTTTACGAAAGGCGTCGAACGCCTGGGCTTCCTTCCGCCCAGGGCCCATGGTCGGCTCCTTGGGTCTCCGCTCGATGCGCTGGATCCGGTGCTCGCGGCTGAGGTGATTCGGGCTCACAAACTGGGAGTTGGGGCATGAGTGTGCGAATGTGGAAGGTGGCGGGTTACTGTATGCGACGCACCTTGCCCGCGCTGAATGGCTTGGGCCGTTCAAGCAAAGTCGCGGGAAGCGCGGCAGCATCTGGGGTGTGGGATGAGTGTGGATCACTGGGTTTACGTGCACATTACCTTGCTCCTGCTCTGCGGCCGACTGCACGAGCTCAGCCAGCCCCTGCATCGCCGATGGCCGTGTGTCGTCGGGCTCTGCCGGTGTCGCGGCGCTGTCCGCTGTTCCAAACAGGGGTCCCGCCATCACTGGTGATGATCTCGAGTACGCGCGCAGCGAGCAGACCTGCGCCAAGGACGCGCGCGAGTTGCGCAGGCAAGCGAACATTTTGGACGAGCGGTGATGAAATGACCGAAGCGCCAGAGAGCCCAGATCGGTTCAGGGCCGGCTGGAGCGACTTGAAGATGGACCGGGGAGCTGAAATATGGCGAACCCACCCCTAACGACGACCACCCGCCAGCGTGCCCTCCCCCCGCCGCGCAACCCCCTCTGCTCGCTGCCATATAGAATCTAGTGGCTGCCAGTTGGGACAGGGCCCTTGGGCTGTTCCATCATGGCTAGTGGTCTCCCTCCCCCTCCTCCCTCCCGCGTCTCTCCTGGGGGGCTCATGTGCGTTATATTTAGCAAATTTCATGCAATTTGCTCATCGCCGTTGTTATCCCAGGTTCGCACCCACCCCGCGCGACGGCCGGCCCACAGTGCTCGATGATGCCTCGCCCGTGCCCGTGCTGCCCAAGGCACTCTCGGCCGCCAACAATCTCTCATCGGCGGCCGCTGCCCAGTGGCCATCACTCCCCCCGACGCCGTCGAATACCGCCAACTCAACTCCAAATCCTACCTCGAATCAAATTTCGATGCCGTTCATCAAGCGGCATATCCGCCGTCGACTCACAAACGCAAAGGAAACCTGTGACAAGGAGCTCGCAAAGGTTATTCACTCTATCACCACTTACGTAGAGGAGCGTCTCCGTGAGCCCTCGGAGCCTGATTACGAGCTTGACCTTCATGACTTGGCTGATCCGTTTGTCCTCAATCCCGGCGGCATCGGCGGCGACGACACCGATGACGATACTCACGACACCGATTTCGACTCTAGGCGTAGCCGCCAAGGTGAGTCCATCTTTGTGGGCGCTATACGCATTTATCTCATCGGCCATTAGCCTCTGCCTCGTCCAGCCCAAACTCGTTCCGTCGGCCGGTCGGCCTCCCCGCACGCTCCATCGTCTCTGGTGGCTCCGTCGTCAGCGATGCCAGCCCCAGCCGGAAGTCGAGCGACCCTGTCAGCCGCAATTCGATGATGGGCCCGCCCCTCCCTCCCCCAGCCTGGCAGGGCCCTGCGCTAACCAGACGTCTCTCACGGAGCCGGCCTCATCCTGGATCCCTTCCGATCGGGTCTTCATCCAATTCGCGGTCGACGTCACGCTCGCGCTCACCGCTCCCGCCCATGCCTAGTGCGGTGGCTGACACTCCTGCGGTATCCTCATCACCGCGCACGGGCACGGGTACCAACAGCCGTAGACTTTCTCGCATGGACTTTGAAGAGCCTATCAATCCTTTCATGATGACCTTGCACGAAATGACCGCGATTGCGACCGATGTCGTTGACATGTCTATCGCGACACTCACGTCTCAGCCCAAGGCCTGTACCGAGCTCGTGCAAAAAGTTCAGGCGATTGGCCGTGCGTGGGACGAACATCCGGATTGGCAAGGCCGTGGGTGGTATGTGCAGCTTTTGCTTGCCGTCGCGGGTCTCAGTCGTGTGGTCGAATGGTGGGAGGCCGAGAAGCAGTTTTGGAATTTTGACGACGACGACGAGAGCGAGATGGAGCCTATGGTTTTTGTCATGAAGTCGAGTTCCCAGCCGGCGAGCGCGAATATGCATTCATCACGCGACCTTCCCGACATTCGTTCCCCTCTGTCCCGGAAGTCCAGTTCTGGCACCAGAGGTACCCCCATCGACGGGTCTGACACTGTGACTAGTGAGGTTACGGAAGAGGGGGTTCCAGAAAATTCTGCTTTGCTTTCTCCTGAGATTCCCACAAAGCCCCCCGAGGACGAAAAGGAGCCGATCGATCCAGAGAAAGAGCGACAGCAAAACGTGGAGGAAACGGAGACGTTGAGGATCCAGGCGGAGACCGCTCAAGTCTCAACCATCGTTCTAGAACTTGCTTTAGACGGAGAGGAGCTATTGTGGACAAATCGTGCATGGTCTGAAGTTATGGGGTAATTGTTCCTCCGCAACTCACGGGCGCCTCACGACTAACTTGACGTACAGGTCCAATCCAGAAGTCGTTATTGGAACGGCGATTACTCGTTTACTCGCCCCGGAAGATACGGATGTGTTTGTCAAGTCGACGCGTTCGTTGCGCGAGGACGATTCGCATACAATCGAAGTCAGCTTCCAAATGCGTGTCGAGTCGGACGGGTCTGAGCCCGTGTATCAAGAGTTCGAAGGCAAGGGTATGCTTATGCTCGATCGTTTCACCGGAGAGCCGAGCCATACTATGTGGGTTCTCAAGCCAATCACTCTTGCTGAGGGCGACGATGTTACAGAGTTGGAGCTTCCACCGGCAGTTGGCGAGTTGCCCCAAATTCGTCCTATTACTGGTACTGTTCGGCGAGGAAGCACGGATAGTCGTCTCGGGATTCCTATCTCCCGTGCCTTCTCTCACGCTCCGGTGCTATGCCGGATTTGTGAATGCCAGATTCCGGATTGGTATTTTGAGAAACACAACGAGACATGCCATGAGCTCCACCGCCTGGAGGCTGAGATTGGAGAACACAACGATACCATATCTGACCTGCGGACTACTATTCGTGGACTGACGACATCACTCGATCGTGCCTCGCCCGTCACCGTGCCAGAGTATCGTGGCATCTCTCTTGTCAATCCATCGCCGTCTCCTATGCTCAACGCGCCCATACAGCAGGTGATGCGTCCGCACGGGCACCTGTCCAACCGATTGCAGCGGAGCGGGCTCAGAAAGCAACAACATCACACGCTCCAACTGCTGGACGACATCCTACAGGTTGCGCAGGAGATTTCGATACCGTCTATGCGCGAAGATCAACACGACATTCCGATTGAACGCCAGCGGCTATTATCTCCGAGCTCTGAACACAAGGTTGAGATGGTGCAAAAGTGGACCAAGCCGCATACAGACGACCCCGGGCTGAATAGGCTTGGGAATGATGTGTATTCAGTGATCAGGCACAAGGTCGACAGCGTGAATCGGTTGACAAACACGATTCGATACTCGGAAAAAGTGCGTAGGGAGTGGGAGGAGCGGATGGAGGCAGAGCAGACGCTCGCACCGTTACCCGAGGGCGAAGAACCCGAGGAGGCCGAGTCTGGCGACGAAGGAGAGGAAGGAGAGGAAACGGAAGAGGAAAGAGACAAGGCCGAGTCAAAACCGGAGACTCCAGCCGAGGAGGAAGAGGGGGATGACGCGTCCAGCACAACCTCCGAGTACGCGTTTGGCCGTAGTGCTCCGCCGTCGGAGCCAACGCCACTGGCACCCTCTCCTGCTCCGACCAGTACAGACCCTGTGCCGATTGCTACTCCAGCACCACGCCCGCTTTCGACAACTATTATGCCGACTGCCTTGCACGGTATTCTTCATACACGTTCGTCGACCCCATCCTCCGTCTCATCCCCTCTTGCTCTTGCTGCTCCGATCAATGCTGTCTCAACGCCCGAGCGCATATCACTTGATCCTCCACCCAATGAGTCCAGCCCACGAACGATTCGTACGACTCGGTCTGTACAAAACATGTCACTTTTGGTTACTCCCCCAATGTCCCCTTCCGTACCTCCGCAAGATGAGAAAACAACGAAGCCCCGCCGGCGAATGTCTACTATTCAACCCATCATTGCTAGCCCAACGACATCTGTTGCTGGTAGTGCATCTGGTCCTCTGTCCCCTCGTATTCCTTTTGCATCGACTGTCGCGCCCCGCCCGACACCGTCGTCTATCAAGGACTTTGAGATCATCAAGCCTATTAGCAAAGGCGCGTTTGGCTCCGTGTTTCTTGCAAAGAAAAAGACGACCGGGGATTACTTTGCTATCAAGGTGCTCAAGAAGGCGGATATGATTGCGAAGAATCAGATTACCAACGTCAAAGCGGAGCGAATGATTTTGATGAAACAATCCGAGTCACCGTTTGTCGTCAAACTGTACTTTACATTCCAGAGCAAGGAGAACTTGTATCTCGTGATGGAATATCTCAATGGCGGCGATTGTGCGTCATTGATCAAGACACTCGGAGCGTTGCCGGAGGAGTGGACGAGGGCGTATATTGCGGAGGTGACGTTGGGCTTGGAATACCTTCATGCAAAAGGTGTTGTGCATCGGTAAGTTTGACGTCACGTACATATGTCGAAAAAGTCTAAATACATGCGCTCACAGTGATCTAAAACCGGACAACTTGCTCATTGACCAGCATGGCCATCTGAAACTCACCGACTTTGGACTGAGTCGTATCGGTTTGCTGGGTCGACAGACTCGTGAGAGTACACGGCACGCCCACTCTATTTCGTCGGACAGGCCGTTCCGAGGCGATAAGCCACGCAATAGCCCAGGCTCACGCCCGACGTCGATGGACTCTCCGCATCTGTCATCGCCTCTGATCTCTCCCGAGCCTGGTGCGCCCATCTCTTATTTCCATTTAGGCGGTGGTGGCGGACCCGTATCGACACCAGGACTGGGACCTCTGATGTTCCCCGACGATATCAGCGAGTCAAGTGGATCTGAAAGTGTTTCCGGGTGGCTACCGTGGCGGCGACCGCCTCGTCCAGCTGACAGTCCAATGCAATCGTTTGCCACCGACATGACGCTTGACCTTCGCTCGAGTGTGCCTGTGGGCGGTGGAACCCCACCAGCGAACGAGCAGCAGCAAAAGTTTGTAGGCACGCCGGATTACCTCGCACCAGAAACGATCCTGGGTATCGGTAACGATGATGCAAACGTGGATTGGGTGAGTAGGGTTTCCCGTTTTGGAAGCTCTTGGATTGATTTGGATATCATTTAGTGGGCGCTTGGGGTCATCATGTACGAGTTTTTGTACGGATTCCCGCCATTCCATGCGTCTACGCCACAAGAGGTCTTTGACAACATCATATCGAGGCGAATTGACTGGCATGATGAGGATGAAGAGGACATCGAGTATGGGCCTGAGGCACGCGACATCATGGAGCGCTTGATGACCACCGAAATTACAAAACGTCTTGGATACCGCGGCGCAGAAGAAGTCAAGGCTCACCCGTTCTTTGCTGAGATTGAGTGGGACAAAGTCACGACATCTGAAGCCCAGTTTGTGCCACAAGTGACGGATCCCGAGTCGACAGACTACTTTGACGCTCGCGGAGCACTACCTCAGATTTTCCAAGAGGAGGAAACCACCGCGGAATCGGAGAACAATGAGGCTCAGCCTTCTACGCCCAGTGGAGGAACTGTCGGTCCGTCGGCGGCTCGACCTATTCCGATTGCGAAAGAGACAGGATCTTCACAACAAGACGGTGACTTTGGGGCGTTTAGCTACAAGAATCTGCCGGTACTGAAACAGGCCAACGACGACGTGATCAGAAAGATGCGAACGGACCAAATGGCTCCTATTACATATACATTGTCAGAGCCCACGTCGCAACATCACAATCGTCGAAGGAGTGTGTCTCACAAGATCAAGAAACCAGGCAATATTCTTGCGTTGGAGTCTCGAGTGAGTGCATTCAACCCTTGAATCCAACAGCGTATTTATTTAGTTTCAGCAGAGCTCCTCTACAAATCCGCCGTCGCCATCTACGTCCACATCCTCTATCGCATCGTCGCCATCACGCGGCAGCATGCAACCGTCGACACCGGCAAGCAGTATGAGTGGACATACACGGCGGCCGTCCGAGTTTGGAGCAGTAGAGCGTTTCAAGTCGAATCATTTGGACAACGACGGGCTTCGCCGTAACTCGATGCCTAGCAGACTTCGGACGTCGTCGATATCGAGCCAAGATGCGGCAGTTGTATCTTCGGAACAAGGGGACCAGCAATGGTCTGGGGAACCGAGGGCACATTCGCCAGTCCAGTCGCGACCAGCGTCTGCGGCCGCTCCGATGATTCCCAGACCTCCGCCTGTGCCAGTTCCACCATCACAGCCGTCGGACCGTGGGCTGGTGGTGTTGATTGCTGAAGACAATCCGATCTCGAGCAAGGTGTTGGAGACGCTGTTGACGCGCATGGGATGCCGCTGCGTGGTCGTGGGTGACGGGTCCGAGGCGATCAGCGTTGCACTCGGGGACATTAGTGAGCACAGATCCCGGGATTTGAAGAATACTTGCTGATCAGAGATTTTCAGAATTCGATTGCATATTGATGGACTACCAGATGCCGAGTGTCGATGGAGAGGTTGCTGCACGGTACATCAAAAGCACCAACAACAAAAACTCGAGCACGCCTATCGTGGCGGTGAGCGCATACAACGGGTACGAAGGCGCTCTCGCGCAGGGGATTTTTGCGTCTGCGCTGTCCAAGCCGCTGTCAAAGAACGATCTACTCAACACGATGCGCAACCTGGGGTTCAAGACGTCGCAGGACGGGAACAAGGGAAAACTATCGTCTGCACGCTAGCTATGCACTGATCTCGCATTATGTTTGTTATGATTTGATTTGATTTGTATTCGTTCGCTGGAGCATGCCCCCCCCCCTTTGCATCACATGAATGTACTTGTATTCTGTGCTGAGTCAGCCTGCGGAAAGTGGCGGACAACGGCAAACTGCATCCGCTCCGAGTTTTCGCGAGAAACGCGATCCAAGGGAAAATCGGCTGCGCCCGTTGGCAACGGAAACCCGTCCCAGGTCGGTGCGAATCCAATGTCGAGAAATAAGGCAACAACGAGCGGGAACCCAGTGGCTAGCACGACCCGCTACTTTGAGTACGTATGTCCCCCATCCCCCGCCGGCCCCTCTCACCCCGCCCAGAGTCCCCCCGAACGCAGAGCCGACGACAAAGGCGATTGCAGAGCTCCTCCGCGCCGTCCACCGCCAGCACGAGCTCCAGGACGCCGAGAACAAGCGCCGCCAGCAATGGGAGGCCGATACTCACAACAAGCAGGCTCTCCACCAGCAGTCGGTCGACATCCGGTCAGTTTCCGCCTAGTCTTGGACAATAGCCTCAGCCTGACCTCCACTTCCCTAGTCTGGCTGCTATGCAACAGCAGATCGATAGCCTACGTGGCTACCCGACTCCTCAGGCCTATGCACACCCGCACCAGCCACAAGCACCCGCCTACGCGCCTGGCATCCCAGCGCCGGCGCCGACTCCGATGTATTTTGCTCCTCAACCGCAACAGCCGCCGCCCCAGCCCCAGCCTCAACCACAGCAGCAGCAGCAGCAGCAGCAACAACAACAGCAGCAGCAGCAGCAGTTTGCAGTCACCCCGCCTCAGCAACAGTCCACGCCAAATAATGCGGCACGCCAGCCTCGTTCGTTCAAGCGTCTCAAACAGTATCAGCCGAACGAGTCCGAAACCGAAGACCAGAGCATGATGAGCATGAGTGTACAGATGGGCGGCCAAATGATGCCCTCGCTACCTGAACCATCAATGCCCCCAATGGACGAAGAGCGCGTCCATGCACTGGCTAGAAAGAAGAATCCTGTGGGCAGTATTCCGGTATGTTTTTCTCATTTTTAGCGCCAGAGCCATATGATTTAGCTTGGTTTCAGTCTGCTATGCGTGCCCATATCCTTCGACTCATGGGCCTCAACCCGCACGAGGCTCTCCCGCCCTCGCACATGGAGGAACAACCTGCGCCAGAGGGCGTTATTCGTTTTGTCTGGGAAAAGACACCCAAGAGCTCGCCTCACAACGGCCGAATGAAGGTCCGTCTGATTTGTGTCTCTGGATCCGAACAAAATCTCATCCGAGGATTAGCAAATCGTTATTGAGGACTTGCAGCGCTCCAGGCATCTCTATCCTCTTGTCCCGACTGCCGACTTTGCTGCGCCGTTGCTCGACGCTTGCTTTGATCAAGCATTCACCACCTTGCGTGGCAAATGGCGTATTCAGTGTGGCGAACCCGGCCTGGAGAGCAAAGTCGAGGCCAAAGCAAAACGGACTCGTCGGCACAACCGTAAGAAATCGGTATGCTGTCATCTGTTTACCTTTTGTGCCCATTTTCTAAAAACCAGGAATACAGAAACTGAACCACCGCATGGCGGCTCGCCAAAATATGCCCCAATTCCAACACACGACATTCGATCCCGCACTCGTGCCGGACGTCATGTCGTCCGAGTCCTCAGAGGACGATGCAGACGGAAAGAAAGATTTCCAAACGCGTGGATTCTCATGGCGTTCTCAACGCGCTCACCATGTGCGCTTATTCCTGCTATTTTTTTTTATCACATAGACTGACTTGTTATCTAGTTCTACCAATGCCTGGACGAAGAAGAAACCAACGGCCGAGACCGTGCGCTGCGTCGAGGTGGTGCTCGTCGTGAACGGCGCGAAGGAGGACCTAAAGCCGGAGACCCCCTTCCTCCCAAAGGCACGCCGCTTTGGATGATCAGTAAAGCCTGGCTAAGAAGACAAGGTCCTGAAACGCTCTCTGGCCTCGGACTCGTAGATGACCGGTCGTTTGACTGGCGCGGATTTCACGAGCTGGGCGAGAGCTCTGGTGATGAAGGAGACGGGGCAAACGGAATGGAGGAAGATGTTGGTGGTGTAGTAGGTATGGTTGGCGGTGTTGGCGGAATGGGTGTAGAGTATGGCCCCCAGGGAGACCAGATGGCAGGAATGGCACAACAAGCACAACAGCAGCACGTTGGGCATATGCAACATGTCCAGCATGTGCAGTATCAGCCGCAGGGACATATGGGATGAATGCTAGTAAAATATCTAAAGGGCTTCGTTTTTGTTTTTAAGTTTTTGTGCTTGATTGTTGTTGTACACTAGGCTTTGGGGTACTGGTCGCTTTGGCTCTGTTGTGAATCTCGGTATTTCTGTTGATAAGGGAAATTTCTGTATTTTCTGGTACGAATAAAATACACCGCTCGCTGGCCCCTGGTCCCTCTTCATGTCCCGCAGCAACCCCATCTCTATCGAGGTGCCCCAAACGGGTCGAACCCCGGCCCTGACCCGATCTAGAGTTCGGCCAAAAGCATGGTCCCCAAACTCTGGACAACCTGGTTGCCCATCGCACGCTCCACCGCGTCTTCGAGGTGACGTTTGGGGTCTTGTTTCCCGACGTGGCGCGTGGCAAGTTGCTCCGGTGTGAGCGTGGATTCTTCTTCGACGGATTTGGTGTACGCTTCGGAGAGTTTGAGCATCGACTGACCATGTGCTCTGTCAATATTCCAAGCCAAGAATAGGGGCATGATGAGAAACATACCTTGACGGCATTCTCGTTTTCGGTGCTCAGAGACTTGAAATCCCGTAACCTGAGTCCCTCTGTCCAATTTCGTTTATGTAGGTTCATGAGCATGGCCTGTTCGAGCTCGGTTTTTCGATAGTCGACAGCGATGGAGTAGTAGTGCCTGTTCAGGCCGTGGATAAGTGATTGGATGCTCGGTTTGTTGATGTGTCCGATATTGCTCGTCGTTTGGCGTGGCTCCTGGCCAAGGACGACCGAGTGGGGATTGATTAGCCTAAAGGCGTCGATGACCACTTTCCCTTTGACCGATTGGATTGGGTCGATAACGACGGCTACCGAGCGGGCATTTAGGCGTTCAAACGACTAAAAGGAATAAGGTTAGAGGTGAGTGACCTGTTTTGTAAAAAGTAGGGACGCACGCTTTGGGTATTTATGTCTACGCTAGATAGCCAACAGCCAAATCCTGGATGGGAGTGGTACCAGCCTACGACCATTTCGGGTCTGTGCATACAAGGTAGGCATCTTGATTATTCAAAAATGGTATCGAGCTCACCGGCCTGTTTGTTTAAGCATTTCAACCATTTTTGTTTGGAATACGTGATCGACGGATTCGACAGTGACGCTTGTACCGGATTGAGGCATGGCAAAGACATCGATGACTTGAACGGTATAGTCGTCGACGAATTCTCCGAGCATGAGACCCATGACTTCCATCGGTACTCCTGCACGGCCGTGTTTGAGCATCTGTTCGGTTCATGGGGTTTAGTGGTATAACGGTATGGTGCTAGAGCTTACCTTTAGCAGGGCGAGCGAGGAAATGTGGATCACTTCGCCACTGGGAGAGCATATGAGTTCCCAAGTGTATATTAGCAGAATAGCACCCACTTGTCTGGCATGGGCTGGTCTCCGCTTCCTTGGCCATGGGCATTCTGTCTGGCAGCAGCAGATGCGAGCATTCGTTCGTAATCCATGGTAGGCGTTGAGGTGAAAGCAAGGAGACGCGTCACCTGGGGTTTGGCGCTTAGCAATGTGGGAGCGTATCACGTGGACGCGCGCATCTCTCATCGACTATTCAACGCTCATCCTTGGCTGAAATTAAACACTACAATACATGCATAAAATATGACGACGACGCTCTCGTCTGATGCGTTCATGTTTGAGCGCGACCCGGAGAGCGGGAAGATTCGGATAAATGTGCCGCAGCAGTGGTATCTTGTGCCGGGTGCATGCGCGACGGCGGGCGTGGTGCTCGGGATTGCGCGTGGAGCACGGCAGGCATCGCTGCGGTTTCTGGCCGAGAACGCGCACCGGCGTCCGACGACTGTCCAGGGCTGGTATTTTTATAAAAAGACCAAGAACTACCGGGTCATGTGGGGTGCACTCAAGGGCGGAGGTTCGGTCGGGGCCAAGATGGCGGGGTTTGGCGTGCTCTGGGTCGGCCTGGAGCAGGGCGCGATGACACTAGGCGAGCGGACGCGTGTTGGAGCGATCAGCGAGGCGCGGGAGATGGTCGCCGGGATGGGTAGTGCAGGGCTCGTGTTGGCGGGATGTGAGTCTGGCTCTCGGTTCGGTTCGCGGGTTTGCGGACTTTGCTGATTCATTGGCGGATATTTGATTGAACTAGACAGGCTGCCGCGGCCAATGTGGACGCAGGTGATCGGGTTGGGGATAGCAGGTGGGGCAGTGATGTACGGGGCGCGACGGGGGCGGGAGTGGATCGAGAACAGGGGTGATTTGAGGGTGTGAGCGAAGGCTCCACGAGGGGAACGAAACGTAAAATACTCTGCGACGATGCTATTGGACGGAATGACATCACTGATATGGAGCCGTGCCGGAGGGCATTTATGGGGCGGGCTCTGTCCGCTGTGCGCACTCTTTGAGACGACCACCACCGGGCAAGTGCCAGTGCCCACGGGATCCCAATCGATCGCATTGCCGCCCTGATATAGCTGTATCGCCACATGCTCAAGCTCTGGCCCTCGACTGCATCTTCGGCCGCAGATGGCCAGCTTACGCCCCGGGCAAGCGACCGCACGAGCGTGAACCCGTTTGAGGCCTCGCTAGCCGCCAGCTCTACCACCAGCACCACCGCCGGCCCACCGCGCACCCCCACCATCGCCCACCACCACCTCCTCCGCGGCGAGCCCACCCACGACTCCACCCCCCTCGCCACGCCCTCGCTCGGCCTCCCCTCGGCCGCACCCACCACCCAGCTCTCGCTCGACGCACCCAAGTTCGAGCTCAAGATGGCCGCACCGCCCCTCCGCCGCAACCACTCGCACACCCCCAGCATCAAGGACAGGGACGCCCAGGCCGGCGGAAATCCGTCGCGCGGCCAGCTCCACGTCAAGCTCATCGCCGCACGCGGCCTCAACATCACCTCGCCGCGCGCACGCCCGTATGTTGTCGTGCAGTTTGAGCAAAGTGAATTTGTCAGCCGCGATCCGATCCAAGAGACCGATGCGCCTCTGCGCGGCGCCCCCGCCGCCCTGTCGCGCGTCAACTCGTCCGTGAACATCACAAACGCAACATCGGGCGCCGCAAGTGGCATCGGCCGCGCCCTCGCATCCGGAACACCCGGTTCGTCCGTCTCATCTGGATCTTCCGCTGGCGGCCATGCTTCAAACGGCAACGGCAACGGCAATGGCACCCTTGCCCCCAACCCCAGTCGTCTTGGCAGCAGCGTGTCTGGCCACAATCCGGTGTGGAAACACGAGGTTGCGTTGTAAGTGCTGCTTGCTCATCAGCCCTTGTCCGTCTGCTCAACCGCTCTCAGCGACGTAACCCAGGACAGCACCCCGATAACGTTTAATGTCTATGATCGCGAGGAAGAGACCGAGGCCTTTTTGGGCATGCTCGAAATGAAGCCTGTCCTCAAGCACGATCACACCGTCGATCAGTGGATCAAGTCAGTGCTCCACCAACTAAGCCCGAATGTGCTCATCCTCACCACCCTTCTTTGCACAGACTGCGACCCAGAGATTCGGAAACCGTGACAGGCGAAATTCGAGTACAGATCACATATGAACAGATCAAGGTACGTGCCATCCTCTTGTCCACCACCAGTTCACTCACCCATGCCTTCTCCCCATCGCCCTCCCCTCTTGGCCTTCACACCCATCACACCTGCTGCGCCCGTCCAGACCAAGCGCGCACTCACCCCTCGCGATTTTGAGTTTATGAAGCTTATCGGCAGAGGTACCTTTGGTCGCGTCTTCCAAGTTCGTAAGAAAGACACAAAGCGTATCTATGCCATGAAGGTTCTTTCCAAAAAGGAAATCGTTGCCAAGAAAGAGGTCGCTCACACCATTGGCGAGCGCAAGATCCTACAACGCTCGCTCGACTCGCCCTTCCTCGTCGGCCTCAAGTTTTCATTCCAAACCGAGACCGAGCTCTATTTGGTCACCGACTTCAAGTCCGGAGGTGAACTGTTTTGGCATCTTCAGAAAGAAACCCGGTTTACCGAGGAGCGCGCTCGCTTCTATATTGCCGAGCTTGTGTTGGCACTTGAGCACTTGCACAAGTACGACATCGTCTACCGGGACCTCAAGCCCGAAAACATCCTGCTCGATGCCACTGGCCACGTCGCGCTTTGTGACTTCGGACTGTCAAAGCCGGACCTTCCGAGCGGACAGCTGACCAATACATTCTGCGGCACGACCGAATACCTCGCCCCTGAGGTCCTGCTCGATGATCACGGCTACTCGAAACTAGTCGACTTTTGGAGTCTCGGCGTCCTGCTGTTCGAAATGTGCTGCGGCTGGAGTCCGTTTTATGCCGAAGATACGCAGCAGATGTACAAGAATATTTGTTTCGGAAAGATTAGGTTCCCGAGAGGTGTGATTGGAGAGGATGGCAAGCAATTTGTGAAAGGGGTGAGTCCCATATGCGTTGAGCTCCACGCTGTCACTGACTTGAGCTCCACTCGGTGTCCAGCTCCTGAATCGTAATCCAAAACACCGCCTCGGTGCACACCGCGACGCGGCGGAACTCAAAGAACATCCGTTCTTCAAATCGATCGACTGGGTGGCGCTTGCTAATAAACAAGTGCCACCGCCTTTCAAACCAAACGTCGAATCGGACGAATCGACGGCAAACTTTGACCCCGAGTTCACCAACGCCGACTTGCGCGAGGCGGGCGTCGACGCGTTGATTGATGAGGACGACCCATCAGATAATTGGGTTGCCAACGTCGGCGAGGGTCAGCCGCCCGGCAGGCCATCATTCAACGGGCCGAACGGCGGGATTGGGACGGTCGGCGTGGAGATCAAAGGTGCGGGGGCGCGTAAGAAGAACGCGTCGCACGGTTCTCCCCTCACGAAGAGTGTGCAAGAGAACTTTAGAGGGTTTACGTATAGCGGGGAGAGTATGGTCGCGGCTGCTGCCGGTATCCTGGGTGAAGACCTGTTAAGCGACGAAGAAGATGAGGACGAAGCGGGCGAAGCAGGGACGGACAGCGAGTGGGAGGACGAGGCCCCTGCGGGTCGTTACAGTGGACGAACGAAGAGGCAAGACGACGACCTATGATCCGCGTTTTCGATGTGCGTTTTTAACTTTTTTCTTTGCTGTGTTCTGTCGTTTGTTTTGCTGTTGATGTCGGTGAAGGTGCAACACTGCTTGATACTCTGCCTACATATTATGTATTAACACGGTCTGGTTTTGCGTCGCGTCCAGAATACACAATAAATTTCATGACGTTTGTATTGAAGCTGAATCTGTCGATTGCGTTTGCGATTCTAGCTTTGGGACGATCTCGCTGGTAATCTTGGCTGGCTTGTTCCAGAAGGCAGGTAAATGAATTTTGATTGAAATATCAGCGGTGTGTAAGATGCCGTACAAAACGAGGGGATCATTGATCATAGAGCCATAAACCTTACTTGAGGATCCGAAAGAAACATAGATCATAGTTGTCTTTTGATTGCTTGAAAATATGAGGATGCTTCACTATGCGATGACCCGGTGTCCGACGCATACACCTGCCTCTCTTGCCTTCGAATGCACTTGATTCCCCTTGCGGAGCGGGAGTATAAATATACGTCTTCCCTTCTGTTCACATTGTCCTCTTTCTAAACGCTGGGTGATACGAAAAGTGGTTCGGCCGCACAATTTGGAATTCTCTTGGCTCTTTTGCTGCGGTGAAGGAAGCCAGAATTAACATTTGTGGTAGTCATGGGCTCTAAATATTGTTCATACCATTTGTAACTACTGCCAAGAATTTAGGAATTACGCCCAAGGTATAAAATGCGTGCAAATGGTTAGAAAGGGAGAATGAATCCTGGGGTGTGGTGGTGGCGTGGTTTGCCACCAGGGCGCCTAAATGGCTCCTATACGTTGTTCCTGGCCTTCCCAACTGACATTCTTGCCAATCACCTCGTCGACGACCCTGAGGGAAAACACTGTGACGGAAAAGCTCTGGCCCAGAACTACCTCGCTCGACCAACGTTTTGCTATTCACAAGTCGAGATTCCCGGCCAAATCCACTTTGCGTCGTGCCAAAGGAAGATCAGATAGCTTGAGCCTCGTTTGTGTAGCGATTTTACCCTTTGTGTGTGCTGGCGCTCGCTCAGGTGGTCGCCCTGCGGCCTGCTCGACTCTTGCAGACGACAACCACCTTGTTTCTTGGTTATCGATACAGTCGCGTCTCTTTTTCTTGTGTACCTTCTAGAAACAATCCTTGTGGCCTTCTTACCAAAGCCCGAGCTGTATTTGCACCAAAACCCCGCCCATCTTTACTGGCCACATTCGGCTCGTTGGTTCATCATAAAATGTCTCCGAAACCAACTCCGTCAGAGAGTGACTATCCAGGGACCGTGTTTTTTGGTGTCCACCGCGGACATAAGACCGGAGTGCGCGCGACATTGTAAGTATATAATCTCATTTTGACGCGGATATGCTCTCTAAAACAAGTTTTCACCAGTGCACAACTCATGAAAGAGATCGACGGCTACAAGTCTCCAGTATGGGAGGCGTTTAACAACAAGGCTCATGCTGAGCAATTTGCCAAGACGGGTGTTGTTCCAAGTGGTGCCACGCCCGTCCAACCAGGTGCGCACAACGCATCTGGGGGCAAACGCACGGCTGGTCGTTCGGGAAGTTCTGGTGGAGGCCGGTTTGCCGCTCCATTGGGCCGAGTTGGAAGCACTGTTTCCGGCTCAAGCTCAAGCCTAGGGACAACTAAATCCATGTCGGCGTTGGAGAGTACAACTGTGCCTGGGATGAAACTTGGCCCCACCAATTCCGTGCCAGCATTTAATCGCTCACCTGCGCCTGTTGGTCGACCAGGTGCGACCCCTCTAATCGCATCTGCACGTAGTGCTAGCACGCTCTCTGGTTCAAGCCGTGGTCACCCTGTGTCCGCTACCACGTCATTATCGTCCGCGAGTTCCAGAGCCATGTCAGGAACTGCATCCGCAAGTAAGGCGGATACGGATTTTGTTAACCAAAGAGATCAAGAAACCATTGAGGTTTGGACTGATGGCTCATGTTTGGGCAACGGAAAGGCAGGCTCACGAGCTGCGTATGCTGTGTACTTCCGAGAGGGAGATCCACGGTAAGCTGATGGAGTCTTAAACTTGGACCGCTGAGCCTGAAGCTTTCTTTAGAAACGAGGCCAAGCGTGTTCCTGGTGCTCAAACGAACAATCGGGGTGAACTACTAGTAAGCCGGATGAATGTCGTGATTGCGTCCGTGGTCTGACTACTCGCAGGGGATAATCCGTGCGCTTGAGATAGTAGACGAGAATGTTCCTAATTTAATCATTTACAGCGATTCACAATACTCACTTAACTGTAAGTGAAAGCATAAGATCTGCTGTTGGCCTGCTCGAACTAACAAAATGCAGGCCTAAATTGGCTACCCAACTGGAAGAAGAGCGGAGGCTTGAACAGTTCGAAGAAGCCCGTCGTTAACTATTCAATGATCCGATATATGTGTGCGCTGATGGATCGCCGAGGGGGTAGGTACATTCATAAATTCACCTTGTGTGCGCCGTCCAACCTTGATTACCCAGATCGTCTTCAGCTGCGACATGTCAGGGGGCATAGCGACAACATTGGAAACAATGCTGTAGACGAGCTTGCAAATCGTGCGGCAAGAGAAATCCACCATGTCCCAGACGAGGTCGATTGGGACGTAAAGCGTCTAGCCCTGGAACGTGAACCAGCTGCGCCACGCAGCGGAGAGCCGGTATCCAAAACGGTATACATTTTGGTTCTATTTTGGTCCATATACTCAACCGATAGTATGTAGGCATCAGCGTTGGATATCACCCCAGGCCGTCCCCGGTCTCAAATAACCAAGGGCAGCATTGCTCGTGCGCTGGAAAGCTCCCAAATATCACTCGTGGTTCCTGAGCCTGAGGACGAGTATAATGAGTTCGATGACGATGACTTCTTGGGTATCGACGAATCGTCTTTGCCTCAACCAATAGTTCCACCGCCAACGGCTGCAGCACAGCCGGATACAAACTCGGGAAAACGGGGTCTCGAGCCTGCCGATGAGGAAGAAGAAATCGAGGATAGCGAAACGGAGCGGAAAGCGGTGAAAAAGGCCGGGAAAAGGCGGCGTGTCAAATGCCCAAACTGCAAGAGCGAGTTTCCAATCTGACCTAACCTACCTCGACCTTATATCTGTACCACTGAGTTCAATGTATTTGCTTTCCTGATTTCGATGTCAATATATCTTGTTTACTGCCATTGTTAATAACATGTGATGTATTATTGTAGCAAGAGCTGGTTGTATGCGGTGTGCAATGATCTCCATGTCCTCACCAGTCCATGAGGGGGCGCCCATCCCGCTTAAACGTCCCACCTCGCAATAGTCTAGGTAAGACCTTGCCTCTAATTATAGTTGACTCGACAATAGACTGCACCTCGTGTGGAGAGACCCGGCCATACCAAACGCCATTCCCTGTCGGGAAATAAATGATTACATTTCCAGCAAATTTGTGTCCTACGCAAATGCAAATCAATGATAAATTAACCAGACTGAAACGTATATATACCTCCTATATGTGAGTTTCGCAATATCAACGCACGCTGGGAGTGTTGTCCGTCAGGTTTGCGAATTTCCTGCAGTTGTTCTAAAATCGCATCTGCTCGAGGCTCAGGAAGATCCTCTATTGCTGGATATCCGTATTCTGCTGGGTCGTCGATTTGGGTGTGAACGTCCCATCCGAGCGAACTCAAGCTTGTACAGAAGGCTATGGGGATTTTCAGATATAGGTCTTGTTACAAGTAATACCACTTACAGTTCTCAAGAACAGGAGCCGCAATATGACACCTGTTGTCGCGTCGTTTATGTGAACCTGAGTGATTTGCTGAGTTTTTTCTAGATTCTTGGAATTACCCTCGGACTCACAGAGGAGTATTACTGCGGCATAGGGAAGTGTCCAAGACTTTATTTCACCTCCAACCACTTTGCCCTCTCTACCTACGGCCGGATCTATAGCAGCTCTCCAAAAGCTATCTGCCCCTTCTACTGTTGGGGGTACATCTTTCACCAGTTTATAGTCCGGAAACACAAGCACAGTATGCGCCGCCCCTATCTCCCTGTGTGAGCCGTTGAGAACGGAAAGTCGATGAGACTCTGTTGGCACGAAGACTCCTGGTGGGGCATTGCTGGACTTAGGTGGATGTGGAGCTGAAGAGATGAGCTTATTGTGTGCATTGGAGATGTATTCGGCGAGTGAGCCAGAGACCTCAGTAACTTCACGCGGCCAGTCAGACTTCCCTGTGGAAATCACCACCTGCACAAGGGCTGTGTTAGATTTCTCGACTTGATCCGGGGGGGGGGGGGCTCACTTGGCGGCCGTACGGTTTTACGGAGCCTAACATATCTGATGACATGTCCACATCAAACCTGTTTGGCCATTCCTCATGGCCAAGGTCGCAAGGATCCGCACAAGCACGACACGGATCGAGTGTATATGGCACGCCTGCTGTATCCAACTTCGCGCCAAGTTCTTCAGCCTGTGGGGGCGAACGTATACGGCTCAGTGCACTGAACACAGTACTTTGAATAGCGTGTTTAATCATAGGGGAAGGGTGTGAGTAGAAGAAACGTGCAGTACCGAGAGTGGAGGCCCGGGGTCTGGTTCAGCCATATTTTTAGGCCCGCAGTTATACGAAGGCTTGTTGTTTCAGGCTGCGCTGCGGAGGAATGGCAGCGCCCACAAAGGCTTGCGCGTTTCGGCAGCCGGCTGCAAGTCAAATCTTGCTGGGAAGTTGTTGACGACGGCAGGATGGACGCAATTAATAATCCGACGTATGCAGGATCGCTTCTTATCTGATAAGCTAAGTTTAGCTTGACCTTATTCGCCAAAGTCCGACCCTGTCCCTCTTTGTCACCAGCAAGTAAACCGCTGTTTCAATATGGACATGAGCTCATCTGGCTTACCCATTCCCTAGAAATGTCTGTCGAGGGACTCTCAGAAAATGGAGAACAAACTCCTAACGAGGCACAAGTATCCGAGTTCTGTACGTAGTGCCTTCGAATGTGGGATCTGACGTGTATAAATGAGATCCAGACAGGAGTCGTTCAAAAGAATACGTAGAACTGCATGAACAAGTAACGGTGAGGGTTGGATGGTTTTTGGACAATGGCCCAACTTACAACAACTCGTTCACATCAGAACAGTATTGACTTGCTCAACTCGCTGGAGGGCTTCCTCTCTAAGTTTCAAAGCGACCTCTCTGCAGTTTCTGGCCAAATAACCGACCTTCAGTCTCGGAGTAGGGACTTTGATACTAGGCTCAAAAGTCGTCAGGTAGTTTGTTTATTGTGACCTCTCGTTTATCGTGCTTACCTTTTTGGTAGAAAATCGAGCGTCCGCTCTCTCAGCTAATACAAGAGCTTTGTATCCCCCCTGATCTTGCGATAACTATCCTTGACACCAATGTGTCGGAGCCATGGATTCTGGCGATTGCGACATTGGAGGAGAAAATGGCCGCTCTAGAAACTAGGGCGCGCGTACGAGCATCCAAAGATTTGTCCGAAGCCGCGGAGGCGTTGCGTATATCGGTATGTTGCATCGCTCAAAAACGTCAAGATAGTTCTGATCTTGCCTCAGGCCGCTGGAAAGATTCGGGGATTCTTCCTGGGTTTACTGCAACCTATACGCACTAGCATCAGCACCAACATGCACGTCCTTCAGACTTCCGTATTTCTAAAATACCGACCGCTATTTGGCTTTTTGCAACGACATGCTCCTTCCATCGCACAAGAGTTTCAACATGCGTACGTTGCTGCTGCGCGCTTGTATTATGAGACTGGATTTCGGAGATACACTCGTAGTTTGGGATACATTAAGGTTAGTTCATAAGATTCACTTATTTCATCAATCGTCTAACCTAGTTATAGGCTCGAACAGTCGATAAACATACTCTCATTGGAGCACTGCCAAGTGACGCTGTTCCAGACCCTCCACCACCAACAGACCGGTTGCAGTATTCCAAGCTAGAAGGTCCAGGAGTGACCTTGGCATACATGGCAGACGATTCAAAAAACGTGAGTCCGTCCGTGTTCTCTCTAGAGGTACAACAATGTTAACTTTGAGTTAGAAAGAACCTCTGGAAGCGTTGTTTCGATCCCTTCTACTCGTACTCCTAGACAACGCGTCAGCCGAGCACGCATTCATATCAAGCTTTTTTCATAAGGAGCCGCCGCCACCTCGACCAAAAGCTAGCTCACGTGTAGCGTCTGGTATTATATTCGAAGATGCAGATGAACGGTCAGAAGCGGGCGGCGACTGGGTTCCCCTTAGTCGCACAGCCAGTGCCAGTAATACGGAGGGGGAGGGTGTAAAACGTGCCATAAACAATACGGTCAAAGAAGAACAAGCGTTTGTCGACGGCCTTTGGAAACAAATCATGGAGCCTGGGGTAGAGTATTGCCAGGTTTGGGTCCATTCCTTTGCTGCTTCGCCTCACTGACCTTGGTTTGTATGCTTAGGCCTTCATAAAATCCGCACTTGAACCACCTCCACCTCTCGTTCCTCTCCTCACTATTATACGCCTAACTGAAACCATATATATCGAGGCTTCTAAGCGAGGCTGTCGTCCGCTCGAAACGTTCCTACTTGGCCAGCGGCTTACAATGTGGCCATTGTTCCAAAAGGATATGGGTGCGCAAGTTGAAAGCTTGAAGAAACTGGCTGAAAGCGCGGTGGGCGGTTATCTGAGTCGAAGCGGTATCAAAGACTCAGCCGTACAGGTGGTAAGAAATTTGTTTCTCGGCCAATTCAGCAAATGGCAAATTGAATCAATTAGATCATAAACCGATACGCAAGCTTATTCGGTGCTTGCGTGTTCCTGTCATCTGAAGGAGACGAAACAATGCTATTTTCAAAGTGGGTACACTTGGCTGCATTCCTACTCCTCGAAATCTCATAATCTTGTAGCGTCCTTCGGCTTCGACAGGAGCTAGCCAAGCTGATTATCAATCAAGCCAAACGAATAAAAGATCCAGCTCAGAGTGCAACATATCTATCAACCACATACGAGCTTTTGTTATCTCGATTAAGTGTAAGCAATATTTTTCGTCGTCTAGACATATGCTAATATGTTTTGATAGGCGGGAAACATTGTACATCAACGCGCTCAAAGCGAAGCCGCACACTGGCGAGAGCTTGAAGTCGAGGCACGCAGACGTATTGGTATCACAAGAAGATAGATTGGAATAAAAGAGTGTGGCCCATGTGTAATAGGAACTATTTGTACAAATTGTGTAATAGCGCGATGTGAATAGAAGGGCAGTAAGAAATGCAAACAAAAAAACAAGCAACTGAGTGGGTATATATCCACAAATGTCCAAACGTATTTTAACTAGTTCTGAGGTTCATTCAAGGTTAGTCTCCGGTCGAAATGAGTATGGTTGAGTGCCTACCCGGGTACAGACTCTTTCTGGATTGCTGGGAAAGAAGCCTTAAGCATGGAACCTCCAGCACCACTGGCCACCCTCGGGCTTCCAACCCCAAGCTTGTCCAAAACATCCTTCACGTCTTTTGGTCCTGTCAATGGTCTAGTACCTGGCGACATCAGCCCATGTGCATGCGCTCCGGCTAGTCGCACAGAGGCGGCACGGTCTCCACTCGTAAGGGATCGTATGGAAGTTGCCCCAAGTGCAGAGTTGGACATCCCACCACGCCCAAGTGCTTCGCGGAGATCACCTACACCAACCTCACGCGAGGTACGAGACACACTCTGTAAAGAGTGGTTGTCAATGTGCATAATTGCTGGCGATATTTTTATCCAAGGAGAGCCACCATCAGGGCGAATCACTTCCTGGCTCGATTCGACACCTTAAACTTACGTTAGAAACAAGACTCGCCCTCAATAGGTATACTCACAATTCTTAAGTGCAATCTCTACTGTCCACTCTGCGCCGAGCCGGCGCAGTACCTCATCCTCGCCGAGTCCACTGAGGTTCTGGACGTGCTCGTTGGCGGCTAGGGCGCGCAGAACGACTTCAGGATCAATGAATGCCTTGGTTGCGTTTGAGGACTCTCCAAAGTTAGGCAATTCTAGCTCAGGCCAATCGACTGCAGTCTCGGGCGGGTGCAAGAGATCCTCATGAGGAGGTGGTAGTTCGGGCAGATATGACGGCATCGGGAGGGCATCAAGTGCCTATGATGGGATATCAGACTCATGGAATCGGCAGGACGCAAGAAACTTACAGCCTGGGCAACCTCGATAACCTCTCTGCATTCCCACATCTTTCCGATCGTCATCCATGTATGAGCAATCACCTCCTTGACAGCTTGCTTCCTGCCCTTGCCGTTATTAGCACCATCGTCGTCGATGATCGTGCTAGTTGCATGGTCTAGTGCCAACAGCATCGGCACGCCAGCAAACAAGCTACGTATAGGCAGACGCTCGTGGACAGCACTCAACACGGTAACAAGGTGAGCAAAATCCGAAGGCGAAGCGGGTCTGAAGCCGGACGATGGAGTCAAGGTTGGATCCAAAAGCGCGAGAGCTCCAGAAACGCTGCGACCTCTGCTCGGCGTACGTTTGCTGTTTTCATCGGCCGCGGGCGGAGGGAACTCTTTGCCGGGAGTTCCGATCGGGGTGGCGGGGATCACGTTGATAGGAGTGGGTGTCAGTGCCTGAGTCGAAGATGTTTGAGAAGTTCCAGCTGTTTGGTCGGCGGACAACCCGAGCGCAGAAGACACTGCGAGGGTGTAAGCAACAGCATGCAATGCGTTGAGGAAACGACAGGTGGCATCCGAAAACTGTGATTGGCGTCCAATCTTTGACATGAGCGGCGCAGGATGTACACGTTTGATAGGCTCGTCGACAGGAATCCCATCCTCTGCTCCGTACGGTTCGGGCGACATCTCGTTGCGAATGTACATCTCAAGAGTACGCGCATATATTGCTCGAACCCCATACGATGACTCGGCAAGCACAGCCAAACTTTCTTGCCATACTTCGGGGCTGATTGGGTTTCGACGACCTGACGAAGTTGTCACAGCGAGTTTTTCGGCGTCGGAAGTAGCCTCATCCACCGAGGCACGCCACTTCCCTTTCTCGGTTGGAGCGCTGTCCTCCTTAGGGGGTGCACGATCGTGGCCGGTGATGCGACCCTTGTTGATCTCGGTTGCCTTGATGAGACCCACGAGACAGGAGACAAGGCATCGGATCGCTTCAGCGCGGTTACGGTCAGGGCCAAAACGACTGCGGCCGAGCAGGCCGTTGACTTGTACGCTGACGATTCGGTTAATGAGCTCCTCTGCAAGATCCTGAATTTGGTCCGAGTAGTATATATGAGTTCCTAGAGCAGCAGTGCACGTCACGAGCGCAGGCAAAAGGCCATCCATGGGGTCAATAGCGACCCGACGAAGTATTACTTGTACCAGGTTCGAGACCACGTCGCCGGTAGAGAGATTGATGATGTGCTTGGGTGATGACAGGATAGTGGTGATCATAGCGACGAGCGTAGTGTGCTGGGCGGTTGGAGTAGGTTCATCCTTGACGCTCGCCAGCAGCTCGATGAGTCGCGTGGGAATGACGTAGCGGTAAGGAAACTGGGTCCAATTGGTAATTTTATCAGCGAGCCAGCAGCACCATTCGACGTTTGGCCAGAGCTGGGCAGTATCGGCATGCTGGAAGATGGCTTGCATGATATGGCCCACTTGGGTCGGGTTAGAGGGAGAGAAAAGCGCTTGAAGATCCCTAAGTGAGAGGTTGACAACGTCCGACTTGGATGGACCTTTTTCGCCGTCGACATGAACGTGAATAGACGGTGCCCTTCGCTCTATTAGCGGTCGCTGGGGCTGGAATTCGGTCAAGAAAGGTGACGATACTCCGTTGGGTGCCTCGATGATCTCGCATCTATCAAAAACTCATGTCGTTAGCTTTGATTGACAACAAACATCTACTGACTTACTCTTCTTTCAATCGGTTCAGTTCATGAGAGTGGATATTGAACAGGATCGGGGGGATGATAGTATCAACTTGGCGTTGAAACTGGGTTGGGGAATGAAACAAGGCAGCAGAGGTAACCGCGCCTGACAAGGCGCCAAGGCCAACTATTCTGGTTCTAGCAGGCGGAACCGAAGGGTTAGATAGATTCAGCTTAGCACCGCAACAAACACACCTATTCCGGTTTTCTGAATCACCCTTGAGGCCGCTCGATTCGCATAACTTGGCAAACATGCCAAGCGCGGCGAGATAGTTGGTGGTGAATGGGTTGTCGACACCGACGAGCGTGCCATCAGTATAGGCTGTCCAAGCAGTGAACTGCAACCAAATCAGCGTCGGTTTAAAGAAAAAGCTGTGTCAAGCTTACAACGCTGGCGGTACGAGCAGCAACCTCGAGGTCTTCAGGCAGTGCAGCCAATGAAGCTTTCACAGAGACGAGCACCGCACTCGAAAAAAGTGTAAGCTCTTGCTTGCAATCGGTGATGAGCTGCTTCAGGATGGCCAGTGTGATGAGCAAAGAACTACCGCCAAGGTGTTAGCAAACAGTGCACACGTAAAAGATGCGCTAGATACACACGCTCGAGACTTTTGGTTCCCACCCCCAGCGCGTCGAGCTTCTTCGGTGGCTCGCTTTTCGAAGACGTCTGCGAGTTTGGCAAGTTTCCCAGGCCTGTTGGTAGCATAGTACGACAGCTTTGAGAGCTCTTGCGCGTTTGGCTTGAACTCGGGAGCGGCCGAAAGCGGGTTGGACGGATAGCAAGCTAGGACAAGCTTGAGGTGGTTTGGTTTGGACGGGATGCAGCCCGAGAGCATGGACATGGTGGCGAGATGCAGCGGGAGAAGGAAGGTGGTGTATCCGGGTGTGGGAATACGTTGGAGAAGATTAAGGAATTATATAGGCACTCCACAGTCCGAAAGAGTTGTACTGGCCGAGGAGGCGTATGACCAGGTGGTCGGCTGAGATCAACTTTGAACCGATTCAAGCGCCGCCCAACCACGGGTGCTCAGGAACCGTCGCCTTCTTTGCGATGACATAAATTTACACATTTATTCTTGGCACTACACATCCCCTCACGAACTGAACGAGTAGACCGCAGACCACTTGTAGTCCCGGTCAGGTCCATATATCTGATCCTGGCCGAATTCCGGGTTATTGATTCCGCCAATCCAACCCTCCTGCAGCAGACGTTGTCAAGAAACAGATATGGTCAAAGAGTGAGACAACAAACCTGCTCGATGACCGCACAAGAGTGCTTTGGGTAGTACTTCTTCGGTCCGCCGTGAGCTTTTTTTCGCGGGATAGTAACGTTCTTGCCGGCTCCGTTGTTGGCAATCCCATTGCATGTATACACCTGCAGCGCGGGTTGATCCGTTGTGACCGACATCCTACAATCGCTGTGAGGTAGGCACGTAGTCGCGTTAGGAAAATACATACTTGATCCCAGAGTTTGGACTAGATAAAGAGAAAGCAGACTTGCTCTCAGCAGAGCGGTCGTAAATCCAAGCATTATCCAAGCCAGTGCACCCTGTTTCAAACAGCATTCAACGAGCGGGTATACTCGGTTTCTCAAATCTACTCACCTGTTCCACAATATCCAACCGCCTTGTCAATCACATCCCCGATGCGGGTCTCGTTCCGGAAATTCCAGTAAGTCCCAGTGACATTGGTCAACTCGCCGGTAGGAATCAAAATTCCGTCGGCAGCGATGACACGACTAGAATCAATATAAAGCCTGTGGTCCGCAAGACTTTGCGTCTCTTGATACGCTTCGAGATTCCTATGTATAAAAATCAATATATTCAGCCTATAAGATAAAGTGGCACAAAGCTCACCAATAGACATGGGATGAGAGCAAGATCGGCGTCTTCGCCGTCGCATTTGCATACATCTCAATCTTCCATTTTGCGCCTTTCAGCAGCGTATACGTGACCTATAGCACTGGAATTAGCTCAAACGCCCGCATAAAAATACCCGAATGCATACTAGGGCTTGAACAGTGCCGGGGAAGCCTTGAGTACCATCCGGGTCGATAAGATGGTATGTCACTTTTGACTTGGAGACCTCGATTGGTGCCCAGTTGCGCCGGTCGTATCCGGTTAACCCTCCGTGCAGTGTGTCCAGTCCTGTGCAGCACCACAACCACGACTCGATCAGTAAAATGCGGAGTGTGGCAAGAGGTTCGAGTTCCTACCTCCGTTCTCGTTTTCGGGGATGTGATACACGTTGTCGCCTGTCGCATCCTTGGTGATGGGGATCGAAAAAGTTCCTACAGTCAAATCCAATAAATCTTCTGCACTTCGTTTACAAACTGAGTGGTGATGTACTTACCGTTCTTGATTCGATTCGCGTAGCGTCCGACGATCCCCCCAAAATACGGGTGAGACGGATCCGACTCGTAGTCTTTCTTATTGTCATAGCCAAGTACGATGTCTCTATACTTTCCGTGCTTGTCTTTGACCCAAAAGTTCTTGGTCGTCGCACCATAAGACAAAAAGTTGGCCACGATAGAGTTATCGGGAGCCTTGAGTGTAATAACCCTGAAAGGGTCACCCGCTCCAGCAAGGATTGTCGGGTCGGGTGCGCCTTGCGTCGGCGGCGCTCCGAGCAATAGAACAAAGAGAGCGGCGCTAAGCGTTCGGTACGTCATGGTTCAAAGCGAGAGAAAGAGCCACCAAGCTAAGCATGAGGCTACAGCAGGTGAAATAAATACACATTTCGTAAGGATGCCAGGGGCGGTGGAGTGTCCCGTCATGGCACCAGAGCCGAGCGGCTAGGCGTGGGGAACACGCAGAAGTGGTCATGCGTCAAGCCATGTCACACGTATTACCCAGTTTAAGACTCATTTCCGGTCCGAGAAGATGCATTGGTCCAGGTACAACAACATGATTCCTATGAGATGCGAGTGCGGGAATAATAATAGTATAGAGAAGCAGCCAGTTTAGTGAACGGACCGGGGGAAAAACATACTTCCCTTCCGAAGCGACAGGGCGGGATTTGGCGCAAACTTCTCATCTGGAAAAAAGCCTAGATCTATCCAGTAACATGAACTTCGTCCGTTAGGTCAATAACATTGTACTTCCATTCTGGAAGTCTTTTCCGTTGATCTGCGGGCAACTTTTCAGTCAAAGGGAAATGCGAAAAACATGGATAGGCTCAACTGTAACAATCTTTGACCCAGTCTGGCGTGACTACGTGGGTCAATGTTCGAGACTTAGTGCTCTTATATTTTTGAGTCTTGCTTGCGCTGAGCTGCATAGAAGTGACAATATGCGTAACTCCTCCGTGGTTTGTATACCTAGTGTATACCTTAGTGCAAGCCCAACTGAATAAATCTACGAAGACCTACGAAATTTGACCTCCGCCAGAAACCACCAGTCTTTTGAGTTCGGCGTCTGTAGTTCCGCGACAATATCCATTGATATAAACTGTTAGACCCTTGAAGGCAGTAATGGAAGAGTCTTGAACCTGCTCCAGAGCTTGGGATTCCAGTTTCTCGTTCCTTGCTTTCATGTATGCGCCGGACCTTCCACCGTCATCGTTTACCTGATGGCCATTGGAACATGCTACAATGTGCTCTGTCAAGGAGTAGGGTCAATCGTGGCTTACAAGGAGCATATGAGTTTATTTGTCTCGCCTGTTTTGTGGTACATCTTGGAGTGAGTTATTGGGTTCTCTGGGTCTTTGAGAGTCGACAGTAAACTGCGTGTAAGTTTCCGAGATGAAATCGATTGGTGGGAGCTTCTAGGACCGGCATTAGTATTTCATAGTTGAGCACGGCTGCAACAAGCTACAAACTCACTCGGTAGTTTGGAGCTTTCCCGGTGGTCTAGCACTAAGAGGCCGCCCGCTTACTGTTGCATTCACCCGAGAGTAAGGATGATGACGTGCCGACTTGCTCGTAGTACTGGAGGCTGCCAGACGTCCTGGCCCGGTTGGTTGGACGGTCCCGGAACTAGATTTGGGTTTATTAAGGTATTTTTCCATAAAATATTGATAGGCGTTAAGTAAAGAGCTAAGCCAGAGGATCCAATGGATATATACAAGCCGCGGGCTGACTAGTGGTTGGGAGATCGTTCTCGCGTTGGCGTGTTGAATCGAGATCCCGGTATTTGCGTCTATTTGATCGGCGTTTATCCACGTGACGCGGGGTAACTTGCTTAAAGCCTCGACCAAGCTATTATTCTGCATTCATTGCGCAAATGTCGGCTCCCCAACCTACTACGGCCCAGACAACGCCAATTTCCTATGAAGGTTGCATCTTTGTTGGCTGTTCGTCAATCATGGACTTATGATATTGCATAGTGTCTCTATGGGGAGAAATTACTGGCGATTCAGATGCAATAAATCCTATCATTAATCGCTTCACATTAAATACGGAGATCACTCAAAAGCTCAACATTAGAGATGTTATTTTTGAGCCCAACGAAGAGGCTGCCCCCAATGAACCCATTTATTTACGCTGTCGCTGTGACAGAACCAAACCGGGTTCTCCTTGGTAAGCAATTTGGGCTTTACACCCCGCATTCGTAGAGTATATATTCCCAGGTCGCTCTTGGCGTACGGCCGGCCCCAGTCACAGCGAATTGTAGGTTCCGCCCATCCTTTATATGTTTGGCTAATTTGGTATTCCAGTCTCCAGATGCAGTTGTTCGCCCAGTGGCCCTGATGCAGGTTAGCGCCGGAGACGTGATGGCTTTTGCCTCTGCCTTGGGATATAGGTTGGTACCGACTGGCAATCTCTTGCGCTTTGACAACCGGTTTATCATAAACGTGTAGGATTCGTTCAGATACCATCAAAGAGGGCTATCTGTTCACGAAAGGGAGTCTTACGATCCACATGTTCCACCCTCCACAGGTACGGCCCTCCGAAGTCGCATGAAACAATTGATTGTCAAAGGAGTAACAGAAAACAAACGACACCGAAGTTATTGACGTTGACCCCGACCCAGAGTCCAATCAAGCTTGGAATGTAGACATTCGACAATACCCGGTAGTTTCTGTGAAGGATACGACAGTTACCGAAGCTATCGACAACGTTTTGACCTTCAAACTTCTCATGAAAGGCCTATTGGATCTTGAACGAAAGGATGTGGCCTAAACGATATCTTTGTCTGACGTTGTATGCGCGTGCTGTGTATACCTCGCTTATGGCCCACGTGCCGACCCAGCACAGATAAAATTATCGCTTTGTGCTTTCAACCACTTCGGTACTCTTAATCGAATACTTTATCAATAATCTAAAAGGACAAAGCGATTGACAAAGACTCAAGGAATGCCTAAGAAGCATCAGACCCGCTTTGCGGACCAAGAACTCCCGGAAATTAAGGAGGGAGCAGTGATCTGCCGAGTTGGTGCTACTCGAGGGGGATCTCAGTTTGAGGTGTATGATGGAGAGAACACTTGGCTAGCGGAGCTCCCCAAGCGGTTCAGAAATACAGTTTGGATCCGGAGAGGTAGAGCTAATCTCTTCCCAATCTCTAACTTGACTGTAATGTTTTTGCTCAGGGAGCTATGTGGTCGTCGACACAGGCACTGTTGCAACGGGGATTCGCGGCGAGATAAGTTTTATATTACAGAAAGAGCATATATCCCAGCTTAGAAAAACTGGCTCTTGGTAGGTCAATACATGTCTTGTATTCTATATCAACCTAACTAGTTGGACATAGGCCATCCCAGATGGACGATCCGCGGGGTGCCCTAGGTGCTTTGAATACCGAACAAGAGGAGCTAGCCGACGAGACGACAAGCCACCGATCTGAGGGCAGCGATACTGACTTTTCTGACCCCGAGCTATTCCAAAACAATAACAGGCGATGAGCGATAAATAATTTGATTGTTATTATAGCGTATACGGATAGCGCGAAGACACCTGGACCAGCACCCAGAAAGAACAAAATATCGTCAGGAATACAGATGGGGTTGTGCGAGAGATAGTATTGTGTAACAAAGTTTAAAAACGAATGATTGTTCCAAACATAAAAAGGAGGGTATATCAAAGCCCCCCTAAAGGAGCTGAGTCTATTCACAAAATAAGATCTATTTCCAAACCAGTGGCCTAGAGAGTCCGTTTGATTGCCCGCGGCCTCGGACAGTGCGACTGAGAGGCGATGTCGGACGTGCGCGTGGGCCAGCGTCGTCTGCCCGTCGCATGAATTGAATGGGTGTTAGAGGTGAGGAATGGGACGACGAAGTTCCTCCTTGAGGGCTGATCCCGGTCGGAGTCCGGAAGCTGGGCACAGGTGATGGGGATGCTCGTGAAGGTGCCCTCCTCGGTTCTGGAGTGGTGGGTTTAGGGATGAATTGACGAGGTGGCTTGGTGGGGGTATCTTCGTTATCTTCTTGAAGAGTGGTCGAAGATATCCACCGTGGCCCCTCGTCCTGCGGGACGTGAGGCGGCGTTGTTACCGGTAAGAGTCGGAACAAGTGAGCGAAATGATCCTTGATGAATCTACACGAAAGTCAGTTTCAAGCGTCCGGATGTGTAATCGCACCCACTTTGAAAGCTCAACCCATCCTCCTCCAACGCGCACCATTACCGTCGACGACCGCAAGATACGACAATAGCAAAGTTTTGGTTCCTCGTCGCCGATCCAATACTTGCCACTTTGATCTTTCCACCCATCGTCAGTGAGCGCCTCGATGTTGATTTCCACTGGTAATTGATTGACCACAGCCCCAACCGCAACATCGAGTTTATTAGTCGGGTTTGGAACATAAGTGCGACGTGGCTTCGGGGTCGAATGCTCAGTGCTGGGCGGCTTGAAGTTCCGAGGCAAGGTGGCCCCAAAAGACGACTTGGGTACCCTACCCCATGTTCCATTACCGTTACGGCTGGGGGCACGAACTGGAGGGCTCGGAGAAGGTGTGCGCGCATCCAGGTTGGCGTGTGATCGACGGCGCGACTCTGGGCGAAGGAGTGGGCTTGGATTGAAGGTTGAACCGTGTGCTCGCTGTCGAGAGGAGAACGTTGATGCGAGTAGTCGCGAAGAAGTGCCAGTAACGACAGGACCCGATGCAGCCGAAGACGATGTACTCGTTGTGCGTTGCCGCACTCGTAGGCTGGTACTAGGGCGCTGCCCATCTGTTTTAGGAGTTGACAAGAGAGGTCCGGATACTGAACGATTTGAGATCCTGCTTGACGGTCGCCGAGCACCCGAGGAACTTTGGGATGAAGTAAGGTTGGTTTGAGGACCAATTCGATTGCGAGGAGTCGAAGGGCCACGTCTAGTTGATAGGTCAAGAGGAGACGGGTCGCTGGCACTGGGAACCAAGCCTCTTCGCCTCGTGCTGGTTGCAGAACTCAGACTTGCAGCCGTCGAGGGTCTCGACGGCATTTCAATCAAGCAATCGTTGGCCATATCGAATAGCTCTCCCCAAGTTTGTTTGATACGATTGGATTCTTCCATGACCCTCCCATCATCTGTCAAGCTCTCGGCGCAAGACTTGAGTTTGTTGATAACTTCCTCAGTGAACTTGAGTCGCGCTGACATCTGAGCTTTAGGCGTCTCCTTGGGATCTGAAAAGTGGTGAACGGTATCCTCGGCCGCAGGCAAGGCAGGAAACGAGTCGACATGGTTTAATAGTTCGCTCAAAGCGCCGTCACAAACGGTTAATCGGTGGGTGAACTCGACAAGCCTCGTAAGATGAGCCATCAGGATGACGGAGTTATCGACTTCGAACCGCAGGGAAGTCAGCTCCGCATTGATTAATGTATCAGAAGCGCTGTCCGGCAACTTGGCTTGCTCGCGCTGCAACTCGAGGAAGCGCACCCGCATCTTGTCGACTTCATCTTTGACAGGGAATGGTGCGTTGAGAGATGGCCTGGCGAGCGCATTGATCCCAATGTCGCGGAGCTCAGCCCTAATCTTCCCGATCCTAGATTGCAGCTGTATCATATCCTCGCTCAAGTTGCGCGAGTGGTGCGAGTCAGATTTTCCGAAAATCTCAGTACCTAAGCGAATTTTCAGATTTTTTGTGGCACGAATATAGAATACACTCACCCTCCATTTTCCCATCTGGCGACATGACTACCAAAGCGGAGGCTGAGTTAGATGAGGGCATCACGCCAAACTCATCTGGTTCGTCCTCGAGGTCGTAGTGGTCCAAAGACTTGCGTGCCGCCTGATCTCGACGAATCTCTTCTTCGAGCCGCGAAATCTCGGCCTCTTGTCGTGCAACCTCTGCCCGAAGTCTCATCTCCTCGGCAATCCTCTCGGTTTCTGTATCCCGCCGTTTACGCGTCTCCAGATCGCGAGCTTCGCGCTCCGCAGCTATTTTTGAGTACATTTCGTGCTCCCTCTTGCGGTTCTCCTCTAGCTCACGACGGGCGTTTGCTTCTGCTTGCCGATGCGCCTCGGCTTCTGCTTCCAATCGTCGCCGCTCGCTCTCCGCCCGCGCTTGCTCTTCCTCGCGCGCGCGCTGACGTTCCAGCGCCTCGGCTTCTCGCTCTGCCTTGGCCCTTGCCTGTTCAACTTCCCGCTCGCGTTGACGTTCTTCATCAGCTAACCTAGCCGCCTCCTTGGCTTTCTCCGCCTCTAGGCGACGAATTTCCTCGATCTCCTTTCTCTTCGCTTCCTCCAAAGCAAAACGCGCAATCTCAGCTTCAAGTTGAGCACGTTTCTCGGCCTCCTCTTTCGCGCGCAGATCGGCCAATACCCTTGCTTGCTCTGCTTCAAGACGACGCGCTTCCAACAACTTCGACGACGTGACACGCGCAACGAGAGCAGATAGATCTCGAGATGCGGATTCGGCCATGGATGCTATTTTCTCTAGTTCACGAGAACGATGACTGACCAGTCGCTCTTGGATAAACGAATCGTTTCCTCCAGGTGCAGATGACATTTTGGCAAGAACATGACGAACAGAAGCGAGTTTCGAGTTTATTCTAGGTGCGTAATCCTGCGCGAGGGTGTTGATCTGCTTCTCCAAGGCTGTCAATGTCTCGAGTACAGTGGCTTGAGGACCTGCACCATCCTGCAAAGCCTCGAATCCGTTCAGAGTAGCTCGAGTGGTAGTGATGAAATCGGTCGTCTCGTTGATCTCTTGTAGGACAGGCTGCTTGAAGTTTTCAAAGTCTTGTGCCAAAAGAGCGATTTTGAGGTAGTTGTTCTTCTTGGCGAGGACTGCTAAACTACCCGAAATGGAAACCGAATATGCATTTGCATCCGCGCGTACCGCATCGTCAATACTAATGAGAGCAAACGGAAGGCGACCAGGTGCGTCAGAGTCACTGTTTGAGGAAGATGAAACGGTAAAAGTCGCCGAATGTTCAGAACTCGCGATAAACGGAACTCGAGTCGAAAGAGTACCAGTGAAACCATGTGCTCTCCTGGTCGTTTCGTCCAAAGCGGCCTGAAGTTCCTTCTCTCGCGCAGCAAGGTCCTTATATGCGCAAGATTCCTCGGTAGAAAGTTCTAGAGCAGCATCATAGCGGTATATCAGGTCTGCGAAACTTGCCTCCAAATCGTGGGCCTCTTTTCGAACGAGGTCCATTGCAGCAAATTGCCGCTTGATGCTTTCCCAGAGTGAGGCTAGACGTCGGACCTCCTGGATTCGCTCGGCAAGTGATTTGTGCATGTCAGACAGGGTGGAGGATAGACTGGCGCCAAGTGAAGGAGATAGGACTGCGAGGGGCTTTTCGACGAGAGATGCAGCTTGAGTTGTGAGCACGTCTGCTTGCAAGAATGCGTCAGAAGGGGTGAGCGACGATTGCATAGTAGCCGGTTCGGGGCTCTCTGGAGTCAGAGGGCGGCCGTCCTGGACACGTTGGGGTTTCCACCTCTGGCGTTGTATTGCCCGAATAATCTGCCTACGCAAGTTGATGGTCGTTTCTTGCACGGTGTCAATCGAAGTCTTGAGGTTGCGAGCCTCGCGCATGACCTCGATTCGGGCATGTACATCCTTTCGAGCCGCGTGAGTGAGTTCCTGCTGGTTTTCGAGACGCTGGATGACAGCAAGAACCCCGGTCTTGAGATCTGGATCAACATTTGCCGCTCCAACCTTGAGTAATATTACTTTGCATTGTGCCTTGGCCTGCTGTGCTTCTTTTTCGGCAGCATCGTGCTCTTTGAGAGTAGTTGGGAGCAAAGCTAAGAAAGCGCCATGTCGCGTAGGACTCAGGCATGACGCGTCCTCGACGTTGGGAATCGAACCATCCCCATCTTGCGAAGGGATACCGTCCGTGAAATGTTTTGCCACGGCTTCCAGACGCGAAGTCAACGCTATCATACTGTCCCGTAAACGTTCGACCTCGTTGATACTATGCATGACATCATGATACTGCCCAGCGGCAGCAGCGGCCTCTCGAACCGCCTTGGCTGTAATCGCGAGTTCTTTTGATAGCAACTTGGTGAGCGCGCCGTTGGCTTCGCCCTGAGTCGGGAAGAGCGGGTGCATGGGACGCGGGAAGGAACGCGACGTCGCAGGGTCACCGATAACCGCGAGCTTCGCAGTGAGTGCAGCGGACCGGGCAGTGAACGAGTCATCAAACTTTTGGTTCGGATGTTGCAGCTTTGCGTTCTCGATTTCGTCCTTGAGTGTCTGTGCTGCCTTGAGGTCTTTCCTTAGTTCACCGTATATCTCGTCCGACCTGTTGTACATCGGAAGCTCGCGTCAATAGAATTGCACTTGTCAGGGTTGATTGATCTACGAACTTTTTCCACTGCATGACCATCGCCATTGCAAACTTTCCCAGTCCTTCTGTCGCGGCGCTTTCGTTCTCAAGCTTGTCCTGTTCGTCTAACAGCTGGTCTGGAACTGGTTTGCGATGACTGGACTCGATTAGTTTGTCCAGCGTTTTCCCGCTAGCTGTCACTGATTTGTTGAGTCCGTGTAGTCGGGTGGTGAATTGTGCGGCGTCTAAGGACAAGGCTTCGGCGAGCATGAAACGACTGCCCCGAGAAAATGAACTTCGGGATGTGGACATGGACACAGAGGAAATAGATGGTGGCGCGTCGGGTGGTGGACCAGACATGCCAGACATGCCAGACATACCCGACGTGCCAGAAGCATTTGACAGGCGCCGACTCATCGGTGTATGGACTACCGGGGGCGGTTGATCATACGTTGAAGGGGACCATCTGATGAATGTCTAAGTGAACGCACAGATTGGAACTAGAAGAAACATACTGAGCTCTAGCTGTGAGGAATGTCTGAAGGTCGGAGAGGATGCGAGCTCGCTCATTCCAGGCAAACATTCGTTGTTGTTCCCAATCAAGTCGCGTCCCCATGAGATTCAGGTTCTCATCCCGGTCGCGAAGCAAATGTATGAGTTTATCGAGAGCGAATAGAGTAGTAAGAGTGACCTCGATGAGATCAGTGTCCTCTCGAGATAGGTTACGCTGCGTGGCAGCTTCGACTAAATTTAGCACGACGCTGGCCAAAATCGCCAACAAGACCCACCTTTTGTGAGGTTCTTGAGTCTGCTCATATCTCCAGCATCAAACTGCTCCGCCTCTTGCTCGATCCTGTCGTGCTCGGCTACCCATTCGGCGAGCTCTTCCCGAGTTGGCAAGCCCGTGACCGGCGTCGTGCTCGAGGCAGCGAGCTCCCTAGCACCAGCAAAGACCTCTATGGGCGGCATCTTCTCCAATAGCTAAAATACGATAATGGCATTCGTCTCAACTTTTGAAATGGGCCAAAATGACAAGATTGACGTACCCGGGTCTTTTCCTCGATCCATTCCCGACGCTCAATAAACGCCTGGAGCTCAACAACTTCCTCAGAGGCAAGCGTCTCGGCTTGCCCTTTTCCATCTTGCTTTGCTTCGGGGCTGCCAGCAGCCGGCGGGTCAAGTTCGGACATGGCGGCGGGGGGATGGGAGAGAGTGGAGTCGATCCAAGTGTCGAGATTGAGGCGGCCAAGACAAGCGGGTTGTGCAGGACTAGTTTCGTGGCCGCCCAGTGCAGAGGCGACGGATCATAAGAGTCGTGGATGTCAAGTCCCTCGAGCGCGTGGTAGACTGCGACAATTCGCCTGCCAACATGAGGCAAACAGGGTGGCGGTGTCGGCGCTTATGGTACAGCACGTCTATATCGGGAGCACAAGTGGCTAGAACATAGGAATCGAAATGACACAAAGAATCGTGCTGTTGTACATAAAGATTGAGACCATCGATACACGATGCCTAGGCTACCAACACTGCGTTTGTCAAGACAAACGGAAACCAAACACGCTTCACCACATCCATGTCACTTCGTCGGTGCGTTCTTCACGCCTAAGCGGGATCTCCCAGCGCTCGACCTTTTTCTCTGGCTGTGTCGAGTCGATCTTGACTTTTCGCGGTTGAGGTTGGTGATGGACCTTTGGCTCGGGTGGATGCTGCGCCTGAGCTTGGGGTTCAGGCTGAGTGGGTGGTGGTGATGGATGTTCATACTAAGTACCCAATCAGACATGGGCAGCTCCCGTAGATAAGCAGCTATTTACCTTGGGCTTGACCGGATCTTCCATCGTACCCTCCATTCCAGATACTTCAAGTAGTCTCTTTGCCAGAGCTCTCATCACACCAACACCCCGAGAGTCGTCGTCTCCGTGCTGATGAAACCCATTCTAGACAATCATGTCGGTTCGCCATAAAGCCATGACCTGTGACTCACAACATACCTTGCGTTCCTCCAACTCGACGAAAGCGGCGAGGTGCGCCAATGACTCGGACAATTGTGCAAATGTCTCAGGCGTCAGTCTGTACACATCAAGCCTATCAGTAATTTACTATAACTAACCCCAGTGGCTAACTCACACTTTTGTGTCCTTTTGCATCTTCTCTATAGCGGTCAGCATCTTCGAATTCCACTCCCTCTGCGCCTCTTCTTGTCCGATCTTTTCCCTCTCCACTTCCCTCAGCGCACCCACACCCGCCCCAATCTTGGCCAATTCCTCCCTAAGCCCGACAACTTGCTGGCCAAGTGCATGGTTTTCCTTTATCGTTGCGGCAAGCTTGCGACTATTTTCCTTTGTCACCGACAACTGGGTCGCAAGCTGATGTCTCAGAGCTTCAACTTGGCGAGTTTGGTTGAGTAGGTGTCGGCGCAGAGGAATATACGGCAGAAAAACGAGTGGTACAAAAAGGCCAGTGAATATCAAGAGATGAGATAGTCCAGGCCGTTGTGGAGTCTGTCCGACGAGTGTCGGCAAGCCTGTGGGAGGAGTCCAAGTTTGTTGCAGGGGTTGCTCGTGGGATGGGGTGGTAGTATGAGTATCGGCGGTCATATTTGAGTTTCAGTTATTTAATTCAGATTTATTCAAGAAAGACTACGGATACAGCGGTGGTGGCAAGCGGAGGAAGCTCTTTCAAGCCTTATTGATCATGCTTACGTGATTGTATGCGACCCCACTTCCTAATTGAGCAGCTCCCATCCAAGCTGTTTGCCAGCCCAGAACGGAGTAACCGAATCGCCATTCAGCTCCCAGTTCTTTTGAACCGCAAAGTTTGAACGTTTAATTTGGACGACAGATGACGTATCCACCAACTCTTTTTTGTAAAACCTGCGTCCGTTGGTGCTGACAAAACCATTGAGCTTGTCCAAGGCGCCAAAGGACTCGAGAAGGTGAGCGACCAAGGGAAGGAGTATAGGAGATGTATATACACCCGCAGCACACGGATGATCAGGTGCCGCGTTGGACTTTGAGGCAGGTGGATGGGGCGCAGAATCTGAACCAAGGAAAAAACGAGGGTGGCCTAACAAAGCATCTGACATTTAACTAGCGTGGCAGCAATTGTAGTGAGGCTGACCTTGCTTAATGATGTCTCTCAACGCCTCCCTGTCATCCGGATATTTGGCTACCGGTTTACAGAAATGCCAAGACTGGCCCGCCCAGTCATCGACAGTCAATGCCAGATGATGGGCCGTGATCGTACACGCGACGGTTTCTCCGAGTTCCTTGACGCATTCGACAGCTGCTCGGGTCGTGGCGTGCTCAAGCACAATCCGCAAGCGGGGGAAAGCGGCGTGTAATTTGCGAAGGTGAGGTAAGAACTGGGGTTCAGCATTGAGAACGCATGTATTCTGTACCAAACAGAAAAAACTTGAATCAATGGTCAAGGCGATGAATGAATACAGTAAAAGTACTTGCGGTTCGTGCCTCGGATGGTATTTCTCCATGCAGGTTGAGAACCATGTCGACTTCTTGCATCGCTTCAAACACGGGGTAGTATACCTCGTATGATTCGATGCCGCTATCCGAGTTTGTAGTTACTCCTCGTGGGTAGGATTTAACCCCTAGGTACGGTCAGGACTTGGATGAATGAATGCACAAAGCCGTACCTGCGATCCCCGCTGCTTTGGCCTTGCGAATCTCGCTGGGCGTGAGTTCTGGAGCTAGATAGAGGGTCATCATGTATTCTGTGTTAGGGTCGATCGCTTCCAGCTCCTTCTTGTATGCGAGTGCTTGCTCAGTGCTTGTAATAGGTGGTTTTGTGTTTGGCTAGTATGCGTAAGTATTTATTGATAGATCTTTGACGCCATTGACGTACCATCACGTATGCGAGCTTGAATCCCCCGAGCGCGACATGGGGAGTGACAAGCGCAGACATCGTGCCCTGACGGAGATGGACATGGAAGTCTGCGGGAAGAGGAACTTGGAGGATCTGTTCGGCCATATTTTTCAAGTTGTTCCAGTATCTCTAGTGCCGAGTTGGGCGGTTGGTTCGCCTGAGTTGAGCGGAGGAACAAGGCAAAACGTTTAGCGCGGACCGAGCAGTCACGTGCCGACACCGCCCATTGCGACCAGCCGGACTCAACAGCGATCATCTCATTACCACCATTCTCTGACCCCACACCACAATATGCCTCGGGGATACACTGCTCTCCCCGTCGAACGCGTCTCTCCCGAGGAGGAGATGAACGCCGCTTTTGGCTCCGACGACGAAGACGACGATGCGCACCACCCGTCGGCTGCGCAAACGCCCCTCTTGACCCACTCCCGCGCCCAGTCCCAGGCGCAGCATCCCCTTGCCGACGTCGCCCAGCCACAACCACAAACCCCCGTCCGCGCACCCGCCACGCCTGGCGTCTACGACTTTGAGTACGACTACCCCCCACCCCCCGGATCGCCGCCGCGCCCATCGGCACTGGCACTTCCTAATGCGTATGGCAACTCGAACGGAGAGATCCCGTCTTTTGCCGGCGTACCGAACGAGCCACAACAGCCGTTTTTCAAGAGGGTGTTGGGCAGAGTAATGCCGGCACAGTTTGGAAGAGCAGGGTATTCTAGGGTTGCCGGCTCTGGCCCGGTCGGTGGAGGCATGCAGAATGACGGCGTGTTTGGGAACGTGTCAGCTAAGCCAGGAGGCGCCGCACCGGTGCGAGGTGCTCAGGCCGATGGCCCTAATTGGACGCCCGAAGACCAGCAAAAGGACGGACCTCCGGTAAGTGGATTCCCTTATTACGAAACCGCGAGTGCTTTTATGTTGACGTTTGCGTTAGTCGTACAGTGTTGCCCAGGCAGACGCCGTGCCACCCTATTGGGAGACGACGATCATCGCGCCTTCAGGCTCGCCGGGTGAACTTATCGTCGACGGTCTTCCGACTGGATCCCTGTTCTCCTTCCTCTGGAATTTGCTCGTTTCGATGTCATTCCAGTTTGTGGGTTTCTTGCTCACCTACCTGCTACACACAACGCACGCGGGAAAATATGGGTCTCGTGCGGGGCTGGGTGTTACTCTTATCCAATACGGATTTTACCTTCGAGCCAAGGGCGACGACACCGACGATCCGTGGGGTTTGGGTGAGGACCCGCGCCCCAGTCCGCCCAAGCCCACGTTTGCGACGGCGGCCGAGGCCGATAAGTACTACTCCACATCTCCGCCTCCAGGCTTTAACAGCACGGCGATGATGGGCAACGGAACGATGTCCAGCGGATCGGACTCGGACTCGATTACGGCGGCCAACGATTGGCTGTCGTTTTTCCTCATGACTATCGGCTGGTTCGTTCTCCTGACGTCTCTGATGGGATACTGGCGAGTGAAGCGCTGGGAGCATGGTGTCATGCGTGCATCTGCGGAGACTGCTCAGTCGAGGCAGCCTACAGAGGAAGAGGTGGCCCACGACGCGGCGATATTGGCAAATATCGAACGAGTCTTCGGCCTCGTCACGTCGCGAGCGGACCAGATGCGACAGGGGATGGGCATCCCTGCCGAGTGGACAGAGGCCCCAGGCGCGGGGCGGGGGAGCCGCGTGTGAGCGGCGGGGTGTATTTTTTTCGAATAATTCGTACATTTTAATCTGACAATGTGTATGACGTTGTGCTCGCTGTTTCTCGTCTTGCGTGGCTACGGACGGTTGTGTAAATACCGGAGCGATGGTCTAGCCCCGAAATTCAGACTTTTGCGCTCGAGTGCCCCAAAACTCGCGCGGTGCTCCCCCATCTCACTTCCAGGGTGCGGCAAGACACATTGGGACGCGACTTCGAAATCGAGGGACCCGAGGGATCGTCGAGGCCAGCAAGGCACTGTTCGCGGCTCCTGATATAGCCATGGCGGGGCGAGCTCAGGGAGACTCGTCGCGGCCGTCGATCAGGAGCCCGCAGCGGGCTCAAGTAGCGACGCGGTGCCCCTCGTGTGGGGTGCGCTCTCGCGGTCGCACGCAGTACAGATAAATGGGAATATGCGCACGTCGCAGGCCGCATCGCGGGCTGCATCCTCTGCGACCGGCACGGGATCAGGGTCATCCGACGGGAGTGACACACCTGGTCTGTGACCTTGCTGCCTCGTGTCTGGGAGCTACTCTCATTTAGCATCGTTTAGGCTCACCACCAAACTTGCGATCCATCCGCCGGGCTGGTAAATATCGTTAGGGCACCTTGAACACTGAATGCTTCTTACCCCACACTACTCTTGTTTTGACCATGGACGAGCGGCCGACGCACACCCATCTCAGACTCACGACCGCTTCTGACTGTCTCGTGCTTATGGAAGGCGTGCGCAGGGGTTTGTTCCGCCTCGTCACCCGCCGCCTGACCGACGCAGAGCGATCGCTGTACATCAAGCCCGGCTCGGTGTTTGTGTGGCAGGAAGGCAAGTGCACTCTCGCTGGCCCAGGGCATGTGTTGACGTATCGGCGCGTCGGGATGACGTGCGACCGAAAACAGGCGACGTGAGTCCACTCGCTTTGGATGGAAATTGACCGACGTTGATGTGGCGGAGGAACAGAACTGCAGCAGGTGGACAGACGGATTGGCTTGGGGGTGAGTGAGATCCCATCGTCCTTGTGGCCGTGACTAACGATTTCGCGCAGCCCGTCTCGCATGCGCGAGCCATTCTTGGTCAGTGTGCTCCTCTTGGTATGCACGCCTGCTGAGCGCCGCGCAGTTTTACGACGAAAAACCCGCTTCGAGCTCGACTGCCGGGACCGACACCCTTGACCCGTGAGTTTGAGTTTTAAGATTTACATTTTCGATCGCCTGGATCTCACGTTCAATCGCGTTCGCTCGCCCCCCTTGCCGCATCTGCCACTAGCGCAAACCGATCCGGCTCGTCCGCGCGAGGTCGGGCCGCGCCCTACGACCGGGGACCCAAACCTTCCACTAAAAACACATATGGTGGCCTGGTGAAACAGACTTTTTCGACGCTAGTTCGCCTGAATGACGATAGCTCGGTCAAATGGCACGTTGTCGCTTATTTTACTACCGACAGCCACTCGAATATTCCTGGAGTCAAGGACGATTCGGTGCGAACCTACCCCTAGTCCAATGATCGCTTGATCGCTGATCACTTGCCCCATCTGGCTACAGACTCTCAAAGATATAGAGGTTCCCGTCGGAATCTACGAGAGCGCACGTCAGAGGAAGCCGGGCACCGCAACTTCTAGGGACAGATCGGCGTATGGCAAGGAACGGACAGGCGTCAAATCAGAACCGTCCGAGGGGTTGCCTTCTCCCCTTCCTTCCCCAGTCCCGATCCCTCGTCGGTACTCGACCCAAGCCACAGTCCCAGGCCTCGCTTCGCCCACTAGCTCGTTCGGTTATGGTTTGCCTTCTCCTGCCTCTGTTCCTGATCTTACCCGCATGTACCAAAAGCGACCAACGTCAGATACGCACTCACCGCCACCCCAATTTAACCCCCCGATGTCGTGGCCAAAGTACCCGGAGGACATGGCGCCACCGTTTGCGTTCTCGCCTCCGTTGATGCCCCAGATGCAGTTTAGGTCGGACAACGATTTTGGGCCGATAGCTGAAACACCGCTGCACATCGCTTCTCGCTCAGTCGTCGATTTTTCTGCCGGAGCAGCTCCGCCTTTCAATGATTCGGAGCCACCAAGAACGCTTGAAGCTTTTCGCTTTTTTGAACAGCGCCTCGCTGGCGCCCGGCATTTCGCCCTGTTGAGGCCATTGGCCGTCGATGATCATCTTGTTTTCTATGGCCCCTCGCTTTTCCCGACAATCGAGATGTCCTCCCTCTATGAGGCATATTCGACGGTAGGCATTAGTCCGAGTTGAATTCGTCCGACAACGTGTTCTGACTAATCATGACCCAGAATCGACGGCCTCCCAACACAGAGTTCCTTGCCACTTACTTCAGACCCAGCATCGGTTATGAAGGCCAGTTTGACAGGCCGTTCACGATCAATCTGCTCGAGCCAATCCGTCAGGGTCAGAACAGATGGGCCCAGGTTTGGAGGGCGAATCTTCGATGCTCTACCGGCGGCGGCGTCTGGACCCAGGGTTCGTCAGTTGTTGTCAAGTTGTTTCAAGAATCGTTGTTCCCTCCCCCCACATCGGAAGATCTGCTGGGGGACAAATCGGAGTGTGCGTGGTATTCGATGAAAGAACAGGCAGAAGCCGAAGCGTGGGCCTATGATATGCTCAAGGCCCACCAAGGCCAACTATGCCCATATTCGTATGGGATGTATGAGGCAAGCGGTCATGCACCTGTCAATTTAACCGTTGCGCATTTAATTAACGCATGGTCTTTTCAGTTCTCTTTGCCCTGTGGCGAACAGCGAGTCATCGGGCATGTGATGGAAGATGTAAACAGCTTCACGCTTGACGAATACTTCCATGTAATCGGCGGTGAAATGAACATCGAGAAAACCTGGGAGATTGTGCGTGGCGAAGCCGCTAAGCTTATTTCTAATCTCATCTATTCGCTCGCAGGCTACTGCCGCCGTGCAAGGGCTCCAGACCATCCACGCATCTGGGGTTGCACATCGAGACCTCAAGCCCAGACACGTTCTGGTTCCCAAAGACCAGCTGGGGAATGTTGTCTTCGTTGATTTTACGTATTCCGCCAACGATGGGCCCGCGGACAGCCAACCACTATACGATACGCTACGCGAATCAGGTATATAGCTTCCGGGAGATGTTCAGCACGAGTAACTAATTGAATACCGGAATTCAGGATTTGTAAATGGAATCGACAAATGGGTCACCGCTACCGGTGGCCACACTCTCCTCGCAAATCCACCGACCGCTCTTCAGGGAACGACTCCAACGCCTGACGCTCCGCAGTTCTGATCCCGACCTTTGTTTGAAGGGCGGATGGAGCCGTCGTCCGACATCGGGGTACGACGACGGCTCCATGCGCCTTGCTTGCCCTTGATGAAAGAGGGCGATCATACCCAGCCATTCCCTCCGGCCTAACCCATATCTTACCTATGCTTTATTTGCATGTCTCCGAACCAAACTGTTACCCGCTTGTTGCCACTAGCTGTGCCCCTAATCCGCGTTATTCACGTCCTCGCACTAATGTCTGGTGGCCTCATGAACCTACTCTATGTTCTTTCTTACTAGTTTTGTTTCTCGTTTGTTACTGTCCCACTCCCCCGATCGATTTTGGAAGATTTATTCACGGTCCAAACTGATCCCTCGTAACTTTGTGTTTCTGCTTCCCGTCTTTACGCTATCCCAAACCCATCTCTGTCGCTGCTTTCTTGTTGTACCGGAACATGCCCCCTCATTGCAATGAAACCAATATATATTACATAGACTGACATCTCGTGATTCGTTGATCGTACACGCAACTTTAAGCCCTAATTCATGCGGGAACCTCCTTGACATATGCACCATCATCGTGCTTCTTCGAGTCGCTGTACTCGTCCTCGTCTCGTTCGCGCACATGCTCCGCGGTTGCGGGGCGCCACTCGGACTCGTCGATCTCTTCAAATGGCTGCCACGCACCAAGCACCGGGAAGATACGGTTCAAGACGTAATAGATGATCGAGGAGGTCCCAAATCCGCTGGAAAGAGTCTTAGCCAGAGTTGAGATGCCACTCGCGAACACTTACGTGAAGAACGCCATCTGATACACGCGAGTCGCTGCAAGCGGAACGGTCTGGCCAGCTTGAAGGGTCCGAGTCAGTTCCAGCCATTGAGTAACTGTATGACGATGACTCACTGGCACCCGCAAAGCCGACGACGTTGATCAGAATACCTGAGATATATGCAGCTAATCGCGTGTCAAACGCCGGTCAGTAATCGGGTCGCCGCGCCAAAGACTGGGGACAGACCATAAGCCCTAGGGTTGATGCCGAACGTATACCAATACCAGCCATTGCGCTCGGTGTGGTATAGATCAGAGACCCGGTAGTGTCCGCGTCGGATAAGCCAATACTCGGTGATCTGCACGAAATAACGTTTAGCCGGGTCGCAGTGAGTGGTGTGCATATAGATGAATGCTCACCATTACTCCTGCGATAGAGCTCAAAAACACGGAATAGGCTAAAGGTGGTATAGACGTATATCGGTTAGTTCCGTTATGGAAAAGGGAAAAGGAAATGAATCGGTACCTGATAGGTAAGAGGTGAAAGAATTGCTATCCTTCAAAAGCTGCCACGGGCACATGGCGAGGCCGACGGCAGCAGCGACGTATCCACCACGTCGGACTACCCGAGAGTATGTACTTGTGAACAAATATTATGAGCTTATTTCTCGAATAGGGGCTTACTATTGATGAAACGAGGGAACAAGGCAGTCAAATCGCATCCTGCACTAATCGAATTTGCTGAAATGTTTGTACCCAGCTTTTTCATTTGTAAAAATAGCTTGTTAGCGTGCTGAGTTTCCTGAGCTAATCCGGTCGGACACACCTGAGCGAGGATAAATGAAGCCGAGATGAACCAGACTCCAAAGCGCGTTGCGTGGCTTGGGCTGTTGTCCAGCAGCTTGTTGAGGAGCAGAATAGGATCCCAGACTGCCTCGCCATAGATGACCTGACTGGACGAGGACACGATGATGCCGAGGAACGAGACAAGGGAGAATCCGAGTGGAACTGCGATAAGCTGTGGGAGGACTGCGTCGGACGGGCGACGAGCACGCGACGCAAAGTCTGGCGCGTTACTATGTGAAAAGTTACACTTAGCAAGCGAATAGGTACCTCCTAGAACGGGTATTACTCACACGACAAGAGTCGCCATGTTGCTGATGCAACTCATGAGCGAGGTGACCATGGCCCATGCTAGGTCGGAACCATGGAGTGCACTCGGCTGGTGGATGATGGGACCAACGCCCTTGGCCTTCACAATCGACCAGATGAAGAATGTGATGCCAGCGATGGGCACAACGATGGCCTTGGCAGTGAAGAGATGACGACTGCCGGCCGCCGGGTATCGGTTTGAGCAAGCGCTCATTATATGCACAGAGAATGGGTGGACTCACATCTTGTGGATAGGGAACCAAATGGCCGGGAGGGAGATAAGCCAGAAGAGAAAGAAGCACATAAAGTCCCGTGTGTTTGTGCCAGAGGACTCAGGCATGGAGTTGGCTGAAATTATGGATAATGATGAATGGATCGCTGGGTCTCTGGAACTGGCTAGACTCACGGAGGCGTTCTATGCTTGGCCACATTGAACGGAGCATCACACGCACACAGGTTCCGCCGATGCTAGCCTGAACGCCGTACCAAATGCTACCAAAACGTGAGCGAACGAGATTAAGCAGATTGGTTGGTTTCAGCTCACCAAGCCATGGCTCCACGATTAAACGTGCACCACAGGCTGCCCCAGAGGCCAAAGCTGGTGCGCGCGACAACCGGGAATGTGATGTGCTGGATAGCACCGGGCCGCGCATTAAGCACAATAAACGGCGCAACTATGCCATAACTTTAAATATGATGGACATTGGTCAGAGTAGCTTTAAAATACAAATCCACCTGTGCTTACCCAAGCCAGACGCAAATCCAAGCCTGCCACCAGGAAAGGCCAGACTGAATCATGGAGCTCACAATCATCCATGTGTTGATCTACAGAAGGATGATGTCAGCACGGGTAGCGTGTACGAGGCCCGTTCGGGTGGCTAACGTTAAAGGAATCGGCAATCCAGCTGTTTGGGCGAGCTCAGTATCGGGACATAGCGATGATGTATGTGCCCTCACAATGCGTAGAAATTCCAGGCCTTCCAGGCCCGACGCTCGGGTGGGACAGGCTGGAGATCATCGTTGGATAGGAAGAGCTGGGTGGTGGTGAGACCAGGCTCGTGCTCGACTTCGAGCTTCTGGAGAAGCGACTTGGGACGGTGCGTGAGGGTCATCGATCAGAGTCGTGCAGAACCAGGCGGGGAGGGACGACTGCAGCCACTGGTGAGATTCCGAGCCGAAGACAGCGGTGCACCAACAGCTTTATTTTATCTGGGGCCCACTCATGGAAGGGTATTTATTCCTAACTCCGGCAGATCTTGAAGGGACTCCTCAAGCGACATTGCTGATAAGGCGGCGCCGATAAGCGAACGTAACCGCGAACCCAGGTCAATACAGGTAACGCTGGTCGGCCGATGTGTCTGATAGGTTCGGAGTCGACTTTATCGTCGCCGGAGACGCACCAAGTCTCGAACACGTCACTCTAATTGGGGATGCCAGGGCGAGATGAGATAGGCGTCCCCGCATCGACGCTCGCCCGAAGCCAAGTCCGAAACATCTGGTTGGAGTCTTGTATCACGTGACACATCTCCATTTTGGGACATTAGATACGCGTCCACGTGACCGGCTGTTGGACACGCGCCTGGTTTCATCCTCCGTCGCGCGTTGTCATCTGCGGCCAAACACCATGTCAGGCGAATCATCCATCGAAGTTGCAGGCAAGACACAACACTTGCATTCATCTCTTGTGCTGACACGCCTGCAGTGCGCATACGGCCCCCCACCGCGTACGAGGCCGAACGCCTCCCTCCACCGTCCTACGCCGTGCCCGTGGCTTTTGGCGGCGACGGCCACCTCACAGCCGCACCCAAGGCCCAGACGTATCCGCTGCGTCGCGTAGTCGTCCCATGCGACGACCGCTCGCTCACGTTTGACCCTCCAGATGAAGAGTCGAGCCGAATCTACGAAACCAAGGGGTACTACCCCGGACGCAAGCCTTTCAAAGACCAGCTCTACATTTTCGATCGCGTCTTTGACCAAGACGCTCAGCAAATCGATGTCTTCGAAGGCACCACCAAAAAGCTCTTGGACGGGCTGCTCGACGGATTCAACGCCACTGTATTCGCATACGGAGTATGTGTACTTGCTGACGTGATTCATTAAGTCAAGCTAACATGTAACATACAGGCAACCGGTTGTGGCAAGACCCACACGATCAGCGGGACAGACACCGACCCAGGCATCATCTATCTCACTATGACTGAGCTTTTCAGCGCATCACAGAGCTCGAAGCCGAGCAGATTGTCCAAGTCTCGGTCACGTTTCTCGAAATCTACAATGAGGATATCCGCGACTTGCTGGCCGAACCCGGTTCTTACGTACCAAAGGGCGGCCTGACCCTGCGTGAAGACAAGTCGAACCGGGTAATCGTGTCTGGCCTCGTCACGCGCAGCCCTGCCACAGCCGACGAAGTCAAGCAGCTTGTTCTCGACGGAAACGCCCGAAGGACCCAGTCTCCGACGCATGCCAACCAAACATCTTCCCGCTCACATGCTGTCCTCCAGATCAACGTGACCCAGTCGCCTCGTACCGCGTCCACAACTGAATGCAAGACCAGCGCCACCCTTTCGATCATCGACCTTGCTGGAAGCGAGCGTGCAAGCGCTACCCGAAACATGGGAGAGCGTATGCTCGAGGGAGCAAACATCAACAAGTCATTGCTCGCACTCGGTAATTGCATCAATGCCTTGTGCGCCTCTGGGGGTCGCACACGACATGTCCCGTATCGCAACTCCAAACTCACGCGCTTGCTCAAGTTTTCTTTGGGCGGAAACTGCCGTACAGTCATGATCGTCTGTGTTGCTCCAACCAGTGCACACTATGAGGATACCCAAAACACGCTCAAGTATGCAAACCGAGCCAAGGAGATCAAGACCAAGGTGTCCCGGAACTTTCTCAATGTGGACCGACACGTTGCGCAATATGTCGAGGCGATCAGCCGACTCAACGACGAAGTCGCTGAACTCAAGGCCAAGCTTGCTGGACGTAATGTGGGCGATAACGAGGCTGATGCCCGCAAGAAGCGAGAGGCCCAAGCCGCGGCGATCCGTGCACGGGACGAGATGCAACGCAAGTTTGACTCGGCTAGCTCTGGCCTTGTGGACGGCGCGCGTGGTCAAGCTGTGGCGAGCTCGTCTAGGCTAAGGCTAGCAGCGATACGAGCAAGGCTGCAGCAATTGGACGCAGATCCGTCAGCTCTAGGCTCGGACTCGGACAAGCAAGCAGAGCGCTCAATCCTGATTAATCTTGCAACACGGGAGGAATCCATCGCAAAGGGCGCTGAAGGTCAACTCGCGAGCACTGCTCGGGCCAATGATCTGTTCCAGAGCCAGCTCAAGAGTGTTTCCGAGCGCAGACTGGGCGACGACATGTGCAACGAAGTTGTTCGACTGGATGCCAAGGCGAAAAAGGCGGATCTCGAGATGCGCAAGGCCGAGGCACGGGTCAACGTACTCGAGGGTACGGTGTCCGAGCTTGGAGAGGTCGTTGCAGCACTCGCTGGCGTAGTGGCACGATGCTCGGTCATGATGACAGATGGGGCAAGCGTTTTACGAAGCGCGGCTGGGGAGGAAAACGCTGAAGAAACTATGCGCGCAGTGGCCGGTGCTCTCGGGCGCATTGCAGACTCGAACGGCCACACGCTCTTTAATGTGCTGGGCCAATCGGCTGTTCCGGGCTCGGGTCCGTCCTCTTTGCTCTCGTTCAACGGACACACGACCGCGAGTGCGACCAGGAGGTACTCGCTTCCGCAACCCGCGCCTCGTGGAACTCGTCGTTCATCGGTTGCGCCAAATACTTCGATTACGAGTAGTACCGCTCCTTCTCCCCGAAGATTTAAATCACCGCGAAAGCCGATTTCTCGCAGGACTCCAAGCATCAGTGGGATCTTGCCCAAGGTTGCTCCCCCGCCTGCTCCTGTTGCTCGACCTGTCAAAAAGGGCGTTCAATGGCGTGACGAGGCAGGCGAAGGGTCGCTAGATGACGCAAGGACTGCTGTAGCACCTGAAAAGATTTATCCAATCCCGTCTGTAGGATCGATGAGCGAGACCGAGTGGGAGGATGCAGAGATGGAGGATGGTACGATATCCGCTACTGGCAAGGAAAAGGTTGTCGATGAAGCGCCTAGCGGTGTGGAAAACCAAGTATTCAGCGTCATGGCAGCCCCCAAACGCCGTGGCAGCAGACTCGATGCTGGCTTCCTCAAGTCGTTTGGAGGAGGTGGATCCAAAGCCCTTGGAAGCCTCGCAGAAGAGTCTCCTCGGGCGGTCCGTGCTGGTCTGGTCGATGTGTCGAATCAGGTTGGGGCTGGAATGAGTTGGGGTGGAGTCTTGGCCGATTCCGTGCGCTCGAGTACGCCAACACGCAAGCCGGTTTCGGTCGGAGAAGATAGTGTGGTGCTTCCTCCGAAACGTGTGCCAGGCTCGGCGACCAAGTCTGTTCGTCGTCGGTCAGGACTCGGGTTGGCTGTGGCCAAGGCTCGAAGGAGGTCCAGTCTGATCCCAACGCTGTCGCCAAACCACGTAGCGGCCACAACCGGTGCAAGCGGGAGTGCTAGCGGAAGCGGTGGAATTGGGCCACAGAGGCAGCGTGTGCAGGCGTTGATGTCTCCACCACAGCGGTCGCCGTTCAAGCTGCGTGGTCCGGGAATTGGACATTCGAGGCGGATGAGCGGGGCGGGACGTATGTCGTTGGCTGGAATCGGACCGGCAAGGGTTCCACTCAAGGCTGCGAGGGCTGCTGGAGAGCGGTTTGCAGGCGACCAAAGCCTTGATTTCGGTGTGACGCGAGGGGGCCCCGGAAAGCCGCTTTGGAAGTGAACATTAGATGATTGGAGCCTGTCTTGTATATTATTTTTGTCTTGTCGATTTGTATGCATTCTAGTGTCCTGTGAAGGTCTCATTTTATATGCGTTTTTCTGTTTTTATCATTCACGACATTTTATGTGCTATACCCGCTTGGTTTGTAGGCTCTCGGGTCGGTCGTTAATGCAGTTGGTTGATTTTGAATGTCTGGCGATTCGGTGATGTCAGATGTAAATCACCAGTGGGTTGTGAGCGAAGTCGAGAGTGGGAGCCGACTTGTGATCATCTGTGTGTTTGGAAGCCCAAAGTTTATTACGATTTTGTTCTGGACTGCGACCACCACTAGGACTGGGACTAGGACTAGGATTAAGACTTATCTGTGCTGGGATTACTGCATCGGAGGGTTATCTGGGCATCGCCGTAAGTAGGGTGACGGCCGGACACGGACGTAATTATCGGGAGCTGACCGCCGGAAGCAGCGAATATTTGCTAGTGACGTCCCCCAAGATAGGTGTCCCCGGCGCGAGTGATCTGGTCTGGGAGTATTGCACACGCCTGCACAGGATTGAGTAGCTCCGGCTTTTGCACCGTACGTCCACTGCGCTTGCTGCTAGTGACTCTGAACCTACCGTCTCCCACCAGCGACAGCGATGGCCACAGGCATGAACCCCACCTATGACTTTCTCTATGCACCCTCTTCGTCATCCATCCATCAACCACATACGCCCGGGTCAGATCCTTCACTCGCGACAGAAATTATGCCTGCTCCACCACCGCTGACGGGAATCTTCCCGCGCGTGAACGACAAGGGACAGGCCCTCACCCGCGGCGGCAAGGTCTCGAACAGGAAGAAACCACCCGGGATCGGCGCTATCGTGGCGCACGTTTCGCGCCAACAGCAGCACCAGCGGTCCGTGTTGCCGGCTGCGCCGGTTGTAGTCGATCACCCATCGCCGGCCCCCGTTGCTCCGGACGTAGAGGAATTCACCGAGGACACAACCACTATGGCGGAGAGTAGCGGCGCACGCAAGAGAATGCGCTTGTCTCGGCAGTATGTGGGCTCTCTGTTCATATCGTTCGTCGTGTTCTGACCCATCCCGCCACTCGTGCGCATTTTTCACTCGTTTTTTAGACCTTCAGTACCAACATCGCTCGGGGACGGTGCTTCACCCCGTCCGCTGAGAAACTCGCCGCTCACGAACGACCCAGATTCGATGACACCAGAGGCGGTGGGATCCCCCCAGGCTGCCCCAACCACCGATCTGGAACCTTCTGTGACGGCGATGGTGAACGGCACTAGTCCGAGAATGTCACTCGCCCCTCACGTCCAACCTAAACGTCCCAGAGGCAAGAAATCGCACGCACACGCGTCTGCGCTTGCTACACGTGACACTGCGCTCGCTCCGACGGGCGTCAAGCCGGAACCCACCGACGACCCTTTTATCTCCCACACCGACGGCGACCCGCTCCCTCCGCCAGTTGACGTATACGACTCTTCTTTCACGACGACTAGTGCCAGATTTGATGGGATGCAACTCGGAGCGGTTCACAGGATGCCTAGCGTAAAGCCCGCGTTGAGTAGTCGACGGAAAGGCAAGGGCAAAGATACTGGGCTTGAGCTTGGAGACCACGATGGTGATGGATACGTGAGTATTCTTTCATTTCTGGCATGAGTTGGCACTTGAGCGCCCTGTTTTCAGCCTCAATCGAACAATGTCGCTTGCGAATGCTGTTCATTGCAGGGCGGGCATCTCGTGTTTTGCGATGGATGCCCTCGCTCGTTCCACCTGCTATGTCTCAACCCCCCATTGGACGAACTGCAAGAAGAAACATGGTATTGCCAATCATGTATAGCGAAAAGGGTTCGTCAGTCTCTGAAGCGGCACCGATTTTTTCTCTGACCATCGTGCACACAGAATGGAGTCAAGCCTCTCCCTCCAAAGTTCAGACTTGAAACAAGCACGAAAAGAGTCAATCCCAACACTCTGTTCGATGATCTTATGCACAATTTAACTATCGAATCACCCAAAACGTTTACACTTCCAGAAGACATCCGGAATCATTTCAAGGATGGCAAGTCGTCCGAACTCTGTTTCCGTGTTCACCTCATTCAATGCGAACACAGTCACTACTAGCAATACTGGGGCGTACGTGGAAAGTGGGGATGTCGTTCGCGAACGGCTAAGGTGGGTTGTCCGGGCATCTTCGGGAGATTCGGCCGGTACTGAGTCCAGAGGCAGTCGCCACGGTTTTGTTGAAGAACGCGACCCATACCGTTTACGAGATCGCCATGGCGCAATGGTGCTGTGTTGCAAGTGTGGCATGTCCGCATCGTCCTCGACAATGACTGACGAGGCCCAGGATACAGGAGGTTAGCGCCTCTCTTGCTTCTTCGACAACAAAACGCCTATATTGACGGATCATTGGTCAGACTTTAGTCCTCGGGGGCGGCCCATCATATCCTGTGACTATTGCCGTTTACACTGGCATATGGACTGTTTGGACCCACCCCTGGCTGTTTTACCAGTAAACGGTCGAAGATGGATGTGTCCAAACCATGCAGCGCACTCGGTCGTATGTAACAAATCTCTGTTTCCGGCGGACAGATTAAGCTAAGCTGTCTCGATAGCCTAAGATTCGAATACCCAAGGCCGGCAGTCGGGTCGTGACGATCACAAAACCTGGTCAACGAAACAACGGGAACATCGAAGTGATCATGGACAGCGAGCCCTTACAGCTTATACCGCATGTTATGCGGTCCGCCTATGAGGAAGTCAGAATAAACGGACAGCGATATCGCGTACCTGAACAGACTATCGTGCTTGATTTTTGGAAAAAGGCTAAGCGGAATCGAATGCGTGAGGTTTCCAGGTGCGCTCTAGTTTGTTTGTAGCCGGATGATGCACCTTTGACGTTGTACCTCGTACGCCAGAGCTTCGTCCCCGGCTCCACTCACTACGATCCGACCCACGACCCCTCCTCAGAGCTCCCTTGGAATTGCTACGCCCACTTCTTCGCCGTTGACTTCCCTTAGCTCCCTATCCGATCATGAAGATCATGGATTGGAGAACGCCCGGTCACAACAGGATCAAGATATGGGTGATCTCGCGGCTGCAGAGGTACGTACCATATCCCAGTCCGAGTGGCGCTTAGTTTGACGACGGCCTTCTCTAGCTCTTGCACGCATTCCATGTACAAGCCAGATCCGAATCGTCTCCGAACTCAATAGCAGATGACAACTTTCACACTGAGCACTCCATCAACACTCGCAACAGTTCCCCACTCTCGTCTATACTCAGCGAGGACCCTCACGATTATGGCGCAACTGTATCCTCGATTTTCAAAAGGGTAAGACTTTTTGTCCGTTTGATCTCTCTAGATATTTACAACTTTTGATAGGAGCCGGTGGAGAGCTCGGTTTCGCCGGGGTCTACGGTCTCGCAAGCGCCACGTCCAGTGGCCAATGGAATTAAAATAATACCAAAAGCAGGGTCATTTGCTATTCGTATTCCGGCCTCGAAAGGACCCGGTCGTCCACCTGTTGTCCGAGAAACGTCGCAACCAAGAAGGTCCGGCCGCCGTCGGCTCTCTTCTTCCCAACCGGATCCCCCAACATCGAATACGACAGGTCCCAAACCGACGGTTCTGAACGGACAAGAAGCTGGGGCCGGCGGGCGTGGTTCCTCTACGTCAGCTATGGAAGATGACCTGAGCCCGGCAGAAATCGCTAAACTGAAGAAAATCAAAGCGCTAATACTCGCCAAGGGAGAGGAGGAGCTCATGAAATTTCTCCGCGCCTAACTATATATTTTTCTTATTGTCCACTCTCCTTTCTTTTCTATGATGTGTCGCTTTTTCTTTTATCTTGTTCGTTGATCTCTTTTGTTGTTATCTCCGTTTCCCTCCCGACATAGAGCCCTGAACTGTAAGTTTCATGTTGGGTATATTAGTATGATTATGATACAGATTGTCCCCAGTCCCCCGGAGTTGTGCTATGCTAAAGTCCACGTGCGCGTGCATCTCTGTCCAGGTTACTGGATAACGGTCATGGCGGCACGTCGCGTATCTCGACAAGCGTACCTGTGCCGTCATATCCGTTAGATCGGTTCTGTGTTTTGGCAGGAGAGACAACCGTACCTTGTCGAAGATACCGTTTCGCAAATTCCCGGCCGCACCCCAGGCAGCTTGAGTATATGCGTATGAGCTCCCGTTTATAGACCTACAGCAACAACTTACCTGATATCTAAAATACAACGGAAAAAAATCAGTTCAGAAAAATTTGGACATACCAATAGCCACTTACGGTACTCGGGACCGTCCACATATTGGACAAATGAGCAGCCGTCCTGTTGAACAATAGTGAGAATTATAGTCGTGGTAATGGGCGGGGGGGCCTATACCTTTATAGAATACGCTTCGTTCCACAAGTCACTCTGTATGCACCAGTTAAAGGCAATCCTCAACTGGCAAGTTAATTGAAACATACGCATCGAATCTCTGCCTACGACGCCAAGTAAGCTTGGACGATTCCCAATAAGAGTGATAAGATAACTCACCGTGAACGCCCGAGGCGTGGTGGATCCCCTGAGTCGATCGCAGAAGCGGGATCAGATACGAGCTTATCTTGGGAGAATATATGCATGACGTATGCATCTACTCACGGTGTGTGCTGCAAAGAAGAGATGGGATCAGTGCCTTGCACGCTCGACGCGGGGGATGCGCTGCTCACCTTGAGGATGTTGTAGATTGGCGCGCCACTCCTTGTGCGGCCATCTGTGGCAACAGGGATGAGAGATGAAGCGGGGTAGACACGTTGACGTACTGGTGACAAAATAGAAGAAATAGGGCTTGCGAGCGTCCATGGTGGGGTCGGCAGATGCGGTAGACGCCAGCAGCAACGAGCGCGCGAGCAACAGCGGGCGGGGTCACGGGGGGCTCTGGCTGTCGAGGGCGGCCCCTTTAAATAGCAAACCGAAGGCCGTGAAGCCGGTTTGGTTCTCATCCCTAAGCCGCTCGCAGATAAGACGAGATGTGCCCCATGATTTGCCATGAGGCAAGGGACCCGAAGTCCGAAGACGTGAAAGGGCAGGGCCACAAGGGCTGAACTTGTCATGCGGATCTGGTTTGCCGCACTCTGCCCGCACGGGCGTTTATTATGTGCATCAACCGGCGCTGCGCCGAGAGAAGAATAGTGCTAATTGAGAGATCGAATCCAGCGAGCTTGCTGCTTAGGGGTTTGCCTTTCGCTGCTAGGCCACGGCCGGTAGCGACGGATGCATAGACCCTGCAGGCCATCGCCCGTGGCACAACAAATGCGCTCCTGGGTAGGTGGCTCTCTGCACCCATCACATCTTTCCCCGACACGTGTGTTGTATCAACACAAACCACAAGTCACAAGGCGCTCGCCATTGTTCGTGCTTACCCGTTTGATGTACCCTTGTGTGATGTCGCCTCAACACAGTCTGTTGCTTCCTCACAGTGATTCTTTTGGCAGCCTTTGCCGCTCGAAAAATTCAACCCGGCTTTTAGTTTCTTCTAGCGGATACGATACGATGGGGCCAGAGTCCAGCTAAGCGATATCTCCATTTCTGTCAAATCAAAAAATTTACAACCGATCGGGCTGCTTGCAGCATACCGACTGTATGCGGTCACATTAAATCCTCTCGGGGTTTCCCGGCTGTGAGGACCTCGACACCGGTCTCTGTGATCCTAGGCGCATGGCACCATAGAGTGAGCTCATTTGATCCCGTGGCGCCACAGGCATCACAACTTACAGAAGTGTTTCTTCAAATTGTGCACTCCTTGCGCCATCAACTGTAACTGCAGTCCAATTGTCAGGCCAATGCGTATCTTCCCACGAAGACCCCAGGTTAATCATCTGAAGAGGTCGAAGCAGGTAAGCAACTGTGCTAATTTGGCGGGCTGGCTATTACTGACGGGCTCAATTGTAAAACACTAGCATTGCCGTTAGAGATTTCAACTTGGCACTCGATGTCGTAATACACGCACCATCCCGGGCTTCATGGTGCCGGTTGCTTTGTTCTTGGCATAGTGAGGAATGTTTGGGGCGCAATGGAACAAATTGTGAATTCCATGTCCAGTGTAGCTCCGGACGACGCTACACCCTTGAGCTCGAGCTATGGGCTCACTACAAAACACGTAATGACGTCAGCCCGCAACATTACTACCCAAATGAAAACTCGGGGCACGTGCCCGAGGAGGGGAAGATGTACGGAAAGCCAACGAGGCGCACAAGTGGATGGGCGAGGGATCCTGCCGATCTAGAACATTGAAGAGCACTCACATGGTTTTACCCAGGTCGCGGAAGAGCGCACCCGGTTTACACTGGGCAATTGCAGCATCCAGGCATTTTCGCGTTGTTCGAATGAGCTTTTTCGAGTCTTCAGAAATCTTGCCGACCGGGTATGTTTCCTAGCGATCATCGACGGCCGAAATCGATCAGCACAGTGGAGCGTCGGCCATTCGGGTGCGACTCACATTGAGGTCACCATGAAAGCCTAGGCCATTCCGCTCTTGAGCACCACATGGTCAATCTGAAGGGCTAGGTGCTCACCCTTGTAGTACAAGGAAACATCTATTCCGGGTACATGAGTAAGTTGAGGTCTCTATCGGGAGAATTCGTACCCAAGTTGATGATGTCTCCTTCCTCCAGCTTACGCTGGTCGGGAATCCCATGACATATCACTTCGTTCACAGACCTGTGAATGACATTGAGGCAGGAACAAGAACAGCGAGCGCATAAATGACTCACGTACACACGCTTTTTGGGAACTCCCTATAATTCAAGGGACTCGGGTATGCCCCTCGCTTAATCGTCTCCTCGTGCACGATTGCGTCGATCTCGTCTGCGAGTTGGTAAACCACCAGTCAGGCCATAAAAGGTATACAACAGGGCCGATACATACCGGTAGTAATTCCTGGCCGAACTGCAGCCGCGGCGATATCAAGAACTTCACGAGAAAGCTACATAAAAAAAAAAAGCCCACGGTTAAAACTTTCGACTTGCGATCGGCGGGTGCCTCGGAGGTGTCAGAGTACACACCCTGCAGACGACCCGCATGGACTCAATCTCCTCGGGCGTTAGGATTTTGATCGACAATGCATTCCGAACCCTCTCAGAATGAGGAATACCTGGTCAGCAGAGAGATAAAGGAATTTGGGTCAGTTTTGTCCGCGTCATACTCACTTCGACGGGATCGCAGCCACATTGGACATCACTGAACGCAACGTGGTCTCTGCGAACAACACCGCGGAAAGCTTGGTAAAACTAGGTGCAGGCCCAGAACAGAACCTCTCCCATATGGGATGCCCCGATGGTAGATCCATCCACTCACCATCTTCTGCATAGTCTGGCCTCGGGATCTCGGGCGGAACCACACGGCGTGGTGATAAGGGATAGACAGGACGCAAAGTTCCAGTGAACGGGTAGGTGTAAAATGGGTTAAATTGCCCTCCTGCAAAACCCAATCGCGTCGGAGTTAGGATCGAGAAAGACATGCAACGGCCGAACAGCTAGCGCACCTGCTGGAACTACGTCACCCTTGTTGTGTACGGCTTTGTGTGTTTTCTTTTAGAATTGGTAAATTCAGTATTCACGTAAGTGATATAAAAGTACATACCCCTAAGGGCAGGATTAAAACTCGATAAAAGTGCAGGCAAAACCATCAAACTCACAAGCGTTCTTGAAGCAGTCTTGTGCGCAGAAAAACGATCCCGAAATACCGAGCCTACGCATCATCGCGGTCAAACCCTCTGGGTAAGATTTCATACACAACAAGGCTTGTCGGGTGAAGGGCAAAACACGTACTTGCTGCAAGTCGGACATTCCAGACGGCTGGGTGGATTGCCATTAACGCATGCAGGGTTTTGGCAAGCAACACTTCCAGCTTTTTCTCCTGTCATGGTTCGAGCGAGCTCTGAGGAATCGGCTACAGGTGGCTACGCACAGACGGTGTGACTGAGAACAAGTACGCGCCCAATATTTGAAGATCAAATTGATTAGCTAATACTTGATCGGGCACCAAATCATATTGCCACAAGAAATAAATCAATGTGTATTACGCCAGGCAACGAAACATGTCAAGATATGATACAAAGCAAAATTGTGATCAATGATACAGTCCGGCCAAGAAAGTTCATCGAGTTACAAAGTTATTAGAAAATGACTTTACTTAGATTTTCCTAGACGCCAGAGTGATCAGCATTCAGGTTGTCCCGAGGTTAACAAACATACCTTGGGTAGTAGAGCTCCTTGATGTCGTCCTTTCTAAAAAGTTGCTAACTACTCCAGCAACCTTGTCCCTCTTGGACGCTTTGCCGGTCCCGCCTTTTGCAAGTCGCTTCCAAAAGCCATTTGGCGGAGGCGGGGTCCCAGGCGTCGGAGACGACGCTCGCGAGGAACCAGACGTTGCACCAGCTAGATTGGGAGATTTCGGCGAAGTCCCGTTAATAGATCGGGGAGACGATGCCAAATCCGATGGTGGGGATAAAGCAGAGGGTGGAAGAAGTAGTGGCGTTGCGTCAGAGGCTGCCATCGGGGCTGGAAGTGGTGATGCTGGCACGGGAGACAACGGTGAGCTATAGTCTGCTATAATAGGTTCTTCTGGTACGGCAAGAATATCAGACTCTGGCTCTGCCGTATAGCCATCGTTGTCCAAGTATATATGGTCGGTGCTAGCGTTGTCGCGAAGATGCTGTTTATACTCTTCTCTGCCGGTGGTGTTGATATTGCCCATCCCGAATACTCCATGCTGTGGTATCGACCCATGCGAGCCTGAAGTACGATGGGTAAGTGGGTCCCCAGTTGCGGTTGGATTGAAATCCCAGGATTCCATGTGATGGAACGACGAATGAACCGATGGGGCTCGACCTATAGGGGTTGATTAGGTCTCTGTGTTGCACTGTACGCCCTTAAAACTTACGTCGTTCCTGCCTATGAGCCAAAGGCGGTAACCCGGCTGTTAAATACAGTGTAAGTATATGCGTTTATGCAAAAAACGGAACTTACTCAAAAGAGTTCCAACGAGATAAGAGGCTTTCTTGGCACCTTTGAAGAAGGGGAGCTCCAAAAGCTCCTCCGCGGTTGGTCTGGATTACAGTCAGACGAGTTGTGATACACAGACAATCGTAATACGCGCCGTTTTGATGGGTCCTTTTCTAAGCATGAATCAACAAACTCTTTGAACGCCTTGGAGTATTTGTGGGCGCCGTTCTCGCGGTCGATAGTTGGCGACGCTTCTTGCAGACTGATATTGCATTGAGTCTTCAGCCTGTCGCTTGCGCGCTCTACTCACATTTTCATCAACACCTTGAATGGCGGTTCGCGAGAATGCGGAGCCCTGCCTCTGGCCAGCTCTATCGCTGTTATTCCGAGAGACCAAATGTCTGCTTTCGCGTCATAATGCTTCTGCGAGATAACTTCTGGTGCCATCCAGCATGGCTACGAAAAGGGGATAGCGTCCGAGTCAGCCTTCTTGACCAATATACCCTCGTGACGTACTCACAGTGCCAACGAAGCTCTTTCGTTTACCGCGACGCCTGCTCAGTGGTGGATGCCGCGCAGCTGGAGCTCCACTCTTGGAAATCGCGTTCGTAACCTTAATCCCGTCAGCTGCTCATATCAGATTAGCTTCCCATCTACACCCTTGACAAGCTAGCATACTCGTTGAAGCCGCGACAGAGGGTTCATCGTCATCCAGGTTTGCAGCAACGCCAAGATCACCCAATAGGACTGTGCCATCGTCATCAACCAGCAGATTGGCCGATTTGATGTCCCCTGGTCGTAATTTGATATCAACGCCGGCGAGCTGAAACATCATCCGTAAATCAACTCACGGTGAATGCAACCGTTGACGTGAAGGTAGCTGTGTAAACGCGCACACGTTTGTCAGTAGACGGAGCACAATAGCCGCTGCGGTGCAATACTGACTTGAGCCCCTCGAGCGCTTGCTTTAGGATACAACGGATCACTTCCTCCTCCATGCCATCCGGGAAACTATACTTCATGATATCGGCGACCGAGCCCTTGCGCATCAGCCGCAGTGCAATATACAGCTTGTGCCCCTTGATCCATGACCCACGGACCTATGACAGGATTGTTTAACTGGGGGGTTCAGCATTGCTGTGCGGAAGACTTGCCCTAAGCACGTTAGGGTGTTTGGAAAGACTCATGAGCTGGGTCTCTTGCGTGAGAAGCTTGAGAGATTTTTGGGGGAGTCTGTCCAGATCGAGGACCTTGAGCGCTACCTGCGTGGCGTCAGTCGGCGGAGAGTGAAGAGCGCGCATTAGGGGCATACCTCGACCGGGGGGCGGCCACGAGGATGGAACGTCGCCTGGTACACGGTTGAAGACGCGCCGAAGCCGATTGGCAGACCGATTGTGTAGTCATCGGCGCGGTCGCTGGAGCCGCCGGACAAACGCAAAGATGGGTTAGCGTTGCAACGAGGCGATGTGATGTGCATACCTGAACATTTGCCATTCATCCTTGACTGCACCGATCCAGTTCTTGCGCTCGGCCATGGTGGCGGTTGGGAGAGTCGAGTGCTGCGGCGTGGAGACCGAGGTGAGGGGGCGATGGGAATACATGGGTGGCCCGCAATATATAGCACACGGAAATGCGGGGCGCCGGCCAGGGATTGTGCGGTGATCTACGCACAGGTGACGCCGGTCACTGCGATAGGGGCCCCTCACTTATCGTGCTCAGACCGCTGCCTCGAGAGGGCACGTGCCAGGATCGGCGTGCTAATTGACTTTGCGCTTGGCAGCCACGTGCTCTATCTGCCATTAAAGTGCAGCTCTGTTTCCGCGCATTTCCCATCCCTGCTCATAACGCGCTACATACGAGCAAGAGCATACGGAGTACCAATACAACTGGCAAATTGGACCATTAAAACGTGTTTTTTGTGACATTCGGCTGGCGAATCGATGAAACCCATGCGCGCTATACTTGTCTCGGAAAGCCGTTCTCCGTTTTCATTTGCCTTCTTCGGTCCTCGTTGCAGACCAATCACACAGCCGAACATCTTATCTGGGCGACTCGACTGCGAAATTCTGCCAGATCCATGGGATTCGGACGCCAACCGGCACGAAGACGTGGCGGATGCAAGCTAAGAATAGCAAACGAGTGTATTGGCAAACTATATATCATACAGCTGAACCCCAAAACGAGTGGAAGACACGGCACGATTAATTGTGCATTTCCGCAAGGAGAGAATACCTTAGAAGGAGCCGTGACTGAACTTGTCGTGGCTGAAACGACGAGCGTGTGGCAGATGGAGAACGCCAGCAGACACCGACTTGGCATAGTCTCTCCAGGCTGCATACATCATAATGCCAAACGCCTGGCTTTCGGTACCGAGGATGCCAACTTCGTGCCATGATAGCGGATTAACAATCGGTTTGAGTAGTCCAAGGTCATCAATATTGCCAATGACAGTATCCTTGATCTTGTCTAGAAGTAGTAACGTATTTCAGTCCGGTAATTTAAAGAAATCGCGCCAAATCGACTCACTGGCTGGATCAACATACTGGGTAAACTCTGCGGGCCATATAGTCGCAGCGCGGAAAGCGGTCGCTGCAAGCATGGAAGAAGCAGCAGCGTCACCAAAAGTATCGTTCCCAATCTTTTCCATGTAGTTCGGTACAAGGTTATCGCTATCCTGTAGAATAAACAGTGTGAGTATAGAGCTTTATGATAACCGAGTGGCATGCATACCAATCGAGCAAAAGTTCCATTGAGAATCTCTTTGACCCACGACTTCAGATCCTGTACTTGAGCAGTCATGTTTCCAAGCTTGGCCTTTTCAATGATTGTCGCAATATTAAGCATGCCCTTTGCGGCCCATGCATTACCTATACGGAAATTAGTTAAACTCGCTGAAACTGAATCGCGGGATGATCGTACCTGTAGCCCATTGACCTGCGTCGTCAAATTTACCTGCATCATCATTATAGATATGAGACCAAAGTCCAGTAGTTTTGTTCTGTAGTGCGTCCCGGTACAAACGGCAGTTGTTGTAGGCCTCGAACAACAGAGTCTCGTTGCGATATACTGCCCCGTAAGAAGCAATAAATGGAAAGCTATTACAAGCATCGTTTTCAGCATTGTTGTGACTGGCTCCGTAATACGATTTACGGCTTACCCAACATAAACGGCGTCAGCCCTGCGGAGCGTCGCAATGTTAGCATTAGATATATGCGCCATGCTGGTATACGCCTACCAATACGACCTGGTGGCGGCGCGATGAGAGATAGCACCAGTATGGGTTCGAGGTACAGTATACATCAGCTGGGGTTTCCTTGTTAGTTTGATCATGACCATAGTATTCGGGGCTACTTACATAGTCCATCTGCCTCTTCGCCGCGGCTGCAAGGTAATCAGAGTGCGAGTTCCTGAAAAGCACACCTTTGAAGTGATGTTTAGCGACACCCTCTTGCTTAGCACATCACACACCTATAAGAACAGCTATTCCGCTCGATGCACCGTCCAAAGCAGCACCATCCTGGCCGTCATTGATCTCCTGGCTAAGGCGACCATCTGGGCTCTGTCTCACAGCGGCGCTAAGACCGAATTGCATAACAAACAGCGGTTCGCGTTTGCGAGCAGCAGCAGGGCAAGGGTAGGAATACGGCTTCATATTATCGTCGAAGCCATAAACCGAATATTCGGGATAATCAAGCTCGGCCATAGCATCCGAAGCGACACCTTGCTCCCAACTAATAGAACGAGAAAACCCGTCAGATCATACATATATGCGTACGCACTGCGCCACAAACCTGGTTCTTATGGAAGCAAGCATGGCGGTTTTGGCCTAATTACAGAAGTTAGATCAGCGTACGCGAATGGAATGCACGAGACATGCCATGTCGATCTTTTGAGCCTCCTTGCTCCAATTCATGTCGTACGGGCCACCAGCAAAGGCCAGCGGCAGAGTAGCCGCAAGCCCAAGTAAATAAGTCCTCATCAGCGAATAATTTGCGGTGTACTACCAAATGAAATAGATAAACGACCAAGGCTGGGAAAACGAGGGACGAGGGAGAGCAGTTGCAAAGGAAGGAATCTGAGGGGCTGTTGAGAGTTTTGAAGGAGGTCCCGGAGTATTTATACATTTGGATAGCATGTTCCGGACTGTACCTCGGCCAAAAGCCACTTTGCGAGCTAGAGCTAGTTTGAACCTCGTGTCTAGCTAAGCCGAAAGAACACCAGTAGCACCTGCTACAGTGGAACCCCTTGGTTTGCACCCTGTGTATTCGTATACATAGCCTGATAGCTGAACGAATTGCTTTGGATGACATTGACGTCTCCACAAATGAGTTTTAGCTCAGGGAGCCCGACCATCATGATACAAATCAGCAGATTCTACTGTCACTAGCAAATCAGCCTTTGGCCGAGGTGGATGAAAAATAGAAACAGCCGCGGAAATCTTAACTCCACAAGGAGCAAGCAACCAATGCGTCTAAGTATCCGTGCAATCCAGGAATGCTTGGTATTGATGCAAGTTTATTAGCGCCCGGCGTCCGGCATCTTGACACCCTACTGGATGACTACTAATGTGACTGCCTACCACCTAGATCTGGCTCCTAGAATGCCTCAAGCGCCGATTCTCTTTGACCAGACAGTCAATTTAGATAAATAAAGGCTGAATCTAAAAATAAGTAAATTCAGTCGTCGTACTGATATTATATGTTGAAGTAGTTGCGCCATGGAATTGTCAGGCACCACAATCACCCTTGGTCATGTTAGTGCAGGGGACGAGGCTAAAAACTAATTACTTCGGTCAGCTCAGCCAGTCATATGCTAGAGACGAATTTTGGTATTGCCAGGGTTGGATACGCTCGAAACAATCTGTGTTCAGCCGATAGTATTAGAAATCAATCGATATATGCGGCTAGTGGCTCGGAGGCTTGTCATGCCTATACTCAGGCTGAACTTTAGGCAACCGATGCGGCTTTACCTCGTCTTTATGGGCCAACATCATCGCGAACCCACAAAAAAAAGAAACACAAAACTCCCACCAAGACACGAATGACGACTGTTACGATCACATTCGAGCTGGCTCTTGGCTTCCTCGCCAAGACAGGCACAGCCAACTTCTATCCGGGATTAGCTCTCACACTGGCACAAAGATGTGTCAGATTCAGGCTAAGGATAGCAAACGAGTGTATTGGCAGAATATGTAAATTTGTACCGCACAACTGAATCCCGAGATGGACGAAAGACGGCAAGATCAATCGTGTATCTCCGCAAGGAGAGAATACCTTAGAAGGAGCCGTGACTAAACTAGCCGTGGCTGAACTTGTCGTGGCTGAAACGGCGAGCGTGTGGCAGATGGAGAACGCCAACAGACACCGACTTGGCATAGCCTCTGCAGGCTGCACACATCATGATACCAAACGCCTTGCTTTCGGTACCGAGGATACCGATCTTTTGCCATCAACGATTGGGTTTAGCGGCCCAAGATCATCGATCTTGTCTAGAATTGGCAACGTATTTCAGTCTCATAATTTTTTCAAGAATAAAATAGTACGGGATCGACTTACTGGCCGGGTCGACGTATTAGGTGAACTGCGTGGGCCACTGTGTCGCAGCGCGGAAAGCAGTCGCCGCGAGCATGGAAGAAGCAGCAGCGTCACCAAAAGTACCGTTGCCAGTTCTTTCCATGTGATTGGGGACAAGGTTGTCTTTGTCCTATAATATAACTAGCTGTGAATTCTGAGCTTTAATTATGGCCACTTTGCGCGTACCAATCGAGAAAAGGTTCCATTAAGGACCTCTCCGACCCACAACTTCAAATCCTGTACTTGAGCAGTTATGTTTCCGAGCTTGCCCTTTTCGATCATTGTCGCAACGTTAAGCATGCCCTTTGCGGCCCATGCATTACCTGCATGAAAGCTGGTTAAAATCGGTGAAACCGAACTAAGGTATAATTGCACCTGTAGCCCATTGACCTGCGTCGTCGAATGTACCCGCATCATCGTTGTAGATATGAGCCCAAAGTCCAGTAGTTTTGTTCTGTAGTGCGTCCCGACACAAGCGGCAGTTGTTGTAGGCCTCGAGTAGCAAAGACTCGTTGCGATATACCGCTCCGTAAGCAGCAATGAACGGGAAGCTATTAAAGGAAGTATTTTCAGTATTGCTCTAACTAGTTCCGTAAGATGGTAACCCACCCGACATAGACGGCGTCAGCCCTGTGAGACATCCCAATGTCAGCACTGGATATATGCGCCACATCGACATGGACCTACCAGTATGACTTGGTGGTGGAACGGTGAGAGATAGCACCGATACGGGACCGGGGCACATCGTACAACAGCTGAGATTCGTTTGTCAGTCTGATCATCGTTAACATACTCAAGGCTGCACACATAGTCAATCTGCTTTTTTTGCAGCGGTTACAAGATAATCAGAGTGTGAGCTCTTGAAAAGCATCCCTTTAATCAAGTGTCAGCTACGCTCTTGCCGCAAACATGTAACCTACCTATAAGGACAGCCAAGCCGCTCGATGCGCCGTCCAAGGAGGCGCCATCCAAACCGTCATTGATCTCCTGGCTAAGGCGACCATCTGGACTCTGTCTCACAGCAACGCTAAGACCAAACTGCATAACGGATTTGGGTTCGCCTCTGCGAGCAGCTACGAGACATGGGTACGAGTACGGTTTCATCTTGTCGTCGAAACCATAAACCGAGTATTCGGGATAATCGAGCTCAGCCATGGCGTCTGACGCAACGCCCTGCTCCCAACTGGTAGACAAAAAGGAAGTGATGAGACCGTGCATATACGTATTTACCATGTTACGAACCTAGTTCTTATGGACGCAAGCATCGTACTTTTAACCTAATAATACAAGTTAGACAAACGAAGCGAATGTAGGGAACGAGACGTGCCATCTCAATTTTCTGAGCATCCTTGCCTCAATCCATGTTTTACGGCCCGGCGGCAAAGGTAAACGGCAGAGAAGCGGCAAGTCCGAGTAAGTAAGACTTCATAATTGAATAATTGTTGGTGTACTATCAAAGGTGTAGAGGAACGGATGGGCTTCAAGGAACGATAGATGAAGGAGAGACTGGCCGCACAAGAAGAAGTCCGAAGAACTGTGGAGAGTTGTGCAAGAGTCCTCGGGCGATTTAAACCTTTGAGCAGTATACTCTGGGACCCAAAAACTAGATGCAGAAACTTTAGCTCCGCATGGAGCTAATAACCAAAACTTCTAACGTCCGCGCAAGCCACGGATGGCTGGCACTATATCCAAGCTTATTGATATCCAGCCTGCGGCACATCTCTGCGCCACAAGGTGAGCGTTTGCCATGTGGATTTGTGCAACGGGATAATCGGCGTGCCGGTTCTTTCTGATCAAACAGCGCATTAGGATGAAGACCTACTAGAGACAACTCGATTTAGCCACAATATTTGTGTCGTACACTGAAAAATATGTGTCATGAAGCCATTAGGGAACGCAAGCGCCTTTGAAGAGGTTGGGACGCAAGGTAGGATATGGCGGTGGGATTCGATATTCGGCCATCTTGGTGGTATGTTAGAGAGTATGTTATTGACATTGATAGGGCTAGATGTTCTCGGGGCAATGATTCCAAAGATCAGATTTGCATTGGCAATAGCAACAGTAATAGCTGACGCATACATGCGACCGATGCCCCAGAGACTGGTGGTATTGTGATATTGTCAGACAATGCGCCACAAATGCACGATTTTATTGCTGCACCAGATTAGGAGCATTGTATCATGAGACTCCGCAAAACCCACCGGGATGTGCTAATCGTTATTCATGAGTAGACTAGTCGGGTCCGAGTCGGCACATCTACCCGGATAAACAGCTTCCCTCCGCAATTAATTAACTCTTACTCAGCTTCAGTATTTGCGCAAGAACATTTGGCCTACTTGACGAATTATGCCGATCAAACGAGAAAATAGAGAGGTGCTAAATCCCAAAGTCGTAGTTGCACCCGCGCGCGATGCGTATGGTTGGCATAGAGATCTTGCCCACCCTCTTGGTAATTGGAGAAATGCCGATAGAAAAATAATTCGTGAATGTAGGGGCCCATCGATGCATGTGTTGTCTGAAAATTTGTGATTTCATATCTTCACCTTTGTCAATTACTTAGTTTTCCGCGACGCGTGCACAGAATAGATGCGTTGGAGCTCCTAAGAAACGTATTGCTTGTGCATGTAGGGGGGTATTGGATACGGCGAAGCGTTCTCATGCATTTATTGGGTAGGTGCATACACGAGCAAGTTCATCCTCGTTATCCCATAAACGCCGGCTCTGACGGATATCGGACAACTTTTCTCGAAGTAGCTGTCATAGCTTAGCCTCTCTCCTTCGAGTTAGCAGTCGCCCAAGGGTCTGTTCCATACGATGCAGAGTATGGTATATGCTACTTTCCCATCACATACAATTTCCTGCCAAGTCTCACATTTGGCAGTATCTAACACATTGGATCACTATGGAGGTTCGCGTGTGGCCACTGAGTGCCAAGCATGGCGCGCCACCACCCAGGCACCAAAATGTGCAGTGCTAGGCATGAGATAAGCTCAGGAAGAGGTGCCAGGAGTCCTGGTGGATAAGCTTGATGTTGTCTGTGTATCGCTATTGTACTGCCAGGATCTGGATGTGCTTGTGGGTGCTTCCGGGAGGTGTTGACATCAAACCGGTATCCGAGTTCATTAAGACACCAGCAGACTAGACCCAGGCCAGTCTTCCTGTGTTGCTTCGTGCTTGGTCAGAAAGCGCACTCCTTTGAAGGATTCTCCTTTTTCTGGTGGGTGGCTGGGCGTCGGGGTCTCATCGTGGTGAGTGCGCCCGGACTGCTCCTGCCTGAGTGAGTATCGAGGCGGCTGGCGGTCGTTGGCGTATTCCGCGACGTGCAATCGGCCTCGAGGGGGACCGCTTCTGTTGACTAGCAGACGCCATCACGCCCAAACAGAGCCAAACAAGCCCAGCAGCTATAGCCCCCCTACCACGTCGAAATCTCCCCCTCCCCCTCCGGCGTCACAGCCCAGCGCTTCCGCTCCCTTCTTGCTGTCACAGTACCCGCGCAGTTCGCAGCGCTTCTCTTGGGCTAGTCTGACATGGACGACGACTCATCCTACGTCGAGATGATCGACCGCTATCCAGGCCCAGATCCTGCCGCTCTCTATCTTGCGCCGCTGCTCGTCTCCAACACCCACCCCGCCCGCCCGTTTGCATCTACCCAGGCACCAGCTACCCCCTATGTCTTGCACACCGCTTGTCTCCACCAATCTTTTGCTGGTCAGTCTGCCTCGCACCGAATTGGTTTTGTGCTCATCCAGCTTCTTCATGCCATTTCAAGCTTCTTTTTCTTCTCCACAAAACAACATCATGCTTTTCGACAAGGCGACACTCGCCGCGACCAGGACAATGAGCGGCCATACAGACGCAGTCACTTCGCTAAAAAGCGTAGAAGTTCTCGCGGGCACAAACAGGCGTGGTCTCATCAGCTCTGGCAAGGACGGCAGGATTAGGTGAGCACATCAGCACCCCAAAAGCCAAGCGTCGACTTACTTGCCGCTTAGGATATGGGACGAACGAACGGGCAGCGCAGGGGCTTTCACAGGTTGGTCAGTTTTCTTGCCCAATCACCCACTAGGCTGGTGTGATGTTTCACCCGACCTGAATCGTGTCACTCAAGTCGAGCCTTTCTTTCACCCTTCCTCAACCCCTTTTGGCGTTTGTCTCCTATTAAGCAGCCTCTGGACAGACACGGCCGTTGGTATCGTTTGCCGTTTCGCCTGATGGCTGGACCATCGCCGCTGGAGCCGAGCTGGGGACGGACCCGACCGCACCGGTACCTAGCGAAGCAGGTCAGCGAATTCCATTGTAGCCTGCTGGCCCTAGATCTCATCAGAAATCATAGAGACGGATGCCCCCATTATTTTTTGGGACGTACGTAACCCGACGACTCCAAAATGGACGCATACCAGCACCCATTCAGACGACGTGACCCAACTAGAATTTCACCCCACGCTCGGGAGCGGTGCACCAGGCGGGCTGCTCCTCAGCGCAAGCGCGGATGGACTTCTTGCGTTGACATCTGTGGATGAACCGAACGAAGATGAAGCAGTTCAGTATGTTGGCAATTGGAACACGAGCATCGCACACGTCGGTTGGACTGTACGTCCCGAGGAAATTGCCGGCGGAGATCCCATGAACTTTAAGGTTTGGGCCGCGAGCGATATGCAGACTTTGAGTGTCTGGAGTGATGAGGCATGTGGTGTCTTAATTAACTATGAGCGTGCTAACCTCGTTGCTTGTTATGTAGCTTGCGCTGGAACACGATTACGGGGATCTGAGAAGAACAAAAATCCCTCAAACTTGGGAGTCCGACTACTTGATAAACGCACAATGGTTTGGGTACACACACGCTATGCCTTGGGAGACGAATGCGCTTGGTTTGTGGTGCGGAAACAACAAGTACGTCAATTTTCAGCGATGGCTTGATGTACACTCAACGAAACATTCGGACTGAATAGGGGTGATATCGGCCTTGTCTCTGTACAAGACACACTCTCCTGGAGGCTAGACCGCGTGCTTTCTGGTGGGCATACAGGCGTTGTAAGAACGTGTACTTGGGACCCAACTGTGAGCACATCGACAATGCTTTAGCAGCGCACCCAGGGCCTGACTCTGTCCCAGTCCCATGTGTTAATCACAGGGGGTGAGGATTCACGTCTCAATTTGTGGTCCACGTCAAATGGGCCTGCAGGCGATCCAACTATGACCCCACACAATGTTGCCGTTTCTCCCGTCTATAGCCAACACTCCAGCGGATTCTATCCTTCAGGTAGTGTCGAGCCCCGTCCACCAAGCGGCGCAAGCACAGTCGTGACTGGGCGTAGTCCAGTAATGGGTTCGATGGGTTCGATGTCCAGGGGGCCCGATAGTCCCGTTGCACCTGGGCCTGGGATGGCTCCTCAAAAACGTGAGTCCAGGCTATCGATATCGAGGTATCAACCGTACGCGAGAAAATGAAACGGCCAACAGCGGACTTTTACGGCGGAATGGAGTAATGGCAGTGAACTGGGGTGGTTGATATTAATCTGCAGGCCCGGCGCCATGTGAAGAGGAGCGCATGTGCGGGTTGCGTTGCGCCAGCAGGAAACCAGGAATGTTCTCCTGCTTTTTGACCCATGTTTATTCATTTGGTTCCGATTTCGATGTAATTATTGCACATGGTGTCTGTAGGCGAACATGTTACCTGAGAAATACTCGTTTCTGGAGTGAGGTGGTGTGGCTCGAAAGAACTTGCCTATTGTGGTTTTGTCATCAGAGGTAAGACTTTCCTTTTGTGGCTGGGCCACATTTAACCACCACTGACCGACCTAGTCAATCTGCCGCGGGACTTTTTTTTTTTGCCTCCGCTGTGGTCTAGGGTATTCAAGGTGCGATCTATTATGGCATGCATCACTCGCGTTCCAAGTCTTACCTGAGGTTATGCCAGACGTCATGACCTCTTATAGCGCGTCGGTCGCGGTCCCATCACACAACCGCATCGATACCGACACGACCAGCGCGATCGAGATATCCGGATGGCGACTCAGCAGTACCTCCATGCCCATATCCAATGGAGCCGAAGTCGACGCTTGCCAGGCGGAAGTGGGTATCAATGCGCCAGAAATGCTTTTCGGGAATAATGCATTGGTTCTGGAGTGGTTCGGCCCCGATTACACTAAAGACAAGGAGAGTGCAGGCGAAGAGGCCAAGCCTCTATGGAAGTACGAGTTTAGGGCTCTGGACGCGCTAAAGCGTGTTCACCAAGGGCCTAGCCAACCTGGAGATGGTTGTGTCAAGGTCGGATACTCTGAAGCATGGCTGAAAAGCCGGTCAGTCCAACTCGAATACATGCCATTGATCTTTCTGATTATTGTGGCTTGTGTGGTAGAACAGGTCCAGCTGCAGATTCGCCCATGCCGGAAATGGTTGAGGTCAAGCCCTATGATTGGACATATACACCAGTCTATCCGGGTCACACAACTGTGCCAGAAGGTCTCGACAACGACGGATTTCGGCCTGCTGATTCAGAGAACCTGCGCCACCAAATTCCGATTGCTGAGCTGCAACGCCCAGATCCCATTTTGTTTTACGCAGAAATTCCGTTGTACGAGGATGAATTGCATGACAATGGCCTATCCATTCTCACCATTCGTATTGTGGGTTTGGGTTCCTTGCATTTTCCGTATGGTTTATCTCAACTGATGATTCTCTACCTAGCGAGTGATGCCTGGGTCACTATTTGTTCTCTCTCGCTTCACACTACGGGTCGATGACGTTCTATTCCGAAACTTTGACACAAGAATATACCATTCGTTCTCGGGGTCTCCTCTAGTGGTACGTGATATTCGGGGGTGGGAGGCACCTTACAAGACACTCAAACAAGTAAGATGAAATACCAGGCTCACTGGAGGTAAATGGCTAACACTATGCAGCTCCTACCTAACCCAGAGGACTTGACCCCTTTAACTGATCCTCAATGGATTGCTCGTATGCTGGCGTCGCTACCCGAGTCTATGACCATGGACAAGTCAGGCAAACGCGGTACGGGATGGAAGGGGCTTGGGACACGAATAGAGGTACTAGAGCTCAACAAGTTGGCGGACGGTAGTTTGGAGAGCCTAGTCGAAAAGGTCGATGGGCTTCAAGTTAATAGTGGAATTTGAATAAATTCGTACAGCAGCTATAGCATACAGCTTAAAGAGCTCGTGCCTTGAAAGAAAAATACTCTGCTACTAGCAACCACCCATGGTTTGAAGGGAAATAACCGTCGCATATCATCGCTTCCCCTTTCCACCTCTCCCCTTGGGTTTCCCACTGCGATCGCTCCCAGTCTTTTTCATTTTTGTCGCCAATGCAACTCCTCCAGCCCCTTTGCTCGCATGCCGAATGGCTTTACGAACATTGACTACTCCATCTTTGCCTGTCCGCATACTCTCCTCAGCCTCAGCGTCAGTTCTTATACGTTTGGATTTGTGTGGCTCTCGCTCCAATTTCTTGATAATGTCTAAAGATGATTTCTTTTCGGCGTCGACGGGGGCTTCATTGGGTGCAAATTGGCGCTTCACCCCCCGGAGTTTTGTATCTCCATCGAGTTTCTTGTCAAACCTGTGTGAGAATCTCCAAGTTAAATATAGGTAGTAACACCATACAATTTGCTTACCGTCCCATGCTTGCTGTGGACGTGCGACTAATAGCGAGTGTCCGGCTCAGCTTGTCCTTTGATGCTTCCCGTTCCCGCTGTCCATTGGCAGCAGCATTGCTCAAATTCTTCTGTCTCTGCTTCTCGTTCCTTGCCACTCGAGCCTTGCGTTCTTTCCGAGCCTCCAGTCCCGGATCGTAGTCATCCGCTGTAACGAGCAAAGTCGGCTTGGGCTCATAAAAGCTGTGAGTATTGGACTTACGAGCATTGTCAGGTACCTCGTGTATCCATTGTTCCTCCTTGTCTTTATTCTTCCCATCCCAGCCCCACCTATTAACCCATTCCTGACGTTCTTCGTCCCATTCTCGTCGATCACGTTTGGTCTTTTGGATACCTTTAGCCGCGGCAAAGCGCTCCCATTTGGTCGGTGGTTTCGGTTTAGGAAGAGGCTTGGCTCGAGGAAGGGCTGTTGTGGGTGGTGGGAGAGTCGCTATAGGTCCGTCTTCGGAGGATTGAGTAGGGAGTCCAAAGAGTGCAGCAAGGATGACTTGTGCGCCATCCCGAGCTACGGCCTGAAGGTGGACCTCCAAGTCAGCACTTTGGTGTCATCAGCTTAAGCTACTAGATAATTGCGGTATCGCTCACTTGTATTCCTCTGCGTCGATGGGATTTGTATCAAGCGCAGTCAAAAATCCAACGTCCACTTGTATCGGTATATCCTTTTCGACGATTACAGCCTTCCTGTTCATTAATGGAGCATTGGTAATTAGCTTGTACAAATATATTTTTCTTACCTTTTTGAGGCCTCTGCTGCTACAATTGCGCTGACATCCATGTCGTTGTAGTGGTGCCAAGATCGCTCAGAAATTTGGACAAGCTAAGCGCTGTAGGACCCACAAGGCCAAACACCATGGTTCCAGGTGGCTCGTGATCCCAACCACCACCGGATCGGTAGGGCAAGTGTTCAAATAAGTAGGCTACTAAGGATCCAACGTATCATAAAACCGATATTAACAATTTAAAATTCAGTCTGTTAGAAACATGTCCTCGTTTATCTACCGCGCCATAACTGAGCTCGAACCCCCAACCAAGGCCAAGATGAGGTCTACACAAATACTGACCTCTCTGCCCCATCTAATATCGGAACTTGTTCAAAACTCACTTGATGCCGGAGCTTCTCATATTGAAGTGGGAATCGATCCAACCGAGTGGGAGTGCTGGGTAAGGGACGACGGGCAAGGCTTGTCAGCTGAGGGGTTAGAAATGTTGGGCAAGGGACATAATGAAGGTCGATACAGTAGGTAACCCACTCACACACTCAATCTTAATATACTTAGCCATGCTAATTGAAGATACATCAAAGACGTATGACAACACTCATATTGGATCAAGTACATTTGGGTTTCGTGGCGAAGGTAGTATATTCATAAGGACAGAGTTTCGATTACCAACATGTTTGGGCAGCCCTTGCATCTGCCATGGAACTCTCTTGCCTAGAAATCTCTTCGCGAACGGTTAGAGGAAGAGAGAGTAGATCGGTAATTATCAAGGCAAGTTCCTACTCAGCAATGTGGTGTAATTACTATAGTTCGTGCACTCAGGGAGGCGAGCAGCTATACCTTGGGCCTTCTGTTCGTTGGAGAAGAGAGCGCCCTGGAACTACCGTGGTCGCACGAGATATCTTTTACAACGTGAGCTGCAAAGGACATGACTTCGTTTCCGTTGGACTCAGCCTTGACTATTTTAGGTTCCTGTTCGGCGTAAATCTCATCCTAACGTAGCACGAACCCTCGAATTAACAAAGAAAGAGATTGAAACGCTCGCTCTAGTGTTCCCACATGTTTGTTTTTCTCTCGATCATATAAATGTTGGGAGAACCACCAAAATTCTTGCAATAACCCAAGTGAGTTACTAGAGAAATACCGGTTACGGGCAGCCCTAAATCTAGTTAGAATGCATCTTCATTAGCTACATTTCGTGCACTTTATGGTAGAGCCTTGACAAGAGTCAGTTCGTAGGGTTTGTTTAGCCTTTAATGCCTTACCGGATTCCTAGCACGTCGAGGAGATTAATCTACACTCGGATGGCTTAAGGCTCGAAGGTTTTGTCAGCGTAGAAGGATCGCAATCACGAGTTGGTCTATTTCTTTGCCTCCTTTAATTATACTGAACTTGATTGAGTAGGGGTTTCAGAACTTCTGTGAGCGTTTACAGTATACAGAGATAATAGCCTCCAACAATCTTCAGATGTAAACAAACACCCCATGGCTTTCGGCGAGATTCAGCGAGCTGTTGAAAAACTATTTGCTTCAAGTGCATACAGTCGTTTCGTGAGCGCACGGACATTACTGGACGCATACATACCATTGACACCCTCACTAGCTCTCGGCCGAGCGTGCTCAAACTAAGAGTATGGTTCATCCATATACTTATCTATAGTTCGATCCAGGCTAACATATTCATGAAATAGATACACATAACTTCTCCAAAAGAACCGAGAGAAAACCGGTGTATGTGTTGAATTTATCGTTATCGCCTTCGCAGGTCGACAACTTTATGGAACCCGCAAAATCGATGGTTCGGTTCCAGGCAAGTTCTCTACCGTATAGCCACATCTAAATGTTATATTGTGCATTTTTATAACTACCCTCAAGGACGTAGACCGCGTGTTGGCGTTTGTCTTGGAAGCTATCACCCGCGTACTCGACAAAGGCAAAATCTCGATCGAAAAATTGCAGCCCGCAGACGCAACCTCAGGATCTCCGCGCAAACGTACTCGAAAAGACAGTCCAGGATTAAATACAAGGTCCAGCCACCAGATTTCTACCCCAGCAAATACACAGAAGGCATCCGCTCAGGTCCTGCCTACGTTCAGGCCTCCTATCGGACACTCGTTTGTGCCAGATGTTGCTGACGATTTCATTGATGATTCGGTCGCCCATTCTTCTGAGCAGTCAGCCTACTTTGAATGGATAGACCCATCTTCTGGAGAGTCTTTTCTTGTGGATTGGAGTACAGGAAACTCGTTCCCGAGCAACCAGTTGCCCAACTACCTATGTGAAGGTCTTGATAGAGACATACGAAACCCCGAAGGGACTACACCTGGACGTCGTTCGCTGAACCCGAGCTGCTCCGACCCCAACCGAGGGAACAAACTAGATCAAGTCCCGCCGTGGTTAACTAAGGCAATGGAGGTAATCATCAAAGTACTTGGTTCCAATTTGAATACATAATCTAACATAACAATCCCATATAGTACAATTCTACGTTTCCCCTAGTTGACCGATATGCATTTTCTGAGCGGTGTATTTTTCCTAGCCAGGGGTCCCAGCGCCACATGCATATACCCAAGTTAGGGGGAGATATTCGCACTTTGAACCTTTCGCCGTCTCCCAATGTTGTTTCAGACACCTTTTCGGCAATGGATCTGACCAACAGTCGAATAATTGGACAGGTGGATAATAAATTCATCGCTTGTCTGCTCCAAAACCCGAAGCCGATATTAGCACTGGTTGACCAGCATGCCGCAGACGAGCGCGTCCGGGTCGAAAGGTATTTGAAGAAACTTTGTACCGAATTCCTGCAGGGAGAAGTTGAAGCGTTTAGGCTGGATAAACCCGGAAGGGTATTACTGACGAGAAGGGAAGGTGATATTCTTGCTACAAATGGAGTGTCGAACACACTCGAGAGATGGGGATTGTGGGTTGAGCTGGAGATACCTCTTTCGCAGGTGTCACCTTCCGCTGAAGGTGCGGGGTTCGTTCAAGTCAATGTGGCTGGCGTGCCAGACGCGGTCGCTAGTAAAGTCAGTGACTTGCGTGAATATCTGAACAGCCCGCTGACTTCACGCTAGTTGACGACCGAACGAGAGCTGGAAAGTTTTTTGAAGGCTATGATAGCAAATATTGAATCAAGCGAAGTCGCATCCCTACCTATAACACCCCTTGCTGTTCAAGACCAAAATAATTGGGTAAAGGCGCTCCGTTATTGCCCTGCACCTCTTCTGGAGCTCGTGAATTCCAAAGCATGCAGAGGTTCGGTGCACTTTCTTTCTTATATGCCTGAAGTTGAAAATACATCAACACAGGCGCTATCATGTTTAATGACCCCCTTGACCAAGGACAATGTGAGCGCTTGATACTCCAGCTATCCAAAACAGTATTTCCATTTCAATGTGCCCACGGGAGGTCCGTATAGCACAAATCTATTATGCCCTCGCTTATGCTCGATCGTAGACCATCCGTAGCTCCACTGGCCAAGCTGGCTGGGCCAGATTCCATGCTGTCTGCCGTGGATTGGAGAGCATTTGATGAGGAGGACTAGCGAGACGTCGGGTATAGAAGGGCGATTGTCGGGCGGGTATAGAAGCACTAATTTATGGAACTGCATCGCACCAAAATGGATCCGATAACATACGTCATTCACACAATGACGCATGATGTCGTGGTCACAAGACCCGTACGCGAAAGCTATAAAAGGCCTAGGACCAGCTAAGATTACTGCTCACTACTGCCACCACAAGTCTGTCTACTGCTACTATCTGCAATTCGCCATGGCAAAAGAGACCACGATCGTCATTTCCAAACCTGATACTCAAAGCACTGAGGAGTATGTAGTTGTTGTCGACCCCGTAGAGGTACAGCCAACTATATCCTATTTAAACACATCTGATTGCCTCTTGAACTGTAGTACAAAAAGTACAAGGATGGGGGTTAGTATCGTTAAGTGTGCTATGCCGATCTTCTACTGACGGTGTTCTGGTCGATAGATACGTGAGGATCTACCTACAACTCATATCTTACCATTTGTTGATTTCGTTCTTATCGTGTTGTAGCTCGGTCCCGCTTGCACTAGTTGTTGATTGTGAGCTCTTTAGCCGCCTCGACGAGTATCGTTACTTATGGCACCTTTGCTATCTAGCCTTTTCCATATTCTACTGTGAACAAGGCCATACCGGTAAATTTGGGAAGGCATCCAAACAGCAGCTCGAGAACTCGTATGGTACCTCTAAAGATGACGAGGTAGTGAAGAAAATTCTCGAAACTGGTACCGCACAGACAAGCTCAAGTTTCACCTCCAAATTTGGAGACACCAACATGTCTCGGTAAGTACGTGCGCGGTGAACTTGCGTATGTTTCTGAGTGCGCTATCAGAGGATCTGGTGATATTTCAGCGCGCGGGGCTCAAAGCGGTCGATAAACGGGCTTCCCTTGTGTTTTAGATTGCATCAATTGTATATTCAACAATAAACCAAATTCATACGTATTAACACAGTCACATGACCAAAGCCATTTGTCAGCCCAACAGTTGACCTTCTGTACCTTCATCTCTGGTCTGGTGCTGCCCTGTTTGAATGCTCTAAAATTGCAAAAGATAGAACATATAACTTTGTCGTTCTTTCTCTAGCTCCGCGGCCTCTTGTGTATATGCTGAGCAAGAGATCACTTCGATCGTCGAATGTGTCTTCCGCACACACACGACTACTTAGCACCTCGCCTCTTGTAAGGATTTACCTCAACGAGCCGCATGAGCATATTTCAGCTAGACCAACCTCACCTTGTACTTGTCGGCACCGTTCGCTATCTGCACCCGGGGCTCATCTGCACCCTTTTATTCCTGGGGTAGCTCGGCACGTATCTACCAAACACAGCACAAGTAGGAAACCTCACCACGAAGGTGAGCGCAACGACAATCTTCTTGAAATGTATGGAAAGGAGATACAAGTCTGGGTATCTTGTAGAACTTCGACTAATACAACGATCGAATGATGCAATGCCTTTTGCGATCAGTAAATCTCGAGTCTCCCATACGGCCCCCGCGAGTTTCTCTCAGAGAAGCTATAGCAACAAAGCCTCAACCCCGGGGCGCCAGATGCTACCCAACGGGGTGGCCTTTGGGCCCGACCAAATGAACATCGAGGAAAAGGATCAAATACAAGACACAGCAGCCCAAAACTCCCGAAAACGTAAGTGTGATCCACATATATCCGCTACATATGCCCATCATTCTGTACCAACGAAAAAGGTTTAGTCCCATCGAGCCCGGCACGGGGCTTGGATACCCAAGACGAGGTCGCATCCCGTGATGGTTCACAGCAACGAAGTAACGAACACGAGTCGTACTCAGCCCAAACACCACACTCTGGTGGCTACACGTCTTCACCTCTTGTTCAGGAACTGCTTGATCTAGAGTACGAGGCTTTTTCTAGTGAAAGAGCATGGTCATTATGGGAAGAAATAAACGCAAGGCATCTCATCTCAGATGTACCCATGCGTTTCATTGCTAATTTCGCTGGGGCCTTGGTGAACGCTGCTCAAGATACATCTCGGCTGCCCTCAACTGGGGAGCCTGACCCACGACTTCAACGGCTAGACTCTTTGCTATATTATTTGTCGACATCCCATCGACGTCTCGGGAATTCGGCGACGGTGAAAACTGCATCCGTGCGTGTGCAGCGTGCCCTCCTAGATGATCGTCGCTCTATCGAGGATGCGCGAGCCGAATTAGACACGCTACTGTCATACGAGCCACTCGACACACCTGGTTTCTCTGCGGCTGTATTTCGAGCGATTCGCATGATTGTTCAGGTTCAGACTAGTCTTATCGGGGTATCTGAAATAGTGATCGATTATTGGGATGCAGTCCATTCAGTGCTCATCCGCAATGCTAATTTTACCGATCGAACTCCAGGGGCTTTTCATGAAGCATCTTCTCTGCGAAGTGCGGTCTGGAAGAGTCTATCTAGTGAGAACAACCTGTGGCTCTGGTTCTCTGATCGATTTTCGCATTTGGAGCGTAGCCAAGGTCAATGTTTAGCCTTGCTAGTTCTCGCCTTCGCTGCCGATAGTCGACTTGCGCGTGAGACAGCCAACGCATACGATCTGGTGTCCAAGCTCGGCGTTGTTGTTCCCTCATCCTTATTACAAAGTACTATCCAAGTGCTCATCGAGAACCAATATTTTGCGACAGCACTTACGGCATTGGATGTCGATGGAAGAAATCCATCACACCGTAAAACGCACTTCCGACTCCGTATGCGTCTTGCAGCAGCTATGGGAGACACAACTATGGCAGAAAACGTGTATAAACTCATGAACCAACTTCAACTTGCCGACCATATTGACCAGCTACTTCTGCTGCAAGCGGACGCAAAGCATGGAAATACGGAGCGCGTGGTGGCACGATTCAACGAGTTTTTCTCTACTCCTTCATCGAAGTCTACCCCAAAACCAAATATCTATCATTATTCTACAGTTATTTCGGCATTTGCACGATCTGGGGACGAAGTTGGGGCATCTCAGTGGATCAAACGCATGGCGAAATCAGGGATTCCCCCTGATGCACCATTATACAATATGATTTTACGGACGTTTGCACTCCGAAACGATATCACCAGCGTTGCAGGGGTGCTGAAACGCATGCACAAATTGGGAATTAAGCGTGACAAGCGAACGATCACGACGCTGGTGTCGATGTATGCTAGGCGAGGCGACCCGGAGAGCGCAGAACGGGTCGTGCGCAGTGCGCTTGCGATGCCTGGATTCACACCTGATCGACAGCTACTCAATAGCTTGCTCAGTGCGCACGTCAATGCAGCGTCCTGGCATGGCGTTATTCGCGTCTTTGACTGGATGATCTCGATGAAATCGTTCAATCTTCGCCCAGAGATCGACACGATGAACAATGTCCTCAAGGCCTATGTCTATATGGGCGCTCCGTTTTCCACTGTTTCCCGCACATTTGAAAAAGTCAAGAAATTTGGTCTTCGACCGAATGCCCGGAGTTATCTGATGCTCATCCAATCCGCTTGTGACATTGGCAACATGGATGCCGCCTGGGATGCATTCAACGAACTAGAACGGATGGCCACGAAGCAATTCAACCCGGTAAATGTGTATATCCTGACACTCATGATGGGAGGATATCTTCGTAATGGGGACAAAACCCAGGCGAAGACGATATATGAGGAAATGCAGGCCCGGGGAATTGAGCCAAGCGCGGTGTCTTTTCGCGTAATTCTTAGCGCATACTCAAACGAGCATACCGAGGAAAGCTTGACGGCGGCAGAACATTTCATGGCATCACTCCTGGAATCAAGCCCTAGGGATGGCGAAGGGTGGAGAAAGGCTACAACTGTGCGCGGCGATCCAGTTATGACAATATTTGCCCCTTTACTCGTGGCACATGGTCGTTCATTACACCCGTTCGAAGTCGAGGCCAAGTTCCGCACGATGCTTGAGCTTGGGGCTGAGCCTACGATCGAGTCCTTCACACTGCTCATGGACGCATACCGGCGTGTTGGAGAAATTGACTCTGTTACCGAGGCATGGGAGCAACTGTACAAACTTGCCGTCAAGGACCACCATGCTGAAATCGAGCCAATACAGAAGCCCGGTGCGCCAGCACTGGGAACAAGACGGCGATCCAACGTGCTCTGCATCGCATTGTCCATATATATCGATGCATTATCTCACGCAGGTCGACATCAAGACATCGCACGGGCTTGGCAAACAGCCAAAGAAGACGGGTTTGCATTTGACTCGCACAACTGGAATCACCTGGCGATTGCTCTCGTTCGCGCAGGAGAGCCGGAGCGTGCGTTTGAGATTGTCGAACGCGTGCTAATACCGTACAGCGAGTATAGCGACCGAGCTATTCGCGCTCGCAACCGTACTTCACCATCGTTGTTGACCGAGGAAGAAGCTACGAAAGCTGACAAGCAGGGCAGCGAGACCGGGGTCGTAAAGCCTCGTGAGCGAAAACGAGTCATGCGCTCCCTGATTGATCGGGGAGTCGACAGCATGTTGGAAGAAGAAGAGACTGACCCTACCGATATGGTCCAGTCTCTGCACATATTGCATCAAATCTCTCCTGGTCATAATTTATGGACTCCGCACGAGCGAACGCTTGTCGAGCTGGCAGCAGCAGCCCGACGCCTAAAACGGGGCTTGCTGGTCACCGCAAGGGGGCCAACCTCACATGAGGCGTCGCCGAATAATGACGTGGATTCGGACGCCGCCTATACGATTCTAGACCGCATTAAACGGAATAGCCCCACCGCATTGCATGCAAGTCTAACAACGATGACTAAAGTGCGTAGCTATGTATTAGACGAGCGGGAAACGGACTTTACGTCTGCAAACTGAATGGTGGGACTTGATCAAAAACACGCATACAGCCCTCACTTTTTCGCATACATTTGACTGAGTTTGTACGCATCTAATCTATGCATGTCATGACCACTCATAATTAAACCACGAACAAAAGCAAACCAAGTCCATTCGTGTATATATCGACCTCTGTAAATTAGTTGTTACTGCCTTGAGAGTCCTCCGAGTCTCCGCCTTCTGAATCTCCATCTGAGTCGCTCCCCCCACGGCCTTTTCGACCTCGCTTTTTGGACGACGCTCCCGGGTTTCGATTCCTGAGCGGAAGCTTTTGGCCCTGCGTTCCAAATGCAACTGACAGTGGCGTCGTCTCTGCCGTTATGAAAAGGCAAAACGAACGAGATTAGCTTCCGTCAAATGAAATAGGCTGACTAGATGTGGCACGAACCGGGGACACCAGGGAATCGCTTCGCAGAGTAGACGGTGAAAGGGTCCGTAAACGTCTGAGCAAGGACGGGCGCAGACGTAGTGGTGACGTGGGTGGCATGGGCGTTCGGGGCCGGGTGTCTTTAGGCGCATAAATAGATCAACCCCGAAAGCACATGCTCCAAATTAGCAAACAGACAAGAGCCAAGGGTAAACGAACTCACGCGCCAACGTTCATTAGCCTCATGCGTAGCCTGAAAGTTCCTACAAAAGCGTGCGCAAGAGAGCCATCAGCTTGGGTTTATTCAATAGCCAGAAGTTCACTCTTGCCTTCAGTTCGTACCGACAGGTCTTGAAATAGAAAGAAGATCCCAGGCTGGTCGTCCGCGTCAACAAGTCGGGACGCATTAGCCGAGAGTGGTCCAACAAGAGTCCGCGTATATTGTCCGCCTGCGGTACTCGCTCCGACGTCATGAGGTCCGACCCCAGCACCATGTAATGCAGCGGGCGTCTGTACATAATAATTTCCAGACGGTGGGTATCCACCACCTTCTTCGGGATATGCTGGCCCCGTAGTTGGGACAGGTGGTGGATGATGCGGGTGCGAGTGTGGATGATGAGGTTGTTGCAGACCTGGGTCGATGTATCCTGCGTTTTGACTGCCATAACCCCACTGAGGTGGTGGTGGGCCCGGAGCCGGATACGACCGTTGATGCTGGTGCGAATGAGGAGGAGGCGCATGCTGCGGGTGGGGGCTTGGAGACGACATCAAGGTACCGATTGACGGTAAAGTTTGATATGGCGCGTGCTCAGCTGGCGCCGGACCAGCGCCAGGCGGCGGAGGAGCATTCCCCGCAGCTGCGCTGGGTGGATAGGGAGGTGGCCAGTTCCCCCTCTGCGGTTCGTCGTATCCGCTCGGGTATTGAGTCTGTGTATGCGGGTCCTACGTGATAGGACAAGGGAAATAAAGGTCTCAACGATGTATTTTTCCAGTAGAAGCACTTCATGGACGTACCTCGGCTCGCCCAGGATATGGTGCGCCTTCCGGCCGAGGGGGCGGGTACCCGGCGTCTGGGCGTTGAGAATACCCCGAGCCGTCGTCGGGTCCTCGGGGCGGATATACGTTCTCCTGGCGAGGTGGGTAGGCTGTTGGAGCGGCCGAGGTAGAGGGTTGCTGTGAATCATAGGCCGTGGCGGGAGGGGGGATATTGTAAGAGGTTGTGGGAGGCCTTTTGATACGTCTGCTCGAGTAAGAGCTCGTTGCGTGACCACCCGATGAGGGGTGGAGCACAAGGTTCATTTCTTCAGTGCCGGAATCCGACCATAGGTCGACGGTTACTAAGAAAAATGCGATATCAATCTCGCTATTGGGGCGGCGGTTGGAAAGACAAATTCGGAACGTGATGCACGCAGATGTCAGAAGTTAGACAATGGTTGAACTGAAAAGATACCACTCACTCGGCGTCTACAATGCTATCGTCCTGGCGTTGGACGACCATCTTTGCGACGGCAGCAGGTGCCAAGGGTCTTCGATCCTGGACACCAGCAACGCCGGTAAATCAATGCATGTATTGGACGTCGGAGGCAAACGCGCCTTGTCTCCAAAACCGCACATGCGTGCACGCAGCGGATGCTGTACGACTTCGAGCGAGTAACGTCTGAAATCGAGAGTTGAAGATGGTGCGGGCAAGTGGAGCGGCAGGTGCTTACAGGTTGCCCTGCCATTTGCCCCAAGTTTCCATCTGTCCACCTTGGGGGTTCATCGAATCATGCCCCTTGAACGTCTTTTTGGGGCGGGCGCGTGTCCCAGATACAGAAGGCTGCATTGTGACAGGATGTGAGTAAGACAGCGAGGGTCGGAGAGCGCAGAGCAGGTTCAGGACGTAGGGCGGGGTGCGAAGAGCAAGAAAATTTCAGAAAAAAAAAGTCAGACGACTGTGGGTCAGACACTTGGGGCGCTGGCGCTTTTAGAGTGCGTCGGCAATAGTTTCGAGGTGTGGGCGGGTGTTTGGTGGATACGAGATAGGGTGAAAGGAGGAGCGCTCGCTATGCCATAGCTCGGGCCAAGAAAGGAGACGGGTGGCTCACGGCGAGAGCGATGCGGGTGGGGGGAAGAAGTACCGCGCAGGGGTCGTTTTCCGAGCACAGGCAAATGCGGGATCGGATGAGAAGGGAGAACGGGGAACTGGCTGGACTCACGACTTATTGGGTAGAGAGCTAGCTTGGAAATGGAATCGATTTGCAGCGGTTCTAATCGGTGTAATGAAGCGGTATTGGCGATGCAGCCGACGGAATCTTGGGTGCGGAGGGTGCCTAGTGGTAAGTTAGCATCAGTGGCTGCCGCTCTGGAGAAGGGGGCGCAACCGGCTCGGGGTGACGAGGGAATAGACCGGTGCTCGCCCCGCTCGTGATTGCGAAACCGATATTGAGATAACCTGGATGCAGATGGCCTGGGTGCAGATGGCCTGGATGCTGGTAACCTGCAGTTTGGACGCTGCCCTTGCCCTCGTCACCGTGGACGACAGCCCGGACTCCCACTGCTCCTGCGCCCGCTTGCCTTTTCCGGCTGCCATTTCAAACACACGCCCCCCACGCGGCGGCGCTTATCCCACCGCTCACGCCCGACCACCATGGCCGACGGCTACGCGAAAAAGGAGCTGCTCGAGCTCATCAAGACCGGCGACAACAAGCGTACGTCCTCCCGCGTCGTCCAGCACCGCTCTCACCCTCCACAGTCTGCGTCGACTGCGGCGCCCCCAACCCGCAATGGGCCAGTCTCGGCGTTGCTGCCTTCATCTGTCTGAGTTGCGCAGGTATGCGTCCCTTTCTTACTGCATATACATCACTGATATTCCCCCCAGGTATCCATAGAGTGTGTATCTTCCTGCCTTTCCGAGCATCCCGTCTCACTGAGCACGATGACCTCACACTAGGGCTTCGGCGTCCACATCTCGTATGTCTATTCTTTGTGCCCCTTGCAACCAACTGCCTGTCTTGTTCTGCCTGCCCTACAATTCCGATCTTTCATTTGAGTGCCTCGCCACCCTGTGACTCACCCATTTACGCCCTTTAGCTTTGTGCGTAGTTGCACAATGGACACCTGGTCCGCCGACCAGCTCGCCCGCATGCATGTGGGTCGGCCTGACAACATTCGTTCCCGCTCTGATCCTCATACGATGCCCTTAGATAGGCGGCAATGGCCCTTTCAAGACGTTCCTAAAAGAATACGAGCCAAAGGAAGTTGGCGGATTTCACGAAGATATGCCTTTGCACGACAAGTATCACTGCTGGGCCACCACCCAATACCGAGAAATGGTATGCTTGCGATCAAGTTTGTTCGCCAGATCTGACGATCCCCCTTTATTCAGCTTACCGCGAAGCTCGCAGGCCAGCCCTGGGCTCCGTCTCTTCCCACCGAATCGACCGCAGACATGGCTTCGTCTGGCACACTCCGAAAAGCGCGAATTAGCACAAGGGGCGGTCTGTCTGCAGGAAATAGCCGAGAAACCTCCGTGTCTCCCGCTCCAACTCCTGTAGACCGCAAGTCAGCAAACGAAGCCTACTTTTCATCGCTCGGAGAGGTGCACACACTTCTATCCCACTCTAATTCTATGCTCACACATCCACCCCTAGGCCAACGCGGCACGGCCCGAAAACCTTCCGCCATCCCAAGGCGGACGCTACGTTGGCTTTGGATCGACACCCTCTCCCCAGCCCGGCTCGTCCAATCCCAACTTTGGGCTGTCGAGTGCTGCAGCCCCCTCGCTCGCCGATCTCCAAAACGACCCAGGCGCGGCGCTCAGCAAGGGCTGGGGTTTTCTCTCTACCCTCGTCACAACCGCCGCACGAGCAGCCAACGAAACAGTCATCCAGCCTGGACTCGAGCGTGCACGCGATCCAGCACTCCGAGCCGTCGTCGATCAGTACACAGCCAAGGCTGCAGAGCTTGGGCGCGGCGCAAACGACTGGTCAAGGAGAGAGCTCGGTGTGGATGTTGCAAGCAGCGCGACTGGTGCTTGGTCAAGCTTGCGTGGTGGAGTTGGCGGTCCTGGCGGGCACGGTAGGTATGGACGGGTGGATGACGCAGGAGGCGCCGGTGGAAGCGGATGGGAGTCATACAGGGACGACGACGATCATGAGACGGGTGACAGAACCGGGGCGAATAAGCCCAAAGATTGGGAGAATGATGACTGGGACAAGGGTTGGTCAACGGCCGAGACCACGTCTGCTAGTGGTACCCAGCCTCCTCCACCAAAGGCACCGACTGCTCCAGCGAAAAAGAACGACGACTGGGAGGACTGGTAGTTCGTGGTAGACCATACCTTGGGCTAGTTCATTCATGGATTTAGTTGGTAGATTTGGTATATCTTTTAGACTCGGTTGTGTGTTCTCCACATGGTCGTTCTTATCGTACCAAGTCAGTGGAAGACGACCGTAGCCTTAACAACGGTAACTCTAACCTTTCAAGGTCAAATCCATTAATCAAAAATGAGTAAAAAAATATAGATTATAACATTATTAATTGCAGGTCCACGAACGAATCAACTAGCCTGTACGCTATGCGTAAATGGGACATGAATCCAAACAAGTTCCTTGTTCGATGATCTCGGGTCTGAGTAAACATATCATAAGAACGGCGTGTCTTCCATCTCGTCGGCGGCGAAGGTGTCAAAGTGGGGCTCATCATCGTGATCGTGATCGTCGTGCTCGTCGTCTCCTTCATCACCCTCTTCGTCGTCGCTTTCCGGAGCATCCTGGGTCGCTACCTCGTCCGAATCCTCTTCACCAAGCTCACTACGCACCCATCGACGCTCCTCAAACGAGCCGGGCATACTGTCAAAGCTCATGCGACGGCGATGCTCCTGGTCTACATCCCATCCTCCCCGCATACGTTCTTCCGCGTCGGAGATAGCATCCAAATCTTCCGCGGTAGTAGCAGGGCCAGTTAGCGGACTACTCGGCCGGACGGTGGCCGTGGCCGCATTCATTATCTTTCCGGGATGCGATGTCGTTCGTCGACGCTCCGTATCCCCGGCTAAACCTCGATTCTTGTCTTTGTCAGCTTGGCGCACAGCATCAATTGATGATGCACGCGAAGCCGCTCGACCAAGGCTAACGAAGCGACCAAGCCGGCTTCCGCCTGAGGTATCAGACCGAGCGGAAAGTGCAGGCGAAGGCGGACTAAGATCTGGAAGCTCGATCTCCGGCAAGGGGGCTCGCCAGAAATTAAAGTCGGTATACTCTGGCGCCCAGCGGCGATGAATAGGAGGGAACATTTGGTCGACTAGATCTGTCATGTGGATATACCTGGAAGGTCGCTCTTAATTATTCGTTCGCCACGTGGAAGAAGGGCAGTGTGCTCACGATGACTTGTACCCCGCGAGTTCCAACAATTCCATCTTGACCTCTCCGCTGGAATCGATTGTGAATATCCGGTCGCTTGGAACGTTCACGCTGCGGTACGACAGGGCATCCGTAATCCGGTTCCCGAAACCCGCGTAAAACGGATTCCGGTACTCGTGACCAAATAGACGTTGAATATCTCGCAAGCAAGCCATCTTGAACACTTCAGGTTTACGCATGATCACCTCCCTGTATGATAGAAACATGTGTTGGCACACTCTAATCTCTTGACGAATACGATTTACACATACCGATGTAGCGAGGCCATCAGCCGGTCCGGGCTCATGATCACCGGTCCCTCAGGCAGCTGAAAGTTGTTTTGCTTAATACCTTTCAGGTAATCCCTGGTTGAATCTGCCTGCCCAATAGCGCGCGAGGTCAGGTACATGATCTTATACCCGTTGCGTGCAATATCGGTATAGAGTTTTGCCACCCCAAGATGTGTCCAGTCGCGGCCGATCATAGTGAAAACGTGGCCCAACGCGTCTGATCTACATGACGCATGCGTATAAGGCTAGGGCAGGCAGGAAAATAGCTGTATGCGTACTTAGTGATAGTTCCATCGATATCAGACACGACTATTTGGTCGTGGGCATCCCAGAGAAATATACGTGCCGTACACGCGACAACTCCAGAGGAGAGGGAAAAGGTTATGCTGTTCGCACCCTTCTTGAGATCCAGGGATTTCTGATGTCAATCATGATTCATTTTACCGAATATTTTGCATAATAGGGGTGCTTACGAGCTGTTCCGAAGTCAATCGTAAGGTTTTGGCGTAATGCTTCCCCACCGTTTGCTCGGGCGCTTTATCACTAGTAGGGGACATCGGAGGAGATGTAGCTCGACTAGAAAGGCCATCCTGTTAAAACCATTAGCTGGCGCCGCTCAGAATAGCATTATGGAACATACGAGATCTAAACCAGCTGGAGCAGACGGGGGGTCTACTAAACCTGGCCGTTGCCTGCCCTCATTAGCATCTTCGCCAGTTTTGCTAGCCCTATCGCTCCTGCTTCGCCCCCACCAAAGCCAGCTGGAACGACCTCTGGGAGCTGTGCTTCGAAGCGCAGATGCTCTTTGCGCGAGTGTGTTGTCCCGCCATGCAACGAGGGCATCAAACAGCGGTGTACCGTCTTTTCTAGAAATGTACTTATCGTCCCATCGAATGACTAGTTTCTCGTCGTGGACAACCGAGGCATCTTCTAGCAGTCTTGGCAGAGTAACTTTAGATCCTGCAAAGGCTTTCGCAGCCTCTGGAGGGTCGATCGACGAAACAATGGGACCACAAACGCTAAGATCGAATGCAAGGCGCCGAATTCCGTCTTGCTCCATCGCAATAGGTTCCCCATTTTCCAGATCCCCGTCAACAAGTCGTCCACCCTCTCCAAAAATTGACTCAGAATCCGATTCGGGTTGAGACCCAGAGACGGCCCTGGCTCCTGGTGGCCGACCAAGTCCAATGTGTGCTGGAGGGGTGTGGGGTTCGTCCAGAGGAATAGTGCTGACGGCCGGAGAAGAGCTACCCCTGATGGTGCTAACGCTGAGACTGAGGTCTTGGGATAGCTTGGGCATCGCTCCCCACTCCCAGCTATATTCACTCTCCGGTATGACCAACTGCGTTTCTGGGGGCTCCGAGTTACCGCGCATAGATTGACTAGAAGGTTTGACTGTGGATGAGCTAAGTAATAGATAATCAGATGCTTAAGCCCTAGCGCACTTGCTATAATAAGCAAGGACATACCTGACGACACCCGATGGCTGCTTCACCGATAGAGAAGGTCGTCGGGGCTGTGGTGCTAGGCAGGCGCAAAGTTTTAGTAGGCAAGCCCATAAAAGAAGACTTTACGGTACTTACGGCTTTCCGGGTCGGTTAGGCCGTCGCTGTCGCCTTCAACTTGTGATTTCGAATGATACCCAGCCATATCAAGTACGACATTTTGTGTATATCGAATCTCAGGCGGTTGTGCAGCTTCACGCAATTTGGCAGCCTCCTGCTCGTCAACACCATCCGATGCATCAACACCTTCAATCTCGGCTTGAGCCTTCCCGTATCTGAGGAGATCGTATGCCGCGTCCTTCTTCTCCCCAATCTCCTCTTTTGCAATATGAGCAGCAGCCTTAGTGGCTTTCAAAGTCTTAGACAGGAAAGATTGCGGCAAGAATCCATGGTCGCTAAGCGGCGTGGAGGCGGGTAACGTACTAGACGCAAGAGTGCTGGTAGACGTAGGAGGCGATAGAGATGGCGTAGGGGAGTATCCACGAGGTCGGGGTGCTGATGGCTCAGACAAATCCAAAAACTCTGGCTCTTGGTCCTACACAAGCACTGTTAGCCGATATGCACTGATAGACGAGCGTGATGCACGACTTGCCGACGTAGCTCCCGACCTGGGGGCCTCGTCGCCAGAGACCAAGACGTCGTTTAGTAGCGAACGCTCTTCCTCCACTCGCGCCTTTTTAGTACCAAATCTACCCGCTGGAGGGTCGGCTCCTTTCACAGCTTTCGCATTCTGACCGGGACGTACGGGCTCGAGAAGAGGACTGGTCATAAGTTCCTCAGGAACATCTTCATCGGTCTCGAAGACAAAGAAAGCTTCGCCGGCCTCCCCTATCTTCATGTCAAAGGGTATGGGTTTGCCATTGACAAATACGGAAACCTTGGTAAAAGAACGTATTAGCTTCGGTACAATCATTGCTACCAGCCAGATAACCAAATCCGTTAATACGGGAGCCAAAAGTGGTCACACAAACCACGATCACCAATGCTCGACGGATTCCGCATCGCCCAAAAAGGGAACAGCACTTGCCTTTTTATCTGCAGGTAGAAGAACTTGCCATTTTCCAAATCTCACGTGGAAGGGACTACACGCGAGCTCCTTGTCGCCATTCTCCGCGCGCCGCTCGACAACTATGACGTCGATCGCACCTGTGAGTGTCGACGGATTAAGGTCTTTGTAGATCTGGTACGGGGCAGTTGCGGCCGTAACAATACCGCGCACGAGATACATAAGAACAGATTGCGGGGTGGTTTAAGGAGGAATGAGCTGAGACGAGTGCGGTGGGGATCTAAGAGGCGGGACTTTGGTTGGGGAATCACGTGGCTAAGCGCTAAGAATGCACCAAATGACATGTGATTTCACACGTCCAGACCAACTTGGGTCAGATGATGTCGAGCAAACGCAAACTGTATTATTTACAATGTAGAGTAAGCAGCGAAATGAGTGCAGAATATATCAAAAAGAGCGAATGTAATAACTTAGATCAAAATAAGCTTTTAGGTGCGGCACCGAACCGGAAGTTCTCCCGTATTTTGCCTGGCGTCATTTTACCATCCCTTGTTACTTAATGACGTTGCGTTCGCATGACTCCATACGTGAGCAGCAATCTCGCTATTGCTGATTTCTCGGCATCCGATACTCGGGCGTTCAGCCTCTTTCAGCATACCGTCATCGCCAAGAATAGTGGCCGGGGTGGTGGCGCTGGATGTGGTGGCCTGAAATGACGCATACGTCAGATGAACACGAAATCCTGAAGACCAGCGCTTACGGCAACCGAAGCACACAGAAACTCAACGACTGGACGCGTGTACCAGCGCTTGAGCTGACCGCCTTGTTGGGTGAACCACCCAAGATGCCCTCCGCCCTCTGTCGTAGCAAGCACAAAATGCTCGCTTGCACGGGCAGCCTCATATGGTATAGTCTTGGCCGCAATTGGGTCGTCACATGCATTCAGGCCAAGAAGGGGCACACGAACGCCACTAAGGAACTCGGATGAGCTATTCCGTTGATAGTACTCTTTGGCGTTCTTGCAGCCAGCCATCTGACTCGCGACCCGATCATCAATCCATCGCATGCCGCAAAAAGGAGCACCAAAGACTTCAGTCAACCGCCAGCGCTCTGCGACGCTCCCCAAAGCATATGAAGCCGAGCGATAGAGGGCTTGTTGCGCAGAACCTAGCACGTTGTTGTAGACAAAGCGCTGCATAAAGCCGCCTTGCTCCATATGTTCAATACCAGCGGCAAAGTCCCAGACGTTGGCGAGACATACACCCGCGCTGAGCATGCTCGCTGTTCCTTCTTCGCCTAAGTATTTAGCAAGCATGTTGGCTCCGACAGAAAACCCAACGCCAACCAGAGTAGATGACGGGAAGCGTGCACGGATATAGATCAAGGCGCAGCGTAAGTCATCCGTAGTTCCACCATGGTACAGTCGGGGACTCGTAACAGGGGCGCCAGCGCAGCCACGAGCATTCACCACAACAGCTCGAAATCCGACAGTAGGAGACGTCAAGTCGGTCAGAAGAGCGCGAATATAGTGCTCATGAGAGCCGCCAGTAAGCCCATGGAGTATAACAGCGATCGGAGAGTTTTCTGTAGCGTTAGGTGAAGCAGCAAAGTCAAGAGCGAGTGTTCCATTGTCTGGAACTCGAATCAGTTTCCTAAAGAAGCGAGAACTGAGCGCATGTACCTATGCCATTCACTATACTCACCGCTCGTACTGAATCCGGTCAACATTTTCAAAGCTTCCCATAGAACAAAAGATAGTCTGGAGGTCACCGCTGGACAACAGGTTCAGAAACGCATACATCAAGAAAAGTCAATTGTACCCACCTTGGGAGCCACCAAACCGGTTCAAATGTGGCACCTGGGCCTGCAAGTGAAGGTAAGCTGCGAACAAGGTCCGCAACGGGTCCGGAGGCCGAAGTGATATTAATAGGCTGTCGTCGTACATTATTGTAGAGTTTTGCCAAGAACAGTAATATTGAGGCAAATATTATAGAGGCTATATAGTATGAGAACGTATCGTAGTTGAGAACGAGAGGTTGGCCAACGTAGTCGGTCGAGGCCAAGTTTGACACAGGCACAGAAGTAAGAGTAGATGTGGAAAGAGAGGGAAGGGATCCGATAGAGAGCGAGACGTTCTTCATTGTAGAAATCATTAGTAAAGTACGTGAATATGGTGTTTCAGAGAGCGTGAACCGTCGAGTGCGTCGTGTCGTTGGGGTAAAGAATGGAGCCGAGTCAAGCCCGCCGAGTGGCCACAGAAACGTCAAAAAGGGGAAGGAGGGTGAGATCGGGATAGGAGGAAAGGAGAGGGGGTAGCGTGGTCGGCTAGGGCGATGAGACGACTCGGACCATGGCATGCAGGTTTATAAGGCAAAGCATCGTATATGTCCCCCGCATTTCATTCTAGCATTCTATCCCTTAGATTTCCCTTCTGCAGCTTGGAACAGCAGCAATAGGTCATAGTGGATCCTACGCAGGACTCCGGACCATGCGCTGCAATCAAAATCCGTGCACCCGGGATTAGTGGGGTGAGAAAGGACCTCCGGTGTCGACTCTGGGTAAGTCAAGCGAAGTCAACACTCTGTGCGAACTGAGAAGAGCTATAGACCCAAGATCAAGTGGCTTGATATCTCAATTTGAGGGCCGCAGATACAGGCCAGTATATCCATACGAAGAATTACGAAAAAAAAATCGTGAGAGCCAGCTATGAGCCGGAGCGCATGATGATTGTAGCCATTTTTGTCATGATGGTTTTGGACTATGTGGGCAGTAGGTGCACTATATCTCAGCGTACAGCCGACCGCGCTGCGGGGCTCTGAAACATGGCGCAAAGTGCTGGAGATCAAGTATGTTCAATCTACGCCAACAAAGCGTCTGGTTCTGCCTACTACTATCAGATCTAATTCTACTTCCTGGGCAGGCAGATTGTTACTATCCCGGGCCCTAAATACTAGCTGAAATAGGCATTGTCCCCGCAACGGTAAACGCTGGGTTGTGCTCTTAGGTCGACTAGCAGCTAGTTCGCCCAAATCAATCGATAAGGTGTGCTTTTGTACGTGATAATACATTCGGTGTTGTGTGATGACATTGATTTGCTTCGTTTCGTATCGTGACAGAGTTGAGTCAGAGTTGTTTGGATATGATATGACTCGCTTGTTGGTCGATCAAAATGCCTCCGTTCGGCGCTAATTCCTCTGTATAAATCAAGCCAACACCGTAGCCACTTGCTAACTCTTGCGTACATGTCGGACACCATACCGCCTCGGCTCCAAATACCCCTGGATGTGATACTTCTGGTTGTAGAACTAATTTTGCCGTCTCTCCCAATCGGAGCCTGCGATCGCCCAGCGTCCGCAACAAATGTCATGCTCTTGAATCGAACAATATATTCGACAATTGTTGCTCGGGTCTACCACACTGTTGCGCTGCGTAGCGTCGAAAAGATTGAAAAATTCTGTTCTAATTTGAGCTCGTTTCCCCACCTCGGTCCAATCATACACAACCTATGGATCAGTCATGAAGCCGCCCGAATTTCGACCCAGAAGCGATATGCAATAACCACCAAACTGCTCGGTATACTTGCATTAGTACCTAATCTCCGACGCTTGGCTATCATGACCCCGCTCTACTACAACAGCACGCACCTCAACCCACTCACACTACCCAAACTGGCGCACCTAGTTGTTCCCAGTTTGTGGCTCGTCGGATTACCGGGCAGCAACGCCGGCATATTCTCCCAATTTCCTTCGGATATTACAGCCCTGTATATTAGAGGCCGGGTGGGAACCGAGGAAGCAAACCAACTCGTGGCGCGCTGTACAGATTTACGATACGCGACTGTTAGAGTCTTTGCGTCGGTTTCGTCGACGGACCTAGTCAAATTCACTCGGGTGCTAGTTTCCGAGTTGAAGCAATTGCTTTCATTAGAGCTTATGCTGGCATCTGAACAAGACGCATGCTTAAGTTCTCGTTTACGAGAGGAGGAATCCGGTAAGCCAGGGAGTTTGGGGTGGGAGAAAGTGAGCGTCCATGTGGTCGATGACGATAGCGAGATGGATATGTGGATGAACGAGAGCCGATCGACTAGGCCTTCTTGGGCTCAGTAATTGCGTCTGAGTGATCTTATTTTCGTTGTGATGCCCATGTAGCATAGTGTTGCCCATAATTCTAAGTAATACAATGACAACAGAATAACTATTATGATTTTATAACCAGACTAGCTACAAGCAATTCACGCCAAAAGAACACCCTATTCGTACAGATTCACAATGCGCATACTCAGAAAATGGTCTCGAAATGAACGGATCCAAAAACAGCAATGCACTATCGCTGCTACCCCTACACACTGCTCACATCCGGTAACAATCAACCTACTTTACCCTTCATTCGTTTCTTGACGCCCCCAAAACTAGAGAACCCCATCTGAGCTACGAGATCTTCTTTGTCCTTCTTGTCGTGCAAGTTATTGGAGCCCAATCCTCCGAATGGGTTCGTGCCCGCTCGCTTGTCCTTTTCTTTTTTCTTGTTTGGACCGTAAAAGGAGGATGTGGGTATACCACTAGAAGGAATCGGTGCCATTGTGAAGGGGTTTGCGCTTGCCTTAGCTGGTGTGGCAGACTTTTTTGACGGCGTCATGGCTGTAGACGACTTAACCAGAGTAGTCGGAGAAGTTGATGTCTCAGCAGGAGGGGCAATAACCTCTCCTGCATCTTCAATCTCGTCAAAGCCAGAATAGCCGACTAGCGCCTTCCCTGCGCGCGATGACGAGGGGACGACCGAGGCCAGCCGTGATGGGCCCGCCACGCCTTCTTTTGTGGTGTCCTCGATGCGAGACCTCTTGTTGGAGTCAGGGAAGGGGTTCCATGCCATGTTTTTAGTTTTTGGTTTGTCGACTTCCATCTCGTCTCGAGTGCGCTTCACGCCCCCAACGTGCTTATCGATAGTAGAAGAGGAACTGGGGTACGCCTTGTCGGTTTGCATGTAGAATAGAATATAGGCGTTTTTGTGGTTGACGGGGGGGTTGGAACAGAATGTGACCAAGTCATCATCCATCATGGTCCAACGGCCGTCGCCGCCTCTAACATGTGCGGTGTAGTGTCCAGAATTCGGTCCGGAGCCAAGGTGATGAATAACGCCGTATAAAACGTATTTCTTACTCGTCTAAAGCAAGAAACCAGTCGTGAGGCGCAGTTAGGCGAACGAGAGTTTGGAAACATACCTGCCCCTCGCTCATGTATGGCTGAATGTCCAGGACCTCGGGATACCCTATCGGCATGGCGTTTTTTCTGCCGTCTGGTCGGAAGCGCTTAAGGTGCACAGTCAGACATACAGGCGCCTCGTGAATCCTCATAAATTTCTCGGCCGTTACAGGCTTCTTGCATTTTTCGCACCGGTAAGCGTCCTCGCCGCTTAATATGTCAGGCTTAGCAAATTGTGCCAAAGCTCGGACAAGCGTATCGGCTCGAGCGAGATCGACAGAAAGGTCAAGTATGGAGTCGAATGTGTCAGAGCAGTGCCCACAGGTCCGGCAGCGGACACGGGAGCGTAAGCGGCCACCAAATATGGCGTGGACCCAAGACGTTTCGGCGAGAGATGGAGGGACTTTTGTGGGGTTTTTATGCGTCTGAGAGGTAGAACTAAAGATGCAAAGCGTGGAACGTTGAAGGGCGTCAATCGTATACCGCAGGAACTCATGGGCATCTTCTTGCCTGCCACGACGCATGCCTTTGGCAATCTCTAAAGCGAGATAGAACGTCAGTTTAAACAACATTAAAAGGACACGGAAGTCTAGGATGATAATGAGATAAACGGACATACTGTTAAGATTTTCAAGGATCATGCCCGTCCCTTTTTTTCTCGCATTAAAGGATGACCGAGCAAGGGCCTGGAGCAGACAAATCATGCAGAAGTTTGTCCTGATGTGTTCGTGATTAAGGAGTATTTGTAAGAGAGGAGGGGTGTGGAGCAAGCATTGGAGAACGCTGTTCAGGAAACATGTGTTCCCCTGGTTATTGAAGCCTGGGTGTCGCGAGGCCCCCTCTGGCCAATCCATAACGAGAGTGCCAGTGAATATACTCTCCTTGGTCCCAGGAGGCTGCTTGGAGGGGCTAGGGGGCACAAGGGGATTTTCTGCAACAGGGCCGATTTCCTCATCCTGTCAGGGGGCGATTAGCTCCCAGGCCAATGAGGAAAGTCAGAATACGCACGTCTGACATTGGCCCCTCGTTTATGGGCTTGTACTTCCCCTCCACTATTCCGGCCGTAAGCAGACCACTGCTGGGGGTGAGGCATCCCTGCTTAAATTCTAGTGGATGCTTGAGCAGCTCGTTGAGGCCGTTGTTGAGTCCTCCATTAGCAGGTTTCAGAGGGCCAAACACGGGTGATATAGGCTTTTCATGATCAAGTTGCAAGGGGGGCGGGGGAGGAGATGCGACTGCTAGCATAGCACATGCGCGAACTGGAGTAAGACAAGTGCCTCTGGGGTGGCGGAAGATGAATTTCGGGATCGCTAGAGCACGTGCCTGCATCTCCGTACGGTCACGTGATAGTAAACAGGCCCAATTGAATGTTCCACCTGCCATCCACATCCATAGCTCCACCCCCCAATTGGTCTGCTGTTGCCAACAGGCGTACGGTCGAATAATTCATTTTTATCTCACCAAAGCTCTCCCGCTCCTCAAAGTATATCTATTTTTTATTTTTATTTTTCAAGGCTCGCGCTCTGACGTTATCTGTTTGTTTTTCAGCCCACAACGGGGACTGACCGGCCACATATTGAACTTGCGCTCTAGTTCGCGCTGAAGATATGGACGAGCACGTGGCAATCATGGATCATATGGCCGCAATCCCAGATCTCGTTGTTGAATCCATTATGGATCACCAGATGTTGCCTGAAGAACTGCATCTTCATGACCAGGTCGTGGCAGCAGAAGTGCTGGGAGCGCGCAATGAACCAGCTGGCAAGACAGAAGCTATCACCGACTTGTCTGGCGACGTTTCTATGGCATCTGGCTCGATACATCAACAAACTACAATGGCTTCAGACATGTTCTCTACGCATGCCCCCGAAGTTGGTGAATCTGTCGGTACTTCATCGAACCCGCATGATCATGTTGCGTTTGGCGACACAAGAAATGAATATATCGTTTGTGTTTTTATATATCATTTTATGCTGTTGACTAACCCCCGTGTTTCAGAGCACAGATGAAGCGCATCCTACACTCGACGAAACTGGTCTTATGCAGCTAGTCAAAGACCTCGCACGCGAGGCCGAAATGGAGACTGAGCCAAGCATTGGTCCTTCAACCGCCAACGGGGAGCGCATGAGCATCGAACGCGAAGCCGCCATAGACCAGAGCACTCTTCAGACAGAAAATATGCCCAAAGCTCCCGGTGCCAATTCTGCACAGCCCGGTACTGAGCCACTCCGACGTATGGATGATGAGACCATTCCTATCACAGCACATCAAAAAGACTCTATTATCGATATTCTGGGCACCGCACAGGCTGTTCCGGCGACTGAAGCTATTGGACTCCACGACGCAGGCGAACAAACATTTCAAGGCGACGTAGCAACTTCCACAGAGGTCCAAGAGGTATTGGAATTCGAGATTACTTCTGCTGAAACCCCGCAAGTGCCAGCTGAATCCAAGACAGTTTACCTCGAACACATTGAAGTGGTCGGAGCAGATACACCGCTCGAGGACGTTCAGGCTGTGACTACGGAAGATGAGGCTCCTGGCTCAATTCAAATAATGATCGAGAGTACCTCTATGGAAGAGGGCCCAGCTGCCATTGACGCTGAGGAGCTTCAGGCTGCGCCTACAATGGAAACCGAACCCATCTCGGCCATTAGCACCGAATTCGCGATCGAAAACGACCCCGCGCTCGAGACAGCTACTCCGATCTCTGAGGAAGCTCTCGCTCCTGTCGATCCCCCATCTGAACCCAATTTGGCGTCTCTCGAAACGGACACTGTTTTGACTGCAACAGCGGCGGTTGCGGCCGTGATAGAACCTGGACCTGAAATTGAACACCCAGTGTTAGGCGCTGGCACGGATGCGGATGCTGATGCGGACAGTGACCAAGCGGAGCACATGAGGCGAGCAGAACAAACTCGACTTGAACAGGACGGCGGGGACGCGGTGATGCAACAACCTGATACAAGCGCGCAAGAAACAGGCCCCCAACACCCTAACGGCGGGAGCACATCCACACCCACATCCGCAGAACCCATCGAGAAAGAGGCAGCGCCAATAGACGACGAACCACTACTGTCTAAGCAGCCGGAGCGAGGTTCAGCGGTTACGGCTGGACCGATTGATCCTGTCATCGTATCCGACCCGACCCTTAGTTCCCCAGATGGCAACTTGAGCCCTCACGCTCCCCAACATTCCACTGCTTCTGACGCATCGTTTGCCATTCCTCCGTCGGGAATGTTCGACGCCCCAAAAGTGCGCCGTGTCTAGTAACTAAATAACTCAATACTAACACTACCTATGCGCATTTCACAGTCTCCCGAATGGCAGGGGTTTGCCGCGCTGGGCGAAGAATCTCCCGAACCCGCCGACCACAGCTGTAAGCTACTTTTCGCGGGCAGCGATATCAGGGTTCCTGACTATTTCGTGACATTACTCCTGAAAAGCCGAAGCTCACGAAGGGCTCGCTGACGATTCAGAACCCAAGGATCCCAATACCTCGCAGTTAACGCCGCCAGAAAGCACTTCTGTCGTGGCCAATTCGAACCCCAAGCGCAAACTTATCATGGAAGTAGTTATTCCGGTCTCAGGTAATAGCAAAGGAAAGAGCAAGGCGGCTGAAGCCGAGTCACCCCGACCAGTTAAGCGGGGTCGTCCCAAGTCTAAACCAGTAGGTTCTATACCATCGGACTCGACCTCCAAGTCAAGGGCTCGCTCGCGGTCATCAGGGCGCCGGGCACCAGCCCCCATTTCTTCGAGTTCGGCGCACCGGAGCTCAGCTGAGTCGACTCCTGAGAAGGTTACGAGAGCGCGGACGCGTAGCCAGAGCTCCCGGCGGCCTCTTAACATTCGCTCGCGAAAGGTCAAGAAACCGGGGAAGCTTGGACCAGCTGGACATATAGCTCGTTCGGCAAAAGTTGAGGTTGTGATGCAAAAGAGACCGGGTCTCTTGAGACGAACTGGAAGTATCGCTAGTGGAAACGTGAGTGTCTTCTATTGTGTCCTGCACCCCCAAATGACTGACGTCGTGCTCCAGAATGTGAAATTTGCGCCCACTACAAGGTCAAGCAAAAAACGAAAAGCAGAGAGCGAGCCGGACGAGGATGAGACCGATAACCAAGCGCATGACTCCGATGTAGATGCTGAAGGAGAGGTCGAAGAGGGGTATGAAGATGTCGAGGACGGCGAAGAACTCGAACCTGAACCTGCGCTCAAACCAAAGCCAAAGCCAAAGGCTGAGCCTGCGCGCAAAGCCGCCCCAAGCAAACCAACCAAGCGACCGCGCCGATCTCTTGACGCTCGCAAAACCCCAACAAAACTTCCAGAGGTGCTAACGGACAGCGGGCGGCTGAAGAAACGGCGTGTCCGCCGATAGGTCAATCGAGTCTGGCCGGATTGCGTCAACTTCCCTGCCCGATACCCCGGACATTCAATCCAATTGAATATTTGTGTGCTGTCTCGTATTATTTGATCTCTCGATCGTACTTTAGTTTCATTTGTCTATCTCATTTGTGATTTTCCGCTTTTGTGTACCGATTCTGACTTGCAGTTCACTTATACATCCTTCTCCTTTACGTATGCATTCGCTTAGCTCCTGTGACAATAGTCCTCGTAAACGACGAACGAAGGAAAACATGTACCAAATGAATTGAATCCAGTTATTGCAAGGTATGTATAAGGAGAAGGATACCCTGGAGGTATCAAGGTGCCACAATGCTTTTAAGTTTACCAAAATTGGGAGTACCAAGACCAGTAACTGGATCCCAGCCTTCAGTGGCGTTGAATCCGGGAGTATTGCTATATAAAAGTAAGTACAACGGGACCGCAAAGCGAAAGAACTAGTAGCTCACCATCCTGGATTATTGCCCTTTGTAATATCGTTCAAACCAAATCTTCCAAGGGTGTAAAGCAACGGGTTCTAGGGGTGCATGATGAACATTTTGACCTCGGGTTGAGGGCCATCGTCAACTCACTAAGAAACCTAGCGGAGGGAGGTGCTTCGCTAAGCGAGCGTCGTTCAAAAGCGCAATAATTCCGGCAACGGTGGGAGCAGAAGCAGATGTTCCGCCGATGGAGTAATCAGTCCCACCGACGATGACACGGAAACGAGATCCTTGAGCAGAAATGTCAGGATATGCGCGTCCAGTGGGATTGTAAAGGCCCTTGTATGCGCCTCCGAGCTAACAAATGTGTTAGTGCCACACAAACAGATGCAGAGAAAAAGGCACAACTTTCTTGAGATACAACGGAACATCAATAGCTTGATAGATCGGTCGGTCGAACTGAAGAAGATGTTAGGTAGCTGCCTATGCAAAGTTTTGGCGGGACTCACGTAGTCGGAGAATCCCCCGCCACTAAATCCAACAGCCACCTCGGGGACATAATGGGTACCGCCAACTGCGGTTACACTGAAAATGAATATATCGGCCCTATGCGAAGAATGTGCTCGGTTACGGGAACATACTATGGGCAAGAGGCAGGGAAGGCCGGCAAGAACATCGGTTTTTTTGTATCAACGGATACACATGTTGTCGAATTCGCGGCCTTTAGATTGATTCACTGTCAGTCAACCATTTGGCTCACAGAAAGGTCTACATACTCTGCCATCACCAACTCCACCGTCCCCACTCGAGAACAAAAACGTCACACCTTGCGCACCTAGTTGCGCAAACATGCCGCATATACGCTTGGCGTATTCTTTGGGGACGCTCTGCTCCTCGTCTCCATAAGAAGTTGAGATTGTCTGGGGTACCTCTGCTTTAGGCTTGGCAAGTAGATATTGCAAGAACTCGAGGTAAGGCTCAGAATTATTGTCCGGAGTTCCAGTGGTATTGATGTGAGGCGGGCGTCCAGCAGTGGTATAGTAGATATTTTGAACAGGATAGCTGATACCACCAGCGTACTGAACATCCAGTTGAGCCTCGCCGCCTATTCAATGTGTTTAGCTTGAAGTCAAGGACCCATGCACTTGCTCCTACCAGCCTCCTCAGGATCTTGAGGATTGATACCTCCGTTAACAGACTCGACCGTAAAGTTGGAGCCAGTAGCCTTGGGGTAATATTTCTTATAGAACGTCTGGAGGTCGGCAAAGTTGGCAAACTCTTCAAGGTAGCCAGCTATGCCTAGGCGGTTGCTTTTAACACTGGCAGTATAATTTCCTGAACAGGGGGATGTTAGTTATCGCAAACACGGCCGTCTAATCAACTCACCGGTGTTGTAGAGTGCCTGCAAGCATGAAATAGTGATGGTGCTGTTGCAAGAGGCATCTGGAACAGCAGCAGCAATACTCTTGCTTTTTGGGTCGCTTTCATAGTGGAACGTCGCTTTGTTCCTGCGAGGGCCCCCAAACATGGTTGTCGGAGTGATGAGATGAACTGCAGCGTGTGGATTAAAACCAAGGTTCATATCGTAAACTGTAAGAAGCTACTTACTGTGTGCATGTAACGCCTCCGGCACGGAATACTCCGTGGTACGTACAATCTTCTCTCCTGTTTCTGCATGTTCCCAGATACCGTACTCGGTAGCCAGCATTTCTTCCGCCTTGGAAACAGGAAGCACGATGGTCACCCAGTCGCGGGCAGGGGAGCGCTCAAGCGTTGAAGGCTCAAACCCATGAGATCCTAGCCACTCGTCGACAGAGGACAGGGAACTTGTAGCAAATATTATTTTAGTACAGCAGAACAACTTAACAGATGATGCAACTGACTTGGGATGGGGCGCGACCAGCGCATTTACCTCTTCTGGCGAGAGGTGCTGCCCATAGCGTGAGTGATAGGGATCACTCACTTCGTAGAGCTCGCGTTCAAGCTTGGCGAAGCTAAAGAAATTACACGTCAATGACGGATTTCGGCTAAGAAACAAATGTGTTCGCTTACTTGGGCTGGGGGAGGGCGATTCGGAGCTTGAGAGGATACGCAGCGGGGGCCTTGCTATGAAACCTCCAGCCGCGTGGCACACCTGCCAGACGCTCTTTCAGCGTGTGGGTGTCATATGAAGTTGCGAAAACGCTTTGCACGGCGACAACGGCCAAACCGATGCAGCGAAGAGACCACATGCGGGGAGAGGTCAAAGTTGAATTGCCCGCGAGTCTACGCAGATAATTTATAGGCGTCTATCTCTACCTCATGCTGTACCTGTAGCCGGTGTCGACGCATGGAAGGCGGTCTGCACATGGCTCTTGCCCGAAGAGGTGCTTCGAACACCTAGCAAAGAAGTGGTGAAAGATGAGCAGATCCTTGAATAGCATGAGTGCCGCGCTGACTCATCAGTTCCCGAGACATCCTAGGGTTCGTAGAAATGAATCTGGGCGAGAACGCATGGCGGGTAGTTGACAATTTCGCAAATGAATAGGGTAAACCATTCAACCTCATTCGAGGGTGTGGCGTCATATCAGTCAACACTCGCCTAATATCAATCGCGGACATAAAAAGTTTGAAGCCGTGCGGATGCATACAAGCCATCGTCGGGTAGCGATACAGGATGCTCAAAGCGAATAGTGGAAATTATAGGAATTGATTCTACGGGATATATTGGCATCCGGAAACACTGAATGCAAACTGGTGCCTTACAGTCTTCGGCCACAGCCCCCCATACAATTATGTCGCGGGCCGTAGTGCCCTTAGACGTTCGGCAAGTTGATCGTCTTCCTCTCGGACTGCACTCTTCCCTTCCTTGATTCCAAGATCCGCCACCTTCCCAGCAATGTTTGGTTCCATGTTCTGTTCGAGCTCTATATTCGCCTCATCCGCCATCTGAGACATTAACTGGTCTATCTGATCCTGAGGCGTGGAGACTGAGCTAATGGTTAGTTTATTTCCCGTGGCACTAGCCCTATGTTACTTACCCGCTGTAGTCGATTGCATCGTGTCCTCCATATACGACGTCTGTACGTCCAAATCGGCAAACTGGGACTCGAATTTGTCCATTACAAGAGAAATCTAGAAAGCGGTCAGGAATTTGGTCAAGCGCACACGACCAAACGTACTCGTTCCAGATTCATACTCTCCACAGCCTTATCCATGCTCTTCACCACCGCAGTCATATTCCCAGTGACCTGCCTCATCGTCACCGCCGTCTCTACCCTCGAGGCAACGGCATCGATACGACTCGCAAGGCGCAGCAGATTCAATGATTCGTTCTTTTTCCTAATCGCATTCGATGCGTAGATTCGTGCGCCATCAGTGTTGCCTTGTTGGAGGGCCTGGGAAAATGGTCAGATTGAGCCACTGACGTGGGAGGTGATACGTACTTTCTTCAGTTTGGCCTTTTCTGTGTTTTCATCCTTTTGAGCCTTCTTTGACTGGCGGTTAAGACTCTTGGCGGTAAACTGGAGATTGGATCAATATATTGACTGTGAATATACCCCTTGTAATGACATCACCTTCAGTTGGAACAGGCTCTCTAGTGGGGATGATAAGTTTTATGATATAATAGTAGCATGTTGACTCACTCTCAAGGTTACTCATATTAGGGGTGAAAGCGATAAGCTGTGGGTGGTGGTGCTGAGTTGCCTGTAATTGGATTTGGAAACGCCCAAGAGCATCGGCGCTTACCTGGCTCACACAGCCTTAGCCACCGCATGCCTTCGCTTGATTTCTTTTGACTGCTGCAAAACAGTTCTAGATAATTCAGCCAAAAATATCCTCTGTGTATCTGGACAAACCAGTAACTATGTCTGACTCTGATGCGAAGCCTCTCTTCAAAAAACGAGCCAACCGACCTCAACCTCGCCAGCGGCCGTCGGAGGACGTGGCAGAAGAGGCGCAAACACCAAAAGACAGCCGTGAAGCCTCGGAAGGAGCAGAAGAGGAGAAGCTATCGTCAGTGGATTACCATTCTATAATCTCTTGCCATTTTCTCATATACCCATACACTTAGTATCGAAGAACTAATCGAGCTGCGAAAACTCCGTCGCCAAAAACAAGGCATTGACTCTACAAAGCTCAACGCTGGTATCGTTAAGAAGAAGAGGAAGGAGGAAGGGGAGGGTGAAGAGGGAGAGGGAAAGTATGGACTTAGACTGGCCGGCCAGAGGAGAGGCGACGCCGAGTAAGCCGAATCTTGTTTTGGCTGCAGGTCACTGAATTGTTACAGCGATGTGGACCAAGAAGACGACGCGGACATAGCGAAAAAGATCATCAAGTCCAACAACTTTACTCAGCAAACTAACAAGCTTGATGTGGACAAGCACATGTATGTCTGCCAGCTTCTTACTTGGTCTCTACTATACGTATCGACAACAGGATGAAATATATCGAAGAAGAGATGGAAAAACGTCGAGGAAAACTGGGAGGGAATTCTTCTACCGGGAACGCGTCGTCCGACCCATACGACGAGCTCTTCCGCATATCCGAAAAATACAAACTCGAAAAGAAGAAAGAGGCCGAAGAGGGGAGCGTGACCAACAGCGCGGCCATGCTGGCTGCGATACCAGAAGTTGATTTAGGGATGGAGTAAGTCGAAGTTGATGCTGTGGACCAAACTGTCTGACTCCCACTTGCTTTCGCTAGCACACGGCTGAAGAACATCGAGGAGACGGAAAAGGCAAAACGGACGGTATCAGAGCACCGACGAGATAATCGGCCGCCACAGAATGCTAATGATGAGCGACATCTTGCTGCTGCTCGCTGTGAGCTCTCATTTTCCCACCATTGCACTTCCTCAACTAACGCTACTCCAAAAGTCTTTAATCCCCATCTCAAAGTGCAATCCGATGCTGACGCAATGCGCAACGCAAAACTCGAAGCAATGGGCCTACCACCTGAGATGGACACTCGAGGATACATCAAAGAACGAGACAACAGGCGCGAAGTTGCCACAGATGAGCAGGCAAGTACTCTCTTCCTGTGACTCTAATTTGGCTAATTACCCTTTTAGGTCATGGAGCGGTTCAAGAAACGCATGAGAAAATAGATTACGTCTGTTGTAACTCGCTACAAGCTTCTTACTGTATTACTACTATTATGTTACGTGTCTCGATTGATTGGTGCTTGTCGAGTTTGGCGCGCATTGATACAGACTCTCGCAAAGATTAAGTTAGCTTGCCTCACGAACATACCTTTCACTTGAAAAAATCCAAACTTAACCGACTCTGCTGCAGTGTCACGATACTCGTCAACACCTCCCAGCACCGACAACAGCAACAAAGACTCACACGACTGCACAATCCATCGGGGATGCACACCACGCAACCCCGATGTCCAATGTACGTATACCAATCACAACTCGGTGTACATTATTTTCTTTTGGCCGGGAAATACAACAACAGAGAATCGCGCAGGAAACGTTTAGATAAGTTCGGCGGCGTTGACGGGCATTTCGTCCTAGGTCAAAGTTAGAGTGGACAGTTGGAGCAAGGTTTGATAAACGTACGATTTGCGTGCTGTAGTACTGTTCGATATCGCGGAGGATACGTACATCGTCGATCGTGACGAACTAGAAGGCATGTTTAAAAGTTGGAGCAATACATTCGAAGCGGTTTACGTACGTTGATGGCAACGCCCTTGCGTCCGAAACGACCAGATCGACCGATGCGGTGAATATAGTTTTCACGATTCCTAGAGGGGATGTTGGTACGACAACGCAGCTAGAAATGAGGGGGGCTCACGAAGGCAAATCATAGTTGATCACGAGGGATACTTGCTGAACATCAATGCCTCGCGCCCAGACGTCAGTCGTAATCAAAACACGGCTATGTTCAAGTGTATCAGATAATATACTACGACAGTATGGGCAACTTACCTAGAGCCTCCACGGAACTCTTGCATAATGGCGTCGCGCTCTTTTTGCACCATGTCACCATGCTATGGACAAGACTTAGTCTCGTGGCGCTGCTGTATATATTCCAACTCACCATGGATGCAACTGTAAAATTAGCAGCGCGCATCTTCTCAGTGAGCCATTCCACCTGAGCAAGAAATAAGCAGCAGTTGGGTAGATGAGGAATAGTGCACAGACCTTGCGGCGAGTGTTGCAGAAGATAACGGCTTGGGTGATCGTCAAGGTGTCGTACAAGTCGCACAGGGTGTCAAATTTCCAGTCCTCCTTTTCGACAGCAACGAAGAACTGTTTGATGCCTTCGAGCGTCAACTCATCACGCTTGACGAGAATGCGGATAGGGTCGGTCATAAACTTGGTCGTCATCTCCAACACATCATACGGAAGCGTGGCCGAGAGCACAACCACCTGGGTGGACGGAGGCAAGTACCGATAAACGTCGTAAATTTGGTCTTTGAACCCTTTGTTCAAGAGCTCATCTGCCTCGTCGAGCACAAGCATTTTGATATTACGTGTGCGCAAGTTCCGACGACGAATCATGTCAAACACGCGCCCGGGGGTGCCGGACACAACGTGCTGGCCATGGTCAAGCTTGCGGATATCCTCGCCAATGGAAGTACCACCGATGCAAGCGTGGCACTGGACGTTCATGTAGTCGCCGAGCGCGAGAATGACAGACTGGATCTGGGTGGCGAGTTCGCGTGTCGGAGAGAGAACCAGCGCTTGGGTCTCCCGGAGGGTGGTGTCGATAGACTGGAGAATGGAGATGGAGAACGTCGCGGTTTTTCCGGTACCAGACTGAGCTTGGGCAATTACATCGCGACCTTTTGTGATGGGTAGGATAGCACGTTGTTGGATGGCCGATGGCTTTTCGAAATCTGTCCATGCGAGTTAGCCAGTACGATTGGGTACAGGTAGATACGTACTGTATGCATAGATACCACGCAGGAGGTCCTCTTTCAACCCGAGCTCGTCGAATGTTGATACAACCTTGACTGCCTCGGAAGACTCGAAGACTAGCTTCTCATCGCCGGCGTTGATATTGGCCATTATACTAGCAGCATATTTAGTATTGTATTCCTGGGAGCGCTACTGAACTCACACTTATGTACAAGACGAGTGTGAGCAAGGCAAGGTGGTGGTGGTGGAGATGAGCAAAAACCCAGGCGGCGCTTGATCTGACGAGCCAAGCACGTAAGCAAACAACTCACCATTTGTTTCTTGCCGCCCACTACACTATGGATTCGACTATTGAGCTGCAGCGCAACACGCACGAGGAGATAGAGCGGTTCGAAAAGGCACTGGCAGATATTCTGTCCCGCCCCCAAGTCACGGTAAGCATCCGTCCCTCGCGGCTTGTTCTGCGCGCCAACACGGTTGCTCTGTCCCAAGAACACGCCTCTCGAACGCGCACAACCACCCGTCGTCTGAGCGAGCTGACTCTTTGGCACATGTAGCATAGAGCCAACCTCATCGCCGAACACAAGGCGAGCGCCATCCTCGATCGCATGCACGGTCGCATGGTGACTCTCAACGCCCAGTACATGGACGATTCTGGGTCAGTACTAGTTCACACTATCCTCGGACATATACTCATGGGTATCTGCCCATACAGACCAAGAGAACAGGAGCTTGAGCAGCTTTCATCTGCACCTGCGCCAGATGACTTGACGGATTTCTACGCCAAGCTCAAAAAGGTCAAGGACCACCACCACAAGTACCCCGACAGTGCGACCAACGGATTCAGTCTCGAGCTCAAGGGTCTATTAGAAGGCGGTGCCGCTCCAGCTGAAGAAGGCGTCGAGGTAGATGATCGTGAGTAACCGACTTGTTAATGGGTGCCATCCGGATTGACCACTTTGAACAGCTTTCTCTCGTTTATTCTCCGGAGAAGAGTCGTTTGGCCGGTATGTGGACCTCAATGCGAATCATACCGAGTACAACAACCTCAAGGGTCTTGGCAAGCGTTTCTTGCCATACCTTCAATATCTCACCATCTTGGCCGAGGTCGGCGCCCCGGATGCGACCGGCCAGCTGGGAGCTGAACTCGGTGAAAAGACGAGATTCAGCAAGGAATACGAGACGTGCGTTATCGAATCCACTGTGTTAGTCCCTCCACTCACGTCTGGTTGCAGCTACCTCTCCAACCTTTACAACTACCTGCTGTCGTTTGTCAAACGCACCCGACCCCTTCAGCCTCATGCCCAACAACAGGCAGACGCAGAGGCCGAATTTGACAAATTGTGGGACCAGAATCAGATTCAAGGGTGGGATGCGAGCGGCAGCGCGGGACCAACAAACGGAGCTGCGCCGACCGAAAACATTTGGTGTGAAGCTTGTAAGCACATCTTTCGTCCCGCCTCTCAAGCGTACCAACATTTCATTGTGATGCAGGCCAGCGACACTATGCAAAGAAAACCGTATACGACGCCCACCTGACCTCCAAAAAGCATATCAAAGCCGCAGCTCGAGCTGAACAAAACCCCACTCCGGCAGCCAACGGTTCAACTCCCAACCCCGAAACTCAGGCCACCACTTCTCGCAAACACATCAAGACCTACCGAGCTGCGCTACTCACCCATCTTCTTGGCCCGATCCTCAAAATTCTTCATGGCACATTGCTGGAGACAAAAGCAAACGTCGAACGACGATTCTCTCTGACAGCGCATGAGCGTGAATTGGAGTTGGAAGAACCCGAGGTAGACATTGCGCCTGTTACTACTGGAGATGCGGCAGAGGAGGCACCAGCGATGGAGGAGGAAGAGGAAGAGGAACGGATATACAACCCGTTGAAGCTCCCGCTTGGGTGGGACGGAAAGCCGATTCCGTATTGGTTGTACAAACTCCATGGGTTGGGTGTCGAGTATCGTTGTGAGATTTGTTCAGATCATGTGTACATGGGCAGGTACGTATCACAACTCGACGCTGTATTCGTCCGCTTAATCCACATACGTTCAGGAAAAACTTTGATCGCCATTTCCAAGAATCTCGACATGCGTTTGGTATGCGTGCTCTAGGATTGCCCAACACTAAACATTTCCACGAGATTACGCGTATCGAGGACGCTCTGGCTCGTACGTACCGTTTCGCCCTTGCCGCCCGCACTTTCTGACGGCTCCTTACAGTTGCCGAGCGTCTCAAACGAGAGGGTCGACAAGAGATACACCAAATCGAGACCATGGAAGAGCTGGAAGATGAAGAGGGTAATGTCTACAACAAAAAGACTTATGAGGACCTCAAGAAGCAAGGCTTGATTTAGCTGTTGTACTCTTGCCCTATATTCATCTTCTGTAGTTTTATTGTGCTATCCTCTCGGCAAAAAATACATGCCGAATTAACTATTGCTAATCCGGACTTTACTTTTGCGGGTGTGACGTTTAGACGTCATTGGGAAAACTGATTACACTTAATAGGGCATCAAGGCGCTAGAGTGGCTCAGTCCAGCCTTAGCCTCTTAGTCCCACCACCGCCTCAATAATCGCAAAAAAAAAAGCTCTTTCCTTCTGCGGCTCTCAGTGATGCATCTGTACTTGCGCGATGCTCCGCAGCGGACGTTGATCTTGACCACGAGCTCAGAAGAGGAGCGCGCCGGACGACCGAGGCGGGCGTTAGTCTTCCGAGCGGCAGAGGGCGCAAAGGCGAGTTCCCAGGCAGTGGTGGAGTTTTTGCGAAAGGATGAAGTCGACCTCAATGGCGTTATCCGTCTGACTCCCCAAGAGGTTTCGGGTTGTCTTGGGCTCATTAGCGTCGGAGGAGGTACGTCTTACTGCGCACTCGTTTCCCCGGCGGCGCTGAAACATGGCTGCCAACCAGAGCTATTTCTCTCCGTGGTCACATCTGCAACCCTCATTGGAGAACTCTCGCCAAATAGCGCAGATCATGAACAAGTGTCCAAGATCAATCAAGTAGCTTTCTTCAGTCTAAACACGAGCACGTACGATGACCTCTCTCTCGCATCTGATGGCCCGGGGAGCCCAACGATTGGCACATACGAAATGAACGACACATACGACCGAGACCACCAGATGCAGGCAACTCAGCCCGTGTACGAGCACCCGTGTTCGGCGCTTTCCAAGATCATGAGCTCGGGAACATTCTACTATGCGAGCAACGGCAAATGGGACATTTCGACTCGGTTGCAAACCCGGGCAAAAAGACAGGCTGCGCACGATCACAGTGTGTTTGATCCGAGATTTGTGTGGAATGAGTATATTGCCGGAAGTGAGTTTTGCCTATGTCGTGCGATCTTGACCATTTCGATTGATATGCGCTATCAAAGGTTTGATTGATTTCAGAGCTCAATTGGATCAAAACGAGCGTGATGAACTTGACATCTGCCACTTTATTGTATGTCTCTATCTCGGCTCACTCAAAGGTACAAAACTGATCGGTGTTTTAGATTTTGGCTATTCAAGGCTACGTTGGGCTTTACAAGATACCCCTGCATGGACCTCCACAGGCCGGCGGGCCTGCTGTTGGAGTCATAGGTTTGATATCCCGGCTAAGTTGGAAACGCGCTGGTACACGGTTCAATACTCGAGGGGTAGACGATGTACGTTTTCCGCTTGCAAGCAGTGACATATCACTGACATTGGTACAGGATGGCAATGTCGCAAACTTTGTCGAAGTATGTAGATCAAATCCGACTTTTGAGCATATGCTCATTTCAATTGTCAGACCGAAACGATTTTCGCTACAAGCGACACCTGTTGGTCATACGTTCAAGTAAGAGGCAGTATACCATGTATGTCCATTATACATTCATTTGGATTATTCTAACGTGTTATTTTTAGTATTCTGGGAACAACAAGGACTACAAATAGGCGGCCAGCGAATACAAATTACTCGCCCACAAGCTGCATCACAGCCAGCGTTCGAACGGCACTTTTCTCAACTTGTGGACGAATACGACTCGGTACATGCGATCAACCTCCTTGGGACTAAAGAAAACGAGGCAGCGCTCACAGCCGCATATACTGCTCATCTCAAAACACTACGTGCTGGTGGTACGAATGATGTGGACATGTCAAACCTAGACTTCCATGCGGTCGTCCGAAACATGGGTCATGATGCGATTCCTGTCACTTTGAAGAGCCTGGAAGGCGTGAAGAATGGTTTGGCCAACCACGGATTCACAACCGTCCAAAGTGATACCTTGATTACACCCCAGAGTGGTGTTTTCCGCACCAACTGTCTTGATTGGTAAGTTAAGACTTTCATTGTCACTGCCACAGGTTTGATTGGGGTCATTTAGCCTGGATCGTACGAACTTTATTCAAGACATCTTGTCCAATCTCAATCTCCAGTTCTACCTTCGTAGTGTCCACCCCGAGTGGGTCTCTGCTGGCCCGATTTGGGGGAGTCATCGAGAGCTCTGGGCAGAAAACGGAGACGCACTTTCTAGGATATATGCTGGTACCGGAGCCCTGAACACGAGCTTTACGAGAAGTGGCAAACGGACTTTCGCGGGTTTGTTGTCCGATGCTACAAAAAGCGTTGCTCGATCGTATATAAACAACTTCCAGGACAAGGGCAAGCAAGCTGCGATCGACTTGCTACTGGTATCTGCCCACTCGTTTTGTAGCTATATGCATTGCTCACACCATTGCAGGGCAACTTGAACACTCAGCGGCAAGTGACTATATTCGATCCAATTCACGATTCTGTTCGGTCTGCACTTGCTTCGCGACTGCTCGAATACTCCTCACCTCGCAAAGCACAAATATTTGTTGGGACTTGGAATCTCAACGGAAGAGTAAGTCCTTGTGCTATTTATCTACATGCTGTTCCTACTACCGGAGTTCCAGCCTCCCTCAGATAAACTACTTCCCTGGCTGTTTCCGAGAGCAGGTGTGTATTTCTGAAGTTTTATCTAACCGGTATTAATTCGCATTTTAGATATCACCGAGTATGTGAGAGCGAAGCGGTGTAATTTGAACGCAGTGCTAAACTGTTCTCCCTAAGGCCAGATCTATTCGTATTGGGTTTCCAAGAAATCGTACCTCTCACGGCGCAGCAAATTGTTCAGACGGATCCAGAGAAGAAGTAGGCGACTGCCTTGCAATCTTTGATTGTTATTCATAGCTAACGGCTATCTTAGGCGGATGTGGGAAAGCTACATTATGGACACCTTGGCGATAAGGCGGGACAGAAAAGCCGAGTATGTTGTCTTAAGGAGTGAGCAAGTAAGTCGAGGCCCATCACCAAAACTACGGATTTTCTGAAAACTAAATTTTGTAGCTAGTGGGAACCGCGCTGTTCGTGTTGTGCAAGACCGAATTGACTGGCAGCATTCGCAACGTGGAAGCCGCTACCAAAAAGGTAAAAGCGCTCCACATTTTATCCAAACGCATATGTTTACTAGCTCTTTGGTGGATTTAGACAGGCCTGAGAGGAATGTCGGGTAACAAGGTAAGTATTTAATTCGTCGGTCGGTTTGATCTGAGTAACGATTCGAAAAGGGTGCTGTTGGAATCCGATTGGACCTTTACGACTCCAGCTTCTGCTTCATTACCGCTCACCTGGCCGCCGGGCACGCGAATGTCGAAGAGCGCAACAGCGATTATCGTACGATTGCAAACGGACTGGTGATTATATATTTGCCGTCACTGTTTGCGGGATCTGACTTGCTACTTTAGTCTTTCCAAAGGGGTAAGACTATCGGCAGTCATGAGTGAGTTCATAGGTCTACCCAAGATGGTTCAGCCCAACTAATTGAAATGAAATGAATAGAAACGTGATATGGCTTGCAGACACCAATTATCGGGTTGACCTTCCAAACGAGGAGGTTCGCTACCTGGCTGTCAACGATCAGCTTCATGTTCTACTTGAAGCTGACCAGGTAAGAATCCCAATCAATCAATGTGTATTTGTATCGTTTCCCATGACTTGTCTATCCCTTAGTTACGAATATCAATGGCAAACCAATCGGCTTTCGTTGGGTATGAGGAGGGGCCTATTCTATTCCGGCCCACGTATAGATATGATATCGAATCAGATGAATACGACACATCGGAGAAGCTCCGAATCCCAGCATGGACAGGTTCGTTACCTCGGTCAATGCATATGCCTTAATCGATTGATACTCTCCGTAGATCGTATTGTTTATCGTGGAACAGGGCTAGATCTGGGTACTTATTTCCGGGCAGAGCTGAAGCAAAGTGATCACCGGCCTGGTATGCGAACTCCATATATTTGATATGAGCGCCCCCAAAGCTAAACCACTCCAGTTTATGCCATATTCCATGCCACAGCTCGTGCCATCGATACCACAAAGAAGAACGCGCTCCAAGCGCAGATTCTGGCTAGTCTAACCAGTACGGGGCCGAATGAGAGTTTGGATCAAAAGCTTGCCGCGTTAAGTGTGAAAAAGGGAATCGCTCGAACTCGTAAGATTTCACCTGCATAGCATGTATACATTATGACTTATGTCCCATGCAACATATAGCCCCTCCTCCTCCCGTTTCTTCCGCTCCTTTGGCTCCTCCTCGGGTCCCCGAACGGCCGCTGTTGTGGGATGGCGCCGAATCTAACAGAGGCGCACTCAATGCCACCACGTCAGTGGCTCGGGCGACGCCAAAAGATCCATTCGATTCCGACCATGGCGATTCCGCGAGTTCTTCCGACGAGGAGCTCTATCGATCGACTCGGCTGGCTGCGCCAATTGAACCCACGCCTATCACAAGCTCGATTGTTAAGGCATGGCCAGTCATGCGTCCATCTAATCGACCAACGATAGACGTACCACGAAGCGTGTCAGACTCGACACCAGGCGCCGATAACCTCAGCTCTTCGACAAGTTTTGAACGTGTTGAGATACCCAGCAGTTTAAAGGAAGGAGGTATCCAAAGCACGAGCCCTAGTGCAGAGGAGGAACCGCATAAACCCGTCTCGGTATCTGCGGTAGCTTCAATGTTCGAGGCCAAGGCAAAAGGAGCTACGACGCCCAACTCTGCGCCAAGTAGAGGAAACAGCGCGCCCCCTTCGCGCTCAGCCAGTGGGCTCTCAAGGACCGCGCCCCCACGGCCGCCCCCAAAACCAACAAACCTAACATCTCGTCCCAGCACCTAGTACATTCCCAGTTTAATGTGTTTCACATCCTGTTTCGCTGCTATACTTTCTTAGACTGTTCTTCGGGTTATTTGAAGACAACTTATGCATTAACTGCTATGAACTACGGATCACCCATCTTCACAACGAGGCCATTTTACCGGTAAACGTGGTCGGCTGAACAGATACTTAACAACTGAAACAAATAAGAGCTAACGCATGCGACTCACAATGCAAATTGGCGGCGATCTCAGCTTCAGCACGATCACCGTTTGCCAGGAGCTTTTCCTTGTTGTACAACAACTCTTCTCTAGTTTCCGTCGAGTACTCAAAGTTTTGGGCTAGTAAGGTTGAATCAAAATCAGAGAGCCAAAACGCATAAATGAGCAATACTCACTCTCAACGATTGCATCAACAGGGCAAGCCTCTTGGCAGAAACCACAATAGATGCACTACAGTAAGGCTAAATATTAAGATGCAACACCAAAATATATAATCAACTAGCCTTGGTCATGTCGATGTCTAACACAAAGGAGATTAAATGGTAAGTTTCTGACTACGAAGATGTCAGTACTGTTTCACACACCATATCTTGTTGTCTTTCTCGATCCATCCTCGCGCGCCTCGGACTCTATCGTGATTGCCTGGGCAGGACAAATCGCCTCGCACAGTTTGCAGGCTATTGAGAGGAATTAGGAGACGTTAGACAGGACATTAGCTGTGTGTTTACCGATACACCTCTCCTCTCCAGACGGGTACCGACGTAGTGCGTGCTCGCCCCGGAATCGCGGACTAAGAGGGCCCTTCTCAAACGGGTATCTACACAAAGCGAATGAATAACTTGTGGACCTTTGTAATTTTAATAAATTTTACTTGATAGTGTAAGGCGGACGGAAGAATTGCTCCAGAACTATCCACATTCCTAGAGCACAACTCAGCATAGCCAACGAATGCTTGCTTATCACTACTTACCACGCAGGATCTCGGTAAAGAAGAACAGCTCGGCCGCTTTGTCCAAAGCTGATTTTTCTTGGTATGGGTTCACGAACTGTGGCGGAGTAGCCCCTCCAGTTCGTGTCACATCGGCAGGATTGGATCGGGACGGACGGTCGACGGGAGCGGCGTGGAAGCGAGGAAAAGTTGTCGTAAACCCACGATACGACAGGCCGAGCAGCGTGGCCGTGTTCCGTACTGGTACTCGCAGGACTGGCCGGAGACGAGCAAGTGAGGCCATGGTGGTGGGCAAATTCAAGGCGGGAGTGACGCGGAAGATCCCATCTGGCCAATCACAGCGCTTGGTTTCGATCAGCGAGTATATACTTAGTTGCTAATCACTCTATACTCTCAACCACTATACCATGGCTACCAAACAGCTTACGGATCAAGGCAAGCACGCTATATCATGGGCTCATTATATGTAAATATAACGGTCTGGATCAGAAATACAAGTTCGATTCTCCCGATTCCAAAGCGAGCTGCAACAACTTGCTCAGAAAATCGGTGAGCTTGAAGCCGAAGCTGAAGAACACGAGTAAGTGTAGTTCAAGTTTGACGTGTATGAATTTAATGATATCACGCAGGCTAGTTCTTGCGACTCTGAGCGACCCATATACCAATGAACCAGATCGCAAGTGTTTTCGAATGATTGGCGGGGTACTAGTAGAGCGTACGGTAAAGGATGTTGTCCCTTCACTAGAGATGAACAAAAATGGCGTGAGTTCTTATTCGATCCTTTTGTCACGTCCATTCATATTAGTGCCCTATTGGTAGCTTAAAGGGGTTTTAGAAACCTTAGTGAAACAATACAAATCGAAAGAAGACGACTTCAACTCCTTCCAGAGAGAACACAAAATACGTGCCGTGAGTCAGAGATAGGTACTCACTGGATCAGGTAGGTCTCATTTCGATCCCATTCGACTTATTTTGAGTTTTCAAGTCCAGTCCTATCTTTAGGTCTTCACTATGGTCGACTGGGTATGGGGTTCCCTGTGCTGTTGATATTCGGCAGTCTTGGGTAGCGACCCTCTGACAGTTTCATCAAGTTTGATGTTACTCGGGAAGCCCCTAGTGCACCCTGCCTAATTTAGTTTGGTAGCATATGATAAAATATCTGATTAGACGAAAGAAGTAACATGAGGTGGTATAATCAAATTCCCAAGCACAGCAGACGCCGCCAATAGTTCCCACCTCCCGACCACTACCGAGTCAGGCTACTTCATTTTACGATCTAATTTTATTATCTTTGAGGGAAAATATAAACTCGATCTGGTGCTATTTTCGAGCAGAATGGTGTCTCAGGATCCTGCACTACCGAAGCCCACGAATGCTCCACCCTCCCTCACGGCTTCGGCTGAGCCAATCGCTCCACGTCCTCCTTCCGAGATCCCTATATGGATTTCAGAAGTTATCCCTAAGCTTGATCTTGTCATTGAGGATATATTGTGCCCAGGAGCCACTCAGTTCCTTACTTCAGTACAGCCAGCAAAGCTGCTTCAAGATGCTGTAGTAGGGGTTCTAAAGGAGCTCTACGACTCGAGAACAATTCCCTCGCACGTAAAAAATGTTCGACTTATCGTGAAAGAAATGGATGGTATTGCAGCTACTAGGTATGTGCACATTCCTTCGTCCCTTTTGGCCGAGGCTTAAATCGAGAGATTTGTATCACGTGACTAGCGGAAGTCGTACACACAAAACGATTGTCTTCAACGCCAAATATATTGAAAAACTAGGGGCGCGGGCAAGGGAGGAAATACTGGGTGTGATAAGGCATGAGGTATGGTCCTAATTAATACAGCTCGACGGCCGCCCTTAGCTAGTGTGTATACAGGTAGTTCACTGTTTTCAGTACGATGCGCAAGGTACTGCACCTGGGGGTCTTATCGAAGGCATAGCAGACTTCGTACGGCTACGCGGTGGCCTAGCCCCCCCTCACTGGAAAAGGGATCAAAAAGGAGAACGCTGGGACGCAGGCTATGAAAGGACAGGGTTCTTCCTGGATTGGCTTGAGCGAACCAAAGGCGAAGGAACGGTGAAGAGAATAAACCTCGCGCTCTGCGATGTCGAATATCGTAAGGAAACGTTTTGGAAGAGTTTGTTCGGGGAACAAGTCGAGAATTTGTGGAAACAGTACTGTAGCGACTAGGAAAGTTGTAGAAGTTTAGAGTTTCCAATGGAACGTAGTCAGCCCGTTCGTCGATACGGTGTACGGCTCGGCAGCACCCAAGATCCAACATCATTGACACGCACCTGTGCATATACTCAATAGCTTCTTAATACCAAACCTGTGGTGGCATCAACAATATAGGGTGGTCTGTTGTTGGTGCTGAGCAGTGGCGGTGGGTGCAGGCTGGCTGAGCTGCGGCTTTGACGCCGACACCTCCAGCTGCCTAACCAGACCCCCTCAAGTCGAACACGCCCGAGTGCATGGAAAACAGGTGCACAACAGCCCTGGTGTGTGAGCTATGTATGTTGCCAGCGTTTCGTCACGTACTGAGCAGCGGTAAACAACGCTGGATTCAGGGGGAACCTGTTCGAGTTTGTATTCAGCTTCCCACATGATGCCCCAATCGATGGCTCTTCGGGGGTCTGTTCGCCTAACAGTACGCCTAAGCATTCTGCTTCGATTGTTCTGCAGGATGATTGGGTACCAAGTACTAAGTTGGTTAGCCAGGGCGGTCATCATACTTGTGCAGAGGAAGCACCAACCTCGTGCTATGGAACCGACCAGGAGGCTGACAGGAGTCCTCTTCACAACTTCTCTACGGGAGCTCTGGATGCATTCTATTACCTGGATAAGAGGCTGTAACTTTGTTCAGTCGCTTTCTGTTGGCCTTCCTAAAACTCTACGCATAAGAGTTGAATCACGTCTGATCGAGGCCACATGCTCAAGGATCAGGCCTTCTCTGAGAGCAAGCTGTGGTGGTTTTTTTTTTGGGGGGGGGGAGTATCGGGGAAGTGCCCAAATCCTGAGTAGACAGTGTCTAGTGGGACTGGGCCGTCAAATATGTGAAATAGTAACTTTTCCATTGCAGACTCTATCTCCTCCAAACAAACAAGATCACAGATCATGATTCAAGCAGCCACTCAACCCCAGAAATCCAGTGTAAGGGTCTACAACTACGAAGAGAATATCTTGAGTTTCTATCGCTCGGGAATTTGGGCGACCCCGCGTGTGTGTTAGTATACCGATCTTCGGCCGGACCCCGGGGAGAGTTCACGGCCTGCTCAAATCTAAAATGCTCCCGTCATTGGTATGTACATATGGATCATTCCCCGTTGCTTGCTGACGTAGAGTCTGCTGACAAGAAACCATGGGCATGAGTAGCCTCAACGCGATGCTTCGAAAAGAGCAATCTTCCCCTGATATGTGGGGTGCGTGGAGACTCCCTTGTGTTCCTAAGTAATACCGGCCGAGCAAATGCATTTATCCTAATGCCCCATTCCAAAATGTCCCTGAATGCGAGCGTCAACATGCGCTTCTGAAGACGCATACAATTAGCTCAAGCCACGCTCTCTTGTGTCTGGAACTCGACATGTCAGGATCGTATTAAACACTACGGTTTATCTTATGGCAAGCCACATCGGGTGGGGACCAAATAGCACAGTGTACAAAGTTCCATGGTGGTTCTCAATCGAGGGCATGCAACTCGTTTCTGGTATGCGCCATCCATGGGACCGCCTCGTCCGCCTCGTCGATTTAGCCACCGGTTCCTTCTAACCTATTTGCTCAGAAAGTAAGCAAAGTAGAAAACAGGTGAAATATAGGTCTAGTGTACCGGTTTTTGAGCCGAAAGGTCACATAGATACCTCTGGGGCTTACATCGCGTGTTTGGAGGAGTTGCTTTGCTATATTTGACACTTGTCTTAGGGAGAAAATTATGCTGTGAAAATACTAGCCGTTTTCTCAAATCCTACTCCGACAGCAATTTCACAGGGCGTTGAATCTGTATTCAGAAATATGCACATGGTTTGATATCTCGATGAACTGGGCTACTGCCGCAGAGGATATAGCGATGTTCTCGGGGTCATAACTCGTGTTCTCAGGAAACTGACCTTACTGGTAGAGGGACCACTCGCCATCGGTAATTAATTCCCGTTGCTTCCCCTGTGCAACTTTGGAACGTATAGTTAACTCATCTCGGCTGATTTTTGACGGTTTGAACGTGGCAGCCCGGCCATGTGGTCAACGCAAACGGTCCCAAGAGACATTTGAGTTGAAAGAACCCGATCAGGTTTGAACGAGCTGGATAAACTGAATGATAATGCGATTTAAAAATTTCAAGTTTGAAACAGGCAAAGGCCGAAATGTGGCTTGAGCGGAACCCCTGGCAGCGCCTTGCCCACACTCTCAAACACTCAAAAGAGACGAAGACCAGTTCTAGGGTCTGTGAGTTTAGGCACACAACTACCCTAGTGTCTCGTATGGATAACTAACTAATGGCTTAGGATATCGTGTTCGTGAGCCGTTATCTACCTATCGTGGGTGAAGCTGGCTTTTTCTAAAAAGGCTAGCAAAGCTCGGTCGTATTCCAACAAGCTGCACTCGACTATTGACGAATAGCCTAAATCACAATCTTCGCTCATAACCGATTTGACGTTCTGAGGTGCAGCGCCTACATCCATTTTCCACTTTAGTTTCTGAATCAATTGGCCCTTATCTGGCAGTCTGCCACTGGATATCGAATCAGGCGCTCAAATTTTACACTCAACGGGCAAAAGGCCGAAAGCTTACCAGGAAAGTGTCACCATCCATTCGAGGGGATTAGCCAGGAGCCGAAAAGGGGCAAAGATATAATTGCGGGCTCTGCTTCTCTGTGGCATATGCCATCCAAGTACAATCGATTCTATTACTGGGCGGCATCGTCCTAACTAGTTTGGATTTCCTAATTGGGCTATCTAAAAGCAGATCGAGCGCTGACATCGCACGTGGACGCCACATCTCACGGCCGAAGAGTGAAAATTAAATTAGCTTCCTGAAGAAGGAAAGCGGGACAACCCCCGTCCGATATTTAGCGATGGGCTCGGTGGCCGGCGGTAGTGCTGGATCAAGTAATAAATACTTCTGTGATAGCGATGTGTCAGGTTCTGGGGTCCTTGCTTGAACGTGATGATCAGGATCAATCCAAAGTAGCACAGATGTGTAAATCTAGGTGACGGATTAGGGCGAACTAGTTCAGAACCAGTTCTGAAAATTTCCCCAGTTGAGCATATTAGGAAGAAAGACTCCGTTGGCTTGGTTCAAGGAGGGGGTCGAGCGATCGTCCGAATCTGGGGTCATTAACAGGGGGATTCCAGAGACGAAGGTAGCAAGGCATCGAATACTCCTGGATCAAAGTTTAGCTCCAGGCTGTGTATGTCATTCACACGTAGCCGCGCCCCCACTTACATGGGACTTATTCCTGCAAGCATAACCATAGCGGGTCGTCAACGTGTTTCATACTTCAAAATCCATCCTCCTGTACCGTGCACGCGTGAAATGAATGTCATGCCGTCTCGTGTTATTGATAATGACCCGGACGAATCCTTAATTAGCGTGCGTGTGAGGAAAGCGTAAATCAGTTCTCGTCAATGTGAAAATCACGGCAAGTTCCCCCGCCTGACAATATCCACTAGAAGCCGAATTACGCGCGAAAAGTAGTTGTGCGCGCACGTTTTGTATCTTTTTTGGCCCAGGACTTTACACACTGTTCACACGACGATCTCCGAAACTAGCGCAAGGGTGGAGAATTGCCCAAGGCTTGTCATATTGGGTATTTTTCCCGCCCGCACTTCCTATTTTGGTCATGGGGATACTGTTCGGCCACTTTTCATGTCATAGGTCCGACGGTATTGAGTAGGATCAAGTTCGCACAAGTCCGCGGCTCAGAGTTCAACAGCCCAAGCCGATGTATGCGCCCAGATCGATCATGGGCCAGAGCTCGAAAAAACAAGAAACAAGCCTCCTACCCTTGGACCTAACACAATAGTACCCTACTTGCTTTCATTTCGAGATTTCTATCAATGTGAGAACATCTGATATTGTATCTATACGAGGCCATGACTTATCAGGTGCCGCACGTCACCACGGATGCCCCTAGCTTTTCATATCCCATTACGACTAGACGACGGCCCCGAGACACCCATATAGACCAAGAAAAGCGGTTGAGATGCGTTGATAGTCTCGGCAATTGCGCAAGGGCGAAGAACAAATTGGCACAGGGAGGTTCTTCGTGGGTCAATTTGTTCATTGAATGGAGGCGACCTTTGTTTAGCGAAACGAGGGCTCAGTCATCGAGGGCGAGGAGAAATGCAATCAGCCCATATCTTGAGCTTGTTGCCGGGGGTAAACTAGTACCATTGGTTTGTAAATCACTCTCCGAGTTAGCAGGTGGTATCCAGTACAGTGTTTGCATAAATAAGGTATTATGGCTCGGCAGCTAGCGGGCTATTTACTGATTGTTCCTAGGCCGACCGTCTGGTGCTACTTTGTTTGCAAGAACGTCCGGCCGGCATGGATCGAGAATGACATTCGTGAACTTAGAAGAAACAGAAGTGGGGAAGCTCGGGGTGGCGCAAACTCCAAGTCACTCCCGGGCGCCGGAAGTTAGTACGTGACTAAGCCGACGTGGGCGAATAAGCGCCAGAATACTCTTTGCCACTCGCCACGACCGCGAATATGGCTACACGGCCTGGGGTATGTATGTGAACATGGTGGAATGCTACCAGATTTGACGCTGGGTCTGATTCCATTCTAGTCCAAGCTTCCACCTGGAGCAAATCGTATTCTATTCATTAAAAATCTAAACTATACTATCACGTACGTTGCCTCATTTTTTCATACGAGTTGCCTAGTTTTGACCAAGTACATATATGTTGCAGCGGGGAAGATCTGTACGATCTCTTTGGTAGATATGGTGCCATCCGGCAGATTCGTTTAGGGAGCGAGAGCAAAACCAAGGGAACCGCGTTTGTGGTGTACGAGGATGTCATGGATGTTAGTCAATATTTCTCCGTCTAAATGTATTTCCCGAATCTAACCCTTTTTACCAGGCTAAGAACGCCCTTGAGCATCTCAACGGGTTCCATCTTCAGGAAAGGTATATAGTCGGTGAGTCATGATTCCGGTGGTTAGCGCATCGTGCCACTTATAATCGTACTTCCTTTTAGTGTTGTACCACATGCCTACGAAACAAGAAGCGGCTGCAAAGGCCGATTTAGCCCGTAGGGAAGAAGAGCTTGCCGCCCTCAAGAAGAAGCATAACATTGGAGAGGCAAACTGAGGGACCTGCTCGTTTGGTCCTGCGGTCTGGCGATACCCATACTTGAGGACATTACAAAATGTATTTGGTTTTTCCCATCGCTTCAAGCAGGGAAGGAATAATGTTCATCGCGGTAGTACAAACGAACGGACAAACAGGTAATCTGGTACCAACACAGCATAAGGAAGTCTAGAAGAAAGTGAATGGAGGTGTACACGATGACGGAAGCCCCGGATGATGGTGAAACCTTGTTCGCTTACAACCCTCCAAGGCTAGCGGTCTCGTTATTTTCTGTTAACGTCACCCGGCGAACCACGTTCCGAGACCGGGGCCCGTTGCTGATAGACGAAGGACGCATACTTCCATTCGTTCCCTGACGATCGTCCAAAGAGTCCATGCTCCCCCGGGGACTGTCTGATATGTTGAGACTCGGACGAGGCGAGCCGTTGCCTGCTCGTAAGCTTGATGTACTACCTACACGCATCATCCCTGTTGATCCGGCCATACCTATGCCGAGTCCATCACTGGTAACGCGACGCGGCGGGGGTGCCAATTTAGGTGGGGTGCTCTCCGAAAAGTCTTCGCCGCTCAGAGACCAATTCCCCAAAGGCATTGTCCCGATTGCGGGAGACAGCATTGGCGACCTGTTAGGCGTACGAGGAGCAATGAGGCCTTCTGAACGCTGGCGAACATGGCCACTGGTGCGTTTCTTTTGGAAGAGCGAGATTGGGATAAAGGACACGAGCGAACGAACAAGTGACGTGCGCTGAGGCGTTGGGACGGGCTGATGGCCGGGTTTAGGAGACATGGTACCTAGCCAGGCAATCAGTAAGACCGAGTAGAGTATGAGAAAAGTTGCTTACCATTTGCGGTCGGGAGCGCATTATCCATGGCACTAAGGCTGAGGAATAGATAGAGCGGGACAAGCCTATGACAGCATTGAGGATGCATGGCTTAGATGATCGCACAACGCACTCACCACACGCAAATGCTGAAGAACGTGGCAATCTCTGCAAACTTGGGTGGGTCAACCCATGTATCCTGAATCTCTCGTCTATATGGGCTGAGTCGCCCACGAGGAACGCGACCCCTCTGGCGTGCCTCTTGGGTGACATGGGCAAAGTAGAAGAACCACAGAAAGTGGTCGGCGATGACAAAAACGCAGGAGAGGAGGAACGAGGGAGATGTGAGCGTGATGAGTGGCCAGTTTGTCGAGAAGTTTTGGAGATAGGTGAGGTGGGCCGCAATGGAGAACGCGATGAGCCGAAGCGGGAGACGGTCGAACACGTAGAGAGCGACGTGGAGGAGGATTATGACCTAGCAAACGCGATGAGCAGAAGAACGGGCTGAAGTAGATAGGATACTCACGTAAACAGCGCGCACACCAATGGTCTTGGCAAACTTGGAGTTCTCCTCGATGACTTCTGCAAGCCAGAGGAGGCCACTAGCTGTAAGGAAATACTGAGTACGTGGAATGATGAGCCGAATATCGAAGGTACGAACCGAGACTCAGAGTCACGAACAAGAACGCAGCTATGGCAGCCACATAGCTCAGAAGATTGAGCAGCATTGGAGCAGCTATTTAAAGATGGATGGATACCCCGCCTGATGATGGCGAACGACCTGTTGCGTTGTACGTCAACAGTTCAGGTACGGAGACTGTATGACGAATGGTGGTGGTGGGTCTACCCAAAGTTCGAGTTATCTACACGTGAATTACAGCCACAAAGTAGTTTGAGAAAAGAAAGCAGTTCTATGAAAACAGTCGCACGTCGGTAAATTACAGACGGTATACAAATGAATGCAATGTCGAGGACTAGATCGAGGTGGTTGCTTTGGTGCCTGCCAGCAGCCGCCCGATCCGGTGCCTTACCTAATGCCTGGTTGCCTGGCTGACGCGCCCAACAGATCCAACACGGCTCTAGATCTGGACTCGCACCTGTACCATAGTCGATTTATCTCTGCCTCTGCGCGACACCTTATTTATACACTAATGGCTGCAATCAGAATTCGCAAGGGAGAGGCAGCGCTCGCCGTAGACAGCACAATGCGCGACGACTCGATGTTGGATTCAGGAGAAGAGTCAGACGTGATGGATAACATGGTGTTTAGACGTCCGGGTATGTATTTACCACACAAAACTATCAATCGGCCATCTCACAAGTCCGACACCACAGTTACCAGACGCCAGTCGAAAGCTACCGCGGCTTCCGCTGGCCCGTCGACGTCGGCACCCCCGGGTGAGCTCTCGTCAACTTCCGCCACCCCCTGCACATGTGCTTACATAGCTTGATTCGCGGGACTTGCAGCACGACGGCGATCACTCCGCAAGATTAGCATGTCTCCTTCGAAACGCCCGTCTCACTCTCGTCGCCCCTCGCAAACCACGTCGACACCCTCCTCGTCACCCTCTCAGCCCTCCGAGTCTCAGTCTCAGTCTCAGTCCCAATCTCAATCTCAATCCGACGCACCCCCGAATGATGAACCAACCGGAATGTCCCAAGAGATGGCCGGAGTATCGGTCAATGTGGGTTCTTCGCCGGAGCTGGCCGACGCGCCAATGGATAATACCGAGCCACAATCGGAAAATGCCATATCTGTGCCCACACCCGCGTCAGCATCCATGGAGATGGATGCACATGCCTCACCAAATGCGGTGGACATCTTGAATGCGACTGATACTCCATCCGCCACCCTGGACATGCATTCTAACTCTGACACCTCGAAAGCTCACACGGTTGTCTTTAACACCGAACCCGTGGTCGCTTCCGCTTCCAAACCTGGACACCAACGAACTGCTTGGGCGCCCAAACCGAGCGCCCGCAAGCCGCTGGCTCTGCCAGTGTTTACTGTGACGAGCTCACCTGGCAGGTCCGAGGACGAACCATCCGAGTCGGTTTTGCCTGTTGAGAACCAGATTGCTGACTCTAGTTTATCTATGACGGACATGGCGTCCACTTCTGATGTAATGATACCCACGTCGCTTGCGCCGCCTGTGCGCGCACATACCCCGCGACGTTCGCCTCGACTTTCTGGAACTGCAAATGTGGATGTATCTTCGAGCTCTCCTCCTGCTGTGCACACTAGAGTTATCGCTTCTAATGTTTCTGCTGCTTCGACTGTGTTCCCTCCGCTGAGGCAAATAAAGAAGATCAAGGCCAAAGCGCCTACTCGCCACTTGGCCAATGGTCCAAGCTCGGCTGCCAATGATGCGCCTTTGACAACGACATCTAGCAAAGGCAAAGAGAAAGAACGTGCCTCTTCGCCTACGCTTATACCCAATACTACTGCTACCAAACACGACGTTCTCAAGCCCTCTCAGCTTCGCTCGCTCTCCCCAGAATCTGACGCGGTGCTCATGACCCTACACCAAACACTCTCACCTCCGCCCAAGCTTTTATCCAAGAGCTCAGAAAGACCCCAGCCGCCGTCGAGTGCGATGAAACGACCGGCCGAGACGGATCCGTTGAGCAGTCCCGGTAAACGCGCGCGATTCGACCCCGATCCACAACCTCCACCTCCTCCATTACCTTCGATTCCGAAGCCCAATCTCGCCACACGACCAGGTCGAATTCGAGTACATCCTGCCAATTCGCTCCAGAACGGCTCGTTTATCGGAGCGCATCCTCCGATCGTCGTCCGGCCACCAAGCTCGCCTTCGCGCCAGCAATTGCTCCTGCAACGTCCCGCAGGCCCGCCGATGCGCGTGCCAGTAAACCAGCCCCAGCGTGTGACGTTTCCACAGCGGGTCCCGTCTCCCGTCCGGACTGGCTCCTATCAGGGCATACCTCCCCGTTCAAGTCCTGCAAAGCCACAGAAACACAGTGGGCCCGTTTGGCAGCGTACACCGGGCCCGACGCTAGCCCCCTCGGTGCCTAATCGGGCGATCCAATTGGCTAGCCAAATCAAACCAGAGGTTCTAATTGCACCGCGGGATGATGTTCGTTCTCCACCTCCCGACACAGGTAGTGGGGGCGCACCACCAGGTCGTACGGTCCGTTCACATCTACCAGTGCCCAGATCTGGGTCTGCCATCCCACGCACCACTGGAGAGAAAGAGAAGAGCAAGGAGACAGCAGAAGGTGGGGATGAGTCAAGCGTGCCGCCGGCTGTGGAGATCGGTTCCTCGATGGTAAGTGGCGCTTAGATTCGCTGTTTGAATTTTTTGGGGGCTGATGGCAAAGTGAATGAGCAGGCCAATGCGAGTAGGGCGGGTACGAGCGCTGGGACTCTCCAACTGCCGCCGGCGGTGTCTCGGGAACCGACGCCACCTACGCCCCTTGAAACGCCCGCTAGTCCCGGATCGTCCAGTTCGACACTGATTATGGATGTGCCGCTATTCTATCAGCCCCCGGCACAGCGGCTTCCTCCTATTCAACAGCGAACTGCAGAGGAGGTATGATTAATTTGTACAGAGAACCCGACATGTGCCTGACCGAGTTGGTCCAGATTATCGCAGAGGGGATGGAACGTGAGGCGCAACGGAAGCGGGAAAAGGGGCAGGTCAAGTCGGCAGCTGCGGCTGCCGCCGCTCTGCGATGTGTTCCTCTTGCTCGTGCGCGACGGATTATTCCCAATGGATCAGCGTTGCAAGCGTGGCCGTCTGTATCGGGACCGATGACTGAAAGCCAAAAGGAGCTGGAGCGTCTGACGCGCGAAAACACTGAAAAGAACAACGTGTATGCGTGCACGCTCGAGATGACCGAGGCGTTCAAGGACGAGCCTCGGCCGGCGAGCCCGTCGCTGCGAGTCCGGACCAAGGCCCAAAAGGCCAAGGAGACGGAAAGGCAAGAACGGGCCGAGCGAGCGCAGCGGCGGAGTGCGTCGCGGGGCGAGACGAGCAGCGCTGCAGAGACTGCGACGCCCGAGCCGCCGAGTGGGCATATGCTCGCGCCCGGCGACGAAGAGGTATACGAGAGCCCGGACCGGCCAGGGCGACGGGTGCGCTGGGCACGGTCGCTGGTGCACGACGACGTGGGTGTGGACGGCACGGACCCGGGCTCGGCTGCTGGGAGCGTGGGACGGGGGTGTCTGACCAGGGTGGGTGGCGTGTTGCGGCAAGTGGCGTGTACTGACTGCGGTCTAGACGTACGAGCTCGACCAGCACGGCAACGCACGCGACCCCGGGACGACGGTAGACGTCGAGCGGGTCGTTGTGGTGCGGTATGTGTACAGGGACGAGCGACGGAGGCGTTGAGTGGATCGGACCCTGGGCATCCGATCAGCATTGAGATCAAAGGCAGATATGGACAAGCTGCTTTAGTGGGGGTGTTGGGGGGCCTGGCTGCCGGCGGCACAGCGCGTGGGTCGGGCCCGATGGGGAATTTGGAATGCGGATTAATTACAGGGTGTATGGCCGTGTTTGCTAATGAGGCGCCATATATGTAAACAATATATCCGCTTGTGCAGCCAACGGCCATGACCGACGTGCCCCCCGGAGCGAGCGACAAGCGGCGGACGAAGCTGACGTGGGCGCAGCTGGTGCGGCTGGAGGGCATCTTTGCCCAGACGTGGTACCCGTCGTGGGCGGACAAGGACGCGCTCGCCCGTGAATTCGCGCTGTGAGTGAGGCGCCCCCCGTCCGTGGAACCGACTGAAGCTCTGTCCAGGGAACACCAGCAGGTAAACGACCCGCTTCTCGATTTCACACCGATTACCCACTTGTTCTGCAGATCAATGTCTGGTTTTGCAACCGGCGCACGAAAGCAAAGCGCGAGAAGGAGCACATGCCTGACAGCTTCATCCCCTCCCATGCCCAGGCCGCCCTCAAAAGCATCCGCGCCAGACACATCCCCAGCCCCCGCGACCCCCCGACCCCCGAGCGCGCCCCGATGCCCGAGCGCGACTCCCCGCCCTCGTCCCGCGCCTCGTCCACCGCGCCCGACCCCCGGGCCCTCGTCCTCCCCCCCATCCGCACCGACGACGACGCCCGCCGCCCGCCCCCGGCCCCCGTCAGCGCAGAGTCGGCTGCCAGCATCCAGGCCCAGCTCTCCTCGTCCCTCTCGGCCGCCCTCCTCGGCTCGTCCTCGGCCGCATACCGCACCCCATACCGCCCCGACGACCGCGACCGCGACCGCGACCGTTCGCCATCCCCGGCCCACCCCCACCCCCCGCGCCACAGGAGCAACAGCGCAGGCGCCCGCCACTCGCCATATGCAGCGCGCCAACACACCTACCCGTTCACCCACCGGGCCCGCTCGCGCTCTGGCTCCCCACCCCAGCCCACGCTTGCACCCATCGGCCGTCCAGACTATGCGCAAGCTCTCCCCTCGTTCCACACCGCGGCCGGCCTTCCACCCGCCCTCCCAGCCCCGCCAAACACCAAGCCGCACGACCCGTACACGGCTCGCTACGCCTCAGGTGACATCATACATGCATGTGTCCCGCTGCTCGCTCACCCTCTCTCAGACCCGCAGGTGGCGTCCCCGACCGTGCTCTCGCCCTCGGACGACCCGCGCAAGGCGTTGCTCGCCCAGCCCATCCAGGCCCCGCCCCATGTCGGAGCTCTCCAGTCGGCGCCTCACGTCGGCGCGTTCCACTCGATGCCCGTCGTCGGTGTCTTTCAGGGAACGGCTCCCCCGCCCACCGAGCTTCCCATCTCTGTCTGGCAAGCTCACCCGCTCGTGCGTACCCGCGCAAGGATAACGCGCGAGCAGCTGCGTGCGCTCGAGGCTCTGTTTGCCAAGACCTGGTTCCCGACCTCGCAGCAGCGCGCCGAGGCCGCGAGCGTGACCGGCATGCGTGAATACAGCGTCACTGTCTGGTTCCAGAACCGAAGGTAGGCCTTGCACCTCCGTTTGGCGTCTTTTTGCTGATAAACTCGGCAATCCATCAGGTCTAAAGCTAAAAAAGAAGGCCTGCAGCCTCCAGAAGGCGACAGGTCAAAACTACGAAAGGACAAGGGCCCCAAGCGCGATTTGGGAACGCATGTATTCGAGGTGGGCAGCTCGAGGCACCCCGAACCCATGGCTGCTCCTGCCACTGGTACACCTTATGCATCTGCACCCGCTGCTCCTGGCACCCCTGCTCAGAATCTCGTCTGGCTTGAAGATGCGCGCTCGCGTGGCCTCGCCCCCGTAATGAAAACAAACGGCTCCCAATCTGGTTACGCCGAGAACGCGGCAGATCGTCCAGGCTCGCCGCGATCGTGGACTGACGCTGAAGGAGAGCTCGAATCGGACGCTGAGATGGAAAGCGAGGCGGATAGCCGTCCCCGAGGCTCGAGTCAACCGCAATACCAGCTCCGCGATGACTCGTCGCGTGTCGCTCCTGGCTATGGACGTGCATATACTCACCCCCCACCTCGTGAGAGCAAGCAACCGTCGTACCCACCACGAGAGGCCCATCCGTCCTACGCAACCGTCGGGAACTCGGGGCCGAACAGACATGGGTCGACTTCGGGATCGGCTTCTCCCCTCAGCACGCCCTCTTCCCTTCATCACGTCGCAGGCCTCCCCCGGAGCGTGAGCCCTCAGAACGGCGACGGAAAGACCCAATTATTGCATCCCCATTCGTCCGCCGGGCCCCGAAGACGAGATTCAAGCCACAGCCACCCCGCGTCCGAGGACGCGCCTGGGTCCGATCTCGCCCGCGAACCAGCCGCAGACGAGGACGAACCCGCATCCGAGTCGGACCGTCCTGCAAAACGATCCCGCCGGGAAAACGAGCACGCGCGCGAGGACGTGGGGAGGGGTGGGGATAGCGTCAGGCACCGGCCTAGCCCTGCACGCGACGAAATGACAGCTTGATGAGCAGGATCGACGGCGAGATTGTATTCCTTTCTGTTTCTTCGCTAGTCTATACGCTAGCGTGGCTTGGGTGATTGTGATTGATGTGTTTTGGACAGATCTTTCTTTACTGTGTTTTGTCTTTGTATTATTTTATGGTGCTACGCTTGACCGTTCTTAGGCGACTGTTCCAAGTCCTGTGTGTTTACTATTATCTGTGCCGTTTATGCTCACGCTATTGATGTCGAATGAACTCCATTTCATCTACTCTTTCTTTTTTACCCCGCATTGAACAGCAGGTTTGGGCGTCTTCATTTGTGTTGCGAACCGAGTGGCTGATATCGAATGGGTGCTGCTGTATTCTGAACGGAGGCGTGGTATTATTTTAAAATTTCGCTAGGTTAAACCGTGTGATCTAGGGACGGGTCTAAAAGTTTCAAAGAATGAATTAGATTGCCCCAGACTAATCGAACGCTCGACCTGGCGGAGCAATCGACGTCGTTCACGTGGCTATCCTCATCTGGTCGTGATAGAGTAGTACAATATGAGACTCGGTGGAGCTCGTGATTTCGTCGGCGGACGTTATGGCTGAGCTGGGGGCTGGGCTTGGCGTTGGCGCAAACGGAGTTCCTCATGATAGGTGTAGCCGAGCGCGCTGATAGAGAGGATAAGCTGACCATTAATGTGTGGGACATACAAGGACTTGCCTGGGCGCATACCACCGATGGAGTTTCCTAAGTCGATTCTAAGATTCGGGAAAATGGCACGATTAGTCTTGGGGGCTGATAAGCTGATCAAATGTAGAAGCTTGCCTCAAACGCGAGCACCTTGTCCGTAGGGAGCTGAAGGTCAAAGGTCGACTCCTGCAAACACAGTTGCGCAAATGTCGCATCAGGGTCGAGTCAAACAGACTTACACGAGCTTTGAGTAGTGCTGATTTTGCCGCTTGCCGCTTAGCGTTGATTTCTTTCTGTTTGGCCTCTGTGTGGGCGCTCTTCGCGATCGGTTTAGAAGTAGCCGATGTCTGCGTGCGATTCGCGTCAGTAATTCGGGCGGAGATGAAGAAGCGGTCGTGAAATAAGTGCGGGATTGAGTCGGATTGGACGCACGTTGAAGAGCTGGTTATAGACATCCTTGTTTAGGAGATCCATATCTTGGGTGTCCTTGATCGTCGCAAGCGCATCTTTGGGGCGGCGCGGAATGGACGGAATGGTACTCAAACTAGGCGTAGCGTCCTTCTCTTTTTCTTTGGATCTAGATCCGGCGGCGACAGGCTTGCGAAGTGGTTTTGATGTCGAGTCCTGACGTACAGGCGGACGAGGAGGTTTTTGGGGTGGCGCAGGGCTAGCGGACTTGGATCCCTCTTCATCACTGTCGATCCGGTTCAGTTTTGATTTCGATGATCTCTCGGGCTTGGTGGCGGTCTGTTTTCGTGCAGGCGAGGGGTCTGGCGAGGACAAGTGCGAAGAATCGGTATCTGCCACGTCGTCATCCTCATGGTCGTCACGGCGCGCGCTCGAAGTCGATCTTTGTCGTGTAGAAGGTGCTACCAGTGTATCCGAGTCCGTGCCTTCGACGTCGACGTCTTCCTCTCCGCTTGGCTCGGAGGTCGCGCGACGTGCGCGTGGCTTGGACTTTGTGGCTGGGGTGCGTCGTTTTGCGGGAGGCGCGTGGTCCGACTCGGAGTCATCGTTGACTACCTGGCGAGATCTCTGGATGGGAAAGACTTGGTTAGACGAAATTAGGAGAGGCAGGGAAGACATAGCATACCTTGCCCTTCTTGGCGCTGGTAGCCACTTGGGATGTGTATTCTTCTTCGTCATCATCTGAGCTGGCTCTTGGTTTGGATCTCGAAGGCATTTGTGACGTCGTTCGTTTGATGTGTGGTCGGCCTTGGGGTGAGATGAATGTATTCGATTGCAAGGACGTAGGAGCAAATGAAGTACGGGGCGCTGAGGCACTCGGCGCTAGCGCCCAACAACACGTGACCCCGTCTCTCCCTTATTTTGCGACCACTTGGATCTCTGGCCAAAACGAACATCATTGGTTTATTTGTGGAATAATACATGGCGGAGCAAGTTATTGACTTGACACTCTCGGATGACAATAAATCTCAGCAAAATGGGAGCAACGGTGCAGGTGTTTCGGCCGAGTCTGGGAGACGGGCCCGACGTAATCGCGGCTCAAGGAATCGACAGAAATCGGCATCCGAGAACGGAGGGGCCGAGGTATGCTGTCTCATGTATATACAAATTCTTAGCTTAACTTACTTCTTGAACGACCCGTAGGCCGTTGGCAGTTCTCAAAAGTGTGTTTCATGCACGAATTTACGTTTGGTCTAGACTTACAAACCTATTCCAGACATGAGGCTTCATCCTCAAAGGAATCTCGGCACCAGTTGGTGAGTGGCCAATTCTGGTACATCCGCTGCTACTCCACGCAGTCTAATTCTTTGACAGCACTAACATTTGTGTTTAGAAAAGCGATAAAGGTGGTGACCCAAATCAAGAACCGACTAGGCCCAACGTATGTAACCGGTAAATCACTCATGCAGCGCGTCTAACCTGTTGCTTTGACCCTTGATCGATAGCGCTCATCGAATGTAGCCTCGAGCCTCCTGTCTCGCATAGGTGACATCCTTCACGAGAATGAGAAAGAGAACAAGTCTAGGCGTGATCGTGCCCCACGCGAAGGGAAGGAACGAGGGCGTGCGATATCGGGTGGAGAGGTACGCGAACAATACACTGGCATACCAATTCCCAGGTCGTTATTCATTAGCATTCTCAGCCGCAAACATCATCATCCAAACGATCCGGTCGACGGTCTCGTTCCCGTTCTCCGAAAGCTCCCAAAGAGGTCGCCCTCTCCGAGTTGCCGGTTGATCAGCTTTTCTTCATCGATACTAGTCCGACTACTCAAGGCAAAGAGCCCGGGTCCGAGATATCCACGCCGTTGGGTGCTGGGGCGTCCGTACCAAATGAGGCGAACGTGGTGAGCGCTAGGGCACTCAAGCATAAGCAATCAAAAGAACACAAGAAAGAACAAAATTTGGAAGCACCAGTTCAAGTTCAGGGAGACGTTGTGGGGAATGACGCTGCTCCTGAAGTTGAGTTTATCGGAGGTGAGGCACTTGCCACCGACAGCGTTTTGGCCTCAGCAAGCACAACACACACAACGAGCGAAATCACACCCTCTACTACGGCTATTGTAGATTCTACTCGTGTGGAAATTCTCAAGCAGACCCCCGATGGCACGGCTGTTGCTGCCACTCTAGCTCTCCCGCCACACGTTACGCTATGGACCGAGGGCGACCCAGATGTGTCGCTAGCCGACGTCGCTGCTGGCGGACTAGACCTAGAAGACGGAGTTGAATATATCGACTTCGAGGACGACCAGGCAGGTGTTTGATGAAAACACTTGCTTAGACGATTGCTGATCTCCTTACAGGCTGCTGGTGTTGCTCGCTACTTTTTGCCTGATGCAGCTGCCGCTACGAAGAAACTCTGCCGGACATGTGGGGAGGAGGGCCACATTGCAAAGAATTGCAAAAAGCTGATCGTGAGTTGACGATAATTCGCTCTTTGTTCCGCAGGCTAATCTAACGTCATGGTGTATCATAGTGTCTTACTTGCGGGGAACGTGATGACCATGATACGCGCAACTGTCCAATGCGCGTTGTATGCTTCAACTGTGGCGGCAAAGGACATGTAGTTTCGGTATGTTCTTCCATGCAGTTGCTCGCTCAAAATTGACTTGGGGGGAGCAAGACGTGTCCTCAACCGCGCGGGCAACATGGATGCGATCGCTGTGGTTCTTACACTCATATCCATCAAGTAAGTTCTAGTCGCGCGATTCAATTTCGTTAGCTCAATTGTTTCCCACAGCGTTGCTTGGATCAATTTAAGACATACATATATCTTTCCGACTCGGAGCGCCTTAAAATCCTCGAGGAACGCGCGAAGCTTGAAAACCTCCCGTTTGGGGAGGGAGGGGAGGGTTACATTGCGCGACATATATGGTGTTACAATTGCGGCGGACCAGGACATTGGGGAGACGTGTGTCTAACTTGCATACACTCGATTACATGCTGACATCGCTTTAGGAATGCCAAGAATCTAGGCAACACAATGCTCCAAAAGACCCGTGCGCATTTAGTTCGCACAACGCTAGCCGCGGGCCTTTTGGAGACATCAGCGATGAATACGTTCGAGCTCGTGATGCGCCCCGGCCTGCATGGATGGATGATGACCCTCATCTACAAGGCGTCGGTCGGCGGGGCAAGGAGGCAAGTATGAAGCGAAATAGAGCAGCCGAAGCATCTCGCGCCGCAGATGAGAGGGACGATGACGACTGGTTCAGTCGTAAGGCGGGTAAGTTGTGGCTTAATCTGGCGTTGCTTCAGCTGAAACACAATTTTAAGGACCATCCAATGGCTCTCGCAGTCTGCACTCGAATAAAAACAACTCGGGCTCAGGAGATAAACTACCCCCCAAACCGAAGATCTCATTTCAGTTTCGCGATAATGAGGGTCGCACATCATCAGATGGACGTGATCGTATACGTGAGCGCCATCGTGACCGAGGGCGAAACCGCGATCAAGATCGAGATAGTGACAAGCGTAAGCGAAGTCGTGATTACGAGGATCAAGAGCGAAATCACCGGCGTAGGGCGAATGATGGCGAAGAACCCCATCGAAGGCGTGAGCCTCGAGACGATGACCGAAGGTCTCGGCGTCCACGCTCTGATGACCGTAGAAATGATAGGGACAGGAGAGGACCTCAGTACCATGGCTCGTATGCATGATGTCGCTGTGTGGGGGTCGGCCTTTGTTTATGTGTTGTTTGAGAATCCAAGCTATCGCCAAGTGCTTGGAAAACCAATTGACCGCTTAAGCGAGCATAGCCACTGCCTGGGCACCCACATTTGGTGTTCGAACTGAAATTTCTTTTCCACTAGCGTATCTAATCACGCTTGGTTATCTTCGCGGCCCCTCTTGTTGACCAAATTCTGGATTCCATAAAATGTCATGGCGAAACACTACGCTCCCCAACACCAAGTCGAAAATTCTCCCTCGACCAGCGTAGTTATGGACGCTGAGAAGGTGCACGTCCCCGAGAAGGTATCGGCTGCTTCTGTCACCATTGAATCTCAATACGGAGATGAAATACACGAGAGACATGGTGAACACACAAAGCGTGTTCTGAATGCCCGCCAAGTCCAGGTACGTGCTGGGGCTGAAATCATACTGTGGTGACAGGGTCAGACTAACGGAACTCTTCGACGCCATACCAGCTTTTCTCCATTGGAGGAACTATCGGTACCAGTATCTTTGTTGCTATTGGCACAGCTTTAGTACATGGAGGGCCACTTAGTTTGCTTCTGGGATACGCGTTTTGGTGTTCTGTAATTTTTTGCGTAAACGAAGGACAAGCAGAGGTACGAGCTTGATTTATCATATGTGTTCTGGAAGAAACTTGAATTCATTTAACTCAAAAAGATGGTTTGCCTTCTCCCCATCGAATCATCTTTCAATCGATTTGCAGCACGTTGGGTCGACCGAGCCTTTGGAGCCGCAACGTAGGCAATGCTCATCTCGTCTATCACCGCTCAATCCTTACATGATTATCTATTAGATCGTGGAACTATTGGATTTGCATGGCCGCGTACGTCGAAATCAGTCTGTCGGGGATGCAATGCAAGACTAACCTTGTTCCGGAAGACTACTGAATTTTGAAGTCACGGCGTTTACCGCTGTGATTGGATTCTGGACAGACGATGTCCATCCCGTCGTGTTCCCAATCGCCATGCTTGTCGCATATGCTCTGCTCAATCTATGGTCCGCCAAGTTTTTCGGAGAGACGGAGTTCTGGATATCTCTTATGAAAGTTATTCTCATCACTGGGCTGCTGATCATGACGTTCTTCCTCATGGTCGGAGTGAACCCGCAAAGGGATGCCTTTGGCTTCCGATATTGGCGTAATCCCGGACCCATGGCAGAATATATCTCTACTGGTGACTTGGGTCGGTTCCAAGGGTTCTTTGCATGCGTACTCAGTGCCGGGTTCGCCGTGGCTGGGCCAGACATGCTCAGTATCATTGTCAGTTGAGAAGCATTCATTCGTTGGTTGAAATTTGCTGACTTTTTCGACAGGCTGGAGAAGCCACGGCTCCTCGTCGCATCATGTGAGTGAAATAGCTCGGCCTCTGAATATCCGCATAATCATGCAATCCACGTTCGTAGGCCCAAGGCATTTCGGACTGTCTTTGTCCGCCTGATTCTGTTCTTCGTGCTTGGTTCGCTTGCTGTGGGAATCGTAAGTCGCAACTCTTTACGCTTTTGCGGCTTGTTAATTTGTTGCTCCAGCTTGTACCATACAACGATCCTATCTTGACTGCAGCCATAGCGGAAGGGCAACCAGGAGGTACGTATACCAGGCATTTTCAACGCGTTTTGATGTCAATTGTTTTATCGTAAACTAGCCGCTCGTTCTCCATATGTCGCCGCATTGACCCGTTTGAACGTCCCTGTATTGCCGCATATAATCAATGCAATGATACTGACATCTATCTTCTCGGCTGGTGAGTTAATCTCGACCACATGTTTCAAGGACTCTAGTTAATCTAACATATAGGCAACGCATTTCTTTTCAACGGATCTCGGACGCTGCACGGCATTGCTCTCGATGGGTTTGCCCCTCGTTTTATTAGACAAACAAACCGTAATGGCGTTCCTTGGGTTGCTGTGACCATTACACTATTCATAGGATGTTTGTCGTTCCTACAAGTAGATGCGAGTACGTCCAAGGTGCTTGATTGGTGAGGTTTACGTGCTCTCAACCTTCTGAGTCATGTCTAATCAAGAACAGGTTTATAAACGTCGCTACTTCTGCCCAGCTAGTAACGTGGATTGCTATGGCTATTACCTGGATTCGGTGGGATGCAGCAATGAAGGCCCAAGGAGTATCCCGAGATATACTTCCATATAAATCGAAGTTTCAACCCTATGGTGCATACTACGCCCTCATTGTGAGTAGCACCCAAGATCCTGACTCAAGTTACGATCTTCTAATTTTCTATTCGTGGCCACAGATGTGTACTGTGATCACATTCTTCAACGGGTATTACGTCTTTTTGAAGGGTGGCTGGGCAACCGCGGACTTGTGAGTATTTGATTCAATGTTTTCGTATGATTGAGACCTAACTAGCGTCATTCTTGTAGTATCTTCGCGTACGGCTCAGTCTTGTAAGCCTTGGTTTCCAAGTGTGGACTAATGCACTGACTTTTGATCGTTTGCAGTATCTTCTTGGCGGTTTATATCGGGGTGAAAGTCTTTGGAAACTCACGGTTCATTTCGTCCCGGGAGGCCGATCTATTTGGTGGAAAGAAGGAAATAGATGAGTACGAGGCGCAATTAGTTGATGAACCGCCTACAACCAGGTGGCAGCGCATCTTGCGTTGGCTATTCTAGGACGTTTTCATTTTGTTTCTTTCTATATTAAGGCCCTGGTTACTGTATTTCTGGTGCGGAGGCAGTGCGTGAAGCAGCCAAGAGTGATCGCAACTAGAAAACGCATTCATCCCATAGAAGCAAATAGACACCAGAGTGATAACAAAGGGTTCAACCGATAGCTGGGCACATATCATGATATAAAATCTGGCGGAATTTTACACGAAACAAATTTTGTGTACGCTAAAAGCATCATGTAATCTAGCTCTGGGCTATGGGGCCACGCCACAGAGCCCGCCACGTGAGCGCAGGAAACTCCTCTCCTTAGCACGCAAATTTTCAACCCGTATCATGGCTGTCTAGACATATTGGTCCCGTATTCCCTTCTAAACTTGGTCTGATTGGGGTACCTTTTGCTAAGATCTAGGCAAGCGTCGCTGGCTCTGGCAGCCTGGTTTTTGTTCCCGCCAAAGAGAAGGAAACAACGCTCCTGACCGTGTTTCTAGTCAGAGGTTGAAAGGTCTTCTGATGTTGTGAGGCTTCGTTTCTGTACTCCATGGCTATCTAAAAGACACCGACTGAGTTATATTTGAGTCTGGGACTACTTGAGGTCAAGACTTTTGCTTGGTTCCACCTTCACTTGGTCCCTCTATCTCAATCTGTCACCGCTCGTAGGCCAATACGATGAATCTATCCGTGAAGCAAAGGTCGACGATATGGACACTCGTAATTCGACGCCACTTTCATACCCTCGGGCCATAGGTTAGTAATGCTCTTTCAATACTATTCTGGGAGCTACAAGATAAACCGGACTGTGCTGTAAAGCTAACGTCAAGAACTGTGACTCACGATACAAATAAAGTGACGATAACTCTCAGGATCATTCTAAAACAGTCCCGATCTTGAAGCGAATGTTATTTCCTACACATTCAACTGCCCAATCCCGACAAATCGACATATCTCTCCTAGTGGCTTGGGCTATATCCCGTTTATTGTCTCCACCCTATTTGAAGTGCTCATTATAGTGACTATGATATTGATAGCTAACGAAAAATCTTTTAACAAAAACATACATATGGCTTATTACTCATCAACTCAATTTAGACTTTTGGATCCTCGAAGTGAAAGCTGAGTTCTCAACTAATTCTTATCGATTATCAAAGCTAGATGAACATACACATGCATCACGCTTCATGTCACCACTCGGTTCTCGCACACAGATTGAGTCCTTGTTTCGTTCAAAATACTTGTATGCGATTATAAATGCCCTACGTAACTTATATTCTAGCTCGCGCGTTGATAAACAAACCATAGATTCTCTTAGAATACAAGAGGGTAAAACCAGTATCTCGTGCCAGAACACCGCGATGAAACAGGTGAACGAAAATGTAATGAACGTTGCAGATGTGAGTAAAGAACAAAGAACAAGTTGGATGACTGACCAGTTCGATTCTTGCTTTAGCTCGATCGCCTTGAGCCGCCATTTTGGTGATTATATGCGAGTAGTTGAGTCGAAGGGATCATTCCAGAGCCGCACTAACCTATACTAGCCAGCTGATTATCATATGAGCCGCTGGGGTTATGGTGACAGCACGCTGCGCTCAAATCTATCCTGACTCTTTGCCTAAGTGTTTTCAACATGGCCATCGACATTAATATTTATACCCACGTGTCTCTAAACAACTAAAGAACGGTAGTCCTTCCCTGTTTATATATTTACTGATGCATATGGAATCTTTGAGCCAACTTAGGAGGTGTTTGGTTTTTCTGGATTTCGCAGTGGAACACTTTTTTCAGGACGAGTACTAAATGCTCTGCAATTATCGTAGCCCTGCCACATGTTTTCCCTCCAAGACTTGAGTACAATGCCGTATGTCACAGAGGAAGATTAACTTTCAGAAGTTAGTTTCAGTCAAGCGGCGTTTCATTTCTAACGTGCGGCAAACAGAACAATCCCCTTGAGGTAATCATAGTGGCCCGTATCCGACCATGATAGTCTTACAACACTCAATTACAGGGGTACCAAAATCTACACAGCAGAAGAGAAGGTAAAGAACTTACGAAAGCTTCAATAATTGAATCATTGGGGGCAACGCATTCCTGTCAGCCATAAGTTTATTGGTGTTTTTCTACATGTTTATATCTTTTCTTGTCCATTGTGGACCAAATTCAAGTCTCGTAACTACTTACTGATAATACGTCAGCTGGGATCTTCCCTTCACAAGCCTGATCATGCAAGGATTAAAGCAGTTCTCAACGCCTCTTGAATTCTGAGTATCAACCGGCTTGCCCTTACTTAGATTATGTCCTGCCCTTCTTTCCTTTTGGTTGTGTGACAAACCTCGCTCTATGGTATCGCCTGCTCGAGCGAACGGCCTTTCGCCTTTTGTTGGTGAAGAGGAGTACGAGATTCGATAAAGTACTTCGATTGTGTCGCGGCTGAAAGATTCAGTTTTAGGGTTTATAAGTAATAGACCAGTGAGGTCTCCTGTACTCGTTATGTTGGTGCTACGCGGATCGTTCATCAGGCTTAGGAAGATAGGGAAAGATGCCCGGATGGGTTCGTGTCCCCTGGTAGCAACCGTTATTTACTAATGTTTCTTGAATGCTTAATATGTCCACTTTCAGCTGCGTCAATACCTTTTCGTCATTAAACTGCTTGCACATGTTGTGCACTCCCTTTAGCCTATTTCTTAGATTTTTTATGAGCTCTTGTCAAAAACAAGGCGACGTTTCACAGAAGCCGGTTCTTATGTTCATGCGTTGGGCTACCAAGCATCAGATTGACACTCCCGTCCTCATCTTGAGTTTCACGTCGCGAGAAGTGATCACAAAAATTAAGACCCAAAAATACCCAGCCAGCGCGATCGACTGGTTGGGCCACATTCGTTATCCCCACCAAATGCCAAAAGATGACGCGTTGGATGCCACGCAACCGTTGAAGGTGTACCGGAACACGGAATGCGATGGAGCAATTCACCAGTCTCAGTCGCGATCTAGAAAAACGATTTCAGCTATCAGCAAACGGAACTGCTTCAACTACTCACTATATACACAGAATTTTGTTCTGCACACCCAGCAGCAACGTATTCCCCGTCATAAGAAAAGGAAAGAGATCGTATTCCGGAGCTTTGATCGATGCCTTAGTGTTGTCAAGATCAGCCGGGTGAAAAAATATACTTACTCGATGGTGGGCACTGTTCTCGTTGCGATGAACTCGGTAGTCTCAAAAAAGTTAACAAATCCATCCGCTCCCCCAGATGCAAGATATCTGATATAGCATCATCATTACTCCATTACGCGCTAGCAAATCGTTGAGTCTCACCTCCCTCGCGGGTCAAGTGCGATAGTATAGCATTGCGCGACGTGCGCGCCAAAACTATGCCATAGCTTCAGCGAAGGGTATTCAACCATAGCTAGTTGGCCATCTTCTTTGGCCAAGAACACCATGTCACCGACATGGTTAAATATGGCTTGGTATACCTGTGCTTATCATACAACGTAAATTTTTCTTGATCTGGAACGCAGGCATTGAGGGACTCACGGAATCTGAACCTCCGTCAGAACTCAATTTGAGCGATTCCTCCCTCAGGCTCCACTCAGTTGGTTCGTTAGACCCAACCATCCGACAATCGATTATACGCATGTTGTCCCATCTGTCTATGACCATCACTGTTTGAGCGTCTGGAGAATACGCGACGGAGTCTGCCATGAGGGGTATCGTATATAATTCCTTTTTGACTGGAAAAATTCGATTACGCGCTATTTTTAGAGTAAATATTTTACTCACAACGTCGGGCGTCCCAAAAGTATACTAAGCCACCTTTCCGGCTCGCTGAACAAAGCAGTTGAGGGTGGGTTGGATGGCAAGTAACGTAGTTTATAGGGTCTTTTGTGCTCCCGGAAAGAGTGAGGTCCGCGTTGTCCAACTGCGTCCCATTAATGTTCATTCATGCTTGGGAGAAACGTGGCCTACAGAGCGCTCGATATCCCATAGCTTGACTTCTTTATTGTTGCTACAGCTAACCAATCGCTTCCCGTCGCAGGACCATACCACTTTGTTTATATAATCGTTACCAGAGCGATAGAAGTTGCGAGGCTGCAAATTGGTAAAAGGAGGTGTCTACCACAGTTCATGAGTTAGATGGCAGAGAGTTGTTTGCGGTAAGACCAAACTTGCTGCAATTTTTCTCAGACTAGACGTGACCTGTGCGGGCGGTGATCCAGTACGGATAGATCCCGGTGCTTGTTCTTCTTCTCTGGATATTGAAGCGGGCATGTTAGTTGAGCCGAACTATATGGTTGTGGTTGGAGCTGGAGAGGAAGGCGCCTATCATATCCGCTTCCACGGACCAATCGATCAAATATGCGTCTAATTGAAAGCCGGTAATGGCACATCCCGAATCCCGGTTGTTCGTTGCCTCCTCTCCACTACATGTCGCATTTAAATCCTGAAAATTTTAATCACCGCTATGAAAAATTATCTACAGGGCACCATTACCACTTCGTAGATCAATATCCCGAGGGCAACCACAGACCTAGCGGGCCTACGTTGCTGCTCGTTCACGGGTTCCCGGATTGTTGGCGAGTTCCTTTTATGTATGCGCCCCCCCCTGGAGCGCCTGATTGATTCTCAATCGAATAGGTACGGTTGGCGCTATCAGATCCAGGCCTGGGCGGCAAAAGGTTGGCGAGTGGTTGTGCCAGATAAAATTGGCTACGGCGGCACGGTACGTCAGGCAGTCAGCTATAAAACACCATATGAGCTAACGAGGCACTCTCCATCCGTTCAAAGGATCAGCCTAGAGAAATTGATGCTTATACAACGAAGGCTATTTGCGCCGACTTCGTTGCTTTACTTGATTTACTCGGGGTACAACGCGTTATCCTTGTTGGACACGATTGGGGAGCCGAAATCGTATGGCGTTTCTGCCTTTGGTATCCGCATCGCGTTCGTGCGGTCATTGCGTGAGTATACACTCGTTGACTATTGCCTCGCCCGTTTGAGCTTACTTATACCAAATATAGACTTTCGGTTCCATTCTATCCTCCGGCGCTAGAATATGTTCCAATTGACGAAATGATCCGCCGGGTGCCAAATTTCGGATATCAAAAGTATCTTGGAGATCCCAAATCTGCAGCTGAACTAGATCAAAACGTGGGTACCCTGGTTACTGGAGCATTGGCTATGCGAACACTAACTCATCATGTTGGCCTTGCTATTGTTCTTGCTATGACACAATGTCACTGGGGACAACCACTGCCCGAACTAATGACAGATTCCAACGCTTCTAGATTGTGTTTATCGCTCACCTCGTACGGGTAGGGATGTGCCGTTCGTAAAGGAGGGCCAACTCGAGGCCTTAATCAAAGGGCAAAGGTCTGCACCTGGAAAGAGCGACATTCTGTCAGATGAGGCAAGTCACACGGGGCTGAACTGTTCACAGTTTCCTGACAAAAATTCGTCTCGGCTTTGGTCACACCTTGTCCCCTTGTCCCTCCCCCAATTTCTCCCAATTTCCTTCCTTGCACTCATTCGCCCCCTCTTGTCGTTTCCACCGCATTTTGATCTTCCCCTCTCGCCGGTCGATTATGCGACACTACCCTCGATCTTCAGGAAAGGGGCGTGTATATTGACACCTTCCGTAAATGTGGGATGTACGGCCCAACAATGTATTACAAGACATTCAAGCTCCGTGTCGAAGAAGAGAAAGGTGCGCGATATTGTCTCTTCAATACCTTTCCTCTTCAAGGCTTGCTTGGCGTTCGCATTTAGCCTGTTTTTAGTTCCGCCCACCGTGCCGTCAGATTGCTAACTAAATTGCACACAATTTTTCAGCCGGCAATCTCCCTTCTTCGCTGCCCCCAAATCTGCCAGCCCTATTCTTCTGGCCGCGCTCCGACCCGACTTGCCAGCCGCTTCACGTCCAGGTGATTCTCCAATTCCGTTGGCGTTCCGCTCCCCCACATTGACGTTGGGCCCAACTCTAGCGTATGCACAAGTTCGTTCCGTCAATCGAGATTGTGGAACTTGCTGGCAAGGGACATTGGCTCATGGTCGAGGCCCGCACGGAGGTTACCACCAAGGTATCAGAATGGGTCGAGGCCCTCGTGCTCAAGGAAAACAAGCAAGGCGGTGTGAATGGGCAAAAGTCCAAACTGTAGGCTGTATGCGGTCGCATCGTGTTGCGCCATGTGAAGCCACAATCAGTCACCGACGTGACCCAAGATACGAACGGGGGGGATCAAAAACACTGACGCCGCAGACCGGAAACCAAGATGAGCACATGAGTAAAAGAGCCAGTTGAAACAACAAGTAGCGTTATGTATTTGGTAACTGCAATATCGAATCCATCGGCGTTACATTTGCTGTAATATCGAGTTGCAAATCCCCAAACGGTTGTAGATCGCCCCAGTGATGACAGCCAACAGGGTACTCTGCGCGACACGTACAATTTCAGACGAGCGCGCAAGATCAAGCCTATCAGAGTCAAAACTATCTAGCCGGGGCCTGGAGCCACAGAGTTCTTGCATCCTGGCTATGATATCATACAATATATGCATCGGCAAGAAGTCCCAAGGGTAGTTCCAAACTAGGGGGAAAGTCTGGACATGTCGATACGCACATGCATATTACGTGTATGCACATCAAATCGCAACCATCAGGTATATACAGCCTCCAGCCTAGTAGTATTTATCGGGAGCATTTAATATCCTTGAGGCCGGGCGAGCTGTTGCTTGGATGATTCGGATGTGCCAAGTAAACCGAGCCCGAGGAGCTGCAAGGAGCAATTTCAGCCCATTTCGTCAAAAAATATCCACGTGCGCGCTTCAGACCCGCGGCCTAGAGTTCAGACAGAAGTCCTGATGATCAGCCCAGTGTACGATCTGATGCTCAGTGTTGCCACAAAGCAGCATGTGAATCATTTAGTCATATACCTTCTCCGTTGGTATTCCGATATACATGTTACAACCCCCGTTTGAGCGAGACAACCCTCGATCCAGAGCGCACGAAGTACGGTTCTGTGGCAGCTCTGCATATCTTGGAAGATAGCCGAACCGACGAACCAATGACACAATATCTCGGCCGTTCTTATCGACCGCCTGTCCGAGGACCTCCCCGCACTTTTTTGTACCCCGTTCGTCAGAGAGACAGAGGACATATGCATCCCAGACACCCGCTTTTTTGAGATCGGACCGTGTGGCGAGGAATTAGCCGAACCAAACTACCTATACTAGATATACCTGTGTTGTCCATATCTTGTGAAGATTTGGGGGACTGCTGCGGTCAACCTTTTATGTATTGTTCACGCGGGCGCCCGGTGAGACGCCGATGTTCGCTCTTCGTTTCCGGACACGATCCATAGTCGGAGCCGCGAGTCAAGCCTAAACATCCCATTCTTGCACACAACCCGATGTATATATGTCTAGCGGGGTTCTCACGTCGATATATTTGTGTATTATCACATGGATAGGATGTAGTTTAGGGCGGTAGGATACTCGGCAACGGGGCGCTAACATCTCAGGAGACAAGATGGGTCGCTACACGAGTCACGGGCAGTGTATCATCAATCAGCTCATGAATAAGGTATCTTTCAAGTTTTCAGACAGTGGATTCAGTACAGGGTGTAATATGTTGAAAAGCGAACGAAAGAAGCTACAGGTGGTGTTGGAAAGTATACAAACCAGCAACACCCCCTGACATGTGACTTGGCCGAGCCATTCCCGGTCACTATCTATCAACGTGAGGCGGTCTTAGTATACTCCGAGGGACGTAAAACACTCTACAGGGCGAGATAACGTCTCGCCGTTGAATGTACACGACTATAGGTTTCTCTGCTGTTTTTCTATCAATGGGGGAACTAAGCAAATGTTCAAGCCAGTGACAACCAATCGTCACGCCTGCATATCGGACTCTCGGGCTGCGTATGATAGAGCATCCTCTGAACATTTTCTGATTGCCCAATTGGGAGGGATCATTTCTCAGGAACGTAAATCACCAGGAGCCCAGGCCACGATGCTTGTTGTAGTGGGGGACGTGACAGGCGAGAAGAGCCTGGACTCGAACAGATGGGCGTCTCAATTGCGCGGGGAAGAAAATAGAGCCTTGGACTGAGATATGCCCTCAAGACACATCGTGTTTATGTGCTCGCATGACCTCGGGACAGATCGAAAATGCACAATGCGACACGTCACGGTAAATCACATAGAGAAGATGATAGGGTAGAACTGTATGTATGCATGTCCATCTCTAGCCTTCTCTCCTCTAATCCCCGACAGCATAAATCTGAGAAAAGAGAAAGTTCAAAGGCAACCTGTTGACACCTCGCTATGAACAAAAGAGACCATGAGACTGTCCAGCAGAAAGAAAAAAAAAGAAACGTGTGGATGTGTATAAAATCATAGGCCGAGTGGCGAGGATCGTACATTACAACAACAGCAATTTAGTAAGGCTACAGAGGAAAAAGAACCCAGATGGACAAACCAAGAGACCGGAAAAACGATGTGCGACATGGATTGAAGCGCATATACTCAACAGAGCCTAGGCCCTCGTTTCCCGAACCGCATTGCACCCGATCAGCATCTGCCATCCCCAGATTAGACGTCGTCATCAGAACCCCGAATAAGTTACGGAGTGGGGCCGGCACACGGCACGCCAAAAGAAGCCCCGCGCGGGAAGCGCGACCCCAGTCGAAGGTGCATGCCTGGATAGGACTATGACCGAATGCATTCCCCAAGCTGCATGTCCGCCAACGGTGTAGACGACTCGCGCACGATGAGTGACCGGAGCGTACCCCTTTCGGCCATCCTCACATCTCCGTCGTGCGCCGTCTGACTACCTGATCCTCGCGTACGGCGTGGCCCTCGACCCATTCCCGAATTCGGGGCACCATTCGCCGCGCCTCGCGCCCGCCAAATGTCCAACACAGCGTCTTGAGTGATCCCCTCGCACCGCTCAAACAGCAGTTCTTCGAGTAGCGGGCAGCATTCTGGGTCGGCAAGTGCTTGAAGCATGCTTTCGCATAGGCTACTCTCAGAGATGGCTAGTGTGCGGAGGGTCCCAAGCTGTTTCAAAGTTGCTGTCAGATCACGTTCGTGAGCTGGTGCTCGGATGAACAGATTGACTAGTCGGAGTGTGTTTAGCTCGGGGTAGGGTATGCCTTGAAATATCGGAGAGAGCAGAGGGCCTGGTGCGCCGGTCTGAATGGCGAGGGTGAGGTGGGTGAGTGCTGGGAGGCGAAGCTGAAGGAGGAAGCGGTCGAGGCGTGAGTTGTGAATGAGATGAAGTCGAGATAGGCGTGGGAGGGAAACGAGCGAGGTTGGGCTATTGATGCGGCCCACAGAGCTCGCAGGAAAGGTGTGTGGGATGAGCGGCTGGAGGCGGAGGTCCTCGATCTCGGGGTTGGCGCGCAAGAGTGCAAGGAGGGGTGCGAGTGCGGTAGGCGGGGCATTGAAGGTGCCGTTGACCAGGCTAAGGTTGCGCAGGCCACTGGGATGAGCGGGTCAGGAGCGGTGAGAAGCAGCAGGGGAGATGCAACTAACGTGAACAGAGGCACAGGGTCAGACAGGACCCCCTGGAGATCTGCCGACACCAGCATAGGGGCGTGGCGCGGGGCGAGTGGGGCAAAGCGACAAGACGGGTCGAGATGCAGGACGAGCTCACGCAAGATTGGTGTCTCGGCGTTGCGTATGTAGTCTGCGACAATCTCGGTGGGCTTTCGGCGTGTGCTCCTAAACTCGAAACGGAGGAGGCGAGCCGACTGTCCAAAGATTAGCTGGAGGCAATTGCCAAACGAGAGCTCCCAATCGGTGGAGGCTGTTGTGCGGGCCTTGAATGCGATGAGTTCCTGGAGCGTTGCTTCGAGGACTGGGGGCCATTCGTTGGGAACGGGATGAGGGCGAGTCCGAGCGAGGAGATCGCGTGCTTCGGACAAGCGCTCGAGCACGGTGGCTAGTTCACGCTCGGCGTCGTCGGGGCCGCGAGTGGCGGGGTCCTCTGCAGCGTACAGCCTGAGCTCGACGTCGAGAGGGCGGCGGGCAGAGCGGGAGATGAAAGCCTGGGCGATTTCGTTCGGGCGGGTGTCACGCTGGGTGATAACGAGGCGCTGCCAGAGCTCTGGACTTGCGTAGACTGAAGCCGAATGAGAGCGGGGAGTGGACAGACGGAGACGAACGTACCGACGTCGCGAAACGATGTACACACTGCAGCAAGCCTTGTGACCGAGCGGGGATTGTCGATGGCGACGATGCGGGCGACGAGGAGCAGCAGCTCGGCGGGGAGGCGTTGGACTCGGAGGTTGGCCTCGCGCGCGGCCCTCGCCTTTGCCTGCTCACCCTTTACGATCCGCTGGAGGCGCTGTTCGGCGACGTGCAGGGCATGCTGGGCGTCGTGGAGGTCCTCGTCGTCGTCGCAGGAGCAAGGGCGCCAGTCGTCGCCGGGAGAGGCAACATGGTCGGTCGCATGCATTTGCAGTCGCTAGTCTCGCCGGGCATACGCGCAGCAGAGCGTCCACGAGCGAGAGGCCTACATTTTATCGGACTGTCCGAACCCCAAATGATCTCCTCGAGTCCAGACCCGCACGTGACTCCCCACGACACGTGAGCGCATACACCTCTGTCCCCATAGATCTCTGCATAGATGTCCCAGGCGATGCCCACCACCCTGGGACCGCCGGCACCAGCCTCCCCGGCGTTGCGCACGCCCCTATCGCCCGGAATCCGACGTGACAGCTTCGTCCTCACGACGTCACGCGTCTCGCCCAAAGCCGCACTGTTTACACACGCCCGGCGCTTGTCTCACCTGATCTCGATCAGGTGCCAGCCTCTGCGCCCCGCTCAGCCTTCGACCACGGCAGGAGCTTGCGGTCATGCAGCCTGCTCGACGTCAAATGACAGCCTCAGGATCCCCCATTTAAATAGCAAGACGTAATGCTCGACCTCGCATCCGTCCACCATGTCCGACTACTCCAACTGGATCGTCTACGGGCCTTTGTGCGCGGGTGCAGCCGTTGTAAGCCGTGTCGGGCTATCCCCTTTGTGTTTATTCTCACGGCCGCCAGGTTCTGGCCCACGTTGTGCCATATTACCTCGATCCACATCAGTACCGCCGCCCCGCAATCGACGGTCCCTGGCTCAACTCGTTGAGCGACGCATGGCTCGCATACGCCGCCGCACAAGGAAACAGGAGCGAACGTGTCCACGAGCTGCACAAAAAATACGGAAAATTCGTTCGGATCGCTCCGAATCACATCAGCATCGCCGATCCGGACGCTATCCAGGTAAGCTCTCTTGAACAAGACCGGAACAGGGATTCCGTCTGAACACGGTGGGGGTCGTCTATGCAGATCATCTACGCCCATGGGAACGGTACACTCAAATCCGAGTTTTACGACGCGTTTGTCTCGATCCGACGAGGCTTGTTCAACACTCGGGACCGAGCCGAACACACTCGTATGAGCTGTCTCTCTAACGTGCACGCCTGATAGTGTTTGACTCATCGCTCTTTTGTCAATTGCAGGCAAACGTAAGCTCGTCTCTCACATCTTCAGCCAGCAAAACGTGTTGGCGTTTGAGCCTCATATTCGCCGCCACGTTCGCAACTTTTGCGCCAAGTGGGACGAGCGGTGCGCAGCAGCCGCCAAGGGCCTGTCGGGCGATGACTGGGAAGCACGAGACGGACAGGCATGGTTTGACTGTTTGCCTCGTGCGTTTTCCAGCTGGCATGACTAGTCTCATCTGACTGACCTGAATGAACAGACTACAACTACCTCGCATTTGACATCATCGGCGACCTTGCATTCGGGTCTCCTTTCGGAATGATCGCTGCACAACGTGATAGCGCACCTGTAATCGAGTACACCACGTCCGACGACAACAAATCGACTAGAGTAGTCAAGCATGTGCCGGCCATCAAGATTCTAAACGACCGCGGAGATTTTAGCGCCAGCCTCGGCGTTCTTCCGCTCTGGGCGCGTCCATGGGCGAAGCGCTTCCCTTGGTATGCGCGTGGTAATCAAGCAGTCCAGAATCTGGCCGGGCTGGCTATTGCGGCTGTGACGAAACGGCTGGAAGAAGGGCTGCCCGATGAAGAACTGGATGAGCAGGACGTAGAAGCTGAGGAACAGGGCGGCGTCAAGGCAAAACGGAAGCGGACAGATTTGCTAGAAAAGTTGTTGCAGGGCAAGGATGAGAACGGGGCCCCGATGGGCCGAGAAGAATTGACTGCCGAGGCCCTGACACAGTTGATTGCGGGGAGCGATACGACTAGCAAGTAAGTTCACCTTCTCTCGCTCATTGCACGCGATAGGCACTAACTCCGCGTTCCGGGTTAGCTCTTCCTGCGCAATCACTTACTACCTCGCGGCCAACCCCCGAGCCCAGCGGGCTTTGCATGCCGAACTCGATGCAAACTTGCCTCGATCTTCGTCGACTGCTTCACCAGCGACAACCTATGACTCTGTAAAGTCTTTACCATACCTCAACGCTTGCATCAACGAAGGTCTCCGTCTGCACTCGACTTCATCCATGGGTCTCCCACGTGTAATCCCGCCTGGCACGGAGCTCGAGGTGGCAGGCGAAAAGTTCGGACCGGGATGCGTGCTCAGCGTTCCGAGCTTCACGATCCACCGGGACAAGGAGGTGTGGGGTGAGGATGTCGACGCGTTCAGACCCGAACGCTGGTTCGAGGAAGGTTCAGCTCGGATGAACAAGATCTTCAATCCATTCTCTTACGGCCCGCGCGCGTGTGTCGGACGAAATCTCGCGACCATGGAGTTGCAGATTATCATTTCGTCGATTTTCCGGAGATACGAATTTGTGCTCTTGAACCCGAACGAACCGGTGAGTCTCTCTTCTCGAGTTCTAGACACTGGAATAGGGACTGATATTGGGGGTTACTTCTAGCTTGGTACGCGCGAGGGATTCTTGCGCAAGCCCTTGAGCTGCTACGTCGGCATGAAGCGTCGCGAGGTATCTTTCTAAACCGGCGACTAGTCGGAACGTGAACCTTGTGCTCCCTGGGCCGACTGTATAGTTTATGTAGTACATATAAGGCTCGGTTAGGAGCCGAAAACCTGCGCTTGAAATTCGCTTTCTCCTGTCATGTATCTGGCGTGTAACCAATCAAATCGACGCACAAAGCATCAGTATCATACACATGTCCAGGATCGTACTACGAGTTATATTAGATTCAAGTCTATTGCTGAGTTGGTGTTTCTGAACGTGGTGGATTGACTGGAGGCGCCGTGGTACTTGCAGTCGTGGTACTTGCGCCTCCCCCACCAGTCGCGGGCGTGCTATCACGTCGAGTGTTGAGTAAGCTTTGGAAAAAGTTCTGCAGCACTTGATGTTCGTTTTGCTGGGGAGCACCTGAAGAATTTTGGCGGCTGGGTGCACCAGCTTGAGATGTAAGGGCCGAAGTCGACGCGGCAAGAGCGGGAGGCAGCTGAATCTGAGTGATTAGGCAGGTATGAGCCGAGTGCACACACAAGGTAAAAGAATCTAGGAAGCGTACGCGACGAGTATTTCCGCCTGCCATTCTCGCAAGTCGGGCGCCGACATCGTCTCCATCCATATCCATCATAGCCTTCTCCACCGACGGAAGACTAAAGCTACTACTACCCATGGGTCCAACCACTCCAGCCCCTAGGGAAGGCCTCAGTTGTTAATAGAATCTGGAGATCGACCAAGCATTTATGCGTACCTGCAACGGCCTGAGTAGTAGCTGCATCTGGCCTGAACTGAGCACGAGGGTCGCGATTGGGATCCTTTTGGAGTGTCTCGAAATGCTTTGACAAGAAAGCCTGCTCGGGCTCCGTGGTAATCAGTGCAGGGAGAGGTGGGCGCTAGAACTGGTGTTTAGTCGTGGGCTGCCTATAGTTGGATCATGCACAAGTACCTTGGAGCCCTCATCACCCCCAACAAGTACACGATACATTTCACGTGCTCCACCACCGCTCCCAACTACGCCTTCCTCTAGATCCTTATCCCATGCCTCTCCCCACTTTTGTGCATCGAAACCTTCACGCAAGACTCCAATCTTACCCCACGAGTCCCAGCCTGCAGGGACGACGATTCGATCCCGGTCGAGAGTATTTGGGCGCGTGTTAAACTGGAACGGATTCTTGTAAGGTACGGTCGTTTCTCCAGGTTGGACGAATGGTGCCATGAAGAGGAAGTGCAAGAGATACGAGCGTAGGACCGAGAGCGTCGACGGTTGGGGGGTGGTGTAGAATAAAGCTGCTCCGTCTAGTTATTCGATGAGTTGGACCCGCGAATGTGGAAGATTTAGAATACAGAACCTACACTTTAGGCAGATTGTCCTCAGTACTTGCATGATACCATCTGTGCGCTCTTCCCATTCGCCTCCTTTTCCCTTGACCATCCCGAGGCCGACCGTGTCTTCCGTCCCATCTATTTGATCTGCTTTTGTGCACACCACCACTATTGGCAGACCAGCCGAGTTACTGGTAAAAGTACCAGGACCGAGAGGTAGAAGCAAAGTTGAAGTGAGGGACGAAGCGGCTGGCGGAGGAGCTGTAGAGTCGCCTGGGTTGGCCGGTTCGGTGTAATGCTGTAAATGAGCCTGAACTACCGAGGCTGTTAGTTTACAGACGCTTCACGCTGGAACAAAATCTCACGTCTCTCTTTATTCTCTTCACGGGCAACCTCGAGTTCGCGAGCCCCATCACCTCTAACCCACGTATTAACCCACTCCATCCAGGTCTCGAGTTGGTCCACGAATGTCCATGGTTTTGTCCAGTCAAGAACAATCATGATCAAACTATTGGCCAAGCTATTTTTGGGCGGTAGGAAGTGAGGGAGTAATGAGAGGTGCGCGGAAGCAGAGGATGGCACGGTGTACATCGACAGTCGCGCGAGCGTGTCTATGTAGAAACACGAGGTTAGCAGCTCGCAGCTTACATTGCTCAAGCTAACCTTCATCTCCTTCATCTTTTATATCCGCCCACTCGTAGCCGAGAGCAAAATCGGCGTCTTTTCCATTGCTGTCTGTACCGTCTTTCTTCTGTAGGATATGTTGCACCAACGTCGACTTGCCAGAACCAGGCTCGCCCAGGACAATGACGTTTTTCGAAGGTATAGCTCTCGATGAGGAAACAGAATCTAGAATAGATGACCAGAGATCCTGGGGTGGTGGCGAATTGGAACGCGAACTTGGAGGCGAAGCCATGGTGGTTGTCAAAGGCTAATTGCCCATTCCAATTAGGCCTGGTATATTCCTAATTAATACGCATATTCAAATTATTTCCTCGAACCCAGTAGCGGAGAGACAATCGTGCGATGAATTATGCTACTGCCCAAAATAGCGTACACATCTATGGCGTGACATGGAATGGAAGAAAAGCAGGATCGACAATGTCCAGAAGAAAGTTCGAAGATGGGGTATTGTATGCACACGAAAAAAAACCTCAGCGTCCTTTGTTTAGAAACACAAAAATCCCCGCTCATCCTCCATAGTATAGACTCGAGGCCGTCGGTTTTTATTCTCGAGATGCTGTCGCGTGATTTTGAGGAAGACAGATTCCAGAGAAATACGCTCTACTGTGCAAGCTTCGATACCCGCGGTTCCAAGATGCTCGTGCAGAATCTCAAAAATATCCGCAAGTGACTGGCCAGGTTGGAGCTGAACCTCATAACGGGCGGTCAAGTCGTCTGCCTGTCGCCAGTTTGCCGGGAAGTCACGCATGAGCTCCCGCATTCTGGCTTCCTCGCCTGGCGTTGAACTGGAGAAATGAATCTCGTACAACGGATAACGGCCGACCAGTTCTTCAATCGAGCCAATCGCTGCAAGGTTGTCAGCGTCAGATGAAATCCCTAGGGGCTGGTTGACGTACCAAGCAGTCGTTGAGATATAATCCCCACACGATCAGCCAACGCGGTCACCTCCTCCATCGCGTGAGTCGTCAGCAACACGGCCTTGCCTGCCGAAACACGGCGGAGTGTGTCCCAAAGATCGCGCTTGGTTGAAGGATCTACTCCGGTCGAAAATTCGTCGATCAGAACGACTGCCGGACTACCCAACAGAGCGATCGCAAGCGAGAGTTTGCGCTAAACCAGACCAAAATGGTCAGAGCGGACGGAATGGTTAACGCATGTTATTCACCTGGTTGCCACCGGAGAGCTTGTTCGCATATTTATGCGAATGAGGAAGGAGCTGTGTGGCCGCCATGATGCACTCCACGTTTCGGTCGAGATCTTTACCACGGAGGCCCTTGCAGCGTGCATACATCTCGAGGTGTTCCCGAACGGTCAATACAGACTCGAGTGCAGTGGCCTGTGGGCACACGCCAAGCCGGGAACGGGCGTTGTTTCGACTGGTAATGATGGATCTGCCGTCGATAAAGACATTACACGCTGGTTCCGTGCGGTCTGGCAATAAATGACCCTGGATCAGATTGAAGAGGGTGGTTTTGCCTAGTTGAATCGATGGGTTAGGTCGCTGATACCATCAGAGTGAATAGGTACTCGCCTCCACCGTTACTCCCCAGCAACCCGAAGATGCCTGACGATAGCCCTAGGGTGACATCCTCTAGCGCTTGCGTTTTGCCAAACGACTTGGACGCGTGGCTAACACGAAGACTATCAAATGAACGGGCGACACGAGTAATCTCATCTGAAATTATGGGTCGATCGACGTGCCCGAGAAGGTCAGGGAACAAAACGCACCTTGCACATCAGGGGGAGCCTCTTTCTCAATCTGCGCATAGTTCTTGGTAGACCTCCACCATTCGCGAGGGAGCCATGGCATGCCCGAATCATACCAGATCAAGAAAGTAAGTAGCAAGAATGAATGGATGACGGTGTATAGAATTGGTGCCCCAAATCGATCCATCGCTCCGAGGTCTGAGCCACTATCGAGGTTTCCGTGATCGGAGCATAGCGTATAGAAGATATTGGTCCCAACGAATGCTGCACGCACGACGCTTGCGACTGGCGAAATGAGTGCAACAAGGTAATCTGATCAAAGTATCATTATTACACGCGCATCACTCGTGCGTTTCACACTCACGTATGGTAGTTAGAACATTGCCTGCGTCATAAGTAAAGATCTTGGCAAGAGTGAAGAACACCCCGGCCAGGTATCCCTAGAACGCGTGTTAGAGCATAAGATGAAGATAACGCAGTCCAGCTCACAAGGAACGCAATGCATTGGTATCCAGCAACAATAGCAAATGCTGCAATAGGAGAGCGAATGAACAGACTCTGAGACCCAGTTAGCGGATTGGTTCCGGATTTTGAGGATAAACCAACTTACGGCGACAAAAGATAACAAGGTAGCATCAATGCCGTAGAGAACAATAGCAAGAAACTAGAAAAAAACGTTAGTATATATGCACAAATGCCTGATTAGATACATACCACAAAGCCCAGATTGAAAAACTGGCCCGTCGAAGCAAATACACCAGTAATCGCACCAGATATTACAAAAATCACAGGTATCTCGAAAAGCAAGTGACCAATCCTGTACCCGTGTATGTGAGCGGGAGAGCCAGCATACGAGATAGCGCATACATACCACATGCCAGCGGGGGAAACTCCATTTGACAGCTGCATCGCCTGAACTTGCGATGCTCGCTCCTTGGTGACATAGAGCGCAGCCATAGCGGGCCAGGCCGCCTTTTTCACCGATACAATCTCAGTACCTCGCTACTCGACCCAAATAATAGTACATACCATGCTACTACCAAAGAAGCTAATCCACTTGATAGCGGGACCAATACCACGGGGCGTAACCGATGGCATGGGCTGGATTTCACCATTGATATGTGGACCATACCCAACAGCTCTTCGGGACTTATTCAATGCGATGTTGAACATGGTATTTGAGGCCAAATTGAGCATAACATTCCCAGCTATGTTTCCTGGAGATGCTTCCCATGCCAAGGTGGTCGTATTGTCGGGTTGCACAGATATACCGCCAGTATCGATAAGTCCAAAGGTGGCCTGGATCGCAGTTGTGAAAGCCGAATTATCTTGCAGCGGATAGGCTCCCGGCATAGGATATTGCAATGATGAGAGCGCACCAGGAGGCGCCACGTATGTTCGTCCAGTCTGGTTCCACGAGAATGGCGAGATTGGCAAGAACAAGCTGTAGCGCATGTCCGTGTGATCGTCACGTATGCACTTGTTCTGCCTGTGGTGGATGAAGAAGAGTGGGATACATGCGCCTCCAATCGCGAGCACAGCAGCCAAGAACGGAACAATCCACCCCCTTCGCGCTACTAGCATCCGCTTGCGCCACATCACCCCAGCCTGGAGCAATGCACTCGTCCGCCGGCCTTCAGTCAAGTCAACAGTAGGGTCACCATGCCTAGCCGGACCACTCGCATACATGCTGTGAGACTCCGTCATAGTCATTGGCCGTTCCATCTTGTACCAATCAGAAGCAGAGCTCTCAGTGATCCCAGACATGTATCTCGTCGCACGATACTCGGCTTCGGGAATAGCCAAAAGGGACTGAGACATCCGGCTGTGCGCCTCAGACGGGTCCTTGCGACGCAACCGATTCGGGGAACGTGTGCTGTACTCGGAGGGCTCGCTCAGCACTGACATCGAAGCGCGGTACGACGAGGGCGGGTAGGACAGATCTTCCAGTTCCTGGTCTCTACCTGCACTGCCAGGATAGATCTTTTCCAGCCCATCCATCACGATAGTGTCCTCGCCCATGAGCTTGATGAAAACATCGCCAAGCGTGGTCGCGCGAATATCAAACGACCGCAAGCCAAGCTTTCGCCTGTCCCTTTCTAAAAGCCTAAGAACTTGAGAGACGACCCTCGGATTATGCGTACGCAGGCTGATCCCGTCATCGTCCTGAGTATTCAACATGACAGCAGCTGGAGCGATCCGTCGGATGGCTGTCAAGACCGGATGATGCCGTCGCGCGTCCAAACTCTGCTGCGTAGAATTGTCAAACGCACAGGTGATGACATATCCTTGGCTATGGCCAGTCTTGAGCAACACTGGCGAACCGCGTGCAACGATATGTCCCGGCGCAGTCATGATGAATACTTGATCCGCCAATAGATCAGCTTCGTCCAGGAAATGGGTCGTGTAAATGATTGTGCGCCGAATGCGAGCCGAGACCAACGCGCGCCAAATAGCGCGCCTCGAAATCGGGTCGACACCTATTCGAAAACCCCAGTTTCAACCCGTCAATGCCTCCCCAGACCCGACAAAACTCACCCGACGTAGCCTCATCAATCAAAACAAGCTGACTCCCACCCACCAACCCAATTGCGAGCTGCAACCGACGCTTCTGTCCACCGCTCAGACTCCCCGCAGCAGCATGCTTCTTATCGACCAATCCACACTCGGCCAAAAGTTCTCCAACTTCGTCCGCCGGGGCGCCGCTCGGCCGTTTGAGCGCACTCCAGAGAGTCAAGTGCTGCGCACACGTCAGCTCGTTCCACAACACGTTCTTTTGCGGAACGATCCCCAGATCACCTGCCGCGGGACGAGACAAGCCGTCGAGATAGGTGACTTCGCCTTCGGTTGCACTTTCCAAGCCTGCAATGATGCGCAAGAGCGTCGTCTTGCCCGAGCCGTTTCGACCACAGAATACGTGTATGCCAGTTGGAGGCACATCGAGATCGAGCGATTCGATTGCCGTGTGCTGCCGTTTATGCAATATGCCGCTCACATACGTCTTGTGCAACCCCCGAATCGTCACCGCATTGTTCCCCCAAACAGAAGCCGGTCTCGACTTTCTGAGCCGAGTATACTGCTTCGAGGGCGGCCGGACGCGGTGCAGATTATTCTCTAACCAGAGTGCAAGACACGGAAAGACGACGATCGTGACCTTGACGACCGGATTTGGTCAACTGAGGTGGAACAGGGACTGGATGAAATGACGTACTGCTGCAGCGATGAATACGGGGCCAAACATGAAACCGTCAGTGTCGCGCTCAAAGAACCCAAACCGAGCGTCGGACAACTCCCAGGCAGCCAGACTCTTGAGAGCGAATACATAGAAAGCGGGCTAACCGATTTCAATCATTAATTGAAATGCACGCGCATATAGCCGTGCGAGTCTAATACTTACCGGACAGAGCGCGACGTAAACCACAGCGGCGGACCAAGTTCCATCAAATAACAACGCAAGTATCCCCAGAATGACTGCAATAACTGAACAGGCGATTGCCGCGAGCTGTGGACTTTTGTAAAACGGCTGAGCGACAAGCAGTGCCCAGCTCGCGAGAGAAAAGCCGGCGACGAGGTGTACGCCGATAAAGAGACCGATAGGGGTATGTGTAAAGATTGACCAGCGCCATAGAAGTGCGGCTGCGATCCACGAAGGGAGATATGCGCCTGAGATGCAGAGATGCCAGGACCTGGTGAGAGCCGAGATTAGGATATCGTGGATTTTGGGACGAGGCTGAAAAGACGCACAGAATACGGGCAGATGCGATGCATCCCATTGCCGTGAGATGGCTCGTCAACGTGGCCGCACGCTCAAACATGACTTCTCCCGCCATCTGGAGTCTAGTTTCAGACCAGGCACGGGGATTGACTGCGGATGTACGTACATGATATACGACACCCATCTGACCAGCAAAGAAAGCAAGGACGACCAGCTCTCGAATACTGTTCAAGAAACCTGTGCGCCAGTTAGCTGAAACCATGATGCTACAAGAAAGACCTACTCCTCCGTGTCTTTTGTTTTGTTTGCTCGTTTGTCATTTTTGTAAATGGCTGCTGCCAAGGCGGGCTCATCTGCACACCCGATACCAGCTCGATGATCGCACTATCCACCGCCCACTGGAGGGGGAGCGTGACGAGCTCTGCATCACTCCTGTGGTGTTGGACATCGACATTTAGCCGCCCCAAATCCGCCCGAAGCGTATATCGCACTGGCTCTCTGGTATTCGCCGAGCGAAAGACAATCGCGCCGTAGCAGTTGGAGACGATTTGAAAGCTGTGTGGACAAGCGGATTGAATGTCTGCTTCGGAGTTTAGTCGGACGACTGCCTGTTTCTGAGCGGGGGTGAAATCGCGCATGACGATGGTCATGATGGCCAGGACGGCAAGCGTGTCTGTTCCATTGGTCGCGTCGACATAGACGAGCGTGTTTGGAGGCTGGAAGACATCTGCGAGTTTATAGACGGGAATTGGCGTTCCGAGACCGAGCTAGAACACAAGTGAGCGACAGCACGCGAGGATAGATAGGCGCGAACATGCCTTGTTGTCTGGTGTAAAGATACCAGGCGCCTAGAAGAGATGAGGATCGGTCGATGAACACGGGCGAGGCACTCACATTGGCCATGAACACGGCAAACAACACCGGGAGGGCGACACATCGGAAAATGTTGAGCTGGGGGAGGGATGAGCAGGTGGCGAGACGGAGGAGAGGCGACGCACAATGTAGTGGTTGGCAAGCACGATGACATTCTTCCGGCAGAGTGCCAACAGCTGGCGGAACCAGAGCATCACCGACTGGAAGACCGTGTGCTCGGGATGAGGTCGAGCAAAGGGAGACACATAGCCCGAATTCATCCTCAGTTGATTTTGTAAGTTGGTTTTGTTCGCCGAGCCGTGGACTCGTTGCGCGGCGAAACCGGTCAACAGCCGAACTAGAAGACAAGTCGATGAGAACTAGTGGAAGAATCAGGTGTGGGATGTGATGCGGGGGAGTCGGCGTTGCATGCGCCCGTCGAGGATCGAACAAGGCGACGGCGGTAATTCAAATTGGTCCAAGCGTATGTCATCACAAGAGTGTGACCACGACCACGATCCATCTCCCGACGACGACGACACTATCACTCTCTATCCTTACGACCGTCTGTAAACTATCTGGTACATAAACTACCTTTTTTTTCGAAACTTCTCGAGCTAACTTGATTTGATCGATGGTAGCCACTGCATAATCATCATGTCCACGACTAAACGATCCCAGCCAGCCACACGCAAGCCCCGCACCTCACGCCGTGCTCGACGTGCGCTCGCCGATTCTGACGACGAGGTCGAGCGTCTAGCTCATTCGTCCGACTCGGAACACTCGGATTCCCACTCAGACACCTCTGACAACGACACCGCCAGCAGCTCAGACGATGATGAACTCGACACTCCAGCCGCGCCCGCGACAGCGACAGACCACTCGGTGTCGCCTCCCTCGCGGCGTACAAACCGCAAAAACCGCAAGCCCCCCAGTGGGAGCGCAGATGTCCCGATCGTGGCCCCCTCGCTCATTCCGGCCCAGCCAGACTGGTCCGATCTCGTCGCCCAAGACGACGGGATCCAAGCGCCGAACCCGCCCATCGTCGATTTTGCTGATTTTATCTCCAACGGCGTCGACGCGATCCCCGAGGCCGGCCCGTCTTCCGGCCCTGAGCCTGCATCGACCAGCCGCGGCCGACCCAAGTTGCGCGGGGGCAAGACGCAGCGACAGGCATATCTCGACAAGCTTAGCGAAGACCCATCATACACGCCCCGGGTCGGCGCCTTTTGGAACCATGACGAGCGACTGCTTGCTCCCGAGCTGCGCGGCATGTCCCCCTGGTGGCGAGATCGCCGGAGCGGACGTGGTCGCGGCACGGGCAGAGGGCGAGGACGTGGTCGTGCAGAGTTTGTCGAGAGCAGACCCGAGGCTCCGGCACAACCTCCCGTAGACGCTCCCCCAGCGCCTTCGCCTCCTCCTATCGAGCGCACGTGGGGTCATGATGGGTTCGAAAAGATGAAGGAACAAGAGCAGTCACACTCGACCCGTGGTCGTGGGCGCGGTCGTGGGCGCGGGCATGGGCGCGGAACCGGTCGTGCAACTCGCGAGCCAGAACAGCTTTGGACTAAAGCCCCCGACACCCACCTCCATGTCGATCCGTCCACGCGACCGCAATTTGCAGGTCAAGGCCGAGGCATCAAGGTCAACATCCCAGGCCAGTGGAGACCCACGATCGTACGATTGTCCAAGCGCGCCGCTCCATCGACTTCTACTCACGTCACGCCGAAAACGACAACTCTGACCAGCCCAGCTGAGATCATCGTCAAACTTCCAGGTCAACAGGCCAAGGTTGTTCCCCTTCCCGTGGTGCAAAAGGAAACGAAGTCAGCGCTTCCAGAAGATCCAGTGACTGTGCTGCCTTTGCAAGAGGACCCCCAGGTGGTTGTCGCTCGGCTACCGGGGACCTCAGAGCCTACCTCCGCTCCTGGACGCACGGAATTAATGTCGGCACCCCCATCGTCCGCCAAAGGATCAGCCACAGCTGATGCACCTCTACGATCGAACAACATGGTGCCTGCCCCTATTCCTCCCACTGACAAACAGCCCTCGTCCAAGCCGGCACCTCGAGCCCCCGTTTACGGACGGACTCGAAGTCAACTAGACGCTGTTGCCTTTGCGCGAACTGCCCTTCCTGTCTCCGAGTCGGCGCCTCTTGCCTTTGGCTCTCTTCCAACTCCGGTCGTTGCATCGGCTCCGAACGTTGCTGCTCCCCCTGTTCCTGAGGTTGCACCCCCTCCAGCTCCGGCTCAGGGGGAAATGCCTGCTCTGGCAATTACGGTTCCGCCCCCGGTCGTTCAGCCGCTCCCCAACCCGGCAGCGTCGTTTACACCCCCGGCGAGTGCATATACCCCTCACAGTCACAACCCATATGCATACTACACCCCTATCGATGGAGCAGCATACTATTCAACAGCCACGCCTCCGCCAGTTCAGCCACACATGTACTATCCCCAAGCTCCGTTTTTCGCTCCGCCCCGAACGAGTGGCCCGGTTTCGATCCGTCCACCTGGGGAGAGTGCGGCAGAGGAGACTCGGTCGAGTGTACCTGCTCCCCCCATGTGGAACCACTACCCTCATTCGTATTCCCACTCTCACTCTCACTCGCACGGCTCTTACTATTCGCCTTCGGCTACCCCTTACCCGCCTCATCCTCCTCCCCCACGTGGATATTATGCACACGGAGGAGAGTATGCTCAACCTTCTGACTACACTGGAATGTACGATGGATATGCTGCGCCTGGTGCACATGTGTATTATTGATGTTTTGTATGATTTGTGTCTCTTGCGATTGCTTCATCACGCGAAATTTACGTACATACATACATACTTGACTTGTGTTTGCGATATACTTTGTTTGTGGATTTTTTTGATATTGCAGTCTTGCATAGTTAATTGATTGGTATTACAGATTATGCAACGCGCGTCTCAATTTACTTGTCTGAGGTGTGGTGGTAAATGCCCGATTGTGTTGCGGCCAAGGATCAGTCAGCTCGTAAGTATTATTACGCAAATGATGACTTTTGGCCGTAACCAATGCGGGAAGGCGCTTCATTACCGAACTGCGCTTGGCTGACTGGACAATGAACGCGCATAACCAAGCTGCGATGAGCTCTCGGGCTGACGCGGCGAGCAACTCGAGATGACGTTTACTCATAGCCCGGGCTTATGAGCCCTAGGATCGTGCAAGGTGAATATAAGACGGGGCTATCGTCGAGTCTAGTTCCTCATCCTGTCCTCTGCAGTTACTACTACTACTCCTAGCTAGCTCACTCTTACCATATTTAATCGACTTGCTCTCCAATCCTATGTCTTACATCAAGAACATTGTTGTTATCGGAACGTGAGTGTTCCTGTTGGTTGTGTGTATGCGGCCTAACTGACGTATTTTCGTTAGTGGCGGAGGTGGTCTTCCACTTGTCCAGACCTTACAAAAGCAAATCAACCCAGAAACACATCGAATTGGTAGGTGTTTACTGTTCTTGTACACTCAGTTACAGTACTTACGATCGAGTATCTAGTTGTTATTGAGAAACGTGATTACTATGCGCATTGGCCAGCACTCATCGTATGTTCAGTTAAAACCCTAGCATAAATCTATACTAAGGATAGCCCCTATGCAGCGTGCTGCAGTGACGGACGAAGGCGCAATTGACGAAAACGCACTAGTTCCCAACGACCGGGCGTTTGACCCTTCAGTCCGCGTCATCCATTCGAGCGCCAAGGAGATCAGCCATTCCGAAGTCGTCACCGAGTCGGGCGAATCTATTCCATACGAACAGCTTGTTTTGGCGACGGGCAGCATCTGGACTGGACCATTGGACTTGCCTGATACGAGGGCTGCGGCTATAGAACACCTGCGTTCATTCAAGCAGCAGCTAAAGGCTGCTCAGCATATTTTGGTTGTTGGGGGTGGTTCTGTCGGGCTTGGTAAGTGCACAAGTATATGCGGCGTGGCATCGTCTGACAGTTAAGCTAGAATACGCTGGCGAAATTTTACATTATTTCCCCGAGAAGAAAGTTACGCTCATCCATGGAGGGAAAGAGTTGATGAACAGCACTTATCCTACCAAATTCCGGCAATCGCTTCTGGACGGCGTCCAAAAACTCGGAGCTGAAGTCATTTTGGGAGACAAAATCTCTCCTGGCGCGGTACCAGAAGAAGGATATGTTACTACACTTGGCGGCCGTCGCATTCGAACTGACCTGGTTGTCCCATCTACCGGAAGTCGTTTGAACAGTATGTTTCCAACCTATATACGTTCGTATATAGCTGACACACTTGCTTAGCGGACGTCGTACGAACTCTTGATAGCGCTGTTGTCACGAACATTGGTACCGTTCTTGTCACTCCAGAGCTCAACGTCAAGCTCTCCTCTGGAGCTCAAAATGTGTGGGCGATTGGAGACATTATCGAGTGGCCTGAACAAAAGGTGTGTAACATGTGTTACTAGGCTCATTCGCTTGATACTAACTAGTAGGCTAGATGGTCTTCAAGGCCTCGAGCGGTCATGCGCCTGTCGTTGCCAAGAATATTCTTGCGAGCATACAAGGGGGCAAGCCCATCGCGTATGCTGGAAAAGTGGAGCTCATTTTCGTCACCCTCGGCCCTAAAGGAGGTCGTGGTATTATACCGTTCTTTGGGGGAATTGTCATTGGTGATTGGATAGTAAGCACGCTCAAGTCGGATCTGTTCATAGGAAAGATTCGTACGGCACTTGGCTATTAGTCGGGTTATAGTACTATTTATTGTCTATTGAATATAGCTTTGTATGCTGGCTCTATTTGTACCACCATGTAATATGCCTCCAATAATTAGACTGCTTATAACTTTTCGTAACGATGTCATCTTTTGAGTCCGCTCAAAGCGATGATCCGGCTCTTCATTGCCAATTGGATGAGCGCCAAGATGTTGCTGAGTCATATAGGAGCGGATAGGCGGTGCTGACTGGACAATCAGACCTAGCCTGGACGACCACCAGCCGCCCTCGACCCGTACGAGTCTTTCTACGTGAGCGGTCTGATTGACGAAATATATCCGGATAATAGGCTGTTGGCTGCATAGGTAATGGTTATGTGGCGCACAGTCCGCTTGACGACAACCATGAGTCGCAGAACTGACGTTTGCTGTTTTCCTCTGGGAGTTTAGCTTGTTACTGCCTTCAAACCCAGAATCCTACTCCTCTACTTCCCTCCCTCAACGCTCACCCACAACATATGGCATTCCCGCTTCAAGCATTTCCACTTCAACAACCCCAGGCAGCGCCTGCCCAAAAGCAAGCGTTTGCCCCCGACCTTTCTGTTCGGTTGATCTGTCCTGAATGCAAGGACCCGAATCCAAAGATCGTTGAAGAGTTTGGAAGCGGCGATTTGGTGTGTGGAGACTGTGGGCTTGTGTTGGGGGACCGGATTGTGGACACGAGGAGTGAATGTGAGTACTGGTGGCTTGCGGACGCTAATGAAAAACCGTCTAATCTTTGTACTTACAGGGCGTGTAAGTGGCCGTATGATCGATACCTGCGCATGCACTTAGTCTTTTTTCAGACGTTTGCCAACGACGAGGGCGACGACCCGTCCCGTGTCGGAGCGGCTACGAACCCGCTTCTCGAGGGTATTGAACAACTCGATACTGTCATTAGCTTCAAGGATGGTGGATCCGGCATGGCCAAGGAACTCCAACGGGCCGCCGCTCGAGGGACGGTTGGCAAGAACGAACGCAACATGATGTCGGCTTTCCGTGACATATCCGCGATGTGCGAGTCCATCTCGCTCCCCAAAAACGTCTCGGATACGGCCAAGCAACTTTACAAACGTGCCGAAGAAGAGAAGATTGTGCGCGGCAAGAGTGCCGATGCTGTTGTAGCATGTTGCATCCTAATTGCCTGCCGACAAGCAAATGTTCCGCGAACGTTCAAGGAGATTCACCAGCTCACCCGTGTGCCGAAAAAGACGCTTGGCCAATGTTTCAAGGCGTTCGAGCAAGCGTTTGATCTCTCACGACCTGCACCAACAGATAATGGCGATGGGAGTGGGCCATCGGGCGGAACGTCGGCCGAAAACCTACTCAACCGGTACTGCAACCAGCTCGACCTTCATGCATCCGTCGACACTGCTTGCAAAGAGGTTATCATTGCCGCCCGAAACCACGGTATTGCAGACGGCCGCAGTCCCATTTCGATTGCTGGCGCTGCGATATTTTTCACCTCTCACCTGCTTGGTCAACCCAAATCCGCGAAGGATATCTGTAGCGTCGCTGGAGTTAGTGAGAGCACAATAAAGCTGGTTTACCGTATCCTATGGGGCGATCGGGAGAAATTGGTGAAAAAAGAGTGGTTGGAGAGCGGAAAGGCGGCCATGGAGCGCTTGCCGAATGGGGATGGTGGTCGCTAATTCTGTTTTATAATATTGTATCCCTTGTTCAGTGCGTTTTCTTGTGCTGCTATGCAACCATGTCCTTTAGGGTGCTGTATCAATTCATATGACGTTCGTTGGCTCTTCCTGGCCGGCGCTTAGATTTGGTCCTATAATTTATCAAATTAGCGCCGTGAGAAGTATAAAACTCGATTCCGCAAATTTTTTGTTCGTACCCCTTTGATCACCAACAACTGCTCTAGATAAAAGTTTCGGATCCTTTGACGTCAAAGTAAGTCTAATAAGTCGCTATTCGGCCCCTTCTCGTTCCTATATGACGAGTGTCGTACCTTTCGACCGCTCCTGGCACCTCTTAGTCGAGACGCGTTTTGCTCTGCGAAACGTGTTGATGACATACTTGACTTCTGATTCTTGCCCCTTTTGCGCCCATGTACCTTGATTAGCGCGCTAGATATTAACACATTAGGTCTGTTAGGTCTAGTTCCATCAAACTGTTAGGTCTAGTTCCATCAAATTAAAGAATTATTTTAACGACTTGCTACTAAGCCTAACCTCTGTTTGTACATCTCTACCCCAATGAATTAGCCCTCCAAATACTCAAACTGTGATATACACATATCATCTGCCTTCCGAAACGCGTGTTTTCGATTCGAACGTGAGAGCCCCACGTGTAAGTGCGTGCCGCCGCGTGTTTTTCTTCCATGAGCGCCTTATATGGTTCGCCAGGCGAGGTTTTCTCATATCTGCCCCGTTCCCCCTACCAAATCCCCCTGTGTCGTTCGACCACCCTAAGCTTTGTTGAGCGACATGTCAAAGCGTGAAAAGCCCGCTACAGAGGTCCTGATAGTCACAGATGAGGCACAGATTCAACAATGTATCCAAATGCGTATAGATGGTGCGCTCCAGCTGGTCGTGCAATATAGAATGTAGTTCTGTCCGGTCTGACTGGATGTTGCCTTCTCGTCGTCGGTCTGACGCGCGATTACAGTTTTTCATCATGAGCAAAAGTTTCCCTTGGACACTGAAATTGATGAGTAAGTCGACTAGTCTCACGGATCAGAAAGGACTAGCATCACCCCAAAACGCATTTTGCTCTCACCTGGGCTATGTAAAACAGATACGATGAGCCCGGACGCGCTACACACTTTTTGCTGCGCTCGGTGCCCGATCACCGGCCGATGGGTACAGTTCGACTTGTGGAGAAACCTATCGGATACAAGCTCGGCCGCTTATGCATACAGAAAGACTATCGCGGGATGCATTTAGGCGAGGAACTCCTCAAAGTACGTGATGAACTTTTGAGTCGACTGTTGACAGTCGTGCTGGAATGTTTGCTTTTGCGTTTGGGGGCTCGTTATTGTGGCTGGCTATGGGAGAAGGAATTCAGTCGGATTGAGTGCAATGACTTTTGACTAACGCTGTTCGGATATCGGTACATAGAATGCGCACTCGTAAGTACATTTAATCTAACCTCGTTAGCCTCTTGCCATTCTCGTCTGCTGCATCTGCATTCCTTTGTCCTTCACATTGAAGCCCCTAATCTAATGTCCGGACCTCCCCCTTTCCCGCCGCCTGGACCGTTCGCTGTCACATGCGCTGCTTCCTCGACGCTCCTTTCGTTCCCATCGTCCTCTTCGCCCTTCACCCCCTTTCGTCTTTTGACTTTCGCCAATTTGTCCCTTACCGATGTCTCAGATGGGTAATTATGCAAGCCAAGCGCGCAGGACGCCCGGCGGAGATCTCGCTCCACTCCCAGATCTACGCAAAGGCCTTCTACAGCCGGTACGTCGGCGTCGGCACTCCTTTGGCGACTTGTCCAGCCTCCTTTCCTGACACAGCGTTTGATCATCCCCGTTCCATGTTACCCCCTACTTCCTCGTCTTGCCTAATCGCGCACGTGTACCCCTATTCCTCGATGCTTCAATCTCACATCGGCACATCTGTGCTCCCAGTGAAGGATACGTTCCAGAAGGGCCCGGTAAGTCTTCATACACTCCAATCGTAATCGCTGTGGACGTCCAGTCTTGACTGAGCGTATCTGTAATTCGATTGTTGCATCCGCGACTTGCGGGTTACTATATCCTCATTTGCCGCCGAATCTCTTTTTGTCCCAACCGCGTACTCTGTCGCTGTGCGTGCAACACCGACCCCGATTCCGGCTCGCGACTCTCTCTTCTTTGGGTTCATGCTTGCCCAACTTGGCCAACCGCACATCCCCGGATGCCATTTTTCCCAACCGGCTGCATCGTCCCGCCGAACCTCGCGCCGCAAAACTCAAAACCCAATTCCAAACTCCACCCTATCGCCCGACGGACATTCGACCACACGGTGCGCACCTTCTTCCCTCTCATGGCGACCAACCCGTTCGTCGACGGTCCCTGGGGTCTTGTGCATACATCCTCTTGACGTCGCCCCTCTTGACCCGACGCTTCGCTCGATCCTATCGAACCTTTTCGCCTCCGACAATGACCATTCGCATGAATATGGCCTCGCTTCCTTTCATTATCTTGGTATTTCCGTATTTCGACATACGTCTGTCAACCCCCTATTGTCGGCAACTTTCCCATCGCCCGTACGACTTCTCTTTCCTTCTTGACACTCTTTTCATATGCCCTGATCTGCGATTGCATATACACATCCTGGCTCTAATCTCAACGCTCACGCTTTGGGCCTGTCGCTGCCGTATCTTGTGTCTTCTCTGCCGTATTGTGCTTACGCTTCGGCGCCCGCCATCGGTGTACGATGCATTTGCTCCGATCCCTTTTCACGCGGCAGAGTTTGACGAAGACGGTGCACCACACCAACGCATGGTCTGGCGGGCCCCTGACCCTCTCCCTCGAGCCGATGCCGACGTATCGATCGAATCTAGCTGATCGAGTCCTTCAACCCCCCGCTTCATCCATTTGGGTGGCCGACCTGGAGCCCGTTTATCGCACATGGATTACGGGCTCAGCCGACATGGTCGGATGAGCTTGGTTTGGGGTTCTGGACCGTTTTCATTGATTGATTGGCGTGGTGGATTTTGACAGGCTAGATGCCCTTTAGGATAGATAGCGAGAGCAGTTTGTTCAAGGCACGATAACTCAAATTGGAGTGTTATATATACATAATTATACCACTCCCCCAGATCGAGGCGAGATGAGACGGCGGACGGGAGGTGAAAAACAGGATGGTTGGTAGATACAGTAGGTACGAGAGACAGGTAAAGGTAAAGGAGTGTAAACACAGTCCACTCAGCCAGTTAGACGTATATGAAAATGGCGATTGGGAAACGAGAAAAGGAAAATCGTAAGGTCATGAAGGTATCGTAACGAATAGGAATAATCCACAAAAGTTCTTATCGGTTGGCGCAATCGAAAACATTGCGCGACCTTTAACTCGGCCGCGCACAAATGACAGGTAAAACATATATCCAAGACGATCGTCTAAACAGTAGCACCCCAAGGCGCATACCAAGTATGCTCTGCGTCACATCACTCGGTCTTCCACTGGTGGATCGCAAACACATCGTCCATATCGTTGGGCTCGAAGGTATCTTCATCAAAGGGGCTAGGGGCAAACACGAGAGCCCCAAACGCTGCTCCACCGGCAAGCTTCCCGTTGGAAGAAGAGGAGCGACGGCCGCCGAAGTTGTGGTCCAAACCGTCGGCTTCAGCAGAGGTATGGTGCCATCCGCCGCTCGCATCACCGGTATTCATTTGCATGTATCCACCATAGACGTTGGGGTTCGAGATGCCGGTGGTGCGCTCCTCGTACTCTTTGCGCGCAGCCTCGTATTCGAGCTTCTCACGCTCGGCCTGGGCAAGGAAGGGCTGGGCGGTGGTAAAAGGTTAGTGCATGTATCCACATTGGCTGAAAACGGCAACAAACCTTCTTGTCAGCATCGCTTAGCGTGCGCCACTTGGCGGCGGCGAGGACGCTCTGCCGCGTGGTTTCTGTTTCGTCACCAAAGACCTCGGTGACTCGGCCGGGGTCCGCCCGAATCCACTGGAGGAACATGAAGTACGCGCTGAGTGGCTTCTTCGGAGCGTTCGGATCCTTGAGGTTCGAACGGCGAGACTTTCCCGCCTTGCGTTGCGCAGCACGGTAAGTGTTCTCCGTCCGAATGTCCTCAGGAGTAAGGGTCTTCTGCCAGGCGGCAAGCTCGCGCTCGTATTCGTCCTTTGCGAGGCGAGCTTTGCGCTTGTAGATCTGCACATCGTCAGTGAAATGAATCGGACCGAACAAAGCTCGCTCACCTCTTTCTGATCCGAGGTGAGTGCTTTGTATGCGGCACCGCCATCCTTGGCTGCTTGAGAAACGTTGAGCTTGCGCTCGGGGTTGGTGACCTTGTAGTTCTGGAGGTACTCGGTAAAGAAGATTTGCCATGTCGACGGAGCCTGTTTGGGCGGATGCAAACGCGATCGCAGAGGCGGAGCTATAATATTAGGAGGTAATAAATCAGCGAACCATAACAAGACGAATAGACCATGGGCGCTAGGGGCCCGAATGGGAAACCATCCTTACCTATATCAGTCGTGCGTTCAAGTTCGGGCGAGTGCTTGCGTTTGCGGGACGGATCTTCTTCACCGGCACTGGCCTGGTCTTCGTCTGGGGTGGACGAGCGACGGAACTTGCCGGCGGTAGCGATTGGCGCCGGGGGACGCGAGGGAGCAGAAGTGGAATAGGGGGTGGCTATCACATGATGGAAATGGATTGGAGCGTCGGTCTGTGCCAGGGCTGCATCGAGTGTATTATTGCGCATCGTACGTGGGCTCATCACCAGGTTGGTTGGCCGACTGAGCATCGCCGCCGAGTGGCTCATCGCCCGCATGTGAAGTGTCGGGCGGGACGAGGGCGACTGGCCCGATGATCCCCGGAGCTGAGACGAGAACGAGTGCGAGTGGGTGTTGGTGCGACGGGCAGAGATGCGGGCACTGGTCCTGGATCGGGGCTGGCCGACGATAAACGCTCGCTCGTTGGGCAGCGACGAGGCGAACGGCATGGGGGGCGAGAACGGCGGGGCAAGCCCGGACGGGAGGCCAAACGAATCGCCAGAAAACGCAGGGCTGTCGGGCGTCTGGGGGTGCTCGATGCCAAAGGCAGGGCCCACGTCCCAGGAGCTGGGTGAGCCCGAGAACGAGTTGTGAGAGAGGTAGAAGCTGCCGGCTGTGCCGGCGCTGGTGCCATTGCGAGCATCCAGGTCTGAATCGTCGTATCCAAGCTGGTCGTGGTTGGTATAAGCCGCAGACATCTGCTCGCCCTCCCAGTCGAGCGTCCCGGTGCGTGGGAGCGGGGGTTGCTCGGTGACCATGTCGTCGAACGGAAAGACCATGCTGTCGGGGGTGGTGGGGGGAAGGTGCAGCTCGTGGCTGAGGTCGGCAGTGTTGAGCATCGCAGTGGGCGATCCCCACGAGTTGTCGAACGAGGAGTATGCGCGCGAGGCGGGGGACTCGTCGGGCCAGACAAAAGCGGCCATGTGGCTACGATGGAGGGCGGGGGGAAGTGATGCTCGGGACAGTCCCCCGCCCGGCTTTATGAGCATCGCGCAGCGCACTACCCGCCCGAGTGGATTAGCCATTTGCCCCTATGCATCCGGCACTCCGGACACTGCGCCAGGGAATCGGGGGTCACATGGCTTACGAAACGAGCGCCGCCCCAATATGGCAGGTGCGGATCGCGTTTAACAGCGAGCACAGACTCTGCCCCCCGGCCACTCCCCCCTGCTCGGCCACCTCGGACCTCCGCTCCTTGCCGATACGCTCCGACGATTGCGATGTACATTGCAGTCTATTCTCATATACAGGCAAGCACCCAGCCCCCCGGCTTCAGATGACCACCACCGTCTCGCTCGGCTTGTATTTGGTGTTGTTGTACACACTCTTCCCGACCTGCCAGATGAGAACACAATGAGACCACGCCCCTACACACCACAACAGATCCACGAGAACTGAGCAAGGACGGCAGCGCTCCCGCCTGACGTGGGCGAGGCCTCTCGAGAATCTGCAGATCTCGGCTCTTCCCATTCCGGCGCCCAATATCACTGTACTCCCATGTGCAGCATCTGTAATCCGAGCGTCTAACGCGTCTCGAACCCACCATCCGTGCCGACGGGCCCGACTACAATGTCCATCCCCGCACACCGTATCCGATCAGCAACCCTGCGTCATATCCAGCCCGATCTATAGCCCATTCCCAGACGCCACAGGAGCCGTTCCGCCGACGCTTTCCCCCACAACAGACAGCTATCGAGCCAAACAGACGACCGCACCCGCCCACATTCGACCGATCCCACGTGACGCGACCCCCGACACCGCCCGCCGCAATCTAGCCACTCTCAGAACCACTCACCTCCCAACCTCGCACATCCTTCATGATCTCCCGCTCACGCGCCCGCGCCGCCTGCTCACGCCTGTACGCATCGCGGTCGCCCTCGGCGAGTAGCAGCGGGACGAGGTGAATGCGCGACCACGCCGTCTCACGGCGGAGCTCCCTGTCAACAGAACAAAAAACCCGCCCATCGAGGGGGGCACAGACACAAACAAGTCAGCTCTTTCCGAGTCATTTCCATATTCCACGTATAGAATGAGTCAGTCATGGGACCTAAACAACGCTCACAGATCGAGCGACGCAGGCCCGCCAATATACGTTGATTGGCCGCCGCGCGAGATAAGCATGAGACGGGACTCGCGCGACCCGGCAATCCGGGGTCGCCCCCCCAGCCGCCTCCCCCGAAGCCTAAATCAGACATCGCATTCTCTTTGGCCCGTTCTCCGTCCGGTATCCAATCATGACGCCAGCGAGTCAAGTATAGCAACCCGCAGCAGGACGAAAGCCCCAAGTCGTAAAGCACCCAACCCAGAATCACGAGAAGGCCCGAAGCAGGAAATCCAGTCAGCTGTATTTGCCATACCTTCGCTCGAGGTTCCCTTGTCCCACTTTGTAGAAACCATATGCGCAAACTGCGGCGACGCCTGCCAAGACTACCGCACCGCTCGGTCCACGGAAGGGAAGCGAGCGTTGGTACTTGATGGGCTGGAACCCGCCAGGCGGGGGCATGTCTCTTTTGACATTGACGCAATAGCAACACCCAAAACATCGTAGACCAATACCGATATGTGAAGGGGGATGTGATTCGGGACGATCAGTTCCAGCGATAGGAGTCCCGTCCACAATGAGCAACAGATGTCCGCACCCAGAGAGACACAAATGGCCAAGACGCGATCCGTAGATACGGAGTCGGTGTGTGGGAAGCGCATTGCGACGGTCCAGCGATTCCCAGCGAGTTGACACAAGATCGTTGCGTAGGCATCGACGACAAGCCATATGGCATGGGGTATCAAGCAATTCCGTACAAGTTACGGGAAGGTAGCGAGGAGGGTAGGCGTGGTGAGTTGCGCTCTACATCGATCGAGCAAGGTGAATCGACCCACTGTCTGTACGATACTGTCACTACATGCCAAGTTAAATTGTTGGCTGTCAGTCTATTGTCCTTGCACGCTCTTACTATCAAGACCAAACACTTACTCTTGCTCAATCTCAACAAGCGCGGTGGTCAAAAGTGAGAGCAAGCCAAATTTCAAATTCATTAATCTTACCATGATCACGGGATCAGCCAATCTATCATGCCGTATATCATGCCCCCGGACTGCATCGTGCTCAAAAAAGTATTCAATATTTAGCAAGTGGGGCCACATCAGAATATAACACCAAAACTCATACACAGCGGAATAGAGTAGGAACATGCAGATTAAATCATAATCGAAAACAACAAGTCCCGTCGATCGCCAGCACCCAGTGGCTGCTAGACAAATCGAGTTTCGGCGGACTTGCAATGTTGGCCGAGCCAAACCCCCTAGGACATATAGTGTTTCTGGCTTCCCCTGTCGGCCGCTGACGATAGGAAGCAGTGGGATCAAGCTCTCTCAGAGCGCAGTAGCCCCGCGCTCACCAAACTCGGGCGTGAGAGACCGAGGCGTCGGGAGTCCGTCCTCGTCTCTCGGCCCGGCGCCCCAGAGAGCCGCCCGTAGCGATTCTCGCGGCTGCGTTTGACTTGCTGACCCAGTAAGCGGCGAGGGTGATCGGTTTAGGATCGGTGCAAGGTTCGATACTCCGCGGCGGAAGCGTGCCGCGAAATCCTCCCGTGCAGCTGATAATTCGCGCCGGTGTGCCTCGATTGTCCGGTCAAGGGATGAAAGTTCGCTCGTCACTCTGCGAATTGTGCTCGAATGAGCATGTGCATGCGCAGGAACAGGGGCAGGAGGCAGAGAAAGTGAAGACGAAGGGCGGGATTCTAATTCGTCGGTCGGGCCGGTCTCACGGCGCGCAAAGCTCTCTGGGGGAACATGACCCCCACTGGAGCTTGCACTGGAGCTATTCGGACCACTGTGCGCATATTCCACTAGGTCCCTCGCTCTCGCACGATCCCGTAAGCGTTGTGTTTGCGACTCAAAGTCTGCCGTGCGATGACGTGGGCGAAAGTACGTTACACCGCTAGCAGACGCTGGCCGTCTAGTCAGTGACTGGCGAGTAAGCGAACTAGTGCTGCGCCCTGGCATCATGGACAGCAGATTATTTGGTCGGGTTGATGGTGCTGGCGGGGGTGGCGGTGACGGAAGATCTAGTGCATGAGCAGGCGGAGAGAATAGAATATCCACCGGCATCCAAGTCGATGACAAGGCTCCGCTCGTCTGCGACTCGCGTAGACTACTCCCAATCCGCGACCCTAGCGTCGGTCGCTCCGGAAATGGAAAGGTGTCTGGATCTGTCCCGTACCCGTCCATTACAGCATCCTCTGCCCCGTCACTGTCCCATCCTTGCATGCCCAGCGCAAAGTCGGCTCGCCGAAGAGGGTGTGGTTGATGTGGTCCCCGACAAGACTCGGACAGCGCGAGCAGTGCATTGGCAGTGCGTGCTGAGTGTGCGATCGTCCCGTGTGGGTTACCTCGGTTGGACCGGCTATTCTGGCGACGGACAGCATGCTCCTATCCGAGGAGTGAATTATAGTGAACCTGGCCGAGATCAAGCAATGACGTACCTGTACCAGGATCTCGATTATCCGTTGAGTAAAGGAGTCTGTTACATCAAGAGCCTTGAGGGAACCCAAGGTAGTTTAGCCTTTACAAGCGCCACGCTAGGTGAAACATGACATGCCTGGATAAACTGCTCATGTGTAATTCTGGGATCTGGATTGGGTTCCACAAGGTCGTCTTCAACTTTTAGTTTCCGCAGTTTGTCTACAGCATTATACCTAGCCACAAGATAAGTTTCGGGTTGCGCGGTCCATGCACAACAACCCACGTCAAACACCGGAACTTCATGTGGAGCAAATCATCGTGGTAAGCTGGTGACCTGTGAACAATATAAGTTGCATTCTACAGCAGAAGCTTGCAACATACCACTTGCCCATTTTTTGCCAATATTTTGTTGCGAGTTCGGTAGGAGGGGTGGGGTTGGAGGCGGCTCGTGGTCCGTGCTGGCGCTGATGGAAGGTCTTCTGTGGCCATGTCGTGATGTCTAAACAACACGTGACGGCACCGCCACATATCCATGGGTCGAGCGCCAGCCTTAAATTCGACCAAGATGCAGATCAGACTGCTAGCCACCCGGTGCACTGCCAAATGGACATTGTTCAATGCCGTGTCAATCCGAAAAAATACAACACATGCGAGTCCCGAAGATGTAGTTCCTAGCCGGCCGACGTGGTCTGTCAGACAGCTTCTTGCCACATACCCTGCACCAAGCCTTTCCCCCGAGATTTTTGCTCGTTTGAATCGGCTTTCTGCTCTGCAAACACCTGCGCCGGACTCTTCCGAAGCTAGATCATTGCACTTGGAATTGCAAGAAATGTTGCGACTGGTCGAGGCCGTGAAGCTGGTTGACACATTTGCGCTCGGCGGGACCGACATACCGGATAGCCGAATATGGGCCGAAGAAAAGGGTGTTGACTTGGACGCGCCGGGGCCTGAACATTTGAACGAGTTGCATGGCAAAGCTTTGCTTAGGCATGCGAGTAAGCATATCGATGAGCAATATGTCGTGGAAACTGCGCCCCGAGTTCGGGGATCCAAGAACTCCTGAGAGAAGATTGAACGGCATTGACGAGAGCCCATGGTGAGTGCATTTTGTGCTTTATTTTAGAAAAAATTATTCAATAATCTACTGTACAGCAGAACATTCTATTGGGAACTCCGTCGTGAATCATTGTTGATGGGGCGGCTAGAAAGCGCGAAGTCTTTGTATTCTACCACTACGCTGATATGACTAGTTTTGGCCCACTCACGAGTATGTGTCGACTCATCGCTCGCCTTCTAACCACTATTGTATCGCATTCGCACCAATATAGACACCAATCATTGCGAGTGATGATTGGCAGTTTCCCCACAGCGTTCGGGCACCATTCACAGACCGACTGTGTAAACCAGTTCCATTTGCTTCCTGATCGTCCTGTTCATTGGTTGCCACAGATCCCCGAGCAAATCATTCCAGTGTTCTTTACAACTGTTGACTCGGTGTTTGCCGCCATGACCTAACCGAATCTGGATGCAGAATTTATCTGTCATACCCGTCCATGTCACCATCAGTGAAGCCCACACGCCCGCCAAACAATATCAAACGACAAGCTTACAGCCTTTGTTATGAGGCAATTATTGTATCCTTTAGCCGTTTCTGCCTTAGTTCCACCTGGTCGACCACGCCGGTTGGTTTCAGCACACATGCTCACCGTCGCGGCTCGAAGACTCGTGACGTTCTGCCAAGCCCTCGCATGCGGGCTCACTGAGCTTCGGGAACGCTGTAGAGCGTGCCGGAAGTTGCTCTTATCTTGCGTACCGCGCGACGCATTGACGAATACGGCGAGCTTCTTCTTTGGCGACGCTTTAGAGCCGTGACGTCTTCCGATCACTGTGAGCGCAGTGTGACGGCCCGTCACAAACCGTATTTGTCAATGGCTGATGGGTATCGTGCAGGTACTTTGAGCTGCTGTGGTGGTACTTCTTTCCGAAGCTATAAAAGAGGTAACATTTGGGTGTGTACGACCGACTGTTTCTCATATTCCAGCCGCAAACCCACTCAGTCCACGTGAGTGACCGGCACCGCGTGATCGACCGTTTCGCTTACGCTTGTGCCAAGACCATAGATTTATTTAGAACGGTGGCTCGCGGCCGACAAATCTACACCATTAAGCGGCTACGGGTCAACATAATAATTAATCCGCTCCCGCTGTCGTTTGCCATGCTGCATTGATCGACCATGGGCTATTTTTAGCTCGAGAAGCCCCGTAGCATCTGGAGAAACAGCAGCTTCGACGGCATTTCTGCCTCTTCTGATCGCTAACGGTATGGTCAGACACGTTGCCCCCCACGAACGGACAGCCGCACTCCCTTTTCTCATCAATTGATTTCGTATCTTGGTCATTATGTGCATACGGGTTCGGTCTGTTGTCCATATGGCACTCGCTCAGCCGCAGCACAGTGCCATTATATGCGGCTCACTTAAATACCAACCATCCTGTGATATTTAGAGCCAAACTGTTCAACCCGTCTACTCCTTTCTCAAGTCCTGCGTCATGTTGTTCTTCGCCGTTTCTGCCGTCTTTCTCAGTGCTAGCTCTGTTCTGGGGCTTCCCAGCTTGAACGCTACTATTCCCCGTGCTTGCGGTACTGTTCACAAGTTCGTTAAAATGTGAACTCATGTTACTCTTTTTTGCTTACGTTCCATCCTAGCGCTGAAAAAATTGCTGCCTCGGAGGCTCACTTTGCTGCCAACAAGGTCTCCCCCAAGGTTAATGCTGCCGCGGCCACTATCCCGGTTTACTTCCACGTCATTTACTCTAGCACTTGTTTGTCCCTTCTTCATAGTTCATAGGTTCAACGAACTAACTTTTATCATAGCCTTGTCGGGAGGCTACGTCCCCGATTCACAGATTGCGAATCAAATAACTGTTTTGAATCAGGATTACGCAGGATCAGGATACACCTTTTCACTCGCAGGGACCACTCGTACGCTTAACTCGTAAGCGAGGCATTAAATTCTCCTGATTTTCATATAAACGACCTCTCTCCAGGAATTGGTTTAAACAAGTTGGCCCCGACAGCTCTCTGCAGACTACAATGAAGAACCAGCTGCGCCAAGGGGGCGCCAACGCCCTTAATGTCTATACCGTCGGCTTCACATCTGGCTCTGGCGCTGGCCTCCTGGGCTACTCCACCTTCCCTTCTGACTATGCGAGCAATCCCAAGGACGATGGGGTCGTGATGCTTTACTCCTCCGTCCCTGGTGGCAGCACTGCCAACTACAACTTGGGCAGGACGTTGACCCACGAGGCTGGTCACTGGGTTGGCCTGTACCACACCTTCGAGGGTGGCTGCTCTGGTTCAGGTGATTATGTCAGTGATACCCCTGCAGAGGCGTCTCCTGCATCTGGCTGCCCGACTGGTCGTGACACCTGCTCTACCAGTGGTGTGGACCCGTGAGTAACCAAACTCATGACAACATACCTTCTAATAATATATATCTACGGTCAGCATCCACAACTACATGGATTACTCTTACGACTCGTGCATGAACCAGGTGAGTATGCTCTCATTCGCCAGCCGGCGGGCATAACTCATGCAACAATTTGAATCAGTTCACCGCCGGGCAAATCACTCGTCTCCAGTCCCAGATGTCGACCTACCGTGGTGTCTAGACAAAACATACCTATTGTGTATTTTCTACGACGGGAATAAAATTCACTTTGAACTCTCCAAAAATATGTGAACATATGCGCTACTTCCAGAATCCTACCTGACCCTCAACACCCTTTGATCGGTTTTTGAGATGAGACCGAACGACCATGTGACTCGGAGCCTGTCACACTCGGAAGTAGAAAGGCTGACTAATCCCAATTCAACCATGAGCTTCGACGACCACATGCATCAGCTGTCCAAACATACTCGTCTTGGCTTGGCGCTCCTGGTGACCTCGTCTGGGGAACTGCTTCTCGTTCGAGTATTCCGAATAAAGGTGTCATGTATGTGGCCCCACGACCAAGGTTCTATCTCATTAATGAGGAATTGGAGCACGCGAGGGCGCAAGAAAGCGTGTACTACCATATGGATTAGCGTGCAGTGACATTCTGAAGCCCATGCGCTCGAGGCGACCCACGCATGGGTGAATAGAGTAGGCTGTCGATGCCACTTGTATATATAGCGTCGTCCCAGCGCTCCTTGAATGCATCGATCCATCTGGTTCAGTCGTTCGGTTAGCTAGGTCGCCTGTCATGTTGTTCTCTGCTCTCTCTGTTCTCGCCTTCGGTTTCAGCTCCGCTTTGGCGGCTCCTTACTATAACTATACCGTGAGCAGGACATGCGGCTCTACTCCCGAGTGAGTGTTCTCTGTAATTGGGGTTGCAAAGTCTAACTTTCGAGCTCAGTGCCGCGTTCGTTGCCGCCGCCGAGGCTCATTTTGCGGCTAACAAGATCTCTGCCAAAGCTGGATCCGCTTTCGCGGCTACCATTCAAGTATACTGGCATGTGATCCAAGCAGGCACTAGTACGTTCTCTCACTAGAGAACAAAATATTAAAGGTGCTAACATAGTTTTTAAAGCTCTTACACAGGGGAATATTCCCGACTCCCAGATCACTTCCTCTATCAACGCCTTGAATTCTCATTACTCGTCAGCTGGCCTTAGCTTTACGCTTGCGGGAACTGATCATACTACTAATTCGTAAGTGATATGGCTATTATAGCTATTGATAATTGGTACTAAATCCCGTACCGTTTCTTAACAGGAACTGGTTCAACTCTGTCGGACCCAGCACTTCCGCTCAGACTACGATGAAGAGTACATTGCGCAAGGGCGGTGCCAATGCCCTCAACGTCTACACTGTCGGCTTCAAATCGGGTTCCGGTGCCGGGCTCCTTGGCTACGCTACTTTCCCCTCTTCGTACTCCGGCAATCCCAAGGATGACGGCGTAGTCATCCTTTACTCTTCTGTTCCTGGGGGCAGCACTACAAACTACAACGAAGGGAAGACCCTCACCCACGAGGTTGGCCACTGGCTCGGTCTGTACCACACTTTCCAGGGTGGCTGCTCCGGTTCCGGGGACTCCGTTAGCGATACTCCTCCAGAGGCATCTGCTGCATCGGGCTGCCCGACTGGTCGTGACACTTGCTCTGGCGGAGGCGTTGATCCGTAAGTACCATTCACTTGGTCATGCTATCAAACTAAAAACGCATAAAGGATCCACAACTACATGGATTACTCGTACGACTCCTGCATGACCGAGGTTAGTATAAACCCTGTACTTTCCAATGCGCAGTACTAACCATTCTATACAGTTCACTGCCGGACAGATTAACCGCATCAAGTCGCAAATCTCTACTTACCGCGGCATCACCGTTTAGGTAGATGGTTCAGATAGATAGCTATTCTTATGTCTGTGTATATCCCCTTGGGCTTTGAAAAATGGCTATATCAATTGAATGTCACCCCAAATAACCATAGTTCGAGGGAGTATTAGACGCGAATGATTAAATTGCTTCAGCATTATATAGCGTCGCCAGATTAGGCTGTGACCCTAACTCGGTAATTGCGACTTTTAAGCCTTAGACATGTTTGCCCAAAGGCTCGTCAGTCTTATCTATCCACCTGATAGTATATTCATACGGCACTATTCAGGATAACCTCATAGCATGTTGAGAGTCTAGGTTGTGATTGTTTCAATACACGACATCAAACAGTTTGATCAGACTGGCTGCCACTCCCAGGTCAACACGATTCTCATCTACGGATCTTGATCCCGAGAAAATGACCCCGCTAATCGGGTACAATCGGGATCAGTTTGATGCCATTCAGTGAATTCATGTGCATGACCTTGCTACACATGGCTTGTCGAAAGGCTGTTACCAGGGGAGTCACCCGTTATGCACGCTCACTCCATACCCATACCAAGATATCCCAGAAGACTCACGCTTGTGGTTAATTCGGCGGTTTCAACCGACTTCGTATTCCTTTCGGTTCCGTTACCTTATCGTACTTTGTACTTGGCATACACTTAGAAATATAGCGTATTGTACGACATCATCACGGCATACTCCTCGATTGACTAGATTTGGACAGCAGACAAGCATGGGCGATTGCCCTTTGCGGAAGAACACGAAGAACGAACTTGCTCACTGGTGCGCGTCCCTCTAAACACACCAAGGAAGGCAGCGAGGTCGATAGCACCAGAACCAGAGATAGGCCTAATCCCACATGGTGTCTACATCATCTCCATATGCTACAGGACTGCCAAGTTATTTGGATACTCCTATTTGTTGGTTAAAAGGCCAAATTCCGACCCCATGAACCTCGTCATCTGTTTTCCATTATTCAGACTTACCCCAAAATGGCTCTCCTCCTTCTCTTCGCCTTTAGTATCCTGGCCACAGCTGTAACCGCTCTTCCTAATAACGCGACAGTTATTTCTCGTGCTTGTGGCTCATACTTGTCAGATGCCGCAGCCGCTGCTGCTGAAGCGCACTTCGCTGTGCACAAGGTTTCTCCCAAGGCGGGCGCGGGAGCTTTTGCTGCCGTCATTCCAGTATACTGGCACGTTATCCAGTCCGGATCGGCATTGAATCAAGGCAACATCCCAGATTCGCAAATTGTGGACTCGATCACTGTGCTGAACAATGACTATGTATGCGTATTTTTCTGGCATCAATTGACGCAGTCTGATAAAACATGACCCAGAGCGACACTGGGCTATCATTTTCTCTAGCTGGAGTTGAACACACCGTTAACTCGGCCTGGTTTACTTCGGCCGGGCCTGGAACGTGAGCGAACGTCTGCTCGAATGATCACTAGTATACTAAATTATCAAGCATCCAGGTCACAGCAAACGGCCATGAAAAATGCACTGCGTAAAGGCGCGGCCAATGCTCTGAATGTCTATAGTGTTGGCTTCAGGTCTGGTGCCGGGGCCGGGCTGCTTGGTTACGCTACTTTCCCGTCTTCGTACAGCACTAGCCCCAAAGATGATGGTGTCGTTATACTCTATTCTTCTGTTCCTGGAGGGTCCACCACCAACTACGATTTGGGTGAGTTCTCAAATGCAAAAAGAGCTCTCAGATATGCTGAGACTGTAAACATAGGTAGAACTTTGACCCACGAAGTCGGACATTGGGTTGGTGAGTAACAAAAGAGACTCTTTGGAAATTACTTAAGAAAAGGATTCATTGCGTAGGACTATACCACACTTTCCAAGGTGGATGCAGAGCGCCTGGTGAGCGACGTTTCTACGATATGTGGGTGTAGCGCTGATATCGCATCTGTGTAGGTGACTATGTAGACGATACGCCTCCAGAGGCAAGTCCGGCCTATGAATGTCCAGTTGGACGCGACACATGCGCAGGAGGAGGGGTAGACCCTATCCACAACTAGTAAGATGCATTCCCCCGAATTATGAATCCACAGCGTTCTGATTTCACGCGGTACACAGCATGGATTACACATACGACTCCTGTATGTATGAGGTATGTAGTATTGGAGACTATTATATTAGCTTTCACTAATCAAGTCTCTAATAATACAGTTTACACCTGGCCAAGTTGTCCGCTTGGCCAGCCAGGTTGCGACGTATCGTGGTATTACGGTATGAGAGTCCCACCACATGAGGAGCTCACCACCGAAAGTATTCAATGTTCAAATAAGTTACTATGCTATGAGAGTAAAGTAAATCATATGTAGAGCGATGGCCTAGCCAACATGGCTGTGATTTATTCAAGTACTAAGTATTTGTATAGTGCAACAAACTTATACAAATAGCTACACGTGATCATTCATTTTCTGTCACCCACCATCCACCTTCTATTTTGGTTTTGAAGTATCAGCCTCTGATCGTTCTATATGAACGATCTATTCGCAACGAACGAGAAATCCAGAATCTTCATGAGCGAAGGTAAGTCGAAATGGAATAGAGAGTATATGTATCAAGTGTTTACATTAGACAAAGAAAACGTGCAGCATGGAGAGTACGTAGAAGGGTGCTCTAAAGATCACGAGCTATCTTCGGGCGAGGACGAACATTTGGAGTCCAAACCGGATGAAGCGGAGTTGGATAAAGAGAGCTATGATAGCTCAGCAGACGAACTTGAGGAGGAAGGCGGACGGGGTATGGAGACTGCAAAGCCCCTTTCAGCAGGAGACCTGGCCGAATTTGAGAGACGCCAACAGCAAGCCGGGATTATCTACATATCCCGCATACCCCCAGGAATGCGACCGGCGAAGGTGAAACACTTGATGTCGGGTTACGGAAAGGTCGGGCGAGTGTATCTGCAGCAAGAGGGTGAGTGTAGGAGTCTGTCGGATATTTTACCGTAGCTGAGCGTGCTGCGATTCAGACCCCAAGAGAGCATATCTCCGCAGAAAGCACACGGCCACAAAAAAGGTTCATTATACTGAAGGTTGGGTGGAGTTTGAGTCTAAGCATGTGGCTAGATCCGTGGCAGGGATGCTGAATGCACAGCCGATTGGTGGCAAGAAGGGGACTAGGTGGCGGGACGACATTTGGACGATGAAATATTTACCGAAATTCAAATGGAACATGTTAACGGAGCAAGTTGGTAAGCCTGGTAGAGGAGCATATAGGAATTAGAAAGGCTGAATGCGCGTATAGCTCAAGAGGCTGCTGCTCGCACTGCACGACTGCGAGTCGAGTTATCACAGTCACGGGCCGAGCAACGCGATTACCTGAAGAACGTTGAACTAGCACGTGTGCTTGACAAGGTGAGATCTAGCCATATGAGGATGGTATCCCGTGGCTTAATGATGCACTTCCTCTAGCGAGCAAAACGAAAGCAGAATCCTATCTCTGAGAAAGAACCTACTACTCAGTCTAGCCACACTATGGACAGGGAAGAGCGTAATCCTAAGAAACCTCGGAAGCAAGGTCCCACTTCGGTAGCTAGACCAGGGGAGAGTAGTGCGTTGGGTTCTGTATTGTCGAGTATATTTTGAGCAATAAAATGTTTCCTTGGCTGTTTAAATCGAGTATCATTTGGTGGTCTGTGCGTGACGATTCAGGGTAGGCTAAGCGCTGTTGTGTTGCCTGTTCGCGACCACGCCAGGCAATTCAAAGGTCGTGTCTCTGAGGTCTGTTCTTTGCACACAACGTGTCACCACCTCGCTCTGATCATGAAGTCGATGTTCTCCTTATATCTTTTCTCTGCTGCGTCCAACAGTTGACACATATACACAAGTCCGACCACTAGAGTCCCGTAATGTCCTCCTGGCCTCCTCCAGACTACGTTCCACCCAGTGCCGCGCCCGAATCACATTCGCCTGTTGACAGCAATGGTCCTATGAAGTACCCACCAGGTTCGGACGGTGGCTTCTATCCACCAGGCAACGATGGCTGGTCCGGGCGGGAGCGTGAGTTTGAACGTGACCGTGAGGGATGGGCTCGGGACAGGGAGTGGGGTGACTACGACCGGCGACGCGGCGACTGGGACTTTCGTCGTGGCCAGGGAAGACCACGTAGCCCGAGTCCCGGCGGGGATGATGGTAAGTGGGCTTGTTGTGTCACGAAAGCTGTGTTGAGTTGTCTATCACTAGCGCGCCTGAAGCGTCGACGCTCCGTGTCACCTTCTGCTGAAAGGGAGAGATATGATCCTCGACCCCGTTTTGACGACCAGGGTACGCCCAAAGTTGTAAACTTTTGGTTTTTGTTCTCACACTCAGTTGTAGGTTATTATGGGGAGCCGCACCGACGCCATAGGTCTCCTCCACGAGCTCGTGCGCCTCTCGATCCATACAGTGTTGATATTCCAGTGTCCTATCGTACATTCTGCGATTGGTATCGTTACCACCACCCGGAAGTTGTCAACGATGAGGAAAAAATGAAACGCGAGTTTAGCGAACCCACGAAGGACGGGGAACCTAAGCCCGTCGATCCTCTGAGAGTTCACTTTGATGCCTATAAACGCAAAATGCTGCTCAAACAGGTCTGTCAACTTCAATAAGCCTTTTGTTCGCTGTCTCACACCTGTTCTAGAACAATCTATTATTTAATGCACACAAGGCACAGGTTTGGTTTATCGAACGGTATGATCCTGCCCCGGAGTTTGTTGCTCTCCGGGATCGCATCAAAGTCGAAGGGCGTAAGGGTCGGACTGCTCGTTTCCTGCAAGAAATGGACGAGGGCAAATACGACCCGGCGGCTGAAGAACCCACTGTGCTTACGACAGCAGAGCCTAAACCGGCAGGTTCCCCACACGCCGAGGCAGGCGGGGACCCAACAAACGAGCATGAGCCAGACTTTGACAACGAAAACGAGGAAGAAGGCAATCCAAAACAGGCCGCTGATGCCAACGAGAACGGCAAACCTAAGGAAGGGCCACAAGGTGGTCGTGATGAAGAGTGTAGCATGGAGACTGAGGGAAACCAAGTGATGGTTAGGACTTTGCCGCCAGATATAGGACGTGTAAAGCTGGAGCAGGTTAGTGACGTGACTTATATATGTATCATTGTGTGCTCATTTTTTAACTCAGGCATTGTCGACTATCCCCGGCTTCGTGTATGTTACATTTGGCGAACCAACGTTCAAAAAGAACTTTTATCGGGCGGCATGGATCAGGTTCACAGATGATGCAGATATGGATCAAGTAATGAACACCCTTTCAGAGCTCAAAGTAAGTCCATAGTTAGTCCCAAGAAATTTCATTCACCTCGCGTTAGATCGATAATTTCAAGCTTCATACGACCCGTATTGTTCGACCATTCACTGGACGAGCTCGCATTACGCCCTCTGCTGCATGTCATCCTCAACGCTTAACTAAAGATCTTGCCCGAGCCAAACAACTTGCTCGTCAATTTGAGGAAGAATCTCGTGCCTTAAACCGCGTTCAAGACGTATCCGAGTCTGCGAATGGTGAGACCGACGAATCATCCCTCGGTAGCGGGTGTGAGCACATTGAGCGCCGATATGAGAAGTTGGTAACAGAGCTTGAGGAAAAAGAAGGTGGAACCGAGGGTTCAAATTTTGCAGCAAAGAGCGTGAGTAGATGCGTTGCTACACCAGAACCAAAAGCTGACTGGCGCTTATCTCTATAGTTGAGCATACAACTTGACTTGTACCTTGGTTACCTTCGCACAGCGTTCAATTGCTGCTACTATTGTGCGGCTCGTGCTGATTTCCCTGAGGAGCTGCAACGACGATGCCTTAAGCATTCACGCCCTAACTTAATCGTTCCCACTACTGATCCTTTAAGCGGTGGGTGTTTCGACCAAGGTTGTGTGCCTGTGGCTAACTGAGATCCGAACAGACGAGCGATGGCTGGAATGGCTTGACCATAAAATCGCCGTTTTAACTGACCCTAAATCGGTGGACCCAGCTGATTACGGTGCAAAAAATTACGACGAGTAAGTCGAGGTGGCGTATTCATTTCATTAATACCAACCCTTCTTCAGTGAGCTAGCACGATGCGTCGAACCCCACATAAAACAAGAAGATGAGGGGAAATTCAGATGTAAAACCTGTTCGAAACTATTCAAAGCCACTTCGTTTGTGGAAAAACACATTGCGAACAAGCATCCTGAGCTCACACAAGAGCTAGATACAGTACGCAACTATGTATATTGTCGCTGGCGACGTGCTAATGAACCATCCGACCAGATCCCATTCTTCAATAACTTCGCTCTTGACCCCCACCATATCCAAATTCCAAAACTGCCTTCAGGGCCAGACCCAAGGACTGCACCCCCGCCGCGGATGCCATATCCTGACCCCCGCTATTCGGTGTACCCTATGGGAGGACCTCCCGGGTATGGTGGATACCGCCCTCCATCTCCAGGGTACAGGGGCTATCCTCCATTCGATCCGTACTATGCGCCTTATGGCCCCCAAGGATATGGGCGGCCACGTTCTCCCATGCGCGGGAATGGGCCTCGTGTGAGCGACCGCGTCGGCGAATACCTCCCCCCAGACGGTGTAATCGCTGGACTTCCACCCCGACCTGCTCACGTTCCTGGACTAGACATGGCATTAGAACCTGCCGGGCGTGGACCACCTCCTGGAAGGCCGATGCCCCCTCCCGATGTACGCGAGGATCCTCGCGCGTCTGGGGGACGCAAGAGCTATTATGATATGGACGGTGTTGCTGAAGGAGATGTAGAGCTGATGTACTAATTTGGCTGGGTTTCTGTTGTGTATATTCGTTTGCTCTTTTCTATAACCACTCGATAGCTTCTATATCTGGTTGGCCAAATCGCAATGTCGGACTTACCCAACCATACCCGCTTGTGTCACGTGACCCCTTTGTGCTGAAGGTGGCTGGTGGCAAGGAAGCCCACTCGCCCCCTTTCACCCGTGTTTAGCCAGCTCAGTGATCACAGTGTTCTCCTTGATATCTGCCAACTGGCTTGGATATGGCTAACTCAGCCCTTCCTACCTTCCGCGCCAATCTCGTTCCCCCCAAGTATCACAGACCGCAAGTTGCGCGCCTCCGTTCTACAAATCAGTCATGGGATACGTGAATATCTTATCAAGGACATATACCATACAGTTATCCTCTGGTCCATGGACGACATTCGCAAGTTTGCAAGCGCACTGTCCGCATCACCACACCTCGGACCCCTGGTCCATAAACTCTGGCTAGGCACCTGCGAAATCAAGCCCATCAAGGAGAAAGGAGAAAACACCGTGGAAAAAGAATACGAAGACGTGTTTCTTCACACGGAGCATATCCTGTCTGCCATGCCCAACCTCAGCCACCTGTATATCGCCATCGACATTAAAGGATATGGGGACTTGTTCCAGTGTCGCCTTCCAGACTCAGTACAACAACTGACTCTTCCTTCCGGTTGGCTCGGCAAAACCCCTCAGATAGCTGGGTCCGGTGGCCGTCAAGGCTGGGAGCTTCCATCGAGTCTCACATCAATCCGTGTTCGGGGGGACCCTCAAGCTCGAGACATGATTCCCATACGATGTGCCTCCGCCAAACCCTCCCAAATCATCATAGAGACCTTTCATCCCAGAAAGGACTTTTCCGAGATCGGGGCATGGTTAAACGGAGTGATATTCCTCGAAGACGACTGGAAACCATTGATCAAAATCGCAGCACCGCCGTCCATTTTTGAAGGCGCAAGGCGTCAGCTGCATTATTTTGGAAGATCTTATGGGCTTTTTGGTCATATGGAGAGAGTCAGTCTCATGTGTCAACCGATGAGTGATGTGGGACAGCTTGAAACATGGCTTTGTGAAGGGGCATTGCACGAGATTGGTCTGTTCTAAATCAACCCGAAGGTGAGCAGGCTATCATACACTAGAAAGTTTTCTGTCTAAGCATAAAACAGACCAGTGCATATTCCTTAAATGATTGATTTGTTTAGGTAGCTATGCACTTAATGAATCTTTTTGGACGACCAGCGAGTCAGAGCATTTGGCCGCCGCTGCCGAACTATAATGTACGCTGAGATGTAGAAATAGCAATGTAAAATTTGACTTCTATGCTAATTACTGAATGGGGAGTGATCGTATACAACAGCAACTGAGTTGGTAAGAATAATTGCAAATAGATCAATCTAGCATGTCTTGTCAAACCCAAGCATCGGATTGGCACACACACTAAGTATATCACGAATTCTTGATAGCACCGGCTTGCTTCGCAATTCTTCCTTACATGCAAAGGGTTCTGCGAACCGATTCGATAAGAAATGCGTATGGATCACCTGAAGAGCATCTTGAACCGATTGTGTGAGTTTGAGGCTTTCGTTGCTTGTTTTTGTCGATCGAACAACGTCCAAGAGGTGAATCGTATGCGCATAGTGGTCCCGGCTGAGGCCTCCCAAGAGTAGTTTCACCGTATTCTCTAGCTTCAGACTTGCGGACGGGTCAAATGCTCTTTGACACCTCTTCAAAAGCTGCTCTAATGTCCACCTAATAGTAAGGGAGTTCGGAGCAATATCCGCTAAGAGCCCTATATCTACTACGGAGATAGCAGACTGAAAATCTCCGTTGTAGACAAAGTATCGCAGCGCAGTATTTATATTGAATATCGTGAGGTGGATTAGGTTAGATTTGGAAGCCTTGATCATTTGATCCAGGAGCGAGCTAGGATTTAAAGGGCACTCGTGCTTGGGACCTGTGTCGTTTTTCCAGAAGGCATCAAATAAAAGAGAGAAAGTGTATGCGTCTGGACGACCAGCGGCTGAGCTATCTCGGAGCGCGGAGTATAAGTTGAAAACGCGCCTAAAGTTGCGATTCTGCAGTTCTGATGACAAAAGTTCGTTGTATGCAGCAATTATAAATGGAATGCCGTCTTCTTGCATCATCCTTGAAATTCGATAGAGTGCTTTTGTGTTCCTTGGGTCTAGCTTCCGGGAAGCTGCCATCAAGCACAAATAGGGAGCGGCCGGGATAAATCTGTTCTGGCTAGGTAGATTGCCCCGAAACCGATGAAACCACACATAGCATCCATCAAGCTGTTTTGCAGCACAGTAGCCCCGAATCATGGCAGCAGTGACGGAAGAATCTGTCAAGCAAGCCGAAGAGACCCTTTTTGCATAATCCTGAACAACGTCCTCCATTATATCTGGTTGCCGGGACCTCTCCAGTGTTGACAACAGAAATGTAAGAGAATAGATGTCCTGAGATTCGAATAATGCGATGGACGTATCCGGAGCAATCGCCTTTGTTGACTTGGCGCCTCCTTGCTCTTTGACGGCGCGGTTTATCGCGGCGGTAAGGGTGGTGGGCGGGGCATAGCGCATTGAAGTAAGGAGCTTGTACACGGCCAAGGCTCCGTTGGTGTTGGAATGGTTCAGGAAAGAATGAGAGGCAGCAACAAGAATCCGAGGTCGAAGTAAGGGGGACACATGTGAGCCCATGGCGATGCGTTTGATGTCCTTGATTGCTCTTTCGGGTGACTTAGTCGACACAAGTTTATCAATACCTTGGGAGTATTTTTTGAAGCGTTCTAGTTCGATTTGGCCAAGAACCCATCGTACCGGTCTTTTGGCCCTGTTATATGATAGTTTGGAAGGATGCGAGGGCGTCAAAGACCTCGCCGCCGGTGTTGGAGAAGCAGGAGGATACCGAACGCCACTTCGGGCTTTTGAACTTTTTGTTGTTGCGGGTGTCCTAGTATGAACGCCAGCTATAAATTCGTAAGGCCCGGCTCTATATGAAAAAGCCACTGCGTGCCGAATGGTGACGAAAACAGAATGGCATCGTTGCATATGTACACAGCACCTAGATCTGGTGTGAATAATTTCAATCGCTCAGTTTATGAAAATTGAAACATACACAGATAGCCGATAGTTGCCGTTTCGTTGAACTACATCTGATGACAAGGTTTAATCCCCGCCCGGGACTGGGTGGAAGCAGATAGTTTGGGATGATCTAGGTCGACTCAGAAATTTGTAACGCTAAGACGTAAGCGACTGTCGCTAAATCATACAAGTCACATAACAGAAATTCTCTATGTAATACGGAAAGGCAATTAGGTACGGCGAGGCGGTCCGTGAAGTAAATAAGCACAATTGTCCAACGTGATACATAATTAAGACACGATCATAGCTGCTAGCATAGATCTGGTCACAAACAGCAAACGAAAGGATATTTTGGAAGTTAAACTAATACCCCATTACTAGTATAGAAATCTTGTGCTGCACAGAGTAGCTGATATTGAACTTGTTGCCACTCTTCCTGGACTTGGGCCTTGGTGGTACTCCAAGCTTCCCTGCCTACTGATTTCACCTGAACGGTGAAGGCCCCGACTACGGGACGATGGTCCGAAATATTAGCTTCGTAACGTCTGTACATGTCGCAGTGCACATGGTCGCCCCGAGAACGGTAAAGTATGCGGTCACACCAAGCAGGTATCCGTCGTTTTTCAGAGCTGTCGAACTCGTTTGACTTACGGTCATATTTGTAGGTTGGTACGAAGGCAATGGGAGCTTCGTTGAAGCTGCGGAGTCGGAATCCAGGGTTTGTTTGCATTTCCTTGAGGAGCTGATCGTGGCCTAATAGAAAGGCGAGGTCGCCCGATTGTATGCTTGGCACGACAATCTCCCGGCGTTGATCAATTCGATAATTTAGATCACCATTTAGCTGCACCCTATTGTATTAGCGACAAGTAGTGGAGGCAGGTGGCGCCCGACTCACGAAAACAACCTCATGGTCCAGCACCATTGACCCATCACCTCCACTTGCAAAGGCCGCAGGGGCCATATCATGAACCGCGGTAGGAAAAACGCTTCGCTCTTCCAATATGGATGCTAAGTCTTGATTCCTCTCTCGCACATGTTTTTGGCCTGCTGCGAGATGGCAGTTGAGAAAGCAGAAGGAAGTGTCATCCAGAACGAAACGAGCAATAATGGCTCCCTGGAATGATGGCTATGTTAAACAGCTGAAAAGCAGCAGCGAGGAAAAGAAAAGACCTTATTCCCGTAACGACCCTTCATCCCACGTTTGACCGTGGTGATCGAAGGGTCCGATAGAGAGATACATTCTGGTTTACGGACGAATATGCAAGTAAACAGCCCGACAAGGTTTTCGGAGTGGATGACGTTGTAAGGTTCCTCTCCGCCGAATGCAAGTCGCACGTGGTAGACAAGCTTGTCATACCACAGCTTATACGAACGCGAGACCTTTTCTGATATCTTGCCTTCCGTTTTTGACTTTTGGCTACCTAAAAGAACAGTTTCTGCAACCAAATTATCAGGCATGTTCTGGGACGAGCAATTTCGGATGTACTAACTGGCAGTAAGCTTTTTATTTTCTAAATCGATAACTTCCTGAAATCCAAAGACGATGATGTCTGGCCTATCCCCAGACTTGAGCATGTTGTCAAAGAAATTTCTGTTATCCTCGTTGCCGCTCAGAGTGTCCGGCTTTTGCGAATCAATGTTCCAGGTGCATATGCGGACTTTGATATCTCGATATGCGCTGTACTGTGTTTCACGCTTTTGCATTTCTTCGTCTGAGAGTTCGTAATCAATGAGTAAGGTTACGATGGTTGAATCACATATCTTACCTATCCAATTCCATTCCAAGAGGCCGTCCCAAAACTTCAGGCAATCATCTCGCCCAACACTATAGACAACAAGTTTTCCAACCTGGGTGAAAAGAATATTAGCGTTTTCAATAAGTATTGAAACAGAACAAACCTGAGTGATCGAATAGGGATCAACCGATATATGCATCACGGGAGAGTCGCCATGGGCTTGCCATTGATTGGTGATAACCCATGGTAGCTCTTCTCGCACTTCACAAACCGTAATAGTACCAGATCTCGTCCCGAACCACAGCCTAGAGTCGACTCCCTCCATGCAGATAATGCTCGAGTTCGTGACCTTGACGGTTTGCACACAGGCGTATTGACTCGAAGAAGCGTCATACTTCCAAACAGTCACACTCCCGCCTTCATGACCAATGTACACTCTATCAGGTCGCTGGGGAATAACTGCGCCACACAACGCAGGTCCAACTTGCTCGTTCGGGAACAGATGTTTGGTAGCAAAACTAGAGGACGAGATGTCGTATGTTCGGAAGGGAGGTCCACGGGTGGTGTGTGTTGAGCTAGTACTTCCAGACCCCGAAGACGTCCACAAGTGGCCGGCGAGTACCCTAACAAAAGACTGTTTGTCCGCAACTCTATGAGAGCGGGTGAATCGTGATAAAGTCGGGGTCGGGTGCCCTTCTGGGGGGTCAAATACAATGATCTTCCCGGACTCGTCCATCGTGAACATAGAGCGACCGTAACGGATTATATGCGTCACATTCAGACTGTGGCCACCAGCGGGTATAAGGACTTCCATCAGAGTACCAGCTTGGATATCCAACTCAAACAAGTGCCCGTCTTTCGTACCACACCAAAGATACCTCCCGTCGTCTTCGGGATTCTCGACAGGGCGAAATTCCATAGCAGTAACTCTGGGCTCCTTCGTGCGCCATTCGAGGCCCATATGCTCTAGATCAATCATATGGACGGCAGCTGACGAGTTTTGAGTATTGTATACACCAATGTCCAAGTTTCCTACACAAACCCAAGCTCCTGAGACCGCTACAACGGCTCCTGTGGAAATATGGAAGTATGGGTATTGTGGGAGCTTGGGAGGTTGTCGGCGCGATTGGGAAGAGTCGGGCATGTCGTCATGGTATTTCTTGCCTGCCGGCATACTAGCCCCCGCAGCGGAATGGCCATCATCTTCTGAGTCATCAGAAGACTCGTCACCTGAATGACGCCTAGCAGGAGGAAGCTTGTCCCCTGGTGCGATAATGCGTGTTGGAGGGGGAGGTGGCTTGAAGTCATTGGCCTCCTGGTCTAGGAGCGTTTGTGCCTTCAACAACCCAGACCTTGTTGACGCAGCCAGTTTGCCCCAAGAAGACGTTGAGTTCGGTCGGGTACTGACTGGCGGAGCAGGGGGCGCCGATGTGCTGGGTGTGATGATGGGTGTCGGGGGGGAATCTTCAGCTTTGAGGTTTGGGTTAGACCTCCGGTTTGGTAGGGGAGGCGGCGCATGGATGAGCGAGCCTGTAGTGATGATGCTTGGGGAGCTATTTGAAACCGGTGAGATAAGAGAGGTCGGCCTAGGCGGAGGAGGCGGAGGAGGAGCGCCTGGTTTTCCGAGTGTTGACGATGGAGGTCGGCTCGTTAGCGAATGATGCCGTGGTGGGGGTGAGCGAATTTCGACCCCAAACTCGTCCGCCTCTGACGCAACCAGTCCGTCTGGTTGCTTTGTAAGGGAATGGTGTATTACGGCGTTCCTCATACTATGTTGGTCAGGGCTGGTACGAGAAGGAAGACGAGGGGCTGGGGTGCTGGGCGTCGAAGGGGTAAACGTTAACTGTGCAGGTGCCCGGGGAGGGGGGACGGGTTTCATCGGAGAACGAGGTAAGCTGCCTGCCTCGGAGCCACCTTGAGCTGGCTGTGGCGGGGCAGGATCGGGAATATTTATCCGAATTGGGTGCATAGGAGGGATCGGAGGAGGAACTGGTCTTGGAGGCAGCGCGTTGGCTATTTCGGGAGGCGCAGGAGATGGCGATCTTCTGAATCCATTTAGAGGATGAAGTGTCGCTGGAGTGGTAATGGGACTACGGGGACTTCAAATAACGTCAAAATATCTCAAATAGCCATACTCACGATGTGTCCAATGACCTAAACGAGGGCATGTTCGAAACATTGATTTGATTTACAAGATCGCCAACGCTAAGAGATGCTACGTGTCCAGGTTGACTACCTGTGAAAGGAGGAGGCGGAGGGGGTTTGCGGTATACGCCTAGAGCAGGTATTGATTTCTTGGCGGATCCAACGCTATCTGTGCTCGTTTTATTGCGCAAGATGGCTGAACGATCAGGAGGGGGTGGAGGCGGGGGTTTCAAGCCAGGCTTTCGGCCCACGGTCGGAGATTCAGGGCGAGCAGAAGGTGGTATTTCGTTGACGAGAGTAGAAACCTCCTCGTTAGACGTATCGCTTTCAGAGCTCTTTTTCAAAACGGTTGACGCGTTGGGTATTGACGAAGAGGATGCCGAGACTGAACGTAAGTTATAGAGTCCAGAAAGCCGAGGCGATGCACCCATTGCCTCCTGGGTGGGCTGGGGCTCGTCCTCATGCTCGTGACTGCTTTGAGAGGCACCCGTTTTGTTGGAAGATGAGGATGCAGCAAGAGCTTCAAATCGCTCCCGCAACTTGTTGACCGGCTTGATGGAGTTGTCTTCGATAGTTGTCTCCATCCGCGCGCTGTGAGTTTCTTTAGTAACCGCGGCATGGATAAGTCATGATACTGGCTTACAAGTCCGGCTAATTAGCTATATTTAATCGTTTTAGTGATATAAAGTATTAGCGCGCTGATGCCAGATGATTGCGGGCGGGATGGCTGCGGAGATCCAGGATGTCGCGTTCGAGCCCGTGTACACGGGAGGCTTGTAATTGGAGATGGCAAAGGGGATTTATTAAGCCTTTTGGTTCGTTACTTGACCTGTGTCTTGCAACACACCAGAAAATTATGATTAGTAGTTCAGCGCTCGCAAGAATACTGTAAGGGTATGTCGTGGATGGAATCCTCGGAGCCGATCCCCCAGCCACGTGATCGTCGCCAAAGGACAGGCTGTAAGCGCTAAAAATAGGCATAGCCCGACACATTTGTCCAACAGTGTATGCAAGCACAAACATGAAGAGTACAATGGTACGTTCAACAGGAGTTTATTGCTCCTCCTCTCTCTCCTCTTCCTGTGGTTCTCCGGCTCCAACAAAGCGAGCGAACAATCGTTGCAGCAGACCGGGATCTACGCGCTATATATCAGGCGAGAATTGTTGAGTTTAAATCAAGGCAATAACGTAAAACTATTTATCAAAACTCACGCCTTGTCCCTCGGCCTCCGCTTGATCCATGAGATGATTAAGCAGGACTTGAGGATCTACATTGTCTGGCAGGTCAATACCCTCTTCATCTTCTCCGTCAAATCCACCAGGCATCTGCCGGCTAGGTCCGCCAACAGACGCTCGAGGTAAGTCTTGAAAGTAAGTATTGTCGTAGCTGCTTAGAGAAGTAGAAGGCGCGATGGGATCGTACGCATGTGTTACAGCGTGCGTAAAGTCCGGTTTGCGATAGGCGCTGATAGCTCGAAGATCTGCGACGTTGGCATGCCGAACCATGGCTTCGGTTGGTCCGTTTGCAAAATGTTTGTACGCGGCATCACGGGCGTTTGTGCTGCTTCCCAACCGAGATTCGGCTGAAGCTACCGTTGAAACTAGCCAGTCTGAATGTGGTTCGTTCTTCCATAACGAGTTTGCTCGCAACGCATACAGGTGGCTCAGCATGTGCAAAGCCGAGCCAGCGGGATCTCGGGAGCTATAAGATCTGGTTAGCAGGAAGCAAGGGTGGAATTGCTGCAACTTGCTTGTATTCGGTTTGGATTCGTAGCGCCGTATGCGATCGAACTTTGGACGGTAGATTGATCGCGGCTTTGTCAACTAGATAGGGGACAACTTCGGGGAAGGATAGTATAGCATCGGTTAAAGCCGCAGTGCTTGCTTCGTGCGTCTAGAGAAAGATTTGCTATCACACAAATACAATCAGGCTTATCACTTACATTGTCATGCTTCTTGATCTCCGAGTCATATAGTATCAATGCCCGAGTATATGCCCAACCTGGTAAACATCGGACGTCGATTCCGTGAGACACATCTGGGCTACTGGCAACTTCCTTGCGCGCCTGTGGCCAAAGGTCCCACACATCCAGAAGCCACTGGCCCATACCGCCCTTGGCGGCCAAGAAGTCCAGATAGCTGGTCGCTCCATGGGGATCTCCGACAGGGTCTAGCGCGAATAGGAGGCGCGCAAACTCGAACGCTGTTCGGGGGGTTCCTCGTCGGCTCAAGCTCCTGAGTGTACTTGTTAGCGATGGAACGCAGCCGGGCCGTATTGTCCGATGCTCACAAAACTTGTCGATGCAAAGCGAGGAAGAACGGCCTATTCTCGATTCGATCAAAATCAAGCCGGGACGACCCAGCTCCAAGGTCGAATGCACTGGGCAAAGCATGCTCGAAAACGTAAATCGCTCGTTCCACAAAGTCGGCGGCTTGACTTAGTTCTGGCCGAATAGGATGGGTAAGAACGTATGGTTAAATGTACGTACAACTAACCCTCCTGATGCTTTAAGATTTCCCCAATCTGAAGCAGTGTGTCAATATGCCAGGGCTCAGACCTGTATAGAGCGAACAAGTGTGATGGCTCTATGACATCATTGATGAGTTTAAAGGGTACGAAATTAACATATGGTTAGCGTACCCGACATTGTTACGCAATGTAAAAACTTGAGCTGTGTGCGCTTATAGTCGGTTGGGTGCTCAACATTCCACCACTTCTCGCCGCTTCGGACGTATCCTTTTCGCCTCTTTTCATAGTCATCAAGCGGCACGAAGGAAATGCTGTGGGGTGTTCCGGGGGGCCATTGCTGAGTTCGCTTTGTTAGATGAGAGCGTGAAAGCCGTTGGTTTCTTTGCCCGGTTTTGGCACTGTTCACCTGGTCAAAAGTAGTGGTTGTATCGCATATATTGTGGATATCGGGAGGAGTCGCTCACCACCTTGGACCCAAAGAATCGGCGCATCTCGGCCTCGCTATCAAAGTCTTTTAAGGAAGCGCCTAGTAGAGAAAATAAAGCCTGTGCGGTAGGACTAGCAGCTCCCAAAGTTGATGGTTTGGCTCCTTTGCCAGAGGATTGCAAGTGGGGGAGCTTTGATGCGAGCTCTTCCAATGCGAGATCGATCTCGTCTTTGCCGGATTTGTTCTTCTGGGGCTTGCCAGTTGTGGTCTTGCCGGCGGGCTTTGCGGGGGCCGAGGTGGAAGGGGTGGCAGAGGGGGTAGCCTGAGACGACTTTTTCTTCTTCTTTTTCTTTTTAGTCGACTTGAAATAGTAGGTTTAGATACGCTCTTTGGGTCTCTTGTGGATCTTGAGCATACCTTTTTGCTCTTTAACTGCTCAGCAGCATCCTCGCTGTCTTCCTCGTCCTCGCTCGCTGCCTGCAGCTGTAACTCCAAATTAATGACACACAATTGTGCTTGGAGATACACATGCTTACTAGGCCAAACTTGGATGCGAGTTGAGCCACCTCTTGTGGCTGCTCATCCTCCCCCCGTTCCTCTGCCTCATCTTGTGACTGGTCAGCTGGCTTGACTGATTCCAGCTGCTGAAGCTCTTCGAGCTCTCTTTGCTGTCGTTTGCTCAGTCTGGGAGGCATAGATGTCCAAGCTTGTACGGGTTAATCCAAGTCGGTGGATGTTGCGTCACGAGCCGAGCCGACGATCAGAGGGCCATTTCATATAAGTCACGTGTGCTACTCGTTCAGGGTCCGATAACAGCCTCTCATGCTCTTATCCGACTGCTGTTGACTGTTGCCTGCGGCTCCGTACGATGGAACACCCAGTGCTCACGCCGAAACGATTGCTGGTCCTGTTTGGATCGGTACTTGTCGCCTTGGGATCGGGAACCAACTATGTGAGCACCGCGCGCTAGTTGTCGCTACCGAGGCTCAGATGTTCGTCCAGGTCTACTCGGCCTATGCCCCACAACTCGGAGCCAAGCTCCACCTGACCCACACACAACTCAATATTGTCGGCATTGCTGGGAATCGTGAGTCTGACCTCAAGCATGGTTGATATTGCGCTAAGAGATGTCCCCAGTTGGCGTATATTGGTACGTCGAGCGTGCCGATTTATTCCATTTTTGCTAAAACATCAAAAGCTCTGGCCCATTCTGGGGGCGAGTCATTGATGCTCGGGGTCCAAGAATGTGTGTTTAGACATCTTTGACCGGCACTTGTTGCATCTAACGACATATGACCAGGTCATTGCTGGTTGCTTTCTGTTTGCTACTATTCGGATATAGTGGCATTCGGATGTTCTACACTGGAGCATTGTCAATGTCGGACGATTCCGTTGCCAAATTCAACGGCGATGTAGCGGCGCTGTCGTTCTTCGGATTGTGCACAGGTATCGCAGGCAACGCAGGGATCACATCAGCCATGAATTCCGTAGCTAAAAGCTTTCCTGACCGTATGGTAAGTGCTCATGTCTCAAGCTCGGACCTGAACGTTTATCATTGTAGCGAGCATCCACAACTGGATTGGTAGCCAGCGGTTTCGGGTTATCGGCCTTCTTTTTCTCGACATTTGCCCATGCGCTCTTTCCTGGCAACACAGCCGCTCTGCTACTTGTTTTGGCCCTCGGCTCTTCCGCCCCTATGCTATTCGGATTCTTTTTCGTACGGCCGATTCAAGCACCTGCTCACAATCTATACGAAGCACTTCCTGCGGCCGAGTCGCAACTCTCTATCGCCGAAGAGGCTGAACAGTGGGACACATTCTCACCTGTCGAGGCTGGAGCTGACCAAGAGGCCGTTGCTCATATCCGGGGGACGTCTCGAGCACGGGCCACATCCGTAACGCGAAGAAGCCAGAGTCTGGTTCGGGAAGACATACCATTCTTGATCGATGGAGTTAATACCTATCGTGGGCGTAGTCGCAGCGCTGTGCGAATGTCGTTGGAGATTCCTGACCGATCGGCTCGTGAATCTCAAGAACGCGGGCGCTCTGTTTCTATGCAAAGGGACTTTATCGACGCTACCTCGAACGTGCCCGAAGTCGAAGCTGTGGATATTCATGGCATGGCATTGTTCAGGACATCTGATTTTTGGTTGCTGTTTAGTATACTTTCTCTGCGTGCGTCTTTCGAGCTTGACCTGAGTCTGCTGATGCTGATGGATGTACTCAGTTGCTGGAACTGGGTTGATGTGTAAGTCATGCTTAGGTTCATACATCGTTGTGATCTAATGTTAGTGTTTAGATATTAACAACGTAGGATCAATTGTCCAAACTCTTCTGGCTACCGGGAACCCTGGCTGGGACCATAAAGACGGGATCGAACGGCAGGCTACTCAAGTATCTATAATTAGCATAGCCAACTCGGCTGGCAGGCTCCTGATAGGTACGCTTCTTAACGCATAGGCTTCAACCCGATGCTTATGGCTCGTAGGGTTAAGCGCTGACTATGGAAAGAACAACTATGACACACCACGCTCTTATTTTCTCATTGTCATATCCCTAACCGCCATAATGTCTCAACTGGTGCTTATGAACGCTGAGCTACCGGATCACATCTGGATGACATCCTCGTTACTTGGTCTTGCCTATGGTGCAACATTCGGTCTCTGCCCAGTGCTTGCTATTGAGTGGTTTGGACTAGGTATGCCTAGGTTTTTTTGTCATTTTATCTCTAGCTCAGGCGATCGCTAGGTCACTTTTCTTCGAACTGGGGGTTCGTCTCGTTTGCCCCAGTAGGTCATTCGTACTACTCACAAGCGTTGACGTTGACCAACATGTGCACAGGTATTGTCCGGCAACCTGTTCAACTTGATGTTTGGGCGTAACCTCGACAAGCATGCTGCTACTCAGTCTACAACACCAAATACTCCAACATTTGCACACGTGCGTGGACTCCCAAGTGCATCTGAACTGCAATGTTATGACGGGAAGTCGTGCTACGTCGACAGGTGAGCCTGTCGTCCGGCCAATTAGTTTGTACACTGAATGGTTCCACTAGTGTACATTTGTCCCTGTTCGCGTGCTGCTGTGCACTCGGACTCAGCATATTTGCAGCCTGGCGCGACCGACGTAGACTAGAAATGGCGGATACCAAGTCCGGCCTTTTATGGACCGTAGAAGAGGAAGCTAATGACGTTCAGGCCCGATGATTTACACTCAATGCTATAATTTGTTAATATACCATAAGCAAGATATTCTGTCATAACCCTGCACGCTCGATTGCCTCGCGGTGTTTGAAAATGAGGGCCCTGGATTGGCATTGGTGGCTGTGCAAGGGTACCTTAGGTACCGAATATAGAATAACGAGCCATTCACTCGCTCCCACCACCACCTGCCACGATGTCGCATGCACTCACGCCACCAGCCGATCCAGAGCCAGAGCTCCTTAGCCAGTCGAGCTCTACATTTGACGGATATACCAGGCAGTTTAAGGACCCAGTTCATGACTATAGTAAGTGGATTGCCTTCATTTGGACGACCACAAGGGTCGGTGTTGATCTTCCCTTCGCGTTTGTCCACCAGTCGAAATTCCGCCCTACTTGTCCTGCATAGTTGACACGTGAGCTTCTATCATCCTGATAATCTCGACGACAGTTAACCCTGTCTGATAGACCCCAGTTCCAACGATTGCGCGAACTCAAGCAACTGGGCTCTGCATACTATGTCTTTCCAGGTATGAGCAACGCAGGCTTAAACCACACTTGGATTTCATCACTAACCCATTCATCTCAGGTGCATCTCACAACCGCTTTGAACACTGCCTTGGTGAGTATTCCTCGTGGCGCTCCGTTTTCTACAGGCTAAACGAACACGGTTTTCAGGCGTGGCGCATCTCGGTATGCCGTCATTGTGTTCTAGGCCGCTTGTACTAACTGCCTGTAAACTTGTAGCGAAAAAAATGGTCGAAGGCTTGCAAATCCGTCAGCCCGAGCTCAACATTAGCCAACGAGACGTCAAGTGTGTCGCCATTGCCGGTCTTTGCCATGATTTGGGTGAGTCGGTCATTTTTGGAGATTGCCGTTGCGGTCTTTACACCCAATTCGTAACAGGCCATGGTCCTTTTTCGCATGTTTGGGATAACAAGTTTCTGCCTGCCGTTTCGTGGGTTTGGTTCGTTCCCAGTCTTTGTAAAACGCTAACGATTGTATTTACAGGCCTGGGAGTTCATGGTCTCATGAAATGGGTTCAGAAATGATGTTCGACGCCATTTGTGCCGATTACGATGTCGACCTCTCGATTGACGAACAAAACTTTGTCAAGGATCTCATTCGGGGGCGCCCAAACTTGACCCGTGACAGGTACGTCATGCTAGTTTATTGCTCCGTGCGTCACCTGAGACTAGTCCGAACACGGAATAGGGTGCCCGCTGAAAAGCCGTTCCTATTCGAGATCGTGGCTAATAGCCGCAACGGAATTGACGTTGACAAGTAAGTGGCATACATCGCGATAAACATTTGGCTTATATTTTTTCCTAGGTTTGATTACATCCAACGTGACACCCACGCCGTAGGAAACAAAATGAACGATGTTACTTCTCGGTAAGCTGCCTTTTATCTCCTCAGATCAACACGGTCATGAATTGTTCTACAGGCTCATTCGTTCAGCGCGGGTCATTGACAATCAAATTTGCTATGCTGATAAGGACTGGTATATGGTCTCTCAGTTGTTTGAATCACGGTTTTCCCTCCACAAAATGATTTACAACCACAAATCATGTATGTTCCTCATATCAAAGGCAGTTCCGTTAGCTAATACCACGACTCCTTAGCGAAAGCGGTTGAGCTCATGATTATCGATGCTTTGGTCAAAGCAGAGCCATTTCTTCACCTTGCGGATAAGATACATGACGCCGAGGAGTACCTCTATCTCAACGATTCGGTGCTGCTTCAGATCGAAAGGTCGAAAGATCTTGTAAGCTTCGTTTTTTTTTTTGGTCATATTTTGAACCATGTCTCTGACCCTAGACGGTATAGGAACTTGCAGAGTCACGCGAGATTATTCGGGTGAGATAGTTTACCTTCTTATGATCGTATCATTCTTTACTCATTTACGTGGCAGCGAATCCGGACGAGACAACTCTACAAGCACGTTGACGTGTATATGTTCCCCGCCGAGCACCGAGCAACTCTCAAGAAGCTCACACCATCATTGGTGGCCGATTCAGCCAAGGGAATCAAGCTGCCAGAGGGGGAGGATGTCACGCTTGCGGCCGAAGACGTGGCTATTGATGTTACTTTGATTCATTTGTGAGTTGGATTCTATCATCATTTTTCGGATTTACTGAAAGGGGTCTCAGGGGTATGAAGGACAAGCGACCAGTAGATCTGGTGAAGTTTTACGGGAAACGCAACCCGAATAGTAAGCCCATATACAAGTCCTATCTACAAAATTACTAAATTATGCCACCAGTTTCCCATAGAGCGCCTCCTGAATGCGTGTCCCACGTGTTTTCAGAATCTTCACAAGAGCTGTGTCTGCGTGTCTTCACCCGTAATCCCGAGTAAGAGCCTTGGGCTGTATGTTTATTCAATGTGACTTCTAACCCCTCCCCCCTTAGCAAATTTGGGATTGTTCAAGCTTCGTGTCGTGCGGCTCTGGATAGCCTCTTCCCACCAGACGACAAGGCTTCAGCCCCTGAACCCCCTACAACCCCCAAAATGTCGCCAGCTCTTGTCAAGCCAACACCCTTCACCGCCCAGTACAATGAACTGCGAAGATCTAGTCTCCCACGTTCTGTGTCGACGCCATTTGCACCCAACCCAGTGAGCCTTTTCTTTCCTATTCCATTTATCCGCGTGCCTTAATCCTGGATGATAGTTTACGACGGTCCCTCCCAATTATCGAGAAACTAACAGCCCTCAAGCGCAAGCCATAAATGGAAAACGCAGCCGTGGCGAGTCGCCTCATGTTTCGCCAGATTGGCCTGAGTCCAAACGGGTTCGTGCGTTGCCTCTGCTAAACCAAGAGTCTCCTACCCGCACTAGGTATTGAGCACTAGACATTATATCCCAACCATACCGGCTCCCCCACGTCCATTTGTTGCTAGTCCCTTTCCATTGTCCATACCTGTTCATCATACCTGTTTCCTCCTGTCGCAGCTATTTTAATGTTTTCGTAATATTGGACACTTATGGACTTTGTACATAGTCGCTATTACCAGCTTGCTGTATACAGTTAAATAACTTCGGAACATACTCGCAATAACAGTATGAGTCTTTAATCAGGGTTGATTCAAGTAAGTCGAGGCTTCTGTCGCTTCCAAGCAGTTGTAGAACTTCAGCTTCGGGTGAATAACCTTATGGAGACATTCGTGCCTCTTCTGGCTCAACCCCGACCTAGAACCGATCTGCTCGTGACCAGGACCTAATAGACATAAAGCATGGCTCACGAAATGGAATTTTAACCAGCACAGGTCTCAACTAGCTCACCGTGAGCTGGCCTGTGATTATTCTCGTTCCGCACGGTATGCATTAAGTCTTTATATATGCGCACTCGACACCGTACACCAATTGACCCTTCATTAGGTAGTGTCTCTGTCTACATTTCAATAGCTTTGCTGATGCACATGGGGCAAAACAATTATCCGTGGTGGACAAGTGGGGTGTTTTCTCTGCCTGCGTTATGCGGCACACTTGGAATCTTTTCCACATTCCTCAGTAGGGGGATTTACACTGGGCGTAAGTGTCCACCGAGCTGAACTGAGTTCAGCAGGAGCAATGGGGTACCAAAATCCAATAATCTCTGGCTTCAACCCCGACCCTACAATTCTGAGGACTGGTAGCGACTACTTTGTTGCCACGTCCACTTTCGAGTTCTTGTAAGTCAACTTCATGTTCTGTTTTAATACTGTCTAAAACTTTTTGCTAGTCCTGGTGTGCCCATTTACCACTCTAAAGACCTGTGCGTACTATCATTTGATAGACAACATCAGAGTATTGAACATACTTGACAGTATTAAATGGGAAACCATCGGCCATGCATTCAACCGGCCTAACCAGTTAATGATGCGAGGCACTGCTCCGAGCGGCGGACTGTTTGCTCCGACTTTGCGATATAACAAGGGTTATTACTATCTTATAACCACCTGGTTCGACGTGATTTCACCCCCGGATAACGTAACTCGCATCCCTCGGTCGATGTATGTCAGGACCAAAAACATTTTTGACGAGACACAATGGAGGTGTGTTAAAGCCGGTAATTCATATGCAAACATCCTCAAGTCCGTGTCCATCTACCAGCGACCCAGTTTACGTCGACCAGGCAGGATTCGATCCCGATCTATTCTTCGACGATGATGGAAAGGTAAGCAATCCGTCGAACACGGTGTTCAACTAAAATATCGATCTATTACCAGGTTTATCTGTCAACTGCTATCGGGGCCAATGATTTTGGGCATCCTAATTCCGGGTGAGCACGCTCTAAAAAGGCAGGGAATAGAATCCTATAACTCTGTTGCAGCTATTTCTCTATATTTACGACAGAAATCGATATCAATACTGGCGACTCACTCACGGAATCTCGATTCACGCATCAATCCCCACTTCCTATCGATACACCTCGACTTGCGGAAGGGGCGCATATATACAAGATTAACGGAACATATTATATGATGACCGCCGAAGCTGGTACAGATGTGCAACACCGAGAGATGAGCTACCGCTCCAAGACCGTAAGCTTAGGCGGTAGATATGCAAAGCAATCTCTGAGATGTCGTATCAGGGGCCATACGGACCATGGGAAGAAAGCCCTTACAACCCACTCGTATTCAACGGGCGGAATCTGTCTCAGCCAATTCTTGCTACAGGGCACGCTGACATGGTTCAAACTCCCAACGGCCAGTGGTGGGCAGTGTTCCTTGGGACTCGTCCTCAAAATCCCACCAACTCGAGCGGTCGACCACAGTTGGGACGTGAGACTTTCTTGGCGCCGATTCAGTGGACTAAGGATGGTTGGTATACGATCAACAACGGCAAAGACATAACTTTCAACATGCCCGGTTTGTATAACTTGGACACACCAAAAACCTGGAAAGATAGCTTCAAAGGTGAATATATCTGCATTGTCTTGTTAAGCATTCTAACCATATTTGGTTCCAGGCGCTTTTGCAGACAAGAATTACTATACAGTTAGAACGCCGTACGTCCTTCTCGATGCATGATATTTACTAGTCGACGAACAAGATACGAAACTTTCTAGATACAAGCCTTTCCATTCGTTCCCCAAGACAGGTGGCCTTGACCTTCGGGGTAACGTGTACACGCTAAGCGATCGCGAGACAGCAGCTGCGTTCTTCCGCAAGCAGTCTGAAATTTCTACTATATTCTCAACGAAACTCACGTTTTCTCCAACCTCCACCCGCCATGAAGCTGGTGCTACAATCTACTTGTCGATTCACTATCATAACGAGATAGGCATCACTATCAATCCAAGCTCAAACAAAACCGCGATCTTTGCGACAACTCGCAGTGGAGAGCTTGCGACAGCAAAAACGACATACGTGGATCTTCCTCAAGGAGTGAACTCGGCTCAGCTATTCATCAAAGCCGAGCCAAATCAATACTCCCTTGGGTACGCAGTTGGATCAGGCTCACCGAAGTACATTGCAAGTGTAGACAGCAAATGGCTGCAAGCCTATCTCTCTGGGTAAGCGGACCCATTGTCCTGAAATCGTGCCGAAAATAAACTGCTGTCTCGCATCAGGTGGCAGAATTTCGTCGGGTCTCACTTTGGGATCTATGCTACTAGTAACGGCCTGCCAATGCTACAAAAGGCGGTAAGTGTAGAGCGAATCCGCTAAATTTCAGCTTTATAACCCCAGTCCTCCTAGAATTTTGCATACGTCCAGACGAGCAAGCAGTAAAAAGGTCCAAAAATGCACAATATCCAAGGGAGGATATATGGCTAGCAAATGTAGATAAACAATTCAAATGAGGGCGCTGAACACCAGACCCGCCTTGCCTTGAAATGGTCGCCACTTGAGCGGACCGCTGATATACTCAACTTTCCCGTCAACGCATTGCGATTTCGGACAATCCTTGAGTGCGTCATTAGGCAAGTTTTGGGGGGGAAATCGGCAAAGAAAATCAGGGCTGGTTTCCTCGTGGTCTGTGGGGGCGGAAAAGACTGCACCTTAGTCAGGGTGTGTGGTGAATTATCCATCGCGCTCCAAACATCACGTGACTTACCGCCGACTCGCGGTTAGGATCACCGACGATCTCAACAAGCGCGACGATTACCTCGCTTTGTGGCTCAGCCTATTGCCAGTGTCACTTATCCCCAAGATTGCTGAAATCCCTTTCTCTTCTGTGCTAGACGCATAACGGGTATTGATGCCACCTAAATCTGCGGCTGGGAGCAACTTGCATACCTTTTTTAATTCCTCTCACGATAATAGTTCAAAACCAGCCAAAAAGAAGGCACAAATACTTATAAGTGAGCAATCCTTCCTGCACCATTTTTGACTAATTCTGAGATAAACCTTCTGCCAGGTGATGACGAAGATGAAGCGCCACCGTACGTGGCGGACAGATAGATTTGAACATGAATTGATAGTATTTTAGGCCACCCAAGCTCTGTAGCAAATCGTGAGAATATCAAAAGCTAGATATTCTAAGGGGTTATTTTGCTTATTCCCATGTTTTGTAGCAAACCTCCACCTAGCTCATCTAGATCCCGTTCCACTTCGCCTGCCCTCCGCCAATCACGTATGAAGCGCAAATCTACTGTCTTGAAAGATAGTGACGAAGAAGACAACGAACCTGCTCCAACGAAAAAACCTGCTCTTACGAAGCCTTCTGTTGATGAGCCAACGAATCGTAGTGCAAGCTCAAACGCTCTGGCTAAGGCTCTTGCCGGAATGTCGATTGTTTTTACTGGGGAATTTACGTGGGAACGGGATCGTTTAGTTGATGCAACTAAAAAACACGGAGGGTGAGTACTTGTTTTTAAAAACCTAACGTGAATATTGACCTACGCTCTTATAGGGATGTCCTAAAACAACCCGGGTCCACCACCTCGTTTATAGTCGTTGGCAAAAATGTCAGCGAGTCCAAGCGACGAGCGATAGAGAAGCTCAAGCTGCGGACTAAAACAGAGCGGGAATTCATGGACCTCATCAACCCACCTGCTATCGAAAAGCCAGCGCCCGCCACGAAGGCACCCTCACCCAAGAAGGCGCCAGCTTTACCGAAGAAGGCTGCACCTTCCAAAAAGCGAGCGTCATCTCCGGTCAACGAAGATGACGACGATGCTCCTCCAAAGCCGCCAACTAAGAAGACAGCAACTACAAGCAAACGGGCGTCCTCTCCACCCCCATCTGACGGCGAGTTACCAAGCAAGTCGGCCCCAAAGAAAAATGGATGGAATCGTCCAACCGGTGATGCTGCGTTTGATTCGGCGTGAGTACCCCAACACAATAACTCCTAAACATTTGCTGATACTTAGCGATAGGATGGCTGCCGCCAAAGCCGCCAAGGCTTCTGGGCCTAAGGCTTTAGGCTCGAAGGAAGTTCCAGATGGACACCCGAACGCCTTGGGAGGCCTAACCTTTGTATTCACAGGAGAGCTAAGCAGTTTCTCCCGAGAAGAAGCTCAAGACCTCGCCAAACGATTTGGAGGGTGAGTTCTATTTTGTTTGTTCCTGAGTATGCATCGATTTACGTTAGTGGCTAGTCGTGTAACTGGGCAGGCGTCGAGCAAAACATCCTATATGGTCGTCGGCGAGGGCGCTGGTCCCGGCAAAATGAAGAAAGCGAATTCGCTGGGTGTCAAAACGCTCGACGAAGATGGATTCCTTAACCTTATCGCAACCCGAGAAGGGAAATTGGACGCTAAGGCTCAGGAGAAGCAGAAAGCTGAAGAAGAAAAGATCAAAGCCGATGCACGCGCATTGGAGAAGCGCGAACGCGAGGCAGAGAAAGCAGCAAAAGCGAAATTGAAAGCGGAGGGTTCTAACGCTGCTGCGCGGTATGTTAGATGATATTGGAAAGATGACCAATAATGCTCATAGGTATCCTACGCGTTCCTCACAGCCCAGCTCCAGTTCCGCCGTCGGCTCAATTGTGGACAACCAAATATGCCCCTCAAAACATGAAGGAGATATGCGGTAACAAGGCTGTCATCGACAAACTACAGCTGTGGTTGCATGAATGGCGAGTCTCCCTTAGCCTAGTCGGTCGAAAATTGTTAACAGTAGACTTGATAGGCAAACAAGCGCGAAAGCAGGTTTCAAGAAGCCCGGCAAAAACGGAATGAATATGTCTCGTGCGGTTCTATTAGCTGGGCCTCCCGGAATTGGAAAGACTACGAGCGCACATCTCGTCGCCAAACTCGAGGGGTATACTCCCATCGAGTTGAACGCGAGCGACACGAGGAGCAAAAAATTGATAGAGGTAAGTGCTACTAGGATTTAACGATGCTGTGTCGGCTAATCTGGCGTTGTTGTAGAATGGTGCTAATATCAACAATACTTCCTTGGATGGATGGATGGGCGGCAGCGGGGTAAGTGTTTGAACGTGAATATTTGCTCCACGTGTTGCTCACTGTGTATAGGCTACAAATGTTGCTGGGGTAGAAATAACCGATCGCACCGTACTGATTATGGATGAAGTCGACGGGATGTCAGCCGGAGATCGTGGTGGTGTAACGGCATTGATTGCTCTGATCAAGAAAACGAAGGTAAGAAACTATCAGTTTCTAATCGATTGTGATGTTTCAATCCTTCGCAGGTTCCAATTATATGTATTGCAAACGATGACCGAGCACAAAAGTTGAAATCGTTGCTCAACTACGCATATAGGCTGTCCTTTAGAAAGTAGGCTTTTGCTTCAAGTGCCTCGTTCTCGTCTGACATCCAAGCTTTAGGCCCGAGCCCCAAGCAATAAGATCGAGATTGATGACTATTGCTTTCAAGTAAGCCTATTGACCAGAGAGAACACATGATGATGCCGAACTGGTCCGTTTTAGGGAAAAGATGAAAATACCGGCCAATGTCATAGATCAACTCGTGGCAGGCGCGCAGTCAGATATCCGACAAGTGCTAAACATGCTTTCCACGTGGAAATTGTCTCATGACACTATGGATTTCGATGAGAGTAAAGAGCTGTAAGCGTCCTTTTATTTTCTGGTAATCTCCTCTGATATCCAATATGATCTTGCACACAGCGTCCGAGCAAACGAGAAGTACAGTATCAAGAGCCCCTTCGAGGTTACAAACCAGATTCTGGGACCATATATGTTCAGTAAAACATCACGGCATACGCTGAACGACAAGATCGAAATGTACTTTCATGATCACTCATTTGTGCCCTTATTTATACAAGTGAGCTCGCTCGTACCAACACTGACACACTTCTGAGTCTCCTGACCCATTCATAGGAAAACTACCTCAAGACACAACCAAGCAGGGTATCCTCACTCAGCGGCAAGGAAGCAACATTGGAACATCTGAGGTTATTGGACCGAGCCGCATCGTCGATTTCAGACGGGGATTTAGTAGACGCTATGATTCATGGGTGCGCGATCAACCAAATAGCCAAGGTCCAAATAAGTTAATTGAAGAAAACATTATCAGGACACAACAGCAATGGTCTCTTATGCCGTTGCATGCAGTCATGTCGACCGTTCGACCATCTTCATTCCTTTTTGGCTCGGGTATGGGATACGGAGGTCCAGGGGCTCTGTCGTTTCCTCAGTAAGTTGTCGTGCCACGCTTTTGTACGTGCTGAACTAACAGCGATTAACAGATGGTTGGGTCAAAACTCGAAGCAAGGCAAACTGCAGCGGCAGTTGGGTGACATCCAAATCCGGATGCGCTTGAAAGTGTCTGGCGATCGAGGCGAAATCCGGCAGTCGTATATCCCAGCCTTGTTCCCTCGCATGATAAAACCTTTGATCGACCACGGCAACGTGAGTGTCGACCGAACAGCCGCTGCAAATGAGTTACTGACTGACTAGTTAATAGGAGAGCCTTTCGGACATTATTGAAACAATGGACTCGTACTACCTGTCGAAAGATGATTGGGACTCGGTGGTTGAACTCGGGGTTGGAACAAACAATGGAGATGAGCTCATGAAGAAAGTCCCCGGTCCAGTGAAGGCGGCGTTTACTCGCAAGTAAGTGCTCCGTTGAGCTAAAGCCGCGAGCAGCAATTTAACCGCATTGGCTTGATAGATACAACTCGAGCGACCACCCCATTCCTTTCCATAAAGCCCAAGAGTTCGGAAAGCCCACTACCAAAATTGCCACAGAGGCGCCACCTGACCACGAAGATGTGTTTGAGGTAAGATGCTCCAGTTGGAACGTTGCAGGAGCTAACGCTGCCGATAGGTTGACGATGAAGAAGAAGAGGAGGAAGACAAGAAACCAAATGGCAAGGGCAAAGCCAGCGAAATCGAGAAGGACAAGCTGATCAAGGAGGCCAAACCCAAGGCAGCCGGAGCGACCAAGGGAAGAAAATCGAGCGCCAAGAAATAGTCTTTATACCATTAAGAATCGCATGAATTATCTTACACCCACAGCTTTGTTATACATGTTCTTGTGCATACAAACTGATACCTATGTTTGTTTCAAGTAGAAGATGTGGTTCCGTTGAGAACAATTTCCATTTCGTTGGCCCTGCTAGCAAATTCGAGGCCGCGGTTTGCGTTGCCAGACGAGGGTCCGTCAGCCATGAAAACGTCTGCTCCAGATGCTAGCGAATCGATGAGCAGCCCGAGACGAGATTCCGTCAGGTTGGGTTCCTGCCCGGATGTTAGTCTAGTCTTGTATCATGCGGAACGCATAGGGCGTACTTTGTGCAACTCCTCCAGATCATCCCGGAACCCATCGGCAACGCTCGCCATCCAAAACTTTCTAAACCTCGTGCGGAGTTCTTGATCTCTTTCTGTGCCCGGAGCAGGAGCAAACGGGGGAATAACGGTAGAAGGCGGGGACGGCGATCGTGAACGAGGTTGTTTTGTGTGTTTGGTTGGAGACACTAAAGATTTGGCCGAGCCCTCAGAGTTTGAGCTGGAGCTCGAAGATGAAGAAGACGAGGTGGACTCGGAATCAGAATCAGATTTGTCGACTTGGATTGCTACCCGGGCGGGAGCAGGTGCCGGTCGAGTGATGAGTTGGGGAGATTCATCGTCTGAAGACGAGGACGAGGAAGAAGATGAGGAAGAGGAAGAGGAAGAAGCGGCGCGGCGTTTTCTCTTTCTGTTTCGTTTCCTAGCCGGCGCAGTCGCTGGTTTGGCAGGAGGCATAGGTGCGGCCAAAAGAAAAATTTAAAAAATAAAGTCCTGGCTGACAGGACTTCTTGCATTGCCACCATCAAGATTACAAACCAAGCGAGTGGAATTTCGCGGTTGCGGTTTAGGTGTGCCTATGATACAATGCAGCAACGTGCGGAGAGTACAGGCAGAGAAAGATATCAAAAATACGAAACAGTTCGGGTCGCACACATGCAAATAACAGAACGAAAAGAGAGACAAGTAAAAATATAGTCCCATCCCCAAAACAAGGCCGAGGCTCGTTGTGCATAAATATCCAAATAGAAATCAAAGGAAGCGATTCGTTGGGTTTCATTCAACTTGGAGCATCAATCGTGTATGTCCCTTGGTATATTGCTCGTCCAGCCAGGTCCAGAGGCCGTTATCGTCCGAGATTTGGACATGATCATCTCGCAGTACCCGTCGAGGCTTGAATCCGAGCCTCGTTCGAACAGCGTCACACACGGCCGCATAGGTGATCGTGTGCGGCGCAAACGCAACGGCTATGATCTCGTCCGAGGCCGCGTGTCTGATCTTGAGTTTGAGCGGAGGGGTCGAGTTGGGGAGCGTCCAAGCGCTCGCCTTGTTGTTCAGCCGTCCGGATGCGTGTCGTTGGGGTTTAAACGCCGAGGGCGGGCTCGGACCTCCTCCTGACGTTGATCGGATCGAGGACACGCCAGGTGAACTAGCACCGCCTGTATGCGAGAACCGGAACGGGAAATGAGACAACGTGACAGGTGTGCCAGCGCTCCCGCTTCCACGCAACACCTCGTCGGCAGAACGACACCGGTTGAGCGGAGGCGCTCCCAAGGGTGGCGAATCTTGCTCTTGAACAGCAGGCAACACAAACGGGGTATAATCCAGGCCTGCGAGATATGGTGATGGCTCAAATTGCTCCACACGTTGCTGTTGTTGACGGTGGGATGAGGCGATACTCGACATGCTTTGTTTACCCAGGGTCTCGCGCATTGCTCGGACGCTCGCAACAGGTGTTATGACGTCGGTAGGAGCGGGAGTCATAAACGCCCCCTGGTGCGAGTGGGACGTGGCTTCCGGGCTGAGTGGTGGAGTGCTGGCGAGGCTGTCTGTCGAGGTAACGAGGTGCTATTATTGGATTAGGCGGATTAGAACTCGTTCGCGTTTGAAACGATCGGAGGCACACACCTCCCGGCTTGGACTTGGCGAAACACGATAAACGGGATTAGGCTTCTGAAGCTGGACATTAATCGTAGGTGCATGTGGGGACGTAATAGGAGGTGGGTTGGCTACCCGGAGTGTTACGTGCTTGTCAAACGTCGGCGGGCTAGCCGGTCCGACGAGTGTCGAGCCGTTTGAGAACAGAGACTGGCGGTGCCCAGAAGCAAACTTGGGTGGGAGCGTCCGTTCGGGCATGGGTGGCGTATCCGATGGCAGGCCGGGGATGGATGTGGCGCTCGAGCCCCGGCGCATAGTCGCAGGATCGATCCGAAAGACGCTACCCAGTTCGAGCGAGGGGATAGCTAGGCGTTGTGTGCTGACGATACGGGTTCGCCGAGCGCTTGGTCGACGACTACGTCTCAGATGGCTGGGCGTCGTCAACGGCGCGGACGCTCGGTAGGTCGAAGGAGCGCCGACCAGAAAGCTCGCATCACGGTGAAGCCTCTCTTCCCTGGCCCTGCGTCTTCTTTCCATGTACCGCCGTGTGTAGTAGACCATGACTCCGAGCATGATGCACCCGAGCAGCGATCCAAACACGACGCCTGTTGATCAGCCTATTAGCCTAACCAGAGTGCCGAGCATTATGGCACTCACACAAAATGAAGACGACTGGCTCCATCGCTGGGGGGACTGGGGCGGTCACCAGCTCTGTATGTTGGCCGACTTCAAGGAACGTATGGGTAGTGTTCGTGTCAAAGAACGGGGGCATGTCGGGTGGACGTAAGTATCGTAGGTCTGGTCGGTAGCCTTCTGCGAAGGCCCAGCGCCCAGAGCCTATGTGAATATGAAAACAACGAGTTGGGAGAACGAGTGCGAGAGCAAACTTAAAAGAACAGACAGCCGTGCGTAGTCAGGAGCCGCATCGACTGCTTAGTGCATAGAGGCAGAGTGTTGGGGAGGTATCCCGTCCCGTCAGCTCACCTCCCCCATTTATCACTCGATTTCCGTCCGGCGATTCCGTGAGCGCGGTCGAGTTCCTCACTGCAATCTCGCTCCGGACGAGGTAAAGCGCAGGCACTGCTCCTATTGCAAATTCGCCAGCCAATTATCCAAATACAGTATACACCGTTTCATTCGTGAATATATCTTACGTCATTCAGTACGCTTTCCAGCCTACCGACCGTATCTTGTCTTGCTTGGCCGACACTTCTTTCTCCATGTTCTCTATGTATCTGTCCATCGTAGCCTGGAACTGAGCGTTCGATGCGCCCAGTATTCGGACTGCCAACAGCGCAGCATTCGTCGAGTTGTTGATTGCCACAGTTGCCACCGGAACACCACGCTGCGTCGTCCAGAAACGTTGTAAACTCGTTTCTCGCCAGGATCAGATTCCAGAACTCACCGGCATCTGGACGATGCTGTGCAACGAGTCTACGCCGTCGAGACTGCTCCCCTTGACCGGTACGCCAATCACGGGCAAACTAGTCATTGCGGCGACCATGCCGGGTAAATGAGCCGCGCCTCCCGCCCCGGCAATAATCACCCTAAGCCCTCTTGATGCAGCCGATCTCGCATAGTTGACCATGTAGTCGACCGTCCGGTGCGCCGAAACGATCCCCAGCTCAAACGGTACGTTCATCGACTCGAGTATAACCGCCGCCGCACGCATGACCGGCAGATCCGAATCTGAACCCATGATGATCCCGACGAGCGGGAACGCATGCGGCAGGCCAGCGGCAGGTTCCGCAGGCGCATACAACTCAATCTCGCCCGCTGGTTCGCCCATCGCTCGCAACAGTTCTGCCACGCCCCGTCGGGTCTGGGCGTCCGAGTCCCCCACGACGGTAACGTGGCCCATTTTGCGACCAGGCCTGCACGCGGCCTTGCCGTACAGGTGCGTGGTTGCACCGTGTACTGACAACGCCGCACGCGCGACTCGTCCAATCTCTTGACCATCGTTTGTTTGACCGATTAGATTGAGCATGATTGCGCATGGAACCTTGAGTTCGGTCGTTCCCAGTGGCAGAGATAGAATCGCGCGTAGGTGATTGTCATATTGGGATGAATAACACGCTTCAATCGTGTAATGTCCGGAATTATGTGGCCGGGGAGCAATCTCGTTGACCATCAGGCCGTCTGCATACACTTAGTTTATTATGCATTGTTATACCAAACAACTCACCATCAGGCATCAGAAACATCTCGACGCCAAATACACCAGCACCCGTAAACGTTCGCACCGCATCTTCTGCCAACTTTTTCGCAGCTGCCGCAACGCCGGATCCAACACCCCTCGCAGGTGCAAATACCAAATGGCAAATGTTGTTCTTGTGTACCGTTTCGACCACAGGGTACGACTGAACCTGACCGTCGGTCGCGCGCACAACCATCACAGCGAGTTCCTTGACAAAGGGTGCCCATCGCTCCGCATATAGTGGTCGATCTCCAAGTGCTTTAAGCGCCTCGGCTGCTTGGTCCGCACTACGCACAACATAGTTTCCTCGCCCGTCATATGCAAGTGTTCGACTCTTGAGCATAAGCGGATATCCCATCACCTGGCCAGCCGCTCGAACAGCCTCGACGGTGGATTCGACTCGAACCGAGTCTGCTACACGCACGCCGTGCGACGTGAGATGTTCCTTTTGAACATACTTGTCCTGGATGATCCGAATCGTTGCAGGCGTGGGGTGCACAGAGACCTTGCCCTCTTTTTCAATTTCTTCCAAAATCTCGGCGTTGACATGCTCGATTTCGACCGTCAGCACGTCGACTTTGGATGCGAGCTCCCGGATTTTGGCTGGGTCTGAGAACGAACCGTCGACGTGTTCCTTGGACGATAAAATCTGCTTGGCTGGTGCCTGGTCTCCGACGTCAAGGAATAATACCTCGATGTTGAGCAAGGAAGCCGACGCGGCCAGCATGCGGCCCAACTGGCCTCCTCCTGTACTTGAACATTTAGGGCATTAACAGGAGCGTTCAAAGCTAAACGTGAACTCACCTAGAACACCAATTCGCTGAGTGTTCATCCTGGTCTTCAATCAAATGACGAGTGATCGTCGGCCGCAGAAAGTTTCCTAATCTTATCTTATCTCGGAAATAGAGTGGCTGTGCAAAGATCCATTCACAGAAGCCAAGCAAGAAAACAACACAATAGATGAAAGCAGGATACTGACAGAGAGAGAGAGAGAGAGAGAGCACAAGCAAGGAGCGGCAGTACGACTATATACGACCTTAGATGATAAATAAGAAAAAGAGAACAGTCCGAAACGAATCATCAAACGAATCATGAAGCATGGAAGCTGGCTTGCAGCAGTTGATCCAGTTGCTAAAAGTTGTTCATTAATTCATAGTTTGTTAAAATGTTTAGTTGTAAACACTCACCCTGTCAACGTCTTGCATCTCCTTGAATGTAGACTCATATATGTCCCTCAACGCTGGATGTATATCACCGGCTGAAAGTGTTGGTCCAAACAACAGCTGATCCACAGTCGAGAGCGGAGGTCGAGGCGCGGGTTTCCTCAGTGCAGCCGTAAGCTCCACAACTGCCATTAGCCCACTCAACCCAAAGTCATCTCGCATCAGTACTGGCCGGGCCTGCCCACGCGCCTCGACGGTTGTCGGAGGCGTAGTTGGCGACCTGCCGTGGTAGTAGTCCGAATCTTGTTGTGGCGAAGGGCCCAGTCGAGGCGAAGCATCCGAACCGTGTCGGTGATGGCTCGAGCGGGATGTCGCGCTAGGTGACTGTCTAGCGAGCATTTGTGCGCTAGTATTGACGCCAAGGCGACCGTTGGACTTGTCGTCCCGAATCTTGGTGAGAACTCGATCGAGTTTCTCCTCCATCACGTTTCTCGGAGTATCCATCACGCCCTCGAGCAGATCCCCTCCGTCGCTCGACATGGTACGCTGCCTCAGCTCGCGTTCGACAATCTCGCTGATATCATAGGTCTCTCCGTCAGGAAGCACGTACGAATACCGCATACGCTCGTCGGCCCGAGTCCGCGCGCTCCTCAACGTTGCTCGATCGGGCAAGAGCACATCCACCCCTTGCTCCGAGTTGGCCTGTGCGGTGAGGATTGCGCGCTGGTTCGCTCGCGAGGCAGCCCGCTGCGCCGCGATAATCTCTTGTCGCGTCATCTGCTGAGGTTGAGCTGGCGCAGGCTGGTCCGACACTACGCTCGCATCCGAGACCGACTCGCGCTGAGCTGCCTGCTGCAAGGCGACTTCGTCCAAGGGTGTCGAGTACCTCGAAGTCGATGATCGTACAGAGTTACGAACACCAGCAGAGCGCCTAAGAACAAACACAGGATCATCTCGTTGGATATCCTCAACCATGCCAAGGAGCATCGCCGAATCAACCGAGCGTCGTTTGCCATCTCCTGATCGTCGATCAATGACGCGCATGACAGGTTGTTTGGGGAACGCATCCAAGACTTTACTCGAAGGTAGAAGATCTCGTTCAGCTACAAGCGAGTCAAGTTAGTAACTGAAGATAGAAAAAATCTCTGAAACGCACAATGTCCATCAACCTGAACCGACAACCCGTACCGAACCCTCGAGTGACTCCGTCGCTTGCCCATCTTGTCTTCTACTGCATCACCACCCTCAACTACACCCTCCAAGATTCCAAACCTCTCTAAACTGGCCTCGATCACCTCGGCTACCGTCGTGTTTTTAGGGAAATTGAGAACTTTTCGACGTTGGGTTTGGGAAATGCCAGGAGAAGCAAGGACCCCAGATTGAGACCGGTCTCGCAGCGTCGAGCGAGGAACAATTGCCTCAGTATGCGGGTCAAAGACCAAACTCTCAGGCAAGTCCTCAGGGAAAATGACAACCTGGACAGAGAAGCGCGCACTCGGCGAGGTGAACCGCTCGGGCGAAACACTCCCTTGAGCAGACGTAGACACAGACAGGTGTGGTCGGCCATTGATCGTTCCGACAGAAGACGAAGACATCCGAATCGTATCATCGTCTTTTTCAAGATTCGCGTCGTCCTCGGCAGCCTCGTTGATCTCTTCCGCACGCAAGGTAACATCCTCGTTGATCGCCTGCTGCGTAGCGCTTGCAGCACTACGCGGCGACGGTCTTCGATTCAGGTAAAACTTGACAGCCGAGTCATCCGCAAAGTCGTTCATGCCTAGCTTGGCAATCGCAGGCATTGCGCTCAAATTGCTCGCAATACTGTTGATCGATCCAACGCTCGAACGTTTGACGGTCGGGGCACGCGCCTGTTCGGCCTCGAACACCAGCAGCGGCTTTTCATCTGGTCGAAGTTCAGCCTCGGCGCCGCCCGCAGCCTTGACAGTGAGATAGTATTCGGCCGCGTCTTCGGCATTGGCGAGACGGAAGCGTTGCATGGCCTGGTGTACGAGTTTGGTGCTCGTCGTATCCGCATTGACAAGCACGGTTTTGAACGTCGCCTCGCTCTCGACCCGTTCGCCCGCAAACACACGCAACACACTGAGCTCGGGTAGAGCCATGTTGCCCTCGAGTAGGATGAGAGAACCAGGACGGCCGTTGTGCGTCGAAGTATGGAGATTCCGAAGCTGGGTCGCCGCGCTCTGTGTCCCAAACGCAAGCGCGGGATCGGGCTGGGAGGTAGGCGAACGAGCAAACGACTGTTGGAAACGCGCTTGCTGTTCCTGGTCCGCACGTTGTACGCGTAAAGTAGCAGCCTGGGACAACGCAGGATCAACGCCATTCCCAGACTGACCGCCCGCGGCCCGCTTAGGATCTGTCGAGTTGCCGCGACGAGGAGAAAACATGGGCGCGCTAGCCTCGGGGGGAGAAGTCGTATAGCTCATCGAATCATCCGACTCGCGGGTCGCGAGACTCGTCTCGCTATCTTGGCTTGACATGATCGGTCGTCGGCCATTGTCTTTTTCCTTCTTGTCCTTTTTGCCTCGTCCAAACAGACCGGAGAGCATACCGCCCTTCTTTTTCTTGTCCTTGTCTTTGGACTCTTTTCCGCTGCTTTCGCCGTCCGTGTCGGGGGGATCTGAACCGCGGTCCTTGCGTAGTTTTCGATCGCCATTGGTCGGACGGTTGTCCTTGCCGCGCTTCCGAGCACCTTCGCCAGTGTCACTATCCGTCGCCTCCTCGCGCGAACGCTTGGACTCCTCTTGAGATGCTGCACGTTGGCCCTGTCCACCAAGCTGAAGTCCGGCACCAGTAGAATTAGAATCGGCTCCAGAACGCGAGGACGGAGAATCGCGAGCGATAGCAGGTGTGGCAGTGACTCGTTTGGTTTCGGTAATGTTTTCGGGGTCAAAGCTGCTGGTTGATTCTTGAGTCTGTTGAGACTGTCCCGAAATGAGTCGCTCGCGAGAACCCTGTTGACGGGCTGTCGAAGCCAGACCAAGCCCAAGTTGAGCCTGCTGTTCGCCAGGGGTGAGCCGCGTTTGGGCTTGGGCGGGAGTCGCCTCCTGTTCGCCCTGTTGCTGCTGAGACTGCGGCTGTTGTTGGGCTGTCCGCTTATTGCGTATCTGTTCCTCGGCGGCATCTTCATCCCAGGACATTCCATCGTCTGGGTCGAAATCTGCGGGGTTGACCTTGTCGTGGCCAGCTTGAGCCTGAGTCTCGGCATCGCCATCCTCGACCTCGTAGGCCTCTTCGTAGTCTTCGTCGTCGTCGTCATCCTCGTCCCAGTCGTCACCCTGAAATTCTTCGACGTTCCAGACGGCAGGGGGATAGTTGAAGACTTGGTTCGAGCCTCCGCCAAAGACGACGGATTTCGGAGGGGGAACAGGAGATGAACCGTAGCGCTGGCGACGATCACGTTCACGCACAGATCGCGTGTCTTCTGTTCTCTCTTGTTGTGTTGCACTCGCAAGCTGTGGAACAATAGGTGAGCTAGAAAAACATGACGCACAACCGCCACTTACGTCGATGTTACGATGTTTGTTCAGACGCGCCAGACGTTCGTACGGCGTCTCGATGTTTTCAGCCGGGATATAGCCAACCTCTTGGGATTTGAGGACGCGAACGAGCCACCAATAGCTGTTGCTGTCGTCCATGAGGAAGAGGCTGTCGCCCTTGGAGACATTGGCCTGCCCCTCGACGGTCGCGACGAATGCGTGGAGCGAGTAGACGAGGTCAAAATCGATGGACGGGTCTGGGATTTCCGAGATGGAGCTACGGTCGTCCTCGTCCATGAACTCGCCATCTCCCTCGTGGTCGTCGTCGTCCTCCATGACGGAATGCTCCTCGTCGCTGGCGTACCTCCTGTCGTCGTAGTGTTGGTGGTAGCCCTGCTCTTCGGGCGCCAGGTCGTCTCGCAAGTCGAGCGTGTCCTGTATGGTTGTCAGCATAGGGTACATGTCACTCGAAAAAACTCACGTGGCGAGAAGGCCGTCGGGGCTGGCCGCCTTGAGCCTGCATGGGGTGGGATGAGCGTAGTCCGTTTCGGAGATCACAACACACGAGGCGCCCAGCGGTTGTTGCGAGGAACGTTACATTACCACTCCACGTAGCAGCACCAAACAAACCGAGCGCCGCCATGGATACCGGCCGATATACCAATACAAGCGGCGGGCGCTGCGTGCGAGGGATGCTGTCATGCGCATACAGTCACGCGGGCGACGGTGCTGAGAAGCTGTACGGCGTCCGGGGCGATAGAATGCGGTGGGAATGCGGCGTGCTGTGATTGGCTGTTTTTCAATCGTGCAAATGGCCCACTACATAACCGCGCGGCTCGAATAATAAGGTGGTAGCACCCGACCACGACACACCACTCGTTCACCCGCCATGTCTGACAAGAAAATCACGCTCGAGCAGCTCAAGGAACACACCAAAAAAGACAGCTTTTACACCCTCATCCATGGAAAAGGTCAGTGCGCGCCGCGTTTGGAGACGTCGGAGCCAGGGCTGAACCCGCCATCCAGTTTACGACGTGACCAAGTTCTTGGACGAGGTATATCACATCCAGTAAACTTGGCTGATACTATTCGCTGACATTTTACAGCACCCGGGAGGAGACGAGGTTATTACTGCAGAGGGTGGTATGTCGAGCCCACTCCATCCACAATCCAACCACCCATTCACATGTCACCACAGGCAAAGACGCAACCGAAGCGTTCGAAGACGTCGGCCACTCGGACGAGGCCCGAGACATCCTCAAAGGCCTCTACGTTGCAGATTTTGAGGGTGGTCCCGTACGTCTTCCCTACTTTGCCAATCAAACACGTATCCTGATCACATAAATTTCCTAGGTATCTGCTCCTAAAATCTCCCCGTCGCCTTCGAGCAAGCCTGCTTCGGGTGATGCTGGAGGGTACGTGATTTAGCTTATCGTCATCAGCCTCCACCTTACTCTCTTTGCTTTACCTAACAGCGTGACCTATTTCATCCCGCTGGCCGCGCTTGGCGCGTATCTTGCTTGGAGGTTCTACTTCTCGGCATAGACGTATCTTGTCTATCATTTGTAGATTGTGGTGGTTTGCTGTTACAATTTGATTCCATAAAATATCCCTTCGTCCCTCGCAATAAGTCGCCTCACGTGGCCACGCACAAAACATGAGACAACCCAAGCGGGCCAGAAATGAATGTGCCCTCGCACGTGCACCAGCCGAATCCGGGTCTCTAAAACTGCTAAAGCCGGGTTCGGCAGACTAAATCGAGACGAAGAAGAGTATCAAGAATTTGTAATTGACACCCAAGTAAATGGAACTATAAAGCACCGCATCTGTGTCAATACATGCATGATGTAAGCGGAACACTGGCGCCAGAAAGACGTCTCCTTAGTAGAGGTTGATCCCACGATACTGATAAATCACTTGAGCGAGGCGATTGTACTGTCCATTGGTGAACTAAACGACGAGTTAGCTGTGTAGCTTCCGATACTCAAACGTTAGCCTACTTACCCCAGTCCTGCAAGTATCATCCGAATAGTCCATCATGTTGGTAATCCTACAAATTTCAATGGATAAGGCGAAAACGTTCAGAGACATGCTAACTAATACACTCACGGATCATTTCCTGGTGCAGCACAAGTGTCCCGGCCCACTGGGCAACCACTTGCAGGTGAGGCTTCGGCTGGTGTATCGTCGACCATATCACCGCCATTGCATCCGTCTTGGAATGTATGTAGCAGGCCAAGCCAATGACCAACTTCGTGCACAAGTATCTTTCCTGTGCTGTAATAGTTCCCATATTTTCCGCCCGCCAAATAGTTGTAATTCATCACAATGCCGTCCAGTTGATACCTTGCTTGATAGTCCCATGGAAAACTGGAAAATCCAGCGATGTTGTTTTGGATAACACCGACAGAATAGATATTGAGTGCCCTCGGATCATTCCCTTTGCGAAGCGCAGACTTCATTTCGTATTCTTGGCGATTGCCTATGCCAACGTTTCCAAACCAATCACTTCACAACAAGTTAGCAATACTAGCAAAGCAAAAAGTACCATAGGACTCACTCGTTTTGCTTACGTTCGATCCCTGCCACGGTAAAAGTAAGGCCTATTTGACTAAAATAGGAATTCATTATGACATGCTGTTGGGCAATAACGCTGTCAGGGATGTTTCCTGCCCCGTCTAGAGATAGATCAGGCAGAGTTTTGCGTGAGCTTCCGCACTATCAAAGACCTCAGAGTAGTACTTACTCGAGCTGCGGATGATGCTCCAATAAACAGGCACCGTGAATGGACCACGGGCTGTGATACGACGCGGGAAGAAGGTCGGCACATTGCGTAGTTGGTCTTGCACCGCAACTACTGTATCTCGACTATGCAGTCAAAAAGGCATTAGATTAATAGAAATCATCTCGATGAAAGCAGACACGAACTCGGGTATAGATCCACAGCTGAAACTACCAGTGGTAGCGTTCTGAGCTGAGACGAACGAGACCCCGAGGAGGATGGCAGCAGTGAGGGCGCGGACATTTTTGAAGAACATGTTGGAAGGCGGGGGAGTAAGGAAGAGCTATAGCGACTCGAAGGATTTATTTCCGGTTTTTATAGCCAGCTTTGACTGAGGCCAAAAAAACAAAACAAAACAAAGAACGAAAAGGCGGCAATGATCCAATATCATTCGGATCGATCAACTGACAGGCCGCTTGGCAGCTCGAAATCTTCTCGGTCTCCTTTTTGCCTCGAGCAACCCGAAAAGAATCCCGTATATTACGTCGGTAGGTAAATCCTAATGAAATATTTTTATTCGGGAGCGTGCTCGCCGTGGTAGCTTGACAGCATGCTCTTCTATTAGGTGAGCGAAGCTATGATACGAGGCCATTTTTGCGGGGTTGAATGCGTATGTGCACATCTTGGTTGTTCTTCCCGAGGTGTAGCTCGCATCGTGGTGGTCAGCCGACGAGAACGAAGCACGCAGTTCGGAACCAGCGACTATATGCGTCAATTGATTGCACGCGGTCAGCTCTCAACTCTGGAGGAAAAGGGACTCAATTCGATACTAGCGATCCGGGAAGCGACATGGGCTCTTGCTGCATGTCAGATTTGAGATTTCGCCTATCGCGCCGACGCAAGGTCGCCACCCACATATACACACAGAGCTCACCCCTAAACAAATCTGTGAGAATGCTATGTCTTCGAAAATCTATGTCACATGTCACCTGATGTCCTCTAAATATCCACATATAACTTGGAGCTTGTTCGGATCAGCCAGCAGAAAAACTTTGCTACTGGCACGTTTGCCGACTGTGCTGCACCGAGATTCAAAAATAGGGGATAGCGCTGGAATTCTAATATAGGTCTCCAGGCCATAGACCCAGCATTGTCACCGCCTCACCCAGTTACACCGGGTGACCCCTCCTCATGATTATTTTTCGAGATAGAATGAGTAACCCGAGCTCTTGCGAAATTTCAAGAGTCTTCGTGGGCTTTGGTTGCGTTGAAGGTACTCGTAGTAATGAGTTGGTGCTATCATTGAGCATAAGGGCTTACGATGGTGTCACGAGGCTGTAGCAATATGCGTGCGGTGAGTGTTGCATGCCACCTTTAAAATACGCCCAATACGCTAAGCCGTGCCCATTTCCCATGAGATTGATCTGTTGTTCTAAAAAAGCTTATTATGTTGGTTGCTGGCTCAGAAATTACGAATAACGATGTGGCGAGGACCTCGGTGAACCTGCGGTTATCATACATCGAATATCACTCCGTTATATGCGCCTCCAATATACACGACTCTTATTTCGCAGAGCAGCAGCATTAGATGCCCTTGGATATCGCAAATGGTACCGAGACAGGCGGAGCATGCGTGTGTTTCAAGGCGCTGGTGACATCTCAAGGAATATGGGGCATAGGTATAGCTGGTATAGTTGCCGGCCACAAGACACTGAAGCCTTCTCGAGAATGCGGGACAGATGATCGAGCTGTAAGGCGAGTTTAGCTATCTGAACCGCGAGTGAGCCTTTTCAACAAATACGTATAGGCAAGATGGGACTGTGCAGAATCAATAGTCGCATTGTTACATACATCAGCAGCACAATTGTATACTACAGATATATCAAAACGCAAACATACAGCCCGCAAATATCATGTACTTCAAAGTCCACGATAGGTGGCAATTTGGTTCCTAAAACGAGCGACTTGCCCTGGGGTAAACTATACAGCTTAAGTTAAGTAAATGTAATCAAATAAAAGCCAATAAGCTCATACCTGCGTCATACAGTAATCGTACGAATAGTCCATGAAGTTGTGGATTCTACAGAGATACCAATTAGCGATAAAGCTGTTCAAAAAGAATTTCAGCTTACGGATCCTTTCCAGCCCCAGGGCAGGTGTTGCGATTGACAGGGCATCCAGAAGCAGGTTCCGCCTCGGCTGGCGTATCGCTGACATAGTCGCCTTTGCCTTTGCACCCTCCTTGGAACGTGTGGTACAGACCAAGCCAGTGGCCAACTTCATGGGTCAAAGTCATCCCAAGATTGTAATTCTGTATGGTCCCCCCAGGGACGGACGAATAAAGGATAACCACACCATCGTCCTTTGGTTTCTTAGCATAAGAGGATGGGAACGTGGCATAACCGAGCAACCCTTCTCCATCGCCTGATTTGAACCCGACGGTGTAGACGTTAAGGTCTGCTGGTCCACCAACGCGAAGTGTTTCCTTCATCTTAGTCTGAAACTTGGATTCGGGGCCAACCTTGTTGAACCATTCCCTTGAAGAAGAGTTGAGAAGAAGAGTAAGCATCGGATCCTGAAAAAACGTACTTGTTGGTAGTATGTGTGACATTGGCGAGAACAAACTTGATACTCCCGTTATAGTGGTTATTCATAACGATGAGGGACTGAACTATCTGGGCTTTGGGAACGTTTCCCTGAGATATATCTTTTGACCACGGGTTACTAAAGTGTGCGGAACAAATAAGAAAACACATACTCTTGCCCTCCTGAATAACGTGCCAGTGGACTTTAACTGTCGGAACAGCTGTCGAGTTGCTAGCGATGATTATTTTGTTGGAAGCAAAATGTGACTCTGCGGTTTCGAGCTCGTCTAGGCTGAGTTTCCAAATTAGTTGGAAGTTGTGCAGGGCTCTTGACCAAGGACAATACCTACCCGTGAGGGGTACCGCAGCCACGGGGTGTGGCTGCAGGTAGTTGCGCTAGAGCTACAGAGGAACCAACGAAAAGAGCGAAGGCTAAGGAGCGGAGGGACGCGAGCAGCATCATGGCAAACGAGTGGAGGGTCAATAGAAAGCGAGGGCAAAACCGGAGAATACTGCCCAAACTCCATCGGGCAGCTCAGCTTTTATACAAGAAGTCTCGGCGAGCGCCTCCCCGGTGCATATGGTGGTGCCAGGCTGACAGGCATCCGTGATTGTCCACTCGGAAGCACACCTTGCGACACCGGATCTGCCATATGGACGCAATATATGTCCTGTAGCGCTGTTGGGGATTAGCATGAATAGCACTACAGTGCCAAGCCTTAGGCTAGGAGCGTACGAAGAATAATTTTATTCACCAGTCGACCTTCTCAGGATGAATTGGCCCAAGTAGATCTGCTTGTATGCGCTTTTAATTTCAACGACTCCACCCTTTTGGTAATCATGACAGAGAACATTCAACATTTACAAGCCTCCAAATACGACCAATTTGGTGTTCATATACTCATCGATTCCATGCGGTCCACCTTCACGTCCGAGTCCGCTCTCTTTGATTCCACCAAACGGTACCTGAGCCTGGCTGATTAGCCCGGTGTTGGTTCCGACCATCCCGACCTCGAGCGCTTCCGCCACGCGCCATACCCGTCCGACATCGCGGGAGAAAAAGTATCCCGCCAAGCCTACGTCCGAATTATTTGCTAGTCGTATCACTTCATCCTCTGTCTCGAACCTGTAACGGAACTTTAGCGCTGTGTGTCCAAAAACGAAAAGGAAACCCACTTGATCAGTGCCGCAACAGGTCCAAACGTCTCCTCATCGGCGAGCTGTGCGTCGCTGGGAACGTCTGCAAGAACAGTTGGCTCAAAGAAATTTGGTCCAAGCGATTCGGCACGTTTCCCGCCAATTAGAATAGACGCTCCTTTAGCTACAGCGTCTTTCACGTGAGCCTCGACCTTGCCAATCGCCTTCTCGTGGATCAGAGGACCATGCGTGCTAGTGGATCGAGTCGTCAAGAAGGGTATCATTGGACTTTCAGCGGCAAAACCTCACGTCTTTGGGTCCATTCCATTGCCTATTTTGAATGCATCTACTTTTTCGGCAAGTCGTGCAGCGAAATCAGCATACACCGACGATTGGACATAGATCCTAACTCGACCAGCACTGTTAGGTGTATGCGCATACCAACAAAGACGCTTCACAAACCTATTTGCGCAAACACATGTTTGTCCAGAACCACGGAATTTGCAAGCAATCGCGCCTTCCACAGCCTTTTCGATATCCGCATCATCGAATACAATGAAGGGAGCATTGCCACCTGTCGATGTAAAACCGGATAAATACTATGTGCACCTAGTAAGATTGAATGGGACTCACCCGCTTCCCATGAGACTCTGAACAAGTACAAGGTATAAGTTTGTCAACAGGGCGGGCCTAGTAAGGGAGCTGGGCTCACTTCTTCAACGTCGAACTGGCTTGTTGTGAAAGCAATTTAGCAACCGGGGTGGATCCGGTAAAGGAGACCTTCTTCACATCCTTGCTCTCGCACAGCTCTTTGCCAACATCCTTGATATACTTGTCGGTGGTAACGATATTTATCACACCGTCTGGGACTCCGGCCCGGCGAGCAAGCTATTGCTAGTATGAACGAGAGTTTGTCTGTGGGACCAGATCGTTCCATACCTCAGCCAATGCCAGTGCAGAGAATGGCGTCTCTGCTGGGGGTTTGATTACGACTGTACATCCAGCGGCGAGCGCAGGTGCAAGCTTGCGCCCAATCATCGCACTCGGGAAATTCCATGGAGTCAGCAGCGCAGCCACGCCTATAGATAGATAGGTAAATGCAGTAGGAAAGTCAAGGACAGAGACGTACCGACAGGCTGTTTAACGACGACATTGCGTATACTTAGCATAGGGGAAGGGATAACCTCTACAAGCTTACGTTAGACTATTGCCCTTGGGAATATATTCCACTCACCTCCATAAGTCCTCAAGGCCTCGGCCGCTATCAACAGTAAAATTAGGATGTGCACATCTTAATTTGAGACGACATACCAAACCACTAGAGAACAAACATCTTTTAAATATTTCCGCATGATAGGTAACCCGTTTATACTTACCTCGACAAATGAAGCGCTGTACGCGTTCTCGCCTTTCCCCTCTGCTAGTGACTTTCCGTTCTCCAAAGTCTACGGGGAAGAAATTTAGTCGATGGTCTGTCACATGAAGGAAGCCATTTACTATTATCGTGCCCAAGTCGTCACCGTTATCTACCATGAGTTGGTATAACTTGCGTAGGATGTCATGACGTTCCTAACCGAGTGTCAACAATGAAGTGGTAATTGTCAGGGCGATTTGTAAATCACTTTAGCAGTCGTCTTTGACCATGTTTTGAATGCCTCTGCAGCATGCTGGATAGCTTTCTTGGTGTCCTCAACGCCCAGCTCGGGAACAGTCCCAAGGAGCTCGCCGGTGGCGGGATCTGGAACGGAGGTATGAAGCAAAGCGCTGGCCTCAAGCCTCTACGACATACTAGTCACTTTGATCTTGCCACCATCTTTTGCATCGACCCACTGACCGCCGATGAAAGCTTGGTTTTTGATAAGACTCTGGTCTTTGATCACAGTAAACTAGCATATCTAAACCGTCAGTCTTCGTCAATCTATGCAGCACTAGTTCGGCTAACGTTGGTAGTCAAGCTCGAGGCCATTCTTGTCAGGTGCAATCCAAAGCTGAGACTGAGAGGTAGGGTGCTAGCGCGTGAAGCAGCTGACAATCTTAGAGCAGATGGAGTTCGCGCGAATCTCAGCATCACAACCGGGATGAGGGTCAAGGTACGCGGGGGTTATATAGCCTCGTGCTGGGTCGGGTGAGGGCAATCGGTCCTAATCCCGAGAGGCGTAGCGGTTACACACACTGTGGAGGTCTGAAATGGCGTCGATGAAATCATCAAGCGACCTTCGCTTGACTTATCGAGACCGCTAAGCGGTGGCTAGTGAGTGAATGTAACATTGATTCGTAACGGTACTACGTTCGGCGTTTTCCTTTGCGGCCACTGGGGGTAGCCGCTTGTTCCAGAAATCCCCCCCGTTCAAGTGCATTTCGCGCCGACTGATTAATCCTGTTCAATTATGGTAAGTTCATTTACTAGCATTTTCCATTTGTATTTCTTTTACCATTTGAATCTGTCTGGTCCCAAGTGTATACTAATAGTCGTTTTAGTCGAAGCTCAGCCATTGGAATCTTAGGAACCAACCCTCCAAAAAATCTGGTTACAACAACCAAGACGTTGTCTAGTTCCTGTTGATAACGTTTAGTACCCGTGTCATCACACATTTCGAATACGTACCATAATCTGGAGTAAATGCGCTAGCCCTCGACCAGCAGCTGATTCTCCATCATCGTCGTTGTCTACTAAAAGGCTTACTATCCGTGAGAAAGAAACTGTATACGTGACATGCCCTGATGAAGAACACCATCGACTGTACACCTCCACGCATTGATGATAGGATGCGCAGCGCTACATACTTTTAGAGAGCGGGTAGCATATAGGTACTAAAACAACACCGACCGAGCAATCCGTTTGTCCGACATGAGATAGGCCAATATGATCGGAACCTGTTCATGATGGGTGATCTTACAAGCTCTTCCTATGAACACACTCTTTCGGTCTACGATGGGTTCCGCAACAGCGAAGTCGATCCCTTCCGGTAGTTCAATCGGGACAGCGGGTTCGTCCAAAGGCTCAGGCTCGACCTCATGAGCAGGTTCAACAACGCGGGCCTCCTTGTCCATCTCACGCTGCAACCTGATAGCGCTCTTTTCGCTCAGCTTTTCTTGATACCTGGGGCAACTCAGCGTTGTGTTAGAACGCAAAGGTCTTCTTACCAAGTGGTGGCTTTCTCTCGTGCATGCTCCACCCCATCAAATACCGCACTGTCTCCAGCCGCCCATGCCACGCCCGTCAGACTAGAGAAATAAGTTCGGAGTACTGGGCCCGATAGGCCAGGATCCACACTAAACGCACCCACGTAGCGGGAAATCAGCTGTAATTGGGGTGGGGAGGATTCAGGATAAGAAGGGGGCATAGTGACGAGTATGATTAGTGCAACATCCTCGTGTGGTGACTGAAGCCTGAGCGAACTTCTCAGTGCCGATCGGTGCGTAGATCCCTAGGTACTTACGACGTGGTGATCTCGAAACGAATCTTAGGCTGCCCGGATTCTGGGCGAGAAAGCGAAATAGGCCAGACTCGGACGTTCTCAGGCAAATAGATCGACTCGAGTGCTGTTGGTTATGTATGCTGTTGAGTTTTATAGTACGATACTTATCGTCGGGTTTCACCTTGTAACTCTAACAAAACAGGCTCCTGGTCTGGCGATTCTTCTAGTAGAGCATAGAGCTCCTCAAGTGATGCATATTGAGGAGGCGGAGATGCCGGCCGAGAAGCCATAGTTTACGGCGATTGGGATACGGACGAGGCTGGAGAATCTTGTCATGGCGAATCGTCGCGATCGCGGGCACATCGTTCGAACACGTGACTCTGCGTTTAGATTTGCTACTGTTTGTTCGACGTGTTGGGTTCAGTAGCATATAGTCGGCTTTCTCCTAAACAACTGATTGCAGAGCCCGATCAGGGGCTTAGTTAGATACGTACAATAGCGCAATGTACGCAGGAAAGAATGAACGCACGTTTGAGCCGCGATCTGATCGTCTAGAGTCCACGTTGGAATCTAGTTCCTCTGGACCAGAACATCAAGATCCTCGTCAAACTGAAAGAATAACCAAGTCTATTGACTGCAAATGAGTGGCTACAAACACCCGTGATGATGAGACATATGCTATGATCACAAAATGGATAACATGGGCAAGGAAAAGCGTAAAAGACGTAAAGTTTGTGCGTAAATCCATTCACCGAAGACCCCATACGCCCGCCCTCTGAACACCCTCCACTAGTGCATCCACATTCCCTAACCATGCCCCAAGCAGCTCTTTCTTTTCTGCGGAAGTACGTACCAACTTTCCTCCTTCGGGTGCGGGAATTCCCCTGGCGTTGTTCTCGGCCTCCGTGTCAACATTCCGTCGTTCTCTATCCACCTCTAGGTTACGTCTTTCCCTCTCTGATTCAAGGCTTCGTCTCTCTCGCTCTGATTCTATGCTTCGCCTTTCCCTGTCCATCTCAATGCTTCTTCTCTCCCTATCGGTCTCGACACTCTTCCTTTCAACCTGAATGGACGAACTGCTTTTCTTCAGCCGATGACCCTGTTCAGCACCCTTGGTCGACTCTACTTGACTCTTCCTCAGTGCATCAGAGCTAGCCGGACTTCTCCTAAGCGCATCAGGGCTCCTTCTGAGCTCATCCGAACCAGCCTGATTTTTCCTTAGGCCGTCAGAGCTAGCTTGACTCTTGAGCATCTCGACTTGCGTCTTCTTTTCTCCATTGAGCTGACTTTTCCTTAGTCCCTCAGCCTGGCTTTGGCTCTTTCTCAAACCCTCGACGCCTACACTTTTCCTCAATTCTTCCTTTCCAGGACCAGGTGTACGCATTCCACCAGGTAAGACGGCTTTCTTCGCTCGAATCGGCGTGGATGGGGCGGGAGACGCTACATTCTCGTTTCTCGCTGCCGTAGGGGAAGATGTAGGTTCGACAGGCGTGGTAGGCGTGCTGGATGTCGGCGTCGAGACGTTCCTCGGCCCAGTTTTTGCGAGCACAGGTCGAGGCAAGACCTCGCTCGTACGTGGACGATGCCGCTGTTTGACGCCTAGGTCGACTATCGGCTTGGGCGTCTTGGGTGTTGAGATCTCGGATGCTTTGGGTGGGGAACTTTCAGGAGTTTTCTTGAGGGCGGAATCAGGTGCAGATGCCTTGACGGGTGAGCCAGTAGTGAGTGGTGGATCCGCTTCGGACGTCTTCGACTGGGGCGCAGCAGCGGCTGCAAACACATCATCAACCTTGGCCGAAGGCTTAGTTTTTCGCGGGCTCGTTGGCGTATAGTCCACCTCGCCCTTTAGTAGCGAGAGCCCCACACTTGTTGCGCCTGTAGACCCTTTATCCCCAACGATAGGAAACAAATCCAGTTTGGGAAACGGCGGGGCACCTAGATTGGATTTGCTACTTTTTTTCGCCCGGGGTGTATCATCAATCTTTCGACGCCTTGGGGTCGCGTCGGATGGTTTGGAAGGTGATTCGGGAAGGGGGACTAGACACTCTTGTGACACTGGGAGAGTTATACTGGGTGTTTGTGGACGCGAGTCGATAGGTTGAGAAGGGTCCGATGTAGACGTGGATGAAACTGTTGAAGACGAGTATGACAAACTAGGAATGACCATTGCTGCTCGTGTCTTGGAGAATCCGTCAGCCGCATTAGAGTGAGACGTGGAGTTTGTTGCAACAGAAGATTGGCTGGCCGTTGAAGCCCGCGAAACAGATCGTAGTTCGCTCGAATTGGAAAACGTCGAGTCGCCGCTCACTGTGCGTGACAGCGGTGTAGGACGTGTACGCGATTCTTTAGCTGGTGTTTGGTTCGTGCGTGGTCGGCGGGGTGTTTGTGGGACACGGGGTTTGGAGGGTGTCGAAGTTGAACTGGGTTTAGATGCTGGTGAGAGATTGACAGCTGGTTTTCCGGTGATAGCAAGTACTTCTTCGTCTTGTAAATAGAAGTATAAGAATTCGAGGCATTTCATCCTGATCCAATGGCCGACATTAATTTTGATTCATAGAAAAGGGTAAATTAGACCCACCTAACATGTTGGCCGGTCACCTTTTTAAGTGTTCGTACGACTACTTCCAAGCCGTTGCACTCTTCAAATATGCGAAGGGCTGCAGGTGAATCGACAAGGAGGCAAAGTAGAGTATCGATGACAGAGCAAGCGAGGGGAGATAGAGAAGCGGCAAGCGATGCATCTGTATTTGGAGTGTTCGCGCCGCTCGAAATCGTCGTATCTGGATCATCTGGGTTGGTCGAAGCGTGACGAAGAGCCGTGAGTAATTCGAGTAGAGTCTAATCCCGGCTCAGTATAAATTAGGAGCCGCCACAACGTAAGGCTACTATACCTGGATCGAAAGCTTGCGACCCATATAGGCTTTGCTGCGGGGATGAATAAGAGCCATTCCTTGGAGTGCAGATAGGGCAAGACCAATAGAATCCGCAGCTGTGGATGATGTGCTTCCCTTGCTGCGCAATTCATCGAAAGCACGTTGGGCTGCCGAGGTAGAAACGACACCACTGCTTAGTATGCGGGAGACGACTGAGCGAGACGTTAGCTGGTGGTACGAAAGTTAGAAATGCAGCTCACTGTTTGTTTCAAAGGCGTTTTGGAGAGAAAGAAAGAGTGGAAGTTGGTTTGACCATGGTCGGTCAGGTGAATGCCCAACGCAAACGTCGGCTAGTATGGCATGAAGTTGCTCGAGCGCAGCAAGTTGCGTGGCTTTACTCGACCTGGACGAGAGCTATGGTCGTGTTAGTACATTCCGTGTCGATGAATGACACGCTTACGTCGTCGAGTATGTTGGCCAGGACTTGAGCACCGTCATGCATGGTCGTTGTCTGGTTAGGTCGAACACGGGCGGCTAGACATGCTTAACCGCCCAGCGCCTAAGCAGAGAGCTCGTTCTCGACCGCGACTGTAAACTCTCTGCCGGAGATGGAGAGCACCGAGCTCGCGCGCTGGCAACGCTTTGCGTCCAAGGGCGGCATCGGAAGGTCGACTGCCCTCGTTGACTGTGTTGCCGAGCGCGATGGAGACCTCATGTTCCTCAAGGTATGGCTCTTCTCTATCGCTTTTCAGTCTGTTCACCTTGTCCAGGGCGATGAGGTCACCGTGCTCATGCAGTTGCCCGATGCTGGCTTCTACTTGGTGAGTGCTCTTGATCTTGAGCTTGCCGAGGGCTGCTGATTTTACTATCATTTGCAGGGATTTTGCGAGGGCGTTGTCGGACGGTTCGCCATCGGCGATGTCCAGGTGCACGGCAAGCTCAAACGCGCGGTCATGGCTCGTCGTCCAGCGTCGGGCGCATCATCGCCGAGCGGCTCGCCGATTCACTCGGTCTCGCCAACGCCCTCCATCCCGCATACCACCTATTCCCAGCCGATCGACCAGCTAATGGCCAACGCACGTGCCGTATGTCCTCGATTCTTCCAGCTTCCTATCTTTTTCCCCGTTGGACTAAATTGTCCCGTTGCAGGACAACAGTCTCACAGGCGTATCTGCTTTGTTAACCTCGCCGTCGGGTTTATCGAACCACGGCGAGCCTGAAACAGAACCCGCACCAAAGCCTATTTCATCATCACCACCTTCTTCCCCGCTGCGCGTTAATACCACCACAGCCACCGCAGATTCCCAACGCGAGTCCCTGAACAGCCTTGCTTCCACCGAGGCGAGTCCGCTTTCGGATTCGTCGGTTTATTCCTTTCGGCGACCCAACGGCGACGGCAACCAACAACAGGAAGATCTTGGTTCATCGACCGCTCAAATTGATGAAGATGGCGAGCGTGAAGTAAGCGTGCTATCACCGCGTTCGCCCAACACAAGCAACTCGCGTGCATCGTCGGTTAGTGTCGATGACCCTTTCCATCACGACGATCCAACCGGCATACAATCACCTTCAACTCCCCACCACGAGGATACCAACAAGGTTGAAAGCTCATTGTATTCTGATGCACGAGATAGCATTCATTCCGATCATCAACCTGGCTCGGCAAGCCCTGGGGAACGCGTTTCTGCAGCATTGTCCGACGGCGAAGTCGGGATCGGCCTCACGTTGATAGGAGGTCTCTTGAGTGGTGGGAGAGACAGCATGTCGGAAGGCGGAGGAGGGAACAGCGATGGGAGCGAGAGCGACTATGGACAGCAAGAAAACTATGGCCTCGGTGCTGCGGCTCAGAAACCCGACTATGGTGACGACGACGCTTCTCTCTACCGGGACGATTCGCTTGAAGACTCCCGAGGGACAGAAACGCTTACGAAAGAAGTACATGGTGGCACCACGCCCATACCTAATAACAACGGACGGCTTAGTCCAGGGTCAATACAGTCTCGTTCCTCGACACCGCCATTTGGGTTCGAGCTCGAGCCGACAGTGCACCATGGGACTGATTTGGATGCTCCAGACGACGGAGCCAGTAGTTCGCACGGAGACGATCGTCGACCTGCTTCAGTGGTAGGGGATGAACCTCGACCCCAATCTAGCACTTCCAATCTTCCACCCACTTCACAAACGGCCGGTTCAGAGTCAGGTGATGAGTCGGACTATGGTGAACCCGAACCCCCATCCGCGTCCCCGCCCGTGCCGCAACCTGCGTCCCCGGTGTCTTTTATATCCAAGCACGGCATTTCCTCTCAAAATCAAAACTTAGAAGACGAAGAATTCGAACCAGTGCTCCCACCTGTTCGGCCACCGTACCACCGAGCATCGAGCTCGATGCATTCCATTGTGTCGTCTAATGGAGGAGGCTATTACGACGATGCCATCTACGATCACTATCGGTACTCACATGTTTCGATGGCCGCTCGCTCGATGAGGTTTTCGATCATAGGAAATGGAGGAGAAATGCCTCCTCTGCCCGCGGGTGGAGGTGTCGCGCCTTTGAACTTACAGAGAGAAGGGTCAGTGTCTGTGTCTGGTTCGCAAGCGTCGCCTAGGTCGTTTGGGCCAATGTCTCCGAGGTCACCGCTTGGACAAGGACATGGAGAACCTGCATCACCTAGGTCTGTGGGATCACCGTTGGCTGCTGGTGCGGTCATGCAAACCCAAATGGAGACAAAACCTGAGCCTGAGCCGGAAGTAGTGGAGGCCGAAGCAGAAGTCAAGACAAAACCTGCTCCGTCATTGAATACTACTAGGCTTGCGCCTATCACGACATCTGGACTTACCCCAGCCTCTCCTGGAGCGCTCACTATTCCCCTTTCGCCTACACCATCTGCCGGGCCACCATCACCTGCGTTGTCAAATCTAGCTAGTTCACTCCGTCAAGCAATTGAGCAACAGCGATCGGACACGGCTGAAACTGAACCAGAACCAACGCCTGAATCTCCAGATGAATCCGAAAGCATTGACGAGGACAAGCCCATTCTTTTGGCCCCGATCATGGTTCAAGGTATGCAAAGCGGAAGCCCAATTGCGAACCTCCAACGCCGTCCGTCCCAATTTGCACCACACCCAAATGCGCCTAAAACTGCAGATCATTTTCCTCCCGCCTCCACCGCCCCGGCAGCCCCCGCTCCAGTAGCACCAAACATGCCAAACACAGAATCATCCCATATGCGTTTGCATGATGCTCTTCAACTCGTCGTCCAGCGTCTCCGCGCGGGTGGTCCACGTGGGGGTACGCCCACCATTCACGGGCGAACGCATAGCGAGCTGGGTCTCAGCTCTGGCCCTGTTCCGATTTCGTTTCTGTTTGATCCGGATGGGAGGAGCGTGTCGTATATGGCTGGGAGGATGGTTGGTGGGGCACAGAGGAGTGCTTCCATGAACGTGAATATGCATGGCGGCGCCGGAAATGGACCTGGCACTGGCACGGGGGAATATGTTGGGAGCAAATTGCGACCCCGGTCGAGATCTTTTTCGGGTATGCCGCAAGAGCAGGCCGACACACTCAGATCTGCAGGTGAACCTGGGTAAGAGTTATCCGTCGAAGTAATAATGCTACATATTAACTTTCTTATGTAGCACACCGACAACGGAATCAGAGTTCAAGCCTCCTCCTGTCAATATGCATCCCCCCTCGAGCCCGTTAGCCCAACCTCCAACTCCTAGTCCCCCCCAACCTGCTTCAGCACCAATGCTGACCCCCATTATCCCGAGCATACCGGCTCAAGTTTCAGATTCTCCCTTGCATTCCCCGACCTCAGCTAGCAGTAGTAGTCCGGTCAAACGAGTTGGCTCGTCCCCTTCAAATACTACACCCTCTAGTAGCAGTATAATGAGTCCATTCCGTGGACTCAGACACGCTGCATCGAACACAATGATGCGCGTTGGTCTTGGCAGCATTAGCATTCCATCCTCTCCTGTTCCTCAACGAACCGAGTCACCTGTATCTCGACAACGACAGTCTCACGAAGTCTCACGGCCACCGGCAGAGACTCATGATTCATCATCTGCCTCACCTAGAGCCCCAATCAACTCAAAAACTTCACTGAATAGTCTCAAGATGCCGCGCGAGACACCTACGACACCACTCTCGCCCGTTGGGTCAGTTCAACTTGCTGAAGAAACCGTTCATTTTCATGACATGGATTTCGACATGGTCAAGCCAAAACGCAGTCGAGTATCGCTAATTCGAACAAGTGAGGATGCCGGTTCGCGAGTTTCTCACCAAAGCGATCGACCTGGTGACGACAGTCACACATCTACCCCGACTTCACCAACAGCCACTTCACCCTCACATCAAACCCGAGAGTCTGTTCCTGCATCTCTCGTGCCTCTTTCCTCAGGGCATAATAGTCTGACTAGCCCTGCCGAGATTGCTGCACATGTGTCCCGGGAGCAACGGTGGATCACAACGATGCAGACGATTCCGTCGTCTTCTATACGGAGGAATAAGAAGATCAAAAAGCTTTTACTTGAGGGTGTGCCAGCTTCGGTTCGAGGTGTGGTTTGGTGAGTTTGTTCCTATGCTTCCGCTTGCGCGCTGTTCTAAGGCTGTTTTATCTAAAGGTTGTACCTGAGTGATTCCAAGGCACGAAGGATGGAAGGATTGTACTCTCAACTTTGCAAAAGAGGAAAGGTTCCTACCACGCCGGAAATACTGAAGGATCTCGAGTCGTGCGTACTTTCCATACTAGACAACTTGGTGCTGACTATATGCGCTAGATGTTTCCCGGCCCAACCCCACCTTCAAGCTCCGGGGGGCCCGGTAGTGACCATGCTGCAGGCATATCTTACAATGATCCCGGACATTGCATACAGCCAAGGTAGTTTCACCGCCGCTATCCATAACTGTTATTGAACACGCCACAGGTTTGTGTCAAATCGCCGGCAACCTGTTGATGAACTCTCCAGAAGAGGACGCCTTCTGGACATTTGTTGCATTAATGGACAACTACCTGAGAGGCTACTACGCGGTCAACTCTTTGCACATGGAGGCCGACTCCGTGTTTTTCGCGAAAACCTTGGAGTCCAATGATGCCCAGCTAGCAGCCAAGCTCTTCGTAAGTGTGTGCTTAAGGCTTTGTGAAATATTCCTAACCAAAGATACAGAAAGAACTTGGGCTGGGAGCAATCGACTTTTGTAAGCCATGGTGAGTGGCATTGGTTTCGTAAACGGCCTGCCGCTAGAACTATTGCCAGGATTCTATCAGGATTCCATGCGATAGTTCCATATGAGTATTCGTGTCGTATCTGGGATATTTTCCTGTTTGAGGGTACGTGACGTTGTTGGTTCACGTCGACTCGCCTAACATATGGTACCAGGTGCTCCATTCTTGTTCAGGGTTGCCCTAGCTCTCTTGGGATGCTTGAGGAAACAGATCATGGCGCTAACTGCTAAATCGTCTCCAGGCCCACTTGCTTGCTTGCTCTCCATCTCTCCCCAGTGCTTGCCTAGTGATCCCGACCAGCTGATAGCTTTAGCCTACGCTGTTAAGTTCAAGGAAGACGACATGCGCAAAGTGCGGCCCAAGATTGAAGCCCAGCTTCGAAAAGAGTCAGGGATCAACCGACCGGGTGCTATTCGCGACGCTCTCAAGAAGTAGACGTACAATATTCCTCAATTTGTTCTTTCGTGGTCTGGTTACACCTCATTTTTTATGCGCCTGGTTCTGCGATCCATGCTCGATTGAACCATGCTTTATCTTGCTCTCATCCGAACTATCTTACATACTGTCACATATGGTAATGCTGTCTACATGCTCTGTTTGGGTCTGCTTCATGTCATCGTCAAGTCACCCGCCGCGTTGTGTAATTATATTGTAGCGCAGATTAATGCACTTATCATAATTGCCTATTAGCCAGGGTACACAACAAGTCAATTAGGCAATTGGTTCTCCATCTACTTCTAGGTCACCCATCGTAGCATCCGCGTCCAATAGTTCCGATGGACCAGCTTCGGCCGCAATATCAGTCGTCGCTTTCGCAGTATCACGGTAGACTTGATCTTCGGATGCCAACGTGAGGTTTGTCTGATGATACGAACTCGTTTCAGTTTTGGTTACTTCACGCAGAGCCATGGTCGCGTATGCAGCCGTCCCAAGTGTAAGCCTGATTTGGAGTGCTAGGAACTTTCCGTTCTCCTCGGTCGTTGGTTTGTCGAGGCCTAAAATAGCGTCTTCGTCAGACTGAGCAAGGGGCACATTTGGGTCGGTGTAGCGCATGATCGTCCAAGATAAGGCCTTCGGATGGTGGATGATTTTGCGGTACGAACCAGCGAGAGCATAGTCCCTGCGTTCACATCAGATATTGGATGCGGTTCAAATAATCACACTCACTTTTGCTTGTGGTTGAAATTATCGGGGTCTAGTCCATCCACCAATAAGAACCTTCGATACATCTCTCCTAATTTACCACCAGGGTAGGCAACGTCGGTTCCGGGCAATGGCATAACAACATCAAACATCGAATACTTAGGCAAATCCCCTTCTGTGATCACCTTTACCTTCCTGGGTGCAAGGCGTTTGCTGCTTTTCCATTCTTTTGTTGTCTTTTCAGACGTATCTGCCACGAACTATGAGTATTCCAATAACAACTGCCGCGACTATCAGGGACTCACCATCACCTGTTGACTCTTCTATTTTCTCGCCCCCTTCCGAAGTTTTTAAAACCTGGATAGCTATGTCGTCTTTGTCGTCTTGCCCTTCAGCCATCGTGTCTACTTGAGCCTCCTCGTCTTCATACACTAGGTCGCCCACAATTGGCTTTCGGCCAAACAACCTTATGCGCTCTGATACAATGCAGTTCCAAACGTACGATTGGTATGCATGCACATACATCAAACGCAGGTTTCGGGGAATCTAAACGAACCCGAGGGATAAGCCGCGAATTCTGCATGCATTGAAGTAGACCTACTGCTGAGAGACCTCCGAGCAAGTTTCGATCGGAATAGTCGTGTTTCTTGTAGTTTTCAAGGATACATCTCTCAGCGACACAACGCCTTGGGATGAGTCGAAGAGCCTCGGTCAAATCTCCATTTTCGAGCCACGCACGACGCCCCGCTTCTGCGTCAGGATATTCCCCAGGGCGTGGGCGGAGTAATAAAGACGTAGCATGCTGCCAGTTGGACCGAAGGATTGCCAAACCAATTGAATGAGTCGGAATTGCTGAAGTTCCAAACCTCTGCATGCCTATGCGACTCTTTAGCGAGGCAGAAATAACTCCGATCTGTATCTAACCAACCATAGTAGTTAATGAATCCGTTCTCTTTAAGCGAATTCATGGCTTTGTCGATAGTATCAGTCGAATCTGCCTTGACGTTTCTGTCGACCGATGATCTAGTGAGCATATAGTCGAAACCAACCAAATGTTCAAACGGACCTAAGTGTGATGACGAACTCATTCCCTCTAAGCATCCCTAGTTCAAGATAGCCCCTTCTATATGCGATATCAGACACCCTAACTCCCCGTTCACCTCGTTGAGTGAGCACGTCTTCCGGGGTACGCCGTGAGCCGACGCCATTCGCCATCTTCCAAACATCCTCAACAGTTAAACGGCCTCGCTTTAAGCAGACGCGCTGTGTCGTAACCCCTCGTTTGTCCTTCGTCCCTGCGGTTGAAAGTTCACGAGCGGGAACTTTGAGAAGCCGAGAAATATGGCCAAGTGCATCTTGCGTGTCCCTATTGGTTTTTTGGAGAGTAAAATGTATGTAGGGGGGAATCAAAGGTGTCGACCGATCTAGAGGACAAAACAATTATCTAAGTACCGGTGTAGTTGTAGCCTAATGTAGTAAACTCACCTCCTTGATATCGCCCACCACCCCTTCCTCGCCCCCCCTTTCCCGACCCTCGATGTGCCCACTTGATAACAACTCTTGACCCTTCCTCACCAGGAGTCTCGCTGGTTTCCGTCTCGAGCTTGCCATTGAACAAAGCGCGCACGGTCTGGTGCAGAGATGTTCTTATTTCCTTGCTTGCGATAGGCTATAGAGCATCGTTGAGTTTGGATGTAGGCTGACAAAATGAAACACTTGCGTCTGAAAGCACACGCCTTGTATCTTCCCGTTTGGGACCACCTCGTCCCCCTCTCCCCCCTCTTCCCACTCTCCCTCGCCCACGACCTCTCCCTCGACTCGCGTCAGACGACTGGGCGGACTCCTCCGGCTCCGGCTCTAGTGCGGCAGTCGTTTCAGTAAATTTCTCGTTCGAATCTACTCGTCCCCCCCATCCGGAGTCGCTCGTTAGTGCCAGTGGTGGTTCAGGCCCCTCCTCGTAGAGCTCCTTAATCTTTTCGCGAACTTCCTCGGAGACTAAGTCTGACAATTTTGCCTCCAAGTCTGCATTCCATTTGCCATCTTCTAGCGCTTGAGCATCCACAGGGGGAGCCTCAACGGGTGTAATTTTAGGCTTAATGCCCTCAGGTTTCCCCATATCGCGAACGTGAACGACGTTGCCTTCGAGATCTACCTCGTAAACAAGAAAGTCGGTAAACCTGACTTGGGGTCAATGGGCAGATTTATGAATCCAAACGAGTACATGCCTCTGCTTGATGATGCCCTCTATGCTCGCTACATCATGACTGATATATTCTGTCATACCAACATCCCTTTCGGAGCCTTGGAAAACATAATGCTCGACTTGAAGGCCCAGCAAGGAAGTGCTCGGAGGAAGCAAGCCCTCGACGTCGTAGGCTTTAGGGAGCGAATCAGTTGTCTCAGGCTCCGAATCAGATGTCAGTTTAAGTCTTTTGGAAGGAGGTTCTCCCTCGCTTGTTTGTTCAAGAGACCGCGATGCGTTATTATCCTCTGACATTCGAGTGGTCGTGGTCGAGTTTGGAATTTTGATCTGACCCAAGCTGGACGAATTTCCAACGACCCCACATCAATGCTTACTTGCTCTCGCAACCCTCGATAAAATGCTACAGATGTCCCATTGCGAATCAATAGTACAAAATCTATGCTACATCTGCTCTATATATAAAGGTCCGTTAAAGTCCTAAGATGAATCAATCATCTACACGAATGACGTGGGACCGTCACAACTTCCATCCAATTTCAGGTTCTCATCGGAACCACAAATCTCCAGCGGAACCAAAGACACGCGCGATCCGGGGGCCAATGATACTGGCGAGCACCGACGAAGATGACGAGGGGACAACAGGGGGCACATTGTCTTCCGAAACCTTGAGGTGATCCATCGTGTCTGCAACTTGATCAGCATCGTCCAGCTGAACCACGGGAACGTTGTCGACAACGTGAGCCGGACGCGTAGCAGGAGTAATGGGCCCAGTTGTACCAGTTGTACCAGTTGAATGATCGCGCGACATATCAGGAGACTGGGGGTAGTCCTCGATGTTATCAAGCTGCTCCGGGTGGGTCTCGACAGTAACTGGCTGGGCCCAGTCTGGGAGTTCAGTTACGACTGCCTCAATTCGGTCCCGTACGGAAAATAAACCATCCAAACCGTCGACAATCCTGTTTTTGATCAAGTGAGAGCGCAGATTATCGCACAAGATGTCAGCCACTTCGGGATAGTGAAGGCAGATATCTTCGTAATGATCCACAAGAAGGTAGGGGCGCCGCCTTGCCATCATTGCATACAGGTCATGTGCGACTTGATGGGCATTATTGGGTGCTCGTGCAGCCTCCACAGGCGTAAGCAGAAGTCGAGGAATCCGTGTAAGATGATCACGCATCTGGTCGATGGATGGGCGGAATTGAGGAGACGGATGCAAGATCCAGCTGAGCAAAAAAGCAGTCCTGGCGGAGAATGGAAAAGACATCCGCAAGTGTCCACAAGCGTTTGAAAAAAATTGTACAAAGCACGGATCTTCCATGTGAGCTTGCCAGAGGTTCCGGCAGGTGATCAAGTTTGCCAAAATAATGCCCTACAACAGGGTAAGTATAGCTAATAATACTCCTGTAAACAAACATGCCAGTGCCCATATATCGTTGTGCGGCGTCGAATATTCAGAAATTCCAGGATAACCGAAACATTCTGCCAACAATTTCAGCAAAGGCCAGGCACAGTCAGACAAGTCAAACATACCTGGAGACATATAATACTCGCTGCCGCAAAGGAAATCCCGACTGATTCTGTCACAGGTAGCAAGCCCAAAATCACTCAGGAGAATCCGGGTACCTCCGTCACGACATAAGATGTTTTCTGAAACCAGTCAGTGGATCAAGTTAATTAAAACATGAACCACTTACCGGGCTTGAGGTCACGATGATATACCCCCTTCGCATGGCAAAACTCAACAGCGTCAAGCAACTGAATAAATATGTCCTTGATCAGGTCGTCCTGGCCGACATACAACTCGTCCTCGGTAATACACTTGAACAAATCGCCGTCTCGGCAGGCATCCATAATGATGTATCGGCACACAGGGTCCTCGGCATAGTCGTGAATAGCAATGATGTTGGGGTGAGCGGCAACAAGATGGTGACAGTAAATTTCGTTGTCAATCTGTTTGCGACCAACCTTGCTGAGCTGCGATACCAAAAGAACTTTGACAGCGAGGACTTGGCTGCGTGCGTGGCGTCGTTTCGCTCCAGTAGCCGCATAGACAACCCCAAATGTGCCCTGACCAATAACATGATCAAGAACGACGCGATCCAGGATAGTCATGCCTCCAAGTTCAAACATCCACCAAGGGATCTGAGGTATCTGAACACCCTGCGCTTGGACCGCCTGGTCATGGGGCGAGTGGGCAAGATCAGGGGTCTCGGCAGCACCGTCGAATTCATGAACGACAGAAACGTCAAGGCGAGGCATGTTGAGGGAATGTCCGCGGGAGGAGCGGGGATGAGGGACGGGATGTCGGTCTTGAGGGATGGTGGTTATGTGTCGGTCTCCAAAGGGACATGTGATGACCGGCGCAGCTTTATAATAGAGTGTTTAGGGGTCATGATGCCCCTATATTGAAAAGCGCCGTCGGCAAAAATACTCAAATCCCAAGACTTCGGTGCTTCTTTCCCGCCCCCAGACCAGAAAACGGCCCAGTCTAGCCCCTATTACACCTGAGCGGGATTTCAGTCGGCCGAAGTCGAGACGGCACTCGTAAGCGGCGCAATCGCCGGACAACAGCAAAATGCAGACATTTCTCCGCGATTTCAAGCGGCAGCTGCACGTTTAGCATCGTGGTGGTAGTGGAGAACAGGAAAAACAAGGTTGGCGTCGGAGGACCGACCCGGTCACTGGCGCTTATGCGCTTGAGAAACGAACCAACAACCCCATTAGGAAGCTTGTCCGGCGCCGCAAGACCTAAACCCGCTTGTATGCTCCATCCAGGCCTGGTATAAGATCCGACGACTGGACCAGCAGACACCCAACCATCCCCTAGCCCTTGTTCCCGCCCCCATGTCGTCTACTACCTACCAAACCAATACCTCTTTTGTCCTCAGAAAGGTCGAGGACGTCGTCTATGAAGATCGCCCGGTCCCCGAGTGTAAGTTTATACGCCCGAGGTCATGTTAGCCAAATCTCACTCGACGTTGCAGTGGGAGATCATGATGTACTCGTAGAAGTTAAGAAAACAGGCAAGTTGTTCTCGGAGCTTTTCTTGAGATAACATATTGACCGGCTTTTGATAGGTATCTGCGGATCGGATGTAAGTCTTGTTGGATGCATGCTATCGCAATATCTCAACCGGTACCGTAGGTTCATTACCTCACTCATGGTCGCATCGGTCGGTCAAATTTCTCTGAGTTTTACGATGAATGTAACCTTGCGCGCTCGCGCTCTACACAGGTCCCTTTATCCTAAATGCACCCATGGTCCTGGGACACGAAAGCTCTGGGATAGTGTTCAAAGGTACGCCTAGTCGTCATCCGCGTATAGCATTCATCTCATGGTGCGCATAGTCGGACCTAAAGTAAAGGACCTCAAGCCTGGTGACCGGGTTGCGCTCGAGCCCGGTCAGTCTTGTGCTCTCTGCGAGTACTGCAAGAGTGGCCGCTACCATGTGAGTACCACTATTCTAAGTTACGACGTATAGTTATCAATCTCGGTCCTAGCTATGCGAAGACATGGCATTTGCTGCAACCCCTCCTTACGACGGCACCCTTGGGAGGTACTACAAGCTTCGATCTGATATCGCATACAAGCTCCCCGACAGTATGTCTCTTGAAGACGGCGCGATGGTACGTCTGCCCTCCTTGCTTTTGCCCCTGGACCATGGATCTTACATTGATTTCTTCATTAGATCGAACCTACCGCTGTAGCGGTCCACTCCGTCTCTACTCTCGCCAAATTCCAACCCGAACAATCCATCGCAGTTTTCGGTGCCGGACCTGTCGGGATTCTCTGCATGGCCGTCGCAAAAGCCCTTGGAGCACGTCGAGTCGTTGCGATCGACATTGCCCAACACCGTCTCGACTTTGCGAAAAACTACGTCGCAACCGACGCGTTCCTTCCCCCCAAGATGGAAGAGGGCGAGTCCAGACAGGTGTACTCGAAGCGTGCGAGCGAGGACCTGATGAAACAATGTGGTCTAAGCGAGCGAGGTGACCACTCGATTGATGTCGTCATCGACGCGAGTGGGGCCGAGGTGTGCGTCCAGATGGGATTCCACATCATCCGGGTTGGTGGGACGTATGTCCAGGTTGGCATGGGAGGTGACCCACAGGTGCCGTTTGGTCCGATGACGGTCAAAGAGCTGACCGTCCGGGGCTCGTTCCGATATGGGGTGCGTATTGTGTTACACACGCGCTGATTTTATCTCTGACTCTTGTCATGACAGCCCGGCGATTATAGCCTTGCCATTGCTTTGGTATCCCAAGGCAAGGTCGATCTCAAGCCTCTTGTTACGCATCGGTACGTTCTCAGACAACGCTCTGTTAGCAAATCTAATCTTTGGCTACCTAGTTTCGAGTTCGAAGACGCAATCGCGGCGTTCAACACGACCAAGACCGGAAAGGGACCAGACGGAAAGGGGGTTATTAAAGCCATTATCAACGGCCCCAAGTAAAAACGCATTTATATACCTAGACACACATAGACTTTGTTTTCGCTTTTGCCATAATTCATTGAAAATTTTAAACAGTACATCGATCGTACCGAATGGACGGCTTTCATCCGAGTCTCGAAGGACGAAGCGGAAATGGAACAAGCCGGTCCGGTCAATCACCCATGAGTCCGTTGATGCCACACGCTATCAATTCAGCGGATATAAATACAACCGACGTCATTCTACTAGCTAGACAGCTTATCCCACGTTCTATTACTCGACTTATAAAATAACTCGCCACTCTCGACTGGGTTTCGTCTACAACCACCCGGGTTCTCGACACCATGCTATCTCGCTCAATCTTGCGCACAGCTCGACTACATGCACCCCGCCGTGCGCTTCACACCCAGACCTCTGGAGGTTTGAGCAGATCGTCTACGGTCTATGCCACGGCTGCAACACTTGCATTTGTATGTTGCATTTCTTTGTTTGCGGTAAGACTATTTTTATAACAAAATACGTCTATTTCCAGCTCGCGAGCACGGGGTACATCTTTGCTCGGCCTCTTGAACTTGACGGCCCAAAAGGAGTCAAGGGGGCCAAGGGATCCGGACATGCGCGCGGAGCGACACAGACTCCGCAAGCCGAGGAACAGATTTCGTATCAAGAGGTCCAGAAGCATAATAAACGTGAAGATTGTTGGATCGTAGTACGAGGCCAGGTGTGTGATCGTTTGTCTTGGCATTATTTCAAAGTGATTCACGCACCAACAGGTATACAAGTAAGTTCTCAATCGTCAATCCCAGTCGCGCTACTTAGGATAACGCATAGCGTTACCGATTTCATCCCAAAACATCCTGGAGGAGACAAAATCATCGTATCCAATGCCGGAAAAGACGTAACGTACGCCACCCTCTGCCTACTCTATATGCCACCTACTTGACTTCATCCTAGTGAAATATTTGAATCGCTCCATGCCAAAGGAACACTCGAAAAAATGCTCAAGCCCTCTCAACACGTAGGCTCACTCGACCCATCCACCGCACCCGCAAAGAGCCCCGAAATCGAGGCCGAAGAACAACGAGTAGCCGAAGCACGCGCCAAACTCCCCCCGCTCTCACATGTTCTCAACCTAAATGAATTCGAAGAGCTCGCGCAGGGTGTGTTAAACAAGACAGCTTGGTCGTATTATAGGAGTGCGGCCGATGATGAATTCGGTACGTTCCGACCCGAGAGGTGGTTATTTATGAATTAATGTGTAATGAACGGATTGAATAGCGCATATGAATAACGCGCTCGCGTTTCGACGGTATTGGTTCCGTCCTCGAGTCCTTCGCGGGACAAAGACGATAGATACATCGTGCGAGATTCTCGGCAATTCGAGCACGCTTCCTGTATTCGTTTCTCCCGCTGCGATGGCTGGTCTTGGGGCGCCGGAAGGGGAACTGAATATCACAAAGGGCGCTGGCAGGATGGGTATCATCCAAGGAGTGAGTTCTATTCAGCCACTGCGCGAATCCGACACAATCTCAAACGAATCGATAAAAGATATCGAGCAATGCGTCTCGCAGCGTGGACGAGATCGCCGAGGCTCGTGTTGATGGTGCCAAACAACCGCTCTTCTTCCAGGCGAGTCTCTGTAGTGGAAGTTATAACGTGCCTTGTGACCTTTTCCCGATAGCTCTATGTTGCCAGTGATCGTGCGAAGTCTGAGAAAGTTATCAAGCATGTCGAAGAGCTGGGTTATCGTGCGATTTTCTTTACGGTCGACGCGCCTGTATTAGGCAACCGAGAATTGGATCAACGCAACAGGGCCAACATGATTGATGTGAGTCTTGAATTTACGGTCTGAATAGGCACCTCAAAACTTGACTACAGACCGGTGATGACGATGAGGAAGAGGGCCAGAAAGGGGGGGTTGCCAGCACTATTGACGGATACTTTGATGCAGGGATCGATTGGTCTACGCTCAAGTGGCTCAAGGTAAGGAAAAATGAGAGCATATAGGGAGCTGTAACACTCACGGCGGTAAGCAGAAGACTACCAAGCTCCCTATTATATTGAAAGGTGTGCAAACAGTCGAGGATGTCGAGTTGGCTGCGCAGCACGGGGTCAACGCGGTGCTGTTGAGCAACCACGGTGGGCGACAGCTAGACTAGTTAGTCTGTTTCAAACATAAACGCGCCAAAGACTGAAACCAGGACACAGCGCACCAGCCGCCATCGACGTGCTGTACGAACTACGCCAGAAGCGACCTGATTTATTCGACAAGATGGAGATCTACGTGGATGGTGGAGTTCGCCGCGGGACTGACGTGCTCAAGGCCATGTGCCTGGGTGCAAAGGGAGTTGGGCTGGGCAGGACGTTCTTGTTTGCCAACGGTACATATGGTGCGCATTCATTCAAATATAGCAACGGGCTTCGTGGACCTGAGACGATTTGTGTCGCTCGATTAGGCGAAAAGGGAGTAGTCAAGGCCATCCGCATCTTACGCAACGAGATCGAGACAGGAATGAGATTGTTGGGAGTGACACGACTGGATCAACTTGGGCCTGAAATGGTGGAGAAGGTGCCGTATACGGAGATGCCAAGCGGGCTCTATCGGTCTCGCCCGCCTTCTGAATAGACAACGATAGAATGATTCTGATCTTTTGTGTGCCGCGGGATCGTCGTACGAGAAAGAGTTTGCCTTGACGACCGTGAGCAAGGATCGGTGCTTGGGACCCTTGGTTCTCCCAGTCGGTCGCTAGCGTGGAGCGCTCAAGTAGCCGTGCGATGGACCGTGCTCGCCAGGCTCGCATTCTCCCTCCCTCGTTGCTCCCGAGTGCCATCTTGTTTCGTGGGCTGCGCCCCTCTTGCTTTCTCCGCTCCGGTAGCCCCTTGTTCACGATGCGTTTCCAGTCGATCCTTGCCCTCTCTGCGCCCCTTCTCGCCCTGGCGGCCCCGATGAAATACCCCCGAGCTGCCAGCGCAAACGACATCACCGTTCTCAGTGCGTGTCCCGTCGGTCCTTAGCGGCCTTGCGCTGACTTGTTTCCAGAGTTTGCCCACGTCCTCGAGCAGCTCGAGACCGAGTTTTACAAGCAGGCGCTCGCCAAGTTCCAGCCGTCCGACTTTACGAGCGCAGGATTCGTCAGCGCGTCGGTCCCCGTCGAGCAGTTTACTTCCATCGCGACCGACGAAGCGACCCACACCAGCGTCCTCGCCTCTGTCCTCCAGTCCCTCGGTCAGACCCCTGTTACAGGGTGCAAATTTGACTTTTCCTCCGCCCTGACTGATGTCAAGACCATGGCCCCTATCGCCCGTCTTGTCGAGAACGTTGGTGTGTCGGCCTACCTCGGCGGTGCGGCGCTCATCGACGATCGTCAACTGCTTGTCGCTGCCGGAACCATCCTCACCGATGAGGCTCGTCACCAGACCGTGCTCAACATGCTCAACGGGGGCGTAGCCATTCCTTCGGCGTTTGACGTTGCCCTCTCCCCATCTCAGGTCCTGGCCCTTGCAGGAGGGTTTATCTCTGGTTGCGACCTCGGTATCCCAGGCGAGTAGCATGTGTTTTTTCAGCTCCTGTTTTCCGCAGTCTTACTTGTTTTTTTTTTTTTGCTCTGCAGCCAACCCGGCTCTCAAGGTGACCAACACCGGCGCAGTCGCTCCCGGAACGAGCCTCACCTTTGACTCGCCCGCGCTGGCCGGCCTGGACCGTAGCACTCTTTCCTGCCAAATGATGACGGGCGGAGCAGCCGCAGCCGCCGTCTTCCCTATCGACAGCTGCGTCGTCCCGCAAGGCATCGAGGGACCGGTGTACATCTACATCACCAACCAGAGCCAGCCCCTGCTCAACAGCCAACAGAACCAAAACGTTGCCCAGATCGTGGCGGGTCCTACCGGTGCTTTCATCGACACCAAGGCCGAGAGCGCGAGCGCGTTGTTCAAGTCGGGCGGTCAAGTCAGCCCGGCTGGGTCGAACACTGTCAACACCATTTCGCCTGCCGAGGCGAGCCAGATCGCTGCTGGTGGACAAGGGTACGTAGCTCGGAACAAGTCGCATTGACGTGTACTAAACCTGAAGATTGCCATCTAGTGCTGCGCCCACAGCTCCCGGTGCATCTACTGATTCGGCTGCTGCCGTGTCTTCAACCGGAACAGCGAGTGCCCCCGGAGCAACACCCTCCAGCTCGGCAGCACCAACTCCTCAACAGTCCAACTCTGGAACCGGAGGGTAAGCTTCGTCTTTACATCGTGCTCTCTTCACAACTTGACCCACCTTTTCTCTCCTCCAGACCTGCTGTGGTAGTAGGCATGAGCATGCGACCATCTACCGGAAAGTAGAGACATGGTTGTGTGATGTGACGTTTGGCTGGTCTTTGCGTCAAGAAGTGGTTATGGATTATGGATATGTTCGGCCTAATGCATCGTGTGCCACTCGTTATACCTTTTTTTTTATTTAGATTTCTCATTTGGGCGCCTTCGTTGGGCTTTATGGTAGCGATAATACCCCTCTTTGACTTGTCACGCAATGACCAGGAGAGAAAAGCGTGTGATTCATGCATGACAGAAAGCTAGTACAACTGAGAACAAAAAAAGAAAAGTGACTAATATTCGACGTGTTTTAGTTCGTTCTTGTCTTTGCCTTGACTAGACGCGCGATCTGACAAGTTCGGGCGTTTCGAGTCGAGTGTGTGATCGATAACTTGGTCGCCAAATAGCTCGTCCATTTCTTCGAGGGTTTTGCTATAAAACACCACGTCAATGCCACTTGAAAGAATTCCACCGAGGTAAAAAAAATCGGCTCACCCTTTGGTTTCTGGGAAGAAGAGCAGGACCATGAAGAACGAGAAAATGTTCAAAATCACAAAGAGGAGGTAATACTTCCAAGCCGCATTATCGAGACCTGTATATATGCGCATATATAAGCCATGTCCCGCTCCATCATGCAATGAAATAACTTGCCGATCGGGCTAGTCTGACCAAACAAGACGTTGAACGCCCAATTGGTGCACGTCGCCGCGGATACACCCATCGCCCGAGTCCTACGACACATTGCACACAATTCAGCCTAGTCTGATCCAGATAACTCGGCGTACCGACCTCATGGGGAAAATCTCTGCAACATAAGTCCATGCGATTGGGCCGTAACTAACAGAGAACACGGATGTGGCGATAAAGAACATCGCGACACCCGCACCTTGGGCCGCTTTGTTCGGGTTCGCCGAATCGGGTGGATACTACAAATGTATGTTAAAGGAGGTCATCGGGGCGTATTGGGAGGCGAACCTGGGCGTTGATGGCAGTCTCGACAGCTAAACATGCAGCGAGCATGAACGATCCGAAAAGGAGAGGCTTCTTGCGACCCACTCGATCGACGAGGAAGATGATGAAAAACAAGTTCCAAATCGGCCTAGAGCCATATTGTGTTACTCGTGATCTTCTGGAACTGTTGCCGAGACTTACCCAACGACACCGTAGATGGATTGGATCAAGAGCGGATCGGAGATGCCCAACGCACGATACATACGAGGTCCTGTCATTAAGGCATCAGCAACAAGTCACCACGGCTCCACTAGAATAGGCACTCGCCATAGCTAAGGTACCAAGGAACGTAATTCATGAGAAATCTTGAGCGGGTGAAATAGCTTGATACTGCCTTGGACTTACTAGTTGATGACATTGATTCCCGTAAACTAGCGTATCAAAGTCAGCACTACCCATCAAATAGCAACGTAACCTACGCACTTGACCAAATGCCTGGACACCACACGCAATGAGTGTTCGCTTTAGCATCGGCTTGGTGTTGACTAGGTCCGAAAGCCGGCTAGACTTCATCTGCTTCTCAATGCGAATTTGCTGCAACCGAATCGTAAGACATTTATGCAGACGTAGCTCAGAGCAACACATACTTCGCAGATCTCGGCAAACTCTCCGTCAAGCCACTCCTTATTCTCGCCATTGTAGTGAAGCTTTTGAAGAACCGCGTATGCTTCTTCCTCGCGGCCTTGCGCGACGAGCCACCTAAAACGAACAAACATAAACGAATGAATTCGGGGAGAGGCTCACGTCCCACCTGGGAGAATATGGGAAAATAAACTGGACATCGTAATTTAGCACGCCTGGTTGAAATGGTTGCTGGGAACGCACCATTCCCAAGAACAAAATTACAGCCGGCAACATCTGCAGTCCCAGGGGAAGACGCCATGCTGCTACACCCTCAATGCCTTTGTCACACCCATATGTGACCCAATTGGCTACAATGAAGCCAAACCCACTAAACTCCAAACATATTGGAGTATGTCCTGCTTAAACAAAACACGTACTCACAGCATCTGCTGGAAAGTCCCAGCCATAAAGCCACGCCATTTTGGATGGGAGATCTCGACTTGATACAGGGGTGTAATCATACTCAAGACGCCAATAGCAAGCCCAGCGACACTTTCGAGCATCCAACTCAGCTTAATCGACACCCAAAATGTGAAGCGAGACTTACATGCGACCGACGATAAGCATTCCAATGTTCACCGCAACGCATTGTAGGAGACAACTAAAATGGTCCGAATCAATTGGTCGCCTGGGATAAGGGTCTCGGGGTGTTAAGCTCACCCAACGACTGCAATCAAACTTCCAACTTGAATTGTCCTTTTACGACCAATATGATCTGCAAGCCAAGCTGCACTCGCAGCTCCTATGAAACATCCTCCGGCCAACGTTGACACGACTGCTCCTGTCAAACTATCGGTTGGGTTGAAATACTAAATGAACCATCCGAAATGAGCTACCAGACTACCATCGGTTGGATCTATTTACCGAGAGGAAGTATTTGTTCTCCAGAACGTTCGTAATGACACCACTGTCGTATCCAAAGAGCTATTGCAGGCGTAAATGACTGAAAGTTGGCCACATGAGCCTACTTACGAAGCCGCCAATAGCCGCAAAGATGGCTAACGAGACATTGTAGACTACATCGCTCATGTGAGTCGTCCCAAAGTAGCCAAAACAACCAACTTACACATCCCCATGATGGCAGACGCGGGGTGGAAGACGAAGCTTGGAGGGACGAAAGAGTCTGCGCCCTTCAAATTGACCGGGGCTCCATACCCATGCCTTATATATAGCGAACTGTCGGTGAGAGATATCCTCGAAATTCGGCCGTTAAGCAAATGATACGGCTGCCGTATACCTCCATTGAGGACGATTCGAACGGGCTATTGGCCATTTGGAGTAGAATAGATCCCCAGGCCGAAGCACGTGGCTTCTTTGATAATCATGGATGAATCTCGGGCACTACCAGACGGTTAAACTAGACCAATCGGCTCTCATACCGCCTCCAGTCCTAGGGTAAGTAAACGTGACATGAACCTTACCATCAACTAGGGTCTATCAAAGGCTACAGACGCGCGATCTACTTTGCATCATACAGGCTCCTAGCATTCACTTGAACCGTGACGTTGCCTCTGTACAACTTTGAACGCCAGATGATAATCGAGCCAGATAGGGTTTCCAAGTTGAAGTGGTTTCGCCAGCTTTGAGAATAAACGTATGAGAGAAGATCTACGTATGTTTTGCCGACTATACTCCGGGTAACTCATCTGGCAGCGAGTGTGTGCGAGGTCAAACGCTCATTGAGAAGTCACACTGCAAATGCTGATCGAGCCCCCATGGTAATGTCATTGGTCTTCGCGCTTTGGTAATACTCCCTTGAAAACCGTAGTCTCTTACAGACGAAACTCACGTCTAGGTATTTAACGTGCACCCTCGACGAATCCTTTTGCGGCCTATACTACGTTCAGCAAACTGGCAATATTGAGGAACCATGCTGTCATCTACGCAATGCCACAAAGCTAATTGAATTGCTAAATCAATGTTTTTGGTATACAGCAGCTAATCAGAATCCTCCAATTGCAGCAATAATGCTTCGGGCCTTGGACTCGGCAGCATCATAACGATCGGGGTATGCAGAGACTTGGACGGCCTGTGCGAGCTGCCCAGGAGTCATACTGGATGTCGCCACGCGGATAGCTTTGTCGATGAATGCGTTGGTCGCGTGCGTAACGTCCAAGCAGAGGGAGGATGGGTTGCACCAGCCTTGGGAGGGGCGCTGTTGGAAAACGCCTAGGCTATCACGATCCCCACAGTTCACTTATTTAAATGTTAGTCGAATACACCATAATATGCGAGCTTGCTTACAGTTGTTGACACTAAAAACATAGGCTTAGTTACTACGTGCTCAAGCGTCACTACAACAAGTACTTACTGAGACTCAACCCAGCCGGCTTCGAATAGAGCTAGCATTAGCCTCTGAGTAACATTGCGGCTCCTGCCCACATTGAGAATGGTAGTGGCAACGGACCTAGTACATAACGTCAAACAACTGGAAGCATCGCTGAAGCATTAATCTCACTTGTTGTAATCAGAGGGGATAGTGCATCCCGCTGCCATCGAGGCAAGGCCCAACACTGCGCTGATGGTGATGAACTTCATGGTAATAGGGCTGAAACTAGTGACTGAGGTGAAATGTGGACGCTTGGCCTGCAGATGCATCACCATCCACCGCGCTCTTTTATACTCGCTACCAGCTTAGAGTACTTAGTGTAGAGCTGCTCAATTAATCTCCATGGATCCTGTCGCCGATTGCTATTCGGCGATTTACTGTTCTTTCGTCGCGTAGACACTGGGTTTGACAGGTCTAAGCGTACCCGAGCATTGCTGCATGTGCAAACCTGCGTTCTGATGGTGACTCAAATGTCAAACGCTTGGTTCTCCTGGTACCAAATAAATGAAAAATTGATCTGTGTCGAGAGAGCATGATCGAAGGCGACGATCTTTCGTCAGAAAAGTGTTAGCCGAGTTGAGAGAAGAGTGTCTCTGGTCGGCGCGCCTCGTTTCTTTGATTTCGCAATAACTCGACAACCCACGAGCGCACGCTGGTTTCGACGTCTTCACATGGGCTAGCAAGGTCTGGTGACACTTGGTAGATATTTTACCCAAAGCGAGGGGTGACGTGCACTTTGGTAATGGCATATCATTTGCATGATATCGCCGTAGTCCATGGGTTGTATGCGCATTGGATGCTTTGGCATGGTCCCCAATTGAATCGAATTATTCGCGGTTGACCGTATCATGCCAACATAAGAGACGTTCCATGAGGTACCTCGAGACTGGCACATGGGTCACAGCGCGTAGACTAAGAATAGCCGCGCTTTAGCGACGGTTTGATCACTGGGAGCAAGATGTAGCACTAAGATTGGATGATCGTAATAATACAATGAGATATGCAAATATACGATCTGAAAACAAAGGCGTGTCAGTATGTGGGTCATCTAAACAGCTGGACCAGCCATGATTTCAGACGTTAAAATGATTCCGGATAGACTGTATCCTCATAGTATCAGTAGAGGGAGTCTGTGTGTCATCGTATGGTGGCTGGTCCGCTGGTTATCAAGAGGACTGGGATCTCACCTTACTAATCCAAGCATTCACTTCATCGGTTCTTGAAGTATTCAAGGAGGACATTGAGACCTTCGCTCTCTTGGCCATAGTCTTTGACAACCACGCACGAGCAGCCAACGATCTTGCGGGGGTTACCTTCACGATCGATCTTGCACAGACCAGCCCAAGTACCGAGAACCTTGGCGTCTCCGACTTTGATCAAGTTGATGTTGTGCTCGGCACACAGAGCAACAATGAGCTTGATGTATTCGGCCTCAGTGCAAGTCTCGACGAGGACGCAAAGATGAGCCTGGCGTTTGTCAAGGGCCTTGGCAGCCTCACGGAGGCCGCGGGCAAGTCCGTCATGGAGGAGGGCGTTCTTCAAGACTTCCTGTCTGGGGGATCAGCTCGCGAGCGCTGGAGAGTGCCGGTTTTATCCAAACTAACCTGGAGAGCATCCTCGACCGACATCTTTCCTTTGGGTGCCTCTTGGGCGACCTCGACCTCAGCGGGAGGGTCAACAGCGGGGGCATCTCCAGCGTCAGACATCCTAACTCGATGTTAGCATAAATCCTCGAAAGTGAGGAATCACGCACTTTTAAAAGTTTAATTTATCAAAAGTGGGTGATGTCGTCTTCCGCTATCTTCGATGTGCAGTCGAGCAGCAAACGAACTGTGTTGATGTACGATCAATACGCCGGATGCAATTCGTGTAAGTAAATAGTGGCTGGCTGGTGCTATATAGCGTTACACAGTAACGTTGGATCTATAAACCTGGTATGCGATAGATACAGAAGCAGGTAGGGTCATATCTAGTTCAAATCTACCTCAACCGTTTCTCCTACTTCATCGTCCACGTTGTCTTGGCTCGCGTTGGTTGCCGGCTGCTTTTCTTCTGCCTTGTTGTCGCTCGAACCACTCTCCGCAGCGGCTCTGCTGGCTTCTTCGTCGTCGTGATGGCCAACTACAATCTGCGGAACACTGGGCGGAGGAGTAGGAGGCGGGAACTGGAAATCCTTTTTCATTGTACCACTTCGTGAGCGAGCTTCAACAGGCGTTTCTCGGGCCTTTTCTAGCTCTGACTCATCCAGCTTGTCCTCGTGGACATCGACTTTGATCGTAGGCACTGGAGGAAGTTCGTGTTCGGATGATGAGCGAGTCTCGTTTTGACGCGCGCGGGTTTCTGGACTTGGGGCACGATCGATTTCACCGGGTCCGGTCGTTGGTGTGACAGACGGAGCCGACTGGAGCGAATCTCGATTTGGAGTTTGAGAGGTGGGTCGCGCGAATGGCGGCGCATTCATAGGAGCGGATGGCGTTGCCCCGAGGTAGTAACCAGATATAGGGACCATCCTAGTCGTGGATACAGTTAGCTGTTTAGCGCAGGCGAATATACTTATAACTCACTTCTTCTCCGCATGACAGGCGAGAATCCAATGAGGTTGCACAACGGGTATGCTCATCTGCAGCGCCTTTTGGTATTCGACGCTTGGTCCGCCGGACGCTTGTCCACTTGCGGGCGCGGCCGCTGGGGTGGTGCACACAAAGTGAGTGGTATCTATTTGGATTTTGTCGCTCCATTTGGCTCGCATTTCTCTCAGCACGAGCTTGGCGCGCTCAAGCATAACAGTATCTTGAACTGTTCCAAAGCAAACAGAGATGCCAGATGTGTCAGTGATCGTATGCGTGCGCAATCGGATCACATTCGAGGGAAAGGTTCCGGCGGTCGTTCGTAAAATGAGCTGAAATGTATATTCTGTATTCACGTCGAGCCCAGAAAGTTTTGTGGAAGTATTCGTCGTTGGGGATGGAATGGATGCAAGCCTTTGCCCATTTCGATAGATGTCGAGCGAGCGTAGTTTGGCTGTGGCAAGCTTAATAAGAGGCCATTCCAGGGTAACCGAAGTTTGTGTGACATTGCGAACCTGTTCTATAATCAGTGCTAGAAGTGTGAATACATGATGAATATACCTCGAGTGCTGGAGGCTCAGGCGCCACCTTGCCAAACGTTTCCAAAATCGCGTCTTGCAGGTCCCAAAACTCTTTTTGCTGCCGTTTCTCTTCGACCGTATTTCGGTTTACCGAAATATTGACTATCGATCCTGTAGTTACACCTGGAGGCAACAGCAATGACGGGAATTCGATAAGGTGGGCTCGTTCACCGATCAGAATCTATTGGCTTGATGTAAATTGGGAGCACAATCCGATCCCTCATAGACGTACAGCCATTCCAGCATCTTTTTTATAGTGAGTAAATTCTGCCTTTCAAACTACCATTGCGTTGCCTACCGAGCTTCCCCACCGTGAACGTGAAGCTCTCCTCCATCGATGACTTGCTGTTCAGTTTCGTAGTCATATTAAGATAGCTGAAAGTAACAGCCCTTAGTCGACTATAGAGCTAAAGAATGTCCCAATCCTAGCACTTGAGATCGACCGGAAGTTGTAGGCTAAACACAGTAGGGCTCGATTGTGGGGGGGAAGGACACGCGCCTCATATCACGTGACCGTGCGCAAACAAACTAAGCTCAGCTGGTTCCCACATCCTGTTATTGGGTTGGCTGGTAACCTCTAGTTCAAAATGAACCTATTATACTTGCCCGTTGATAGCCGGCCTTCATACATACGGAAACAAATACATTCGATTCACCCACAAAGGTATCGACGTCAACATCGCTTGCAACATACGATCCGCTCTGTGCATATCTCGATTCAAGCTAGTATCCTTGTACGACGTTCCAAATTGCTCGGATGAATAAACTTGGCTGTATTTGACGCAAAGGAGTGATTGTGAGCGAAAGGTTACGGCAATGAAGTTAGCGCCCTCACTCTTAGCAAGTCGAGGGGTGGTGCAATCAATTGCAAAGACTTGATGATACCCACTGCCGCTGCCTTATCCTATGGGAATTTTAATATGCATGAGGACCAGTATCCGTATAATCAGGTGTTTCTTCTTTACCCGACTGGCAATCCTAACTATCCCGCGCCAGTAATTCCTTCCAAACCTTCCCAAGTCGGATGATTCACCAGGTATAAGTTCTGTGCCTCTTCTTCCATAATCCTTTTATGCGCAAATTTAAGCACATAAAACTGGTTTACTAATCCATGAGGTCTAGCTTACTGAATCCTTGGTGGAATCCCACATATGCATAACGCGAGGGTGCTGCCGTGCAATCATTTCCGAGGAAAATGTGTCGGGGAGAGACCACCCCTGCCTGTCCAAGAGTTTTGTGTCGAGTAGTGCACCATTGAGCGAGGCGACATCAACCAATGCCTTGCTAACTCCTTGTCCAAAGGTTGGATTGACTCCTATTTATTAACTGAAGTAGTCAGCTCCTCATGTCTGGTTCACCTGGCTAGGACTCACGCAAGAAACTGTCGCCGACTGCAACAAAATTTGAAGGCAAAGGTGCCTTGGAGTAATCGATTTTATAACATGGGCCTTTGTGTATCGCTTAGATAGTGAGTTACAATAGCCACCAGCGACTTACCCATTTTACAAAACTTGAAACGCGGAACGACTTCGTCTTCTATCAACGCACCCTCAATAGCTCGGAGACTGTCCATTACCGCAGCGCGGCTTGGGTCTTCTGCAGCGAGTGCTCCGTTTGTTGCGTTTTGCCATATGGAATCGATTTGCTGAACATAATCGCTGAAAGTCAAGGGGCGCATATCCGAGGATAAGTCCCATCCACCCACGCCACACATAACTGTGATCAATAAGTTTGAGTATAGATAATCAGAATAACTAAACGTACGGTTTTTGTCATCTGCCCTGATGATGCATGCGATACGATCATCCTGGTCTGCGTTCGGTATCACGCTCTTCAGGTATCCAAGTTTCTCATAAGAGGAGTAGCCATCCACCTCTCGAGTAAATACGGGCAATGTTTTCCTCAAACGATCCGCAATTGGCACAAGGGCGGTTGCATAACTTATCTTGGGATCTATGCTAAATCAGACAAGATTTGTTTTTCTGTGCTACACGAGGTTGCTTACCGTACGAAAGTTTCGGATACGGACCCCAACCTGTCCCTTGGGTCTTTTCAAGTAGCTTCATGCCCATGGTCGCCGGGCCACTGCAGTCCACTAGCATCGCCGCGTTAAACTCGACCATAGCAGTCCCATTGCTCTTAGGCTGAACAATGACTTTTTCGATACGACCATTCGTGGCATCTGGCACAACCCCGGCTACCACACCTTGTACGGTATCAATGTTTGGTATCTCTTGGATGTAATCTCGGAGCAAATGCTCGAGCGATAATCTTGAGATGAAGATGGTGTCCGGAAGGGTCCCAGGTGCAAACTGAATATCTGTTGCACCCAGTTGGAGCTGCCCATTTGATTCGAGGATCCTGCCCCCGAACCTAAGGACTCTACCGCCAAAACCAGGAATAATTCCGCGAAGGATCTGCAAGGAGATAGCCTGTATGCCTGTGGGGGAATAATCACAAATTATTCTTGCCACCCGGCACTTGTGCCGACAAAGCTCACCATGGATCTGTTCTGACTGCGCAACTCGAGTGCGTGTCGGTTCGCTCATAGAATCGGGTTCAATGATAGTGACCTGTTCAAAGAAACGACTGCATACGATGGCCGTCGCGAGACCTGCTATGCTTCATACCACCGCATCCGTGTTTCAAGACCCATTCATTATGGCAAAAGCTATAACGTACCTCCCACCGGCAATAATAGCTTTCCCACTGATATATCTAGATGCACGGGAGGTATTCAACCTCGCGACCTCGCCCATTGCCGTAGTAGAGTTCAATGCGTAGCTCCGGGCAATTAGCCAGAGCATCTCGAGTATGAGTAGCGTTGAAATCACTGTGAGCAACACATATTGGAAAATTACAGCTATGATATCGGACATGTCGCTTAGTAGCTGGATCTCGGAGGGTAAAGGGCTGAGCATAGTCCTTACGAAATCGCAGATCTTTTAAATAACAAAGCATTGTCTAGGGTCGATAAACCAATTGACTACCGGAAGCTCGCGAAGATCTAGGTACCCGAAATCAACCAGGTATCCGGTAGCGCAAGCGCGTGCATCACTACTTTAGCTTATCCTTCTGATACCGATACGTGGATATAAATAATTGAGACTGTTGTTTTCGTTTTTTTGTGTTGCTCTCGGTGGCTATATGCGTTATAGTGACATCAATTAATGGGAGACTGAGCACTGACTTGGCATTGCTCAACAACGCTATATCTGCGAGTTTCTCAAAAGTAGACTGCCGCGTTCTAAACCTTAAGGGAATTCCAACTTATGCACCATCAAAAGCAATACACGGTACAGTTCGGATGAGTGCTCCGTCTTGAATCATGCGTCTAAGACACGGGTTCACTAGGTCAAGGGCGAGAGGATCGTTCTCCTGAGGACTTAAAGTGATTAGTACAAGTAATCAAAATAACTTCTTGGACGCCGAATATCATCTACACATCTCAATTCGTAATTATTCATCTATTGTCCTATGGTATGATCACTTAGAAACGGTGCTGTGAATCGCGGCTTACCAGGGTCGCACGCGTGCGTGGTGCTAGGTTTTAACAGCTCCTAATAAGCGTATTATCTCGGTACCTTATGATCAGATGGTTCCAAGTAGGTCTACTCATTGACCATCTGTCTCGAAAACGAATGGGAGAATAAATATAGGTTGAACCCTTGGCGTAAGTGGAGCACACAGCCACAAACAAACTTGGGCGCCTGTTGGCTCTTGTCAACCACATCGTATTTGCTAAATGGTATATTGAAAAACTCTTAGCCGTTTCTATGTGACTCACGTAAAATATTGCTACGCCAGTCGAACCAGTTCTTACAGATTCAAACATCGGAATCATGTGTGTAGGTTTTACTTGGCTTATATAGCCCTATTAATTCGTTCCAGCCCATTCCGACCAAATTTGGAACGTTGAATGGACTGCATCTAATAAAATTCTGTCCGTATCGGCTGATGGAACTGGTATCTGCTGGTAAGATTCGATGTTGCTATAACGCAGAGTCGATTATATCTCATGTGTTTCTAGGGATGCTTCAGGGAAGAAGTCGCATGCTACACCAGTTCATCCACTAGGGCTAGTTTCTGTGTCTGCTTCTTCCTCTCCAAATGCTGGAGAGAGGGCGATTCTAAGCTCGGTGGAGGGAACTGTTTTTCTTTGGGATACTGAAACACAAAGTGTGTTAGCCAAAAGGGAGACGTTTAATCGAGAAAAGTTTGAGGAATCTAGTATGTAATATTTTGACCTTTGGCTCTTCTACTCACCCCAGCTCTCCTCATCAAATAGCATGGTATGTTTCGATGCACCCATCTGGTGAATCGTATACCTCGACTGGAAACGGCGGCTCGGTTTTCATCTGCTCTACTGGTATGATACTGCCATCCTTGGCCTCGTCCTACTTATAAATGATAGCTAGACTCTGAAAAATTTGGGGAAACTAAGGCAAAACTGACGCCCGGACGAGTTAAATTTGGGATGTGCGTTAAACATGTGCGTATTGAGTTTAGATCGTTGAGCGTCACGTATTCATTTTGGTTAAAGTCCCCTGACGGCAACCATATCGCCCTATCATCAGATGCTGGGCAGATATTCGTTTTCAGTTTGGAAACTCAGCAATTAGTTGTCACCTATGCTAGTCACGCAATGTGTGTGCGCAGTTTAGCGTGGAGTTCTGACAGCCAGGTAAGCTGCTGGACATATTGCAGATGAAATCGCCTAACATCACGCCAGCTTCTTCTATCTGCGTCGGATGATAAACGATTATTATTGCACGACCTACGTGTTCCACCTCCAATATCACAGAGCGGGCACCCGCGTCTAGGTGCAGGCGCCGTTGCTGCGTTCAGTGGCCACTCTAGTTGGGCTCTTTGCGCTAGCTTGAACGCAGACGGGAAACTAGCTGCAAGCGGGTAAGACATGATACTGAACAAGGTCTGGCTCTATGAGTTTAATACATTGCTCTTAGGTCCGCGGATAAGAGTGTTCGCATATGGGATATTGGAGCGAGAAAGTCACTTGCTGTTCAACAACACGCTGGTGAGGTCTGGGGTGTCTCTTGGCGGCCGCTTTCCGCTGGTGGTGGGAATACCTTCATAACAGGCGGTGAAAGTCGGGTTGTTGAGTGGTGGAGCTCCGGCGGTGTCGCTTAACTTGTTTTTTTAACGAAATACGATTATTGTCACATTTCAATCGGTGGATAACGGCCTCGCATGTGGAGCCTTGTTTATATCGACTAGTATCACGTGTTAGAGTTGGATGTCAGAGCTTCTTCATCCACCTACGACACCTGCTGAGGAATGTCTGAAAGTCATGGTAACAACATCCGTACAGCAGGCATCGTGACACTCAAACGCTACAAAATAGGAAACACGACCCATGGAGACACACCCTCTCCTGTGACCAAGAGCTCACAGCAGGAGGAAGCTATTACGCAGATGGTGGCGAATGGTGATGCTCGAGACCCAGAAACTGTGAGCGACCTAATATATATAATACTTTCGAATAAGTCAGACTGACGCTGCCTGGGCTATGGGGTCAGGCCTCTACTACAAACGGAACATTCGGCCATGAGCACGGTTCCTCAGCACAAGCGCTATCTCTCGACCCTAACAACAAGGCAGGCGTATACGAAAGCCATGATGGAGAGGAGGTAATATCTCCCGAGGGTGATGAGAACGAGGGAACTGGTAGCTGGTCTGGACAGAGCGAGGACGAGGATGACGAGAGCCTTGAGGATGAGGATGAAGATGAGGACGAGGACGAGGACGAGGACGAAGAGGACCCAGAGCCAAGCCTCAAGTATGAAATTCTTGGTGGAGATACATCACAACTCTTGGAGAAAGACTCTGCCTGTGCTCTGGTAATATCAACTACTGCAGTGGTGAGTGTCATAGGGTTTATTTCTTAGCCGAGGCGAGATGTGACTGACCCGAGTAGCTTCTTGGCACGCATAATGGCATTGTACATATTCTCGACTTTAATGGAGCTCGCCAGCGATCTTACCGGCCCCATACGGCTACGATTACGGATATGAGCATTGATACCACTGGAGATTTCGTCGCTACCGCTTCGATAGATGGTGAGTTACACTATCCGAATCGCATCTTCAAAAGTTGCCGACCCTCACAAACAAGGCCAGGTCGTTATCCATTCCATCACTACACCCGAATCATATGTCTTTAATCTCAAGCGACCTATGAGGACTGTTGCCCTTGAACCCTCATTTGGAGCTCGTGGTTCTCGTGCGTTCGTTTGCGGAGGCCTCGCTGGGACTCTTGTTTTGCATGAAAAGGGCTGGCTCGGTCATAAAGAAACTACGTTGCATTCGGGAGGAGAGGGCCCCGTTTGGGCCTCGGCCTGGAGAACAACCTTGATTGCCTGGGCTTGTGACACTGGCGTGCGACTATACGACACTAGTTCCAATTCACGAGTAGCTTATTTGGATCGGCCAGCAAATAGTCCGAGAGCGGACCTGTTTCGCTGTACACTCAAATGGCAGGATGACGTGACACTGCTGGTAGCTTGGGCGGATTACATCAAAGTGGCTCGAGTTCGTCGCCGAGGGGAATCGACGGCTGCAAACGCTAGTGGCATATCAATCGAAGTGCTAACTGTGCTCCAAGTTGATTGCATGATTGCGGGTCTTTCTCCGTTCTCGGATGCTGGGTCGTTCCTCGTCTTGGCCTACATCACTCCAGATTCATTTGCGGATGTGGACGATGTACCTCCAGCCAGTCGCGAAGTACAGAGGCGAAAGGCAGCACACCGGCCAGAGCTTCGACTCATATCCCGCGCTGGTGAGGAGCATGCTTCGGACGCTCTCAGCGTCTCTGGATACCACGCTTATGGTTGCAATGACTACGTGCTTGCTGAAGGACTTGGGGTTCAAGGGACTTTTTGGATTGTACTAAGCCCTCAAACGTTGATCGTTGCCCGCCCAAGAGATGCCAGGGATCACATCGAGTGGCTCGTGGAACGAAAACGATACGAGGAAGCTTTGGAGGCTGTTGAAGAACTTGGAACCAAACACGAGATAGACGCTGAAGCTATCGGCCAAAAGTATTTGCAGCATCTAGTAGATGACGGTATGTTTATGTTAAATCCGAAACAGTATCATGTCCGTTAAGTTTCTTGTACTCATAGGCGAGTTCGACAAGGCTGCCCATATGACACCAAAGGTACTTACGACCAACGCGAAGGCTTGGGAGCACTGGATCTTCCTGTTTGGAGGAAAAGGTCATCTTGGGGTATGCTTTCCCCTGTTTGATTCGAATTTCTCTAACATACTCTTAGTCTATTATCCCATTTGTACCCATACGCGACCCGCAGCTGGGGCACGTTATATACGAGATGATCTTGGCACACATGCTGGGACACGACCATGAGGTTAGCTGTTCAAGACAAATGGTTTATTCCCAGCTTATCGTGTGCGCCAAAGGGCTTGCTCCGACTTATCAAAGCCTGGCCGACAACCATCTATGATATACCATCGGTCATAGTTGCAGTTAAATCAGCGCACGACAATACCCCCAAGACACGTATTTTGATGGATTGCTTGGCCGAACTGTGAGTTTTTGCTGCTGTTTCACTTGCGTAACTCTACTCATTACCATCAGATACATTGCAAACCGCCAGCCCGGTCAAGCCTTGCCGTATCTTCTTCGTCTTAGGCGTCCCAGCGTCTTTGATCTCATCCGCGAGCATAATCTATTTACTGCTCTACGAGACGATGCCCTTCTGCTTGTTGAATTCGATCAGGAACTTGAAGAAAAGAGGAGATCAGACACTCAGCCCGATGGAGTTGACTTTAGCAAGCCAGCCATTCCGCATACAGCAATCCAGCTTCTTGTAGAGAATACTCACGCGATCCCCGTACGTGCCCTAACCACCCCGATTGATCCCAAACTTAAACTGACTGTGTGATATAGATAAACCGTGTTGTGCAACAGCTTCAAAGTAATCGGTTCTTCTTGTACTTGTACCTTGCAGCATTGTTTGAAGAGGACCCCGAACATGTATCGGACTACGCTGACGTTCAGGTCGAGCTATTTGCCGAGTTCTCACCTGAAAAATTGATCGATTTCCTTCGTGCAAGCAGTTATTATAACCTTGAACGGGTAAGTAGTCTGATAAAATGCGCCTTATTGGCCGCGCTAACTCTTCTCTCAGGCATTCAAGATATGTGATCAGCGTGACCTAGTTCCAGAGCAAGTATTCCTGCTGGGTCGTATGGGCGACAATAGACGAGCGTTGAATTTGATCATCGAGCGACTTGCCGATGTCAATCGCGCTATTGACTTTGCCAAGGAGCAAAACGACGATGATCTTTGGGAAGACCTATTCAGATATTCGGAAACACGTCCAGGTAAGATCTTTATTAACGCTATACATGTAGCATCCCATTGACACTGCCTAGCCTTTATCCGCGGTTTGCTCAAAAACATTAGCACTGAGATCGATCCTATTCGGTTGATACGACGAATCAAGAACGGCTTGGAGATACCTGGTCTTAAGGATGCGCTTATTACAGTTTTACAGGATTTCAACCTTCAAATATCTCTGCTCGAAGGATGCCAGACCATCCTTCTTGGGGACGGATCGACGTTGCAAGAGCGACTTCACGCGTCCCAAACAGGTGGCTTCTTGGGCGGAGGTAAATACCCAACAATAGCCAAAGGCTATCGTACGCTAATTGCAGGATACAGCTGCTTCTATGTGTCCAGTGTGTGACGAGCCGTTGTTTCCTCCACCACCGGCAGGAGGCGCACTAGTAAACCAGCAATCGCTGGTGCTGTTGTTCTTGTGTCATCACGCTATTCATGCTGGATGCGTACCTGGAGGAGACGCACTTCCCCCGCGACAAGGAACATCGCTAAATCTGAGTTATTATGGCGGTTTTGGTGGTGAGGTGGCCAACGCGATAGGCGAGAAGATTGCATAGTGAGTAAACCTAGTAGCCGTGGGCTTCGATGCACTAAGAGCCCTGGTTTTCAGCGCCGCCGAAGTAAAGACACAGCTAGCTGGGGGGTGCCCGATATGTGAAAGGAGTGATTCGGGAGAAGGATTTACTATCAACGCATAGAATTTACGCCTAGGACGGTCCTCTTTCGTTGCTGTGAGATACAATCCCTGTTCTATGTATCGTATGGATCTCGCATAATTTCACCACGCATTTGGATGACGTTGTACAACACCTGCTCATTGGTTGGCCTCCACGGGGCTCCGGACCGACCGAAGTCTCGAACAACTGTATAACGCCGATTGGCTAGAGCTCGGCTAATATATAAAGTACTCTTCCACACGCTTTGTGCATGTCACATTCCTTGTTCGTCGTCCAATTTACTCTACCTCCACTCACACCACAGCAAGGCATCACCTGCTATGACCATGCTCTCTGCGAAGGACGTTGCAACCCACAATACACCTAATTCCTGTTGGATTATTGGTAAGCTATTTTAAACCCCATATATCAGTATTTTATCTTACTACTCGTTTTCTAAAGTCAGCGGGAAAGTCTACGATGTCACCGAGTTCCTTTCAGAGCATCCAGGGGGAAGTACCGTTCTCCTTAAACATGCAGGACGCGATGCCACGGCGGCTTACGAAATGGCACATGGCCCAGAAATAATCGAGGAAGGGCTACCCCAGTCCAAAAAGAAGGGAATGGTAGACCCCTCGACCATTGATTCGCACCCCAAGACTGCCGATGTTGTAAAACCGCCGCCTCCAAAACCCAAACGGACGCCGTTGGCGCAAATCATTAATCTGTACGATTTTGAGGTAAGCAGGTATGTCCAAGTCAATGGCATCGCGGAATTCTAACCTCTCGCTGAGCAGGAGAATGCCAAGGAAAACCTGAGCCAAAAGGCCTGGGCGTACTTTTCATCCGGTGCAACAGACATGATATGTAGGACCTTGTTGTGATGCTAGAAGCCTAAGACTAACGGCCCTTTAGCCGTCGAACTGAATCAGGCAGCTTACCGAAGGATCCTGTTCCAACCACATGGGATGATTGACGTATCGCTCACGACACCAGCAGTAATCGAACAGGACACAAACGGCTCTTGGAATACCATGACAGCTACGAAATTACTCGGGGTTCCTGTTTCCATTCCTTTGATTATATGTCCAACTGGGATGGCCAGGTTGAGTCATCCGAGTGGAGAAGCATCGTTTGCTCATGCTGCAGGACGCACCGGAATTATCCAAGTGGTAAGTCCAACTTCCGCATTAAATCCTGCCAGTCTCACAGGTAATGTAGATCTCAACAAACGCGTCCGTTGGGCTTTCTCAAATTATCAATGCCAAGTCAAAACCGAATCAAAAGTTTTTCTTCCAGCTGTATGTAAACAAAGACAGAGCAAAAAGTAAGCGTTAATAGCAATATTGCTAATGTGACGTTGAACAAAGTCTTAGCCGAAACATTGGTTCAGAAGGTGGTTGAAACTGGTTGCTGCGTAGGCATCATTATCACCATAGATGCGGCTGCGCCAGGCAAACGAGAGGCCGACGAGCGGGGAGAGCTTGATGTTCCAATAGTAAGTCTATTCATTTTTTCAGGTCATGCCAGTATTCATTCATTCATCAGGACTCTGGTATATCGTCAGCCACTTACAAAGCCGACGCGAAAGGCGGAGGAATTGGTCGAACAATGGGGACATACCTTGATGATGCCCTTACTTGGGCAGATATTGCCTGGTTACGTGGGATGATACCCTCTTGGATGAAAGTTGGCGTCAAAGGTGTCCAAACGGTGGAGGTAAGAACTGTTCGACGCCCATTACTTACTATATGCACTGATAATCATTCTACAGGATGCTGTGCTAGCATACGACTATGGGGTAGATGTAATATGGCTCTCGAATCATGGAGGGAGAGCGCTAGACACTGCTCCTCCAGCAGTATATACACTTCTTGAGCTCCGTAAACACTATCCTCGTGTATTCAAGCCTCGACAGCAGCCCATTTCAGCACGAGTTTGGGACGCTCTCCCATTTCGGGCAAACGTTCAAAGCAATCCGAATCAGCCCTCCATGAAGAGAATACCCCCTCCATTGACAGCCGCCGCCCGAGAAGCTGCAACCCAAAGCCTTCGTCTTTATCCAGCTCGCGACGCACCAGAAATCTATGTCGACGGCGGCATCAGGCGTGGCACCGACGTGGTCAAAGCACTGTGCTTAGGGGCCAAAGCTGTCGGGATGGGCAGGCCGTTTGTATATGCGCTAGGTTGGGAGGTTGCCGGAGTTGAGAAGGCGATTGAGAGTGAGTCGTTTTATCGGATATTTTTAACCTTTACTTATATATCAAATAGTCATACGAGATGAAGTAGAAACTACGATGAAGCTATTAGGTGTAACCTCGTTGGATCAACTGGGTCCACATTTACTCAACACCAAAGCTTTGGACCCATTTATCTCAGATACTAAAATCCGTGCCAGAGCTCGCCTGTAGACTGTCTTGTGTTTGCATCACTTTTCTATTCATACCAATTCGATCGATTTATTTGACGTTGGAGAGCGATGCATTTACCCGTATTGGCTGGAGTGGTTAGATGTTTTGGCTCGGCCAGGCACAGCCTTATGATCAGAGGGTGACTTCATCGAATTCGGAGAATCACCCTCTTGACCGAAACCGGCTTTGCTCTTTTGGCATAGACACAATCCAACAAACGTGTTAGTGGTAGGACAGATATATCTGTCCTGATATTTCAAAACCGAGCATGAGCAACATGCGTCTGACGTTTCTGGGTACTTCTTCTGGTGGCGGCCCAACCCAAGGCAGAGGATGTTCATCCATGGCACTTTCGTTCCAAAGTGAAGTTTGGTGTTTGTCATTTCCCGTTAGGCCGTTGTAGTATCGACATGGTTTTTCTCATTCGTTGGATGGAACAGTGATCGACTGCGCCGAAGGCACCCAGCGACAAATTCTGCGAGCGAGCCACATCGACATGTCAAGAATAACAAAAGTGTTTATCACCCATATGCATGTCGATCACTGTGTCGGAGTTGTTCCGCTTTTATCGACCATCATGTCCGTGTTTAGTGCTCGTGCACAGGCATGTGGCAACGATCCCGAAAAGGTACGCCTCCAAACTGAAAAAATAGTAATGTTCTATGTTCTATGTTTGAGGTTTTGCTATTTAGCTCCATATAGAGATATACGGTCCTCCCGGTTTGCGACAGCTTGTTCGTACGACGTTAACTCTCACGCACATGAAGCTCAGCGGGAAATATGTAGTGCACGAGCTGCACCCGCTCGATGACGATGGATCCAGTGCAGCCACTGGGTTACCCCATCCCAACGAGCTCGTAGGGCGAGATGTTGTGGAGGATGGCCAGGGGTTTTGGGAGGATATCGCTAATAACACTGGGTTCCGCGTGAACGCCGGGGTGATTGAACACCGAGGTATTCTCGTACCATTACATGAAGGAAACCCCCGTTTATTTGGGCATACTCACGTCTCCTACAGTATTCTGTGTAGGATACGTCTTCACTGAAAAAAAATCTAACACGATGCCTCCTACATATCAAAGCCGTCGAATTGTTTGCCTAGGCGACACCAGTTCAGCAGAGCATATCGTCCCACTCTGCATCTCCGATGACATATACCCCTCGATAGTCGTTCACGAAGCAACAAACGCTTGGATACCCCCTCGTATAGACCAACAAAGGTTGTATGGCGGGGCTCGTAAGACGTGAGCGTCTTGCTCCAGTGGCCGTAGCACGTCGGCTCTAATCGGGTTTTTAGGCCACAATCAGTTCGTGAAAAGGCGATCAGCAAAGGTCATTCTACGCCTGACATGGCAGGCGCATTTGCGCGATCTGTCAAAGCAGAAAGACTAGCTTTGACCCATTTCAGCGCAATGCAAGCAGGATCATTTGGTGGCTGGGACGCGATACTGACGAATGCCTACCGTCAGGTTTCTAAACCCGTCTCCTGGACACCCAGTTATGCGTGAGATCGCTCGGCAAGCTACTGTTTCCTGGGGGAGGCGTGGCGCGAGGGCCATTGCAGCTCACGATCTATCTTGGATAGACATACCCCAGTCACAGATCGAAGATGTAGGGCCGAGCATCAGCCAAGATCCCGAAGAACTAGTTTGGGAGCCAGAAATATGGGATGAACCACTTGAGCCTGACCAAACGGAGGATAATACCTCGAAGCGCAAATGGGACGGCCACCACGGCGAAGGCAGATCTCGGGGGAGTAATTGGAAGCGCGGTCGAGGGCGTGGGAGAGGTGGAAGAGGAAGAGGGCGAGGCGAACACATGACTACCAACTAACTCTTGTATCGCTCATTACAAGTCTAGAGTACAGTACCTAGGTTATTCGTAATTAGCCGATATCCTGTTGTTTAATTCTGCATGCTTACAATACATTCATATGGGCAACTATCAAGTGTTCAATCTGAAATTCATTTTGGGCCACTTTCAACGGCACGCAAAACGCGTTCAACCTCTAGCGCAGCACTGTTCCATCCAGGAGCGCGAATACGCCTTGTAGCAAACACCTTTCCGACTGCTGGGACAGGAGTTGTGCTGGCAGGAGTTGATAGTTCACTAAGGAACGCTGTGGGCGTCATGGCTGGTGTTTCGGTCATCGCGGACGAGGTTCCCAACGTGGCGGCCGTGACCGGTTCAGTGGGCGCCCCACCAGGTCCATACCAAGTCCCGTCACGCATCCACCCCACCCTTAGGACACGTATCTATCGGTCGATCGAGATGAAATACCAAAACTAGTCCAAAAGGAGCGAGGATGACTTACTACAACCCATAACGGAAGCGGTTTTCGCAACGTCACTCCTCCCTTGAGCCTCTCGTTGACGCTTTGGAGGTACGAGGTCCAGACTTTATCGTCGTACTCGTACCCAGGGGTGGTCACGACTGCCTCTAGCTTGGCATAAGAGGTAGAGTCTGACGTTTGGCGAGCTCGTGTGGACTGGCCATCTTTCGGACGAGCAGCGAGCCATTGCTTCCGTCGCCACTCGAAGAATTCGGGTCCAGATGTAGGAGGGGAAGAGCTCTCAGAGGTGTTTATCGGTTCTGCATCAGGAGTTGGCAGTATCGCGCCGTCGCTGTCGCTATCAGTGAATATTTCGTTGTGTGACATGGGTGAGGTGGCAGAGATTAAAGTGCAGAGATTTTTGAGTTGTAGAAAAAGCGAACAAATGCGATGAATAGACAAAGTAAGATTAGTAGGAGAAGATGAAAAGCCTAGCAAAAGGCATAGCAATGAGGTGGTCGTTGACAACCGCCTTAGCGGCGGGCGCAAACAAACCTTGATCGATGACTAATCCAATACAGTCGTGATATGCACCCACGAAATTCTGAGAGCAACTGAGCGACGCATGTACCCGGTTTGAAACACCGGACATAGGCTGAGGAGATGACTACCAATGCGGTAGTTGTCTGAGATAATTTATGGCTTCAACACCGCTAGTATTGTGCTTGGTTGAATATGTCATATTGCAAGTTACAGGTTCAAAGCATCTGGTTGAGCCCATTCTTTAATCCATGCGGCCCTTTAGTGTCCTAGTGATAACCTTGTCCGGCGTACTGTGTGCGGGGGAGAATTCAGCATTCGTTTCTGGTTTGGGGCTGGATTTATCTGCGTAGCCCTACTCACATGATATGAACGATAGCGCCCCAGCCAGAGTAAGCGTCTCGATCAACCGCATTCAGGAGCGTTTGGGAAATTGTTTCAAACAAGTCTTCAGGCTCCTGGTGAAGTCATGAGTACGCATTCTGAACCTTGGAATCATTCTATGCACTCACTAAGTCTGGCTGCCAGAGACTTTCTGCAACACCAAACAGCTTGCCGCTCGCAGTTCCAGCAACAACAAAATCCTGGCTGGGTGTGAGCACCTCAAACCTAAGAGCTGTTGAGATGTATTCTTACTTCTGGAATATTCAAACACCCGATCACGTCGGTCGCTGCAATAAACGGTCTAGGGTTGGGGCCCGAGCTTATACCCGCAATTACGGGTTCAATAAAGTAGGAACCAAATCTTGAGAGAATATGAGGAATCATTCTTTGATACAAAGTAGGTTTAGGCGTACCTCCGCTCGTATAACGTCGAGCTGACCAAGTGTGCAAAGGTTTTGGGCTGGATTTCACGCTCCTCCTTCATAGTGTACATGTTAACCCGGAAGCGAAGTCGCTCGTGACTAGCATGGTTCTGCTCAGAATGTTTCATGTGAGAGCTTTCTCAGAGCGCTTACACTGTGGCGACGTCCGTGGCCAAGCCTGCCAGCCCAATATACAAACAATCCGTGACTGGGAAGATCTATAGCAAAGTATATTTTATGCCGATTCAATTGATACCAAAAGATACATACCTTTTTAAAATCGCATGACAGCGTCAACGCATCGTTTCCTAGCCTCAAGTCAGAGGCAATTGCTACACAGTCCTTCCCAACCATTGCGACTATAGAGCCGCCATTGTGTTGCATAATCGACTATACCCGCCATAGTTTAGTTATACGTTTCGAGCTGAACCAGATGCGGCCTCACCATGATGGGCTACGGTGGGTGGAGAAAGATCGGGCGGGATTAGAGGTGGACGCGTACGCGATCACGTCCACCCAAGCGCTTCCCGAGGCTCGGCGCTTATTCATGCGGCTCCCAATCTGGATTCAATAGGCGTCCAAGACTGAAACAGGTCCACAGCGATCGATGCACCAACCACCATTGCCAAATGATGTCACAACGGTCTGTGTACACAGCCCACAGCTCGCGCACGTCGACCACACCCTCTCATTTACGACTCCATTTTGTCAATGACCCGAGCACGAGTCTTGCATTGGTTTCGGACTGACCTGAGAGTATACGATGCTCCTGCTCTACACGCTGGCTTGGAGCTCAAGCCCGAGATTTTCTATCCCGTGTGGTGTTGGGACCCGGAGTATGTTGTAAGTCGACTGTAACACAACACTCAATATATGTCGTGATCCAGCCATCCAGTTTGCCCATCGTGTTGGAGTAAACCGCTTCAACTTTTTGATTGAAAGCATGAACGATTTAAGCCATAGCCTTACGAAACTCAACAAAGAGTCTAAACTGCTGGTAGTTCGTGGTAGTCCCTTCACGATTCTTCCCGCTCTATGGGAAAAATGGAAAATCACCCACCTCGTTTATGAGATCGTGAGTATATTACCAACTCTACCGATCAAGCGTTGAATTTAGTTTCCATGACAGGATACTGGTGGATACGCACAAGAACGTGATAAACGTGTTCGCGAACTGGCCTCGAAGGCTGGGGTTGAAGTCGTAACTGCACTCGGACACAGCCTATACCACCCAGCAGCGATTATCGAGAAAAATGGAGGAAAAGCTACGACCACAATCACCCAGTGGCAAAAGGTAAGGCAGTGTGCAACACGTCAGGTGGCTCTCACTGAATCAACTTATGTAAAGGCGGCTGGAAAGTTGGGTCCTGTACCACAACCCCTCCCAACCCCTAAATCAATACCTCCACCAGGAAATTTGGAGCTCGGGTCGATGAAACGGAGTGATCACCCAGTAGATCGACCTCATGACTTGAATAAAGCAATGCGGGTCGGTGCTGTGACCTGTTTTGGTATGTTTCATCCGCCTTCAACAGCCACCGATTAACAGTCACGTCCACAAAGATACCTTTACTGGACCAAAGAAAGACTTTGCTGTACCTACTCTAGACGAGCTCGGTCTACCCGCCCCTACCACAAGCGTACACGGAGGAGAGACGATTGGGCGGGCCCGTCTGGCCGCATTTAATAACGAGGAAAAGGGAAACCGAGCAGCACTATTTGAGAAGCCTAAAACCAGTCCAGCCATTCCCGGTCCACTATGTGAACCCAAGCCTGCAAAGGACTCCCAATCAAAAGAGAGCGATGACGAAGAGTTTGAAGAAGTTGACGTTTCTAAACCATCTACCACACTGCTATCTCCTTATCTGAAATTTGGTTGTGTCGGGGTGCGAGAATGTTGGTGGTCTTGGCACGATATCCTGGCGTGAGTGAAGCTACCTGCCACAGCGAGCCGTACCTGAATTCTGTATAGAAATGCACCTAAATCCGCAAAGAAGCCGGAGAATCTGCTTGGTCAACTTGAGTTCAGGTGATTTATCTCGCTACAATTATGTTTTGCTGTTACCTTATACCTCCTTAGAGATATGTACTACGCTGCTGAAATCGCGGTGGGTGGTACGAAGTTTGGGAGAGTAAGAGGCAACCCGATATCAAAGTGAGTAGTATAGTGCCGTTGTATTGCCAAATGATCTTATATCGTAGGTTTATACCCTGGCATTGCTCTACCGTCTATGATGAAGATGGGCAACCCATCTTTCCACGACCCAAAGACAAAGAGCATCCACAAGCTGAGGAATATCTTGCTGCTTGGGTACGTTTCCTATCGCTAGAGTTAGTTGTGTGATGGATTCGTTAAACTAAATCGGATCAGACTGAAGGCCGAACAGGGTTTCCTTGGATCGACGCATTAATGCGCCAACTTCGGGAAGAGGGGTGGATGCATCATCTAGGTCGTCACTCTGTTGCCTGTTTCCTCACTCGAGGGCAATGCTACGTGAGCTGGGAGCGTGGTGCTGAGGTCTTTGACGGTGCGTAGTCCAAGCCTGCAAGAGGGCGCTATTCACTTTTCTCCTGGCAGAGTATCTCATTGATTGGGACCCAGCGTCCAATTACGGCAACTGGATGTGGCTATCTTGTAGTGCGTTTCAGGTGAGTTCGAATCCACATAAAGGCGATAATGGACTACTTGCTGAACATCCCGTTAGTCTCAATTCATGCGCGTGTATGGTGTTGCGTCTTGGCCAGCCAAGTTTGACAAGACCGGAGCATTAGTCAGAAAATACGTACCAGAGCTCAAGAATTATCCTGATAAAGTGGCTCGCATCTTTACTCATTCGGACTCACAGCTGACAGCTTTTTTTAGTACATTTACGAACCATGGCTTGCACCAGACAATGTTCAAAAAGAAGCCGGTTGTGTGATTGGAAAGGACTACCCTGAACCAATGCTCGACGAAAAGGCAGAAAAGGGTCGGAACTTGGGAAGGATGAAGGCGGCATACAAGGCTGGATTGCACGGTGATGCTCCAGAAGTCCTGGCTGGAACCGCATCCAGCTTGATCGAAGACCCTGATGAGGCAGAAGATACAAAAATCATCAAGCGCAAAACTACAGAGGGCGACGGCCGTCAGAAGCGGAGCAAGACACGCGATGGGAAGGTCCAGAAGAATAATTTGGATGGATATATGCGCCGCAAATGAATCCGTAATGTATCTCATGTGCTTTATCTTTAGAGTTTAAAGTTACCTTCGTTGTGGTTACTTCTACGCCTTTAATCCTTGGCTAGTATTGTATGGCAATAGATCCTGCACTAGCACGTATCTATAACGTGGTTTTGCCGCCCTGGCTCCCTCTACAGCCTCCTTGAGCTTACTCATTGGCATGATTTCGACCCACGGCTGGATGTTCTTGGCTAGTGCGAGTTTCTATTTCGACACGAACTTCCCTGTCAGCCAAATTTTCCCAACCTGAGAAAGAGAACCACACGCACGAACATCTCGATAGCCTGGGTCTTTGACCCGGTCAGGCTACCACCCAAACGACATCCTCCTAGCACGAGATCAAATGGGCTAATCTGGGGCAGCAACCGGTCAGGTAGACCAATGTTCACGAATATCCCTTCGACAAAGAGCAATCTTGACACCTTTAGTCGACATACCCGGTAAGCACAGTTGGTTCGCTTACCCCAAATAACTCCGGAGCGGAAAGTCGTCTACGACATCGATGGTTGATAATATCACATCGAATGTCTTTGCTAAAGGTGCCATGTTCTATGACATTGTCAGCCAATCAGAAGTAAGGATTACTCGACATGAATACCTCTTCAGTTGCAATGATGTAGTGATCCGCCCCCAGCTTTTTCATGTCCTCTTCTTTGGCGCCGTCTGGAGAAAACGCATATACCTCAGCGCCCAAAGCTTTTGCGAACAGCACTCCATAGTGGCCCTATTGATTCGAGTCATTGAACGATAGGGAGAACGCTTATCGCACAGCTTACTAGTCCGCCTAGCCCAACAATGCCGACCCTAGAGCCAGGTCCAACATTTTGACGAGCGAGAGGCGAATACATCGTCAATCCGGCACACTAGGTCGATTATGGCGTAAACTTGAAAGATGAAATATATGCGATCGGAGTGGGCTTACCAACATACTGGCTGCGTGTTCCGATCTTATACCCTCAGGAATCGGCACAACGAACCGGTGGTTTGCTCGGATGGCAGTGCCATACCCACCCTGGCTCATGGTACCATCGGGGTAATAGTCGTTCTGTTTTGTTAGGTCAAGTGCTATAGCTCGTAGACCGAACGTGTGATTGTAAAACGCTCACATATGTTTCAATCTTCTTGGCGCAATAGTTACCCCTAAGCATCGTGCACGCTCGACAATTTCCGCAACTCCCGATTTGGGCACCCACACCCACCCGGTCACCGACTTTAATCCCAGCCTTTTCACTAGCAATACTGCCAACTCGAATTGCATAGCCTACGATTTCATGCCTATAGGTTATGAATGAATGAGTGCAGAAAGAGCGCGGAAAAGACGATTACCCTGCAACAAGCGGCAGTTGCTTCACGTTTCCCCAGCCGTTCGTCAGAACGTGAAGATCTGATCCACAAACCCTAAAAATAAACTATGAAGTTAAAATAACAATAGGATTCAAACTTCATACCCGCAATGAGTGATCGCGATATCCACATCCTCCTCCTCCCATTGTTTAGGCTGGATGTCCACAACTGTGAATTCGCTCTGGATGATAATCTATCTGGTTAGCGTGCCTTTTGGTATCAAGAGCAAAAAAAAAAAAGTCCCACCCATTTCTTTGTATCGTGAATTGCATAGCCTTTGAATGGAATTTCCGTCATTGGAACTGAAGCTAGCGAGGGCTTGGATACAAGAGGAACCCAACTGGTGAGCTAGCTAGGTCACGATGGCCCGTCATATGACCAGTTGGAGTTCGGCCTGGGGCAATGAACCGCGTTCTCGACTCCTTCAGGGATTAGGTCGCGGCTCGTGAGAATCACACCAGGCATCGGATAATAAAAAACGACATACTCTGGGTGCGATACCGCCGTTAAATGCGTACCGCTTGCGTTTAGCATTAGAGACCCCAAAATTGGAGACAAGCATGTATGGGTTTACAAAGGATGCCTCCGTCCATTGGGACAGCGGTAACAGCCCTAGAACGTACTCACCTGGCTCAACCTTGATCTTAATATATGCATATTTCCTCGTTCCAAGGAATCCGATTAGGCGCCCGCGACTCTCAGCACCAAACTCGATCAAATGATTTTGACTTCCCGCACTCTACCTCGGGGGCTCTTCCGTGCACTCTCGACAAATAGACCCCAGTCTAATATATTTGTTTCATTGTCCCATGACCCGTACTTCAACCTTAGTTGTGAAGACTGGTTAGTAGAGCCAGGCCCAGACTCTAAGGATATTCTCTAACTACCCGACCAGGTTGTTCAGGCAGACAGACCCATCTCTGCCGGTGCTATTTATATACCGAAATAAGGAGAGTGTAGTTATAGGAAGGAATCAAGTGTGTTGTCGTCATCAAGTCTGCTTGCTCCTGTTTCTTACTTTGTTCAGAACCCTTGGAAAGAAATCAACCAGACAGTACTTCGTCAATCTAATATCGACTTTGTGCGCAGAAGAAGTGGTGGAGGAACTGTCTACCATGTGGGTTTGGCTATTCACTCCAGTCGGATACTTCCAACTTACTTGACAAAAGGACCTTGGCAACACAAACTACAGCGTGATGGTCCCCCGGGAAACATTCGATAGGGTCACAAATGCTGAGCTTGTCGCTTCAGCCCTAAACTCTTGGGAGATTGGGATACCTGCATCTGTGAATGAGCGTCACGATATAGTAGTAAATGGCAAAAAGATAAGTACATTCTCGACTTGTCGGTATTATCCATCTAATCTTCGGACCTCAATACGTTTCAGGATCGGCATACAAGATCATTAGCAAACGAGCTTATCACCATGGTACGATGCTCATCAACGCACAACTGAACCGACTTGGAGACTTATTGCGCAACACCAAGGCATGTCTCTTTTAACTTAATTCGCTAGTTACTTAGGGTGATTATAGGCTACGTTACATACAAAAGGTGTCGAATCCGTCCGTTCGCCGGTCGCCAATCTATCGTCGTTTACATCGGACGTTACCCACGAAACATTCGTTCAAGCTGTTGCACGGGCATTTCAAGAGAAATACTACCCGAACGCTCGCTCTGAGTCAGAAATATCATACATAGAGCATGGTAATGAAGTCGTAGAAGCCGGAGCGAACGAACTGAGAGTAAGCTCGTCTCCCATAAGGCCTCTCGAAATAAGCTAAAATCTTGATCGGAAGAGCTGGGACTGGCGATTCGGCCAGACGCCCGAATTCACACACGACCTGAACCACACATTTCCTTGGGGTCAAGTCGTAAGTTGTGCTGCGGATTCTACTGTCGCACATCTCACGCATTCTTTTTCGGTTACTAGAGCATACGTATCACATCGAAAAAGGGCCTAATCACCGATTGCACGCTGTCGGGTATCGAACTCCCCGTTCGCGAGTTGATCGGACTCCGATACGGAACGCTGGACGGCGCAGAGGAAGTTCTCACTAAATCGTTTACAGGCACACCGGACAAACTCCAAAACGTCCTCACATGGCTCCGCCTCGAGATGTAACAGCGCATTTTTTTTTTTTAGCAAAAAAGAACAGCTTCTATACCCATCGCTTACAAAATGAAAGTGAACAAACTAGGCAAATACAATATACCCCTTTCCAGCTAGTCGCACAAAAAAGTTAAAGAAAAAGGGCTACATTACAACTAACGTGTTTTACCGAATTGCTTTCCGTGTGTCCATACTATTGACCCCCTTCCCCCTCCCCATCCTGTCGCCGAGTGCCCCTTCGCCAGGGTATAGCATAATCGGCCACACCTCTCAACATCCGTAATCGCCCCCTGCCTGGCCCTGCGCTCGCACTCGTACTGGGGCCCGCACTCGCGCTCGCAGGTGTATCCGTATCGCTCCCTCCAGCACCCTCGGGTACGACCATGTATTCGCTAGCGGTCAACGCTTCTCGTACACTATTCTCCAACGCACGGTCCCCTGCCAGAGCAGCGGGTTCGGGCTGTCGTGGATCAATGACATGGTGCTGGGATGTCGATGCAAAGTAGACTGGATGGGTCACGCTCATCGGTTCGGGTGATGTGTTGTGTCGATTACTCGCCCGGATGGTGGATGACGACTGTAATGACGCCCCGCCCTCTGCAAACACCAGATCAGGCGTGCCAATTCCGACAGACGATGCGGATGCAGAAGAGTTTTCCGACATGACGCGACGAGAGCTACCAGGTATGACCGTCAATGTGGGTGAACTCGACTCGGTAGGTCGGAAAGCTAGAGGCGCATACATGTTCCCAGCTTCTTGTGCGGCCGGTGCAGCGGGCAAGCCATTTTGGTTGTTGTGAGCGTCCATATTCGAGGCCGTCACATAATGCGAGCCTCCTTGGTCGTTTGGGGAAAGATGGCCTTGAGAAGCATTCGGATGAGCTACTTGGGTGTTCGGCATCTGCGGGTATGTGATAAAGTCCTCCAACTGGGAAATGTCGTCATCGTCGCCTTCATCTTCCGTATCCGACGTGGGTGGTCCACGCATTCCATCAAGTGTGGAGCTCAAATACTCGAGGTATCTACGCAAATCGGCCACGCCCTTGCCCGAGTATACGCAAAACGCTGCCCGCTGGCTGGGATTAAATTCCTAAACAAGAACATCAGTATTGGTCACACGAGCTAGAAGATGAATATCCAAATAGAGAAGGGCGGAATGAGATGAATAACGTACCCTAGGCGGTGTCCTACAAAACCTCTGAAGTTCTTCTCGCCTAAACGCCGGAATGCCGGTCAAACTGAGATGGGTCAACTTGTGCAACCGTTGCAACAAGAAGTGTATCGCCGGGATCGTGACCTGCTCGCAGTACGAAAGATGGATGCGTTCGAGTGATGATTGTCGCTCGGACAACGCGAATACCGCCTGGTCCGTCAAATTCACGACTCGGACAAGCCCAATCCGCCTGAGTTTCACGAGCGTCGCGAGTTCGGTTACGGACAAGTCTGTGAGCTGAGTGCAACCTATTCAGGGTGCATCAGCAACCACGTCAAGGAGGCAAATCATAATTATACTCACACGCTAAATCCACGTATCGAAGACGCGTGCACGTCCTCGCCAGTTGAATTACCGCTGCGTCTGTTATCCTAGTAAGAAAATCCGATATCAGTCGGATTCCGCAAATCAAAAATAGGCTGAAACTCACAGACTAACATGACCTAGATGCAGATAGTGCAAATAGCGCCCAAGCTTGCATACGCTTGCTATTGCGTTGTCCGTCAGCAGAGCGCATTTGGCCAGAACTAAATTCCGGATCTTGGGTGCAACAGAAATGATGCCTTCGACGGCGGTATCGGTAAGGGATGTGCAACTTGTGAGATCGAGTATACGGAGGTGCTCAAAGCTGCGAACTGTGTTCAAAGAAGTGTCGATAGGAATAAAGGATTGGGGTTCCGAGTTGGCAGTGATCATCCTGGTTGGTTGCGGATCAACTGGGGCAGGGAACGCTTCGTCAGTCAATGCGGCTCCGATGAGCCCCAGCTTGAGTTCGCGAATATGCCTCGAACACGTCCAGAGTTCTCGAATGGCAGGGTTGCTGATAGCTGTACAGCCGTTGAGATCCATCTCTAACAGGAGTGGGCAGCTCTTGGCAAGGTGGATGACGCTCTTGTTTGTGACTAGTAGCCCGGCAAGCTTGACTCGCCGGAGCAGGGTGCAGTGGGTCGCCAGTTGGCCGACACCCTCGTCCGTGACGTGCTTGCACCCGCCCAGGTTGATTCCCTGAAGTTTGGAAGCTGTGCGTGCAAGCGCGGTGATGCTCCTGTCTGTGACCGAGGACACGCCAGTCAGGTCAAGTGCGACCAGATGGGGCATTCCGCTGAGCATAGTCTCGAGGGATTCGTCCGTGAGGGCCGAACACCCGACGAGCGTTAGGCGCTCGAGACGAGTGCAGCCAGCGATCCGAGATGCCACTGGATCGGTAATGTCGGAGCCAAAGGACATCAGATTGAGCCTGCGCACAAACGAAGCGTACTGGAACGTGGCCTGCGTGTCCTCGAGCGTCTTGAGCAACTTGTAGAGCGAGCTCATTTTGGTCGCGACGGGCTTGTGCCATAGGAGCTCGACCGCACACGAGCACCACGGACGTGAGACGAGCAAGCACGCATAGAGATCCTTTAGGAGTGGGATGAGTCGGAAGATGTGGATGAGCACCTCGGGCGGAATGGCATTGGAAAGGGAGAGGGATGAGGAGCCTGGCTCGGAGATGGAGAGCGAGTTTAGGCGGTGTGAGAACTGGGCGGGCAGCAGGCGGCCCTTGTTGTCGCCATCGAGGTAAAACGCCGAGTTCTCGAGATCTTCCTCGTCGTCAGAGACAGACGTGGCGGATATGGCGGGGGACGCGGTGGGTCGGTTGGAGGAGATGAACATGGTGGTGGTGGTTGGGAAAGAGTATGTGCTGCGAGCAAGCCGCAGATCTGACGTGGTATCTGAGAACAATGAGCAACGAAACAACTCAGCAACGCCGCATTCGGAGGCGGTGGGTGATACGCACCCCGTATACTCTAGCCAATCCGGATTAGGGGCTCGCCCTGTGGTGGTTGGTCGCAAGTCTGTCGCTGCGGCGTCGCGAACCCTCGACCAGCACAGTGGCACTGATCGCTTGCCTGGTTCCGGCCCCACGTGATCTGTCTGCCGTCACTCGGGCGTATATCACCACAGACAGAGCAATGTGTGGACTGTGTGAGATATCGGCCGTGCTGTCTCCCTTGCCCGATTAAACCTTTGCACGTAGCTTATCGCTCACGTGACCTTGCCGTATTATATCCAAATATCGTCCATTCCAATACATAACATTACACGCTCAGGCTTAAGAACAGGACTTGGGACTAGGCGAATTGGAATTGGGCGTTGAAAGTTTACACCTCGGTGAATCTCAACACAAAGTTGACAATGATAGCAGCTAGCGACCAACATGGTTCAGCAACGTCAAACCAATTCCAAGCGGCGAAACTCACCCATAAGCGCAATGCACAGAATCGTCTAGGAGAGCCCGAATTAGCACGCTTTTATACAGCCTAGAGCAAGGCAGCTCACCGGACCAAGACGGTCATCGTACGGACCAGATCCACGCCTGGCAATCGCAGCCGCTCGCCAATGATACGTCACAAGCGCATAAATCATAACAGCCATGGCTGTATCCCAGCCCAGTCAATTCGGGTTTCGGGTAATCTCATTCCCCAAGCTGCCAAAACTTACCGACAAACGAGAACATCCCAGCACTAATCCTGCCAACCTGTGCACATACGCAAATTCAACGAAAACCTTCTAAAGAGTGTAAAACTCCAACTCACCTTGTCTCCAAAGTTCAACAATCCCACAGCCAACCCGCCCAAAACAACGGTGAAATGCAGCCATGATAAAAACGTTCGCTCGTTTGCGAAAAACACCTTGGGCTCGACACGAACAGGAAGCGCAATTCGCTTTTGCGCAGTGCGCTGCAACAACGGCTGGGTCGACATTTTTTGGGCAAACGAGGAGAGAGTTGTGAGGAATGGATGGGAAACACTAGTGAATGACGCGGAAAAGACCCTGGGCGCTTGCTCGCCCCGACGCACGTTGCAGGGTCCAGAACTTGCGCATCACCACCACAGTTATAGCCACATGGCTTCGTCTGCAGACGTTAGGGATATTCTGTCCTTACCTGCTGCCAGTGGATCTACAGTCGCTCCGCGAAAGCTCACATCTAACGCGCCAAAGAAACCCGACGGGATATCTCGTGAAGTCTATGCTCTCATTGGAGATAATTCGCCTACTCTAGTTCAACAGTATGCTGCACCTAGGCTCAAACAAAAACCCACGTTTGGAAAGAAACAGGCTCCAAAAGTCGAGAAGCCTGCGGTCAAGTGGTCAGTGAACAGGCAGCTGAAATAAGAATGACACTGAGTCGAGAGTAGGGAATGGCGAGAGTTTAACAACGGGGCCAGGAAAGATGGTCTAAAGCTCAGCCATTGGGTCAAAGTCCCCCCAGAGTCGGAACCAGACCAGAGTAAGCATGGCCCTAATGCCCACCTACGTGCGACCTAAGATATACTAGCCTACCAGTTTGAGAAATACAATGTCCCCTCGACTGTCTACGTCTACTCGACAGACGAATACAACAAGCATCTTCAGGGTACGTTTCCGTCGACTTTTTATTCCGAGTTGGCTTTGACATTTGGTCGTTAGATGCCGAATGGTCCCGAGAAGAAACAGACTACTTGTTCAATATGGCTCGTGAATACGACGTTCGGTTCTTTGTCATGCACGACCGATACGAATTTCCAGGAGGAGTCGAGCGTTCAGTTGAAGTATACACTTCACTATCTATCCTCACATAAATAATAACACGGACGGCATAGGACCTGAAACACCGATACTATGGAGTCTGTCGAAAACTCTTGCGCACGCGACCATGGGGTGGAGACGAAACGACAAAAGCACAACTCTTGAGCTCGTTCAACTTTGACAAGGGTACCGTTTCTCGCATTATACGTTTTGCTGTTCTCATATTGTTGTGTTCAGATCGCGAAACGACTAGGAAAGAATATCTGCGAGGCTTGTTCAACCGTACGCCCGCCCAAATCGCAGAAGAAGAGGCTCTGTACATCGAGATGAAACGACTACAACAAAACGAGGCGCGTTTTGCTCGAGATCGCGAAGAGATTCTTCGCATGCTCGGCGGCCTAGACTCCGGCCTCGCCAATCTAAACGTTGACCCAGAGTACTTTACGACCGGACCTGGAAGCGTGGCTGCTGGGGCTGTCACTCAGGAAAAGAAAAAGAAGCGAAGGGACACAAGTGTCAGCGCGAGTGGGATGGATGTGGATACTCCGGGTACCCCTGGATCCAATAGCCTAGCATTGTTGGGATTGGGACCTTCCAACAAGGGGCGAAAAACCGATGCCAAGCAAGCTGCGAGCGGTAAGCCACCATCCGTTATCTAGCATTACCACGAACAAACCCCTTTGCTAGATCTCCTCAACTGTATTACCCGCATCGACCCACCAACAAACCCAACAAAATCCGGACACGTCGCAGCTCACGTCCGGTCTTCTCGTATACCCACTGTACGAGCCTCGACCGGCGTCCATACGATCGTCGCCGAGCTTGGGCTATCACACGACAGACTCGTCATGCCCACTCGTGCAAATATCGAAAAACTCGAGAGCCTGCAAGCTGCAGCGCTGGGCGTGGTCGACGTCAAACGTTCGCTCGACCGGACAAAACATGATCTCCAGGTTCACAAGGCTCGATTGGAGCAGCTCGAGAACCCAGAGCGAGAAGGCTCGGCTGGGCCTAATAACACTGCTAACAAAAAGGGAAGGAGTCGGACGCCTGGCGAGAAACAGGTTAGATGATTGGCTATCACTTTGCTCCTTTTTCCAAACAAAATTCGTCTCTTTCTTGGGTTTGCGGTTTTGCTGACATGTAGAGTAATTAGCGGAAACGCTCGGTCTCTATTTCTTCTACCAGCACTGCTGCTACGAATGTTGCAAGGGGCGGCCCAAAGCGACAGCGCAAGGACCTCATTTAGCAGGCTTTATATTCGAACCATATTAGATTAATACGCATACTTAACTGGGTTAAGTCATCAATGTCACGGTTTTGTTGGTCAAGTAGTATTGTATTTTGTCAGAAAGCGAGCCTCACGAGCTCGTATGCTTTCTGTATAAAGAGCAAGGATTGCAAGAGCCCAGTTGACAGCAATAGCAACACGGTTGATGAATAGAAAGATAGACTATTAAACAAGAATGCGCGTGTATACGACAAGCCCAAGGAAAGAAGACAAAGTGACCACGTGTCTACGTACAAATGAAAGATACCCTAACCTAGATTTCCTGCTTCTCAGACTTCTCTGGATCACTCGAAGTCGCAGAAGTAGAGTGGCGCAACGTGTACGGAACTTCGGGGGTCGAATCGGAATGGGGAGTAGCAAGCAGCTGGGCGCGGTACGTGGAAGATGTGCGAGGGGTGGAGTTCAGGAACAGCTGATCCACCTGCTCAAGGGATAAGCCCTTGGTCTCAGGGATGAAGAAATCTACGGGTGTAAAGTCAATAGCCGACCATGAAACCCCGGCTATCGCACTCACATGCATAGACAAAGCAGAGCATGCACAAGCTCCCCCACAAGAAATACACTCGCACGCCAAGCCCTGCACTTCCTGGGCCTTCGTTGACCAAGTAAGGGACCGAGTAGCCAATTGCAAAGTTCACCGCCCAGTTGGTCGCGCCAGTCATGGACATGGCCTTTGCGCGCACGGCGAGGGGGTACAGTTCCGCGTTGACGACCCATGCGACAGGGCCCCAAGTGAGAGCAAACGCCGCGACGTAGAGGAAGACGAAAGCGACGAGTACACGCTGACCAACCTCGTTATCGGTCGAAACACTGATGCCCGTGGCACCGATGATCAACTGAGCGATGGCCATCCACAGAGCACCCCAGATCAGCAGAGGTCGGCGGCCGACCTTGTCGATCAGAACAAAAGCAGGAAGGGTAAAGACGACGTTGACCACGTTGGCAAGAACGCTGATGAGGTATGGGTCGCTGATCCCTGCACTGACAAAGAACGTCGTGCCATAGTAGAAGATAAAGTTGATACCTAACGGATATGTTAGTGGCACGATCGCATGTATTATTATTGACGTACCGGTTAACTGTTGAGCACCCAAGAACCCGAGACCAGTGAGCACTCGCGTCCGAGTCTTGACAGCACCCTGCTTGAAGCAATCCAAGTATCCAGAGCGGCTCATGGCTGAATCCAGCTCGGCACTCTTGACGATCTCGTCGAATTCCTCGATGACGTCCAAGTCTGTCGTAGGCCGTCGCCTCAGTCGAGACAGCGCGCGCAGTCCTTCCTCGCGCCGGTTACGCTTAACATAATACCGGGGGGACTCTGGGAGGAAGATCATGCCGAGAGCTAGGACACCGGCAAAGGCGATCTGAATCGCAATTGGCACCCGCCAGGAACTAGCGCCTGAGGCCTTGCTCGCGCTCTGGTTGGCTACCGCGGCAATCATGAGACCGATCGTCGTGGACAGTTGACTGCAGGTGATGATTGCACCCCGAATCGATTTCTGGGCGCTGTGACATGCGGTTAGATCATAGCACAAAGCACGCTGCGTGAGAGTTGATACGTACCACTCGGATTGGTACATCGGTACGAACGTAAGCATCGCGCCAAGGCCGTATCCTGTGATTGCCCTTCCGACTACAGCCGTAGGTTAATACGGGATGACAGGATTGAAACATAGAACTTGCCCACGAATGCTGCAAGATTAGGTGAACCGACTTGAATCGCAACTCCTGCTGAAAAGAGAATGGAGCTAGCGATGATCCCGGCTCGTCGGCCAAAGTTATCCGCAAAGATCCCCTTTTGGTACACGGTAAGGAATCGGATATCAGCTGAGAGAATTTTAGACTCTCACCGAAGTAAGAGCACCGAAAAATGTGCCAGCACTCAAGATCGAGACGACGAGTGACTCGTTGGCGGTGGTAAGCCGATACAGGCCATACTCGTCCTGGTACCCAAAACGCTCGAGCCATGCCTACAGTCGCCTTGTTAGAAATGAGAGGACGAGCACCGGGGGAGTGTATTCTTACCGGCAACTCTTTGATGCCACTGATGACCGAGGTGTCGAATCCCATGATAAAGCCTCCAAGACTGGCAAAGGCCAGCAGGCCCACAGAAACAACATCGCGCCCGTCGATGGCTGGGAGCATGGCGGATAACTCGTCGGTGGGCAAGAGCTGGGAGGAGACGAGGCTGTTTTGAAACGTGCACCGGGGCGGGAGTTATATCGTGGACGGGGGTGGCGATGTTTCGAAGGGAGCTAACAGAAGATTGATCCTCGCAACCCTGTAATACGTATGGGACACAGTCAGAACCGGGTTTGTGGCTGCTGCCCACGTTGTGTGACAACAAGAAGTAGCTAGACTGTGCATCCAGACTCTAGCCGATACTGGAGCCTATATCGAGTGTAGGATTCCGACATCTGTCCCGCCGTCTTTTCTGGGCCAAGCTCGACAAGTACAACGCCGGGAGAAGTCCATGTGACCCTCGCACCGGCGCTTTATCCACGGTCCCCCGGCTACCATAACAAATCCCGCCACCCGACCACCACCACATGTCGACCGAAGATTCTCCTCTCCCGCTGCCGACTCCAGAGCAAGAGGGTGTGTATGTTGGCTCCACCGTCCAGCAAAGCCCCACCTGACCGTTCCCAGAGGCCCTTATCCACGCCCGTGTGCAAAACGATGACCGAATCGTCCGCAAACTCACAAAGAAGCTCCAGTCATATTTGGCACTCCATTTTGCGTACATATCGTATCAAAACGAGTCTGACCCCTCGCTCGCCACACTTGTGAATCTAACCGAGGTCGACAACGCCCGCGACGAATTTCTGGTCGAGCTCGCGTCGTTTCGGCTCAGCATCCAAAAATCTACACTCGTTCTCGGCGCCGAAGCCCGGCAGGTACAACAGTACAACAACGAGATTGAGAGCATCGGTCAGCGGATTGTTTCAGACCTCTCGGCTGTTCTTAATCCAGTCCGCAGCCCAGGAACACGATGCTACCAGGCTGGACCTCGATAACCTTCGTCTCACGCTCGAACAAGAGCAAATGTTCAGGAAGCGAAAACAGGAGTACGACGTGGTGGCTGAAAAAATAAACGACTTTCCGACAAGGGCAGAACTCACGGCGTGAGTTGATGTGCTACTCACACTTTTTTAGTCTAATGTCGACCTGACATTTTGCCCCATAGTGACATAACAGCGCTAGATGACGAACTGTCAACTATCCGCGCGGCTCGCGAAGACCACAACGAAAACTTGGCAGCGCGACGAGCCATTCTTGACACGCTCGTTAGTCAGATTCAATCCCTACGGCTTATGGGGAAACAGCCAGACAACCCCGAGGTTGCACCGTCAGCTGCTATAGAATCCGGTTCAGGTCACGCTCTGAATCCCACTGCGCGACCATTCATCCCGTTGCGTTCAGCGGCAAACACTCCAACCCCTGGTCCATCAACCCCGCTACCCCTTCCTGCTGTGACAAACAAAGAAGGAGACGACGATATCGAGATGGGGGAAGTTGCCGAAGAGGCAGAGGCCGGAGAGGTGGAAGATGTGGAAAAGTGGGGAAAGCAATCTCGATCGAAATCTCGAAAACCAGATGAAGAAATGGAAGAGGGCGAGGCATCGGACGGATCCACCGGATTGTCAGAACCATAGCGTTCATACTCTTACGTTCGCGCGCAGTAATCCTGTCACCCTCGCTAGTTGGTCGCATGTATATTATCGTCAGTCTCGATATAGCATCTGCGCCGATAGTTTATTTCACATCACGCTCAATGGGCAAACAACTCGGGTGTCTGGAGCTGAACAAATGAATCTAATGCATCAATCCTGTCGCACCACTCGTCCAACCGCGCGGCAAGCTGAGCAAGCTGTGGTCTAGACAGCACCCGCGGCTGTACCCAGGTAATATTCGCTGTCTCAGAGACCTGATCCAGTGTCCCCTGAATAAGCTTCAAGCTGTCCGACACACCGGCACACATCTCGGATCAGCGGCACCATCAGACAGTGGCAACAGTTCAGCCGTACCTTAGTGCCTTCATAACAAGATGCTCGACTTCATCTTGGGGTAACCTGGTTTCCTCGGCGATCGTCTGGAAGGACATCGTTTTGCCTGCGGAGCCCGTGCCCATCCGCTTGAATACAGATTCAATGAGTGCCATGAGGCAGATCTTCTGTCGTAAAAAGGGATGGTTTTCCTCCAAGATTGGCTAGACCAAATGAAACACCGTGAAAATCACAATATATTTCCACTAAATCCGTCGCTTACCTCCTGAGGGAAAAGTGGAATAGCACTCTCGAACTTGCCGATATTGCCCTCGTTGAAAACGAACAGCAGATTCTTTAACCACTCATGCGGAGTACCCGCCAACGAATCGAGAATAGGGTGTTGGAGCAGCTCGCCAAAGTTGTAGATCGTTTCCCCAAGAAGTGCGGCTATGCTCAAGTCATGCGCTCGCACCAATCGTTGATCGGACGTGAGGTCGGTCTCGACGTCGACGCATGCGAGGTAGAGCAGCGAATTCTTATAGTACGGGACATAATCTGCCTTGGCCTACAATATTTGGTACCGTCAGATCCAAGAGCAAGTGGATACGACAGGAACTCGAGTACCTTGTAGTAGTCCGCGGCGACCTCGTAATATGCTGCATGGACGCTGGGCTCCACACCATCTAGATCGTCCAGCAACTTTTGGCACTCATCCATATCCACTTTTGTCCCAGCCAGATCCCCGAATATTAGCTTGGTGTGCGCGATCGACGACACGAGCATTATCCAAGCTTCACGGGATTTCTCCTTGTCAATCCTCTCTAGCAGTGAAGTTAAAAAGGTAAGGATGGCGTTTGGGTCTGCAAATAAACAGTCAGTTTTATTTTAGTATAACAGCAAATAGCAGTATATACCATCGAGTTGTTTGGACACCTGTACCCCCATGGATACCAGCTGAAGCTGATTCATCTTGTCTTCAAAATCCCTCACGAATTTGGTGAAAAGGTCGACCTGATATGGCCCCGACTGAGGATGTTCCAAGAACTCAAATAGTACAAGAGTCAGTTGGTGCCATAATCTAGGTTCATACAGTGATAGAGAGACATCCGTCAATAGGGGCATGCGATGCTAACTTGGCATGGGCACTTACTTGCGTTGATGAAACCGCTTGAATTTTTCGAAGAAGGGATGTAGATCCGAGGGTACAGACGAGGCCGTAGTAGCCAGGTACGAGTCTACATCCAGCTTCGAGTCAACTTGCATCGCAGACATGATGATAGGGATGCGGTTGGAGGCGTTAGAGACGCGTCGTAAGCGTGAGTATGTCTCACGTGAGGCGCGCTTTGGGAGTATTGACTAAGCAACTGCTGTGCACCATCTCGCACAATATTGAACAAACAGAAAAGGCATGCGGACACAACAGTGCTGCTCATTCATCCAATGTCTCACGTTTGATATAGCTATATAGAACAAACTATTGCAAACTTCTCTGCATATTGGGACCCAAGATGCCGCTGTCTTTAGCAATTCACGAATGGCTAGCTCCGGTACGGGGAGCTTATTCACTGCCAAAAGATTAAATTGTAGCCATACGTTGTTTGATGCGTCACCGCAGCATCAAAAAGTACAAAAGGGGTCGTGTGTTTTGAATGGTGTTATTTTTCATGTATTGATTCAATCCCCATACGCCCGAAGTGACGTTAGAACAAGGATCAGGATGTAATCCTATAATACGGGTTTTCTCAGAAATTTATACCAGGGTTACTCGAATGATTCTCTTTAAACTGCTTGCAGTCCGTTTAGCCTCTAGGAGTAAAAACTAGAGGCAGCTTCTGTGGATGTAGCGTGAATAATGAACTTGCACCCATGAATCGTTCCCTCCTTTCAATCATTGTTTCGCCGGGAACGGGTTTGAACTTTCTTTCGTCAACAGAGATTCGGTATTTGGGCAAGAGTCGGACTACCAGAGCAATAATGGTTGTTTCAGCGAATCTGTTTGGAATCTCAGAATTACTATACCGGTTGTATAACACTCGAACGTACCTTTTCCCAATACAGGAGCGAGCTCCTAGAGCAAACGGCATAAATGCGTCGCGATTCCAGCTATTATCCAAAAATCTTGATGGCAAGAAGTTGAATGGATCGTCCCAGTATTGAGGGTTGTAATGAACACCAACAATATTGACGCTCACTCGAGTACCTGACGGTATACTAATGCTTTCACCCACACCAAGATTCATCTGCGTATCTTCAGATGTCATTTTAGGTATGCTAATAATCTGGAATAAAGTCAGCTTATGTTATCTTGGTAATCCTGGCTGCTGCTAACCGAGGGATACAGTCGCAGGGTCTCGTACAATGTCGCCATGACTCGGTTGAGTTTATGTATATCTTCGTACGCCTAAGACGAAGCGGAATAAGAAGGCGAACAATGGGAAAGTGTTTGGTTGGCCTACGAAATCTCTTGATTGTGGTCGGTTCTGTTCTATATGCGCAAGAAGAATATCTTGCTCCTCGGGATATAACGCTAGTAGCCCCAAAAGGAACCCCAAGGTATGCGATGCAGTTTCATGCCCTGCTATAAGGAACACAAACATGTTGCCTAAGGTGACAGTTAGCCGAGAAACCATTAATAAAACCAACTGAATCCAACCAATAAGTTCTTCTGTTGTCAACCGGTCTCCCTCGTCGTGTGCGCTTAACAACTGAATGAACAGGTCGTGCTTATCTAAATCCTCGGGGGTAGAGTAATTTCTTGCGTTACGGCGTAGGTCAATCATTTCGTTGAGGTACCCCTAGTAATAGCACACGACCGAGTAAGGTCTCCTATTTTGCATAGGCTTGGACAAACAACTCACTAGGACTTCGTTGTAAGCTTCCTTGACGAACATCCAGTGTTTGCTAAACCACCATGCCCAGTCTGGAAGTACCACTGGCAAGAATATATTTTGCGTGACTGTAGAGAGTGCCTTCTTGAATGTCAATTTGTGGTTCCCTGGCGGAGGAGCTGTGTCGGCCCACGTAACGTCTTGACCAAACCCAGCCTTAGCGATCACACACAATCCCAGCTGAAACCAAGGCTTCAGCAGAGAGCCGACTATGTTTCAGTTAGACGCACCGGAACCGTCATGTCCTGACAGATGTCGTTGACTACGGTTGGTTCATCATTGGCCCAATTTGATGTCATCTCATCGACCAATTCGGTAGTCGTACTCCAGACATAGTTATTGTTTCGCTGTATTTTTGTCAACAGGAGAATCACGCCGGCCTTCCACGTCGCTGAACTTACATCAGAGAAAGCAGGGGCACAGATACGTCTCATTCGCTTCCATTGGTCTCCTTCTGTTGCCACCAGATTGGGCCCAAATGCGTTCAGAGTCCCATAATCCTTGGTGTGTTTCACAAAAGTTGACCTGGAAGCAAACACTTGCTGTTGCCACGTTTTATCCTGCGGCGTTCGTATGATAAACAATACCTACCTTGATGCCATCGACATTCGAAACGATGTATCCCGGGGTTCCGCTAAGGATCCCAACTAAAGTATGTATTTCCCACTTGCAGCCATCAAATACTTGCGAGAAATGCAGCTCAAATCCACGAATCGATCAAAATAATAAGGACAACTCCGAAAACTCACTTGAACGCTTGAAATCCCAGCCGTATTGGGATCCTACGCCAAGGTACTTTACTCTTGGCAGCATGAACGCAATCGGCCTAAGATCCAAAGTTACCTGCTCGCACTTAGGCTGATGAGCGGCATGACATACGAGTAAGGGTTGAAAACTAGACGCGTCCCTGGAAGGTGGTGTACCCGGGCCAATGCTTTCTGGTACTTGAACCAGATAGACACAATCCAGGCAACTGCAGCGCTCGCTGCGAGATTCCAAGTCCAATTCATGATGGTGAGGGTTCGAGAATGCCCGTCAAGCTCGTTAGAAAGATCATATGATTTGTTCGCGCACGTCATGTCTGATAGTCACAGCCTCCTTGGTGATCTCGGGGTTCTACCGGTGGGATAAAGCAGGGGCAATAGAAACCCATCTGGTGTGACACAGGGTTGCGTGACAATGATGGTCTGAGAGCGTAAATGATCAATTGTCGACTCCCAGAGGCTTTTTTCGAAAATCCAATCTCACAGTTTTTTGTATTATAGCCGTATAAATCGATTCATAGTCACCACTTTGTGTATAATCCCGTCCTCGCAAAACCTATAGACATTTACTCGTCGAGCTGACCTTGTCCAAAGGATGGCCAAACATCCTAAATCTGACAGCCAAGCCCAAGCGCAAAACACGTACCTCCTGTCAAACTTAGGCTGTTTGGTCATCCTTTGGACAAAGTCAGCTCGACGAGTAAATGTCTATAGGTTTTGCGAGGACGGGATTATACACAAAGTGGTGACTATGAATCGATTTATACGGCTATAATACAAAAAACTGTGAGATTGGATTTTCGAAAAAAGCCTCTGGGAGTCGACAATTGATCATTTACGCTCTCAGACCATCATTGTCACGCAACCCTGTGTCACACCAGATGGGTTTCTATTGCCCCTGCTTTACTAACTATATGCGGTCTGTGAGTCGCATTTACTTGAAGCTAATCCGCCTCTTTAGCGGTGATAATCGGAGAGGAGCTTTGGGGGCTGGTAAACGGCATGGCCCCTCTTGTAATTCAATAGCTATTATGGCTGTTTTCATAAATCCGTTCCAAATAGAAAAATAAACGCCGAGAACACAAACCGGTATTTCGACAAGTACTTTCGAACGAGACACACTATCAAAAATGTGAATGCATATCTGATTTCGCCTCTCCGAGGCGCACATTTCTATATACACAGTATCGTATTAGCCTGAGCTTCAGTCCGACCCCTCCTGGAAAGGGGTAAACGTCGAAGCGCGAGGCAACGAAGACACCTATCAAGGTGAGAACTTGTGAAGGGCTAGTGTACCGTATGAAATACATGTAAACCAAGTTTCGTGTAGATAGAATCCCTATGAACCGAGATATCGCCCAGATACTGGCGGCAAAACCTGGGTTCAGGAGCTGTATGAGGAATATTTTGCTCTATTGCTAAGCTATCAACACGAAACTTTGTTTACATGTACTTCATACGGTACAATAGTCCTTCACAAGTTCTCACCTTGATAGGTGTCTTCGTTGCCTCGCGCTTCGACGTTTACCCCTTTCCAGGAGGGGTCGGACTGAAGCTCAGGCTAATACGATACTGTGTATATAGAAATGTGCGCCTCGGAGAGGCGAACTCAGATATGTATTCACACTTTTGATAGCGTGTTTCGTTGAAAAGTACTTGTCGAAATACCGGTTTGTGCTCTCGGCGTTTATTTTTCTGTTTGGAACGGACTTATGAAAACAGCCATAAAGTTTAGCCTTACGAAATTAGCGGAGTGACTTCAAAAAACTGCCCAAATGTCCAAACATTGTAGTAATGATGGTTCATATTAAACGGAATGGTCCAATATCGACAAAGCAGCGCTACCCGTTCTCCTTCCTTTGAATTTTTATATTCACTAGATCATCTCGAAAACGGTTAAATACAACAGGGTGCTTCGAGCTTGTTTACAGCCAGGGATTATCAGGAGGCGCCAAAAGTTATTAGACAGTCTTGCGGGTTAGTTTCGAGGGTTGAACAATAGAGGCAACTTTTGTGGACCCAGCGTCATAGTAGATCGCGCGTTCAAGAATCGCTCTCTTCGCTCGATCATTGTCTCTCCTGGGCGAGATTTAAACTTCTCCTCATCAACGGAGACCTGATACCTAGACAAAAGTCGAACTAGTACCGCCGTAATCGTCGTTTCAGCAAATCTGTTCAAAATCATTAGCACATGGCTGTAATGGTTACACCGCCTAGACGCACCTCCGACCAATGCAAGACCTTGGACCGGCAGAGAATGGAATAAATGCGTCACGATTCCAGTTAGGATCCAAGAATCTAGACGGCAAGAATTCGTCTGGATCCTCCCAGTACTGAGGGTTATATTGAATCCCTACTACATTGACGCCTACTCGAGTATCTGAGGGCACGCTAATCACTTTGCCCGAACCGAGATTCATCTGTGTATCCTCGACAGTGATTTTCGAGATACTGATGACCTGAAACCGAGACACATGAGCATTATAACTGCATTGATAACGAAATGCCAACCGAAGGGTATAGTCGCAAGGTTTCATATAGCGTCGCGATAACACGGTTAAGTTTGTGTATGTCTTCATACCGCTAAGCCGAGGCCTGGTGAGATTTCGGGTGATAGATAGAACAACATCCTTACAAAATCCCTTGACTCGGGCCTATTCTGTTCAATATGCGCATAGAGATTGGCTTGTTCCTCCGGGTATAGCGCCAATAATCCAAGAAGGAACCCCAAAGTATGCGATGTTGTTTCATGTCCCGCGATGAGAAACACAAAAATATTTCCTGTGAAAAACATTTAGAATACGAACATGTCCAACACAATCGAATCTCACCAATAAGCTCTTCTGTAGTTAGGCGGTCTCCTTCATCGTGTGCTCCAAGTAGTTGACTAAATATGTCATGTTTCTCGTTAACCTCTTGTGCGTATTTCTCGCCTATATTGCGGCGTGTGTCGATCATTTCGTTGAGATATCCCTATAAGCGACAATAAGTTAATACATTGTGAGTACATTTGAGATGGCTCACCAAAAGTTCATTGTAAGCCTCTTTAACGAACATCCAGTGTTTACTGAATCTCCAGGCCCAATCTGGAAGCACTACGGGCAAAAATATGTTTTGAGTGACCACGGTCAGTGCTCTCTTGAATGTCAGCTTGTGGTTCTTTGGTGGAGGAGCCGCATCAGCCCATGTAATCTCTTGGCCAAACCCAGCCTTTGCGATGACACATAGAGCGAGCTGAACATAAAAGATCAGCTGAGTTTGTTCCCAGCATAAATATCCTAGTACATACCGGAACTGTCACATCCTCACAAACGTCGTCAACCCGAATTGGCTTATTGTCGCCCCAGGCTGCCATCATTTCGTCAACCAGATTGGCAGTTGTGTTCCAGGCGTAATTGTTGTTGCGCTGGATTTCTATGAGCAACTAGGTTTTCTGCTGGTTGACCGATCGCACTTACATCAGAGAAAGCAGGAGCACAAATACGCCTCATTCGCTTCCATTGCTCGCCCTCAGTCGCTACCAAATTTGGGCCGAATGCATTCAAAGTCGCATAGTCTTGTGCACGTTTACCAAAAGGGGACCGGGGGGCGAATATTTGCTATTGGTTCTTCTTTAGCACCGCAGTGTTCGTATAATGGATGAGAATAACCTTGAGTGTATCAATGTTTGACACAACATATCCAGGCGTTCCGCTGAGGATCCCAACCATCGTATGTATTTCCCACTGACAACCTTCAAATACTTACAAGCGGCAAAGCTTAAATACACCAACAAGGAAACAGTTTTAATCACTCACACGAACGCTTGAAGTCCCATCCGTGCTGAGATCCTACGCCAAGCCACCTTACTCGCGGCAGCATGAACGCGATTGGGCTGCGAACCGAAGCCACTCAAAATCTGCGAGATTCTCATTCGGCTCCAAAGAGCTCAATACGTACGAGTATGGATTAAAGAGGAGGCGAGTGCCAGGAAGATAGTGTACGCGGGTCAAAGCTTTCTGGTACTTGAGCCATACGGACAGTACCCAAGCAACCGCAGCGCTCGCCACGAGGTTCCACGTCCAGCTCATGCTACTGGAGAGCTTCCGGAGTGTACCTGGACATTGTTCGAGGGGTTGCGGTATTTATCCGCGTGTAGCTGACAGGGCTGGAGTGCCTCATGCCCGAGAGTCACTGCCTCATTGATCTTGGTGCGTACAAGGAGCTGTTTTGGGATACAAGTGTTTATTAGTCTGTGAGATTCATGTGATCGCCAGCCTGTTGATCATATGTTTAATCAGCCTGATGACCAGAGAGTCAATCTTTGTTGACCGCAAACCACGTCCTGTGATATGATGGTTTTTGTACTTCGATGTTTGCGAGCAGTAGGCTCGTAACTTCAAAGAGGCATTCGAAACCTCATAGTCTTGTTTTTGTGTTGTTTTTTTATTACCGTCCTACAATGGTTCACTTACGGTGGCATGAGGGTGATTTTTTTTTGGATCATGTATATTATAGTCGTTCGGAAGCTAGGCCTCATGGCGCGACTTCTATGGAGGAACACATTACGAAGAAGGAGAGATGAGACAGAAGGAAACGCTACTATCGCTAAACACTAGACTGAAGGTGATTTATCCAGGAGAATGAGGCGAGTCCTAGAGAGGCGGCGGACACAGGCTAGAGTTCTTTAGCATTTCAACTGGGTAGGCCTGACACCTATAATACATGACCCGCTATACTTCAGGCTCAAGCTATAGAGCGGGATCTTTGCGCTGGTTAACATGTCTATTGCTCGTACTCTTTGTCTGGGTTGACCACAGCAAGCCCTGGGTATGAACGCCGATAACGACGTGGCCGAGGGTCGGACTGGCCTCATCGATCCGCACGGATAGTGGTCATAAAAGCTTATTTTATAACTTCTAAAATGCCATTAGAGCTTTATTCGTATAGTAGAGTTTCTGGTGTGATCTTGTGCGTGATCGTGGCTATCTGTAGAGATGTTCTTAAATTAGGGGCAGACAAGCGCCGGATCCGAGGTCTCGATTCACGCCGGCGCTAAGGATAGACTCCGACGTGGCTCGCTGCGGGCGTACACGAAACACGACCATGTATTCACCGCGGGTACTCTGGTATACTCTCGCCTGTGGGCTCAACGTGCTCGTAGTCTCGGCTGCTGCTGCTGCTCCTGCGACGTTCGAAAACGATGCGGTGGCCCGCATGATAGAGCTTGGAGGCTCGCTCACCCACGTTACCACCACATATACGGCCCGTGCTCTTGAGAAAGACGCAAAGATATTCTACGTCAGCCTGAGCGAGGAGGAGGAGAAGTCTACTACCTGGGTAGAGGCGAAATTGAAGGGCCAAACTGCTGTCCTCGACATTGAACGACATGGCTTCAATCCCAGAAAGTACGTGTTTACTTCTCGTGAGATTGCTTACCAGTTGTGAATGAGACGCGTATATCTACCCAGCCACGCGTTCTTGTATTCGGTTGCTCTCCCTAAAGCGCTCAAAGTCAACCAGACCGCGAACATCGTTTTCTCTACTCTGCAGTCACACGCTTCGACTCCTTTGCCAGCAAGCGCAGCGCAAGGCGACCCTCAATCACTCCAGTACCAGACACCCCTATATGTCATCAGCCCATACAGGTGTGCTCTGCAGCGAACCAAGATTCGGTAGGTCTGTCCGACTGCGATAGTGATGGTCGGTACTTACAGGTCCGCATTGTAGCGCTCCGACGCCGATGATCCATTCATACACCCAGGACAATCTTTCAAACTACATTGAAAAAGATGCTAAGCCTGTGAGCAAATCGGGTGCGACCTTGACGTACGGGCCTTTCTACAAGATTCCCGAATCTATGAACACAAGGTTCCAAGAGAGCAAGCAGCGCACGGTTTCCGTTCACTACGACTACGACCAGCCGGTCCTTACCGTTGCTTCGCTGCAACGCTCTGCGGAGATCAGTCATTGGGGTGCCAATCTAAACATCCATGACGAGCTTGTGCTACGCAACGATGGACCAGAGTGCGTACAATGCTTAATCCTCTGTGCTGATGAGAGCTTACGCCATTCTTCAGGCTTAAAGGACATTTCTCCCGCCTCGAGCATCAGTCTCAGCTGTTCTTCAAGCGCAAGGCTGCCCACGTCATGCGGGATCTTGTTCTCCAGCTCCCTGCCGGCTCGCGCGACCCGTACTTTATTGATCTGGTTGGCAATGTCTCAACATCCCATTTCCGTCCCATCCAGTTGTCTTCGGCCCTCATCGCCCCTGCAAAGTCCCGGTCTAGTATCCTCGAACTGCGACCTCGATACCCTCTTCTCGGAGGATGGAATTATACGTTCACGCTGGGCTATGACTCTCCCCTTGAGGATGTTGCCAAGTATGATTCTTCCACTGGCAAATATGTCGTCGCTATCCCATACCTTACCAATGTTCCTGGTGCTGCGTTCGATGAGACCTCGATGAAGATCATTCTTCCTGAAGGCGCGACTGACGTGACCATCCATCCCCCATTCGCACCCGATGTGATCGAGCAGTCACGCCATATAACTTATCTGGACACAACTGGGCGTCCATCTTTCATCCTCAAGAAAAATGGAGTCAGTGAGAAACACGCTGGTACCGTCTATGTGAGTTTTCAAACCCCCCACTCTGCTATCTCCACATCTCACCATGCTTTGAATCTACAGGTGACGTACAGGCTTTCCATTGCTGCTCACTTCAAAAAGCCGATTGCAGTTACTTCTGCTGCCTTGGCGTTGTTTACGTTTGCACTGGGAGTGCGTAGATTCGATCTCACTCTGCACAAGTAAACTTTACAAAAATATAATATGTATTTGTTTTTGCTTGATTTGGTTCGTGTATAAATAAATGCGATCAAACAACATCCAATTTGGGCTGAACACTTCTGTGTTGATCCGTGTTTAAGAAGCACCTCACATGAAGGACGAAAATTGGAAATTATTTAGACAGTTACGAATACAATTGCATTTCCTCCTGTCACTTCTCAAACTCGACTTGGGCCTTGTTGCGTGGAGTAAAGATCAAATGGCACTGGTCGTACCGAGACCGGAAGCCATTGGCCTCAAACGGTGCCATGGACTTGGGTGTGGTTTCAGGGGCAACGGCGATCTTGAAGTTCCTAATGAGCCCTCCGATTATCAGACGCATTTGATAAATAGCAAGGCTGAAGAAGTTAATTGGCTTGGCGTTATCACAAGCTTACGCGCTTTGCTTACTTTCCGCCAGGACAGCGACGCGTGCCAACTCCGAAGGGAACAAGGAGTTTGCGTCGCTCATCAAGGTACTCGGCTTCGAGCCAGCGTCCTGGGTCGCTAAGCAAGATTTCAGTAACCAATTAGCCTATAGGTGGGGGGTCCATGTGCTCACAAGACATCGGCGTTTGGGAACAAATCGGGCCGCTGCCGGCAAATGCTTAATGCTTGGGTGGTTAGGACCGTTCCCTCGGGAACGAAGTATCCAAGTAGCTCCATTCCGCCCTGTATAATAAATTTTCAGCTGCTCCACAGTGCTAAAGACTCCTGTAGAACATACCTTGCCCACTGTACGGCTCCCGGTCAACGCTACAGGCGGTCTGAAACGAAGACCCTCCTTGATAGTTGCGTCCTACAAAAAATTGGTCACGTACCACAAGACTCAGCAGAATTGAACGCACCAATAGTTTGAGCGTATCAAGTTCACTGTTTCCTGAAACAGTCTGCAGTTCAGAGTAGAGGCGCTCGACTAGGCCCGGGTTTTTGGCTAGCTCATACATGATAAATCTAGAAAACAGGCTGAGCTTATGGCGCCCCGCCACACACGAAGAACTCACGCAATAGTCGAAGAAGTTGTCTCGGTTGCTGCGAGGCTGTCGATCCTGTGAGTCGTTTGCGAATATAATGATGAAAATGGGCTCTCACAGCTGTCCGGCCATTTCGGCACTAATTTCTGAATGTGTCCACTGGACACGTTCTCCCTTTTCGCTTTGAGTAAAAAGCTGGTAAACACTGGGGGCTTCTTCTTCGTCCATTGGACCACTGGTGGCTTCAGCCTGTTTGTAGAGCTCCTCCCCGAGCTATTCATGCAGTTAGTGTATCAACAGACGCCTGCTAGACAAGAAGGCACCTACTTTGTACAACAGATCGCTCGACTTGATACGATACCGGGCCTTGGATGAAGGTCCATACCGCAGCCAGTTGATCATCCATTCTGGGAACACAAGTCGCCAGACAACCAAAAAGTTGTACTCTCCTACAACTTGAGGAAAGTCCTCGCCGTTGAGCCGTACAGAGGCGCCACCGAGAATAACCTGGCTGATGTAGAGCGTGGTCATGCGGAGCTCGTGAACGATGTCGACCGACTTCTCGCCATCTGCGCGCATAATATTTGAGATCATGTCGCCAAGATAGGTTTCGAACAATGGGAGCCAGTACTTGAGATGACGGGTGGTGGTAGCCATCATTACAGGACGACGGCGAGGTCGAGCGATGTCCATTTGGCTAGCCGTTCAAATGGTTAGCTACTTAGCTATTCGCTACATGTATGTGCATTTTCGTGCACTTACGGGTATGTCACTGTCCAATCATGGCCACCTACTCGAAGAGCTCGAATAGCCGTTGGAGCCGTGTCAAGGTTCTGCTTGGCAAAGGCAGCTGAAACAGCGGTGGGATCGTTGACGAGGACCATGTTCGGAGCGATACGAATAACAGGTCCGTAAACCTTGGAAGTAGTCAGGAATCAGCACGGGTTCACAAAGCAATGGATTAATCTATTTTTGACTCACAGCTAGAAGATCATCGGCAGTAAACGAGAGCTTGCCTTGCCAACGTTGCCAACGAATCCAAAAGGATGTGGCGGCTGGCAGGGCTGGTCCCGGGATACGTTTCAAAGGGTGGAAATAGAGGTTGTAAACCCTCTAGTTGACGTTGAGCTACATCAAATTTGGGGACACGGATACACTTACAATGGCTACCCATATCGTCGACCATGCAATCAGAATATAGGCAACATAGTGTTGCCAGAGTGTCATGCAAATGAGCTCCATGTTGAAGACTTTCGAGAGATTATGCTTGAGCGTGGAGAGGGGAGGTTGTGCTGGCTGGATTGGAGGACTTGGCTTTGTATATTTATACCCACCTCGACCTTGTGAGCCATGCATTCACACCTCAGAGTGGCTGAATCTTACGACCAGCGTATGACGATAAATATCTTGTTTACTGTGTGGACCAGAAAGTCTAAGCCCGCATGAATGATCGGGATGTCAAAACGTGAGCAATCTGGTTTGACAGGGAATTAGCACACGACCAACAACTGGGTACATTTCGGGGAAGTTGCACCAAGTCCTAGTAAACACTCGGCCGAAATCGAAATTGCTACTTAGGGCTAGTTAGAACCCTGGTTCTACCTAAGCAGAATAAACGCCGGTAGCGCGTGCTAACCCTGCTAATCCGAGCTACCCGGGCGTCAATTCTGCTTAGGTAGAACCAGCGCTCTAACTAGCCCTAAGTAGCAAATTTGCTTTTGGCCGAGCAGAACTCTGGATCCAGTCAAAGAACAACGCTTAGTCTGGTAGGAATTCAGCCTTAATAGAATCAAAATTTCACGTGTAATTGCACAAGCCAATAGTGCGATTGGAAGGCCATTTAGCTGGCTCGGTACTCCGGTGGCGTTGTAGTTGAGAAATCAGCCAAGCCCGCCATTCATATTGTCAGGGTTTATCCCATTCAGGTGTACCAAAACTCGACTGACATGAGATTGTCGGTGCATATATGCAATATTTTGATTGGATCGGTTAAAATCAGCAGTCAAGGCTTGAGCTATCAGTTATGTCCATAATGAAAGAGGTGTTTGATAACCAAACGTTATCATGTCACGTGGAAGCGCATCTCAAATATTTTACCTCGGCCTTACTTGGCCGCTTGACGTACATTACATTATTCTGCTTACTCTGAGCTAACTTTTCAATGTTACTGATGAAAACTAGGCTTATAATTCACCCATCAATCTTGTCTAGGCTGCGGTGGCGTGTTCCAGCTACTACTACCGCCGCGTGTCCTACCGCTAATGCATATGTTCGGGTCGCTTCGCGTGGACAATCAACCGACAGCACCTCTTCTACCGCCCCCAAACATCCGCCGAGCTATGCGCTTTATGGAAAAACTTCGGGAATGCCGCAGAAGTTTACAGGTGATCCCAAAATACCTCAGGACTCAAAGCGTAGTCAAGCCGGGCCTCTCCGAGAAAACCATGTGGCTATACGAGTAAAAGAGCTCTGTGCGACAGGGCAATTGGAACAAGCAATTGACTACTGCAATAACGTACCAACTGCTGTCCAAGGTCCAGTAGCTTGGAACACCATCATACAAGCTGCACTCGATGCAAAGCGATATAACTTTGCTTATACTCAATTTCTTACTGTAAGGGCTATCGTTTTATATCATTCAAAACAGACTCCCGAACGATAAATATGTTGTTCACAGATGAAGAAAAGAGCTATTAAGCCAACAATATCCACCTACCTGACGCTTTTGAAGGGATATGCTCAGGCAGACCCTGTTAACCTCACCCATATACAACTCCAGCGCGCTGAGAAGCTGTACAAAGATTGGTCGGATCTAATGCTGTCCGGAAATGTGAAACTCAACCAGCAAACCGCTCGCTTGCATCCGGCCGCAAAATACATCGAGGTCTTGACTAATGCGGGCGCACACCAGAAGATCTGGGATATTTTCTATGAGTTAGACGAACAAGGGGTTTTGGCTCCGAACGAGCGTGTTTTCACATCAATGTTTCTTGCGATTGCGGAACGTGCCAAAGTGGATACAACGAATGCTCCCGAACAAATGCCCTATTCTAGTGGCGCGGCTACACTACTGTGGCGCCAGGTTCTTCGGGCTGTAGAAAAACAGCCATTCCCAATTGACTCGCATCTCGTCACTGCTGCGTTACGGGCACTTCGACACGGGTCTGAAGCCGATCATACGCTAGCATTTGCTATAATTCGTGACTACCTTGGTCTAGACCCTTCACACTCTATAGCTGTTACTGGTTTCGCTAGCCCTAATCTGATCCTGAAACTCAACCATCGCGCCCTAAATGCTGCGTTGGATGTATGTATTTCAAGCGGGCGATCAGAGCTAGCCAAATATTATATAGAGGCGATTATTCATTCTGACGACCCACGGAGGATTGGAGCGCTCACTGCTTCTTCGATGAACCAGTTGCTCTCTTATTACGCATCCTCCGCCAATGCTCGCCAGGCATACGAAACAATAGACTGGATGCTCAAAGAAGCAGCGCTTCCTAACGGGATTCAAGTCAAACCGACAAGCAACTCTTGGGCTCTAGTATTCCAAGCCTGCGCCAATGCTAGGAACTGGGATGTTGCACAAGCATTGCTCAAACGATTGACACTAACGCAGAACAAGGAGGGCGGAGCTAAATACAAGACCATCCTCAGTGCTGAAGCTGCTTATTTCGTCCTTAGAACAGCATACGTATCTCAGCGCACCGATCTACAGGATTATAACCAGCGATTACATGTAGCTTTCACAGTGGTCGAATATGTATCGCGACTTTGGACCAAGGAGCTACATGATCCCAAACACTTAGCCGCAGTGGACACAAGGGGTCAGCGGCGGCTGGTGTTCCAAAACAAGCTGGTAGAGCTGGTAGAGAAGATCATAAGCGAGTTCGGGAATCGTGAATGGATTGTGCTGTACCGGCGGATTGCGCAAATGCGAGTAGATTTACCAGATGAAGTAATGAGGCGTCATTCCGTAGATAACTGATTTGCTTTTGGCCTACTTTTGACTGTGTCACTTGTTTGGTAGCAATCGCCTCCAATTTTATCGGTATCACAGCCGCTTGCAAAAAGGTGGCCTGGTCCGAGTTCTCGCAACTAGGATCTTTTAGCTGATTGATAAGTGCGGCGTTTCCGTCCAGCGGGTTGCATTGAAGACTGCAGCGTGTATGTACAAATATTGCAGGGGTAGCACCCCCCGACACCGGGGAACGCGCGTCAGGCTACTTCAAGTCGAAGTGAAGATGAAACCCATTCCGCGTTGTCCATCGTTATCTCCTTTCCGTCCTCAAAGGCTGCAAACGTCTCACTTTTTTTTCGGTTGACCCATACTGCTTTAATCTCCTAAACCAAGTAGTCGTATAGATCTAATATCGGGGGGAGTCAAACTTATGCTTAAACTCGGGTTCCTCAACCGCCAGTTAAGGTGTGTTCGACTCCAGTTTAGGTGACCAGTCATCGAGTTCAAGCACAGAGGCAACAGCACAGCAGTTCAAACTCGGCATACATATTGTTTTGGATACGGGTTGAAGTTTGATCGATTTGACCATCGGGAGCACGTTCTTTCGTTAAATCTCTTAGTATGACTTGCGAACGTATGCGACAGCCGTATATTCATTGGAGCATGTAAGGTTAAAGACTTATACACGTTAAATATGTGGCTCGTATTCGAGCGTACTGATTAGCTGATCAATGTTGGGTGGTCGCATGAGATAGTTTGACCGCAGTCGTTGGATATCATCGCGACCTCTGGCCGTTTTGCTTTGTATTCCACAGCTCCCCATCGGTGCAACTACTAAAATACACAAGAACACTAGAAATATACCGTCTGCTTAGTTCTTTTAGGGCTGATTCTTGGGGTCAGCCAACTCGCAACCCGGCCTCAGGTAACGACGGCTTACCCGAGCCAGAGGCGCCGAGTTGACGAAGCAAATCAAAGACCTTATCAGCAGACTGAAACGCGCTTACATACATGATCGGCATCCGCGTCTAAATACGGCAACACGCGGGGTGTCAACTACGGTCGCGACCACCACCGAGGCTGGACAACGCGACGGCTACCGAGTTACACTACGTACCTAGTGCAAGACGCTGGAACATCTGGGCACGGTCTTTACTCATTTAGACACACTCGTTGAATACATCGGCTGAAAAACATGTTTTTTCTCGGATTTACTGTGTTGTTCTTTGGGGCGTCTTTTGTGCATGCTCTTCGTCTTCCCGCCTCCAGGCTAAGCACGAGGGGTAGCCACAAATTTGGAAACTCATTCTCAGCCACTCGCCCTGGGTTATCTTCCGGTTTGCTGGGTACTACCAATGCAGCTGTCACTCAGAACAACAACACCGACTTATCTTCCGTCCATGACATTGTTTACACGGCTTTCGTTACGATAGCCGGTACAGGTACGCCGCACACCCGCGTCCTCATCAGTCTCGAAAGCTTAATCCGGCTTAGAATACTCGGTACAAATTGATACCGGGAGTAGTGATACGTGGGTCCGTAGCGATAATATTGCTCTTGCCCAAGTTTCGGTGCGTTGGTGTTTAGAAGGATGAAAGCGCATGAGTATGAAATTTCTATGATAGAATATAGTAGGAAACATTACCTATGGGACGGGTTGGGCGGCCGGGCCAATTTCGAGAGCCGACGTATCATTTGCAGGGTGAGATTTGTCAACGGCTCAAGTACCTTGTTATCTCGGCTAATACTGGCTTGTAAGCTATAATGTTTCGTCCCAGGCATTCATGATGGCGACATCATCCAACAATCCAATTTTAGAGTGGGGCGCACAGGGACTCGTCGGGCTCGGCGTAAACTCTCTTTCGACAATTGATCAACTCGTCAACAGCACCGGAAGCTCCTGGGGGCGAAGCCTTTTATATAACATCTTTGCTCAAAGTCCTACAACACCTAACTTTATTGCTTTCCTACTTCAAAGATCGGGGGACGCGGCTTCGCTTTCAAGCGAAGGCTCGTTCGCTGTTGGTGAATTGGAGCCAGAATACGAGGCTGCAATCACTGCGACGGAAGCTATACCTACTTGGCCTCTCGTCGGCTCTAAGCGCTGGACTATCCTTGTTGACGGTTACGATACGACCGGGGCCATACTACACTCCTTATCAAGCGCTGTGCCGGGGGTACCGAGGGGGAAAGCGGTTGCACTCATTGACAGGTTAGTCTAGCTCCAAATTGAGGGCATAATAAACTAAATACTAGTTTATAGTGGCACTACTTATGCGTATGCATCGCAAGAGTTTTGCAAGAACTTATACTCTGGAATTCCTGGAGCTAGCTATTCTTCCGTACTAGGCCAGTGGGTAGTACCTTGCAATCAGGAGGTCGATATCGGGCTGAGTATTGGCGGCCGTCGATTCCCCGTGCATCCTATGGATACCACTTCGCCGTCGTTGACTTCTCCCGATAACAGCACTTGTTACGGCACATTCATCCCTCAGACTTTTTCGGTCTCGGAAGGACAGTTTGACATGATCTTGGGAGACGTGTTCTTGCGCAACGTCTATGCAATGTTTGACCTCGGAGATTGGGAGAACGGCCAATTAGACAGCATGGGCAGCCCATACGTCAAGCTTCTCTCTGTGACAAACGCAACTACAGCTTCCGCAGAATTCCATCAGCTCCGAGGAGGAGCGCCGACTGATGCAAACAAGATATCCAACGCACAGTCTTCCACCTCATCCTTTTCGCCTAGTTCTTCGACGGTTTCAGTTGGAGAGGATAAACTTGACCACTTGGCTCGCTTTGCCGAGATCATGCTTAGTCTCCTTGCGGTCAATACACTATTGCTTGTTATTGGAGTTGGCGTATTGGTGTATTTTGTGTTTTTCAGACGCAGACGTGCTCGGTCTTCTGGCCCTGCGTCTGACACTGGCGCTTTTCCTTTTGATCTTGGTCACCTCCGGCCTCCCGGCGCAGCCTACCAGCCGGTTCCCTCGGCAAGGAACTCGGTTGTTCCTTGAGCGTTTATGCATCTCAAACGCGTCTGTCATCGTCCCCCCAGTTTTGTTTGACCTGTAATTGACCTCGGTGATTCCGTATTGGACATATTTTTCGGATACTCTGTACTTGCTGCTAGTTATCTTACAATTTTGTCTCTAACATACTCAATGATTCAACAGAAAATGGCTAACAATAGAACATATGTGTGAGAATGCACAAGGGTAAATCAGCTGTTGATGAAATGTCGAAAAGAACAGTTGCGTAAACCATCTGCCAATTCTATTCGGCAACCACCAGTGAAGTAATTTCACTTCTAGCCTGATGCTTGTTTTCCCTCTCGTAAGGACCTTGGTCAGTAGGACTAAGCGCACCAAACATGGTCGGGCTTTGGGGAGTCTCGGCCAGATTCCGCGTGCTCCAACTTGTTTTCACGATATCTTCAAATCTTGTCATTGCGGCGTCCCGCAGCTCTGGACTCAATGGCACTGCTTCGGTAGACTCCAAACGCTTCTTGAACGATCTCCTTTCACCCTCTGTACGCTGTACGGGCCCCGAAGCAGGCGAGATGCGTGGCCCAAATGGATCGCCCGTCGTGTCTATATGTAATTCATTCGAGCAGCCTTGCGCACCACAGGTGACAGGCTGCTTCGAAGAGCTACCCTCAAAGAAGAGGTTAGCACAGAGTGGTGGAGATAGTGCAACCGAGGATCTGGGAGACAAGGAATATAGAGCGTTAGGAGACGTAGGACGAACAGTGTCCACCGCACCAGCCTGCACCGCCGATCGGAGGCGGCGCATCCGAGCACGATGCTGCTGTGGATCTGGAGAACGTGCAGGACTACGAGGGATGCTTGAGTTATTGCTTGAATAGAAACGCCGGTCGGGCAATCTCTTTGGTGAATTGGCGTTGAAGCCCGTCTCATCTTTCTTGTTGCCGCCAGACTTCTCAGATTTTGTCGAACCCCCCGACAGCCTCGATCCGCCTAACAAGTGCTCTCGATCGTCAGCTTGCGCTCTATCCAAAAGGCCGCATCGGAGCGCTTTATGTCTGGAGGCTGAAACCCATGTGGTCCGCTGCGAAGTCGCCAGAGAGGAATACAGCCCAGTATCCAAAGCAGTGGGTGAGTTAATGACGTCGTGCATGATCTTCGGGGATCCGACCGGCGAGTGTGAAGTGTTGACCCGTTGCGAGACCCGTCGATCATACGCTATAGGAGGAAATGAACCAAAAGGTTGGGTACTACTCATCGTAGGGCGGCTGAGTCCCTTCTCGCCGCTAGGAGAATTGAGATCAGGCCGTTTCTTCCTCGAGAATGTATGCCTAAACCATCCTGCACCCGACGAGCGATTTTTGTGCTTGGAGGGAGTCCCAGGCTCGTCGCACTGTGGCCAAGCTCGAGTAGCATTGTAGATAGCCTCAGAAGTAACCCCATGGTCGTAAGTACGTGATGCACCAACCCAATCCATATCCATAGAATGCAGAGGTTTGATAATATCTGAGTCGGAGTATTCAACTTCGTGCTGCCCTCCACCGACGCTTGGGCCTCTGTTGGCGAGCTCCTTATGACGACTACACAAGCGAGCGCACCGACCATAGGTCCACCCAATCAGAGTAGCAAGCGTTATCACTCCAAGAATAACGAACAGTGGCACAAGCGAGACGATTTCAAACCTTTGAGGGCCGGGAGCTGGAGGTGAGATTAAAGGCGGAATTTGGGTATTGAACGTGCCAACGCTGGTCAAAGTGGAGCTATCGGACGACGATGATGACGAATATTGTGAGGTCATAACATCTGTATTCGTTGTCTCAGGGGTAGACCTATCAGAAGTGTCGCTGTTCGGCGTTGAGTCAGTAGCCGATGCTGGCACAGGAGTGACGGTTGGGTTGACTCCGTTCGACCCGTAAGGCCACCAATAGTCGAGACTGGAAGTAGCTTGAGGGGCGAGAGGCGTGTACGTGATAGGTCTTGGCACAGTCGGGGGAGCGACAACAACTGGCACTTGCCGATGAGATATCGATTTTTGAGATGACCCCCAGTCGTAATATTCTCCAGCAACGGTTGCGTTCTTTGCTGCTTTCTGAGCGACCGCCATTGCCGGGACAAACTGGATGAGTATCACCGTCGACGCGCCACGGAACCGCGTGGCCCCTGGATGCATTCAGCAAACCACCAATTATTAGCCTTTAAGCCTCGGATTTAAACAATAAAAGCCTCAGGTTAAATGATACTTACCTGAACTTGATTTAACCTGATAAAGAGGATTGAAACAAAAGATCGACGTGCTGGATGGCGTGGCGGGACTGGTGCACTCAAAAGCGAAGCACACCGAAAAGTATTATATGCGTTGACCTGAATGAGATAAACGAGTGTAAGGAGCGAGATGATAGATGTCCCGCCTCAACAGGTGGGAGCTTGCTAGGTGAGAAGCGGCAGTAGGGGGTGATGGGAGGATACTCAAGCGTGTTTAGGGGCCAGAAATATAAGCAAGCCACACGTGATCTCGACCTCAAAAAGGCGAGTTTTTGGAATTCGACAAGCACTAATTATACATCCCTGTAAGTACGAAGGAAACATTTGGTCTATGTTAGAGCAGCAGGTCATATGGAAGGAGCTGGGAAATGGTAGATATACTCATAAATGAGGTGAGTGTTTCGAGAAGAACGAGCAATACTGCTCACAGTGTACAGTGAATTATCCCAGCACAAGCTCGTACAGTATTACTACAATATTGATGATTATGAGTGGGACTAGAGGACAAGTTAATATGACATCGCAACGAGAAACGCGTAGACTGACTTCGTAACAAAGTCCGTACTGCGCCAATAAGGTTGATAAGCCTCGACTTGACTCCCGGTCCTCCCTGGTCTCCAAAACCTGTGTTATCGTATTGCCCAGCGAATTGCTGACCGGGCTGATAACCAGCAGAAGACCAACCAACTAGTACAAAATTATTTTGGTTGAGTATATGAGCGTTAGAGCCAATAGGCTTACTTACTGCGCGCAAGAAACCTCTCTTCGTTCAATATGGCAACTGCATTGATCAAGAGTAACGACACATAGAGAATGGTGCCTAAGCCGAGACCCATTATGGACAGCTGGTTATCAGATAGGCCTCTTCAGTACGCAGTAGCTTCCTCGTGCGGTGAATCGGCTAGTAGATTCAGTGGCTTTGTTGAACGAGATGCGCGTGTCGTGGTCAGTCGTGTCAGCAAGCAAGGGACCCTGACCTTATGCGGCAAACAACAGCCCAGCGCTTGACTTGTGTCCTCCCACCGATCTTCTCTCTTAAATGGCCAGCAGATTTGCAAGCACATCTCTGGTAGCCAGCAAGTCAACCTATCGCGCTTCAATGACGCTATATGACTAATTTATTCAAAAAGTTACTAGATACACTCTTCGTGGCTCTGCATTTCGCCCAGGACTGGTTCATCGCTCCATATCACCCACCAGCCCTGTAGCAGCCCGTAGAAAGTAATACATTTACTCCTCCAACCCATCCAACATCTGACGATATCGTAGTATCACAATTCCTTCGTTCTCAGACATCTTTCGAGGCCGGTTTAGAGGACAAGAACCTGCCTCGGAAGATGTCCAATCTCAAGAGGAATCGAAACAGCAAAAGTCTATGGAAACCAACCTGTTTGATACTGCACAAGAGACTATACCTCAAAGTAAGAAAAAACATACTCAGGCGAGTAGATAACGGCACCCACTCCTAACACACTCTAATAATACCATATTCTATAGCATAAATACTCGACAGCCAACTTCAAAATATCTCGACGCAAACTAAACTTGCTGGCAAATCAAATAGCAGGGAAACCAATTGACACCGCGATCCTTCAAATGCAATTCAGCGACAAACGTGCTGCTCGACGAATAAAGAGCACCTTATGTTTGGCCCGGGATCATGCGCAAATGTACAAGGGACTTGCACGCGACAAGCTGGTGGTCGGTAAGTATACCTAAAACTTACTCTGTTACTGAACTAACCACTGTCTTGATCTCAAGCTGAGGCCTGGGTAACCAAAGGACTGTATATCCCGCGTGTCGATCCAAAAGGAAGAGGCCGCATTGGGAGGAAACATCACCCATCTGCTCGAATGTCTGTAGTGCTTAAAGAGGGTAAGACGCATGCTGAGATACTGCAAAAAGAGCGCAAGTACAAACTTGGAAGGATCGTTGGAGCTGGTTTGGTTAGAGAGGATGTACCTATTCGGAACCCAGGTCCGGGATGGGCGTGGTAGACATTACTCTCGCTATCCGCCGCAAGTGAGTCTATCATAGCGTGAAATGCAATGTTGCTGTCTATTTCATCGTTAACGAGACGTTTCTCCACAATGCTTTGTTCGTATGATCACGTGCCGTGCATGCACAGAGTTACCCCGAATCCCGGCATTCACTCAACGTTGTCGTATGCTTAAGTCGGCCCGTTGTAATCGAGCATAATCTACCCTATGATTCCGATGCGTTTACCATAAATAAGCTCGCGCCTGTCACTCCACGTATTTTCCACATGCGCGGAAATCTCGGGCGAGGCGGCTGCACACGCTTGGTAGAAGCGCCGATTCGGTTGCTTAGCGCATCTTCTACGGGCCGTAAGTAGCTCGTGACATACGCCCCTTTCCTTTTCACAGTAATCTCGGAGATTGTGCGTGTCTATGCGGATCGTCTAGCGACGATAGTCATCCGGTAACCCTCATGAGCGGCCAGATAAATACCAGCAGCTGGGCCAGCTCAGCGATCTCCTCAGCACTTTCTTCTGCTTCTCCTCCCCACCCCCGACTGCGCATTACTCTAAGCACCCACCAAAATGAAGGCAATATTTACCGCTGCCTCTGTTTTGGGGTTCGCTCTTGCCGCTTTCGGTGTTCCGAGTCAAGGACACATTAGTAAAAACGCTATGCGGTCGATCTATGGTGTACGAGGTGGAGGGCTCGAGATGGCGTTTGCACCTGGTCAGGCGACGTTCGCCGGAGGTGATGTGATTCGTGCGCTCGGTCTGAACCAGTTTATCGGGAATCTCTACCTCCAACCCGTCAACCTCGCACACGAGATAGGACAAGGTAGGCTACCAACACTTGTAACACCCCATTTCAGGCCTAACAATTGGTATAGGGAAACCTGGGCCTGCGTCTCTCGGGCTAAAATCTTACGCACCTTCTTTCCACATCAAAGGGGGGGCGCTATATCAGTTGAACAACGAAGTGAGTGCTCCTTTAAGTCGACCTTGAGCGCTACTCATGGTTAAAGACCTCGGTACTGTATGCGAATGTTGTGAACGTGACTGAGACTCTGGGGTCACACGCCACCCCCAAACTCCAGCTGTACTTGGAGAATCAGAGGCGTGGTGTAGGTGGCAAATGGGAGTGGCATGACACAACTCTTCATTTCAAGAACGGAGGATGGACCAATTACGGCAAGTTGATTGTTCAAGCCCTTGACTCTAGATGCTACTAATATGGTGTTTAGGATTATTCCATTCTTGCCGAGACCCCAGTGGCTCGTACGGGATCTACGTCGACTTCAAGTGCGTTTATCGGCGTGATGACGTGCGCTCTTATTAACGATATCTTTAGTGTAACGCAGGAATATCCCGATAACTGCATAGGCATCACCTTGCATAGCTTTGGTGACGAAGACAACCACTTCAACTAGGCGTTTTGGGTTAAAACTGTTGTATTGCTAGCCGGCTCGATTCTACGAAACTTGCTCTTGTCACCCACGTTTGTTGGTTTATATGTAAATAATGTATCATGGTTCCACAGTAAATGCTCATGCATAAAGTCCGTCGAGGTCTCGATTCGATCAATCTATCTACCCCGCATTTGGTCTCGGCTAAGGGTTGAAGCCGGCTCCCGTGCTCAAGTGACCAGCTGCTCCGAACGCGCCTGGCCTCACCTTCACCACGACCACTTACGCAGACCACAGCTTGCTTCTCCAATATGGCACCCAAACCAAGTCGTGCTGCTATCAACAACTTGCTTAACTTGAGCCGTCACACCTATTGCCCGTGTCATGGTGCGAACGCGGCACACCATCATCCACCTGGGAGCCTTTTGTCTGGTTTGCGCAAATACGCGACGCCGATCGACATGCCCGTTGAGAAAGAGTATGCATTCGAGGTAGGATACTTCTAGACCCGCTATAATAACCCGTTCACACGCTCTGTTAGGTTGCTGCATCGAATTTACGTTTTGGTGAAGGCGTCACAAAAGAGGTCGGTATGGACCTCAAGAATCTGGCTGCTACCAAAGTACGTGATGTTTAGTTATATATGACTACGCGCCTTGATTTGTCCAATAGGTTGGGGTGTTCACAGACTCGAATCTAATGAAACTGCTGCCAATGAAGATGGTACGTAATTAGGGTAGTGGTGCAAACTGCTTGATTGACCTCGTACAGACCATCGAGTCGTTGGACCAGCACGGCATAAACTACAAGGTGTTCGACCGTGTTGCTATTGAGCCTACAGACGCCAGCTGGAACGATGCGATTGCTTGGTCGAGGCAGCACGACTTTTCTCATTTCCTTGCGTGAGTTGTTACGCCTCACGCGTTATTCATATACAACCCTAATGACCTACTTTAGCGTGGGAGGCGGTAGCGTTATCGATACTGCCAAGGCAGCAAACTTGTAAGATTTCTTGAGCTTAATCATCTCGAGCTTGAAATCATACTGGGATGGTTATTTAGGTTTACGGTTTACAAGTCTGCACAATTGTTTGACTTCATCAACGCTCCAGTAGGCAAAGGGATGCCGATTTCTGAAAAGCTTCGTCCGCTCATTGCTGGTGAGTTTATTTTGTTGTATCGTCATACATAAAAACAAATGAATCGCTCATATTTCCTTTTAAGTCCCGACAACGGCTGGGACGGGTTCCGAAACCACTGGAACTGCTATCTTGGATATCCCATCTATGAAGTTCAAGACCGGGATCGCAAACCGTGCTCTGAAGCCAATGTTGGGAATTGTCGACACACTGAACACCGATAGCTGCCCTACCGCGGTCCATATCAGCTCTGGATTGGACGTTGTAAGTATGCTTTATGTAAATACAATATTCGCCAACTCTACTTCAAATAGTTGTTTCATGCTCTCGAAAGCTACACAGCGATTCCCTACACAGAGCGAACTCCTAGACCCGCGAATCCACTGCTTCGGCCCGCGTACCAAGGATCAAACGATGTGAGCGATGTGTTCTCAACCTGGGCCCTGCGGCAGGCGGTCAAATATCTCCCTCGAGTTGCCAAAAACAGAGATGATAAGGAAGCAAAGCGTCAAATGCTGTAAGTATTCTCGTCCCTCCTTATATGCTCGTGTGCGCCCTGATTATTTACTGGCTTGCCTTGTTAGCCTCGCTTCGTCCTTTGCCGGCATCGGGTTCGGAAACGCTGGCGTTCATCTGTGCCATGGGATGAGCTACCCGGCAAGTTCTGTTCAATGAAGCCTTTCAAATTAAAGCTTACATGCACTTAGATATCTGGATTCAACAAAACTGGGCCTATGTACAAGCACCGGGATATGCGGTTGATAAACCCATCATCCCACATGGCGTTAGGTAAGGCGACTGGTTTTTTTTTTTTTTTTTTTTTTTTTTTGCGCATGTTGACATTGACAGCCTTGTTTTCAAGTGTGGCACTGACCGGACCAGCAGGCGAGTCATGGTCTATGCGTGAATACTGAGCGTGTGCTGATCCTCGACTTAGTGTTCCAATTCACTGCGCCTTCTTCTCCATCGCGGCATCGTGAGGCCGCGGCAATCTTTGCTGGGACCGATGTGAATGACCCGAAGATTGCTCGGCTCTCTGGTATGTTTGCTTCTCCCAAGGAAGATTCAACCTATCGATGGCTGTGGTGTTCCTACAGATGACACTATTGGAGACTTTTTATTCGACCAAATCGCTCGGTTCTTGGATAACCTCGGTGTCCCGCGCGGGCTCAAGGCGGTGGGATACCAGAACAGTGACGTTGATATGTTGGTCAAGGGTACGATTCCGCAACGCCGTGTGCTGGATCTCGCTCCTGGAATCGGTGAGTTAAGATCACCCACTCAATACAACCGTCTGACTGTAGGTTCGGGGACGCAGGCGATGTCAGTGGCGCCGACGGAGCGGAACATCTCACCGCCATTATCGAGAAGTCCATGTCTTACTGACGGGAAACTCCAGAGGGAGGCAAACTTGAATGCGCGTTCATTTTGTTCAATTTTAAGGATGTACAATAGTTCCCTCAATATAACTGAAGAACTTGTAGGGATGTGATCCGTCCTAGTCGAGGAATAGGGACTTAAATCATCGAAAGACCCAGCCCGGTTGTTGCCCGTATCCCCCGACTGCGTGCGGCATATACGCCAAT